>JAKGUB010000348.1:6090000-7362500 GCA_026261675.1 Hippocampus mohnikei
AAAAAAGACTCACATGATGCCATGCAGGATGACGTTTGGCCTCCAAGGCTCTCGGGGTGTCTTGTTCCCCACTAGTGACGGCCGAATTTCAAACGGCATGACTTTAGAGGCATTCGTATTTGGAGGTTCTGCATTCATTTTTTGTTGCTTCCCATTTTCAGCATTATTCATTGTTTCGTTTTGCAACATTTACAAAGGCGTCTAAATGTCATTGTGGTTTCTGTTCTTGCTGATAAAGTCAAAGTCAAGTCAAGTCAAGTCAAGTCAACTGTATTTATAGAGCACTTTCAAACAGCCATCGCCGCATACAAAGTGCTGTACATGGAGCAATTTAACATATACAATAAACAGTAAAACAAATCGGTAATAAAGACAGTAGAAAGCACCAAACAGTAAAACCAAGAACAAATTTAAGTCATGCTGAGTCGAAAGCCAGAGAATACAAGTGAGTTTTGAGGAGGGTTTTGAAGATGGGCAGTGAGGAAGCTTGACGAATGTTCGGTGGGAGGTCATTCCAGAGAGAGGGACCAGCAACAGAAAAGGCTCGATCCCCTCTCAGCCTCAGTTTAGTTCTTGGTACTTCTAATAATGTCTGGTCCGCAGACCTGAGGCGCCGGGCAGGTGCGTAGGGGCGGATGAGCTCAGAGAGTCTACAGTTGCACTGGCGTTTGATGGCGAAATAATGAATGACACAGAAATTATATTACATGTCACCTCTCCTTCCCCACACTCAAATTCTTCTCACAAATTGCTAGTTAAGCAAAAAAAAAAAATAGCTTAACTGTTTCATAAGAACTGAATAATAGACCAGTATCTTATATGCAGTTTGTATGTTGTCACTGCGACTGCGAACATGTAATTTCGCAACATCAAGTTTGGATCTGCATTTACACATTTGTGCTTTGTCATACTGCTCGGAATGAGTCTTGTCCAGATGGGCTCCAGGGGGGACTAAGCGCACTCAAGTACATGTAGATGGACAAGTGATACTCCAAAGAGCGACTACAATTACAACTAATGGACAACGTCGATAAGACCAACTCTGCTCAGCGTCAAAGGGTTGGAGTAATAGTTTACCATTCAAGCTGATGAGCCTAATTTACTTTCAGATCTATAATGCTCACAAATTCCCATTTTATAAGACAATCTCAATTCGCCTGACCTATGGATCAATATTTGAAGGGGGGATCATATGAGTGGAGTCTGGGATGAGGACTTTCCTCGATATGAAAATGTGCTGTGTGGCTCAGTGCCCGCATGTTTTAGCTGCATGATTGGATGATCTCACCCCAGTAGGTCTGGGCGGTTCCTCATCTGCCATCAGTGATGTGAAGTAAAGACGCTCTCCAAGCGCCAATGAATCGGGTGGACATTACAAGCAATTTTGTTGCCTCTCTAACTAGATCTTGCTTGCCATGACTGTTTACCTTTGTACGTTTGTTAACCCGATACAAAGAAATCTGCCAAGCAATTGGACATTGTATGATATGAATGGGCATCATGTGTTTGGAAACATTTAGCCTGATAGATAGAGACGTATTTGCGAAACCTCCACGTTAAAGCTCACTGGTGTGTCTACACAAAGTGGGGGAAAAGTCAGCATCCATCAAATTTCATGTGACCTCAATACCCATTAGTCAAATTGTATTACTTCACTCAAACGATGCATGTGCTCCCCACCCGCCCCCGCCCCTTTTTTATGGGCTTCAGCTTTTGCATGCTGGTTTGCTGCATGAGTGCGTGAGTGTCTGAATGAGGTTATCCCATCCATCCCGTCTGAGCATGCCGGATGACACCAGAGGCCGCTCGTGGCCAGGCCAATTTGAGCAACAGCTGAGACAGCGCACTGCCCGTTGACTGTCCGCTCAATGTATGACATCATCTTTGCTGCTGTGTTTTATGTGCATCAGGAAGGGATTAATGTCTCTCCGGCTAAATTAAGGCCGCTGTTGCCGGTTGGCCCATTACTCCCCCCCGTCTGCCTCATTGTGGTCTCTGAATAGCATTACAGCGAGAGTGTGTTACAGTATGTTGTTTGACTGCATGTCTTAAAGCCCCGCCCACCCTCCACCCCTTTCTCTTACATCCTCTGACTCTTTATTTTACAAAAGCTTTTTTTTTTCTCACATCCCTCTCATCTTCCTCCTGTCCCTTCCATCCCCTCCTTCCTGCCTTAGCTCCCCTCAGGCCGTGCGATATGCGTGTCGCAATCCGCAGTCCCGCTTCTCTGCTGTCTCTGCCAGGGCTTTGCTATCACCCGGTACCTTCCCCCTCATGTGCTTTTAGGGCCCCTCTGTTTAATTTATGAGCTTCCTGTAGCTCCTGTCATGTCTCATCGGGGTCACAGGAAGACACAGTGTAAATAATGCAGCGTCCCCAAAGACGTGCTGACAGTCACAGCTGCACCATGTGCTCCCATGGAGAGGACATGTACCTCTGTGTTGCCTTACTTACCTTGACACATATGTCATGCTCAAAGCATGATCTCATGTGTGAGGCCCACAAAGCACTGCTAAGGTGGTTAGGTATAAATAGTCTCTTCGCAAACTTAACTCCTTGGCTGCAGGAATATTGATCACCCACTACATTTGGACTTTTTATTTGCACCATGCACAGGCGGAATCAGGTAAATATCTCCCGAAATCCCCTCAAACTCAATAGGGTGCTGAAAGTATTGATATTGCTGTGAGATTAAAATGGGAAATTGGGGCAGCGGCAAGAAAGTTTATAGTCTGACTACTGCTCTTTTTTTGCATGGCCTACATACTGTACAAGAAAGACAAATATTGAGACACACCGCTTAAATTAGAATTCTAGGTTAGGCATGAATTCGATTGTAAAATTGAAAACAAGAAATAAACCCTACCAGCCTGAAACATCAAGACATAAAACATGGTTATGGAGTAGACGCACTGGTGCTTGGTTGACAACACAGTAATTTTCAAAAACAGCTTTTGTTTGGGGCCCTAATGAGTTGTTTGTGGCAATGTATCGCAATATATTTGTCCGCATTGTGTGTTGTGCATATGTCGGCAAAAAAAAAAAGGATTTGGACGGGAGAATGAGGATATGAAAGACAGAAAAGTCTACCTACTGGAGCCTTGAAGGGTTGTATGCACTTTGTATCTAATCTAAATATACTTGAAACAATTCTCAAATTATATGTGATGCGATAGCTGCTTTGTTGAAACATGTTACACAAGTACATGTTGTCATCACTGCTCGATGTGGATCCAACTCGAGGGAATGAATGCCCTTTAAAAACAATAGCGTAATTTTGTATTTAAAGTGTTCATGTGTTGTCAATATCTGTTTGATGATTAACACTCCTTCGGGAGTAACAACCTGTTCAAGAGAGCTTAATGTCTATTGATCAGTGGAGCCTTTCAGCAAATCCATCCCTGAGGTCCAGAGTGTTTTACAAGCACCTGTGCAATCCCCCACTGTTCAACCCTACTGTGTATGCTGTTTAACATCGCACGATGATGTCCCCTGCTGATATGTATTGACTAGATCAGTGGTTCTTAACCTTCTTAGAGGTACCGAACCCAACCAGTTAATATGCGCACGCACTGAACCCTTCATTAGTGAAAAATAAATGTATTTTTTTTACACATTCAAGATATTTAAAAAAATGTAATGTGATCATCTGCAGCCAGTGATCGCGAAATGGGCGTGTCATAATTAATTGATACAGTGATTTTAGTTAAAAAGGATATCAATAACAATGAAATGTATATATGGGTCAAAAAAGAAGTCAAAGACAGGAGCATATCAGTGGCTCCTGTGTCTGATTTTACATTTGAAGCTAAATCGGCAATAGAACCCTCAAAAGTAGGTCAAAAAACAACTAATAACCATAGCGCTTGATGACTCAATCATTTCACTTCCACTTTATGTTGTTGTTGTTGTTGCGTGGCGGCGGCACAGGCTCCCACAGGGGTCGCCCCGCTGGCCCCGCCGAGAGCTACCGTGCAGGATGAAGGAAAGGTGTTGGGAGAGGTTAACGGGGGACAAATGACGGGGAAGGCAGGGGGGGTGGGAGACGGTAGCCGTCGACGGTAGTAGCCGAGGGTTCCCCCCGAGGAGGTGGCCGTCGGTGAAGTGATGTCCATTTGGTCCGTCCGGTCCTTGGTCCGTCTGGTCCTTGGTCCGGCGGAGTCCAACCACCGCGTAGAGGCGGACATCGTTGGTTGGTCACTTTATGTGAAATGTGATGTTGTTTTATATTCTACAGTTTATATTATCGTGTAACAAAATGATGGAGAACGATGAAAAGTCAGATGCCACAATTTATATTATACATTAGCTAGATTAAAAATCAATACAGTGCCTGATAGCTGTCTGGCTACTGTTTTATAATCCACTTCCTGGAATGGCATTATACAGTAGAACACTATGTGGTTCAAACTGAGCAGGATGCACGAGCTGTAAAAGGTCTCTGTAGAAAGTATTTTTTTTCCGTCTTATGTTAGAAGGAGCAATGGTGGATATGAGTGAAAAAGTACACCGCGGGTGGAGAAATCTAGGACATGCCTTCAGATGAGCAATGCCGCTGATATTTTTACCCACAGAAATATTGTCAGAGTAGTTCGAGAAGAGGATTCAAATTGAACTAATTGATGATGAGGACTTTACTCCTCTGCTCTGTTTGAATTTTTCAAAGTCTGACAGTTTGTTCTGCCTTCCTGTGCACTAGAGTCACCATGTGACAAATTCAAACACCTCTGTTTTGTTCTCTCCTCGACTCACCTTCAATCGTTTTTTAATCTTTAAAATATCTCTCCCAATTCTTCGGCGCTAGGCCAGCCGCACCCAAAACAAACAAACAAACAAACAAACAAACAAACAAACAAACAAACAAACAAACAAACAACCAAACAAACAAACAACCAAACAAACAAACAAACAAACAAACAAACAAACCTCTTCATGAGGAATATAATGAAAAGTAAATCTCTTCTGCAATAAATCACTAGGCCTCAGGGATTTCTGAGTACTGTTTCATGTCCCATTTCTTTCACAATAAGTCTACACCACCATCATCATCATCATCAATTAAAAAAAAACACCTCCGATACATGTCACCTCTTTAGATGTCCAGAGATCAATTTAAATGGGGATTTTCACCAATTATATATTCTAATCATTACAAGCGTCACTCAGTACGGCAAGTGTATTCCTGAACATTACATTGATTTATGGTGAAATTCTGAGTTGGGGAAATGAGAAAGTAGTGAAGATTATAAAGGCAAATTTGAATGATCCGGTCCTTCCCCACCCAAAAAATTCAAAGTCCCTGGTGTGACATTTAAAGAAAACTGGAGACAAAGCGCCCTCTTCTGGACACAATTGGCAACAAATACTACAGTATAGTATACAGTACTATGCAGTGCAGTATTGGAAGTACAGTAGTGCATATAGTATTACATTTCCTTAATAATAATGACTTAATACAGATAAAATAAAATAACATTTTATTTTAATTTAACCATCAAATAATTTTTCTTTCATAATTTAATAATTGAGGGAGGCATGCATTATTTTTAAAATAAGACAAATGAAATTAAGATTAAAAAAATCAAAACAAGACTAAATAATTCAATTAACAAACATTGAAAGTCATTTATGTAACTAAATTGTCCAGTAGACGGCGCTGTTGCAGCGCAAATGACGCAATGATCACATGCTGCAACGTCAAGATGATGTACAGTCGAGAAGTACATCACTACAGTACATCTCATTTCAGGGTACCCCAGACATAGCATGTCTTCTCTTAATTAGGAGAGCAGATGGAATGATTTAAAAAAATAAATAAATAAAAAATGGGAAAATTGTGAGCCAACCAACTCAAACGGGTAGTTATTTTTTACAATACTCAACAATGTTGTTCTGATATTTTGAGAAGTAGAAGAAGAATATGATGGAAATAACAGGCTCTCTATTTGGCGCGCACTGCCACAGTTCACCCTCATTGGCCGCTGTATGAAGCGGTAAATAAAAATAGTTGTGCAAAGCTTTAATTAAATGGCATAAATTCGTTTTACACTCTCTGTGATATAGTGAACCATAAATTGTCAGCCGGGTTGCAATGGGTGCGCGTTTATGCATCAACTTCCCTCCTGCTGTTTTATACATGCTTTCACACTGTGGCCGATAACACTATTTCATAGCTTTGATCCGGGCTGAGGATATTTGTGTGTTGAGCTGTTCTGACAAGTGATGATGACCTTGTTCCCACGTGAGAAGTCCCAAAACCTGCTGAGCAAATGCAGAAGGCAATTTATATACTGTATAGCATAGTTCAGAAAAAACGGTACTTGGTATGTACGATCTGCATCTCAGCATTTTCTCCACTCAACACCCCGAATGATTTTCCGAAATAGGGTGATTAGATGATGGATTTGAGTGTTGTTTAAGGGCCATTACGATACTGATTGGGCTTCAATTTTTAATGAAAAGTGCGAGAACAATCAGAAGTTTACGTGTGGTGAGTTCATGCGGCACTGCTTTGCATCATTAGCGACTCACAGAGACAAATTGGTTGCATTACCAGCTGTCTGATGTTCCTTAGTTATTTGTCATAATAAGGTGCCGTATATTTGTACTTGTCTGGTAATTGATTATGTGATACAGCACACCGACATTGCTCATCTGGGTGTGTACTAGGTAGCGGTTACCATTCAACGTACCGTCACCCTTTGAGAATCACTTTGTATGAAGGGGGGAGGGGGTGGGTGGCAAGTGGGCTGGGGTGGGGGTGGGGGGAATTAAAAGTGTAAATTTAATGAGGGCAAGTAAAGTGGGAATCGCCGCATTGGAAAACCTCAATGCACTGCTGGCTGGGAGAGAAAAAGTGAAGCCCAAAGCAAAGAAGCCGGAACAAATCTTTAAACTGATTCTTGGTGAGCCGAGGCTTCCCAGTTCCTTTTTAAGAGTAAAAATAAATGAATTCCAACATAATCGCCGGAGCTCTAAGACGAAAAGGTACGACGTGTACAAGAAGACGAGTCCATAAGGGGTGATGAGGCCGACATCCTTCTCCGGGCTTATCTTCCTCAGCATTCTGTTCACTTGAGTGAAAAGCCTCAATATTAAGACCTGCTCAGCTTCCCCTTGCAGTGGATTATCATTGTATGTCGCTATTCTCTCAAAGGTCAAGCGAGGCGATTAGTCTCTCTCCCACTCTGAATCCCAGTGGCGTCTGAGCAGGAATGATAGAGGCGTCTGCCCCAACCCCCCCTTCCCCACTTCCTCTTTTTCTGCCATTCAAGTTCCCCTCATCCAAACAACGTCAAGTCATAAAGCAACAATGTGTGTAATTATACGTGTTTGGTTTGAATTTGCTCTTCAGCTGATGGCACCGTTCCCAAGTGTTTGTGTTGTCGCATTACCCCCTGGAAAGGAGCCAATGTTTGTCTCAGGCTTTTTTTTTTTCTTCCAGTGTATTGAGAGAAACTTTTCTCCTCTACTTGCACTCTTCTTTTATTTGCTTTGCTCCCTAGCCACCATATTTCTTTTTGTTGTTTGCCGCTGCTGCCGCCACAGATTGGATTCAGCGTTTGCTGGGTTCCAAAATTCCCAAATGCTCAACCTTCCCCGCTTCTTTCAAAGACGGCAGCTGAAAGGAATCCAAAGCCGTGGAATCTTTGTTGTATCCTCCGCTATAGTAAGTACAGTACTGTACTTCCAACACAGCACATTCCCCATAGCTTTGTTGGTATCCTCTTTGCCTCACCCTGGCTTTTCCCCCTTTATAGGGCAAGGAACCACATTCGGTATGCATCTTCAAAGTTGAAATGAACGCTTAGTGTCACTATGAGGTAATTAGAACCACGTCATTCTGGCTAATGCCAATAATGGAAATATTATACGATAATTAAATACAATGAAAGAAAAGTATTCAGCATGTATGTATGTATATGGGAGGTGTGGGGGTCCAGAAGTCACCACTTAAACTATTTTCCTTCATTTCTGATAGTATCCGGACAGACACGAGCCTATCAGCATTTGAGAGTGAAAGTGTTGCAGTTGTTTTAAGCACGCCCCCCTAACTCATGGCTCGCTAATTGACATTGGAGCAAGTGCAGCAAAATTGCTCCCCGGCAAGAAGTCTGACTGCACTTTAGAGACTGTTCGTCAAGCTTTATAGCCGCCGCACTGCTGCAACGCACAGGACAATTTGTGCTATCCGTGTGAAGTTTCTCAAAACAGGATGTGTTTTTGGCAGACCACGTAAGCGTAAGGCGCGCTATTACCATCACTCTAAAAACACCTAGAGCAGGTATTCGCTCAAAGCGAGAAAAATTCTATTCGGAGGGCTGAACTGGATCCAAGCATCATCAAAAGCCCCGTTCAGTGGACGGTTTGGTGAGTAACACAGCTTCTCCTGGACCAACTTCAGGTTGAATCAAACTTTGTTGATACCGAGTTCCGGTGCAGCCCTCCGGATAGACTTTTGCTGGCTATGCTCAAATGCCTGCTTTGCGCAAACTGTCGCTAATATTTGTTAGCTGTGGGTTTGTGAAGCCCTGTGAGGCTTTTTTTTTTTGAGTGTGTATGATCAAGGGCTATGCAAATAAACTTGACTTGTCTTGACATTTTCCCAATAGTCGATCAATGTAGTCAAATGTTCATCCTTACACCATCATCTCTTCTTTTAAAGTTGAGAAAAAGAATCGATGATTGAACTCTGATTGCAGCAGGAGTAAACAAGTCATTTGACCAGGGAAGAGTGGGTGAGAATGTCAAAGTCAATGACTCCAATGCTAATTTTTGCCATTTTCTCTACCGCCGTAGTTTGAACATGAGTAGTAGTCGTTATGGACTTTTCACTTGCTCATATCAATGACGCCGACACGTTCTGTTGGTGTGGTGTCCTCCATTTTTCATAATTGCGGTGCAGATGATGGGAAACTAAGTCCAGTTTTGTTGGACTGTTTAACTGAAAAGCACTAAAATGTCCCATAGAGTGATGCCAGGTAGGAAGGCAATGGCAATTGGATAAAGACCAATCTCATTTCACTCTTTAATGCTATAATGAAGATTGTACGTAGGCGAGTACAAGAGCAATTCATGAAAGAAACTGAAATAATAGCTTCTCCGCAAAGTGGTGAGAATTAATTTCACCTTGCAGCCGAGGTATTTGACAACAGAGCAATATACGCTCGGTCCCATAAATGGCCATTATGTACTGCTGAACAACACCCGCTGAGAAATAAATTAACTTATGAGAATAGACATTAAGAACAAAGACGCTTCAGACCGACATCACATTTAAAGTCAAAGAACTTTGCTTAATTGCATTAGCCCAACTTTGAAGTATAGGTAAAATCCAATTTCAAAGTTTAAAAGAGCAAAGCTTGCATCAAATTGAGTCTGCTCACTTGCTTGAACGTATTCCAGTGAAAATGACACCTAAGTACGGAAACACTTTTAAGGCATGCAGGGAGCTTTTGAAGGATGGATGAAAACAATTACTCACATTAAAGGGACTCCACTGTAAAATGCGATTGCATTGTGATAACACGGCCATGAAAACTGATGAAACAATCATGTCATTCTGGCAACGTTGGGGCTGTACGGTATTCTTAGAAATTCATATTTTGCTCCCTGCCTGACTTTGCGTGCTAAACTGCAATTGGCGTAAGTCAGAGAGTGTTAGAGTCTAACAAAATGCGTCAAACAGATTTCATGCCTTTGTGTTTGGCCAAAACAAGTTTCTGAGATCCAACACAATAGGTGCATCAAAGAAACAAACACATTTTTTAAAATTAAAAATAACATAAAGCTCAGCGGAATGGTGGAAGACTGGTTAGTTAGCATGCCGGCCTCACAGTGCAGACGTCCAGGGTTCGATTCCGGCTACGGCCTTCCTATGTGGAGATTGCATGTTCTCCCCGGGCCTGTGTGGGTTTTCTCCGGGTACTCCGGTTTCCTCCCACATTCCAAAAAACATGCATGGCTGGTTAATGGAACACTCTAATTGTCCCTAGCTGTGACTGTGACAAGGGTAGGAGCCCTCCAAGACCAAAGTAGGTGACACCCTGAAATACAGCAACCCTAAATTTGAATGATTTAAAAAAAAAAATACAGTGTATAAAACGAGTCTTCAACAACAAACAAACCTCGGAATTCACTCGACCAGGGTCTTGATCAATGTTACATTATTGTTGTGTGGAACTGCACTGCAACATCGTGAGGGGGGGCTTTGCTACACTGAAGTGTCTCAATTTATGTTGTCAATGCATCCCGGTCTAATGTTTGTAAAGGCAGAACTGCCTATACGACATTCAGATTCAATTTGACTCTATTATGCAAGTGTACTGAATGTTGTATGTAGCCGGTCTTTGTAGGTCACCACGTTTCTTCATACTCCGAACTGTGAATAAATTCAAACGCAGAGGCGTCCTACCGGATATGGTAGGAACAACAGAACGTCTGTTTGGTGACAACGCCATGTCATGAAATTAAAAATAGTCGGATGAAACTTCCTTGGATAAAATCCATGATCGTGTCTTTGAGGATTGGGTTTGGACCTTTGTTTTCCGACATCACTCTCACTTGGAGTGAGCTCCGCATTCCCATTACACATTCAGCAGATGTTCCTCTTCACTCAGCTTCCTCATTTGCCATGCAAGCTGAGCTGTCAGGAGGAGGCCCGCAATCTTTCCTTCAGTCCTTATCGTGCTTCCTCTCATCCATCCCTTTCTCTTTGCTTCACTTTTCTCTGAGTGGCCGCCCACCCCTGCCATGACTTTGTTCACCAAATTAACTTGGGCACCTACTGTGATTGCGATCAGCCAGCGGAAAGTCAACTTTAACCTTGCTTATTAATTGGATATCACAACCTCTTCTGTGACGAGCGTTTCGAGCAGATAGCGTGCGCGCGCACACACACACACACACACACACACACACACACACACACACACACACACACACAAGCAGTATAAGACACAACTGACATTATATCTATCACAACGCCGTGACACACTCAACAAATTCTAGACCAGGGGTGTCAAACTCATTTTTGTCCCGGCCACATTTTAGTTACCGTTTCCCCTGGAGGGCCTTTATGACTGAAAACAAATTTAAAAAATCGATAATCATGGATAATTCAACTATTGTTTAAGTTACTGTAATGAAGGGTTTGGTAACAAGAAAATTGTTACAATATGAGAATTTTAAATTTTGGTAGAGGTTTTAGCAAGCATCATGGAAGTTGACATGTTTGATTTGCTTTCGCGGGCCACATAAAATGAAGTGGCGGGCCAGATATGGCCCGCAGGCCTTGAGTTTGACACCTGTGTTCTAGACCATCACTGACATCAATTCCTAAACTGCTATTTCATCTCGTGGGCCACAAAGTGGGCACAAAAAAAAAAAAACAAGGCTTCACCCTTTCAAATAAATTACAGTATTAATAATGGAACTGCTCCTTATCTGGTGCCTCATCTTATCTGTAACTGCAGCGAGAAATCCAGACAACTATTCACGCTGATATGCAAGTTTTAATGGGGAAAACTTTTCTTCTACTCCTTTATGCCCAATTATATTTCGTGTTCTATGAATGAAAAATGTAGACAATATCGTGGTTGGTACCTCTCTCGCACAGTTATGAGGTTAGAGCTTCAAATCTCAGCTGTGATCTCCCTGTGATGAGTTTGTGTGTACTATCCATGCTTGTGAGGATCTTTCTCTGGACTCTGACTTCTTCCCACATTACAAAAACATGCTGATGAAGTGCATTGCAGACTCCACGGCGCATGGCTGTGAACATGAATGGTCATTTGTCGAGAAATGAATGATCTGTTTCACTCAGGATGTAGCCGATTTTTAACAGAGGTGGCCAGCATCCAGAGGAAATGAAATGAAAATACGATATCTTAAGATGGTGACTTTCCTTTACCTTCATGGATGGATTGGCTTTAATTAAAAAAAATAATATATATATATATATATATATATATATATAAAACAAAAGTGAACACTGTCAAAGTTTCCCTTGCAACCTTTGATTTATTTTTGTATGCACCCTTTGAATGACGTCCTTTCAATGAAAGTGAGCCAATCAATTCAGCATATATTTTTGTATTTTTGTTTGTCATCTTGTTCACACACATGCACATACATACACCCCCCACAAGTCACTGAATTTATTTCGTGCTGTGCACTGTACAGCCACATTTGTACAAATGGGGGCGCTATTGAGCTGCTCCACAGACGCAACGCAAGGCTTTTAACCTCTCTGGCTGGCTCCTGAGGAACCACAGTTGAGCTCTACTCAAGATTCTGTAAGATGCTTAGAACAATCACTAAAGTGCTGACTCTAACACTTCACAAATGAGTGGCTCAAATAGGGGGCAATGCGTTCACCTTTTACTTTTGCTGCTTACATTTGAAAACAGCACGCCTTACTTCGTCAAAATAGGCTGCTTGGTTTTTTCACCCTCCATGAATGGCCATGCCCAAAGAACTTAAGTCAGCCGCAGTTGAGAAATTGATTGACTGAGATCTCTGTGACCCGGGGACACGGAGGACTGCGAACCCGAGAGCATTAACCATGACGGCGATAGATTTCAGGAGCAAAATACAGTATTCCTCAACCATGGGCTTTTATGAGAGAATTTTTATCATTGACCGCTCCAAGAATGAGTCATGGCAAATGTGTTTTCTCTTGCACAGCCTAAAAACCACAAAGTGTCAAGCATTCTCCGTCTAATCTAAAAACATAGAATTAACGTCAGTTTGTTTACAGCGCTAATGCTATCTTACTGTTGCATTTCGCGAGCAGCTATTTAGTTGAATCTTTGTGGACCACTGAAAATGTTGCATCTGTACACCGATTCAATGGACAACACCTGAGTGACTCTGTTTAATTTATGCAATGATGCATAAATATATGTCCTCACAAACAAGCGACCTTTGCATAAATGTGACAGATTATAGTGGGCTGTCCGTCTGTTTGTTTCAGCACAGAAAACACACACTGTTTGAGTGGCGTGCCCGTGGATGTACTCGAGCAGTGTTTGTGTATATCTGTTTGGAGGCTTAAATATGAGCAAACACGGATGAGAATAGCGAGGCTGTGTGGCAGCGAGCTCTCGCAGAGAGCAACAACAATGTAGGCTCCAGGAACGAGATTGGACAGTTTCCGGAAAAAAAAGAAAAAAAATCTTCAAATATTTTCTCTCTAAAACGAAATCCGAGGGAGTGGAAACAATAACAACTGTTCAGCTTTTCTACCTTTTATTCTCACTCTCCATCTGGTGTGACCTCACATTGTTAGCATGCATGCTGTTGGAGTGCATCTGAAAGTGTGTGAAGGGATGGTTCACTTGAGAAAATAATATCATTCACTGTTGGGTTTTCATCGTCGGTGCAAGTTGCGTGGAAGCAGAACATCACATTCTGTTGAGGCTCCACCCCCCCCCCCCCACACACACACACACACGGCTACAGTATACTCTCATAGATTAGCTGTCCAAACTCCTGTATAGGTATGTTCTAATTTATAAGCACTATAAGATATTTATGAAAAGAAACAGTCACTGACTACTAGTCATTTTTTGCTTTCATGACGCCTAAAACTGTCAAACAAAAGGGACAGTGAAAGGGCTTTTAATGCCAAAATAATAATTTATTTTCAGATATATAATCATGAAAGATGCCATGATCAATGGCGTGGTTTACATTACATTCATCGTTCACTCAATGACCTTTGCCACTACATTCACACATTAACTACTAACTACAGTGACACATACTAGAGCTGGAACATGCCCCCAAACTGTGTTTGCTAATCTTTTTCATGTGTCAAAAAATTGAGAACCACTCATTTAGACCATCCAAACACTGCGTGACTAACAGCATTATAAACAGTGTATTGATATACCTTGACAGTGGCGTGTTTCTATCAGGCTGAGGCTTCTCTGGCAAAAGTGGAAGGTGCAGGTAGCTTCATCTTTCTGCATGGGCAGTTCTGCACTTCCCCCTCGAGTCAGCATCTTTGCGCTCGAGTGCGGTAAACAGAGACAGTAGCGAATAAGTGGATGTGATTAGCAGGAAACTTGAGTGTGTCCTTGAAACTAGGAAGGACTGACAAGAGAGTCTTTTAAGGCCGCCGTTCAGACACTGTAGCCCTCTCTCGCTTCCACCTCTTGGCGTCATCAGCGTGATAAGCGTGCAGCCATCATGACATGAACCACGGCGCAATCAATCGACTGCTGCAATTGCTGCCGCGCGAGATGACAACAAAGCGCTCATTAGAGCTCATCCAAATTAACCATCAAGTAAATTTTATCTGAGGACTATTTGTCACACGCTCACTCTCATTTAGGCTAATGTCAATGTTTAAATGGTCGCAGATGTCATCGACTCAATGTCAGACCATGACCCATCCAGCTACATGAAAGAGGAAGAGAATCTAAAATATTGAGTCTTTCTATTGGATGGCTGCACCAAGCCAAGCTCGGTATATTCTTCTCTGAAGTGCAAATGAGTCCTATAATTAGATTCCACGTGTGTGATGTGGAAAAGCGCGAGTACAGTATTGAACTCTTCGCAGAGGCGCAACGACTACCCACAGATGCAGCAAATATGGCGACTTCTCGGGGAGGGCACATAAAACAGCATTTAGCCACTTGGACACAGTCTCCAACTAATTGCCGCAAAAGAGAACACGAGGTGAAGACGTACCTTTTTAGTTGCCGCAGTAATGAGGATAACCTATTTATTTTATTAGCATGCATGACGTTAAGCAATCTCTGAATGAGTATAAACTGGCATGGAATTGATCTTTAATGACTACACTTTGTTTTAATTAGAGCCTGGACGCCCGGGAATGCAAAGCATTCGGCACAACAATTACAATAATGAGTTTACTGGCTTTAATGAAGATGCAAAAGCGGGTATAACCACAAAAAAAAACTGCAGAAATGCACAATAGCATATTCCCTTCCACTGGCATACTGAATGCAGCATGACAAACTCCTGCAAATAGACTTGGCATGCTGGTGTGATACTTCCTGTATGGTACTCTGTGCTTCCCTCCCCCAGTTTCTCCATGCCGGGGAGACATGACGAGCCCAGTTGAAATGTGTCGTGTGGGCTATTGTGAGCGCCGCATAGGAACCCCTGCTGCAACATGTCCTCCTCCAGCACAGACTTTTGCTAAGTCGCCTGAAATACACATGCAGCTAGGCCCCCATATCTTGCGGGATAACACCACCGTCTCTAATTTGTCCACACTGATGGAGTGAGGCATCACGTCGGGTTCTTAAAAGCCCCACTAAGAAGCCTAATGGAAGATAATAGATCAAACATTTATAGCATAAATGCCCAAAGAGTGCACTTTTCTCTCTGAGACGGCCAAATAATGTGATTTTCCACTCCATTTAATCCAAAATTTGTACTTTCTCGAGGCGCAAATCCACATCCCGTGTCATTTTTCGGGGAAAAGAGCTCCAAATATGGAAATACTTTTGAACTGGCACGCTTAAATACACGAAGTCAAACACAGTCCATTCCAAGACAGTAGTTGACCAGGTCACCATTGTTGAACCGTACAGGCAATGTTTTAACAAACGTCAAAGAAACAGTCTTACATGATTTGATGATAAGAACGAAACTTTGGAATGTATTGTGTTTACTACTACAGTCATGCCTTGAGATACAAGTTTAAACTGTCCGTGACTATGCTTGTAAATCAAAACATTCATATCCCCAATCATCTTTCTACACTGAAATGAATGGAAATGCCATGAATCCGTTCCAGCTTCTCCCTGGCAAAAAAAAAAGAAAAAGCACATACATTTTTGTCATGTGCTTTGTAAGTTGAATTGTGCTATTTTAAATAATACACTAACTACATAACTCAAATGAATGTAAATAATCTTGGTCATATTTTTTTGCTTCAATTCACTGGGCATTGTGCTTCACCTTCTGGTGTGCATCTTGGCCACCTGACAGTATCAAATTAAACTTACAGATATCATTGAAGGAGATGGTCACAATTACTTTGTATACATTTTAGACGTACATTTGGCAATGAACCACAATTAAGAATACTGTCGCAACTAAGATGCAGTAATATTAGCTGTTCTTCACAGATAATGAATGAATGTACTGTGAGTATTCTTAAATTACCTGTCAACATAAGTTGCACCACCTTTTGTTCAAGTCTGTTGTTTAAAGCATTATACCATTGCGACACTAACATATTTGTTAGCATGTTTCCCATCATGTTTTAGCATCAAGCTTTTAAGACCAAGTTACGTGGTTGTTTTAAACACACCAATGGGTAATTCTCTTTCTTTCACGTTTCAAATTGCTTATTATAGCTACGCCTAAATATGAAACATAGTTTCGGAACACATCTTAATCATCAAATCAAGCAAAATTGTAATTGCAGTGGAGTCCAGAATACGGTGGATATGCACAGTCTGAACGTTTTGAACCAGGTGCATATGATCAGTGTGCAAATCGGTGGCCTTACATTAAAATTGTATGTAAAAGAAGGTCAATTAATCAATTAACTCATCATAAATTTTACTTCCAGCATATCAAGGACATTGAGTCAAATGTCACAGAAAATGCAATGTGAAGGCAAGCATAGCTGCTGGCAGTTTTCTTCTTTTACAGTGTGATACATTGTCACAGTTCAGAGAACAAAAGTTCATCTTTCGAAGGTTCCAAACATGGAGAGGGGGGGGGAAAAATCTGCAGTGTTTCTTGTCTGACAAATGGCATCATGAAAAGTCGCATATTCACAGCCTCTTGTGTAGTACTCAGTGGAGGGCGCCGGGATGAAACATCACTTCAGAGACACGTATTTGTCTCTGATGCCTCGAGAGCTCTTAAGAGGTGTCTGCAAAAAGAATGAGCGACATGAAGGATGGCTCATTACACGCTGATATGAGGGAACATCCTGAAAAGAGATTGTTGTTGCTGACGACGACGGGCCCGGCGCTGCCGTCTGTATAAAGCAGAGAAAGATATGGCGAGATCACAGGGAGCAGAATTTCAATGTCATGCATTATGCAGTGTTGACAATTTCTCATGAGACGCTGATGGCGTTCCCACACGTGAAGAAGCAGGAAAAATTAAAGGTTGCCACAAGAGTTAAACGCGGCCTGAAGTGAAAACTCTTTGGAGATTGAGAATGCTGCGACAATGTACATTAAGACCACATCTCCTCTCCCCTTGCGCTTTCCACAAAGGACAACCTATTTGAAGTGAAACGAATCGAAAACACTCCCTACTCGTTGAACCCGTTACATTTCTGACACTTCAAAAGAGCCAAGCAAGAGTGGCGCAGCCTGCTTGCGAGACCATTCAGCAGGCCAAAGGCACACACAATTTTATAGATTACATATTCCATACACACACGCACGAGTACCTGGCAGGCTTACAAGTTACTATTAGGGATGTGTTTGCGAGACACAAAAAGGCCTGTCAGGTTGTTTTTCACGCTCGCGTCGCATTGTGAGCCTCTCGTGGATTCGTGCCAGCTCAGGCGCAGCACGGGGAACAAAAAATTCACATTACAGCCGAGCTTTTGAATACTTTGTCCTTGGATAATCATCGCCACGAGCATAAGGTTAATTGAACGGAAATAAGTTACGAAGAGTTCAACTGAAAGGAGCCGCATAGTCATCAGGAGGGAGGAAGACTAAAATTCCCCACACGCCTTCAATTTTTCACGTTTAAAGGTAGTTTAGAGCAGCGATGTTATACAACACTTGACGAATGCAGATTCTAGGGTCAAAAGATAACTATATGCATGAGGTTTTGTGGCGTATTTTAACTTCTTGTACGCAAAAGGCCAAACCACAGACAGCCGTGCAGGCAACGCATAATGTCTTCATCTTGGCTTTAGAAATGCACTTGAGTCTTCAATTAACCTAACGTGCGAATGTAGGAAGGAAACCCAAGCAGGCACAGGAAGGGCTTGCACACTCCACACTGAAAAGAGAAGCAGAGCTCATCCTGAACCTCAGAACGTGCAAACTATGAGACGATCGTGCTACCTTATAAAATTATATTAAATTATTAATGGCTCACTATTTATTGCTTATTTTATATTGGCATTTTCTTTTATTGATCTTCTGTACTTTCAAGCGTCTTAGTGTAGGGTCACCAAATGCCATCGTTAACCTGTGCTGTTGCTCGGAATCTTACTGCTGCAAAGGATAATGGGTAACATGGTGCTTCCATTGTCAGGAGTAGCCTATGCTAAAGGTGGGTTAAAGCAGGAGTCCACAACAACTGGTCCAGTGGATTGGCATCATTTGGTACCCAGCATTTTTCTTTTTAGCCCCAAATGTATGTTACCACCCAGCCAGGAATATTTATTCATCAGCAGTTTATTCTCCCATTGCTTCAAAAGCATCATACTATAAATGCTTTGTTAAGGCTCACTGAAGACTAACAAATCCATGTAATCTAACTAATCACTACTTTCAGCATAATGGTGAATTGTATTTCAGATTTTTTTTCTCATTTGTTGGTCCATCAAAATATACTGATCAAAAAAATACAGCAAATACTTGAAGTTACATTGTTCTATTTAAATGTTCCTTGTATTTTTGGGGAGCAGTATAATTATGTGGCACAAAAAAGATTTGGAGACCAGTGATGTAAACAGTTAATCAGTTTTAAAATTATTTAGTTTCACACCAAATACGTAATGGTATTTTGGCCATAATGGAATAACAGTGCAGTTTTCTAAAAAAAAAAAAAAATAATAATACAAATAAAAATTAAAAGACAGAGTCATATTTGAGGTAATTTTATTTACAAAGATTGATAGAGTCCCACAGTTCTACACATGTAGAAGTCTGTTGACGAAATATGTTCCTGCTGATGGCCTGCGAAAAGAAAAACAAAACGACAGTTGTAAAGACTTGTAAAGACACTTTTGATGATAGAGGCTTTGCCAGGATAACCACGATGAACTTGCACCATCTCAACTAGCTGGAAGCAAGCATACTGACATTTTACAAAACCAAATAAATAATAATTACCGTCAAAGACATTTTACTTCTTCAAGATCTGATGTCTGACCACAATGAAGGGGAATGCGAAGCCGCTGCCAAAGAACACCACCATCATGCCCAGCAGACGCCACTTGTTTTCCACAGAAAATGGAAGGTTCTAGACAAACACAAGGGTGTTCAGAAATCAGTCATAGATGAGCATGAAATGACAATTGCAAAATAAACACATTGAAACTCTCTTTCGCAAGCTGTGCTGACCAATAAAAGCCTGCCCGGTGTGTTACACTTGCTTAAAAACCAATTAACATTTCTATTGCAAATGACTAAAATTGCAGCAACATGTCATTGCCACAATGAATTCGAAGGCAAAAGAAAGAACGTAAAAATAACCCAGATTTATCACTGACGTGACAAGACTGAGCCTTCATTGAACTTGGGATGGATACAAACGTCATTTACAGCTCAGCCCTTGGTAGCAAGACAAATATACCACTCAACACTGATGCATGCAAATACATGTAATAACACTGACAAACATACCTGTCAAGTCGTGTGCATGGCACGGACAAGTTTGTATTAAGTGCCAAATTGGAAAACAGGGTTGACCAGCTTGTTTAGCCGCGAAAATAATGCTAACTGCAAGAACAACCGTTCACTGCCTTCGTAAATTACGTTACTACTTTACGAAATAATATCCGTTATATACACGCTGTCCTTTGTAGTCTTATTTTTGTTTTACGAGATTGCTTTAAACTACACAGTGGAGCAATTTACGGCATGACCTCCAGGTTACCTTTGCTACCGTGGCCCGCGCATAACACTAGGCCGCTATTTAAAATGACCACATTTAATCTTCTACTTCTGCTTTAAATGCGTTATTTATTTTACCTTTCCTGGTCCTTCGGCATAATGCGAAGAACGAACGGCAGACGTCGTGAATCGCCTTATAGCTTGTCCCAACATAGTGAAGTGTTGATTTCTGTTCTCTGCTGCTAACTGCGACCTTCTTGTTTCTGTGAGAGAGAGAGTGCGCATGCCTGGAGCAAAGGATGCTGGGAATAGTAGTCACTCATGGGAAATGTAGTTTAAATAAGAATAAACTCGCCTACCTTTGGGATGCACCATTTCTCACTACCAAACCATCAATTATCAACTAAAAGACACAATCGTAATGATTTATGGATATTTTTCTTTGTAACACATGCATACACACACTTATACGAGTAACTACTCAGGAGGCCATCTCTCCAGCAACCAGTCCAAGTTATCAAACCAGGTCCTTTCAGATGAGTCGCCGCTGCGCGAGATAATTGTAAGATAGGATGCTTTTCAGCAAAAAAAAAAAAAAAGCTTATCAGTGCCTATTTCCGCAAATAGAGAGATTTTCATTGAGACAAGCTTCCCAGCCTCTTGTCCCTGTACAGAGCCAGATCTGCATTAACATATACATCTAGTTCATATTGAAGCTCATTATGAAGCATATTAAACAGAGGAGGTATGCTGTCAGAATTTCAATCATATTAGCCTACAGTTAATGCTTTGATATCCATCAGTCATTTCTTTAAATAGTCCTTTTTGGCCCAATTTTGAAATTATGCACGACGTAGAAAAATGCTTTGTGTTCTAATTTCTATTGCAGCACTTCCATGTTTCTGCTCTCTTATTCCCAATGCTTAAATCAAAGTTTTACTATCTGGCGCCTTAAATTACGTTACTTGAATTTACCTTGCTCTTCATAGAAAGCCTTTCAGTTCTAGTTTTGTGGTTGACGTTTGCTGGATTGGTATGTTATGCGCGTTGCCAATGGTCAATGTGGGTGGAAAGAAGATAGGACAAAAAAAAAACACATCATGCAAATAATTTAACGAATCTGTCTCATGAAATAATAACCAGCGCCATCATTTAGGACTACCAATTAGCATTGGACTGATATTACCTTGATCCGGTCACATCTGTAAACAAACCTATAATGAGGCACCCACGGTGCATAATGATTTTGCGGGCTGCATTCATAATCACAGTTCATGTAAAATGACTAGTTTGATTCACACAGACATTGGAAAACAAAACCAAATCACCATCTATGCAAAGAAAAATTTACTGGATTTTACCGTCATTGGAATTTACTGTTCAAACTGCGGCTGTGATGGACAGCATGTGGAACTGCCAAGGTGAACAACCTCGCTCAAGCCATGAGATAGATAATGATCATCATTGAAGACAACGGTGAGGACAGCTCATTTTGCGCGTGGGGTTAACGTGTCTCGCCTGATTGCTGCTGATGCTGCCTGACTTAAACAATTGCAGTGTCTCAAGGTACAAAAAGTGAATTCTTCTCAGAATTTTCTGCTGTGCTCGCATTTATGGAGACAAAAAGGAGATACGTCTTCTGTCAAACTCGTTCGAGGCTTTGCATTCGTCAGTAGGTCAGAGTGGTTTCTGTCATTTTAGCCAGAATTGAGATTTCCTCTGAAAATTATGGAATGAGGACTTTAAACATACACACGGAAGCAGTGACACCCTCGCAGCGGGAGTTCATTGCATGCACACCGCACTGTGATTTGAGATTAGCCCCTATGCCGGAGTTAGCCTTCTTAAAATAGCTCCTCACCTCAAATGAAGTTCACGCCCTGTGCAGTCCTCCGAAGCATGATGTTATTTCAACAGAGGCTGAGTGTGTCAAGATTTATTCCCTCCACCGTCCTCACAATTACTCTTCTCCAGGAAAAGACGCGGACAATGATTACTGTATACTAAATGAACCTTATGAGGGCAGCAGGTTTGAGTGCGATGATACAAAATTATTTAGACGCACACTAAAATATATTGCTCATTCAACGCCAGACCTTTACAAAGCTGAATTCCCCATATTGCCAGCTGTTTTAGAGCATTCTGAATGGTTTTTCCAAGACCCACTTAATATTGTGTTCTATGACCTCCCAAAAGAAAGAGTGGATTCTCTTCTTTCATGAGAAACAAAAAGCAGAGAAAACAAGCTTTTGGTGAAACGATGCTTGATTTCAGTTGCATTTGGCCACGTGGCTTGTTTTGCGGAAGGCTTTATGGTTTTTGCATTCTTCATGAAAGCAAACAAAAAGCTCAGAAGACTCTGAACAGAATTTCTTTGGTAGAAATAAACAGTGAGCGCGCCAAAGCATTCTGTCAGGCCGCCTCACTCTGGGCTGAGTGAGAACATCGTAAACTTCATACGGCGCATGGGATCCGCAAGACAATTCTGTGACACCAAAACTTCTAGCGAAGCGAATGAAAACAAAGTTGTGTCAAAAGGGTCACTGAGTCTTCAGTGTCTTTCTTTTTCAAGCTGTCCCACTTTTTCTCTCGAAAACTTCATAGTCTTCCGATTTACTCTATTACATGTTCGACTCATTCTGCCGCACCCTTGAGGCTTTCCAAAACTTCAAAAAGGTGTGATGGAAAAATATTGTAATATTTTTTTTTTTCAGTTTCACAAAACATTGGAGCCTAGAGAATTCCTTTTTCTTTTTTTTCCCCCAACTAGTAGCGTGAAAGTGAGAAGTGAACTTTTGATCTCTGTGCTGTGACAAATGACAATAGTTACAGTAAAGGCAACATTTCCCTCTCAAGGGAACCACTGGAGCAGAACACCTTGACAATAAATGTTTCTTGGCCTTACTTTGTGCATTTGCTTCGATCGCCCCCCACACCCAAAACATTTTAGTTATTTTATCTACCAGTGACCGGCCACAACATCCATCTGTCCATCCATCTTTGTCAGAATATTTCAAAATCTATACTAGAGTCTGGCCAAGATTCAAACCTCTAGATTGTTATTATTATGTGTCCATGTGTGACCTCCAACTCCCTTTTCTCAACTCTTTAATTAAAAAAAAAAATAGACAAATTAAGGGACATGTCAGTTGGTAAAATACCTAGTCACCCCGGTGGAGAGGTTACCATGACATTACTTGTAATTTCCCAGTTTTATCTGAAAAATAGTAAAGCATAACTGAACATCGGAACCATCCGCTACTAATATCATGTGAAATCTTTCTATTTGTTGATTGTGTTAATGTACTATGCCTTAAAGGTTTGTATGTGCTTAACGTGTGTGAAACACCTCTTGTATTTATTTTTTTTTTTTTATCCCAGTAGTCCATTGAAGATGAGCTCCCGCTTTCGCACCCTGTCAACCATGAGACAGGGCCACAAAGCCACCTGTCACTAGGCCGTTATGCAAAGCCCCAGGCTGACCAAGGACTGACCGGGAGCATCTGTGCCACTGTTTGTGTCTAATACACTAATACGAGCTGTCAAACGGTCGTATCCGCTGCCGTCGCTCTCCCGTGTTAACAATGGCTCATTCCGTTTGGCTGTCGTGAATGACACTGAAAAAGCACACAGGCACAAGAAAACAGACGTGTGCCAGCCAAATGCAGATAAGCAGATTAAAACAGCACACGCGTTAAATAAAAAAAAATAGAGATGAGAGAGAGATGTTCTCCATATGAAATTCCGATCCTTGTGTTGTTTAAATACATCAACGGGTTAGATCGTAACGCTTATCTCAACCGAGAGGAGCCAGAGGACTCCAGAGGATGCGATGTGGCTTGAGAAAAAAAAGGAAAACAAGTCGTCCACTCTGAACAAAGCACACGAACATCCAGGTAAATACATGTGATCGCTAGGAAATAGCATTTTTATCAGTCAGGATTGTGCGATTTTGCTTTTTATAGGCTATATAGGCATTTTGGATTTATGCTTTTACTGGATGTGTGTTAATTGTTATTTTTATTTTTTACAATATAATACTTTAGAGTGCTATTTTCCAGATTTAAAAAAGTGAAATAAAATGGCAATTTTTCAGTGTCTGGAACAGATTAATGGCCTTTCCATTCATTTCAAATCTGAATGATGATTTCAATTGCAGACAAAGACGTAAACTCGAAGTGAAGGCACCACTGAATATACATTTAGAAAGTAGCAGAGAAGAAAGAGAATGATATCTCTGACTGAATGAGGAATTTCAAATGAACACTCTCCATTGATGCCATCTGCCAAACTGCACCATCCTCCACTGCCCCATAAAAAGAGCGGCGCACACCAGTAAGAGGCCAACAGTTTGCGAGGATGCTTCACTGTCAAGCTGCCAAACATCCATCAAACACACTCCGCGTCCTCTCATCTCACTTTACATGCTCTCCCCCCTGCAGTATCCTGGGTTCTGACCCTGTTTCACTGTACGTTATAAACAACAACCCCCGTCCTCAAAGAAAAGACATAAAAACAAAATGAAAACCTTGAAAAACTGAGAAATTGAAGGTTGGGAAAGCAGGCTTGAGGGGGCAGACTGAAACGGAAAATAAGATAACCAAAAAAAAACACAATTACATTCCAATGTCCTAGCTGACTAATTGCTTTCACACCAACACTTCAAAGTCAATTTGCATGGAAAGTATGTGCGCAAAATATGCATCGAGTAGTAGCACCACATAAGTCTCAGTGAGCTCAGCAAAAGCACCAATACTCATTCCTGTTGGGATCACGCCACTCATGGCTCGACGTCTCTTTAGGGACATCTCAGTAATATGTATGTGGGGCACTTCAGAAACTAATGGTATCTCTGTCTCGTCTTCAAAAAGGTTTTATTAGCTTTAGTTAAAAGCCACTCTCATGCTCTGCAGGCAGCAAAAAGAACTCCATGTTGGTGATGGCGGTTTGACTGAGGCAGAGATGAATGACCATCTTAAAGTCAAAAGGATGAAACACCTCTCCCCCGACACTTCGGCTTCCCTTGGCTTCGCACAGCTTGTTTTGTTGTTTTTATTTGATAAGTTCAGTTGCTGTTTGGCTGTGCGACCCAAACTTGCGACTTTGCTGTTTCATGGTCCAGTTTCAAACAGAACAGCGGGCAGCTGTAAACACAAAGTTCCGAGGGTTTGGTTGATAAACGCACACAAACAAGTCACGCAGATTGTGGTGAAAAGTCAACATTTAATACATGATGAAATAATTTGTTTATATACAGTACGTACTGAGAAGAATGTTGCTTTTTGTGGAAATGTCACGCATTGTGCGGACATCTGTAACTAGTTTTCATGAGTGATCGATGATCAGTATCAAGTTTTACATCAATTTGATATTTTAATTTGAACTGTATAAATATAAATATTTTTAATGCATGGACAATCTTTGTTACAGAAATGGACAAGTGCTTTAATGGCAGAAATTCCTGGCTATGACGTGAGATACAGCTATCCGCTACCAGGCCATACCAATACTGTATCTATAGATTGTGTTTTGCAATAATGCTTAACCATATTCATGATTTCAATTGTATCTGTGGCCAAAAAGTGAAGCATGAAGAGACTCCGTCGCCAAAATGCACAAGTGCAGTCAATGCAAATTGGAAAGGGCCTGTCATATATGCCTGTACACTTTCTCTTTTCTTTCTTCTTATCATTTTAAGACATAAGAGCAAAGTTGTTTGTTATTTTAGGTCATTTGCCCGTGTTGGCATGCTGGAAATAAGTAAGCAGAAAGAAAGTCTTCTTCTGTCAACAAAGTGAATGAGGCCACAGAGAAAGAGTGAAATTAACAACATGCAAACCAAATGTATGAAGTCTCAGATGTGCCACTGAGTTGAGCAGGTGGGTATTTGGGAGGTCTGGTTCTTTGGAGACCTGCGGCCTGCCAAAAACGGACATTTTTTATTTATTTATTTATTTTTCTAAACCAGCAGTGGGCGAACTCAGTGTACAGAGAGAAGGCTGAAGTTAATGCCCACTGAGACACAGGTGGCACTGTCACACACATGATTTGGCAGGTCATTTTGACCCACTCACATTGTTCATTCCCGTTTTGGAATGGTCGCATCTCTTAACATACGGCAGGGACAGGTGCAGCAGAGGCCATGTAAGTGAAAAGCATCTGTGTTGGCTCCTCTCTGCCCCTCTAATGATGCCTGGATGACATCGGAGGTGCTCATGACTCATGAGTGGCTTCCAGTGGGACAGATTTCACAAACGCTGAAAATTGGCAGCTTTGTTTCAATAACGGACAATGGGTTGTCATCCTAAATGTTCACGGGAATACATGTGAAATACTTATGCAGGCAGAGCTGGCAATTAAGCCTCTTTTGCTACAGTTTGTTCACCACATCTCAACAACATGCAAATCCAATATTTGATGCACGCTTATCTATTCAGTGTTAAGGGCTAAGACATAAGGCGAGCGGATTGCCGCATACTTCAAAGAGCCAAGGATTGTTGTAATTAAAGCAGACACGCAATTCATTATGATGCCCATAAATCTTTTCTTGATTTCCCATTGCTCGGAATAAACTGGCACATTTGCCGCCTTTCTCTTCACTGGCACAGGCTTAGTGCTTCTGGCTCACAGAGAAATACGTAAGTAACCATTGGAGTAAAGTTGTACTCATCTGTGACCGCGGCAGATGCATCGCTGTGAAGAACACGATTATGTATACAAGTGGACTCGGAGGTTTATCTTCTTGCCTTCTGGGGACCTTGAGGCAAGGTCAGGGAATGGTGGAATGTTGATAGAGCTGAGAAACAAATTTCAGCTGGAAATATTTGACAAATATATTTTGACCTATCCAGTTCAAAGGCGAGTACAGTAATCAAACTTTCCGTTAGCAGCCGAAGAAATGCAATGTCATTTTCCGTCCGGTTCGTGTGTTTTGCTCCCTGGTTCTTACTGTAGTTGCGAAGTGGTAATTTCCAACTGTGATATAAGGCAACGTCAATGACTGTACGCTGTTCAAAAAAGGTCTCATTGAATGAAATATTCAAAGTGAGAATCTTCATGACACAGTGGGATATGTTTAGAAATAAATAAATAAATAAATAACAAAAATGACCATTAGCAATCAAAAAATTGCGAAAGAAATCACAGTGACATCGGAATTAAGTTCATCTGATGTAGA
Source organism: Hippocampus mohnikei (assembly GCA_026261675.1). Lineage (NCBI taxonomy): Eukaryota > Metazoa > Chordata > Actinopteri > Syngnathiformes > Syngnathidae > Hippocampus > Hippocampus mohnikei. The sequence continues at coordinate 6,116,929 of JAKGUB010000348.1, forward strand.
ACATTATTCATTTTCAAATATTGATTCAGTGGTCCAGACTTTCCTCCATCCTCACAGCCTAATGGACGCTGACCTTGTGTTCCTGTGAATGTATGCAGCGTCCGTTTAGCACAAAGCAACTTTCCGAGATGGTGCAAGTGGGCAATCAGTCAGCGTTGTGTTGCTGGGCTGAGAGGCACAAATATTTTATGAGTATACTGCATTAAAGTTGCAGCGCAGTGTGCCAGTGTTGCTCATGGAGTGTTTTACTGTGATCAATGTTCTAAAAAGAAAAAAGTGGGCTACCTATTCAGAGGAGAATCAAAGAAAGTTAAGTTCAGCTTACAACATAGAGTAACAAAATACAGTAATCGAAAACACATTCTTAGCTCACATGCTGGTAGCCTTTAGTGACACAGTCGCTGTCCACCTCTGTGGCTAATGCTAGCAAGAGGAAAAAAGGCAGCCAGTCGTACTTCTTCATACACTCTTCATTCAACAGAGCAGACCGGGCTTTTAAAAGTATCCATACATAGGGTACAGTCACACACAAAAACGGTGGCCTTCATATTTTTTGTTCGGTGTCTTATTAATTTAAAGGACAAAATAGTTTACAAAGCTAAATCGCTAAACGTATAGTGATCGTCGGCTTGAAGTCGTGAGCATTACAAGGGAGGTTCAGCAACCACTCTGAACCTCCACTCAGATTCATCCTCTTTCTGGTACGTTTGTACTGTCAATGAGGCTTTTTTGACCACCTTGTAGCTTGGTCTAGGCCTTTCAGTTGTAAAACACAATACCAAAGTAGTGGAATACAGTAATAATAAGAACCATCGGGGTGCTTAACCTCTGTGTGCTGTAATTAATGCCATGCATACGATCAATTTAACGCAACAGCACGACAGTTTTGCCTCGCTAACCCAAACCCACTGAGTCAAAACCGATATGATGGAAAGCGAGAGAGGAAAAAAATAATAATTAAGTATTCCGGTAGCATATCAGGATGTAGCTTCGCAACAGTGAAGAGATCAAGCATGCCGGATAAGGATGAGCCTTATCTGCAAAGAAATTCACACTTGCGTTCTGAACCGAGTTTCATCCCATTTCATACAATTGTGCCAACCGTTTGCCTGCAGTTACATTCATTGTAAAATCCATGCCTGCATTAATAGAATTATAATGATGTAGAGAATACTGAGGCACCTAATCGAATGGAATTGATTTAAGTTTCTTTTTCGCCGACGGCCCTTCTAGCCCAAGGGCTCTGTCTGCGTTTTCTTTGTCTCTGGTGGATCATAGTTTAAGGCACAGACATGATGAATGTGTGAGCGTGTGTGTGTGTGAGTTACAATGTAGCAGTCTAGCTTTTGTTGTTTGTGTGGGTCTCTCATGTTTTAGTTTATGTTGACTAAATGTGTATTCGCGGAAGTCAATGGAAAACGTCATGACTTATGTATTACTTTCAGTTGACAGACTGTGTCTTAGGAACAAAACCCAAAATGTTTGTGATAAATTGCTTGCCCATTCACATTGATCAAGCCTCTATAAGGCACACACACTTTAACAAATAAATGCCTCTCTCCAAATGGACCCGGCTTTTTTCCCCCCACCTCAATTAGCTGGAATTACCTTACCTATGGCAATGTTTCAACCAAGTGGGAGCTGAAACTACTCCCTGATTTGGTTCCGCATGTGAGACATCAGAGCTGCAGGACAAGACATTCAAAAAGAAACACAAACATCTTTAAATCCCGTCTCATTTGTAACCCACTGCATTTTTCAAACTGAGCTTTTGTTGTCCTGTTCTGTAGGCGTCCCCTAAGAGCGTACACAGCCAAAAACAGCCCTTTATTCTTCAGGCAAAACATTTTAGAGAACAGGGTGAAAAATAAACAACGCACATTATTTAAAAATGACAAACATCTGCCAGCTTAATGCTAAAACACAACGAGAAATGAAGCAAACAAAGAGCATCTACATGACGGCGTCATACATCTTTAAACAACACATTTCTGACCGCAGACAGTGCAGCAACACATGTAGACAGGCAATATAATATAATAATAACATCACTGCACTTTCACTTCCAGCAGAAATGCTTTTAAAAATAAGTTTATTTGAATGTATTAGTCCTCCTCAAAGCCAACTCGTGCATACCAGAGGGAGGATGTTATTACCATATGATTTTATAAAGTAAAATGACATTGAAAGTAAAATATTATAGATTACCATTGACTTATTTAAAAGAAACACATGATAAAATGGTTTTGTTGTTTTTTTTAGGGCAACCTGGATTGGATTAAGGGCATCTCCATTCATTTCATTGGGCAAAGATGATTTGAGATACAAATGTTTGGAGTTGGTTATAGAACGAATTAAACTTGTCTCTTATGGCCCCACCGTATTAGCATGGGGTAATTGGCTTTGCAATGCCAAACCACACTATGCGAACAAGCTCCATATGTCTGGCCCAGGAAACGACTTTATCAACCAATCTTATTCAGAAACATTCAGTGGCATTCACAACACACAAAAACCTTTTTTTTTTCAAATCAGCTGCCATCTGACCAAAATAAGAATTGTAGCCCAAAAAGAAAGCACATGTTCAATTCGAAGCCTATATAAGCAAGGGCAACAGGTTGTTATGGGTCTAAAAATTGAACCGAGATGACAAATGGCACATTGAAATGACTCTGAATGTGTGAAGAGGCAGACGGGGAAGGAAAGCCACATGGAAAGGGTGACGTGAAAAATACGCTTGAGGAACACGTTTGCAAAAGGTCATTGAAGTAATTCTACAATCACAGTCAGATGAAGGACGGACCTCACATGACAACAAACTTCCATCTGAGTGGACCCGGCCTATTTCAATACTCTCTGCCAGGATGAGTAAAAATGACTTTTTTCTGCCTGCCTGGCTCTATATCAGGCCCCACACAACACTCCCATTTCTTGCAAGCCTTGCAAACACACAAAAAATAACGCAGTGACATTTATTGGTCCTGGCGTTATTTGTATTCCATCTCTGACTTTTGCCACACGTCAGCTTTTATGAGCTCGCCCAGGCGAAACATTAAAGGAGCTCATTCTTTATTAATCCTCGCGATGACAATTCGGCGCTCCCAACACGCCGCGCGTTCGCTTGCACTTTTGAGAGAACACGCGGCCGACGTTACCTTTTTAACATCCCTCGCTCACAGGCACCGCCGGCGTGCCACCTAACTTTTGACTTTGTCGGAGAAACGTCATTACAATAAGCACTTTACATGAATAATGTTTGAGACCGGTGCCCCTAATACGTATTCATAGGAATGTGCAGGTAGGCGACTTTCTCTTGTTATCATTGAGTGGCACTCTAAATCTTATCTGCATCTACTTTGCCTTGTGTTCATACAAATTCAGTCAAATGGGATTCGTTTAGGGTTAAAGCCAAAGATTTTAGGCAGGATTTTTTTGATGGAGTCAAACGGCTGACTCACACAAATTTTAGCCACTTTGTAGTGGCCTTGAGTAAAGTTTCAACATTTAGCTTCTGCACTCACCCGGAGGAGGGAAAAGCGGGCATGTCAGGTGTCACTGAGCTAATGCGCTTGGCCACATTGACTGAGGTGTCTGACGAGCATTTGATCAGATTTGAGACCCAACTCATTTGCATCTGTGCCACCGATTCACAATCGTACGCAACAACAACCAATAACAACGAACGGTACACTAACATACCGCATATGGGATTGAAATTTTGAATTGTCTTTTTTTTTTCACTGTCACATTTAGATTCTACTGGTGACATTTAAAACATGACTGGCAGCTTTTAGAGTTTTATATTTCCAGCAATAACTAAGCTCATGAACCACGAGTGACTTTGATGCTACCGCTTATTATTTACGTTCGGGAATAATTGAATTGACAGACAACAAAGTGAGATGTTGGGACAAGCTGTTCTTCAAGGCATAATGATTGATTATGACTAAATCAGGCTGCTTGTGGAGCTGCACAATCAGCTAAATGTATCATAAATATGAATGCTATCGTACATATTTTTAATAGCCTGTCCTGAATTGCAGGCCGCATTTATCTGTTTAGAAGACGTAGATTCCACCACAGTACTTTCCCAAAGTGACATACTTTATAAGATGCAAATCGGGCAAATGACTTACTTTTTCGCATTTTAAGCCACACCTAAAAGCATTCAGTTTTACCAAAAGCCGACAGTGCGCCCGATAATCCGACGCGCCTTATATATGGTGTCACAGTCTCTTTATATTTCCCAATTGAGTTAGTTTTCCTATGCCATCTAGTGGGGATTATTAGCAGGAACCAATTGTAACCTAAAAGGGTTCTGCCCGACACTAATTAACATGTGCATTTGCCAACACACACTCAAACAGACAACTACTTTGTGAGCTCTGTGCCGCCATTATGAAACAAAGATAATACCAAAAGCATGGCTAATTACTAACTAAACAAATGAAGAGGGAGACCAGCAAGACGTCTCAGGATATTTAGCCCCTTGGGGATGTGAGCCCACGAGGTTTGTGCACCTTTTTGTTGAATCAATTGTCCTCATAACTTTTGTCTTTCATTTATTGTTTTGTCATGCCATTTGTATTTATATGTGTCACGTCCGTGTTTGTGACCAGTTCCGTCAGCGGTTGTGAAGGCTCTATATAAATAAAGCTGTATTGTATTGTATTGTATTTCCTTTAGCGTACCTCCATCTAGTGGATGCATAGCGCAACCGCAGCCACTATTGTAGTTTCTATTCTATGCGCCTTATAATGCAGTGCGCCCTATATATGAAAACAGTTTTACAATAGGCCAATCATTGAAGGTGCGCCTGATAATCCTAAACACCTTATAGTGCAGAAAATACGGTAATTGCCTCAGTTGACTTTCATGGGCATATGAAGAACGAGTTCAAGTGACCTTTTCACCCTGAGGTGTTCACATGTCTACAAACAACTGAACAAAATCCAAGGGGACTTCATGACCCCCGAAAGAAAGTTTTGGAGGAAAAATTGATTCAAGTCCAGAGATGATGCTGACACCATGGGGGACAAACTGGAAAGCAATATCTGCAGCAACACCGCTTGCAATCTCATTTTTGGTGTCTGAAGCAATCACGGGCCATCAGAGCACAACTGCACCACAATTAAGCCGTCTGTGGTTTTTAATTAAAACGAAGAGGCGTCACCCTTCTCAAACTTTGTTTGCCTTTCAGCGAACACAAGTTATGGTCTTCATAATGTAAACAAATATATCATTTGAAAAATGATCACATTACCATGCCCGGTTTTAATTTAGACAGTCAGAGACACAGTCAGCCTGGTTTCCTCCCAAGCAGTTTGCCATCAAAACATGAGAATAATTAGGACAATAAACGTAATCTAGCAATGAATTATTCATCAGTGTGAAGACGTTTCAGCGGTACCCAATAGGCACAATCGATAAAGCGTGTGACGCCTTCACCAAGGCAAAGTCCATTACAAGTTCTAATGAATTTGAGGAGCTTCTGGACCAAAAAGCAATTTAATACTGATATCTCCTGGGAATGCAGAAGAGAACCCGAGAGAAACAAATAAAACTAATCAGCATGGTGCGGAGCTGACGCGAGCCTGAGGGCGACAAACACTTACTGTACAAAACGGGCGGCCTTGACATTTATTGGCAGCTTGAGCACTGATCTCGGTTTATGGGTGCTTTGGGGTTTGTCACGTGAGGAAAAAGAGAACCGGAACAGAGAAATTGTTACCGTGAGAACCCGATAGATTCTCAACGTTGTCCATACAGCACATGCATTGCAGGAATCGGTGAGTGAAGTGGCATTGAGAAAGGCCAAAATTCAACAGGGTGAGGCAGGGCGAGCGACTATTTGTGCTTTAACCCATCTATAGCATATAGCAATGAGCGTGCTGCTTGTCACAGTTCAGTTTGCAGCCAATTCATTTTCTTCCTGTGCCAGAATAACAACTCAACTGATTTTGTCAGTGACATGTGTCCTGAGATAAATCATGCAGCCGGGTTCAAAGTTGATTTCAATACCGTTTTTTTCTTTGTTTTTGTTTACCTATCTACAGATTGCAAATTGCACATTTTAAACCAATTTTCATTTTGGGTAATTCTGAAAAGACCCAATTGTTTATTTTTAGTTTCTTCTATGCACTTTCACTGTTAAGGTTTTCTGACAACTTTTCATTTTTGACTTTCATTTGCCCATGCAGAGGAAAAAATATGTTTTTAATTCTGATGCACAACCCTTCTAATTCCTCCTTTGAATATGGCTTTAATGAATGTATTTAGCACTTTTGGTCTCCCTTAACTAATCGGCTTTCGCCTGCCATGGCCAATAGCAGCACAGTAGAATGGGGATCAAATGTAATTCATCTGGACTGACACCAAATCTCCAAGATGACAAGGTGTGTGCAGGACTTTATTGGCCAGGAGATGAATGGACACAGTGAGTAATTCAAAGTGAAAAATCATTCCCTGGAGAAATCGAGGCCCCCCCCTTTTTTTTCAACCACTGTGAAAAATTCTGATTAGAAAATGGAGCAGTTTTTCTTTGAGATCCTAATTTATACTTGGCGGTTAGACGACACGCTGTACCCTAACTGTGCAATCCAATCATGTGGAACCAGACTGATTTTGAAGGCAGAAAATAACAATGATAATTTCTTTGGAGACCCGTTTCGGTCTTGAACATTTTTGTGTGTCTAAATCTTTAATGAGTGGTGTTCTGTGCATGATGAAATTCTTTCAAGTTTGGGGGTCATAGATAAGATCATTTCCAGGAACAAATTATGTAAAGAGTCCCATTTGAATATTAATAAGTCTAAAAATCAACAAAGGCGCTTTGGGTTGTCTCTCCAGCGGAAGAAAAATGTTTTTTTAAAGATGACATGCTCACTCAACCATTTCTTCGCCTTTTAACAAATCCCACATTGGGGGATAGACGTTGTATTCGTACACAAGCCACTTTTTAGACCATGAAGATCCATTTGATTGTTCTTGCACTGTTGTTTGATTTAATCTATCAAACAGAAGAAACTGTAACTGATATCTGTGTGTACATCTAACGTATGGGATGGAGGGACTAACAAACTGGCACTGAACAAAACCTTATTTTTATCATTTGAAAACGATGCCATTTGATTATTTAGTGTGATTATTTTGTGTTATTTGGAGATCAAGAGCACAGTGTACTGAACTTTGTTTCATTTTTGATGGAAGATTAACGCCTGGAAACCGGCCTGTGGATACGTGTGAGTCATCTATGCATCTGAGCACGGAAATAAAGATCTTGTTTCAAAACAGATTTTTTCTACCTCACAGAGCCATTAAGATATGAAGAAATAAAGGGCAGTTATTTTTGGGGGGTGGGTGTTTCCTCGAATTACAGCGTGTGCTGCGTTGAGCAACAAGTAACAACAATATGTTGGTGCTGTGCAGATAGAGCTGAACTTGGTAATGGATGCGCAAACCTTTTTCACTCGTTTAATCATTATGCCCGAGCCAATATTCGCTGTAGGCCACCATCAAGGTGGGAAATATAAGCTATCTACTGCTTGCAATAAAGTGCGTGGTTTGGCGCAATGAGATTTATCATTCATGCAGTGGGAAGAAAAAGACCATTTTTATTACTGAACGATAGCATCGTTTTATTTAAATGCTTATTTGCGCAAACATAAACAGGGCTTCGACTTCAGCGAGGCAAAGTAATAGACTATCTTTAGAATATGACATCGTCTGTGCTGGTTGCTATGCTAATAGCGGGAATCCAATTCTCGGTCTTTTCCCATCAAATTCAGTCTGGCAGACACATTAATAAACACAGGAGATGCGAAGAGCCGCAGATGTCCAACGCTATGTTCATTTTCATTGTTTCCACTTGATTTCTGACACCGCTTGTGTGAAAATGTGAAGTTGATGTCAAACCTCTTCAGTTCACACGCTAAAGAGGAACATGAAGGCGAGCTCACGTGGGGGAGACGGACGTTGAGAAGCCTCTTTCTGCTTCCTTGCAGTCCAGCCAGACCGACCTTTGACTGACACAACCGCCTTGCCTTTTGTCCCGTTGTTGTCGAGCAAAAATCTATTCAAAAGCGGCGCAGCGCATCAACTCTATGTCTGGTGCATTCATTTGCAATCTGCCCGAGGAAACACCTCTCCCCTGTCACCTGTCAGAGACTTTGTGAGACGCAATCCCGTCTGGTTCATGTGAAGTTCAGCTTCTCTTTTGAATTCATCTTCCAGTCTTTTTTCTCTCCATGAAAGATTCCGAGGTACTCAACAGATCCCTTGGGGTTAGCGTTACCGTAATCACCATTTCCACGTGAACTAATTTAAACCGCAGATGGTGCAAGTGCGCCAAGAGAGTGTGTGTCAAAAATGTCACGCACCTTGATTTTAATTACAGTTCCTCTGGTCTCACTGCCCCTGAAAATTTTACTGTATTCTTTGACAACAAACAGTTCTCCAAAGGGTTGGTAAAAAAATATCAATACCCCCATGCGTCTTACCTTTATCGTGTATGGTATTGGAACATCAGGTGTTAATTTTGTCCGACATCCATGAGCTGTTCCACTCAGTAAGAAGTTGAACTTTATTTCTATGAAGTGAATTTGTGTGTTCTCCTCCACGTAAACAATCGACAAAAACGTTTTTTAAATATTGATTTGCTGTACGTCTCGCGGCTAATTCAATTAATCAGCAGCTCATCGGCAAGCTCTGCATGGGCCTGATAGTGATCTTGATCATTTGAATCGGGTGTGTTGGAGGAGGGAAACGTCTAAAAAGGCAGGATAATGGCCCTCCAAGACCGCAGTTTGACACGTGTGCATTAGAATATCCGAAAGCAACCAGGCAGACACGTAGAGATGCTTAACCCACAAAGTGCTGCTAAGTAGCCCCGCCGCTCTGAACAGAATCATTAATGATCTTCTTACAGTGCAATGAGCCTGTGCGCTGGCCTGCAAAAGGGGACGTGCCCTTCGTTTAATGGGGCGTGCACTTCAGTCTATAAGGAAAGGTAACATCATCACCCGGCCTAAATGATGTTGGATCATTTAAATGTGCTGATTTTATTCCTCAGGTGGCCTCGGGGAATTACAGTATAAAGCTCTACTGAGACGTTGGTTGCATCACACGGTCTGAGGAAATACGTTTTTGTTGTGGTTTCCATGGAAGCACCAGGGATGGGTTAAGTGGGAGACTTGATAAATATCCTTTTGGAGTTTCAATACAAACAAATCGAAGACTTTAAGCACAATGTTGATGTTAGAGACCACAGGGTCGCATTTTCCTGCCGGAGCTTTTCCAACCATTGATTCATGTTAAACTAAAATCTTGTCGTCTCCTTGCCTTTGCCCTTCTTCCTTTGCTAATTCTGTATTCCACATATATTTTTAATACCGCACATGGAACTCATTTACTTACTACATGCGACAAGTCGTAAGGGACTGTATTCATGCTACTGCGCCGCTCGGTTGGTTAGCAACAGAGTTCAAACGGTCTCAACAGTTAACTGTATGCCGATATGTTCCACAGTACAGTCACAACACATTTTTTTGTGAAAAGGCGAGGCATTTATTTGTCTTAAATGGCCACTACTTGAATAAGTAGTATATTGTTGAACTTGGTGCTAATGAAGGTTTTGTTGAGTATTTCAACTGGAAGTCTTAAACTTTAGAGCGCACTATCAAGGGCAATGGAAAAAGGAAACCGGCAAAGGTTTGGGGGGAATTGCCTGTGGCAGATTTCTCCATTCCTGTGAGAGTCACACAAGAAACAGAAATAAAATGTGCAACGTGTAGCCCTGCTGGGATGCCATGGTGTAAAATTGCAGGAAGGCGATCTGATCAATGAGAAAGTTGGGCCAGCGGTCCTGTCAATCAGACCAGGGCCATTACGCGGGGAGAAGGAGCTTTCCAGAGAGGCTGAGTTGAAGTAATGTGATTTCCTGCTACTTGCTGTACAAATGTTTGGTTGGATGGCATTGGTAGCAGGAATGAGGTGGAGGTTATTTACTCTTTTGCACAAAATGAAGAGGAAAGGAAATAAATACAAAGTGGGCAACTGTACCTGTCCTTGTGTGAAGTCTTTTTTTTTTTTTTTTTAGTCACTGGCTATATACTAGCTTGAATTGGAGCATGTAATCAGCATTATGTTCATTAACATCATTGAAATGTCTTTATGACTAAATTATAAGACAGAACAAAAGGGGTCCAAGGACAGACCCTTGAGGAACCCTCCATGTCATGGCCATTTGATCAGATTCAAAACTTCTAATGGTCATACAGCAAGTAGGGCCCAACCATTTTGAGACTGTTCCATTTAATCCCACCCAAATTTCCAACAGTATGTTATAATCAATTGCGTCAAATTCTGCACTGAGGTCCAGTAAGACAAGCACTGACACCTTGCCTGCGTCAATGTTCAATTTTATACCAGGTAGTACTGTACTTTAAAAAGTCACGGTAGCAATCAAACACGTGAGAAAAACACAGAGCAGCACGTTAATAAACTAGCCTGATGCCGAATTAAAAAGGCCCCTTTGGAAACAGTCCACTGATTTGGCAAGCCGTAGAGGTGATGGTAGGGCACTCCAGGGTACACGTCTGAAAAGAGCACTCATTATGGAGTTTTATACAAGTAATATTCTCTCCCAAAATGCTCCTTACTGTTTAATTGAGTCTATAAGCGATGCACAGTACACCCAGTGTCAACAGCATTTAATTTCCTGTTTTCGAGTCACTGCTGCCTTCCATGTTTGTGTTTCATCCTGACACTTGGGTATGCTGTCACCTCAGCTTGTCACACAAGAGCTCTCGAACGGAGAAGACCAACAAGGTTATAAAGGCATGCCATGGAAAGGATGATGCAGACTTATTGATCATGCGGATCCCGAATGTCATAGCTTTGGCTTATACCTTGAACAGAGATTGATGCGTGATTCTTTGTGATGCTCCAGAAGGATGTTGTACGATGGTGGAACCATTACATGTTCCTTCAAGCCGTCTTGCAAAAGCTCCAGAGAAGAAAACAAATCAAAGGAGATGTTTTGAAATAGAATGCAAAAGACTGTTTCCAAGTAACCTTTGTTTTGTTGTGTAGCATTTTTTTCCAAGTTATTCACCACTATAAAACAAAATTATAGGCATGATCGTTTCTTACTACAATCTAGTTGTTGTCGACTCCTATTCTTATATCCTTATATTTCCTAGCAATCTCCCTGTTACATCTCACAGGGCAGTCTTAGTACTTTCAGCCACCTGGGTTGGGGGAGGATATTCGTGATTGTGGGTGGCCCTATTGTTATTGTGTGTGTACAGTGTTGGTCATCACGAGAACAAAACACACTCTACAAACAGTAACCACCCACTTACTGATGTTTTCCTTCTGTGTATCACATTTTTTAAATCACTGCGCGCGTGTGTGTGTGTGTGTGTGTGTGTGTGTGTGTGTGTGTGTGTGTGTGTGTGTGTGTCCGCCCGTAAAGTGCATCACACCACTCTGTGTGCCTGCTGCTTCTCAACGACTGCGCGGTGGCATTTGACAGGTGACCACCTGCCCTGCCCCGCTGCGAGCCCTCCACCATGGAGGGCACGCAGGCAATGACTCGGAAAAAAAGTTTGTGAGTTTGTCCCTCGTAGTGAAATCCTTGTCACTGGTGAAAGATTCGGGAAAGTGCCTTGTACTACAAATGATTTATGCTTACCAGAATGTATGTGTTAGTCAGAATCAGCGGTCTGCATCCTATAGCCAGGGAGCCTAATTGAAAAAAAAACCTTGACATTGGTGCCGTCAATAAATTCCCCTCCATCAAGGCCCATGTGAATCGAAAAATATAATAAATACATAAACACACATACACTCACAAACATCCTCCGAATGTCTTATCGATTTTTTTGCTCTAGTACGAAACTTAAGAACAGATTAATATTTCACATAATGTCATTAAACAACCCCCCCCCCCCCCGACACACGCACACAACACAGATTGGTTTAAATTCCTCCAAAGGTAAAAAAATACAATTCAACTCTGACAATTTGTACGAGCTCTTTTTTTTCCTCCTTGTCGAGGTATCGGATCAGTACTCGGTATCGTTAGATCCTCAAAATCAGGTGACTCGGACTTTGACTGGGGTGCAAAAAAAAGTATGATCGGAACATCCCTCGTTGTTTGTTCATACGACCTGGTCTTAAAGTCTTTTGTGCTGCAGGTGGCTCTCAGCACGCTGAGCAATCAGCCTCATTACTTTGCCAGCTATAATCAGATGCACAGCTGGTCACCTAAATGAGTGTCTGGCACAGTTTTTCTTTAAGAGTGTGGCGTCGCAGTTTTTACTTTGCATGCTGAGCTGATTGTGACTTAGTTGGTGCATTGCAATCCTGATTGCAGTTGATTGCACCATATCCTTTTTTTTGCACCATTCCATTTTTTATTTTTTTATTTATTTTTGCTCATAATTATAATTTCGCTGTCAAATGGAGTGACCTCCTCCTACTGTATATACAAAAACAATTAGCCATGAAGACCTGTCTCAATTCAACACCCATTTTTAATCAGGGACGGATTCTATTCGATTTTTTAAATCATTAAGCTTATACTGAAAAAAAATGGTGAGTTGAATTTACTTTTCTTTATCCCTGATGAAAACAAATTCCAGATGACCTTGGGCGAGAGGTGTGGCACATGCTGGATTGGTTGGCAGTCAATCTGAGGGTTTATTTACAAACAAGCATTCACACTCACATAGACACAAAATAAAGTTTAAAATGTTTGATTAATCTCGAAGCCAGTTCTAGTTTAAGGAACTAAAGGATGGATACACTATGAATGGGGAAAACATATACTTTAATATCGGGACAACACAAATAACCATATAATGCATTTTACAGAGGTGTGATCAGACGAGTATCTCTCTCTATCTACTCCTTTCATAAATGGCAACAAAGGAAATCCCTCAACCCAAGAGTGAGATGCTGTGTGTCATTTCTGCTTTGACAAAATCCATGCTTGCATTTTTTTTCCCATCGGCTCGAAATCCAGCCTTGCCCTTTCATGAACGGTTGGATCAAGGGACAATTGGAGAACTATCATTTGCATATTTTTATCATGTCTCTTTGTTCCACGGTAAGGATTGGGATAAGTGACTGAAGACATTTGACATCAGTGGGAAGGGATCAATACCTTCATTATCGTGATGCACAAGTACCACCTTTTTTCAGACTGAGTATGATTACAAGTATTAACATTTGATCAGAGTTCAGAAAATGCCCACATGTGTTTTACTTGAAGTACCTATTGTTCAAAACACAAACTTTTTATTGAGAATGGCATCAGTTTCTTTCAAATGCAATACTCATAAACACAATCATATATTGTACTTTTGTATATTGTACTTTTGTATCATTATATATATATATATATATATATATATATATATATATATATATATATATATATATATATATATATATATATATATATATATATATATATATATATATATATATATATATATATATATATATATATATCGGACATCTCAATCCAGAAATGTGCAGTGCTGAGAACGGCAAGGATACTGCGCAGAACCCTCAAGCTTCCTGGCCTCTGGTAGAGGACCCGAGCTGAATGGGGGACGGACACCACCCGAGGGGTGAGACGAGGATTTTTTTTTTTTTATACAGTGATACCTCGGCTCACGAACTTAATTGGTTCCCAGAAAGTGTGTGTGAGCCGAAAAGTTCGTCTTCCGAACATTTATTTCCCATAAGAAAACAATTAAAATTAGAATAATCCGTTCCCAGGTCCCCATAAACATAATTTTCTATGAAATAAGCCTTAAAACTACACATAAATATACCTTATTTTATGTATAATAAATGTGCTATTGTATTGAAATTAAATAAATAAACTGTACTGTATAATAAAGTCGTTTTATTTACCTTTGTGATCGTAGTTGATGGCTTGATGGAACGGAGTGGGAGGGAGTGAGGGAGTTACGGTTTGGAAGGAGAGTCACCTTCCATAAGGACTGTAGGTAACTCAACCTCCGGTGTGGCTTCTCTTCTTTTCTTCTTAGAAGGAGACTCTTTATCCTTTTTGCTGACTAAAAACCTCTTAATTGACACCTGTTGCGTGTTCGCGTACTGGTACTGGGACGCTAGGTCACACAAACGCACACCTTGTTCGTGTTTTTCAATTAACTCCTTTCATAAATATCTCCTTCTTCTGCTCGATCTTAATTTTCTTTAGTGTTTTCTTAGGCTTAACACTAGCCTGTGGTGGGGTCTTTTTCGGTCCCATAATAGCAAAAGTGTCTATCAAACTCAAACCACGTCCGCATTTAAACAAAGGGGGTGACGAACTGGGATGCCGTGAGCGTGCGTCAGCTTCTCGCGGCCGCCACCGTGGCGCTGTTCGACCGCTTGGTTTGGTTCGTCCGCCGAAAACTAGTTCGTCAGCAGAGACTATATGCTTGCGAAATTAATGTTCTTGAGGCGAAAAGTTCGTGAGCTAAAGCGTTCGTGAGCTGAGGTATCACTGTATAGATATATATATATTTTTTTTCATTTAACAAATATGAATATGACAGTATAGGCACTGATACAAACACTGTTATTGGTGCATCTTGGCTCCATTACATTGATAACGACAAATATCAACATAACGGCCCCACCGACAAGATAATACATCATCAAGATTGTTGAATTCATCCACCAGGGGCCCCATTTATAAAATCCCTCCATGAATATATGCATGCCAGAGTCAATAGGGGGGGTTGGCATGTTTGAAATTGCAGATATATCAGTTTTATTGACATGGTTTTCATGTACCATTAAAATAATCTATTTTTGTGAACACACGGGGAGTTAATGCAATCTTGCGAACATCCGCTGCCTATTATAAAAACAATCGGTGTTAACTCAGCTTCACATAAGTCAATCCACAGTCTCTGAGGTATTAGAATATTCCATTAACTCTCTGCATGCGCACACATTTTACATACTAATAAATATGACAGTGGGGGAATTGTATTGTCGCCGTCTTCTTTGTCATACAGGTACCCGGGGAAAGAAAGAAAAGATGAGCCGAGGATATTTTCTATGGCGATGATGATATTTGTTTGGTCATGTGTGCGGCCTGATCACAATGAAAATAGAAAACGACATTCGCCGCGTGTGTGGGTGAGATGCACCTCTGAGGAATCAAAATAATTGGAAATGGAGCAATCAAATTAAGTGATTGGCCTGGAACAGTATAATAATCACTTACACTCCACTTTCAGGCGGCTTGATGACCTTGTGCCATGGGCCCTATCAAACATCCATCTTGTCTTCTACGTGATTGTTTTAATCCCGTTTTGGGATTAAGTTGATTGAGTTACTGTCGGGATGTATCGTAATGAAAAAATTGTCCTTCATAGTGCAGCGTCTCAGTGGAGAATGGAGGCATCTGCAGGCCTCGGATGAAATGTGACTGCCTTCATGCGCAAACTGATCAGACTCCCCTCCCCCAAAAAGGAACAAAAAAAGAGGT
Source organism: Hippocampus mohnikei (assembly GCA_026261675.1). NCBI lineage: Eukaryota > Metazoa > Chordata > Actinopteri > Syngnathiformes > Syngnathidae > Hippocampus > Hippocampus mohnikei. The sequence continues at coordinate 6,132,455 of JAKGUB010000348.1, forward strand.
TGTTTTGGAAAGTTCAGATCTTTCACGAAAGCCATTAATTACTTGTGACCTTTTCGAGCTCTGCTCATCTCTGCTCACCTTTCAGGCTGTGATGAGTGATTATCAGACTCGGCTGCATGATTTCATCACATCAAACTGGTAGGCTGACATCAGCTTCACACAGAATAAACAACAGCTTCCAGCAAAATGAACCAAAAGCCACATTTAAAGCTTGTCTGGTCAAATATGGCCAGAAAAAGCATTTTTCTGTGTAGCATCTGTCATATGTCGACACATATTCATTTCAGCCATCTTTAAGGCCTCCGGTGGGATATCGCAGCGCTATTCCTTGTCGCAACGAGAGGCGGTAGCCACCTGCTAGCTTGTGAGCGAGCAGGCTTCTGGGGATGCTCTTGGCCTGTAACGTAACAAATGTAGCTCACAATGCAAACAGATGTTTTGTTGTCATAAGAGACCTTTTTTACCTGTGAAATGACAACTTTATAAAATAATAGTTTGACTTTATTCTTGTAAGGTTGCCTCTTTTTCATTTGATTTACTTTTTATACCATGTCCTTATTTGTGCTACAAAAGAAACATCCATTCATTTTCCGATCCGCTTTATCCTCACGAGGGTCACAGGGGGTGCAAGAGCCTATCCCAGCTGTCTTCGGGCAGTAGGCGGGGGACACCCTGAACCGGTTGCCAGTCGATCACAGGGCACACAGAGACAAACAACCATCCACGCGCACACTCACGTCAAGGGACAATTTAGAGTGTTCAATCAGACTTCCATGCATGTTTTTGGAATGTGGGTGGAGTACCCGGAGAAAACCCACGCAGGCCCGGCCGGGGAGAACTTGCAAACTCCACACAGGGAGGCCGGAGCTGAACCCCACAAAAGAAACATTGGAGAATATGTGTGAACGAGATGGCGCTTCAGTGGAAAGAAAAGAGCATCGTTAATATTTCTTTAGTTACAATATTTGTACTTTAATGGCATTGGAGGTTGATTACAAAAGCTGAAAAAAGAAAACTGGCAAATTTGTCAGCATAAATATTATGCCATTACAATGCACTCTTGACAATGGGGTGTTTTATTGCGGCTATTATTAAAACCCGTTATTTGGGGCCCAGCTGCCAAATGTATTTCGTTTAGGTGAAAATATTATATATTCTAATTATTAACCATTCTGGCTGAAGAATGCCCTTAGACAACCCCCCTTTAGTATAATAACCTCCTTTGGAGTTATTAGTTATTGTTAAGAAATAGTCAAATGAGCACTTATGCAGTGCTGTTATACCCCCACTCTTGAGAGAAACATACGGTATTACACAGTGCATCATTAGCTAAGAGGTCAACATTGTTGTGCCGCTTAAATTACTGAGGCCCCAAAGAGCCTTTCCTATGGTGGGAGCTGGTTGCAGCATTTAGATACATTTAAGGATCTTAAGGAAGGAACCTGATTCCTACATGCAAATGCACTATTTTTATGACATCATATGGAAGTATATAAGTGAGCTAGCCATGCCTATACCCCTAAAATGTACCTTCCCTTCATATAGTCTGATGGCATGGCCGTTTTAGAGTGCCTCATTGTTGGCCGTCACTACGCACAAGTCACAGAGAGAGGGCGGAGGAGGAGTGAGGTAAAAATAAATCTTAAAAATGACTGATGTGATAACCTGTGTATGGACCGGGACTTTGTGCTGGTGTAGAACGCCTCGTTGTCTCTGCATAGATGACCCAGTGCGATATATTTTGCCCAGCGGAGGATTCAATCAGATTTGTGGCCCGATCATGTCGTCACCTTTGGGCAAAAGAGATATTCGATGCAGTACTATCCATTTTTCTGTACCATTGATTGACAGATGAGATGCCTTATTTTATTATTTTTTTACATTTTTAAATGTATTTACATTTGCCAGGGTTGTTCAAGACACTTGCCCCCCATGGTTATCAAATTTAGAAGAGATGTTTGGGGTCTTAACCGGTGGTCTGCCATTTGATTTTTCAAAATTATTTTAACTATACGAACCTAATTTAGTAATTAAGTAAAAGTGGTCCCAATATTTCCACAAAACTGGGCTACAATTGATTGACTGGATGACACGAGCTTCACTGGCGCCACCCCTGATATACAGTGCAGTGTGCAGGTGGCGTCTGTTACAAAAAAATAAAATTAAATGCTTTATTGTTTGTGTGTGTTCCCATCTCCACTGTATTGATGTTTAAATTTGTCATGTGATACCGGCTTTGCCCCTTTATTTTCTTCTCTCCGCTCAGCCGCCTCAGATCAGGTCAACAGCTGCGGGCATTTTGTAACAGATTTGTTTGCACCTCCATTCAGGAAATGGTATCATGGTCCATTTAGTCATGTCCGTGTTGATTAATGTTAGCACAGTGCTCCCAGCGTTACCCTAACATGCTCCTGCAAAGTTTTATTGTTAGCCAGACATTTTAACTGCAGGGTGTTGGACTGTTGAATGATACCGGTTTGCTGAGGGGTGGCATCCGTATAAAACACAGAAAAATGAGATACATTCTTAATTAAGATTAATATATGTCTTTTATTTGATCATGTCTTTAGTTTAGTATCAATATCGAAGGAAATTGCAAATATTTTTTTTATCAGTATCTGCTGCAGTTGGAGAGTCAGTGAATAACGTAAATGAGCAAATCTCTCGAAAGCTGGTTTATACTTCAAGTCTCCAGTTCAACATCATCTTGATTTTTTTCCTTTTTTTTAACAACATTAAACCATTTTGAGAGTCTATGAAGACAAAATCCTAAATGCTCTGCTTTGGCCCAAAAAACACTTGTGAGCAAAAATATATCATACGGCACCTTCCTTGTTCGCACAGAGCTCCAATGGGGCCAATGACAAATAATGCTTTTGTGCAGGTACGGCATGCGGCCATGTCATTCTGCTCACTGTAAGAGATCTAACATGTTTCTTCAGTCAGCATAAAAAGCTCCCTAACACCAGCATGTGAGCGTTCCCCCATAGAGCCCAAGGGTAGGGGGAAACCTTCACCCATTCAAATAAAAATGAAACGGATAAGCCATCCGAGTTACAGTGGCTGAAATGCAAGCCAAGCAGGAGCTGACTGATCCTGAGAGCCCTCTTGAGGTCATGAAGACCTTGGTGGTTGACGCTATAATCGGGAATAAAGGATGCCTCGAGGGCTGGTTAGTGCTACGAAGGAGACAAGAGGTTTGGGGGGGAAAAGAGTAAATGTTTTTTTGAAAAATATTTAATATAAACTGCTGAATACCGGCACCATACATTGCTCAAGTCATTGTCTTTTTATCCTTTCGTGGTTTGCAATTCACTGTGACCAGAGTCCCTCCAGAATTTGACTGGAAATTGAAATCACCCTGGGAATTGCAAGTTATTAAATGATGTTGTCGAGAAAAATGCCAAGGCTCTGAAATAAAGCTTGCAATGCGGAATCAAAAATGTCACCTAGAGTAAGTCATACAGAATCTCCAAATCAAATGCCCCTGAGGTCTTTCATTTTGGAATTTGACCAACATTTTTCAAGACTCAACAGTCCCCTGAAACTTCAGCATTCCAACCCCCAGTTGCATTGCTTCCAATATACAGTGGGCCGGTTTACAACGGTCTAGAGTTTTTGAGGTTACAAACAACACGCAAAGGACTATTTTGCGCAGGCGCTTAAGAATACATTGTCAGGTGGCACAAAATTGGTAAAAGGAGTACTGATTCAACTTCTTGGGTAAAAGTAAAAGAGTACAGACTCGGAAAAGCGCTTAAAGGGAGATTTGTAATGTGAAATATCATTTGTCAGAGCGAGCGGTCATTATGACTTAACATTAGTACATGATGAATTTGATCAGCGCAGGCAACGTGAATCCAGTTTCCACTTAATGACGGCGGGAAGGTAAACGTGCACGGTTGTCCGTCTCTTTTGTCAGAAGACAAATGCGATCGGCTCCAGCTCCCTGTGACCCTGAACATGCCAAGTGACACAGAAAACGAATGGGTGGATATTAAAATCTTGGTGTGTAGCTCGTTTCAGAAAGTAAAATTTGCCTTCTTTTTATGCTGGTGTAGGAGTTCAGTTAACATGACTTTTCCATAGCAATTATTTCTTTGTCTTCTTGGGGGAGTGGGGGGGGGGGGGATAACTGCTCCTCGCTAATGTAGGAGAACCACCTGGCATTTTGAGATATTTCTGGTTAATTGAACCAATTATGAGAGCTCGGGGAAAACTGGAAAAACAAGTGAGGCAATGGTTAAAAAAAAGAAAAAAATGAGTAGGAGTTAGAGAAAAGCAGTCAAGGGATGAGAGGTAAATGCATGCAGTTGAGGAATGCCTGCCTCTACCTGAGCATGAAAAGGCCTAACAGGGTAGAGTCATAACCACAATTCCCATTTCTTCATTGTGGTTGCGCACAAAAAAAAAAAAGTTTCCATCACGCTTGTAGTGCGGCACGCTGCGCATTGAATTAGTCATAGATCCCATGCAAAAGTAGGCCAGGTGCTGCAGCGCACCTGTCCCCCTCGACGGATTTACAAATGTACAGCCATCCATAAAAAAAAAAAAAATGCACGCACCTAAACACACCAGCACAACTGCACACGCTCACACTGCTCACTGAGGCAACAATGGATTTGCTGCCGCAACATAAATGAACACTTGCCTTTTAATACCGCTAGAGATATCAGAAGCTCGGCCGCTTCATTGATACGAGGGAGAGAAAGCCCGGCCCGTTTGATGTTGAATTATTTGGCTATGGCGACAACCGCAACAGACAAATACATTCATTGATATCAACGCAAAACGCTCAAGATATGTCACGACTAGATACATTTCATCATGCTCCTTCATGTAGGCTCTCGGAGCCCAAAGCATGTAACAAAAATACATACGTATTCAAAAAGGACAACATTTCAGGGCTGCATCTGTCACTCTTTTAAAATCAATCTCACGCACACACACACACACACACACACTTGTTCTCCAGCCCATGCTGGTTTCTGACACTTTCTGGAAAAAGGGTAATAGGGATAATTAAATCGCCATTGACAGTGCAAGTGAGAGGCACACAGCATGCGAAAGGTTACGCGGGACATTAAAGTGCATTTCAGAAATAACACGCACGCATGTCGTAGCTGTGCAATCAATATCGATTCGTGAAGTCATGAGGGGAACCTTTTGAATCCCATGACCTGAAAGTGACAGAATGTGCACGCAGCTCATTTGTTTTGACATTGCTTGAACTTTGTGATTTCTTTTTTTTTTTTTCAAAATGTATTTATGTATTAAAAAAAAGAAGCTTTTGTTATCTTCAAAAAGAATGGGGGAAAAAGGTCAACATCACAACAGTAAAACAGCAAGGTACAAAGTGAAAACAACAAAAACAGGCAATTAACTCATCTCAAGATCAACATGACTAACAAAAGCAAGGCACAGCAACAACAACAAACCAACAGAGGCTGAAAGAAACCAGGAAGCTAAATAAAAGAAAACTGATGAGACAATGATTCACACCTTGGTAAGACGAGTGGCTGGAGGGCGGCGGTTGATGATTGGGAGACACACACAACAACGCTGACGAGAACAGGTGGAAACAAAAACGTCACAAGTCGAATAAAGGGACATGGGCAAGCCACAAACAAAGCATGAACCAAAACGAAATCTAATCCAACAAAATCAACAAAAACGCATTTTATGACAAGAGTCGTCTGGAAAAGTTTTAATTTCCCACTCCATTTCTTTGCCTCAACTTTATTGACAGCAGATCACATTTACAATCTTGCCTCCTTAAATTGCCTTTTGCTGACGACTGACAAGTGATGGGGTATAAAAAAAAATGATGGACTAAACATTTGGGTTTTAGTGTTACCGGATCAACTACTGATGGACCAATGAGTCTGTCACTGACGGATGCCCGTTTTGCTTACCACTGACAGAAACACACCCTGCCTGTCTCGTATCTTTATTTGCAAGGCTGGGCTTTCAAGTTGGGAATCTACCTCACGCTTATATGGAACACCTGTCAGATCCGTAACATCACTTTCTGCTTCTTTTGTTTCGGCTACGTCTGTATCAACACGTCATTTCGACCCATGTATGCAAATGAGACCGAATTTGTCATAATTATATGGTCGTCCCGTGCAATTGCCAAGTAAATGTGAGCCGGCAGGAGGCAGGTCGCTCAAGCCGGAATGAAATTGCCTCCCAGCAGGTAAATGGCGTGACAGGAAAAAGAGAGGAAGAAACGGGGGAGGCAGATCGGGGCCGGGCAGGGTTATGAGGCAGGCGGATCTGTGACAGGTAGGAGCTACCTCCCTCGAGTAAGGCCATTACTGGGGTAAAGGGATGAAGGGGGGAGGGAAGTTGGTGGGACCTGCCACCAAAGTTATTGGCAATCTGTTTGCAAGGCTGTCGGCAGAAGGGGGAATAACAGGACGGCGGACAGAAGAGAGAAAATCTACTCGCCCCAGAATTCCAGGAAATTAGAGCGATATGGTGCGTGTGTGTGTGTGTGTGTGTGTGTGTAGAGGTAGTTGCACTTGACAGGATGAGGCGAGAACAGGCCAGAAGAGAATGGGGGCCCAGAATCTATTGTGTCATTTTGTTGCCGCGCAGGCCAATAGGGAATGTCCCAAACACTGGAATTGGCATTGGAATTAAGTGCAATACAAAAGAGGTGAGAGAGGTGATTTTGCATCTGTGAGCGCAGAGCATGAAGATGAATTACCAACCGCGCTTTTTCAACCAGGCTGTGTGTTGGTATGTCTTGCGAGAAGACTAAAATTGCATCGTTGGAAAATACAAAGGATGACATTTTCTTGTTGACCATTTGGAGTGAGAGAGGTTTCGAAAGCGACGCCTGCAGGAGTGATCATTCCAGTCGTAGTAACAACTCCGGATTTGTCGGGAACAGACCTGATAATCAAAACTCTGTGACAATGAATGCTGGGCGATTCATTTCAACGCAGATGTCGCCTTCTGTTGCGCTGTTGTCACGCTCTCCTCTTCTCGCATTTATTTCACATTTATTTTCAAACAGACGACCTTCGAGTCAATGAATAGGTGCATGCCTTTTTACTTGCAAGTGCCTTATAGTGCGGAAAATACGGTACTCTGAATATTTTAATCTCAAATTTAACTCTGTTTTGACTGGGACCAAATATCATATTTTTCAAGTAAAATGTACTCTACGAAATTGACTGTGCATGAAAGATTTATGATGCAATGGATAGAAACTTGCAATCTTTAAATAAATGGTAGTTTATTAAAGTGGTAGTTTATTCAAACTCATCCTCGATGAGAGGATGTGCACAGCCAGAAAATAAATGTGTGCCTTTTCCCTTTTACGCATATGGGAGAATATGGCTCAAACCTGTCGTTCTTTTTTACTGGCATGACTCATGTGATGGTTTTATAACTACTGCGTGCGTCCCTTGTTTGAGTTTACACCATTATAAAAAATAAAAAAATAAAAAAATCAAGAATTTGGTCATTGCCATGTCTGCTCCGCAAAACTGACCGAAAAGTGTGTTTTTGTCTTAGTATCCAATTCTACATTTAAGGCACCAAATATTTAGCGGTCTGTTGGCAACTGCTTACACCAGAAACAAAAAAAAGGATGCTGTATATTGTCGTGTTATGCCAGTGGAATAGTAGACTCTGTTTAGCACGTCTACCTCTCAGTTCAGACATTCCTGGTTTGACTATCCGCTCTGGTCTTCCTATGTGCAGTTGGAGTGCTCTCGCTGTGCTGTGCCGTTTTTTTCGTGTACTGCAATTCCTCTCTTACATCCCAAAAATATGCATATGAAGAGTGTAATTTGCCCACAGGCGATATGAGTGTGAATGTTTGTCGTACCTCACCTCTTGTCCAAAGTCATTCGGGATGGGTTCCATCTCACAATTAACTCTAAAAAAAGGATGCTAATTAGCAAAGCGCTATAGAAAATAGATAGACAGATGGGGGTTTTTTCCAATTCAATCTCATTTTCCCGCCATTGGGTTTATCGACTGACTGAGCGTGTCACTTTATAAGAGGGAATTACAGGTAAATGCAAGATGAATGTCGAACTATCTGCCGTTTTTATTTGCCTGGCTTATCTCAACATGGTAATAAAACTGTCACTGTCTTGTCAGCACAGAGACCGCGTATACTGGATGCGTGCCGTCCAGCGCACGGTGAATAGCAATAAAACGAGGGTGGTCATATGATAAAACGACGACAGGGAACGGAAATTAGGGGACTAGCAAACTCGATAACATCTCTCATAACCATTCGAAAACGGGCACTTTCATTTCAACCTACTTTTGCTAGCTTGATAACCAGCCGCGGTTTGCGCGGCCATTTATGTCGCCGTGTTGATTTGACTGTCATTGACAAAATGAGTCAAGTCCGGAGGAGGAAGATGAGAAACATCCATCAACTGCTGAGCTGACACGCGACCTTATAGGTGAATTAATTGCAATTACTCCGGGTGGTGTCATTAACCACACCGCCTTTGCCCAATCTCTCTGTCAGCGCCGCCTCAGAGACGCTCCGTCCGGTCTCACGAGCCATCTTAGGAATCAGTTCAGCTTGGAAAGTGATTGTGTCACCTCACCCGTTTCCCAAAGACCTTGCTCTGTGGGGAAGGAGAAAAAGCGAGGAAAGACACGCGCCATCGCTGAGTAATTTATCTCGGTAACCGATGAGGGTGGTGCACATCCTCATAGCGAATGAGCTCAGAGTTATTAGTGGGTTCGCTCGATGTTTCGTCATTGTCAGGAGCACAGTGAGAATTAATTGCTAAAGGGGTACCCCCATGGGCTACCGTGCGGGCGCATGACATTTTCTTAACCCGAGGACCTTCATCAAAAGCAACCAGGCGGTTAAAACAGCGACGACAGGTGCGGGCCGACATCGTATCGGAAAGGATTTGCTACCATTTGCAATTTAAGGGAAAGACAGAACCGCAATTATTCTTCACTTCGGTAAAGCTCTCCGGTCCCCTGTGTGACGTGGTTTGATTTTCTTACCTGACTGGCACTCACGTGAAATATGACAAATGAAGTACATAAAAAGTATTTCTGGCTAGTGCACAGGACCCAATTAGGCTGCTTGGGTCGCTTTCGTTCTCGATAGGGGTTAAATTACACACCTCAGGAAAAATTTACAGTGGCTCAAAGTCGTCAGGGGAATGCGAGCGACTGGCAGAATGCTAATTAACAAGTCTCTAAAAGGGGTTTAAAAATAAATTAGCGCAAACCGTTGCAAGGCTGATGAGAGAAGAAAAGTGGTTCCTTGCTTTGTGCGACATATCTTTAAATGTATGGGCTCCTGAAAACTTGCCTTTTGCTTTTCGTTAAAAACAAGTTCAACAGTCCAATCGGGTTTTGTTCGATATGGTTTAAAATTATTATGATTTTTTTTTTTTTTAACACTGGTGATGAATCCTTACGAGCATTGTGGATAATGTTACTTTGTAACTGATTGAATCTCCCATCCATTGCTCTTGGATGGCCAATCCTCGGGAGAATAGGAACAGGGCTGAGCATTTTTGTTGATATAGTTTGTCCCCAATAGATGTCGTTTTTGTGTGATCCATTCAGATCACATTCCATGACCACTCGATGCAGAAATCCAGCTCACCCGAAAGAGTTCTCATACTTTTCTTGCAACTATAGACGCCCAAAGCCACAAACCCGAAAAAAACATCCATAAGATCCGCGGAAGACAGATGCAATCAATATGTGGAGAACAGAAGTCACCGTGTCAACAGCGATGTTGTTGCCTCTTTTAGCAGAATGTTAGTGGAAGCTTTTAATGACTCAATCAACCTCATTCGTGTTCTTTTCTGGCCTTTAGCTCTCCTTTTTGTTTCTTTTCCATCTGCGCCGTGTCTGGAAAGGTAAATAATTGATGCCCGTCCTCTGGCTCTGTGAGAAATTTATGAATAGAGCGAGCGGAGAGACTGGTATGTTTTTCTTTGCCCTTCTCTGACTTATTGATGCATCCACACCAAGGTCAGAATATGGGTATATTTTACATTGATGGATCGCTCCAGCAAAACTTTCATATCCTGAGCATGCCAACATGCCCACTCGTCTTACAGCCACCCCATACGTGTGTGGTGCAGTAGCTTGTGTGAGAAGATTGCTTTCATTGGAGATTAGGTGCTTGTTAATATCTTCTCATATCTTTTCCCTGCCATTTTTTTTTTTAATGTTTGGACATTTTGTAGCACCCATGGGTGGACTTGAAATAATGTTTACATCTGGGGTGACCATGTCTTGTATCAGCCAAGTGGGCTGGGAAACTTTTGGCTTGAAAGCAAGGGTGAGGGAGCCTTAGACCAACAAACATCAAAGCCCACTTTTCAAGGGAGTGTGTTTTCCATCTTTTTTTGTCTCATTTTTGTCCAGCATCTGGTATGTCGAGTGGACTGAAATCAAATAGAGGGTTTATGGATCTGTGGGCATCATATTTTGTGGTTTGAATCTCTTCTACGGAATTCCTGCCTATTTTCAAGATGGATTGAGTGTCTTCCGTTTTTAATATTCAATTAATGTTTTTAAGAATCAATCAATCCTCTTGTTTCATGTTGAGAGGGAAGAAATTTCATCTGTGCTGTATGTTACACATACAGTACATTTGACAATAAAGAATCAATCAATGCGCTCATTGTCATACTGCCTGATTGCGTAAGGCACACTCGAGCATCTTTGGTAGTTGAGAGAATTTCTTCAGTTATAATGTATGCATCTCGTACGTGTTTCATCTCCCCATTGCCTCAATTATTAATTGTGTTTATGTTTGGTTCGCACTGACTCATTCCACTCTAAAACGTCAGGGTTCATATTTACCATCGTAAAAGCCTAATAAAGATTCATCATAATGGCTCAGAAATGTTTTTATGCATGCAGTTGTGGTCTCTTTTGCTCAATATGCTTATTTTTGATTACTCTCTTGGAAAATTTGGTGTCATCAATTATTCATCCCATCATTATTTTCCATCCCTCTGTTCGGCTGTCTGCCTCCGTCTTCCCCTTGCGTGGGTGGGTATTCGCCCACCTGAGAAACCACCCCGTCAATGACAACGCAGTCTGGCAAGAGATAAATAAATAAAAATATCAGGCACATCCATGCCGCATTCCAAGTGCCTTACAATATTTTTCATCCATCACGTATTCGCGCGCCCTCTTTTAATTAAACTAATTTGCTAGTAAGCTTGGAGACTCAATAAAATATAGAACAAATTGGATATGTAATCAACTGGAATCAGTTACATAATGCATCCATCCATTTTTCTTATTCGCTCACAAGGGTCGCGGGGCGTGCTGGAGCCTATCCCAGCCGTCTTCGGGCAGAGGCGGGGGGACACCCTGAACCAGTTGCCAGCCAATCACAGGGCACACAGAGACGAACAACCATCCGTGCTCACGCTCACACCTAGGGACAATTTACAGTGTTCCATTAACCTGCCATGCATGTTTTTGGAATGTGGGAGGAAACCGGAATACCCGGAGAAAGCCCACGCAGGCTCGTGGAGAACATGCAAACCCCACACAGGGAGGCCGCAGCCGGGATCGAACCCACGATCTCCGCACTGTGAGGTCGAAGCACTAACCACTGGCTCACCGGGCCGCCCCAGTTAAATAATTAAACGTTATTAAGATCAAATGAACTGCCCAGTTTTATCAATAGCCTCTGGATCTGCCTCAATTTAATTACTTTTGCTCTAATTAGTGTCTTTTAAAAAAAAAAAATAGAAAACTGTGATTTTTTAATTGATTCACTTTTTTAACTTGTGAAAATAAACCCAAGTGGAGAAATGTTTCCCCATGTGTTTACAATGCAACATTAAACTAAATATTTGCCTCCCAGTGAACATAAACCAAAAACAATTAGGGAGAAGTCAGTGGTTGTCTGAAATAATGGGCAGTAAATTGTGAGCTAGCCACGGAGGATACGGTGGCCATTTTTCAGAGAAAAGTAATTGTGGTGGAGCTCGATGGATCGCCGCAAAACGTTGCCAAAGTTTCCATGACATGTTTGGTGAGGTGAGAACTGTTTGTAAAGTGCTGTAGGTGGCAATCACATTTTTTGGTCTTTTTAATTTTTCTCAGTTAATGCCAGCACCGGTATTGATGTGTTTATTCTCTGGCGATACGGTTTGATCACTTTGTGTAATCGTGATGATTCAGTGGGTATTCTGCTGCTCATCCCAACCTATTGGGACATAAGCAAATCATCATCACTAGTTTTGATTGCATCAATTTTGCAGTCTTTTAAGGGGTTGCGGTCTTTTTTCTTAGAGTGGCTCCTTTTTGGGGGATTGCCATTGCTTTCCGTGGCATCATCCACCGCTGCCAGCCAACTTTGAATAAATCATTGAGTACACCCCTGGAAAGCGATGAATGACTGATAAGTGTGCGCATTTTACATGAATCTGACTTTTTTTGGGGGGGGGTTATGTTCAAATTGCTCACACAAGAGAGTGACGCCTGCGGGAGATTTTTTTTTATGTCAATACAGAGGGAGCATTGAAAATGTGAAGCGTGATGCCAGAGGGTAGAAATGAGATAGAACCAAGTAAAAATATAATGAGGCAATTAGTGAACAGTCGCATGTGATTATCAGTAATCAGGCATTCAAGCTACTGTTTCCCACACATCAAAAACCTTTTGCCTACATTGCTCCCATCACCTTAATAACACGAAGAAAATGTGTTAATAAATTGCTGTAGAGGGATCGGTTACCTTCCAGCAGCAGGAGGAATGTTTTTTTCCACCCAGCTACAGAATACTGAATGGTTGTAAAGGCAAAAGGAATCATCCATCCATTCATTTTCAAATCCGTTTTTATCCTCACGAGGGTCACAGATGTGCTAGAGCGTATCCTGGCTTTCTCCGAGTAGTAGGCGGGGTATATCTTAAATTGGTTGCCAGCCAATCGCAGGGCACACAGAGAGGAACAACCATTCACTTTCAGAATCACACCGAGAGACAATTTGGAGTGCCCAATCAACCTGCCATGCATGTTTTTGGAATGTGGGAGGAAACTGGAATACCCGGAGAAAACCCACGCAGGCTCGTGGAGATCATGCAAACTCCACACAGGAAGGACGGAGCCGGAATCGAACCCACGACCTCTGTACTGTGAGGCCCACATACTTACCAGTTATTCTCTTATTAAATTTAGCCTTACCCTTAATAATCAGCGTGAGTCACCATCTTTTATTTTTAATATCAGGTCAAAATGCATACGTTCGTCCCTTCTGATACATATGTGGCATTCTGTGGCAAAACACAGGAGATGGAGGATTTGAATGTTTTTGGAAAGTGCTCCCTCTAAGCTCCTCTGATCTCATTAAAGTGCTAAGTGGCTTTTCCGACTCTGGCTAAGACAAATGCAAAAAAAAAAAAAATCAGTCAAACTGTCTTTTGAAGTCGCCTTCTGATTGAATTACAAAGCAGTCCACACAAATACGATTAATGCGATAATATTTATTCTCATCACTGCACATGCATGATGTGAATTTGAACAGTCTGCGGGAGGTTCCGATTTTCCATTGTTCATCCAAATGCGGGCATTCGCATTGTGTGAGTTTTGTGCGTTGCCTCATAAACACTCATTTTAGTCTGACAAAGATCACGTTCTAATCGGTCAAGGTCACAATCAATTTGATATATTTTATGTGTTATTTCTGAATATATGTATCCATACGAGTCATATAGCACGGCGCCTTAACCATTAGTTATATCTGACACCAACCAGAAAATGAATCTTTAAAATGCCATTTTATCCGACTGTGCAACACGAGGTCATACGCAGATCCGATATGGACTTTGAAGTCAACTTTGCGAAAGTAGCTTTCTTTGTGCTTCTTTGCATTTTTGACGCTCATTGTCAGGTGTACTCGTGTCTGTCCTTCATCAGTTCCGCAAATATCTTCTCCTCAAGGACCACGAATGGCTCATTTTCTACAAAATCGATATTCAACGAGAGAAACAGAAGTCTCAAACCAGACTTCGGTGTGGTGCTTTTTGAAGGACACGCTTATTAGTTTTGTACTGGCAAGTAGCAATTTAGATGGACTTTTCGTTTGCTTCACTTCTCCTCGATGTGCTCTTGACAATTCTCTCCCATTATTTATCAAGACATTGCTTTGTAAATCACTCGAGGTGTAACCATTTCATCTATAGCAAAACACTTGCGGAGACTCGAACTTCTTTTCCACGATGTTTTAGAGAGAAAAAGATTTCATGAAGAGATCCCGAAATGAAATCGTCGGACACGGTACATCCATCCAGAACAGCGCGCTGCTCTGCGCAATGATTTGACTTGTCACTTTGCCAATCTGCAGGAGTCGAAGGATAACTTCGAGCCGGGGGGAGGAATAAAGCCCTCTTACCATGACCAAAGGGAGACTTTAATGATCCACCCGAGAAACGAGAGGGCGGGTGAGAGTCTCCATCTCTTTGTGCTTGATAGAGCGACTCCAATGAGATTGATACCCATCTTCTCGACCACTTAGAGTAATCACACAGAGCCTATATTTCCTGCCTTCTGAACATCGAGAGTTTATCCTTTTTTATTCCAGTCAGGTGAATCATGATGGCTGCATGAATTAAGAAGGAATAATAACCAAGTGTCTATTGGGGCCACGAGCGTACACTATTTCCAAGCACCATTTCAAGATGACTTGAGCCTTGATCATAAAAATGGCTTCTCCAAGCTCAGGGCCAGAGGGGTGTTTTAGATTGGACTTTGCATGACATATTAATCCATAACATTTGGACACAGTGTTCACTGGGCAGCTTGAAACAATCCTTAGAATTGTCTATATCCCACCGATGCAGTACAGACACCTGTTGATCTTTGAAGAGTGTGAAGAGATCGTGGCACTCTGATGGTCCGAACTGTGTTCGATTGACATGACGCCAAAGAGGGAAGGAAACTGTTAATGTCAATGTTAAGATTCTCTGCGACGGCTTTCTACTGTGTTGAGGCCTGTCTAGATGTTTTTTGTGTATTCGGCACCCCCAAATGTCTGTGCGCACGGTGTCGGGTCGTCTCGAGAAGAGGGCTCTTTGAAGTCCACAGGGAATCGCCTTACCGCAAGGGTGTGAGGAGCTGTTGGGCTGTTTGCATACAAATGAAAGGATGCAGGCTCAGCTTGAGAGCAAACAGTTTGGGAACTGGTTGCGGCCCAGGAAAACATTTGTCATCTCTGCAACATCTGCAACTTTGTTCATGGAAGGCCAGACATGAAGGTGTCAAAAAAACCCCACAATGAAAGACTATCGCAACATTGCTCTGATTCTTGCTCTAATTCACACACGAGCATCTGTGTGATCTACCTCAGGCAAGCGTGTTAAAAGCGGCCCCGCTTTTGTACCAGTGACAAACAGACACTAGATGTATTAAGCACATTCATCAACACGTCATTATTCTGCCCCGTCCTTCTAATTAGTTAATGGAGAGGACATGCATGGAACATCCGCGACACATCGCGTTTCCCAGGGGAATTTCCTAAGCTCCCTTTGAGCAATTACTACACACACGGGCTTTTAATTTCACGATACACCCTCATAATTTGCAGTCCATGAAAATGTCGTTATGCTGTGACTGTACAAACCTCAACCACACAACCGCTCAGCATCCGCAACCCGCTAGATTGTGCCACCTCGCTCCAGCAGGTCATTGGCTTTCTTTTGCCCAGCTCTCCCTTTTTAATACTTCAATGCGTTCCATATAGATTTTGTCATAAAGCACAATCAATACCTTCATGTAAGATTTGTGCTTGCTGCTGGAGTTTTGCAATTTGCCGAGAAAACAAAACGCTTTCAAAAGAAATTCATACATTACACTCGCGGATAAAATATTCAAGTATATTTGACGAAATGTGTTTATACGCACGTAGCTGATTTCATTTTGTAAACAAGCCATATAGACTACGGATGTGCATGATAAATGGAGTATTTAAGCATTTCATGGATCATTTAAGTTGTATAAGCACGATCTTATTGCTCAGTCTTGAAGCAATGAAGTTAGAAAAGATTGAACTACGAGGGGAACTGCAGATTGTGCAATTATTTCTATTTTCACCCCTCTATCTCCTTTTTTCTCTGGTTTGTGCTAAAAAAAAAATCCCCCAAACAAAACAAACAAACAAAAAAAACCCTGAAGGTGTGAGCTTTCCTTGACTCACTCACACCCCAATTACCTCCGGGCAGTGTCAGGCCGAGGTCCTTGTAGTGTCCTTGGGTTGTGACATTTTCCCATTGTGAACTTCCCTCCCAGATTTAGTGGACTGGAGAGGGGGTTGCTGAGCCGAGCACTTTCCAAATACATCTCCTCGCGATTGCGGTGACTATTCTCGTCGAGCGTGAGGCCGAGATTGCGCGTGATGGCTTCATCCCTTGAGACGCCGGGCTATAGATCAGGCTCCAAATGACTGTTGTTACTTACACTATCAATCGCCGTGATTGCCAGATGCTGGGGAGGGATGTCGCATTATCGATGCGGTGCCACTGACGACCTGGTAAATAGATGCACCGCCGGTCTCCTGTTCCTTACCTACAGGTGGCGAACATGTACTGCACGTTTTAGAGCTTTTTATTGTCGGGCAGACAAAGGAACCCATTTGCAATCATCACGCTGTCTAATCGGCATCTTGATATGTCCCATCGCTGAGGTGGATGGATTATTTAGGCAAAGAAGTGCTCAGGAATACAGATTCAGACAGATTTGAGAACTTGATAAATACTCTGGGCCTTTTGTGGTAGAAAAAGTCCTTTGGGTGCTGCTCACTAAAAACAGGTGCAAATGCAAGTTTTGCGTTGATATTTGTGTGTGTGTGTACTGAAATAATGATGAGCTGACTTACTGAATGTGAAAGCCGGTCCTGTTCAGTTGAACATAAAGTTTATATACACAGGTTATTTGCACCTTCCGCCATCGAAGTGAAATTGTATTTAACTGTTCTAAATGTCACTGTAAATCACTGGCATGGATGGATGGACAAATATATTGGACATTTCGAGTAAATAAATAGGGCGGCTCGGTGGTCCACTGGCTAGCGCATCGACTTCACAGTGCAGAGGTCGTGGGTTTGATTCTGGCTCCGGCCTATTGTGTGGAGTGTGCATGTATCCACAGCGCAATCGCAAAAGTCGAACGCTATTCAGATTTTAAAGCATTTTTCCCCAAGGTAAAATAACTTCGTTTTCACCCAGAGCCAAAAGCTTTGCCCAAGTAAAATCAACCATGCAGGTGATGTTTTGGAAAAACTTTGAACCTCCATAATTGTCACCCTTGGGTGAATATCCATCCGTTGCATCTGTTGCGTAATAGAACAAACTAACATTTACATAAGATGAACCTCCAATGACACTCGATGCGTCGTGGAGAGGGAGGCGTTTCGGCGCTTTGTTCCTGATGTGCGGGTAATATAATGCATCATAAACAGGAGAGGTGTGTTGTTGGTCAACGGAGAAAATGCTTCACACTACATTAAGACCGGATGAGCCAAACCAAGTGATTGGCCCAGTTAAAATAAACAGTCCATATGGGCGTGCAGATGTGAACAATATAGGTACTTGACAAGTAACCCGTGTCTAGGTTGTAAATGAGCCCTGGCATCTGGGCTTTTGAAGTTGGAGTGACTCCCGAATCGGAATTTTCTCAGGGCGGACCGGTGGTCGACTGGTTAGCCCATTGGCCTCACAGTGCAGAGGTGCAGGGTTCGAGTGGCCTTCCTGTGTGGAGTTTGCTTGTTCCCATCGTGCCTGTGTGGGTTTCTCCGGGTACTCCGGTTTCCTCCCACATTCTAAAAACATGCACGGCAGGTTAACGGAACACTCTAAATTGTCCCAAGGTGTGAGTGTGAGCGCAAATGGTTGTTTGTGTGTGCCCTGCGATTGGCTGGCAAATGGTTCAGGTTGTCCCCCATCTACTGCCTGAAGACAGCTGGGATAGGCTCCAGCACGCCCCGCGACCCTTGAGAGGATAAGCAGATTGGAAAATGGATGGAGGGATGGATGGAATTTTCTGACAAACTTTGGGTTTGGAAGGGCAAACAAGTGGATTCCTAAAGTTTGACAAGTGAATTCAAACGTGCAGTATTTTAACCTTGACCTCCAGTTGACACGCATACTGATAGGACTTTGTACATAGTAAATAGGAGATACGAAAAACTTGAGATGATGCATTTGAATAATTGCCGAGTACTTAATTAATTAATCACCAACTGAGACCTTAAAAGGATAAATCTTCCCATCGACGTTAAAATGTATGCACATGTTTATGTATGCATAAATAACTTCAGGCAAGATATGTTACACATGCAAATCTACAAAGAAATTCCAACGAAATGTTTTCATTCATTGTTTTTACAATGATCACTCGCCTTCCAGCATCGTAACCGATATTTACAGCGCAATGCAACACAGGTTCCATTAGTTGACCTGTGGCTCTTGCTGTCACTAATCATTGACGTTCTGACTGATGTATTTGCAATGAGTTTAGCAGGCAGGAAGAGAAAATCAGGCTTACAAGTGCAGCAAATTGTCTGCGCACTTGGAAACGGCATCGTGTATTATGTAAATACAGTAGCGCTTTGCAAGAAGAGATTCATTTTTATGTGATCAGAAAACGTGTCGGCCTATATCGAACCGTCTTTCCCCTTTGAAATGAATATAAATGTTGAATCCATTGTGGCTCCTTTTGGTGCCCCATGGGGGCAGGATATCATCATCATGACGACATAAATGAAGAGCTTCACAATAACTGCAAGTGACTCAGTAAAGTGCAGTAATTTATTGTTTTTAACAGAGGATAAAGAATATATGCTTAGCGTATTGTTATATTGTCTGTCTTCTAGTATTGACGTACCAGTTGTGTTTTTAAACCTTCACCGGCGACTGTGGCGGAATGTTTTAATTCGTATACTAACCAGAGAATACGATTTTATTGCTTCCTTCTGCTCTTCTAAATGATGCTTTGGAGTAGTCAGCAAAAGGTCATCCAGCATTATTATTTTTTTGTGTACAAATCATGCTTTTTTTTTTCCTTTTAGTAACTCATCATACGAGTATCCCCTGCTCATCAAAGCTTGCGTGTGTGCATGCACGTGTGTGTGTGCACGCGCGCACCGTAACCTTTTTCATCTGTTGTTTCAGGCTTCCACAAGGGATGTCAGGTCATTAACACACAATCGCACCCTTTTCCCATTTCACTGAGACACTCCAATTCATGTATTTATGTATGCATGTATTTATTTATTTATTAAATGTAGACCTTCACAGGGTGTGACCTGGGTATATTTCTCAAATTGTCAGAATGTCGGAACACCAGCGGCGAGAGGACCCCTACTGGCTCTCTGATGATTTATCAGTGTAAAGCCAAGGTGGCGTTTCTATGGTATTGTATCTGCTAATAATCGCTACAATTTGCAATTTTGCAATTACACGTGTAGGTCATCTTACTTAGCATGTGACGATAACAGGTAGATCACACGACAGTTCGTCACTATAATGCGTTGTTCATTTGCTTGCAATGTGAAGACATTTTTCTTGAATTGAAAGAAATACACTTTATTGTTCTTCACTGTCAAGTGTAAAAATAAGTTAGCTACTATTAATATGAAGGCACAAAATGATCAAAACATGTCCCTCTTAAAAACTAATGGCAAATGTGAAAGCAGATGTGATTAGCGAACGTCTCGTCAATATTATTTTTCTCTTAAAACCACTGGCTTAGGTGGAACCCTTGTGCAATGATAATTGTAATGCCAAGATTTTACGCATGTGAAGAGGTATTTATCTCATTGTTATTTCAGTTTAGTTTCCAGGTGCGCTCAGGGTCAATTGACTTAGCATTAGCATTAGCACTTCAACAATTTTGTGAGACATCGAACCAACAATTTTTGCTGGAAGCTAATAGAAATTTCCTGCCACGTTCTTGCAAATTCACGTTGACCTACTCAGCCTCCCCGCCATACAATTCTACTTGAACTAATTTGAAAGCAAATTTTCTCATCCCGCATTTAACACAAAAGCATAAATGAATCACATTCTTTTGAACAATGAGTGCGAGGTGAGAGGTAATAATGCTAACCAGCTCAAAACCTCACGATGGTGCAATTTCAACATATCGAACTAGCTGGACCGTGGCCATTTTTACCGTTGGAGTTGACACTTGAAGCCGACTCTCTGTTGGACTCGCCTTTAGATGTTGCCTCGCTATACCGTCTATCAAGATCTCCCCAATGATATCACTTTGTTTTTAACCTAGGGAACTGAAGCCAGCTTGATGCCATTCCAATCTGCGATTATAAACAGTCCGCTGGTGTTCTGCCAGCAATCCTCTTGTGCCTTATGTGTTGTTGCATTCAACAAACACAAGAAGGTCTCAAAGCAAGGAGGTTTTGTTATAAAATATAAGCAAATAAAGGCTCTGCCGCTATAAAGGGAATACAGAGTCTGCAGACAGGGCTCGCAACGACACTACACATTGTTGGCATGGACGTGTTTTTTTTTTTTTTTTTTTTGTCGTAACAATTGCCGGTTTAACTGTGGACATTAACAACCTCGACTCCCTAATCACCCCTGGAATGTCATAATATTGGTTTATGGACTCCTGCTGTGGTTTATTGGTGTGCACCTAAGACTCCTGTGCTCCTTTCACATTAGCACAATAGAAGAACTGTCAAATACCAACAGTACGTGTTCACAGCGCAGGCTGCAAAGTATTTCATATCTGCTGATACTGATTATTATTATTATTTTTTTTACCTATTCAAAATCTGAAAATTATGAAATGGATGAATGATAAAATAGAATCAATACATTCGATTTATGAACATTAATTGAGACAAAAGAAAGCTGATAAAATGCACGAAGAATGCAGTGCGACAACAATTAATGCAAAATCCACTGTTAAAATAAATAAATAAATAAATAAATAAATAATAGTCCCAACACCATGACAAGGGTGAGGTATGTGACAACTCACTCATTTCTGACTCTTTTGCAAGGACTTTTTGTGTGTGTGTGTGTGTGTGTGTGTGTGTGATCACGTCATTTAAGTCTGTGATGCAGCATGGGCTTACCTTGTCACTGTGCTTTAGTTCCGGATGCTGCAGTATTACCAGTACATACAGTATTCCCTTCCATGTCCATTGTGCTGCCACGGTCCAATTTTTTTTATTGCTCTCCAGTTTCCTTCAAAGAAAAATCTATTTCATTATCATCTCCCACATCCTGAGATGTGAATCAGCTACAGGAGACGCTAATTCTGTTCCCATGCTAGCCTAAGTAATTCTCACTGATGTGTTCAGTGCAGTGTTTTTGTTCGTTTAAAAACAATTTTTTTTTATTGTAGTTTCCCAATGGTACTGTTTTTTACAGAGCTATTTTGAACTGAAAAACTGACTGGCCCAAACCAAGGTGAATTGAGCCAAATTAGAACATTACCCTTTTACCCACACTCGGTGGTAGATGCCAGTGCAGCTATTCGAGATTTTGGTTGCAATTCTCGCTGTATTTTTAAGCGAAATTCAAGTTTGAGAAAACTGTTAAAAAAAAAAAAAGAACACAAAGAATATGTGAAGCAAATGTGCTGCGGTTAGACATCTTCAGTCCTGCGATTTGCCAGTCTTGCAGTTCACTGAAGGAAACCCCGCTTGTTAGGATCATGACCTGAAGAGGGGCTCTCCCCTCGGGACTGTGAAGATCTTTTGTAGAGATTCAAACATTGCTGGTCTAAGATATCCTCCCAGCCCTCTGAAGCCATGACAGCCACTGTAATCCTGTTCACTAGTCATCTAGCGACTCTCCTCCATTGGGACATTTCAGCTCAGAGACAGGAAGGGCATGTAGAATAATTTCCAGCAGAGCAAAACAGGTCCAAATATAGCTTCCATTCTGTCATGGGTCTTAATAACACCATTGCTACACTATTAGGATTATTATGATGATGATGATGATGATTATTAGAAAAGTGGAAATACCATTTGCATTTGGGCCAAAGGGGTTCCATTTGAACACGCATGGCAAAATTTGAAAATAAATTCCTTTAACAAAATGAACCAACACATTGGCAGATGGAACAACAACAACCAAAAATAGTCATGTATTTTTCTATTTTAATCTGGATCAAAATGTGACCCGTACATGCTCAGTCCAAGGAAATAAATATTCCAGTCACCGAACCAAAAAAAGAAAAAACCCTTTCCTCTTACCATCTCATACTTTCTGTGTATGTATTTTTTTTTCAATTTCTCCAAATGTTGTGCCATCTTTGTGGATTTTCTTTCTTTTTTTAAATGTAGGTATCTTTGAGATTGTGCTTAGGGTTTACGCTATGTCAACATTAAAAATCGGAATGGGATGTGGCTTGGGTCATTCGTGCTGAGCACCATGTTGCTGTCGAAGCATCCCAAACATGATCACAAATGTCAAGAGATGGCTGTGCAGGGCTAAAACAAGCAACCTGGCAAAGAAATGAACCACACACAAGCGCCTGCTAAGCAACACAGTCATATTCATGAACTGTATTGCACATGAGAATACGGAACAGGATACAATAAAGGCCCAGAGACTCATTAACTCTCTCTGCACGCCGCTCTCATTTGTTTTTAAATGATGTCAGACTACATCTTGCGATTAGCATAAAGGCACCGCAGATTGTATCATTTTAGCATCATGCTATTTAAAAGAAGACCTCCGATTTGAGACCTCATGCGGTGTTGTTTACTTGTACCTTGATTGATTGTGCAACTAAAATAATAGGTCAGTTTGACTTTTTGATATATAAAACTAATGCAATGTCAATCTTGAATGGATTTGTTTGCAAGCATGGCACCCCCCCCCAAAAAAATAAAAATAATAATGGCCCTTGCATGTTTTTCCACCCAACAGGTCTCTGCACCGCCTGTCCTCACTATTTACAATTAACAAAATGTTTCAATGTCAGTTGATGCGGTGAGTCCCTAAAGTGGCTCTCTCTCAAACACATTCAAAAGCGTAATTACTATTTGGCTGAAAGGAAACCATTTCTCTGATTTAGAACCTGCATTATTCATCATTCTTCTCAAACAAATGTTATTTTTACTTAGCTGCCCGCAAGGGATATATTTCGCTTTTGCTGGATGTTGAAAAGTCTACCTCGTATTCATTTTCTACTGAAGGAACTTCAAATTGGATCTTCAACTTACCAGAGACTTTGTGAGTTCACCTCAAAGAAATATAGGACAGTGTTTATCCTGCTCAACAAGGGTATGCAACTCCTTTTTAAGAACTTATTTTAAAACTAAGGTCACAGAAAGCTCTTTGTGTGATGCACCCCGATAAGTCATGATTTATTCGAGCCTACGCGTAGCCTACACCTTTCAAATAGCCTGTGAATAGATAACCGAGCCTGCAAACCGTGGCGGTGTACCGATAATTCATCATTAGTCTGACAAGAATGGAAAAGAATGGGGTTGAGGCAAAGTTGATAAAAAGAACCGCACTTTTCGTTTTTAGAGGCTCTCATCGAAACGTCAAGTCTGAATGTGTATATGTGCTCTTTGAAAAGATGGGACGGATGTGATCCCGAGCTTGCCAATAATGGAATCCAATTGTTGAATGGCAAGAAGTAGAGAGCAGAGGATGCTATCCAAGGGGGATCACCCGCCTATGTTTTTTTTCTTTCAAAAGAAAATACCGGTAATTAAAGAGATACATTAACGAAATATAACTAACTCACAGATGTTCAAAGACTTGCATTCATAATACAAGGGATTCCTCTGCACTGTTGATGTAAAAATAATGAGAACATTTGTCAGCATGCCATACTATTTGATACTGTATAGGCGATAACCACACAGGGGCAAGTTCACTTCAGTCGTGCGAGCGAGAAGCAGGTCCGTTCTATGGAGTGAGCTAATAGGCCCTCTCTGGAATTCAACCGGCTACTAATAAATTTGCATCTCATCAAAAATGTTATCCCAGCAACCGCTGAGAAAGACTCTAATGGTGCATGTGGCTTTGTATTTAATATTTTGTTTGATTTGTGAATGAGAGCTGCTAAGCCAAGTGACGTGCAGTATATGACTCTGTCAAAGAGAGATCATTGGTTGGACAATGAGCACCGCTGGGGTCATGAGAGATAAAATTGCTCCGGCGTACAGCGTCATTAAGATCTCGTCAAGTACCGAGCCTCCGCTGCTTGATCAGTGTGACTTCATCGTCACTGCAGGGTTGTTGCCGCTTATTTCCAAAGAGAAGGGAACAAAGAGAGGAAAAATTTTATACTCCTTTCATTATGCGACGTGGCGAGGATTTCTCTTGACCCAAGGTTAACACATTCGCACTACGTTCAAATGGCACCCTGCAAAAATATACGTGGCAAATACCGTATTATACGCAGTACAAGGCGCACCTTCAACGAATGGCTTATTTTTAAAAGTGTTTTCATATATAGGACGCACAGCATAATGCGGCGCAGAGAATAGAAGCTACAATAGTGGCTGCAGTTGCGTTATGTATCCACTAGATGGAACTGCACTAAAGAGAATATAATACAATGCAGCTTTATTTATATAGAGCCTTCACAACTATTGTAGCTGTAACAAAGCGCTTTACAGATCATTTAAGATACGATGTCCAATAAATCTGAATATTGATCCATATATAAGGCGCATCAGATTATAAGGCACACTGTGTGCCTTACAGTGCAGAAAATACGGTCAGTTAATGTGAAATGCAGCTGGAACTTTATTACTTCTGTTTGCATGCATTGTTCCACTGGGCCGTTATTGCATTTCTGTTTAATTACCTTCCCTACTTCTTGACTGTATCATCTTTGGCCCGTTACTCAGTCGCTGATCAAGCAGTCATTGGGTGGTCGACAGTTACTCAGTCTCTAGGTCACGATACAGAGCACCTCTGAGTGGTTGTGAACTGATTCTATTGTTACTTAAGATGTTGATGTGGGTTATATCTGGCCGTCACTAGCCCCCAATGGTATTAATCAGTCAGTCAGTCTGTCTATCCATTCATCCAATGTCATAATAATAAATAAAATGGGGGACGATGGGGCCAGACGCTTGCAAAACTAGGAACTCTAAATAATTGAAATCGTTCATGTCCTCCATGCTCATTTTTCAGACCGACTCAAACGTTCACGTTCATCACTCATATTGTGCTACAGAAATAGTCGTTTTCCACCGTCTGACCCTGTGTGACGAAGCAGAATGATTTCGTGTGCAGCTAAAATAGTTCCTCCAGCATAATCACTTGGCCGGCGACTGTGCGCTGAATGTGGATCGTCAACCCCCTTGCCGTTCCCTTTTAGCTATTCATGCAACAATTTTAAACAAGTCGTTGCTTTTCATTTTTTCTTGACGCGGCGCTGAAGATTGGCATTGACAAGTGGGAACGTTTAAACAATGACTCTGTCAAAATAGGTTTTGCAATTTTGGGAAAAAAAAACAGGAAGGGCTAATATGAAGTAAAATCCAATCAGACTCAATTTATATATTCAGCGATAAAAATCCAGGTGTACTTCAGCAGAGTGGTGCTCTCCTCACACACGCTCACACAGCACACCAACATTCTAATAAATATAAAATTATAAAACGTTTGCAGAGTGGAATTGATTGTTTTTTTTTCCTTATTAATAATGTCATTTGTTGAGATAAAGCTGAATGAAGTGCAACAAAAGTCTTGAGTGTCTAAAATTCTCTTGCTTCCCATAACTGTAAAACAAAAACAGCTGGAATTCAGTGGAGCTGAGTGGTCACAAGGCTTGGAAGGAAAACGACAGTAAACTATTAATGTATAAGTTGCTATCCTTTAATTTATGGATGTTGTTTAGATTTAATATAACTAAAAGAAGAAGAAAGATGAGAAGGTGCGGCGAGGGCTGCGGGGATCATACATTTCAAAAGAACAAATGTCCCCTGAGAGCATTATTTTTCTTAAAAAAAAAAATAAAAGAACACCACCACCACCACCACCACACACTTTACTTTGTGTAACCACATCACGCGGGCTAGTGACAAGACTTGGACAGGAAAAATGATACAGGAGCAAAAAGGAAAGAAAACATAAGTGGGATGAGTGTGTGTGTGTGTGTGTGTGTGTTCCAGCGCTGGCCTTCCTGTGTGGACTTTGCATGTTCTCCCTCCCTGTGCCTGCGTGGGTTTTTTCCGGGTAGTCTGGTTTCCTCCCACATTCCAAAAACATGTGTCAGGTTAATGGAACCCTCTAGATTGTCCTTCAGTGTGAGTGTGAGCGCGGATGGTTGTTCGTCTATGTGTGCCCCGCGATTGGCTGGCAACGAGTTCAGGGTGTCCCCCGCCTATTGTCCGGAGACAGCTGGGATAAGCTCCGGCATGCCCTTGTACCCTCGTGAGGATAAGCAGATCAGAAAATGGATGGATGGATAATTTGGCACTTGAGTGCTCAGTGTTTGGTGTCTATCTAACAACCGAGTCGACCACAGCATTCAACATTCTCCTGCGAAAGAAGAGCTGAGTGAGCTATTTTTATTTATTTATAGCACACTGCAAGAAGGTTGTGATTTAAAGCATATATCATTTTTAAGTGGCTTCGTTGGAGTTTAGTTTTGGGCCCACGTGTCACACTTTTTGCTCTGAGAACAACCTCATTGCGAAGCAGAGCCACAGAGAGCATTTCACCAAGGTGCCAATTCCTTAATCTAACGGTTGGATGGATTCATAAAGGTTTACCCTTTTTAGACATTTCCTCAAAATTGATCTTTTTTTTGGGGGGGGGGGGTGAAATAATAGCGCAAATATCTTTGGGCAAAGTTGAATGATTTTTCTCACTGTTGGTAAAGCAAACTAATAATTTACTGCTTCTCCTTGGTTTACACTTGTGAAATGTCAGAAGTCAAACTTCTGAAGAGTACTGACAAGCATACAAACAACAAGGAGAGACTAAAATAGAAATCTCTTTCTATCGCTTCTGCAAGCTGAGCCAGACTGCAGAAGATGTCCGTAGAGCCCGTCTCATCTCTTACCTTCCCGTTAGGTGGCCTGGGAACAATTTGGCAAGCCATTTTTCCATGTCATAGCTATAATTTGGCCCGACAGCGAAGCAGTGAGCGGTGGAGCAGGAGTGTCCGTGTGTTGAGGTTTTCCGTTGTGCCGAGTCAAAAATAGAAAGCGTGTTCTGATCATAATGGTGATAATTCAAAGCTTGAAGCATTTGTCCATCCATATTCTCTTGAGCTTGTCTTCAGCATCTGAGGTAAGCTGGAATCTCACCCAGCTGACTTTGGGTGAGAGGCGAGATACACCCTGGACAGGTAATTTGATTTCCAAACTCCGCCCACTAGATTATATCTCACCGTCGTTTCCATGTCGCGAAAACAAGGCGTTCTAAAGCTGCCCTGCCAGCTCAGTCCGGTAGGCATTTTTTTTTTCCCTGTCGCTCTTTCGCGTTCTCTCTGTGACGTGCGTGCACTCATGGCCGACAATGAGGTACTCTAAAATGGCCACACCATTGGAATATCCGAAGCGAAGATGCATTTTGGGCATTTAAGTTCTTATACAGAGGCGACTCAGGCCATACTCGAAAGGGAGTCACGTTATATATTTTAGCCACCCCCCCAAAAAAATTTTAATGGTCAGCTCCATTACTGTATAATGTGTTGAGAAACACATTTCTTCATAAACTAACTTAACCAACTCATTGCCAAGGATACTTGGCGTTGACAACAAGATTGTTGCCTTGAGGCCCGCGATATACTGAAAGCTCATTTAGTTGGAATTCTGACAGCCGGTTCCTCTTTACATGACATCACAGGAAATATACGATGGGTTTAGTCAGTGTGTAAAACAGCGCCATCATAAATTGTCATGCTCAGGATAATCCAAAGAACCCAATGGCTACGACACAGTTTTGTCACCCCACCTCTGCCTTTATATACAGCAGGTTTCGATAAAATATATGTCTCATTTGCCAAAGGCCTGTAAACAGACCTCTTGGCCCTGCAAGCTTCTTTTATGGATTATAAGCTTTGTGCTATCAGTAGTTTAGAGCACCTGAAGCGTCACAGTCTTAGCACAACTGAGTGTGTGTGGGTGGGAACAGGCATCATCGCTTGCGGCTTGCACAAATAGATCGCTGAGGTATATCTAGCACCTACTGGATAGTACATATACATGTCAAGGCAACTCTATTTATCGTTTGTAGCACTTTTCAAATTAACTTGATGCATTTTTTTCACCCTGAACAGAATAGTCAGTGAACATTATACACATAACATTGCAGAAAGTCTTAAGGGATGAGTCAATGTTTACTTTTTTTTTTTTGCTGTGGTCTTTATTAGCTCATATATCTATTAAGAGTCCTACATGATGTTTTCTTGAAACATAGTGACTACCGTACTTTCGTCTTGTCAGTTTGGTGGTCGAGGAAAGGAGGAGGGAACGACGGCAACGGGTTCTCCTCAATGCGGTGAAAGAACAACCAAGGATGCAGGAGAGGACTCAAAACATTTCATTATTAATGAAAACCAAAAACCACAGAAGGCTAAAAGTAAAAAAAAATAATAATAACAATAAAAAAACAAGTTCAAAGCTCAGGGGATACAAAATAATCCCATAAGAGTTAATCGGAAACAGAAAAGGAGACTACACATGAGAGACAGCTGAGAAAGATGCAAGAGAAGCCTCTTAGCTGATTGGCTGAGGTGAAATGAGCAATACACACACAGTTGGGGGAAAAAAAGTATGAGTAGAAGAGCACTTAAAACTTGAAAATCAATTCTCCCAAAAGGACCAAGACACGGGTACCCAAATCAGGACGACTTGCAGAAGATCAAAATCCTGCACAAGAAACCTTCGAAACTGGAGCAATGTGCACAATTGTCGTTGTCTTTGCAAAAACAACTCTTCTAACAGCTCCCTGGGTGAGCTAAAGCTTTTTTATTTTTATTTTTTATTTTTTGTCAGGTCCTGTTAAAACACTCGAGAGTAGTCCAGCCTGCTCCAGGAAAAAAAAAAAAAAAAAACAATTGTCAAAGAAGCACAAATGGACGTGGCTTGACAAAAGCTCTTTTGTTAGCTAATGCATGCAATTGTGAACAGTGCAATGGTTTATATTTAGTAACTTCCTGCATTGTCCGTGCGCTGATGGGCTGTCTCCCTTTTTCCGACCTCATGCATTATTGGACTAAAAGCCACAGGAAGTGTTTGCCTCTTAGCATCACTGCAGACGGCCGACACATGGCACGGGTCTGAACCATTCAGTGTATTTGACGTTCGAAACGCTGTGCTCTTTCCTCGTCGTACTTCTGGTTAATATTTCAAACGACACAATCTCATGTTATGGAAGAGAGGCCAGGCTCAGTGGCAGAATGGAGGCCCTGAGCTCAGATTTGAGCGATGGCTGACATCCCAGAGCTGCCAGCCGCACTGTGTCCCTTCCGCCCAGAGCAGATCGATCACAGCTTGCGCGAGTCCGCTGGCAGTGGCAATATCACAAAACACAGGTGAGATATTTCCAGCCCCGTGCCATTTCGATGACAAATTGATTCCCGGTAGCATTTTCTTCGCTTATTTTCTATGGCCGTGTTGCATTTGAATATTCAATGATAGTCTCAGACTGGATACTTTAAGTCCCAACATTTGTGAAAAATGAACCATTTAATTTATATTTCTTTTAAATTTTTAAGATTAAGAGGTAATAAACTACAGCGTATACAAAACTATTTGATTGATCCACCTCAACTATCAAGACTACGCTTTTTGTGAGATCTTTCATGTGTGATGTGCTGGTTAACCCTATTTGAGACATTCACGCCCTTGTAAAATATAGTTTAGAATTTAAAATGACATTTTACTTGAGGACTATGGTCATCTAAATATTACCGTAGTTACTAAAAAGGAGTTGCAAGTACCAGCTCCCAATCTTTGAGTTCCTTCCTCAAGACTACATGCTAGCTAAGTTAGCTGCTAACGTGGTCAAGAATACAATTAGCTTTATAATAAAACAGAAAAGATTTATTGTCAATGTGCCTTTTTACAATAGTATGAGTAAAATGTTATGTCGGTTTCTAGTGACACTCCATTCCGTCTGAAAGTAGAGAAAAAAGGAGAGGAGTTACCCTCAGTCTACCCATTGTTAGCGCAATTAGTTTGTTGACAACGTTTCAGCTGAGTCATCCAGCTAACTCTCTTTTGTCTTCCTCTCAATAACAGATGTCAAACTCCGGTCCTGGGGGGCTACTAGACTGCATGTTTGAGATGTTTCCTCTCCTTCCAGCGGCCAAATAATATTCATGGATTTTCGACTACTGTTTAAAAAAACACTGCTTGAAAAAAAATCCAGGGTTGCAAAGAATCAAACCACAGAAGAGTTGATAATAGTCAGGAAGCATTGCCTTTTATAAAACATGTCAAGTGCAGAGTTCACGTCTCACTGGTGTTTGATGTCAAATGAAAAAAACAACAAAAAAAACGTTCACTCATAAATGTCATGTTGAGGTTGGTCCCCTGGACTGTTGTTTGACGAGGTCGCATCCTCTGCGTTTTCTTCAGATCCAAATTGCCCCAGGGCTAGCAATCACGAGAGGTCCGCAGACTACCAATTATGTAAATATTTTAAAAAGTTATTTTAAAAAAAGATCAGAATGTTTTCAATTGATTTTTTTTTTTACCTCAAATGTATCTGCAAAAATTCTTCCAGTCATTCGATCCAAAAATGAAAGATACTCAGTTGAATTGTAAGATCATAACCTATAATGTGGTAAAATCCAGACAAAGGTCAAAGGCCAGAGACGTTGAGTGTTTTTACATCAATAACTGATTTCCCGGTGGAGGTTGAGTTCATTCCTTCACACTTAATTTACCATAGTTAAATTGCACATGTGATGATGAGGGGTTTAAGTCATCACGAAATGAGTTTCAAATACATGTGTTTGGCTTTTTATTGTTGAAATACAAATTGAGGTTTAATCATCAGTTGTTGTGAAAGAGCAGTAAAGGAAGGGAAAATGGATATTCCCTGTAGAAAATAGTGCTGTGACATGTGCCCACGTTTTCAACAAATCAATAGCTTTAATCAGTAAATGTGAATATGTGTACGAGGACTGAGAATCAATACTGGGTTTTTTTCCAGTTCATTCGTTTTCAAACATTAAAGTTGCTCCATTTAACATTTACACCTCAAGCCCCCAGTCCACAGTTTTGTCTCGAGTGTTCCGTACTGGAAAGAAAAACAAAAATAACAACACCCATGGGCACCAATTCATGCATAAAAACATGGATGATAAATTATGGACTTTTCCTGAATAATTAAACAAAACATGAATTGGAGGTGAAAGCAGTGTGAAATGTATAAATCAATATGAGGAATGGGAAATACAAACTCCACCTTGGGTCAGAAATGACCAAGAAATACTGTAAATACACCTTTTTATTTGGTGCCATTTGAGTTGAGTGTGTTGGTGGAGAGCGCAATATACGAGATGAAATTGGCTAAACAAGCAATAAAAACACAGAATATCGATTGATGGGCTCCCTGTAATAAGACTGAGTCACAAGGATGAATTAATTCCCAAATGAACGCTATTTGGCAGGAAGAGTGAAGAGCAGACAGCAAACAGAGAGGAGTGCACATGAACTGAAACAAGCACATGTACTGTTAATTTGGATCATACAGTATGCTGAGAAGGCAATCATCTATTTACGGCACTGTAGAAGAAGAAAGATATTCTGGCCTTACAAAAATGCGACTTCATTAAAAAATGCCAAATCTCATGTACAGTAGTAATATAAAAAAGGTGTATCGTATTTTCCGCACTATAATGCGCATCGGAGTATAAGAAGCGCCTTCAATGAATGGCCCATTTAAAAACTGGTTTCATATATAAGGCGCACCACATTATAAGGCACATAAAATAGAAGTGACAATAGTGGCTGCGGTTGCGTTATGCATCCACTAGATGGCAGCTTTATTGATATAGAGCTTTCACAACTGCAGCTGTAACAGAGCACTTTACAGCTTTACAGAACATTTAAAATATGACGTCCAAGAATATTGATCCATAAATAAGGTGCAAATAAATAAATAAATAAATAAATATATGATTGCACGTACTTGTGTTTTAAATTTTTGTTTTTAGTCACAAACGTGGTCACCCACTCCAATTTTGTTTTTCTTAATAACATTCGTAAGTCAAGGCACCACAGTGCGCTACAGAAAATATGTTGTTTTGTCAATGCAAGTCGTACATTACACAGATTTGTATTACATATGAGTGGGGGAGGCGTTTGGCAGCAATAAAATAGCAGTTACCAGAATGAAACATCATACACAGGAGAACTTCATTCTCCTCAGTTGACGTGAAACGTTTGAAACGAACAGTAACCACAGATACAAAGTTCGTATGTTGAATGAGTCAGTTGCGCGAAATTTGAAAGCTGGCCCATATTCAAAATCCTGTTTCCTCCATCACGTCGCCAGTGATTTGTCAACACATACGCTCCATCTCTGTTGGACTCATTCATGTAGAAAGAACAAATACTTCAAAAGATAATTACACATAGTCGCAATCCACCCCGCTTTTGCAACTGACTGGTGTAATTAGGTGGAGGGAATCCAGCTGCGTAACACCGACTCAGCTGAACCAGACCGTGTAAAACACTCCAGTTTAATGTCAAGGGGTAGATGGAGATTTTAGCGCACTGACGGCTCCAGTGTGATGCTGTCTCACACTTCATGCTCGATCAGATATTTTGTGATGGGACGTTTGCGGTAATTTGTCCATACTTAATTTTCAACGTTATTCATCTTGCCATAATGCTTTTCTAATTTCCAGATGTCATGCAGCGTACATTCAGTCTTCCGTCTCTACTGTCGCTAAACATTTGAAAAGTCAACTCTGCGTAATATTGCACGGGAACACCGATTTACCGCGGACGATGACCGTCACGTCGAAGAACGAAATCAACATGACTTTGGACGGCTTCGGCTTTGTCGATGTCGGACTCTTCCACTGAAGACTGCATGGTCTCTGGGTTGTACTCAAAGATCCAGGACTCATTATTTTATTTTGAATGGATGCATGGCATGCATACTTTGAGTCGCAGGCCTCAGCAGTGGGAAGCAAGCCGACGAGCATCTCTCCAACAACTCCCTCGATGACATTGTTTTTTTTTTTAATGTTTGTCAGTTGTGGGAAACACAACATAAAGCAGCCAAAGCTGTCAGTCTCAAGCATCCACTTCCGCCCATTCCACTTCCCAAGGTTACAAGAGTGTAACGTTGTTTCGGTGTTTTGCGGTGGTTTACCTTCCATCTGTGTCACCTTCACATTGCAAAACAAAAATGTATTTTTATAATATTTATCAGACACTTCTGTAGAGTGTTTTAACATCATAGTGTAGGTATTGTATTATTATTATTTTTTTGACAGGCAATCTGTAAAGAGGTATCTACTCTCAGACTGATATGTTTATCATTAGTATTCACGTCCAAGATATTTAGGAAGATTTGTCTGCGCAGCAGTGTAAATTTGCGTTTCAAATAATTTGCTTATGAAGGTCACAATGATTTATTTTAAAGCTAAAGACACCCTTTAAATATTTGTTTAATGGAATATGAATCACATCCGCACCGGAGGAGATTAATGGATGCACTGTTGACATTTGCAAGGGGGGGGCTCAGTTTGTTGTCATAGCATCATTTGGAATTGATAAATGGCGCAGAGTTCTAATGGAGTTGGAACAGGGTCAATAACAACTTCAACATCATCTCATCAACCACTACTTTGTTTATTTGTCACACGCG
The DNA here is from genome assembly GCA_026261675.1 of Hippocampus mohnikei. Taxonomy (NCBI): domain Eukaryota; kingdom Metazoa; phylum Chordata; class Actinopteri; order Syngnathiformes; family Syngnathidae; genus Hippocampus; species Hippocampus mohnikei. Next base: position 6,166,238 of record JAKGUB010000348.1, read on the forward strand.
GCCATTTCAATGATTGGAGTGTCACTCGGTAATTTTCTTCATCTTCCTTCCATATTTGAAAATGGCTCAATTGCAAGTCACACCGCTGAACTCGAACGGGAGATTTACAAGATAGTTGCGCATGAACACGGGAGTGAAATTGTGCGTGACATTTCAGGGATCATTTAGATGCTGAGCAATTTAGAGAGCCGGGGTGACAATTAAAATGACTTCATCTTCTGCAAAAAAAAAATAAATACACTACAATTTAGAAATGATTATTGCTTTTGGTTTTGCTGGACCAAAATTAACCTAATGGTGTTTGTAGTCCCTTTCAATTTACTCTCATTATAATACTTGACCTTGCATGGCTAAGGGATGCAGACTATTAGCCCCCTTTTAATCTGTGTCACTTCTTTTATTCATTTCTCAAATCAACTAAGCTCACCTGTATTTATAGAGCTCTTTCAAACAGCCATCGCTGCATACAAAGTGCTGTACATGGAGCAACTATCATATATACAACAATAAAGCAATAGATCAATTAAAAAAAATAATAGGATTTCGAAGGGGAACAGTAATGTGTGACAGAAGTGTTTTGAGTGACGAGCATGGTTACAGCCCCACTCTAGTTTCGTCATCCATGTGTTACTATACTCTAGCTCAGTGGTTCTCAACCTTAAAGGTACCGAACCCAACCAGTTCATATGCACATTCATCGAACACTTCATTGGTGAAAAATTAAAATATATATTTTTCACAAATTCAAGATATAAAAAAACGCTTTTATTAAAAACAGAAAAAACGTAAATCCAATTTCAAGGGATCAGTATACTTTTTTTCAAATTGAACGACACACTATGAGTGAACGCTGGCGCGTTTGGCTGCCGCTGCTCAACCCGTATTGTTTTGTGTTTTTTGTTATTGGAAAGTGTCCTTGGGTGTCTTGAAAAGCACTTATAAATAAAATGTATTATTATTATTATTACTATCACAACAGTCACACGTTGACTATGAAGCGAACTGATTGGACAAGCAATGTCATGTGATCATCTGCAGCCAGTGATGGCCAAGTGGGCGTGTCATAACTAATTGACATGTTGAGTCGGGTTGTGTCTTACCATCCATGGCAGAGGCTCCGTCGAACCCCTGAGACCGATTCACCGAACCCCTGGGGTTCGATCGAACCCAGGTTGAGAGCCGCTGCTCTAGCTAGAACGTTCCCTGTCGGAGAAAAGACAAGATGTCAAGAGTCAACTGGATGAAAAGTGGGTCACAAAATAATGCTGTCGTTTCTAAAGGACAGTGGGCTGGACTAAATTGAATTAAATGACAAAGGGGGGGTGTGGGGGGCACATCTCAATTGTACTGCACAGACCGTAAATCAAAAATCTGCCCTGTCTAATGATCCTGTCTGACGAATGGAATGAATAGTTTAATCAGACCACATTGTGCACTTCTGTCCTGATATTCATACCAAGAGCGCTGTTTTCTGCTCGGAAAACTGCAATATGTTGCAATTTTGTTCACCTTTTCAATGTAATTAAATTCAGTTTTTATTTGGAAAACATGGATGCGTTCATGCTACTACATAAAGAAAAAAAAAAGGCATCAGTGATGATTGATTCATTACCGAACCATATGTCATGTATTCTACTGTGTCAAACTCAGTCAATGACGTTTCTTAAAAAAAACAAAACAGAGTAATCTGTCGGCCAATGAAATTAAATGGGATTGCTGCGGATTATGGCGGAAATAAAGAAGGGGGATGGAATGCATTATATGCCGATTACACAAATCCCTATAATCTGTCTGTCCTAAATGGGCTTTGTTCTTCATAAGCAAGATTCCATCTGTCCCCCAGGAGACAATGTTTCACCGATGCCAGCGCCTCCTTGTTGTGGAAGGGCAAATCTAAGTGTGTGTTATTGAAATCTCTGGCGACAATGCAAACATAAGGAATTACCCATTCATTATTGTCTATGAAAAAAAAAATCCAGACTCTCATTCTTGAGGTGACATCATGCCAAAGGGCGCCCACGGGGCGAGGGAAGAGATGGAGTTTCACGACACTTCTCACACAATTCAGCAATCTAGAGAGTTTGGAAACACTTTAACAGACAAACAGGAGACATTCGAAGAGTAGCAAAATGTCAAAAAAAAACAAAAAACGGGAAATTTACCTTATTTGGATTTACAAGATTTCCGCCTGACAGTGATGACATGTAATTTTTTTTTTAATTTACAAAAACTCAATCTTAATTCTTTCAGGGGGTGTTAAGATTCAAATGAAACCTAACCTAAATGTGTTTTAGATCGAGCCTTGTTTAAATTTTTCTGTCAATTTGCTCCACGTTATCATCGTAATTTAGTTGTTGTTGATGTTGTTCATACCTACGCCAAGTGAGCACGTTTATCAGGATTATATATAAGAACGATCCGTTTTGTGGAGGTTGTGGCAAATGGTTTGTGGCAAAACCTGTTTATTTTAAAATGATAAAAACAAAGTAATTTACAAACTATAAAAATGGAACCAAGAAAAAAAAAAGTTTTTTTTTATTTTGTTTTTTTATGAATAGTTCAATCCTGGCTAGGGTCTGTGCTCTCCTGAGTGTCATTCATTTTATATATTTATTTGTATTTGACTTTATTTGGCTTTGCTTTACTTGAAATAAATAAAACATCAATGCATACACGCTCCAAGCAGCATTCACCAACCAAGCTGAGAATAACAAGGCACTTTATTCTTGTTCTGTTTTTTTTCAACCAGCCTGTTTTCTTCTTTGTGGTTTGACACATCAATCCGATACCTCTCGGTTAATTTCTATTATTCAGATTGTGTGAGTGCAAGAGGAATAATTTCACTCTAATTCTTGTACTCCCATCTGCCTTTGATTGATAAACTTCAAAAAGAAAAAAAAAACATAAGAACAAAAGAAATCCCTGAATGACTCTTTTATCATTTTGTGATTTATTTTTTTACAGACCAAGCATTTGCACTTGGATAGCAACACGGACATGAATCCAGCCAGGCACAACGTGGTATAATGCTTTCATTTACCAAGTCAAGACTTTGCAGCGCTCGAGTACGGCAGTTCAGTCAATAACCGCGACATCACATTTAATGACTTCTTTGCTGTTGTGTGAAACATCTATTATGTCGTCGGCCTTTTAAGTGGAAGCTTGCACAACAACATCTTAGAAATGAGATTTTTTTTTTTGTAGCATGTTGCTGATGAGACAGCACTGTCAAAACAACCATCCTTCACATGAAAAATACTGCAAAACCTGGACGCACCCCAGACCCGTCGTTGGCAAAACGCGTCTGAAAAGAACGACTTTTCAAAGAATGCACGAGCTCTCTCCCGCTCCCAGATAATATTGTCTTTTCAGCTTATACGGTTATGTGATCGGCACAAGTTTGATAAGTAAAACGACTCAACTGGGTATAATAAAAGTGCACACGAGGGAAGCGTTATCGTCAAAAATGCTGCACGGTGCTGTGTTATGCCATTACGGCTGTAAATGTGAAATAGCTGTGCATAGCCACGCGGAACACTTAAAATAAATTTGGCTAACATTTGTTTTTATAGACTTTCATTTAAACCATTTGGACAGAAACAGGAACCCCCCCACCCCCACCCCTGACCTTTTAGTCCCCCAAAACGCTGTCATTTACACAAAAGTACAAAAGTTGTTTTAAAGCCGCAGTATTCACTTTTTGTGCATTGCCTCGAAAAGATCTGCTCGGTAAAACTGTTCACCTGATGAGTCAGGTTTTATCCACTGGGGTATAATTCCGAAAAGTGGTGTCTACGTGTATAGTAGCAGATAATGGCCGCCAGATCAAATAGCTTTTACATAAATGTATGGCTGCGTCATCCACATAAAAGGCTTTTTCAATTGCTACTCTTGCAAGCTGGCAAATAAGCGCAATACTTTGGTCTGCATAATTCAGTATTTTCGAGACTCATCTTCATTTCATGAATCAATATGGTCAGAGGAATTTATGGGAAATGCGCTTGACTATAAAGCTTAATAAAATACAAAAACGGGCACTGGCTATTTAAGTGTCGGTTGCTCCAAAGCGAAATACAACGATGACTGTAGTCAAAGTGATGACTAAACATGATTTCAATATGCATTTATTTCTTCTGTTGACCAACTGATGAACTTACATGTCAAATATCTAACAAATAATATTCCTGATGAATCGGCTTTGTTGTTATGATTTCTTAAATGTGTTTTGTAAGGCATTTTGTAAACAATTTGTTTCATCAAAGACATAATTCAATCATGGCAATTACACTCTGGAGTTGTGTCTTGCTGAACACACGTGCATCTTTATAACCAAAATCGCACGGGAAAACAAGTGACCTACACCGCTCGAGAGAAATGACTTCATCAAGCTAATAGCTCAGACGTGGAACTACCTTAAGTCCTCTCTTCTATTTGTTATATTTTTTCAATGTTTTGAGCAGTAATGGAGTGTCGTCATTCATACCGACTCACCCCAGTCACTCATATTATCAGAAACTGATTTAAATAGAAATTGTTTTGCATTTTGAATTTAACGGCTAAATTTGTTCTTGTCCAAAATACGTGTAGCTAACATGGCTAGCATTTAATCTTGAGCTAAAACTCGAACATTAGCATTGATTTGTAACCTTTACTTGCGTCCACATTATTGTAATAAGGGTTTCCATTCTAAGATTTCCATTCATACTTTTTGGGACTTTGTTCGTGTTGTCACTGTATTTTGAACTGTATCATATTTGGCATTCCTATTTTATTCCCGTCTGATTACTTTTGCAGGTGCATTGAGAATGAACACTAGCATGCGTTTCTTCTTTTTTTTCAGTTAACAATCTCTGAGTGTTCTCGCCGGTTGGTTGTTTATGTTCTGAGTGGGCACATACTCCAACACACAATTAATGACCACTTCAATCCGCAACTTTATTTTTGGACAAATGTTCTTTAAAGGTCATCGTAAAAATGTCCTGGAGGCAAGTCAAATAAAATGAAAAGGGGGCTGACTTGGCTTGTGCCGAACATTAATACATATGTAAGGAAAGGAAAATTGCCTATTTAAATAACCTTGCTTAAAATAGTGGAGGGTGTCATTAATCTTCATGTCATTGCCAAGGATAAAAGAGAGACTTAATTAGAGCTAATAGGAATTTCATCTCCCACTCTACCCCGACCTGTCAATTGGTGGTGATGATTCACTTTGTCTGTGCTGGGGGAAAAAAGAAAATAGAAATGACCAAAAAGTACATCCAAGAGTTATTGCTGAAATTTAGAATATAATAGAACTGGTTCCATTCGAAATCCCTGGTGTTACTTCCAACATCAGAGTACAAATTCAAACACGCACAACTTCTTTTTTTTCTTTAATAAACATCACACAGGTGACATTTCCCGCTATACTTATACGCACTTGAGTGCCTTGTGATGTGCAGTTAAGCTAGCTAGCTATGCCTATGCCTCGAAAATGCATTTGACCTTGGCTGTTGGCATGGACACTTTAGAGTGCCTCGCTGACAGCCAGCAGCGCTCACGGGTCACAGCGAGAAGGTGGAAGAGAGAGGAGGAAATACAGTCAGAACTGTCAGCCAGGGTGTGAACTGGGTCCTCGTGCTGGTGTTGGAAAAGCCTTGAGGTCTAAACTCCAGCCACCGGAATCTTTGAGAAGATTATTTTTGCAGCTGAAACGTAGATCTGGGTAGGCCAAAATCAAACGTAGTTCTGGGTAGGCCAAGCTCATGAAGAATACGTCACATCATACACACCAATTTGATTGCAACTGTTTGTTTTGAAATGAGGCGGGGCTATGATTTTATATACCGATACTTGATGATTTTTATATTTAATCATCGAAATTTGGCAGAGTTGTTAAAAACAATCGTTTCTGTGGCGTTTCAAATTTACAATACATACTTTCACTTTTTGTTAAATGTATGCTATGAATAAACTTTATCTCTAAATCTACGACATTTTTGAATGATTTAAAATGCTCCCAACCGTTTGATTCCTTTATATAAAACCTTCACACTTTAAACAGTGAAAAATGGGAAAGTATTGCCTATACCAGTATCAAGTAGCGTGACAGATGACGCGCACTTTGCATGTATCAAAATCATTTTGACCCAAACAAAGAAGTGTGTGACTCTCTTTCTCTCGTCCAGGTGGCTGTTGTTTGGAATCCCTGCAGTTTGTGAGACTCTGATCTTGGAAAGTAAATCGCAGGCTCCCCTGGATCACAGACGACCACAGAGATGCCCTTGAGCTTCAAATATCACCCTCAGCTTCTGAGGAGAGGCCAGCAGTCGCCTGCACGCAGCTTTATAGGGCTGCTTCATCGTGTTTCTTTTCCTTTTGTTTGTTTTGGGGGTTTTTGGTGGGGTGTTAGTCGAGAATTGTCGACAAGGCAGCACTGAACACAAAATGCTTTGTCTCCTTTGTTGCTAAGATTGTTGAAAAGCAATTGCTTACAATGAATCTGCTGCGACTGGTAATCATTATCTTTAAATATTGAAGTCCTCTTCTCTTCTCAAATTTGTATGACTGGACTTCACTTGGCATTGGAGTTAATTTTAGTTCTGTTCATTGAAACAAGATGGAAGTTTGTTTTTGTTTTTTAAGAGTGAAAAGAATTTCATTGCACTTCATGTTGTTTCGTGAACATATGTCAAAAATGTGCTTTGTTACAAAAAAAGGGGACACTATTACTTCTGAGTAACACTGCACAGCTCCTGGCCTGATGCATAAAAGAGTGAAATGTTTAGATACAATGCAACTGCTTAACTCATTCACTCCCAAAGACGTTTTTATACGTCTTTTCAGACTTGGTCCAGAATTGGCTGGTACTGAATGAGTTAAACTGCAAAAGTGCATGAATACAATCATTCATAATGTACTAACCCTATTGGACTCCTTCAATTAGTTTTTTTCCATTCTTCGTGAAATCTTGAGCAATTTCAGGGATGGCTTGCTCGGAACACGTGTTTTGCCTGAGGGCATTGAGTGTTGGGGGACTCGTACTACCGTACATCTACAGTAAGTAAGACCTCCAAAGTGTGCAGAACAGCGTTAAGTTGTGTTTGTGTGATTCGTCATTTACTATATCATACATAACCAGTGCAATGTCATCAACCTCTCTTTTCCTTTCAATCAGGAACAAAGCTGCAGTTTTGTTATCAATTTGTCACTTTATCATAGAGGCAGCAGTACGTCAATGTAGCCACACCATCCTAGCAAAGAATGCACGACGATAGCCACCACTCTTCAGATTACATGTACTGTATTCTGCCTTTTAGTCAAGATTTAAATAGCTCATACTTTTTTTTGGGGGGGGGGCAGCATCTCAACACCTGCCCTGGAATCGTTGCATGTCGCCAAGTGTAAATTGTACATCTTATTTCGAGGTAGGGGAGCACGTGGGAGTGCATCCACGGTTGTCGAACACCCGGGTGGTTGCGCAACTTTGAATTAGAACATCCTCGGGACCCATCTGCCTAAACTCACACACTCGAACCATCCGCACTCGTGCGTTTTGCTTTTTTTTTTTTAATTAGTTTTGTAGCTTTTTCACAACAGCTTTAACAAGGACTGCTAAGAAGAAAGTGAGAAGTGAAGGTTACAGATTGCATCAACATGTTGCTTTCGCATCAAGATTTGTGTTGCTTCGAAATAATTAACACTTCTATAACAATTCAGTGTTAAAAAAAGTGACACCCCTCAGGTACAACGTAGGTGCGACTCACCCCCTTAATGCTTTTGTTTTTCATGACTAAAGTCTACTTTCTTTTTATGTCTAAATATTAGCGGTATTAAAGGGGGCGTTTGCGATTAAAAAAAATAAATAACAGCACAGGTCAGAGAGACAATTTGAACAAATATGAAAATGTACAAATGACATGACCGGCTCTGTTTTTGATGTTGACATCTCGACTAGGGTCCAGGGAATTTCTGCATCCCGCATTGGATTATGTTCACCTTGGACGTTCCTCTGTATGTTCAAAGAGAGGTATTTGGAATGCGCGATCCTGCAGACGGCGCTCCGCGATGAAGTGCGCTGATGTGACGGAGTGCAGTTCGAACCCCTTCTGACAGGAGGCAAGTACAAATCTTTGAGCAAGGAGTCAAAGACATGCACGGCAATAGCCTTGCGACTGCAATGTTTTCATCTTAGATAGCGTGCCTGCCAGGTGACCAAACCTCGTGAAGAGTTCTATTGTGAGCTCGAAATTGTCCGCTTGACCCTTTGACTGTCCTTTGTAGTCTTCGACAATGCCAATAGAGAGGCTGTATTTTTTTTTGTCACATGGTAAATCTGTCTGCTTTCCCCAAATGTCACGTTACTTATAGGCCATTAGAAATAACCGAAGAGAGAAGAATTTAACCTTTGCCATGGTATCGCTTTGGTCAACTCCACCTTTGTCAGAAATATCCGCTGTTGTCCACATTCGCCCTCTCCGGTTGCTATTCAGTTTCCTCTTTTTCTTTCTCTTTTTTTTTTGTCACCCCGGAGTTAACTAAAAAGCTATAAATAAACGATTGACTCACACCAAACAACTTTTTAGTATCCATCTTTGGTTGCTCGTGTTCACCATATTACAAAATCACACGCAAAAAACAACCCCAAAAGCAACGATAACCCTATGCAGTCACCGTTTCATCGTTAATATTCTTATTATTTTACAAGAAGTCATCTGATGCAGTCGGAATGAATAATGCACGATCGTCTCAGTAACTATAAGCCCCGAAAAAAACGAACGTGTTTCCTACCGGTGCGACTAACTGTGAGAAAGAATTGTTGCTCTAATTAACACTATCACAGCTCTGCCAAAAAATGATCTTCAGATAGAACACCCAAGACTGTGGGGAAGAGAGGCGCTGAGATTCTGCATAAATTACTACAGTACGTTGTACAGCCAAGCCTCCTCATTTCTCTCAATAACATGACCTAATTTTTTTATGCGTAGGGGATTTAGCCAGCGTCTCTGACACCCCTAAGCTCCCTCCTCCAATGTCATATTTCAACATCCGTGTTAAGGAAAGGAACACACTGCGGCAGAGGAAATGGAGACTACGAGGTAAAAGGCAGGTCAGCAGCCATCTAAATCGGTCTGGTGAGGTGTCATTAGGTGTCTTCTTCGGCAGATTCTGCGCATGAGACAAGATATTTGAGTGATCGCTGGATGTGTGATATCCTTATATTTGCTGGCGTTTCTACTTTTATTCGGTCGGTTGCAAAAGTGCCAAAGCGAGAGCTGTTCTTTTCACTCGGGTCGGTTGATTCGTGTTCATTTGCGATCCTAGCACAAGATAGCAACTTGGAGGGGGTTGGCGTCATGTGCTGAATATTGGTCGTCGACGGGACGTCATGTGCCGAAACGTATCCGCGCGACGGTGTGCGGCAGGTTGACCGCGAAGCGGACGGCGGCTTGTGTCGGAAATGGCCAAAATGAAAATTTCCAATTTTCGTAAAATTTCCGATGGCCACCCAGGCCCTGTCCACCACACATCAGCGCAGTGCAGAATCTGTCCCTCTGCACCTCAATCCAATTGACCAAATTCACGATATACCACCTCCTCCACTACTTAAACCTGATCCGAGTTGGTCGAAAGTCTCGTCTACTTTCACTCACCAAATTATAAATTTTTAAAAGAAAAAGCCCTCGGTCCGCCAAAACAACCAACGTGACAAAGCGAAATCTGCCAGATTGATATTTCGATCAAATGAGTGCGCCTATTGTAGTGTGAAAGGCTGCGTTCTAGTTAGAGAAGCCGAGTATCGTTACAGTCAGCGGCCCCGCTTTTTCCCCCAATTCCCGTTACCTTCCTGTTGTTTCTTCATCGTAACGAGATTTCAGTGGTCGGCCCTGCGGAGACACAGATCAGCTGTGATTTCGCTACAGAATCATTATGGCTGAGGCTATTTTATAGGGAGCAAGTAGATGCTGTTTCGGGGAGGGGGGGGGCGGTCATACAAGTCGATAGATTGGAACCCCAAAGGGATAAAATCACGGAGTGGTTCATCAATCAGCAAAACAAACAAGACGGGCAGTTCAGACGCTACAGCTTATAGAGAAGACCCTTCAAAGAAGAAAAAATCCCAAAGTAGTACAATGATGACCCAAAAAAAAAAGCACAAGCTAGTTCACTCTTGATTTTCTTACTTCAAAAGATGATGTTCTGCAGGCAGGGTCAATGATGCCCGTAGTGTGCGTTCGCACTCGAAAAGTATTCAGCTCCTGCCACAGCCAACCCATTTGAGTGGTTATTGTTGGAAAGTAGAGAGGAAAGCAACACGTTCACTTTGGTTATTTGTGGCTGTGCCGCTCAGCGTCCTGCAGCCAACATACTGAGACAAGTGACAGCGAGGCAAATAGCCACAGCACAAACATGTTTTTCTCCCACTTTTGTTTTCTGTCGAGATTTATGAATAACTGCTGATTGACCAGCGTTTTTTTTTCTCTTTCTCTTGAAACGATGGCGAGTTGAGCACTTGAACAAAACTTCTTTTGCCGTGCTGAAAAAAAGTTCAGTCGCTGCCAAACAGTCGAGCTTGTTTGTCCCCAAGAAACCTCGTAATCAACAAGCAAACGTTTGAATTTCTATTACAGTCAGACCTCCAGTTGAAGCTAATTAAAATTGTCGTAATTAGGCCTGGAGAGGAAGGGGGGGGGACAGTTTGTAATGTCGGGCTTTGAATCCCAGGAAGAACAATTGTCACGCTCGAAGCAAGGTGAGCGTCATGGAAAGAACAAACTGAACAAACTTCAAACCAAACAGAATGGACTGAAGTCTTAATATGCAAACGTGTGTGACCGGGCAAGTGTAAGCAATAAAGATGCTAATTCCGGAGAGGCTAACTGACAATTATGTGGAACCAAAGTCAAGTCACTGGCTTATTATGTGCACACCGCTGTGGCAGAGTACGGCAGGCACACAAAACAATGAGGTTGAGCGCTGCCACCGCAGTTTTGTATGCCGGCTTCCACCCACAACTTATAAAATATTAAAGGTATTTTTTTGGGAGAGGGAGTACAATAACACTCACTTCTAGCATTTACATAGAAAGTGTGTGCTGTCGTGTAATAATGCCACTGCTTAAAGGCAGCGGTGTGTATGACAGGTTTGAGCCACGTTTGGGTTGGGAAGCCAGAAGTGAAGTTGTGCTGATGTGAAGAGTTTGCAAGAGAAAAGTAATGACGTTGGGATCCGACTTTGGGCTTAGTTTTCAAATCAGGAAATGATCAACCTACTACCGATCATTGCAACTAACGCCAGACTTTGACCCGCATGCTTTGTAATGCGATGATGTCGTCTTTGGAACAGTGCATAGAGAGAATTCATTAGTGTTTATTTCCCTGTCAGTAAACGCCTCCTGTGAGTTCATAATGCTCCGTAATATGATGCTGGCATGTGTTGATTGACCTATCTTGATGGGAAATGTGTTATCCGCAATGACAATGACCCCTGAGATTTTTAGAGATGTAATCAACACGTAGAAGTCATGTCGGCTAATTTGTTAGGAGTCATCAAGCATAAGTAGATGACGCTGGTCCCACATTATAATCACAATCGTACGGTATGGGATTTAAATGGTAAACTCTGGTTTTATTATATTTGTGGTTCACTCCAAATGCATTTAAATAGGAGCAAAATAGTAGTCTTTTTTCAAGGCCAATTCAGATTCTTGAATTCTATTTTAGATTTAGAGGGCTGACATTGTAGGCCACATCCAGCCATCAATATGTTCATGCTATCCTGCCTGATCAGTGGAATTCTCAATGGGAGCTAGAATCCTGATATAAACCCGAAAAAAATTGATTACGAATCCACAGCGAACGACATGAAAGCGAAGCGAAAGGTACGACCATCCCATCAACAACAGTTTATGCCTAGTCGGACAAGGCGGCGAGACGTAGATTCAAATGGTCTCTGTGAAGGCCGTCTTATATTTGATGTAGTGGGTCGCTGGCATTGAAAATATGATAAATAAGAAAGCGTCTACCGTTCCATGATATAAGACAAATAGTCTGCTGTAAAAAGTGAGGCATGAAATATTAATGGCAGCTGCTAGTCGAAGCAAGCCTTCAACTTGGAAGATTCACTGTTCCATAGAAAACAACGGTGAAACAATTGTTGGGTTGTGTATTTTTTTTTTTTTTTGGTTTGGTTTGGTCGAAATTTCAATATTCTTATTTCATGACTTGACAGCCGTTCATATAAATCACATCCAGCAAGTGTGTTCATAGAACGTATGATGTTCTGGTGATATTTCCTTTTAAGCGTGGCACAACTCGAAACATTATAATTGCATTTTACATTCAAGTGCTCCAGAGCTCAAGCCAACCTCAAAGAGGAACACGTCATATAAAAACTTCACATTCCAAATGAGGGTTTTTAATCTAGCGTTGGGGTTTCAAAGTAACGGTAAAATAGACAGTCTCTGTCACTTGAGACACTGGGGCTTTTCTATACCCGCTTTTTGCTACTCATGTGGCCAATTTTTCGCCATAATGTACCTACACAATGCCGATTTAGTTTTGAAGCTTCTGCAGTCAACAAGGGAGATTTTCCTAGCCACTGGGGAGGGTTTGTTGTAAATCTAAAAAAAAACAGCGACTCCATCTGTAAAAGGCCACCACACGACGTAGTGCAGTCCTTTGCCACTGCATAAATAAAATCGAACGGAATTGAATTGCAAATGGGCGGCCGCGCTGCATATCGTGCCTGCTCATAGTGACGGCGGTAACATTTTGGTCACACGCTAACGACACAAGACATTGCTTGTCTTCTTGCTTGTTTCACAGTTAAGAGAGGGTGTGGGGGGGGGAGCCTGCCCTTGGCATGCTAAGTCAGAGAAGAAAAATGAATAAATCATAAAAGACTATACATTTAGTTATATGTAGTATACACAAGCACACACGTTTTGTTTTTTTTCACTGAAAACGTTGCAGCCATATTCCAACACAATTTCAGCGGCCTCCGTTCACAACGGGTGCGTATACACAAATCCGTGCCTACTAGCATAACAACCCGAACATATGTCAATTCTAACCTTTTGTCGCATTTCTACAGAGGACAGCGATGCTATAATCCGCCTCTGTTTGGGAAGGCCTGCTCTCACATATTTAAGTCCATCACATTTAATGACCAGTTCGAGCATGCTTCGTTTGTGTGAAAACAGGACAGCGTCTGACCCTGCGGTGGTATGAATTTAAAGCGAGGCATGCAGTAGTTGTCAATCCACAATTCTCATTTCTTCCCCTCTGCAGTTTCCTTTGATGTACATCGGCGTACCCTGCATAAGCGTGGCCGCTACAGTACATAAAACATTTCGTTTTCCTGACATTTTTAGCAACTCAGCTCATTTCCCCATCTGGACTCTTTTTCATCTTGACCGCATGACACCTTCCAGTCAATCAGAGTCGGTAGCTCGTTACACCGAAGATACATTTACGGCATGTTTGGAATTTTTTTATTTTTCACAAGGCTGCAACCTGCTGTAAATAGGTGGCGTCTCTGCTCGCATATAAACACATCTACAGTGTGCTATTGATAAAATGTGCCCGTTGGAGAGTGATATATTTTTTCCAATAAGTGAACTGATGAGAGCGTCCTATAAAAGCTTGGTGGGTGAACATTAAAGCAACATTGGTTCTGTTTTTGTAGACTGTCACTCGGCGTAATAACGGGCGCATCGGAATTTTCATCCAGTTGCGCGCGTTTGGCAGACTGCGCTACGCCATGCTGGGGCGTTCCAGCTAAAAGCAGGTCTAAGTTGTGGCGCATGGGGGGGGATGTAACGCGATTTTGGTGGATTTGACCCAAGCGCAAGCCGACAGATTCTGCGCTCCGCTAAGGAATGAACCTCTTATTTCAAGTCAGCGCTGTCTCTCAGTTTTGACACCTTCAGGCAACGTGGATGTTATTTGAGGCATTCCTTAATGTTCATATTATGATCCCTCATTTAGTACCAAATGATGCATGAAGCCCCAAAGACCTCAGATTATTAGGTGAAATGAAAACTACTTTCCGCTCAAAAGCAGAACATGATGTTGCAGTTGTACCATTTAAAGGTGCAAGTTTGAAGTTTTTCTTGATAGAAGCGCCTGTGCCAGTTGGCAAGCGAATTCCCCTGGAACATCCTTGTATGAGCACCACCCCTAAGGAAGCCTCCTTTTCATATGAAGCCTCCTTTTTCCTTATCCAACCCATGAAGCGTCTTCCCATGTGATATCTGGGGGACCTCACAGCCCTCTGCAGAAAGACTCATTTGCATATCCCACATCTCTTGTTTGCATGACTACCATTCATCATTAAGGACGAGCTCACTGTTTTTTTTTCCATCGGTGTGTGATTTTAATCAAGCGTCGATTCAAACAGAAATCAGAAAGGAGGGACTTTGTTCCTTTGTCTGCATTTTTGAAGGCTTGTGATCCATGTAAATATTGCGCACGGATAAAGTGTGAACGTAAGCAGAAAGAGGCAAAAGGCAGGTTCCCGAGACTCAGCACTTTGACGACGCCTGATGTGCTGTATTTTAGAGGATACAGTTAGCGTGAGACATAGAGATACATTTCCAAGTGACAATGTTGGTTTTCTTTGGGGGGACATTGAACTCTACAAATACAATCATTGTGTCTCCCACCTGCAATGAGGGGGCACCGATGTCAATTGCACCACTGTATCTGCCGAATTCGGTGGGTCATTACCCCGTGAGACAAGCACGCTGTCGCAGCAAGAACTGAAACTGAATTACCCAATCAGCATTACAGCATTCTGCTCATGAGTCACCCTTCAGCAATGTGTTTGTGGGTATCAAATATTTATTGAATCAAATATGTGCAGCATATAGTCTTCACTAATGCATAAACTGTTTCATTATATATACAGTATATATATATAGATATATATATATATATAGATAGATAGATAGATAGATAGATAGATAGATAGATAGATAGATAGATAGATAGATAGATAGATAGATAGATAGATAGATAGATAGATAGATAGATAGATAGATAGATAGATAGATATGAAATATGAAGCCATTTTTTCTCAGACGCTAAGTTCTGAGTATGTCAGCGTAAAGATATCACATGCACAAAATAGAGCAAAACACTGAAATAACCTCTTTCTGGTGCTAAGTATTTGTTATAACAGTTGCCTGTGGTGTGATTTAATGAAATACAGGCTGTTTTTTTATGCTTATGTAGAAAAAAAAGGAAACAAAACAGCAACTATGTAGTTTGTAGACTCTCGAAAGCACCGTGAACCCAATTACTGCACATGAGCAGATGGCTGTGAAATTTTGGATGGGCACTCACACACCCTGCCTCTAATCCACTGTCATTGAAATGCATACAAGTGATTAAATGTAACACGATGCCACCACTGAATCACAAACAGGCGACCCAACATGGTCGGAGCATTTCAAGCGGTCCCAACAAACCCCAACACGGTGATCAACGAAAGGTCACGTTGGCATGTGCTCGGCATTCGTTATTACGGCAAATTCAGGATTGGCTGCGCTTCCACTGGGAGTTCGACGCTGGAATACTTCTGCAGGCTCTTCTGAGATATTTGCTGTGATGTTTGTCAACAACCCCCTCATGCGAAGGCAAGACACTGCAACCGCATCCCGGAGCTTCACGCACACACACACACACACGCACGCCCACATGCACACACGCGCCCTGCATGAAGATGTAAGTGGAGCGAACTCCACATCATAAAATAATCATAAGTAGACTGCGTTGACACGTAACAATCTTATTCACTGCCAGCGATGAATGTCGATGCCAAACATGCATTGTAACTGGGAGGTTGGCAGTGAAAGAATTTGGTTGTGTTGGGCCGAAAGAAAAACTTTTATGTGCTGTGTTTTGGACAGTGTTCACACTGTCCTTTTTGGGGAGTCAAGATTATTTTTGGAATCCATCCATCCATTTTCTACCACTTATCCAGGGTCGGGTCGCGGGGGCAGCAGCTTTAGCAGGGAAGCCTATGCTTCCCTCTCCCCAGCCACTTCTTCCAGCTCCTCCCGGGGAACTGGGTGACATAGTCTCTCCAGTGTGTCCTGGGTCGTCCTTGGCGCCTCCTGCCAGTGGGACATGCCCGGAACACCTCACCATGGAGGCGTCCAGGAGGCTTCCTAATCAGATGCCCGAGCCACCTCATCTGGCTCCTCTGAGAAGGAGAAGGAGACTCTGAGCCCCTCCCGGATGACCGAGCTTCTCACCTTATCTCTAACGGACAGCCCGGACACCGTGCGGAGAAAACTAATTTCGGCCGCTTGTATCCGGGATCTCGTTCTTTCAGTCACGACCCATAGATCATGACCATAGATGAGGGTCGGAATGTAGATCGACCAGTAAATTGAGAGCTTCGCCATTTTATGGAATCAATTGATATTTTCATATCAATCTTTGTACCGGTACTTATAAGTGTCTTCTTATCGTAGGTTTTTGGAAAAAAATGTCCAAAGAATCCTGTTTTCGTGTTGAGTCGGTTGAAACTCAAGAATTGTATGAAACTTAAGCAAGCGTGCCAACTTTAGCGTCAACGAACGTCACACATCATGACAATCTAGACAGGCTGCCAGTAAACACACGTGACCCATGCATAGCCTGATAACATCATTTATGACACCATTCAAGAAATCCAGATGAGACCAATCAGCGAAAAGGGGTTGCTCCAAATGATAACATTCTATTAGAAACTTCAAACTTTCCGAACAATAATGCCGTCTGTTGACTTCCAGATCGCCGTTGGATTTCCATCACTATGTTTTACCTGCTTGGATTTCACTAAAGTTTGGTTCACGTTCGCCAGTTCAACTCTTACGGTTGGACAAGTCAACTCTGGTATCGTTCACCTCAGGTCAAGTGTAAGCCGTGAAACGTTAAAACGACTTGGCTGTTGTGCCATTCACATTGCAGTGTCAAAGAGGCCGAGCCATTTTCAACACGGTCATTTCACAAATTATTTATTTGTTGCCATATTAATACCAGTTTGAAAAGCTTTGAAGCTTCTCCAAATCGGTATTCATTCTCTTTTGAGTGTCGGTATTTTTGCAAATCTAGCATATAGTTTACAGCCACGGGGCATTTTCATTTTCGTGAGTTAAGCCTTTAAGGCTGCTTCCTTTCAGGCTGCCAAGTGCTTCCAACATGCTCACAGCATGAAACCAAGTGGCGTGTGAGCCTTTTTAGGCCAAGAGGACCCCTGATGCATGCCTGGTATCAAGAGAGAAAAAAAAAAGTGTGACTCAAGCATTCTGCTCTGAATTGACAATGACCAAGCGGTTCCTCGATACGCACAACCGGCGATTTTTTTTGTTCTCTTCGTTTCTGCTGAATGACCACCGTGTTCCACCTTTCAAAGTTGGTGTCGACCACTGTTAGCTGTTTACAGCACATGAGACAAACATTTGCCAAGTCGACATCACATCGCCGCGCCTATGTGCCAGAGACTATAATGCACGGCTGGAAATTCCAAATGATCCTGTTCCTGTGACACGCTAAACGTGGCGCCCGCTAGAATCAGGCCACCCATTGTGAAGATGAATCGGCCAAGAAACACAGCACTCCGGGGTTTGTCGGTGTTTCACGTCCTTCTTGGGTGCGGAATGCAAATGTTAAATCAGACTTCATGGCATTTGGTTTGAATCCAGAACCTATTGGAACCTGTTCCTCAGAGAATCTGAAGCAGTAGGCGGGGGACACCCTGAACCTGTTGCCAGCCAATCGCAAATGAGGAAAATGTAATAGCATTTATTGTACTGGATGTCTGAAAAAAATCTAGTGCGGCGCCTTCGGTGTATTGCTAGTTTCTGTTAACATCTCGGCAATTTACAGTAAAGGAACTAAAACATGGCTACTGATCATAAACACCAGTCACACTTCCAATCCATTTCAAATGTGTGTCTATTATTTGGCTTCCGCTCAATATTTCCACTTTTTTTTTGTCACTTACACAAACCAGTAGTTCCGACATCATGTTCCTTCGACAAAGGAAAACAGCAGTCCCAGAAGTATGTTTACCCTCAACTGACAGATGCTGTTGAGTGGTCGGCAAGAGTAAACCATCCCAAAAATCTGATTGCATTGACACATTGCATCTTAACCCACAAACAGAAGCAAAGAATGCTGTCCTCCGTGAATAAAAAAATAAACACCTGAGAAACCGTAACGCACCCATGACAAGACCTTGAAGGATTGTGTTGATGATACTCGCCCCCGCAACTTCTTCCTTTTGTGAGAGAGGCAAGGAGAGACAGAAGATCAATAAAACTACAGACCAACGCAAGGAGTATCGGGCGTTTAGATGTCAGGAACACGAATGTTTTGCTAAAAGCCAGTCCAAAAGAAAGCGGTTGCCCATATCTGACAAAATATCAAGATAATTAGTTCTTAAAAAGGGAGGTGTTGACAGTTAATCAGTTAATCATCACCCCCCGCTTCCCAAAATAAAATATAAAAATGGACACATGATATAATTGTATCCCAAAATGATAGCTGTCCAGATGTTTTTTATTAAATTGAAGAAATATGGAGATCAAGCAGACAGTTCAAGTCTCTCTGTTGCCATACTGGCAAATATCCGTCCCGTCTACGAGCTGAGGGCATGCAAAAATATTTGTACCTTCAATAACCTTCTACAAATGTTAACAGAGTTTCAGTAATGGGCTCCAAGGGTTTTGGTATTTCATATAAAAATAAAATAAATAAATAAATCACTCAGCCAGGTTTCACAATAGGCATGGAAATGGCTACAAGTAAATGAGAAAAGATGCTGGTAAATTCATTTTTTGTTGGAGGTGCCAAGCACAACTATGCCTGGCGCTTGTGTTTGTCTGGTTACTGATACTTGCACACCCCCAGAGATTTATCGTTTCCATGGATACGGACGTGGGTGATGCTGTTGGGGACTCGAGGGAGATCTTGTTCTTGCGCGGTTTCTGTTACTGTGACGGCCCAAATTACAGCTTGTGTTCTTAGGAGTCGTGTTCATTTACAGCCTAAAGATAGCAATTCAATGCTGAGCCGCTGCAGGATTTTTAAATTTGTTTTTAATTGATTTGAATGTGTGGCTTTTGCCATTTTGATATTTCAAAGGTGCAGTCCATGTGTTCAAAAGTACTAACCAGTTGCCCACCGCGCTGCCACAGATTGACACAGATGGTGAATATTCTCAGTGGGTTCTTCAACCACTACACAGTGTGAGTGGAATATGATAGCTGTCAGTGTGTGTTTTCGGTCCATTCTTATCCAGGCTGACATAAAACAGTAATATTTAAGCACCCTCGCTGGAATATGTAAATAATTCACATGGAATGTGAACAGCTAACTGTGCTTGTGACAGACAATGACAAGAAGGATTTATAACTTTATCATCACCATCTTTAACAAACATCATACTTGTCAGCGTTACTTATCAGTGTGAGAATCGTCTTCCAGCAGCCTGCTTTTTTTTTTTTTTTTTTGTTCTGTTATATTCCCCAGTAGCTGCGGTAACTGGGGCGCTGCAATATAATTAGCAAAATTTGTGAATGTGACAGTGATGACAGAAAATATGCTTTCCCTTATCCAGCCAACCATCCATTTTCATAATGACACAGAACAGCCTTCGTGTCCACACAAAGTGTAGCACTCGTACAAAAGAACGGACAAAATCTATCCATCTATCTATGTGTCTGTCTGAAATATGAAACATTCTCAGGCCATGAAAATCAGTAGGGTGTGGGCACCATCTGACCTTTCACCTTCGGACAGCCAATGGGTAGCGGTGGTACAAGTCACATGTCAAAATGAGTCAAATTCGATCAAAACACTTCATAATGATTATAAACATGAGATGATATGGTACCGCGTTTTGGGACTTATCTTTTTATGATCTCATATTGCCTGCGTTAGGAAGGTGGGAGGAGGTAGAAATGTTTTGGTGAAATGAGCTGACGCTTCTCAACATCCTCAAGATGATGCCACATGATTGCCACGAGTAATAAATGCACCATCTGCATGGCTGAATTACTACGATCACTACATATGTCAACTTTAAGCTTCAAATTTAAGTCAGGTACAAAGACAACAACAAAATCCGATTTGTTACATATGCCCAAAAGAAAATCGAGCTGCAATGTGAACATGGCCTAATTGTTACATTTCATGAATCCATTTGAAATGTTGTATCACCTCAACTGCATCGCAGAGTAAAAACAATATTTCATGGGAAGTGGTTAATTGAATGTAATTTTCCGTCATTCCTGTGATTCAAACTAATAAGTCCAAGGTTGGAAAAAAAAACCCAAAACACTTCATGACTGGTTTACTTTCTAAGCATGTAAACTTGACGCAAAGGGTTACTTCCCTCAATTAATCAGCTCCTTTTCCACTCCTGCAGTGTCAGTGGGAGCCTTGGTTTTGATCCATCATCCTAGTGTCGACACGGTGGAAACACTGCTTGGCAGCGGAACATTTCTTCACACATTGAGTAAATGGTTTAAATTCACTGGAAATGTTGACACGTAACGTCAGTAATGCAGTTGTTTCTCATTTTGAAAAAGCTGATGGTCACTCATTAACTGTTTCTTGTTGGCTCTGAAGCACGAAAAGAGGAGAATGTGTGAAAGCCTTTTTGGTTTTTACGAATGACTGTTAAATGGGTTAATACCTTTAAAAACAAAAATGTGTACGCCCCACTTAATTAGCCCCTAAAACGTCAACGGCAAATGAACTGAACTGACACAATGCCACAAAATGGAACTTCAGAAGAGTAAAATGGACTTATCAACATTTCCAGACAATTATTAAAAGTTTCCAGCGTCTGAGGCCACCAACAAATTATTGACTTAGTCACGGCGGTGGTCGAGACATTACATGGATTACACCGGGACATACCATCGTTATTATGCTTGCACACTGGGACCGGATTCTGGAAAACGTTCTGTATCAAATCTGCTGAATATCTTTGAAACGCAAAGACCACTTTGGATTCAATGCAATATCAAGAAAGCTGTTTGGATGATCAAATGTTGTTGTAGCTGCCTTTCAAAGACGGAAATCCTGCCAGCGATTGTCTAACGATAGCACTGAGACGGTAGCAAAATGTTTACTGAGGAAAATTTGAGACGTCGACGCCGACGCCAGGCAGCTCAGCGGTCCGGGATCAGCGGAAGAGGGGGGGCGAAAAATATAGACGCTTACATTGGGTAACACAACACCGCTGTGTGTCCCAGCATTGAGGGCCGATGGGAAAATATGATACAATGCAATATTCTCTTTGGAATTAATTCAATGTCTTTTCTCCGAGAGCATCTCACTTAGTCTTGCTTGCCTTCCTTACCACGTCCCACACACTCTCTCTCTCTCTCTCTCTCTCACTCTCTTCATCCCTCTCTTCTGTTTCCATCCTGCTCCTTCCCGCCAGAAGCAGCAGCAGAAGCAGCAGCAAACTGTCCGTTTGCCTTGCCTTGGGCTTTTGTGAGACTTTCTTTGTGGCGAGTATAAAGAGAGGGAGAAACAAGACTCGAGCCGAGAAGTCTGATTGGGAGGGACGAGAACCTGCAGACATGGAAGATGAGAGTGAGATAGAGTGGTTGAGAAAAAAAAAAAACTCTTCAGGTCCACTGAGCGGTGGAGGGGAGGAGTGAAAAGCCAATTGAATCGCTAACAGGAAAAAGGGGGGGGGGAGAAAGTGCTTATCCCCTTTACTGGCTGTTTTGAAGAGGTTAACCTCATTAATTTTGCGGTTATGGAAATGTTGAGGGCATGACATGTAATAAAGCCTTGTGGTAATGGTACATACTCAGTTGGAATGCCTACTCGGTTCATCGTCAAGTTTTAATTTGAGACCATTTTTTTGCCTCATAGATGTCTTAACCCCCGTCTCTACCCGGTTGATCGAATAAATTCTTTGTCCTCCTTCAAGGGGGAAGCATTAGCGTCAGACGGGCTGGCCCGTCGACTCCCAAATTTTCCAACCAATGAAAACATGGCCACATCTCAGTGGCTAAAATAAAAGAAGAAAAAAAAATAGTAAATGAATCAAATATGAGAAGGTCACTGTGTTTTCCAGCCCGTTGCTCATCCTAAGCGGGTCTCCGTGGATCCTAATGAGGATGGATGTGAGCTGTGCAGGACTCAGTGGTCTGAGTTCAGCCACTCAAAAAAAAAAAAGGAAAAGAAAAAGCAAGTGAAGGGCAAACAAGACGAGGAAAGTTGGGTTAGAGGAAGGACTGATGTTTCAGATAAACGACCATGAAGGATTTAGTGTGGCTAGCTGAGGGACTATACTTGGTGTGTCGAGTGGAAGGGGGTTAAAGGTCATCCTTCTGGCTCCTTTGGAAGCAAACGTCCAGAGAGCATTATCTTCTTGCTTGTAACTGCAGAGTCAACCCATATTTATGCCGGCTAAACAATACTTCCTTAATCCTCGTCTTAACAAAGACTTTGTACTCTGAAGAAATCCTGTACTCCCCCCCCCCCATGCTGATCATATCCTCAGTGGATTGTAACCAATCGCATCAGGAAGGTTATTTGTAATTAGCGAGAGAAACTGAGACCTTGTTTTCTGGCTGATTATATATGAAACGATGATTGCAGGAACAGAAGGTGGTATCGCATTGAGATGCCAGGAAACGCAACTGGCCAACCGGGATGATTTATAAGACTTGACTAAATGCATAAAGTTGGAGGTCTATATCTGCATTAAACAAAAGGACACCCGATATCTTTCATGATTCATGAAGCACAGGGTGTGTATAACTCAAGGTCAGACTGATAACTGTGCGATGTTGGCTGATGATGTCCTCCGCGGTCAAAGCCCTGTGGAAAAAGAGAGAGTGTTCGGATATTCCTGTGAGTTTGCTCACTAATCTAACAGATTTCACGAAATCCCTCACACGGGATGTTTTAACGTATCCAGTTCCGGATTCATACCGTCACGTTCACGAATCAGGTGTCAGGGTGTGCAAACTTAATCTGTACTGCATCGTCTTTTGTGTCAATTACGGTAAATAATGCATCCGGCAGGCAATGAATTATCATAATACATAAATAAGTCTACCCGTAATGACCGCGTGTGATCTCAATGTTAATTACAGGGCCGGTTGTAAGTTAATGGCCGTGTAAATTGGGAACAGCGAAAGTACAACTGTCAGTATCACTGAACTCCTCGGTTCTCAAGTCATACAATGGCCCGTGAAGAAACACCTTATGCAAATGAACATTGTAATGGAAGTTTATCTTTTATATCTGCATTAGTTGACAGCAGGATACATTTCACTTTGCATCATTAATCAGAATCCTGAAGACCATCGTGTAATTTCTTCAAAACTAACTCATTGCTAATTTTGAATCCTCGATTAATCTTGGAATGTAGGAGGAATACGAAAATACCTCACAGGGAGGCAGGATCCAAGATTCGAATCCCGAAATTCAGAAGTGGGAACTAGTAGTACACTGTGCTGTCTGCAAATGAACGCATTACACGGAAATCAAACTTAACCATGTGTATGCCGTACTATGACAAGGCCAGTTTCATTTTATTCCACTTGCTAACAGTCTACAAGATGGGACCTGAGACTCAATTTGTGCAAAAATATGAAGACAAATGACAGCAACAGATATTGGGGACTTGTCATCAAACAACAGAAACCTCTTTGAACAGCTGAACTTTATTTGAGATTAATCTAAGGCACTTTACACTTTAAATGGGGGCAAGTATGCGCTGAGTCCATTTTAATATGACTTCGAAAGTGATTCCTTCATTCTCAACACATCTACGTGCCCACTCATTTGAAGGTGTGCACAGTTGTACAACCACATGTCGGTTGTTGATCCTTGACAATATTATAAAACAGTCGAGATCTTGTATGACTGTTACCCACCAACATGACAGAGAGCAAATAGGTCGGCATGCTCAGCCCACACATTCGTGTGACTGAGGGAGCTTTCGAGGGAAAAATCTAAATTCAGTGATCCCGGCTCCCCGGGCTTGAACGTGTTACTGCGGGGCATGAAAAGAGGTTAGAGCAAGGCTGAACAGACTGATTCAAAAAGCAAATCAGCAGAGACTGATTCAGCACCTTCCATTGTCGAGCTTGTGCGCTGCAGAGGAGGAGAGAGTGGAGAAGTCGTCTCCATCATTGAGACATTTACGTCGTCTACACTGATGTTTCCCCCATGGGGGTTACAAAGCCGCTGTTTGGTCTCACCGTGATAGATAGACTGCACAGCGATAGAAGGATGCAACCACGGCAATGGGAAGGCAGCACAGGTAGTAACGTCTCAACATCTATCGCATGGCCGCTCACTGCACTCAATGAGAATGTCGTCATGCTTCTGTTACGCGAAACAGTGAACCACTTTCTGCATTCACCCGCTGGCATTTATTTACACAGACGCTATTCAGCGTAAACAAACAAAGCAGTGGACTGGTGATGCCATAGTGAGAGTAGTATTGCAAGATGGGTTCAGTGGGGTTTTTAAAGACTGACAAAAACAGAATTGGAACGTGAACCTTGATGTTTGAAATGGATCGAATGGAGAAACTTTACTTTTAACTGCTGATTTAAAAAAAAGAAACCCATATTAGTGTCTTCAACCAGCAATCACTCATACCAAAAATTATTATAAAGATGTTAATATCAAAGCTTTTCTTTATTATATTGCTAGATTTGTTCTCGACCAATTAGCCTATCAGCTAACACAGCTAGCATGTACAATTGCAACCATAGCATTGATTTGCAACCCCGTTAGTGAAATTAGAGTATCTCTACTATTCTATTTGTATTCAAGTAAAAAGTAGAAAACGGTAAACTACTTTATTTTCATGTGCCTAAGTATCTGGATGAGGTTTGCACAAAAAAATAGCAAAAATATACATGGCAAAACAAAATATCTCATAGAACAGCAGTATAAAATAAATACTAGATGTCAATTCGTCCAAAATTTGTGAGAATATTAAACAAATATGTCCTTGGTCAAACCTTGAGTGTGCCTCCACAGATGGTGTGACTGGATTTGCTGATTTTCTCATGACTTTAATTTTGTAGGGCATGACCGGAAATGCTTGCCTCTGTATTTTACTTGATGACGGTCCTGGCGAGTTGCGCGCGCTCACGCACCTCGGTCTCCACTCACTGCGGTAGTAACGGGCCAAACAGGCACCTGGCACCCTCACGCCACTTGTTCCGGCGCGTCTCTCCACTCCGCTCCACCACAGAGGAGGACTTTATCAAACAGGACATATTTATCCGCTCCAGTTCTCTCGCGGGGGGTGACGGAGGGACAACTTTGAGTTGATCTCGTCGTGATTTGTTCCTCCCTTTCTCTCCCATCTTTGCCCAAGAAGCACGTCTCTTCTCGTTGTGAGAGGATGGGACCGCTCCTCCTCTCCATCGCCCTGTGCGTGAGCGCCGCTGTCCCGCAGCATGTGATGGGTGAGTAGGGGGGGGGAAGCCTTCCACTTGTTATCGCATAAAGTGCTTACTGTTTATTGGAAATAACCAGTAGGTTTTTGTGCGTAAACAGGACTGTCATCGTGTTTGTGTCCCGTGCGTAATTGGAAATAAATCGCGCTGACATCTTGCTCGACCATTTCCTATATTTATTTTGAAGTGGGTCTCGACAAAGTAGCATCGCATTTTACACCACCGCGTTTGTTATTTCTCTGCCAAGGGGCTTTTGGAAAGCCTATGTCATGTAGAATGCACTCTTATCCTGAGCTGGGGTTTGGTGCCACTGGATAACAAGCTGACCAGACAGCCAGACGTCACTTTTAATTCCACCCCAAACTGAATTACTCGAGGGCTGAAAGATAAGGATCGCTTGCCACCGTATTAGGGTGAAACCTTTTCGAATGACTTGAGGCCACCTGAAATACTTAGAATTGTGCTCATTCGTTGAGTGACTGCTGCAGTTATTCTACACCCCAATATATGTATCTACATATATATATATATATATATATATATATATATATATATATATATATATATATATATATATATATATATATATATATATATATATATATATATATATATATGTATTATATTTATAAAGTCAACATTTTCTATTGAAACTTCAAACTTTTCCACTCATTCCAAACATCATGAGTACTAATTTTCACATTTTCACTTCTCCAAATGCCATACTTTTAATAACACAATTCACATAACATAAACACACACATACCTTCATAAATAGATAACTTCCTTCTTCTCCCCACATTTCTGGACTGATTCGCACAATTCCAACTTCAAATGATTACGCAGGAAATCTTGGCCGTTATTCCCATTCCCAGATTCTCCAATTTTCATAAAAGCAATGAAGAGCTATTTAAGCAAGCAGGAAGGCTGTCATGTTCTGCTCATTCAGGGCATCTCACGAACTACACCCTTCGCCAGAATTCCCCCATTTTCCTGAAAAGAATAAAATCCACCAAATTCAAGAGCAAGATCATACCGCTTTATCCTCTCCATCCAGATTTCTAGACCGATTCAATCCATTCCGAGTCTCACGGCATACCATTTCAACATCTCACTTCATTCTGCCGTTCAGCATCAGCGTGCGGTTTCTCCAGAAATAGCTTTCTCTCGTCAGTTGCTTGAGCTGGAGATTAAACATCCTCCTCCATCTTTGCCCTCCAGTTGTGTGGTGACAGGACGATGTAAGCCTTTCCAGAGTGTATATTTTACAGTCAGTCAGGGCAAGCCTACCTGTGGGATTGCAGTAGAAAGCGGCGCAGCTCTCCATGGAAGTGGGTCATGACAGTCTCCCTGTCTGTGCACATTTGGTAACATGCACGCCTCAGGAGTCACACATGTCATGCAGACTGAGTTCCGGAGGCTCCCTAAGCCTCTCAGTGTCAAACGTGTGGCCGACTCGTGTCATGAAGGCAGTGATGTAGACTTATTCCACTCAAAATACCAGCCCAATTAATTAGCGGTGCTTTCATGCCAAATCGAAGTAAAACACATCCAGAGAGGAGTCGGAGGTCATCTAAACGTCTGACAGAATGCCGTCTTTTCTTTTTGAGTTCCAACCAGGATCCCACCACATGGAACTTGGGCTGATTAGGGATTCTCTTTGTTGACACCGTGCCCAGGCTTTTATTCTTTGCTGGAGGTGGCAAGTGTCCTCTGAGAGACAGATCATAACAAACACCCTTCAGAGGATATCAGAGAGTGTCTTTGTCCCCTGGAACATAGTGATGGGATGGAAGCATTCGCCTTCAGGTAGAACAGACTGCATTATTTTTAAGGGAAGCATCGCAACATGTCTCTTTCTCTGCTTGGTTACTGGTGCTGAGTCGTACACATTGTTTAGGAGCGCGGCTGTCCGGCCTCAGAAGGCAGCGCATGACTACTCCCGTAGGCCCGGCGGTTCGTGAATGGAAAGATGCTTTTGCGCTTGTTTATATTGGCAGTTTTAAATGAACGCTATGCATCCTGTTTTCGGGTTCTGTGCTTTTCATAATGGCTGTGAAATTACGGTCTCTGAGGCAAATGGACGGCCACCTGGAAAGGCGATGTGGTGGTTGTTTGTTATTGATGAGTCACAATGAGGATTGGACTGTTGGTCAGCGTTCGTGTTGCTGAAGCAACAATGACCCATTAGAAGGTTGTTTCACACCACATCACATGTTGTTATGTGATGGTTGTGGTTTTAGATGCATGGGCAAAATTTGTTGCTCTTCCTCGCATTTTAAAACTCAGGGGGGAAAAAAACCCCAGACAATACATTCAACCATTCGGTAGCCACTTTTCACACTTTGAACTCCAGCTGGCAAAGTGCTACGGCACAAATGCACTTTGCAGTGGAAATAAGGTGTGCATATTTCTATAATTCAGGATCACAGTTAGCGGTACATTAGTAAAGAAAATACACAGTTGAAATGTGTACTTATTATACGTAAAATACTTCCTTCTCAGAAAATGATCTTCTTCTCTGACGTGTGAAGTAACGTCTGAGTGGCAACGAAGGGATGTTAGCCCAGCTAGATAGCTAATTATCTTCCTCTGTAGTGAGTCTATGGTATCTATTTCACCGATTGTCGACACGCTTAATCTCGTAGCTGGTTGCAAATTTCAAGACAAGATTGTCGCTATTTAATAACATTACCTTGAATCTGTTTAGTGGTGGTGCATGGCTCTTTCGTAAATGCGATAGTGTAATAAAGTAATTGCCACCTCGAGCAACACTACTTGAGAAGCAAGATGTGGTAAAAAAAAATTACCAAAAGAGTCGACTTTTTCAACTCGGGAAAAATCCGTTGGCCTCCCTGACTACTTGCGTCACTTTGCCTGGCAAACTAAAAAAAAAAAAAAAAAGTAGTTTTAGCAGTTTCAAAACAATCCATCCATCCATTTTCCGAACCGCTTATCCTCACAGGGGCGGAGCCTGTCCCAGCTGTCCTAGGGCAGAACGCGGGTTACACCCTGAACTGGTTGGCAGCCAATAGCAGGGCGCACAAAGATGAATAACCATTCACACTCACAGTCGCACTCAATCGAGAGTGTTCCATTAATTAACCTGCCATGCATGTTTTCGGAATGTTGGAGGAAACCAGAGTACCCGGAGAAAACCCACGGCACGGTGAGAACGTGCAAACTCCACACAGGACTGCCAGATCCGCAATCGAACCCTGCACCTCTGCACTGTGAGGCGGACGTGCTAACCAGTCGACCACCCCGCCGCTGGTTTCAAAACAATTCCTTTTTTAAAACGCTGATGGTGAAGTGGTACAGTCGCCTGACTTGTGGGGTCGGTTCCCACTCAGTGGTGTCGATGTGGGTGTGAATGGTTGTTTGCCTCTACGTGCCCTCCGACAGACTGACGACCAGTTCAGGGTTTAATCTGCCTTCTGCCCGAAGTCTGCTGATATAACTCCCCGTGACCCTGTTCAGGATAAGTGCTGTTAAAAATGGACGGATGAATGAACATTTTAAAAACCTGTAAAAACAGTAACTGTCCCATGCTTTGAAAATAAGTCCCATTTATGGCTTAAATGGATCGCAATCTTTTGAAACGCTCATTATATTTAAGGCGGTGAAGGTTATAGTTTTAAGTCCAGGTGACTTTGAATAACAATGACTCGTGGCCAACCTCTATAGCGTCCTTCACTCGGCGTTTAAAAATCACGGTCTTCAATCAGTCGAGAGAGGTCACGCCGCTGTCAAGATTCCCCGCCGTGATGATCAAAAGGAGTCAAAGTCACTCATTGGAGGACAAGCCGCGCTTAATGGTTGATCGGGATTTATGAGTCAATCTTCATCAGGCCCTCCCTCACCACTGGTCAGCGGCTTCACTTTTGATCACAAAACTTGATTCCAATTAGGATTTGAGAGAGATTTTATTTGTCTGTGATGCTGACAAGTTAATGGATACACTGCTATTTGTCTTGCTGTCGCTCGGGTCTGTGTTGCGCTGCCCACATTTCAAGCTTGACTGATTAGAAGGACGGTTGAGGGACAGTTATGGAGACGGCAAGGACACATGCTGAGGAAGAGCTCATCAAAAGAACTTTAATAGGCCCTGAGTGGTTCACGGGTTTAATACGTTTTTGGAGGGAACACTGGGGTTGCAAGATGGTGGGAATTTTCAAAATGGGAATCTGTCAGTGGGATGGAAAGAGAAGTTATAGAAATAAAGTAGGCCTTTAAAAAAATTGGAAGTTGGCTCTTGATAGGGTACTTCAAAAAAGTTGGACTTTTTGCTTTGTGTTGCAAGCCAAAATTTGATGTATGAGCGAGTTTGAGATATGCCGCTGCCAGTGGCAAAAAAATAAATAAAGATGGAGCAATTAATATACTGCAATGCATGGCTGCCTACTTATGAGAAAACTTACTGTATTTATTGTATGTGTAATTATCATACCTTCCATTAAATTACCCCTGTAAATTCTCACAAATTCCAATTTGGAATTTTTCCAACATTTCTAAGCCTAAATTTCGATGGAGACTAACCAGCAATGTTCTGGAAATTGTCCATCTTGGAGAGCACCCATGAGAGCGTCCAGTCAAAAAGAACAGTCTGTCACATTTTTCTCCCTAATTGAGTCTCTTGTAGTCGATTCTTCACCTTTTCCAGTTACCTATCGCCACGGACAAAAATCTGCATTGTGGTGCAACTTTGTATTCCAAGGCGACTTCAAGTTGATCAGCTGCGTTTCCATGCCGAAGGTGTTTAATAAGATGTGACGCATTTCAGCTTTGAAACAACCACAGCGGCCTTATGGCTTTGCTTTTATGATAATGGACGGATAGATCGATTCTATTCAGTCAAGAGCAGGAATAATCACAGTCAAGGTAAGTCCTGTAAAGTGAGGCGCCCCGTCAAAATAAAAGTGAGTTGCGATTCCAATCCGAAAACAATCAGCGCAAAGCTGTTGTTGTTCTCCTTGTTTACATTTTTTAACACAGTTGCGCACTGACCCTTCAGCTGAAACTATTTTGTCGTCGGTTTACATTCCACCAAGTAAGAAAAAAAAATGCAGTGTGATGAAACAAGAAAAGATCAATTTCTGTCTCTTTGGAATGAGTTAACCCGGGTCATATTCGGCTCATAAGGTAGAATTTCAACTGAATTGAATGGAATAAAGCGGAAGGGGATTT
The DNA here is from genome assembly GCA_026261675.1 of Hippocampus mohnikei. Lineage (NCBI taxonomy): Eukaryota > Metazoa > Chordata > Actinopteri > Syngnathiformes > Syngnathidae > Hippocampus > Hippocampus mohnikei. The sequence continues at coordinate 6,196,863 of JAKGUB010000348.1, forward strand.
CAACTTCAAAGTCCAGAGACGCTTATCGGGGATGGATGATTTTGGCGATCCTTTCGTGAGCACAATTTTCCACTCGAATGGTTGCGGTTCGGTCAGCTCTGCCCCCCCGCCCATAATTTCGACCAAGTGTCACAGCAGCATCAAAAATCACCGATCAAACTGCCGGCTCCGCGTGCCTCACCAGAAATTCAATGAAGGCAACATGACTTTAGATGACGTGTAAAACTGTGGCAGGCTGTTCATCGAGGGACAAGAACTGGTGCTGTGATTCATTTCCAGACTTGCATGGTTCGCTGAGTAACACGTTGACTTCTTTTTGGAGTTTTTTTTTTGGTTGAATAATATTCACACAGGTCACCGTGTAGCCTTGGGTTTACCTGATTTTGACACAGGCGGCGTTGGTTCAAGTTCCTACTCAGTGATGGTGTAAATGGGAGTCAGCCACTCCTTTTGCCCCAAGACAAATGAAACCGAGACCCTGAACAGGATAAGCGATATATCGTACAAAACGTACGGATTGATGGATGGATCTTCACACAAAAGGAAGGCAGACTTTTTTTTTTTACATTGTTGTGATTCCTCTAATCTTGTCTCATGACATTTCTGTTAATGTCTTGCACGAAAGGAGTCCGCACTTGTTGCTGCACCTCAATTGTTTGATCAAATCATCTCTTTCTCTTTCTCCCGGCGAGTGAAGCTATTTAATCGCGTCCTGTGTATTGCTCTGCATTTTGATTTCACGTCCAGCCACATTTACCCTGCATTTTGCATCCGCTCTGCGATTGCGTATCGGGAGAATACTTGCCTGCAGTCGGCTTGAGCATATATGAGGTGTGTCAGAAAAGTCGCAGGATCCGTGTCGCAAAAAGATAGACTTCAAAGCCAAACTACAGGCATGAAACAATGTTCCTGATATACGGCATCATCGGATTGCATAAACGAGCGCACAAAGGACAAAGAGACGAAGTTGAGCTTGAAAAGTCATGTCAACGAGCGACAACTGTACTTATACATCCTTGAAAAAACAAGGGTAAGAATCAGAATATCCACCGGAGTTATCGCACTCTATTATCACGTAAAAGGCCAAGAGTTCCAACCAGCTGTGGGAATTGTTAAACGCAGGTATAAAAAGGGGGATAAAAGGGCTAAAGGGACTATCACATGGTCACTTCCGCTCTATTAAATTAAACACACGCTGCAGTGAAGTGAGGTGAGGGCAGGACTTCCTCAGGCGGGCTGCTCTCTCCAGTCACTAATCAAGAAGATTCTATCTTCTGTTGAAATGAATGCTCTATGTATTTTTTTTTTTCTGTTGGGGGCAAAAATAATTTGCTGTGAAAAGATGCTCCGACTTCAAGGAGGCGACTGAATAAAATCGTGTTTACGATCGTTTTGGGTTTTTTTTTAGTCCGTCATTTTTTTTTTTTAAATTACACAAGTATACGGCTGCTCGTAATGTTTCTGAGAGCACAAGCGGTTTCACATTTAGTGCTGCAATTTTCATCCCGCCAAAGCTTTTACCTCGCACTGAATGGATAAGCATTTTTTTTTTTTTACATTTCCATACAGACAAGCTTTGTAAAGTTCCCCATGTGAGAAGATTAGCGAAAAGCGATGGGAGAAAATTTGCGTCATTGGATTGGCTGTCCGAAAGACACCCTATAAAAGTAAATTATTTTTCACATTTCATAGCCCATCAGCGCAAATTACAGCAACTTGTGACGCAAAAGCTCACATTGTCGACTGAATTCGAAGCACGGAATTGCACCTTCTTCGTCGCTTTTTATCGACTCACGTCGCTTGCCGTCTGAATGACAAATATGTACATGACCAAAATGAATGCATATTTCATAGACACTCAGGGATGTTGTCATGAAAGCATTTCAAGATTAAGAAGGAGCCACCCTCATTTACTAAACTAGTTATTTTCCCAACCAGCTAATTTGACAATTCCGACTCTATTAATTACCTCAATGAGGGGTATCAAATATTTTCCAGAGAAAAACGTTGCGAAGGACGATGTGAATGCCTTGCGTCATATTGTGTCTAACTTTGAAGCTTGGAAGCGTGTCACATGCTAATTGAGCAACAGAAATAAAAAAAAAACGTTCCATGCAGTTCTTTCTCTTCCACGGTCTCCTCCTCAAACTTGCATAATGTGTTCTCGTTGGAAATTTGAAGGGTGTCATTGAAGATTAATGCGGAATAATTCATATAAATGTTACGTATTCTGCCCGGTGTTCGACTGGTTAGCCCGTCGACCTCACAGTGCAGAGGTTGTGGGTTTGATCCCGGCTCTGGCCTGCCTGTGTGGAGTTTGCATGTTCTCCCTGTGCATGCGTGGGTTTTCTCCGGGTTTTTGGAATGTGGGTTTCCTCCCACATTCCAAAAACAGGCATGGCAGATTGATTGAACACTCAAAATTGTCCGTAGGTGTGAATGTGAGCGCGGATTGTTGTTCGTCTCTGTGTGCCCTGCGATTGGCTGGCAACCGGTTCAGGTTGTCCCCCGCCTACTGCGGAAAACCACAGTCTCCTGAGCAGCATCTTAGCTCCAGGTCAACTTTTGAAATCCGCCGTTGCCTGAAATGGAACATCTGAATGGAGTTCAGCCGAGCACCGTGAAAGTCCAGTTAGGAAAGGAATATGACGGTCTGATAGCTGCTGTGTAACACAGTGGCGACCGTATTCCAATTTCATTGGCCCCTTTGCTCTATGCATGATCTGTTGCGGCTCTTCGTGGACCGGTTGTCACAACATACACAAAGTTGCCCACGCTCTGGTTTTCAGATGGTTCTTTGCTCTATGTGATCATTTGTAGCAGCACTTCCATCCCAGCCCCTTTAAGCTTCTTCTTGGGGAAACGACAGTGCATGTGGGAGATCTTGTCTGGTAGAAAGGTACAAACGATGGGAGGTGTCCAAGTTTGTAATGAGGCTAAAAAGACTCTCTTGGCTCACGAGCAAACTAGGGCATCTGTAATGAGCTTAGGGGGGTGGGGGTGCTTGTTGGGGGGGCGTAGCGGTGGAGAGACGTGTTGTGAACCTGAACATTGCCACTAGCTGCGACTCTACAACGCTTCGAGAGATGAAAGAGAAGGAGCGGTGCAAATTAGAATGCGTCTTTCCATTTTTTTATATATCCAGCCATTTGTTTTGTTTTATTTTGTTTTTGAACTGGCTGTTCTCAATAGTGTTGCAGGTAACCGGAACCTGTCAGAGAACGTGTAGGGTGTGACATCACCAGAAGTCCCATCCCTAGCCTCTCCCTTGACATCATACCAAATCGACGGCGTCACACTGCCAACCCCCGACCATATTTGGACTTCACTAGATTCAGTTGGAAAAGCAGTCGTCGCGTTTCTTCTCTGAACATTTTCCACTGATCAGTGTCAGTCAACTGTCATTGTACATGGAATGGAAATCACAGGCTAAAACGCCGCAATATTATCCAGATGCTTTACTCGTAATAGGCAGTAGCGTGCCGTGTCAGTGCAAATGGAAAACTACAAAAGCTGATGATCACATCAAAGAGTTGTAATGCTAATTTCTGTCCGCACGTGATTTGCAACGCGCCAGGATTCAGACTCACTTTGTGATGTATTTTTAGTTGTAATATTATTCTTGTGAGAGATAGGAAGTCATTGATATTGGTCTCCCATTTTAGGTGTACCTAAACTGATGTCGGAGAATAGCACCAGGGGGATTGATATCACTACTGTTTAAAAAAAAAACAAAAAACAAACAAAAACGAGGGTGTATGTCTATTTGATGCCATTATTAGGTTTGGAAGGTGGCATATTCTTGCATTAAAATCACGCTGCCAGTCAAACCGAATAAGCCTGCAAAAAACATTCTGCCTTTTGCCAGACAGTTTCAAACCACAGCAGACCTTAAAGGGATAGTTCACCAAAAGCCACTGCTGTCACTGGCTACCTGTTGAAGTCATCGTGTTCATGTTAAAAGAAAAAAATAAATCCCTGTATCCGCTTATTAAGTAAATGCCATCTGAAGGTCGCCAGCTCAAAACTGAACTTTTTTGGGGGGCTTAAAGAGCTTTTAGTTTTTTCATTCGACAGCATCATCAGGTACACACACACACACACACACACACACACACACACACACACACACACACACACACACTCAAGACAGAGTACTTGTGTGAGGAAGCTTTTGAGGTGACGATGACACAAGAGGCAACCTCTGAATACAAAATGGTCAAAGATGAACCATGGGCATGGTGATTATGGCAATCGAATATGTGCCGTGCAATATTAGCATGTCTCCGTCTAACCAGAAGATTGCAGTGAGAAATCTGGTTTAGTTTCCCCGCAAGGAATTTCTGCAATCACTTGGGCATAATAGCAATGTGGTCTGTGGACCACTGATCGATCAATAAGTTATACCTGTTCATTATCGCAGCAAGCCACGCAGCCTCAGTTCTGGAGGAACATGTTGTACGGTCTCGGAAGGATAATTAAATTATGTTACATGGCGAGCACAAGCTAACCCCATTTTGGATGGCAATGGTGTAACTGATGCAGCGAGATCATATCATCGTATAACTGCTTATATTACATTTCAAATACATCATTAGTTGACAGTAATGGTTGGTTAGCGTCCACCTTCTGTTGAAATGAGGGACAAATGGCTTCACATGGCAGAGCTGAGCTGTCTTTCATCTTCAGCCTGACTTTTAATGGAGACCGAGCTGTCTCCTTCAAAAGCTCCTTAATGGTCCCGATGTTCTCTGTCATCCATGATTCATTTGCCTTTTAAATAAGATGCCCTTTTTCATCTGACCCTATATATTATGATGTCATGCCACCCCTCCCCTTTTTTAATTCCATGATACAGACGGTATTTTGATTTGACCTTACTAGCTACACATGGAGGCGCATCCCAGCTGTCTTCGGGCAGTAAGCGGGGTACACCCTGAACTGCTTGCCAGCCAATCGCATGACACACATAATAGTCGAACAACCATTGACACTCAAAATCACACCTACGGACAATTTAGAGTATTCCATTATCCTGCCATGCATGTTTTTGGAATGTGGGAGGAAACCGGAGTACCAGGAGAGAACCCACGCAGGCACGGGGAGAACGTGCAAACTCCACACAGGAAGGCCAGAGCCGGACTCGATCCCTGCACCTCTGCACTGTGAGGCGGAAGTGCTAACCAGTTGTTCACCGTGCCGTCCAAAGGTTTCGTATTTTAGTCTTCACCAAACATTCTCACTCCTCCTTGAAACCAAAGCAAGCACATGGCCCCTGAGCTGTTACATCCAATTACAAAGACTGAGCGTTTTGCCCCTCCCACTTCTTTTCGCACTAACAATGTGCAATACATGGAAGCACATCGGGGATTTTTCTTCGCTTCTTTTGTGTGGGAAATCACAATACACAATTGGCAGGGAAACAACGAGGCTCTGTTTTTCAAGTTTGCACTCTTTGCCCTCTGCTGATCATCACTCACAATTGGAATTCTCGCTTGTTCAGCGCAACTGGGTTTCTTTTTTTCTTTTTATAGCTTTGCTAATTTTATACACACACACACACACACACACACACACACACACACACACACACACACACACACACACAGTCAAGTGCATAGAGTCAATCTTAAATCTCCATGAATAAAATAAAAAGAAAGGACTTATATCGTATTTTGTACAATAGTTGTACACAATTGACTAATACTGTAAGTTTCTTCTGGTTGCACCCACACACCAACCATTTAAAACGTCCGGCTTTGCCGTCCAACTGCCCCGAGGTAAATTTAAGTGCTGTTTACAGGTTACATTTAGCTGCCTCTTAAACAAACATTTTGCATCTTGATGTATTGGATGTAACATGCTTGAGTTGCTTGAGGATCAATCAGACGTATCGCGCAACTCCAATTAACAACGTCAGTTAGTGCCTTTTATTGGCATTTGTCAGACTGTTGTCAATTTTTCCATTTGTGTATACTTGATGAAGCCTTTCTATCGGATCGACTGTAGTATGTGTAATCAACAGTGATGCTAATCAATGCAGTGCATTTTCCCATGCATTACCTCGAATTTTAAGGAGGACTCGAAAAGCATTTGAGAATTTGATTGTCGGTCTCTCGCCGGATCGGTACGTTACAAAACCTTTGCTCTCAGTATCTACCTGTTGTTTTTCTTTTTCCTTGGGTTAATGTTTTTTTTATAATGTGACTCAGAAGAAGTAGTGCCACACCAGTCGTGAACCTCATTGCACGTCACTGCATTATAAGTCCCATTTGTTTTTGATTTGAAGATTTTAAGGCCAACGCTGACGCTAATGATGTACTCAGACTGCACTTGTGGGGGCAATGGAATTCTCCAGAAAGTCTCTGCGTTGTTGGCAATCGAATCATTCACAGCGCCTTTTGCATTTCTGTCAACTGCCGGAAAACTGGATGACATTTTTGAAGCCTCGGCCGTTGATGTTAAAAGCTGAAAATGTTTCAGAGATCACGCTACCCTTGAAGTCTTCTCTTTTGACATGGATGGATGAGCCATTCACATTCAAGATGGGGTTGATAAAAATGGCTGCTGTGCTTCATTCATTTAGATGGAGAAGCATCAACAATGTCTTTCTAATTATTGTCGGTTATGCTTTTGCGTGTGTGTGTGTGTGTCTGTGTGTGTGTGTGTGAGACTGAGAGTCATTTCACAGTCAGCCACCCACTCCAAACCAAGAAGATTTAATGTTAATAAGCACTGCCATGATGGAACAAACACCTCTAAGGGTTACATTATGTGGGAGATGGATGTGCACCGAGCATCTGCTGGGCCTTGAAGTGTGTGTGTGTGTGTGTGTGTGTGTGTGTGTGTGTGCTGATTCAGAAACATAAAAAGTGACAATTGTTGCCGCAATCTGGCACGTGCGCACATAGCCATATGTGCGCCATTGCAATCAACTAAAATCTCAATAGATGAGGATTCACTTGGGACAAAATAAGTTTCCAACTGCTAAATGATGAAAAAAACCTGTAAATTCAATGGGAAAAGAAAAGTTTATTCATTTTTTTCTTTTTTTTAATTTTTAAATACAACCATACAGATGAGCTACTGCTGCCTCATGAGGACACACGTTATAAAAATGGATGGATGTTTATTCTTTCGTGCAGACCATTAAATCCGCCTGTGCCTGAGGAATATCACGGACTTGAAAGAGTACAAGCAGATGCTTAACTACGTCGCCACAATCGATAGATTATATTGACTCTGTGATAGTGTACCGTTTGTTTTCATTGTGACATTTCATTTTTGCCAAGGTCATTAATATTGCAGCTGATAAGCGTCATGAGACATGTCAAGGCAAAACTTGATCCTGTCATTACACACCTTACACATCTTATTCAGGCAATTTAGATAATTACAGGTAAATACTCTATTTTGAATGCATTTCTAAATGGCATGAAAGGGTTCAAGTAAACAGAAATAATGCGAAGCTACAGGAGTGAACAATGATCAAATGTGCGATGGACAAACCATGACTTGGATCTTTTTTTTTTTTTTTTTTTTACAAGCACAGTTCTTTAACATCGCATGTGTGACCGTATGCCCAAAGCTATGTGGGGTAAATGAAACCGACCGTGATGCAAAGTATGTCCTCAAAGACGGGACAACGACAGTCCTTTTGAGTCGTTTGAGCAAGTACCACCCAAGTGATGATCCGGAGTTTGCAAAGCCTGCCCACATATACGTTAGCAGTTTAGCCGCTACTAGCTAGCCGTAAAGCCAACGGTCCAAAGGAGCAATCTAAAGTGCTATCTGTCAATCGTACACATTTGCAAGTGGCAAGGATTTTAACACCGAATGTAGGATCATAATTCTAAAACGTCAAGGGTATCTCATTTGTCAGCACGGAAGCGGTAAAAGTAGCCATTTAAAAGCTAAAGGCCAAGTGGCAGCAGAGAGGCCTTTGTGTTCAAACTAGATTTGCTGTAAGGAATCGGTAAAAGAGGTACTTTGACACGCTCCCTCATTTGGCTCGCACGCCGTCAAGAAATTTGTGAAACTCTGACAAAAGTTTTACTGCTTTAGATTTGGAACAAGACAGACTTGACAGACACAAACAGGATTTGTCAGCCCCAGTCAGTGCCGTCTGGACTGCCGGCATTAGCGGTGACAGCCGACTGTCAGTCTTCATGCCACACTGCTCAATAGGGGTTCAATCCATTACCCGGATTGTTTTCGACATTGCCATGTGCCGACTGGCCATGAAGGTGCAAGTGATGAGCGTGGTGGAGTCTTTGCGTCAAGTGGACGTCAAAGTGACTGCAATCCAGTCATCAGTGATGGGTTCATCACTTTTATCCCAACTACAGTAAAACATTCAAAGTTGAATATCCCCGTGGGTGTATGCACTGCCCTTTTCGTACAAAAGGTGAAGTCAGGGAAATCTTCAAGTGATTATAATTCGGTCTCTCGTTTGAGCCGTGACATTTCAAAAATTAGGCAAAAATGTTGCTCATGGTTTAAAAAAAAACATGTTTGCAAATGTTTTGATGTATTTTTGATTCAACACAAAGATGTTGAATCTGCTTTGACAGAGAATCTGAGATCTCCGAGAATAATTACTATGCAGAAGCTAAAATTTCGAGCAAACTCTCTAAACGATTAATCAATTAATCGATGATCAATTTGATCGTGTTCGATTTATCTGTGATGTGGCTTGCATACAGTACTTCATTTCTCTCTCTACTTTCGCTGTTTGCAAGGGAGTTCTCATTATATGATTAATATGACATATTTCTAATTATTTTTACACTTATTTGACAGGGAAGTATGTTCCCATGTTAGTGGAATATTGTCTTACAGGTCATAAAATTGATCAAGGTGACTCTGGATCAATTATTTCCTTTGCTCATGATTTTTTTTTTTTTTTTTAGATAGAATTGAGGCATCAAGTTACAGAGTATGGTTGACCTTAGACGTTCCACTGGAGTTGTGAAATTTTGTGTGATTGAGCTTTAACTGGGTCTTATAAACAGCTCTAAACTTTGATGCAACACCTTTCTTTCAACCCCTGCACATGTTTTATCACAGGAACGTGTTTCTCGTCCCTGTCATCGAGTGCATTGATGACATGCAAATGTCCCATTTTTTGTCGGTTTCGTTACCCTGCGCACAGACCTTCCTATCTCCACCAAACACCTTGGAAGACAGAGCAGCGCCATGCTGGACGGAGTGGCCGGTCCCATTTAGATTATGGATGTTGTCGCTGCCTTCTGGCTATCAGTCAGGTTAAACCAATATGACCCAGGATGGACTCTTGTCATGCTTCAAAATGCATCTCCTTCAGAGAGGAGCGGCTACGAATAATTAATCTCCCGGTTTGTTTCAATTATTCATTAAGCGCAATATACGGTCGTAGGGTTTGTGCAATTGAGCTATTTGTAATGCAAACCATCACTTGATCAACCGTAGCCTTGCGCGTGGAAATAAGATGATATGGGAACCGAGCGCATCCGTGGATTGCAGCTGGCAAATGGTCATAATTGCAAGCGCTGTTCTTTTTGTGCATTTCCACTTGAAATGCTGAGAGGAACGCATGCAAAGAGATTCATTCGTGTCTCCCTATATCGTGTTTGAACGGCAGCGCCCCGTAAAGAGGAGTGCAGATCTTATCCCTTTGCGTGAATATTTTTGAAATGCCAGAAACAAAAAAATATTGCCACACGTTGTCTATGTAGCTGTACAATTTTGGAGCAAGTGACAAAAAGGAATCATGCAGTACCACCCATGACAAAAATGTTTTTTGCTTCGGGATTATTTCATTGAATTGGCGCTAACCCCTTTACGGAGGAGGTTTTTTTTTTTTTTGCTTTAAGTAAGGAGAGAAACTGGGAACGTTATCTTGAATTTAAACTATTTATCTGCTGGATGAGATTAAGTAAAGTGAAGTAAGCTCTGCAAAGCACTCATGGACAAATCTAGATTTCAAGCCAAATAACGAGTCTGCCGTATAAAAATGTGATTCCCGACTCGAACAGTTGGATGAATGGATTAAGCAAACATGCATTTTTCCTCTCCTCGGTCTTTCGATGTATGTGTGGGTGTGAATATTTCATTTGCACTCCGATGCGCATTTATATTTGTTTCATCTTCACAAACATGCACGGTAGCGGCACAATGTTGCGTGTGCGCGTCCTCTTGACCTCAATGGAAAGAGAAGCGAGGAAATGTCAGAGAGGAAAACCGCACGGAGGAAAATACAAATAGCAGCCTTTGCGGCGGCTTTTGGCTCCTTGCGTCGTCAATTCAAGCATTCTCTCAAATTTAAAGAGCTGCTGATGAATGTCTGTTTTTGACATCTTGACTCGTATTTTCGACGAGATTTTTTTTTACTGCTCAGACACGTGATGGAATAACGATATTTGTTGTTTACCGGTGCAACCAGATCACCAAGATTGACAATCTACATGTTCTTTAAAGTCCATGGAGAACATTATGGAAACAAGCTGACTGCTGTTTGGTCCGTCAAGAGGAGAATTGGTACTCTATTGCGGTCTGATTGCAAATGTATTTCTCTGCAGTGGTGTAAAGAGGAAATACAAGATGGACGTAACTCACATTGGTCAACAGCAAATTTTAATAAGCCATCGCTTTATGTGTCCCTAAACATATTTTTTTATGGTGCTATTAAAAAAAATGTATCTTTACTTGTTTTCTAGAACTTTGGGGTTTTGAAGATACAGTAATTTCATTTGTTTGTGTTTAAGTCTGACCCGTAAAAGCCTGCATAGTATTGGCATTCAGGTTGTCTGTATGTTTCCTGATTTGTATTCAATGCTCTGGATGGAAACACGGGCCTGACATTGAATCATATTTTAATTATACAAGCATGGTTATTTGGAGAGTGTATCATTAGCGCTTGCATTAGTCGGTGATAAATGCTTAACGTGCATATTACCACACGAGTGTACTGCTTGTTTCATCCAGATATACACAGTATGTGGAATTTTATTTTGGTTTTTTTAATGGAGATCTCATGCGGGCTTTGGCTCACCACCCCATCGGTGACAGCGGTCCTACCTGTCCTCCCATTTGTCAGACTCCCTTGTTCTTTCACATGAGTGTCCAGTTTTCGGGCCCATTTCGGGGCAATTTTACAAGTGCTGATGGAGATCGAGGACTGTGGTAATGATTGTCGGCGAGCCAAATTTCAGCCACTGTGCTGAATTGGTGTCTAGCCAGCGAGCGGGCTCATGTGCCACAGGGGTTCATCTGACATTGGTCCAGAATGATGGATCCGTATTAGTCCGGGGCCTCCAACCAGGACAGAGGATAATTACTCGGTGTAAGAGGGGGATGGGCAGATTCTTAACCTGGCAGGAAGCAGGTGTGTCCTTCTTTTGAAACTGTGCGTTTCTCAGATTGCATGCAAAGTGTTACTACCCATATGTGAGTGCATATTGCAATTAATGTTGGCTCAGTCGTCGGCAGATCACCGCATACTGTAACATAGCTAAGATGCTGAATTTTGCTTCTTCCTCTCCTTCCACCTTCCCCTCTTCGCAGCAGCAGATGGCGAGGAACCGACATCAGCAGGTGGTAGATTTTTACGCGCGATAACATGATTTCCATTGATTTGTGTCTTGTGGGCATGCACATGTTCAATTTGATGCGGGATCGTGCCTGTAAATCAAGTGACCCGTATTGCAAATCGTCTTTCCCCAGTGAAATGAATGGAAATGCGATTAATTGGTTCCAGCCTCCACCCCAAGACCTAGAGGATTTTGTAATGTGGCTTTGAAAAGGAAAATACTTCTTGATAATAGTGTATTTTATAAAAACATTCGGGAGCAACATAATTAAAATGGGCGGCTGTATCATGCACACAAATGAGGTTCACTCCGCCACTCTGTCAGTAATTTTAGTCATAGATACGACAGGAAAAAGAACATTTGTCTTTGCATATTGCTTTATGGTCAGTCTACATGTGTATTGTTCGTGTTAATATATACATTCCTTAAAGCGTTATGACGCATGTTGTCTAGGGTGTTTCCGATTATGTGTTAGCATTAAGCTAGATGATTTAAAGATAAGGTTATGTTGCTCTTTTACATACAGAAAGTGTAATTCTTTTGTTTTATGATTAGTTTGACAATAAACATTAACTAGGACAATAAACATTAACTTGGAGGGGCATTAAACAGCTTGAAGCCTTCAAACTGCTGCTTGCTATGAAGTGTGCTGAGTTGAGTTTACTGCCACCGCACAGAAAACTCAGTCCGGTCGCCCGTATCGCAAGGCATCGCTGTTTAATGTACCGATCCCAGTTGGGACTTTATTTTGAAATCCGAACCAAATCAGAGAAATAAATCAAAATATTTTTGAAGGATAACCATATTTGTTTCGTATTCGTTGGGTAGCATTCAATACCACAAGGCAAAGGGTAAAGGTTTCCACATTTCACATGACAGACAGAATGAGGAGAACAGCCGGCAAAACAATTATCGGACTTCATATTGCCCCAAATTAGGTGTGACTGGCGACCGCTGACCTGGAACTGGACTTGAAAGGAAAATAGGACAGTATGATGAGGAAAGTCACGCATGAGACCACACACATGACACAATTTTGCATATTATCTTGATGTCATGATGTATCTAATCTGCATATCCTTGTCTTCTCATCTCAGTGAGAGGAAGATTTCTCAGAAGAGTTTTTCTTAATTTTCTTTGGTACTTTGTACCTGAGCCTTTACATAGTGCGCATGCCGCAGCCTCCGCCATCCAAACGGCTTTTGCATTGAAACTCGAGGGTGGCGGGACGAAAATGTGCTTTGTCTGCTAAACGTGGTCGAGTGTCGCCTTTCATTTCGATTTCAATCTCGACTAATACAACTGTTAAATTGACTCAATTTCATCTTGCTGAGCCACTGATGGAATTTTCCTTGATGTTAGAATGCCTACTCACCATCCTACAAAATTCCTGACTACTGCTGTGACCCACTTTGAATTTCACTGCAAAACCTGGAGATAAAATAGCTTTGGTGAATTGGCCACATGAATGCAATGAGAACAAATGTCCCTCAACTTTTTCTATGGAATTCACTGAGTTAGTTTGACAAATGGATTCAATGTGATCACCAAATGCAGTCTGAACTAAAATTTTGGGGTAAAATAAAACCCATCTTGGGTGATAAAAGTCTTCCATTATGTATCCGGAGCCTCTGCTGTTCAGATATCCAAATGGCCCTCTTCAATATCAATGCAGCGTACTTAATTACATGCTCTCATGGGTGCCAATCTGAAGCATTAGTGCATCTTGGAAAAAGGAGAACCCATTATAGAGAAGAACACAGGGTGAGTCACTTATAAGTCACGTAACTCCAATTTTACTCCATAAAATACAGGTAAAAATGTCAGATGTTGTCTCCCATCATGGCATTCAAAAGTAGCATCTTCAGGAGACTCAACTCCCTCCCTGCTCTGCCCAAATTCCCCACCCTCTGCCTCTGCCCGACCCCTGCCTCCTGTCACAGACTATGACACTTCCCTCATTATCCGTCATCTGCATATTGCATATTGCACAATGCACTACGTCACTTTTATTCACTTTTATCCTCAATAGCCTCAAGTGCCATTGTTTTATGCTGCTCTTATTGTATATATCGTCTATATGTTTATACTGTTTTTAGACTACATTGTCTTTCACTGTTTGCTGAGGATTGAGAGAAATAAATTTCATCCATGCTACATGTCAATGTATGCATATTTGACAATAAAGTTTAACCTTGACCTTTTAATGAAAAACGCAGACTGCCCATTATTATAAATCTGCGTGTCAACACCGCTGCCTCCCATCCAAAAAGTCAGCTTGTTTTGGTTTGAAGACATTTCAAAGTTTCAAGTCAAGCTGAGGTTATTTAAAAAAAGAAAAAAATCACGATCACACGCTGACTCAAGCAAACCAGCAAGCACATATACAGTAGAAACATATATGTGCCACAATCAAGCGCAGTTACAGTTTCAGAGCTAACTTGAATGAAACCGGGGAACTAAAAACAAACTAATTGACGAGACAACGGGGCACACCTGGGTAAGAAAAGTGGCTGGAGGAAGCTGATTGCTGATTGGTAGACACAGGGAGACAGGAAAAAATGGACAAAGATAAAACATACCAAAAACACCCGTTTCTAACACAAATGTGGAGAAAACACACTTTGGTGAAAAGAAACAGTTACTTTGACGCTAATTTTATTTGTGTGTTTTTTTGTGACATCTGAAACTATCCATCCATCCATCCATCTTCTGATCCGCTTTCCCTCACAAGGGTCGCGGGACATGCTGGAGCCTATCCCAGTTGTCTTCGGGCAGTAGGCGGGGGACACCCTGAACCGGTTGCCAGCCAATCGCAGGTCATACATAGACAAACAACCATTCGCGCTCACAATCACACCTGCAGACAATTTTAAGGGCTCCATTAACCCCTGCCATGCATGTTTTTGGAATGGGGGGACAATTATCGACAATTTTCTTTTGCTCATGATCACACTTAAAAACAAAAAAAGAATCCCCCCCAAAAACCACCTTGTTTAGAGGAGACCTTTAGAGTTGCTGTGACATTTTGGTGACATTTCGTCTCTGTCGAGACTTCCAGAAAGATGTCGATCTTCAATGTGACTCTTGGCTTTCATTACTATTTGACATATCCCAAGCCATTTTCCCCCCTCTACATGCTTTCTTAATCCATTCAACTCAAAGTGCATTTATTTGACTTTGTCAAATGTTGACGGTCCGAAATGGCAAAATGGCGAGAGCGCAAAGTGCTACAACAGACGCTTCCAGCTTGAGCACTTTGCAACCCCTGCCGGGAGCGCTCATGTCATTTTGGAGCTTCAGTGCCAACGTTGATCAGTGGAAGTGAAGGATGCGTTCAGCCACCAAAAGCTTGTGAAGCGTAGAGGCCCGACTGTAAAGCAAGGCAAGGTTAAATAAGATTTGACACATTTAGGCCATGTCGCATTTGAGCAAGACAACGCCGGCTGTACGTCCACAGTTGAAACGTTCCAATGTAGATTCCCTTTAAAAAAGTTTCAAGTGTAACAATGGACTGCCGTGTCACTTTAACTCAGCTGTATGAAAACAAGCGCTGATCCAACAGTGGAAGTGTGCGTTTCATGACGGTGGTTACGATCGGTGAAATTGAAGCCGTGTGAGACGCAGTCGTTGGTCATGCATTCGATTCCAGGCAACGCTTGTGTATTTGATCCTCCGGCTCCACAACTTGACCTATTTCACCGGGATCAGGAGAAAATCGGCCATCCAGTCAGTAATTCGATGTCTGACCGCTCTGTGACCCGCCATAATAAAATTTACAGGAATTAGAACGGGGATTTTAGAAGCGCAACGTCGTCTTGCACTTCATTCATGATCAGTGAAACTGTTTTTACGTTTTTGGGGGACTTTTACACCGAGTATAAATACAAGGGGTGAGATGACGGTGATGTAGTAAATTAGTTGTCTTCTGCCATCATATAATTAGCATGGATTGAGCATTTCAACAAGGGTCAGCACCCTTTCCTTCCTGATGACTCTATCCCACAATTCCATTCCAAATATGACAGAACAACATAATGAACAATTTTGAAAAAAGCGAAACATTCCATTCTACATTCATTTTCTAACCCGTTTATCCTCACAAGGGTCACGGGTGTTCTGCAGCCTATCCCGGCTGTCTTTGGGCAGTAGGCGGGGGACACAGACGAACAATCATTTGTACTCAGACTGACACCTCGGGACAATTTCGTGTTTCATTAACTTATCATGCATGTTTTTGGAATGTGGGAAGAAACCGGAGTACCCTGATAAAACCCATACAGGCACTGGGAGAACATGCAAACTCCATACAGGAAGGCCGGAGCTGGAATCGTACCCTGCACCTCTGCACTATGAGGCAGACATGCTATCTATCCTACATTATACAGTAGTTGGAATAATTATGAATAATTATCTCAACTGTGCTGAACTGGTGATGTGTTTTTTTAGCAGTTGAGGCAAAATGGAGCGCAGTCTCTTTTCAGGCCGACATCAGGGAATTTTAATTTCATAAATGCTGCTCTCCTCTTTGGCTATTTCTCCAGGCTGCATTATTTTGCTCAATATGACACTAAATTAATAAAGTGCAGATGTAAAATAATAATACCGGTAATAAAAAACTAATAATGATCAATAATAATGATAAATGTAATCGATTGATAAATTCCACAAACAGAAGATAATTGAGGGTTTTTTTTTTCAAATGGACTTATCATAGCTCAAAAGTAATAAGATTAACAGTTCACTGTAAATATCACTCACTTTTTGATGTAATGACAGTATAAGTGAGCGGTGAAATGCTGTGTCATTGAATTAGCAAGAGCGGTTTTAGAAATAAGATCATGTCAATTGTCAGCCAAGATGTCGGGGCACAAAACCCAGAGCTTTAAAACCTCCAGGCGTCTTGTGGTCGATCTCCAAAAGGAAACAAATATTACTTTTTGCCGCGTGAAACCACAAGACACGTTTCGGCGCCTGATTGATTGAACTTTCTTTGCAGCCATGAAAAGAAATCACGCCGCTCCTGCTGGACTGTGCGCCAGCTCGCATCAATCACGGGCCGGGCGATGGCTCGAGCAGCTGACGTTCAGACAGGAAGGCTGCCACTTTGCCTGCAGACTTGCGTCCCACAAACGAACACAGAGCAGCGAAGGGAGCGATACCTGACATTCTGTATCGGCATATTTGATCCAAAAGTTTTTTTTTTTAAAAGAGTTTTGAAGCAGGGTTCTCTGTTGCCCGCTTTATTCCTGCTTTCAGAGTGTCCGTCGTTTCTACCTGTGTACTACGTGTACCGTAAATCCTGTGACTCACACGTATAATACGCCCACCCAAAATCACCCTTCAAAACCATTTTTATTTATACGTTTGAACGCGCAGTAAATTATTTAAGTACAGTATGTCTGATCATCAAGAAGAGTGTTGAAGGTCAAACTGCATCAGGTTGCAGTAGCTTTTTATGGAATCATCTTTATTCCCCAAGCATGTAAACATACAGGGAGTTTGTCTCCGGTAGTATGAGCCATCGTAGTATTGCACGAACAAGCAACAAATAACAAGAGAACACGGAAACATTCTGTTTAGTTAGCAAGAAAGCATCTGCCTTGTTACTGAGGAACACTTGGGCCTACTATGCTACTGTAATGGCCGCTCTATATCATCCCTGCTGACTACTGGGTATGAGAGCCACTGTCTGACAAAATAAAATAAAATAAAATAACACCACAAAATGCCATAAAGAGAAAATATATTTTGTCTGTTGGTTATAATTACTGGACAAAGCAGTTAAACAGCGACACAAGTGAACTTTTGTGTTTTTTTTTCAACCATGGACATTGGTGCAGGCTGAGGAATGGTTGTCTGACGTTTGTTCGGCGCGAGGCACTTTTCATACTGTTCATGTTGGACAGCTTGAAAGCTTCGCATCGGCCTGACATTAAGGTGATATTTCTTCTCATCCGCTCTCCGTTTGTTAAAAGATTAAAAGATTTGTGTTTCAAATAAACCGAGAATATCCTTGATGTGTAGATTTCTCCTCTGTGATATTTCTATGAATACCGACCGGAGAGGAGTTGAATTCATTAAAGTATACTGTTTTTTTTTTTTTTTTTAATCTGTCATCTTTTTAATATTCTTCACATGCTGTTTTTACGTTGTGGCTCATGTTGCCATCCAGTTCCATAAATCAAAGTCTTTTAAAAATGTTGCTATTTACTGTCTTTGTAATAGTTTTATTTTTTTCAAACCCGCGTGAATCTGCCATTCAGCGCATATTGGCTCAGTATCGGTCAGACACCAGTGGCCCCCACCCACCCCCTTTCCAATTTTTTTCTGCTTTATGCATTCTCCATTAGCGAGGTGTCAGCACGCTTTGGCGCCACTATAGATCGTCACGTCAAAACATCCCAGCGAGCTGTCACCCGGACTCCCTCCACGGGCCTCGCCTCTGTGAAGGCTCTCACACATTGTTCTGCACAGCTGATTTGCTGCCACTCTCATTATTAGTAATACAGGTTCTCATTTGGAAAATGGCACCACTTCGACGGGATTACCTTGTTTGTAATTCTCGTTCAGGGGCTAATTCTTGCAGGGGAACAATAATCTTCTTACTGGTGATATTCTCTTTTTCTTGTCTCCAACTGGCTGGTTGTATTTTTTTTTTTTTATCTATTTACATTTAGAAATACATGCTCTGCTTTTTTGTTAGTCTTGGACGGAAGTATTAAAACAGAATTGTTTACATGCCAATCAAAATGTGACGGCTGTTGCCTTGGCAAAGTGATTCATGGCACACCAGATGTGAGAGATTTCATTGGTGACGAGTTTTCGTTTTCCAATCAAAGAGAAAGAGAAACCTTCCATGGCCAGGCAGCGGAAAATAACATATTTTCTCACAATTTGGACTGTTTAACATGAAAAAGTCAAGTTTTGCATGATGGTAGAGGACCCAAAAAGCAGTGAGGCAGGAGGAGCGGGTTGGACTGAAGAAAATAGATTAACAAAAAATACATGCAGGAGCTAACAATGCAAGCTGACACTGGAAAAGCTAACTCAAATACACGAACAAAGTCATGAAAACCACAACCAACCAAACAAACAAACAAAAACCCCTATGACAGATAGAAAACATGACAGGAACACAAGGATTGCCAGAAACCGGCGAACTAAATGCAAACAAAGTGACGAGACGAGACACACCTGGACAAGTTTAACCAATCAGGCTTGATGCAGCTGATTGGTTCAACACAAGGGACCCGCGTGACGAGAACAGGTGGAGACAAAAATGCCACTTGAGGGAACACAACCACATGCCATCGAAACAAAAACTATAACAGAATAGATAATACTTTTTTTCCCTTTTATTTATACTGTATATATTATTTTTTTGTGGAACAGATTGCCTTGTTGGTTTCCACGTCTATCTTGTAGGTTTGGTGTTTGATTCTCAACTTCGGCCTTCCTTTAAGTGGTAGAATCTTTTGAACCAAAGTATTTGTATTTGCTGGCATATGTTTATTTAGTATTTCTACTACAACTTGTGCTCGAGCGAGGGTGGGGGCGTCCCATAGCTGACCACGTGCACCAGATTTTTCCTAGAGCTGGCCATCTTGTGCCAGCTGCTCCGCGTCCTCCACGGCAACTCCGCGTCGTTGGAGGTCGCCCTCAACGACGTTGAGGCATCGGGTGCAAGGCTTCCCTCGTGGTCGGCTCCAGCCTGCACTTTTTCTTTTTCAAGTTTGGTCATCCGCAGAGCAGTTGTTTCACTCAACATTGAAAAGATGAGGGAGCTTCCATTTGCATGCCATTGATTTATGAAACTAATAAGTCTGCGTAAGACCTTGTCATAAAGCACATGCCGCACGTTTACACGGGTAGCAATCTACAGTAGCTCGGAGCTAGGCCACTGAATTCATGTGTCATCTGCTCTGGTTTTAATAAGTTGTAAAAGTCTTGATCATCGCCATTAGCGCCAACAGGGAGGAGGGGGTTTTAATTATTAATTATCACTCTAAACCAGTTATTCATTCTCTTCAGCTTTTCTTTTGGAAAAAAAAATGCTTTCCTTTGTTCCAAAGCGCAGATGATTAAATGCCTCCTTGTGTTTGCTCCACCGAAAATGCTGAATTGGAACAATGCTCGTGCTAAATGTGGAACTGTGATTTTATTCTTTGCTTTTAGAATGATCAATTCTATACAAAAGTGTTTGTGACACACATGCAAGCCGGCTCATATTTGTTCACTTTAACGCACCCGAAATATTGAACTGATTTTTGTCGAATTAGACTTGTTTCTCTCTACATGAAAACACGCTTCACAATGAACTTAAAATACACAAAAAATCTTGGGACGTGATTAGCATTCAAAGTTCAACTTAATTTGAGTTGAACTTTTGAATGCTATTCAATTTTTCTGTACTTGTTGTTGTGCTCCGACAAGGAGCCGGACCTTAAAATTCATAACCACCGTTTGATCCACGAATGTACCAAAACATGTCCTGTTTCAGTTAGAATTGATATGCTGTTCACATTTTGACATCAAGTTGGCACCTAACAATTGATAGAAAAAAAAATGTGCATACATTACGAGGCTTTAAAAACAAGAAGTGGCCACTGGAGCTTTCTGTAGTGTGTCACAGAGTCATCAGCAAGATGCCACAGAGATACGGAGCTACTGGAAGGGTCACAGAAAGGCTTAAAATTGGAGATCCTTTGAAATTCTGGGTCAGTCACTGGTTTCTTCGTCTTTTGAGAAAAGCAAGTTGTGCAAAAAGTAGTCTTCAGATATGCTCAACAGTTGAGCATTCAAATGTTTAACGATGATCAAATGAAGTTGACTTGCAAGCGTTATAATGTATTTCACATTCATCCTGAAGTGTGTGAGTAGTAATGTAATGTTTATTCCAGGAGGGGTTTTTTGGTTTGTGTTTAACAACTGTACCAAATTCTGACCATGTTTATTTTTGTTCTTCCTTTTTGCTCATAGGGCCTTGCCACCCAAACCCTTGCCACAACAGAGGGGCATGCGAGATCAGTGAGACCTACAGGGGGGACACCTTCATTGGATATGTCTGCAGTTGTCCTCCCGGCTTCAGTGGGGTTCACTGCCAACACAGTAAGTTGCACGCCAACTTTTTGTGGTGAATGAAACATACCGTGTCACCTTTAACCTTAGCCAAAAAAAAAAAAAAAGCTTTCATCAATACTTTACATATTAAAATACATTTGGCCTCATCTGTGATATGATGCTTAGTGTTTCTGAACGTACTGACCGCGGGCGTTCTCTCGACATGTCAATTAGCAAGCGCCCGCTGACTCCGACCCCGACCCGTTACACTAATGATGCTGTTCCTCGAACAACACTGATATCAGATGAGTTGTTTGCTTACATGTAATCTCGTTTATTTATGAAAAGACATAACACAAAGGGAAATGGAAAAAGTCAGCGTATCGGTATCACATTATAATATTTGCTCTCCAGCCAAAAGCAGTGCGGCGCTGGCAAGCCTTCTCATCATAATTCGGTTATTGTTTCCTTTTAAGCCCTCAGGGTTGTGGGAAGCTGATTTGAAATGGGCTGAATGCACTAATGTCTGCCAATTTTCCTCACAGTCATTACGGTTCAGTGCGAGAAAATGAGTGAGCGAGAGAATGGGAGATTGACAATTCTTCATCTGGAGAGACAAACAATCGTATTAAACGATAAACAGACATAAATAATTGCTGCTATAGAATGGCAGACATGCCGGGGAAAATGATCATCTCCCACACCTTGAACTGCAGGCTGACAACAAGCAAGACAGATACGATTGTTGGATTCAAGTTTTCGAATTACAATTTTAATACATCAGGGTTTTTTTTTTTTTAGAAATAAAGATTGCTCAAAATCAATTCAAAAGTGAATTCAGCTATTCCAGTTTCCATTATAAGCTTGAATCAAGTGTGTGGCGTTTTGTTTTTTTTAAGAATATTCTGGCATTCTTGATAACATACGTGTCCGCAATCTTCATACAACAGACCAAGTTTAATCACTCCTTAAAACTGAATGACAGGAGTGTCATAACTTACCTTTACAAATGCCTCAAGTGTAAAAATGTAAAATCACATTTTAAAAAGCTCTAACTTTTAAATACTAATGTGTGTGATTGGATGAGGAGCCAGTGAAATGAGAAAGAAACGCTACTTGGATGTCTTCTTTGGCGACAAGAAGTGTTCATTTTCACAACAGAGGGGTCATTTATCAACCACTGCTCGTCTCAGTTTCAGTATTTACGCGACCGTATATTGTCTTGAAGACAGTTTTACGGATTTTTCATGGTGTACCGGTCTCACATTTTATGAAATATAGCCACACACTTCAGGTTAAACCACCACTGGTTGATTTCAGCGAGGCAACTATGTTGCTAAAATGTGATTGCAGCTTAGCCATAATTGCATAGAGGCTTCCTTTAATAAGGTTACATGTTCAAGCAATGAAGACTACTGAGGAGCACGGTCGTAGTTCAACATTAAACCAAAGACAAATCCGGAGTTTTAAAAGCGGTTTTGTAGGCTACCCGAGTTCTAACACACTATCGTGTCTGGCTTTTACCACATTTGCTTTACTGCTCTGTCAGAGCCAAATCCAATTTCACACCTTTGAACATTATCCTTAATACGTGCATTACACATCCCGCTTGTTAGAGCTACTTTGTGAAGCTCGGCTACAAATGTGTCACACGTGGACAGAGAAAAATAACTACAAGTCGTCTTGCGTTTTCTCAATGGACTGTAATGTCAAAGCTCAAAATAACTTATTGGAAGACCCTTTTTTTTTTCTTCTAATCACTGACTTCATTTGAGGTGCAATCCAGCCATTCTGAAGAGCATTCAGGTGACCTGAAGCAAGGGTTTAATTCAACAATAAAAAATTAACAATATAACGAGGGAGTTGTAAGGATGCAGCAACTGAATATAAGTACGTATTTGAGTATCCTACTGACAATTGCATCGAATCATCAAATATTTACATAGAGCAATTATTAATACAAATCAGAAAAAAAGTACTTAAATACTGTCATTTTACATATACGGTACTGTCACCATGGTAATAAACAAGACACAAGTTTGCCGGCAGTCGCAGCTAACAAAGACCTAGCTCTCCGCAGGGCTAATGTTATAGCGCTATCATCTAGGTGGCTAATGTTATATTTGTAAGGTGCATTATGAATCTCACTGATTTGCGTAACATTCATATTTACAGTGCTTCGGGTCATACGCGGCTTCACACTGGCAGAGAGCAAGGTCTGTGTTACAACAATTACACGCCACGGTTGTCACCTTGCGTTTTAATCTGGCTTGCTCCCACACTTATGCCATCTTCCCGCGCCGTCATCCAACTCGCTTAGCTTCCACCTGGACATGTGTCGTGCCCGCTCGCAATTTTGCTTTTCCCCGAGTCAATGGGAAGTGCAAAATGCTCAATTTTACTGGCAAACCGCAATGCAAAATGTCTTATTTTGACCCTTCCAGGCCAGCTACGTATTTTAGCTTACCTGTCATGTCTTTATATGTCTTTGACAGCTTTCGGCTGACATTATACTCTGAAGGTAATGACAGTTCAAAGTCTCTGCAGACTTGTTTCACATCAGAAAGGTCTATGACATTCAATTTACTCAATACTTCCAATACGTTTCCAGTAAGAAGAAATATGACTGACACCACCAGACAGCCCATTAGCTAATGTTGTGTACTAGCATTAAATGAGTGTTTCCAAGCTTACAGCTATTGGCTTTCCCAATTGAAGGTTGGCTCAAGTGTGACTGATGTCATTGTTTGAGCCTTTATTCTCACCATCAATCATCTTTTGTAATAGTACGTGTCTTGAACCACCGTGACAACAGCTCGCGCACTGTTACTGGGAAAGGAGTCAAACATCGTAATGAACTGTCACGGCGTATAGATAGAAAGTGATTGCCTTGCTCGTCATGAGGTGCCAAAGTATTTTAGGGGCGCATGTGCTAAGTTTATCAAGGACAAATGAAGCATAAAATTATAGAGATTTGTCCAACGGCAAATGTGTGTTATTTTTTTTCCTTTTCTCACCACAAACTGTAAGTCGCGCCGAACATGGCAGTGGCCTGTTGAACAAAAGAAATGAACGGCGTGACCTGAATTGCTGATGGTTGTCTTTCTGATGGCGGTTGCTGACGACGGACTTTTTGCCATTCCTCTTGGAACCCGGCAGTCGGGCGCAACTGATAAGGACTAAATGTAGGAAACGTGAATAAGACAGACAGCGTATTTTGTTCATCGACAGTCGTTATCTCGGCTCCTGCCACAGGACAATCGGTCCGACTTAAATCTGCTGCGCGCCATGACTTTTAATCAATTCCCTTGCCACAGATCACAGGCTACCTTTCATCAGTCTGTGCTGATGCACCTGTAGTTTTTCCCTTCATGTTCATTTATATCCGCGATAACGTTCGCCGCGCTGCTTACATCTACTTGAATTTTAAGTCGGCTGAAAAAAACATTCAAATTAACTTTACCGTTCACATCGCGCATCGTAAGATAGTCAGAATGACAACCGCTGCATTTCAGACTTGTGGCACGGTGGAAATAGTTCACACCAATTTATATGCATAGAAGGTTGTGGTAAATAGCGAGCACCGCATCTACCTCTTGTCTACTGTCTCATAGGTCTTTTCACTCTTAATCCGAGTGCAAGTACACGAGAATCTCACGTTATTGCCAATTTGGACAGCTTTTGTCCATGTTCATCAATGACAAGCTACAGATTTGATTTCATTACATGAACCAAGGCTACTTCATCAACCATGATCGTAAACGTCGTCATCGACATGCATTTGCAGAGTGGTCAGCTGATCCTGATCCCCTTTTCCGGATCCTTGTTTGCATCAAGAAGTTGGTGTACAATACTTTCATACTTGAAATGTTTTGTAACAGTTGTTCAGTCAATATAAACAGTGAATTGGGATACCGGATACGATCTGGGCAGTGGTATGAAACCAAAACAAAGAGATTTATTTCAACTGCAATTGATGGAGAAACACCATTTGCAGATCTGTGATGGAGCGAATCCCCAAGCAGTGGGACGCGGCCCTTCTTATACCATTTTTTTCCTTCTTGGGAGGGGTTAAAGTCTGACGCACAACCTTGCACAGCAACGAACTCGCATAGCAACACTTCCAGTAAACCAGGATGTGTGATACAAGATTACAGTTAATTATAAGATACAAATTAACAATGTTAAATGTCAAATTTCTACGACATCAGCAGATGCATAGGTTTCAGAAATGTGAACCACAAACAAGGATAAAATACATTCTCACGCATATTCCTTTAGCTGCCTTTACTTCAGGAAATCGAATGTTGACTCATAGTAGTAATTTGACGAAATATTCTATAATGTGCCAGTGTGTCCACCAAATCTGTTTGCTATTCATCCAAGCTGCTCAAAGCCATCATTTATTTAAGCAGTAAAGCTGAACTCATTTTGAGGGAAGATTTTAACCTCATCCTTCAAAAATGATGCTGCGGGCGCAGGCTTAGCTCAATTGATTAAGATGTACAGCTAAAAAAGTTTGCGGAAATGTTTGCTCAAGGAAAAAAAGTTGCAATGTAAACAGGCTGAAGAAATACTTGTCAAGTTTCAGTCAGGGTGCCTTGGGTATGTTCTTGGTTTTGTTTTGTTTTTTTAATCTGACTTTGGGTCACAAAAGTTGTGAAGGATAATGGATATTATGGTAATCTGCTCACCAGTTTTGTTCTGCCAGTGCTTTGGTGACAGTTCTGGCTGGAGGCATTATGGTCTCTGTCTTTCTCAGAGCAAATCCAACAATGTAAATTTATCTCCAAGTTTGTGGTGAATTTTTTTTTTCTGCTGCTGATTCTGTGCTCTTAGTTTATAGAATCCCTGAGCGCAACAGTGACTACAAAAAGGACGATTACCTCATTGTCTTTTTATTTTAACATTGATGTTATCGTTTGGTTTGTTGTTGTTTTTTTTTAAATCACGTAACATGGCTGCAACATGGCTACGTACAGAGAGGAGCTAGTTTACTCAAGCAGATTTTCTGTTGCCAAGTTAACAGGTTTTCCGTCTCATCTCGGGATTATGCTTCATAAAAGGCAACTCGTGACTTTAATTCTCACAAAGAAAAATTTTGACATTGTTTTCCACGTGACAAGAAAGGAGCTGGTGGAAAGCAATTTACAGTCAATTACACTGAACTGAATTAAAATGTGATTTTTTTTTTCCTGGTAGGAATAAAAAAAGTTTTTATTAAGGCCATCCCAAGAAACCAGAAATGCGTAAGCTTCTTTCGAGTCAACAAGTCTGGAGTCTTCATGGCATTTCTCTTGATGCCCCAATAATGCTAACCTGGAACCTGATAACATGATCGGCAGTTCACTGTCGTGACCGCTTTCCCTGAAAGGGTTAAACACCAACACAACACAGAACGACTGGAACAGTTCATATGCAAAAAATATGGCAGATTCGCAAATGTATTATTTTTTTGCAATCCCTTAATGTGACCTATACTGTCGAACCCTATGGCAGCTATTTTACAAAGTATCGCACCTGTTCTCTTTTCCAGGCAGCTCACCGCACTTAAATCAGCGACTGTATCACTGAATCATTTTTGTCAAGGTAAACACGGTTGTAGGTGACACTGATAATCACATGAAATATATGTTTTAATTATAACCAATAAACATGAAACATAATACTGTCAAAGTGTTTGGGCGTGTTAACCACTTGAGGGAAGATTTCTTCTTGTATTCCAAGTGAACACACAGGCTTGCCGCTGTGCTCAATTATTGTGCGATAGATCTTTCCGGAGGACATGGCTGTTTTCTCCTATTGCATTAGCCCACCCACTGTTTTGACTCTTTTCAATCTGCGGTCAGATACATCTACAGCAAGACATGAGATTTTAATGTGAAAAGTTCCACAGTTGACCAAATAGCTCAAGAAATGACCGCAGTTACGCAGCCGGACCTCAAGTCATCTTTGAACATTAGCTCACAGATTGGCTGTTAATGGTCTCTAAAGTCCAACATGGGAACATAGCTCTGGTTAGCTCATTTATCTGGTTGGTGAAAAAAATAAAAGTAATAATCGGTTAATAACAACACACTGAAATGCATTGCCTGGAGGGAGGGAGAATGCTAAAATGGACAGAAGCATTGCCAACAGACCTGGAATAACTGGAAGTAGAGGCAGCAACCCGGACAGGTTTCAGGCTTCTGGGAGTTGCAGATGCGGTCATTAGCATTAGCACTCTCACTCTGTAATCGACCACGGTTAAATTACTCTGACAGAAATGTTCAGTTTTTTTCCTCATGCCTTCTGAGCTGCTAATTCACGTTACCATCCCAATTATCTTGTTTTGGCTGAACACTAACCTGCAATGCAGATGGAAAATGCTGTGTTGTTGACCTTTAGCCTGGTCAGCAAGCTGGTCTGTTAGTCTCTCCTGTTCTTAGCACCAGTCTCGTTAGTCTGGACAGTGCTGCTTTTAGCCACCATTGGAGAGCTATTATCAGATCAGATGTCTTTGAGTTCATAAGTTGTTGGGGTTTTTGTTTTCTTTTCTCCAACACAGACCAGCACCGGATAATTTTTATTGTGTTAAGTTGTTTCGACTGATCTAGTGGTTATTGGCCTTTTTTGTCAGACCCATTGCTAATCCCGTATATTTCTCACTATAAGGCGCTTCGCAGTATAAGGCGCACCTTCTATAAATGGCCTATTTTAAAACTGTTTTCATATAGGGCGCACCACATTATAAGGCACATAAAATAGAAGCCATAATAGGGGCTGCAGTTGAATCATGCATCCACTAGATGGAGCTACACTGAAGAAAGTACAACACAATACAATACAGCTTTATTTATGTAGAACTTTCACAACTGCTGTAGCTCGAACTTTACAGAACATTTCAAATACTACGTCCAAGAAATCAGAATATTGATCCATATATAAGGTGCATCAGATTATAAGGCGCACTGTCGGCTTTTGAGAAAATGTAATGCTTTTAGGTGCACCTTATACCGCGGAAAATACGGTCTTTTACAAATGATGTTTTGTGTTCCACACGTTGCCCTTGGTTTTTGAAAAACGGATGTGTAAAATATACTATTTTCAGTAACATTCTCTGGAAAGTCAGTTGCCTGCAAGAATGCTAGAATTTGATTCCACATTGGCGGTCAAAAATAAAAAGAAGGTAATGGAGGTATAAAATCAGTCAGCCAGCCAACGCCTCCGTTTCAAAGAAGCCATTAAAAAAGATGCATTTCTTCAACTTTTCCTCTACTTTTTACCTTTTTTTGTGAAGAGGTTCAGCCGACGTATTTAATCCCCCTTGGCTTTAATTCAGCTACACTGTGACCTTGTGGCCTCTCCAGGAGCGAAGCACCCGCAGGACCTGGAAGATGGTGACAGCATCATCCCAGAGGAATTTCTAAACCCTCACACTCAATTCTGCCGTCGGCTTATGTCTGGCTCTAGCAGCCATAACGACACACTGATAAAACCTCGACCAAACAACCCTGCATTGAATCTCAACAATCAAATAATTAAGGTGCTCACAGGAAAGAGGTCAGAGATGCACTTTGTAAACATACATCAACTCCGTAACCCCAAGCGTTCAGAAAGCTTAGAACTTCATGTAAATAATTAGTACTTCCGCCAGAATATGTTTGCAATACTTTCTCTTCTCAAGTCACATACTTGAGACAAAATTCAAAGACAAGGTCAGCGAGGATATTTTTGAAAAAAAAAAATCAAAGTCAGAGCGAATTTCGTCTGGTGAAAGTGCTGAAGCATCTTAAATTGACAGCATCAATATTAAACTCTTCATAAATCTTCCGGATGCCAACCTCAATCAAGAATGTTTTAAAATCAATAAACAGTTGCTGAGTCAAGGTTCTGAGTCTCAATTCGGTTTTTTTTTCAAAAGTAGCTTTTTATGTTGTTTTTGCTTCCTGTTGAAAGTAATGACTGAATACTGCAAGGCACTGACTTTGCCTGCCAATTAGTACAAAGAAAATCAGTTGACCTAAAGATGGACTCTTTTTTTTTTTTTCAACGTCAAGACATTTTTAGAAATGTGCCGTATGGGTCTGGTAAAATTGACAATTAATTGATTGGAGTTTTTGGACACGAGGCCACATTTAGTTTTCATGACCTACACATTCAGACTGTCCCTTACACAATCACAAGTGTAGGGAAGGGGGGGGGGCACATGGAGTCTACAGCCAAAGAGACATTTGAATCCGTTTCATCAAAGAAACCACGGGAGCCACAAACCCTTTGGACATCTAAAATATAAGATTGATTTTCAACTTGTTTTTCTGTTCCTTTCCGCCACAGACATCCGTTTGAAGCGGCAATATGTCAGCGCCTTCGTCAAATTGGATGTAGCCACCCTATGAGCCATAACATCAGCAATTAATAAAATTGAGTGATGCGTATTTACTGTGAACATTGTCTGTGGTAATATTTGCAAAGGGCACCATTCAAGACTGTGACAAGTGCCGCGCAGAGTATGGTCAGCATAAAATATATGGAGCAAAGTAAAAACTGTCTCAAGGCCAATAATAATAATTCCCCTCCCCCCTCCCCAAATGCTTTTTATGTGCCCCCTTTAAGTCTGAGGACGGATATGACTCCAGAATGAGATGTCTTCTTTTGACAAATATTTTCGAGCGTTTGTAATTCCCTCGCTCGTTCCATCGACATTACAATGCTCACTCCAAAATGTTGCTCTTTATCTCCTGATTTGGTGATTGTCGCTGCCGTTGCATGACGCTCACGTAATGGTGACAGACACTTCTTCCTACACATCGTCTTGTAAAAATATGGTACGTTAGACTTTGGCACCATATGTTACGGTCGAGCGTCACTGTCGAAGTGTCATCAGTGTGTTTGGCGCAGTACAAAACATGCTAGTTTCGGTGCGGTTTTGTTTTGCGGGTGATAACTAAGCTGCAGACAAAAAGAATGAAATCACTTTAACGTTAGATGGAGGTGAAAAAAAAAAGATTCCACCCTCGAGCTCCGTTCTGAGCATAAGGTGCTCTTGCATTTGTACTGAAGTCTGAGCAGATCTTTTACGTCAGCACGATATTGCTAAAAAAAAATAATAATAATAAAAAATGGAGGAAAGAAATCTTCTCTCTGGAAAGTATTAAATGATATGTGCATATTCATCAATCGCAGTCAGAAAAGAAGCTGCGTTATGAGCAACCCGGGACATATTTGTGTTGTTTAGCTTCCATCACCGTCTATTATTCAGGTACTTCCCAGAGTGAAAGCTTTTATGAAGTCTCACTCACCCAATGCAAAAATCCTATTATGCCTTTTATGCCGACTCCATATAAAAATATTAAATGACCTTCAGTCCAAGACATCAACATATAAATTATCCTCTTAAAACGTCTTTAATAAAGTCTTCTGTCATTTTGCTAATTAAACCGATGATATAGAGTACATGGAGTTCACCGAGTAAAGTCATTGGGCGTCTGTTTTTCATATCACCCCCTAAATGAATTCATGCTGTTATCAAGAGAATCGCAAGCTTTTTTTCTGTATCGAATCCAGCGTCTGACTGCTGGACCAGCGTGAAGCACATCAGCAGGGAGGCTTTTTCCAGGCTAACCTCTCGCACTGTAAGGGAGCGGGATGATTACTTCAAATAAGGTTTGAGTATTCAGGGTCAGAGGTTAATTATATTGTCATGTCATTCATGACGATCACCGAACAAAGAGGTCCAAGCAACATTCCGAGCCTGAAGGTCAAGAAGGATCTGCTTGCTTCTTTTCGGAAACTGAGAAGTGGCTTGCTACGGGTGGCCTCTACTTAAGATCAGATAAGATAAGATAAGAAAACATTCAGTTGTCTCACAAAGGAGACCGGTAGGCAGCGTTATGGACTTTATCTTAAGACGCTCTTCCTACATAGGGTCAGTTTTGACCTTTCTGGGAAACAATGAATGGAAGAAATGTTAAAAATTGGATTTCGCGTCGTTTACTCAGTGGTAGAGTTGGTGAAATAAAATGTCATGAACTTTTGAGGATCCCCGCCCCCCACAAAAAAAAGATGCCATCTTTTTTCTAGCTTTTTTTGGGATCAAATGTATTTTTGTAGACATGGTTTATACATAAACAAAACCGCGACCACATGTTATGAATTCAATGTATCTCAAAGGGAAACTATGAAAATGTTTGACTTGTTTTCTCTTCAATAAAAGCTATGCATTGTTTTACTTTGTTTGGTCTCACAATTCCATCTATATGCTAATCTAAAGTACTCTTCTACTGTGACCTGGATGAACTGGAACACAGTTTTACTCTGGCCGTGTGTCCGCAGTAGCTGCAGGCAGGCACCGGTGAGGTCATTGCAGCCCAGTAGAAAGGTCACCACTGACCCATACCGTTGCAGAGCTTCGGGCATGTTCCTGCTCCCTGGACACACCACAGCCAATTTACGCTCACGGCCGGCCTCGGTTCCTGACATATAGCACTATTCATTGCTCTCATTATTGTCCAACGGAGACACTTTCCAGAGAATAATAGGAGGTGAGGCAAAGAAAGAGACATTCCAGTGAACTGATGAGAGCTCCTTTAGAGGCGGACCACAGACCAGGAGAGCAGCTGTTCTATCTGTTTTCCCCTCACTCATACCCTTGACCAAAGCGTACGGTTGTCCCGCATCGTATTGCGTTTCACTTTTTACACGGACTGGTCTTACTGCTGACTCACGAATAATAAAGCGTGAGCGAGGAGGAAAAAGTGGGTAAAAGACAGAGAATGGCCAATCGGTTTGGGATCATTTCACACCCGTAATGGAAGATAAAGTGCAATGTGTCACCCACATTGGAGAACTAGCTTACATAACAGCATGACTACGAGCCAGCACAGTTACTCTAGCTCATTTAATCGAATTTACCACCGCTAGTAGGAATGTGTTGTCATACCCTTGCATTTATTTTTAATAAATGGGAACAAAATAAACATAAAGCACATTCATACACGTGCTGCTATGGCCACAAGTGATGCAGAGACTCAACACACAGACTGCTTAACCTGAGCTAACAGCAGCTAACCATCCTATAATTTTCTGATTTCTGATTTCCACATCATTCAACGGACCAGGCCCCCCACTACTAAATCCACACACATTCAAATTCACAGATACTACAGTGTAGAACATGCGGGGAGTTGCTGGAGACTATCCCAGCTGACTTCGGGCGGAAGACAGACTACACTCTGAACTGGTCGCCAGTCAGTCGCAGGACACCAACAGAGACAAACGAGCATTCACACCCATATTTGTCACTGAGTGGGAACCGATCCCACGCTGCCCACACACAAATCCGGCATGTGTACCACGACACCATCGGCGACAACAGTATAGAACATGAGGATGGTTAACCCAAATGGACTAAAACAATACCTGCACCTCACATGCATATTTTGCCTTGTTATAATGCATAACGCTAATTAAAAATATATAGAGAAAAAATAAATTTATGATTTTTACTTAGTCGATTTTCATCTATCTCTGGCGGTTCTGGCTGTAGAGATAAATGGCTGGATATTTTTAACTCAGTTTATTGCTGAAAGCTTTCAGCGTGTTCTGGTATTGGTGTTATTATTATTGGGATTTTTTTCATTTTTTATTTTATTTAATCGTACAGGACAATAGAAGACAGCACAGTCAAACACACGCACGTCTCCTGAACTGGTTCATTTAGCCGATCACTGGCTGAGCGTCTTTCCCATCCATTACATCTGTCTAGATTCCTGCTCGGGCTGTCATTCTGTCACTCTTTCACCGTCTCCTTTTCATTCACTACTTTTACTACATTCCTTGAGGCAATCACCCCCAACCCCGACCCCCTTATGATTTTGAGGTAGTCAAGTCCTGCTCCTGATCTCCTTGGGGGCTTACGGCTGCTCATAAAATGGAGGTAAATGGCACAAGTGCTCTCACTCTGCTTTTTTCTGTCGTGTGTTGGGCTCCAGGCTGTTTTATTGGCTTGCCTATAACCTCCGCATTTGAACCGAGTGATAAAAAAATAACGCGTGTTATGAACTTCAAGGAGTAACTACAGTGTTGCGCAGGGCTGTGGTGAAATAATTCTGTCGTCGTGTGTGTGGGGCGCCGTTTTCATTTTTCTTCTACCTACCGAGGACTAAGGCCTGAGTAAAATCAATACTGCACACTTCTGTTACAATACACGGGGTCTCGGTATTGTCGTGTATCTTGTCAGCTGTACCTTGAGCAAAAGTCACTAGAAATGTGCTTTTTTTGTACACAAAGGCGAAACACTAACACCGGTGTGTATTTCAAGTATGGGCTCAAGTGTGGAAATCCATTGATTTAAAAGTGTTAAAATATGAAACGACTCTGATTTTGTCAGTGCCTGGACTGCAGGTTTAATCTAAAGTTAGAAACTGGTTGGGGTTTTTTTTCCGTAAAGTTACACAAACGGCATCCATGAATCAAATGAAATGGAAAACAGTGACTACTGACCATCTCAAAATGAATTTAAGTGAAATGAACAAATTCACGGGTCTGCTAAATCAGATTGAACATAATGGTACACTAAACGGCTGTTCTTTGTCTTCCTTCCTTTTTTTTTTTAATTACTGACCAAGAATCACATTTGTTTGACACTTATTTAGGCATATTTAAAGGCAAAACAAGCATACAAGAAAATATTGGGAACTTTCCCCTAAATAAGCATTCGGAATCACAATTTCTTATTTTTGGGGATCCCACTCTTCATTTTCACGACAGTACTTTTGAAATTCAAACCTACTGCCCATGGTTCTGTCCACAATACTCAATTTGCATATCTACAGCAGGAGTGTTCATGAGTTGTAATTTAAATGTAAATGCCATTCCTGCTAATCTGTGGTTGTGTTTGTTTGTGTTTTCAGATATTAATGAATGTGAAAGAGAACCATGCAAGAACGGGGGCCTTTGCACCGACCTCGTTGCAAACTACTCCTGCGAATGCCCCGGGGAGTACATGGGGCGGAACTGTCAACATAGTATGTACATGCTTTTGTTCTTCATCTTGAAATGCTTTTTAATTTTTATTTTTTTAATCCAACCACTTTACTCCGCACATCTGATGTTGCCGCTAATTGCGGCGGTGACCACATAACAAGCTCAGGTTCTTTCATTTCGGTTTCGTTCATGTCGTAAAAATATATATATATATATTACGTCGAAACACAAGATGTTTTTAAAAAACACACACACACACACACACACACACACACACACACACACACACACACACACACACATAAAACCCCTGAGCATAAAGTCATGACAATATGTTCAAACATTGCAATGCTGGTGACTCACAACCAATTTGTTTTTGTTTTTTTGCTAAAGTGCTCCCCTTGGCTGTGCAGAGAATGAGAGAGAAAGCAAGAGAGTGCTTCTGTCTTATCACAAGTGGCTTTCTCTTTTTACAAAATACTCAGTCGCTCAAAAGGAACTTAGCGTGTTTATTATGCTTCTTCTGAGGATTTTGCCGACTCACTGTAGGAGCAGATTAGGATTAACGTTCCGGGCGACTCCGAAACGTGAGCCTCCGCTCCACTGTGACTCGCAAATGCATTCATCTGCTTTTCTATCTCAAAGCGCGTCGACAGTTCACAGAAAGCATTCCCAGTCTACTTTGCAGGTGCTGCTTGTCTGGAGGAGAAGATATGCTTCTCCTGTATTCGAAGATATCGAGCTGTGTTCCAGGGGTTACATTTCACTTTTCTATCTCTGTGGTTTTTCCAAATCATATATTTCATGTTTGAAGTACAGAAAATATGACACGCAAGCAGGGGCAGTTTCTGGTGTGTGGGGTATGTGTGGCCGCAGAGGGCAGGACCCCAATCCATCCATTCCTATCAGTTTCACTTTCGCTGTAAGTATTTTAAAAAATGAAAGAATTAAAAAAAAAAAAGCTTTCTGTAATTGCGATCAGAGCCGTTGCGATATATCTATTTTTTGTGATTATTCTCATTCACTTTCTTTCATCTACAATTCACTGATGGCACTGGCAAAGAATTGGAATATGGAGCGCCGGGAGAAGTATTTTCAAACGGTACGCGTGAGCTACGATTGTGATGTTCATGCATTTCCTTTTTCGCAAATCCCCAAACTCTTGGATCTACTTTATTTTAATGTTTCCTTCATGTTGGGGGGCCGTTGTGGCTGTTGCTCATCATGGCATGCGTGTGTGCATATGCACACGTGCGCATCTAGATGCGTGCGCATTTGCGGTAACGGTTGATCGCAGAAGGTTGGTTGGTTTGAAAAGTAGATCTTCGGTCAAAAACGGTTGGGCACCCCCGGCCGTAAGACATACAGGTGTTTCCCATCCAGCCTCACGTTGACACCTGCTGCCTGGTAGATGCGGTTATTATTTTATTCATCTCCCCATCTGCTGCGTGCTCATTAGTAATGCTGCGCTAATTTATTTAGGCTGTAGGTAGGGTTTGCGTGAGATGGATTCAGCTGTCACAGCGTGGCGGTGCTGCCGTTAGTGATGCGGGCTGTCGCGGAGCTGATGTATGCACAGGGGCCAGCAGGCCAAGGCTCGGGGGCTGGCTGCCTCGGCTGCTCTGATAGACGACTGGCAGGCACATCATTAAGAGTGCCCACTCATGTCTGCAAGGTGAGAAGGACCGCGGCTTTGCAGCAGCATGTTGTTAGGTGACGGCTTGTCGGCTGCCCAACATTTAAACGGATAGAAGACGGTGCTGGAGAAATTGTGAAAATGACACGGTGGCAAAAAAAAAAAAAAAAAGGCGGGCGGGCGTGTTGAATGGGTTTTAGGGGTGGATTGACGAAAGATTGTTTGTGGTCAACTCAAAATTTGATGATGAAGGACGAGTTGAAGTCTTTCATCAATGATGTCATTGATATATTTTTTTCAGATCAACCAGTGAGTGGTTAGCCTCATCCAAACACCATGTGGCAAAGCAACCAAAGTGTTGTGATGCCGGTGAATGTTAGAAATGAATAGAGTTCTTATCACACATTAGGTCCCCCGCCCGTGTTGGCTAGAACACTTTGACGACAGAGATGACGCTTCACTTGGCGGCGCTGCTCTCGTTCCTCGCTGCCAGTCCCTTAATCCCGCTGGTATGAATATTTTAAGACGATCAAGGATCGGAATGCTAGTGGAGCTAACCGCTATTCTCGTCCACAAACAGCTTATTTCCGTCCTCTTCGTACCCGTGCGGCCGTATGATGACTGTGTGGTCTTGTTGGCCAGACATTTCGCTGCTCCACAGAGTGTTATACTCCAGTGACAGCAGCAGACGGGTAAATCAACAGTGGGCTGTAAATCGGAGGCCAAGATGCCAAAAACTCATGAGGAGTGATTAGTTGGTGTCCAGTTTTAAACGTTGAGGCGGAAGACTAAAGTTGACTAGACAACTAAATTGGTTCAACCCTTAACGGATATACGAGTGGCTTTCTTTCTTTCTTTCCGCAAAAGTGCAGGTTTATTTTCTGTTTGTCCCTCAGTAATTTGAGCAGATCACTGGGTGAGTTGAGGTTCTTTTGATGCTGCATCATAAGTACGAATGAGCCAGTTAGTTCCCTTTTGTGGGCAGATGCCATAATTACATGAGGCGACGTGCAGTCCTTTTAACATATTTATCAAGGCTGGTCTAACCATTAACTAATTAGTGCGCCTGAACATACATTTATCAAATGGAACACTGAATATATAAAGAGAGAGAGAGAGAGAGAGAGAGAGAGAGAGAGAGAGAGAGAGAGAGAGAGAGAGAGAGAGAGAGAGCGTGTTCCATCTCGGGACAGATCGGTAATTTCTGAAGGGGAATTTATTGCTGAAAGCAAATTTTGCTTTAATTAGCTATTGATTTACAAATGGATTTAATTGAATTCATCACTGCCTTGAGGTATGTACTTCTGTTTTTGCGTCCCTTTTTTTTTTTGAGAGGCTTTATAAAAACACCCTGTAGTCACTACAGTGTAGTGAAACGTGAGTCCCTCAGATTGTTTAGAGCAGGGGTGTCAAACTCATTTCACATGGTGGGCCACATACGGCCTCGGTAGATGTCAAGTGGGCCGGACCATTAAAATGATACCATACTTTGCTAGAAATAACCAAAACAATATGTCTTTCCTTTGTTTTGGTATAAAGAAGCACAAGAACATTAGGAAAATGTTGACATTTAATGAACATATCTTTTACAAAACATTTCATGAAGCACCTTACATTTCCTTCGACAAATGTGCAATTTACTTTTATCATTCACATATATGCATTGCAACTGATCCCACTGATTGTACAAACTTTAACAAGTAATTGGTATTGAAAAATATAGGAATGGACTTTAAGATTAAACGAGATTTATAAAGAAACAAAGTTTTAAACCATTTACACGTGCATATAAAATCTAAATGTAATCCCTGCCTACACCTTACAAACTAAGGAGAGTGCTATTAAATGTGTAAATGTGAGAGTGCTATTGATAGCGTCTGCCCTCCATCCTTAATTGTCTAAACAACCTTAATTGACTAATCATAAACACGTCTGCTGCACACGGAGGGGATCCTGGCCGCGTGTGTGCGTGCGTGTGCGCGTGCGTGCGTGTGTGTGTGTGTGTGTGTGTGTGTGTGTTCGTGCGCTCTGCTCAACCGCAAAGGCCCACGTGGGGCAATTTTTAAAAAATATTTGTTAATTGGTCGCTACTTCACGGATTTTCGTTTTTCGCGGGTGGTTTTGGTCCCCATTTTGCGAAAAACGAGGGATTACTGTACTGTTTTACATGATCATCTCGCGGGCCGGATTAAACTCCTTTGCGGGCCGGATCCGGCCCGCGGGCCGTACGTTTGACACCCCTGGTTTAGAGGGTCAAATGAATTGACTTGGAAAATTAGATGAATAGTGGAATCCCGCATAACCCGCCGACATTCTCTCATCCGTCTGGAACTATTGAGTCTCGCACACACACGCGCACACACACACATACACGCACGCACATACACAAGAATTGTCGTCTGAGGTGAGATGGGCTACCCGTTTTGGAATTATCAAAATTAAAAAAAAAATGTTTTCACTAAATTCCTTGCTGTGTGTCTCCATTCTATCCACCGAGGACAGCTAAGAGACATTGTTGCTTTTCAAGCCCACTTTTTTTAAGGGTAATTTGCTGTATATTTATTTGTACTATGAAAATGTGGATTTTTCTATCGTGAGGATAAAAATGTGTTCGATACCCCAGTGTGCGTTTCTAGAAGTGGGAGGATTTTTCCACATTTTTCTCAGTCATGAAATAGTAATAATCATAATTATAATAATTCCTTCGGGACAGAGTCTGACTGTCTCTTGTCGATGACAAAGTTTTCAGTGAAACTTTGAACTCAAAGTGGAAAAATGTTGCATTTTGTCAGGATAGCATATTAGGACCAAGAGCTCTATTTTCATGCTCAGTGCAAGACTAGCGGAAAGCGCGGTGTAATTGTGCGCATGAGTGGAGATTTTGCACCATTTGCACTGTTGTAAGGTCCAGAAAATTGTGTTTTTACAAATGTATAATTTTGTCTGATGTACTTTTAAGACCAACATGACTTTGTTTGCTGCAGTTGTACAAGCTCTACTTTGAGAGCTGCAGCATGACCGATATTCCACTGTGTATTCTTCGTTCAGAATGCTCTGGACCACTGGGCATGGAAGGCGGCATAATCTCCAACCAGCAGATAACCGCATCCTCCACCCACCGGGCTTTATTTGGCTTGCAGAAGTGGTACCCGTACTTTGCACGCCTCAACAAGAAGGGCCTGGTCAACGCATGGACTGCAGCTGAAAATGACAGATGGCCGTGGATTCAGGTAAATACACAATACACTCCAAAGGTCGAACACCAAGCTGAGTCAAGGCCACTAAAAGATGAGTCAACACGCAGTTTGATTGTCTGTGCTCGGCGGAAGCCGTGTTGATTTTAAATGGCAAAGCTCATGCTGTAAAGGGATTTTCTTATTTGTTTGTTTAAGTATACATTCTTGTTGCGTTTTGATGTGCGGAAATCCATTTCTTGGAGTCACCTGGTTGGTATATTTCAGCACTGGCAACAAACTCACCAGGGATGGCTTTGGTACCTCCAAACAGCTAAAAAAGCTGAGCTGACAAAGACATAAATGAACTGTGTAAATATATCTCAAAAAATGGTCAGTGGTCGTTTCAGATTCTAATTTACAAGGTGTGTCAGAAGAGGGTACAGGACCGGTGTCAGGAAGAATATCTTACAAACCCAAACTGTGACTTATACCCCTCAACGCCAGCCTGAAATCGACGAGCACAAAAAGATCCTGTGGCATTTCCTTCATTCATTGTGCAAGAAGAGTCGAGAGTTGTGGTAGGACAACGAGTAGCTGCTCACAATTGCTCAGCATCTGGGAGTTCCTCGCCGGGAAGAATATCACCGTGCTGGACCAACCTCCCTTCTCTGTTTTGTCAAAGGCTGTCAGACTCGCGGTAGCATAATTATAGAGCAGCAGCTATAAGATAGATAGCTAGACAGATCGATACCTCAATTGAGAGCTAGCTAGCTAGATACTTTACTCATCCCCGGAGGTAAATTGGATATATAAACAACTACTATGTGCAAATTCAGTCAAAGCAGAAGGCTGGGCTTTTGGTCTCCATCTTGCGCCACTGCACAGATTTACAACAGCGTTTAGTTCCCACTTTTAGGTCATAAATCAACGCGGTGGTAAACTAACAGGACGCTTTGCTAGCTATCAATTGAGGTATCGATCTGTCTAGCTGTACTGTGGTGTAAATGACGCATTTGTGTTAGATATCTTTTGCTCAATAGAGCAATATTATTTTTTCTTTTTCATCGTTTTTTTTATGCCTTGGCATAGAAGTGGGTCGTTTTCTTTTGCAGGACATGCTTCATTCAGCCCATTGTCTAGACAACTACGATACCGTCTAAAGAATTTGTCATGCCTCTCTCAACCCGCCTGTGCAATGGAGAAACAGAAATGGTATCTAAAGACAAATGACACAACAACAAAAAAAGGGATTTGTCGAAGAAACTCATGAGGCAAAGGCAACATTAATGAGAGACGAGGTGCTTGGCACATGCAGAGGTTGAGGAGAACAGGACATCAAACATTCAGGCAGTTTGTTTGGCTTTAATGATGTCATGTGGGATGTTGAGCGGCATGCTTTAGGCATTGTGTGTTTCTACATGTGGGTTCGGATAATTGGGACATGAGCAGACATGTATCGTTGGATCATGGGTTTGGGAATATTCTAGGGCTGCTTTTGTATTACCAAACCATTTGGCAGACTGTATTTGGATGTCTGGAATGTGACACAGGTAATACTGACAGATGACAACCTTGTCTGTGAAGGGATTTGATTCTTCCGGCTATTGGAAAGTGTTGTTCTGATGCAGTGTGCGTCTTTGGAAGCTAGTCAGTGGAGCTCTCTCCTCTGAACCTCGACAAATGAATCACAAAAGCAACAGACTTTGAATAATACATCACAGCCTTGCCTACAAGCTCGCATGCACTGTGTTTGTTTGTGTTGGTTCATGCACTTGTTTCTCTTCACACATCTATGCAATGCGAGTGTCATTTTTTTTTTTCTCCACGCAGTCTTTTCTACAGTTAGCTCACACGTAAAAATGCATGTGAACACTCCGGGGAAATATACTGCAGCTCTGACCAATATCAGCAAAATATGGTGTCAATCAGCACTGTTGAGAGAATCGAAAAACTCCAAAGCACCTGAGAATGTATGTGCATCATTGACAAGGTGTTAAACAGTCAATATAATTCTAGGCACACATCACAATTGACCGTCGAAGCCGCGGCGCAATGAGATGACGGTGCCGTCTGCAGCGTCCCCGCGTCCGCCACCGCTGTCAGCACCTGAGACTAGTCGCCATGCACCTCAGCGCGATGCCAACTTCAAAATAAAAGCCAAACAATAATACCGTATCAGGATATTGATGCCTTAAGTTCCGTTCATGCTGAAGCTAGCCTTGGGAAGCAATCGTTGCTGCCGCTGACTTGACTTTGACTTTTGGACTGCAGGCGGGCCTCCTGATAGTCACGCTTGGAACACAAATTCGCACTGAGGCAATCAAGTCAGTCGGGCATGTGACTATTTTTCACTCCACATGCGCAATTGCACACCACTTATGTGCACCCCCTGGGCTGAACCACTAATTATTTTAAGCATAACACTCGATTTCAAATTTCAGCCTCATCTCTCTGACACTCTAATTTCCAGGACATTCCTAACAATCACTTTCTCTTCCTAACGTACTCTAACCATGCACCACGGTAAAACAATTTGAATGCTGCCCCAACGTTCAAAGTCCCAGCTTTCATGGTCTAGGTTTTTGGCTCTCCTCTTCTCTTTCTGTCTCTTTCTACCTTTCCTCTGTCTTCGACCTACAGTAGCTTGGATTTCCAGGGTGCCCTGTAGGTTAACGGCACAGAAGGTGACAGATTTGGTTTGGAATTCTTCGGATGAACGCTCATGATCATAATCATTTGAATCCTGATGCCCTTCCTGACGCAACCCTTGAGATCTACAGTTTACACTGGCTTGTGTCCATCGCAAGTCAATACGGGACGTTTGAGGATGCTGCATTTGTTGAATATACGTACACACACTCTGCAAAATCGTGGGTCAATAAATATGAGTTTTATTACTATATCGTATAGATGGATGACGACAGTCGAACCTCACTACAACATACCTCGAGGGACATAACGAATCGCTACATTATAACGGTAGTTCGTTGTATCCAACAAAATGGCTGCCAACTACGATGTATAATACAGTACGAACACCTATAGTTGTAAAACCATGAACATGGAACACAGTATAAACCTGTCGCTTACAAATACGTGTATATGAAGAAAAAAAAGACTTCATAAGATGTGAAACAAACAACTGTAGCGTTCTTACTTCATCTCTGAAAACATTCAGTCAGCAAATGTCACCCGCCGTAGGCAACTGCCAGTGCTGCCGACGTCTGGGAGACTCCCTTTCCAAAGTGAGAGACAATTTCAGTCTTCACGAACAGCGAGATTTGCTTCTGTTTACCAGACATTTTCAACTTGTTCCTTTTTTTTTATATATATTTTTTATATATATATGAGTGCGGTTGGTTGTTCGTCTCTGTGTGCCCTGCGATTGGCTGGCAACCGATTCAGGGTGTCCCCCGCCTACTGCCCGAAGACAGCTGGGATAGGCTCCAGCACCCCCCGCGACCCTAGTGAGGATCAAGCGGTTCGGAAAATGGATGGATGGATATATATATAGTTTTTTAATCAATCAAGCAGATGTTACATCGAAGAATATGCCCCAAAAAAAGACAAATTCAGGTTAATCCTACCCTCAAAGTGACCAATGTTTCTTTCAAACTAGGTCATGCATGCAAGTCTGCAGACCAAGGTCTCCGCAGGATGCTTCCAAAGATGCCTCACTCAAACAAATATATGCATCACTATTAGCACTGAAGTGTCAGTGGTGTGTTACTGAGCGCTCATTAAAAATGTGAAGGATCACCCCAATTACCTTGGCGGTGGCCTTTTAGTAACAGAGCCTCTAATTAGCGAAAGAAGTATACGTCTCTGTGGAGGGGAAGTCAAAGAAGAAATGCCCTGAATGGGAAAGAGTGGGTC
This sequence comes from Hippocampus mohnikei, assembly GCA_026261675.1. Lineage (NCBI taxonomy): Eukaryota > Metazoa > Chordata > Actinopteri > Syngnathiformes > Syngnathidae > Hippocampus > Hippocampus mohnikei. The sequence goes on from JAKGUB010000348.1 coordinate 6,239,150, forward strand.
ACTGCAGCTATGCGGCTTTAAGTAGTGTCCTTATAGATAATTAACTTTATAAGTTGCTTTAAGTTTGCCGGGAAAACCATATTTTTGAGTCCTCTGTTAAAACTTCAAGAAGTAGAACAGTCGTAGCTCAGAATATCATATTGAGTGTCGACAAGGGTGGTGATAAAAGAATAAAATGAGCGGTTACTCTCATTTAGACTTTTTCCATTCACTGAACGGGCAATCTAGCTTGAACACATTGGACCTTTTCGCAGCAAATTATATGTGGGGAACTAGTTGAATTCAGCGGCAATTGCTCGGGATATGATTCATACTTTGTGAATGGGATCTTCAAAATTGACCAATTTTAAGTGCAATTCAAAAGTATTAGCTGATTAATATTCGAAGTGAGTGGAAATAGAGGGCTAGTGGGTAAGTAGTTTAGGATTTTTTTGGGGTTAATAAATTAAATTGGCATTTAGAAACTAAATTTTATATTTCCATGGGTAGTGTCTGCATGATATTAAAATTGGTTTGATGAACTGAAACCTTTGTACGTGATAAATATGTAAAGAACAGAGAGATCAGGCAGGGTGGCAAATACTTTTTCACAGCGCTGTAAAGTATCTTTCTGTAATAGAGCTGCGAGGGCTTTTAGTAATATTATGGCGTGTATGCTTTTAAAAAATAATTGTCATGTAAAATCCAATACATGGAACATGAACATCAAAGGAAAATTATTTCGACATTTTCAGAAAATTCAGGGGAAAACAAAGAAGCTATGTAACGTGGATGCCAAAGAGAAAACCATGTGTGCAATACATCTTTGATGCACTGATAATGATCTTGCGGTATACTGACTTTCGTCTCTTCACCTCTTCTTCATTGGTAATTTACATGGGACCGTATTGGCAGTCGACACAGAAATGGCAGATTGGCTTTGGAATGGGAGGATTGATTAAATGTTCTATCTGATCACAGACTTTCTGACAAAGATGGATGGCCCTGACAAGCCAGAGTCAAGAGGCTGAATTGATTTCTATGACTTCAATTGATGCACTGAGCACCCGTGCAGAGTCCCTGCGAAGCCCGACAATTCTGGTATCTGCAACATTTTTTATTTATTTCCCCCTGATTCCCACAGATAAACCTGCAGAGGCGAATGAGGGTCACGGGCCTAATTACCCAGGGTGCAAAGCGAATTGGAAGCCCAGAGTATGTCAAGTCATACAAAGTGGCATACAGCGAGGACGGGAAGACATGGAGAACATACAAAGTCAAGGGCAAAGATGAAGACATGGTGAGAAACACACATCCACAAAAACAACTGTCGACAACTATGTACAGGACAGTATCTCCGTTATTGAAGGAACGCACGGCAGTAAGAGGCTGTTCAACTCACTCAAGGGCAGGGCAGAGAACAAGTTGAGAGTGCTGTTTAATTATCTCGCACACGCTGCGCTTATCTTGCTACCTGTTACCCCCTTCACTTTTATGATTTTTTTTTCCATTCTATTTGTGGATGAGGAGAAACCAAATGGGTCACAAAGCGCTCTGTCTTTGCTGACAGCACACTAACCCTGTCCTCAGTTGGGCCATGCTCCGGATAATCCTGACCTCCAAAACTTTTTAAATGAAGACTTCTGGGTAAAAGGAGATAGTCACTGTGGATTGGAACAACACAAAGAATAACTAGTAAAGCATGAACGCCACGCATTCAATCACCTTCACGTCAACAGCATTAGCTGGCATACTAGCCAAATTAATATGCTAGCATAGGCGAATGTAGCATCATAGATGAGTAAACAAATATATTTGCACGTATGGTTGAAGTCATTCAGTTCACATTTTGGCATTTTAACCCGATAATTAACAAACAAAGAATATATGGAAATTGTAATGACAAAGTGGACTACCAAATCTAAATAAAATTAGGTGCTGTCAATGTCACTGTTTCTTCGCACAAGGTGCATTACAGGACCACCAACTAAAGTAGGACATCTCAAGTGCACATGGGAAAAAACGTCATCATAATTTCAAGATTTTACAAGATGGCAAATGCCGAACCGCAAATATGCGAGGTTTCACTCTATCTGTAAATAATGTGGCGTCGTAGTTGCTGAGCAAACAAGTCACGTTTTCAAGCGCATTTTCTCATCAACTAAAAATGCTTGACAGGGAATGTGAAAGTTAGGCAAATGTACCATTTCACGGTGCATGAGTCCTTCGATAAGGGAATGTTGTCGAACTATCAGAAGAAATAGTTATATAAAAGGAGCACTAATTCCAAATACACTACTGTTCTTATGAATTACCGGCTCAAATAGTGCGAGAAATTGTCTCTTTTTGCTGCGCGTGGAGCTCATTGACCTTGAAGGAGAGCAATTTGCTCAGTGTTGAGTAGACACCAGAGACATTGGTGCCAGACTGCTACATAATGGTAAAACTGATCTCTTCCAGCACCCCTTGTCACCCCCATACGCTACATGTGTTTTCATCCCCTGTGACAGATTTTCCGAGGAAATGTTGACAACAACGCTCCATCGGCCAACTCCTTCACCCCACCCATTGAAGCCCAGTTTGTGCGCATTTATCCCCAAGTCTGCAGAAGGCACTGTACCTTGCGCCTGGAACTGCTTGGATGCGAGGTAACCGGTGAGTAAACAGATCACACACTTACCCGCTTTAGTTGGTATTTGCAATGGGTAATATACAATTACCGTAGGCAATCAGAAAACTGAAGTAATATTTTGTTGCTTTCTTCAGGTTGCTCGGAACCATTGGGGATGAAGTCCGGTCACGTTCAGGACTACCAGATCACAGCCTCCTCCATCTTCAGGACGCTCAACATGGACATGTTCACCTGGGAGCCTGGAAAAGCCCGTTTGGACAAGCAGGGCAAAGTGAATGCTTGGACTGCAGGACGCAGTGACCAGTCACAGTGGCTGCAGGTAAGGAATGACCTGAGCTCACTCGAAGCTGCACTGACACTTAAATATGATAATATTAAAAGCAGGGGGCTGTAACACAGACATCCGCTTTTGAAAATGTTTGCTCAAAGGCACTGTTAGGTACACTACATCATCTAATGCAGTGGTGTCCAAACCGACGCACTTCACAAAAATATATCATCCGCAAGTGGAGTTCTTGCAGTTCTTTCAAAATGTACTTCTAATTGCGCTCGTCTTGCAAAACACCAAAGTAAAGAAAACTCCATCCATGCACACAGTCTCTGCTAGACTTGCACTGGGGACATAATTAGGACCCGGAATGTGGATCCAACTCCATTAGAATTGCGGTTCATACCTGCTTGCTGTATTATGCGCTGAAACTGTTTTTTTGCATTCACTTGTCTTGATGGACCTTCCCATCGTTGAATGAGTGCAGTTATCTTGGGCTTCAGTTCAGGTTTAGTCTCTTCATCAAAGCACTCATTCATTTGTTTTCATTACAGTAAGTGATGATTTTATGAGATATATCTCATAAAATGGTAAAAAAGAGATGCCTCTAAGTGAACCATCGCGTCCCTCGCTTTCTGTTTAACAAGCCGAGTCTGATACATTTCAAGGTAATTGTCAATTTAGCAGCTTGCCTTCATGAGGATGATCTGTTGTGTTGCTGTTATCCCCCTTAAAAGGCAGAAAATGCTGACTTCTTTTCAACCGACCAAGTTCAATCTGTAAAACCGAGTGCAGTGGGAATGGCAATGTGGATCATCCTCCTAGGGAATTGAAGATCAGAGTGATTTCTTTGATTTATTGGGCCTACTGCTGTGCCTGCCGCTCCATGCATACAGCCTGTCCATGGATGACACCCGAATGGTGTCACACCGACTTATCTCGATGGTATTAGATTGTTTGGGCTCTATTCCGATATGTTTTTGATTACACTGAAAGGTTTTGTTAAGAATTGTGGTTAGGGGAGGGTGTGTGCCGGAAATAGACGTGTACTCAGGCTGGCCCCATCCCGACCAGAGAGCTCGGCTGAGCAAAATTGATTGTTGTTGGTCAAAGAAAACTCATATTACATGCTGTGCCCGCAGGAATCTTAAGACGCTATATAGTTGCATTGTGAAAATCAATGCTGGCTGACAAGGGCCCTTTTTTGCGCACTAATACACAGCATCTGCTTTAAAAAGAGAGCACAATAAGACTCTTTCGCATTTCACACTTCTACTACAATTGAACCTGACTAATCAAGTGGTGATCACTGCTGTATGTATTCATTCTTCAACCTCAACCCATCAGTTATCTTTGTTGTGCCACCGCGGCAAATAATTGATTCTGAGCCACATTACGAAATTCGTTTCAACCTTACAAATTAATGAAATAAATCATCCTTAATGACAAGTTAAGCATTCCAATTAATCAAGGCACCCAATGCTTTCCCTGCTGTGCACTGCGGGGTAGCTGCTCAGGCACTAATAGCAAACCGTACTCCTTGATGCATTCGGTTTCACTTTAAATGGGAGAATGAAAAAAAAAAATCGCAGGATTTTGCGGAGAATTTTTTTTTCTTAACATATATAAGTAGCTTCCCACACCCTGTGCCCTGTCGCAACTCTTTACAAATCTCACAGCACACCGCCAACAAAAAGTCAATAACTGAAATATAATAATGACAATCTTGCCTCATTTTATTCACACATTTACTCACCCAGCGTGATACTGAACTTGTTTACTTGAGCACAAAGCTATTATTCTCTTGTACGCATTGCACCAGGTGGCTACGCAGATTTTTCCCCACTTTCTGCCATCAGCAAAAATGTCTCATCGCCTAAACAACGTCGACATTCTGCACCGTATTTCTGTCCATCACGGATCACCGACAGCTCCTACGTGTGAACGCACATTTGAACAAAATCACTATTCGAAACGCCGATCTCTTTCTTGTCTTTCAGTGAATCAAAGCAGATTTAAAATTGGAGAAAAAAAAAACTCAAATGTTCAACAGACGTGAAGAAACGCGCGCCTGTTTGGGATTTGTCCAAGGCAAAATTATTTCAGGCTGCGAGGAAAGGAAATCATCGTTCAAGATGTTTTAAAGAGGGAAGCTGAAGCTTGTCAGAGTGAGCTGCCAAATGCTCCAGCTGGTCTGAGAAGATTAGTTTATTATCCACTCGAACACCTCCTGACTGCTTTCAACTTTCTTAGTTGTCCCTGTTAATACAACGCGCACCTGTTCTACAGTCCGGTGCTATGAAACAACTTTTTTTTTTTCCACACCCAGTTTATAATCACTTCCACCGAACATCTATCATCTTTATTTCAAGTTAGTTTTGTCTCTAGGCACCTGTTAAGGTATGTCACTATACTGTCACAGATCCAGGCACTTAGGTTTTATTCCGCGACGTAAACTTGAAGGACATTTTCTCACCTTCTTACGAATCCCGTGTGGAAACATCAAAATAAAAATAAAGTCTAGGAGTGGTTAATAGCCGTGTTGAAACGTCGTAAACAACATTAAAGGCAGCCATTTAAAGACGATCCGCTGTGCCTTTGCAGTTTTCAGTGTCATTAGCATCTGCCGTTGACGCAACATTTTTGGTTCTTTGTTGAAAATCTTGAATGCCTCTTCTCTACTGCAGCAAGTGGGACTTATAGGCGGGCATACGCCCGTGATTGCAAAGAAACCGCCAGCCATGCTGCGGGTGGTTAGCTAATTCCACTTAATCCGTTAATAAGGCATCTTTATCTATGTATCTTAGCCAACAATGTTGTGTCACGAAGAACCATTTCAAGCTCTTCCACTAAACGGTGGACGGTACAATTAACCTGCATATCTCCATGTTGCCATCCATCCAGGATAGTCGTTTTTGTCTTCAACGGAACAGGCCCGGATTTCACGATGAGAGAGTAATAATGGGCCTGATTTAGGGAAGATTGAAAAGAGCTAAACTGCGTGTTTGCTCACTGCGACAGATTGCTCGAGCTGGTCGCAACAGGTGCAAAAGTGGTAGAGAAAGGGGTTTATCCTTTAATTAAGTACAAAGTAGCTTCAATGTTTTTTTTTTTTTTTTTTTTTTGCCATGGAAACCTTGGTAGACTGGTGCAAGCACAACATATAGTTTGAAGTGATGGAATTGGAATTGCTAGTGGCAATGGAAGAGTATAACCGCTCCAGTAATTTTGAGGAAGCCAGCAACTGCTAAAGGACAGGCCAGGATCAATTGTCATTGATGCTTTTGCTTTGACATTTTAAAAATGTTGACTAGTCTATGAGTATGAGTATTTTGCCGGCTAATTACACATTCAAAATCAGCCAGCTCATATATTGTACTCTATATTAGTCGTCTGAGTTAAATGCATAAACCTTCCATAGGTAGTACAATTTGGACATTTTTCAGCAAAACTTCAGCAGATCACTCTGGAACATTTATCCCAAAAAGGAGGACCAGCCACAACTACGTGGTAAGGAAAAGTACTTTGTCGATGAGTTGTAAGTTATTAAAGTGTGTTAGTTATCCCTCATCTGGAAGTCGTTTTTCTTTCATCCAGTTATCACCTTGATGTGATAATTGCAGGATGGGTGTGTGTGTGTGTGTGTGTGTGTTCGTGCCAGTGTGGCTGTGGCACACTGATAATGACTTTAGTCTGAGATCAAACCCGAGTCAGCTCACACTTGTGCAAAATGCAGAAATAAATAGATTAGCTGCTCTGCAAGTGATGCGCCGGTGCGGGTGCTCCTATTCAGTACAGCGCACATTTGCAAATCACAACATCTGCAACAGCAGCTCTCTTGTTGCAGAAATACCCAAAGTCTGTATTCTCTGTTATGATTCTGTTCTCCATCCCAAAATGTGCTTTTAAAGCTTGTGGGGAAACTCTAAAATCAAGTTAGTTTCATTCCGGCAACATTCCCATTTGACCACACTTACGACTGGGCTATCAGCAATCTGTTTATCTCCTTTCTTAGACACATTTGTATGCACCATCTTGTGCTGATTTAATGAATCGTGAACATATGTCCAATTAAAAAAAATCAACAGCTCTGCCTAAACACGTTTACTGCTGTATGGTAATCTCTTGTGTAAGCAGTATTTTTACACTCGAAGGTAGCACTTAGCACCAGACAGATTGAGCGCAGATATATAAAATGCTAATTTAAGTTCAACATTAATTACAGTGGGTTAAGTTGATATGAACTACGTTGCATATCAATGCAACGGTCACTGTGTTAGCTGCGATGCTAACCAGTTGAGAAAGGTTGTTCATTTTGGATACAGAAGATAAGGAATTTGAGAGATTTGATAATTAGGATTGATCAAAAACATAATAATAATAATAATAATGTGAGTATATTGTTAAATACTTCAATAAAGTATCACCAAATTCAGTTTTGCTCCCGCTGTCTTTTTAAAAACATACGCTAACATGCCTGTTTACATGTTTACCAATCGCACCCGTAATTTACACTTCGCCTTTTAATACGGTGCGCTGTGCGGTCGTGAAAATACGGTAGCCGTTAGATTAAAAAAACCATATCATATTAACGTATTTTTCAAATAATGTGAGGGCTTGTGTTGTTTGAGTGACACACTCCATTACAGCTGAAAACAATTAAAAAAGAAGCAATGACTTACTTTAGGTCTACCCATGGTCAGAACAATTACATCAGCTTGATAATCATTTCTTCTCAATCACGGCATTCACTTTTTTTTTTTTAACTCTTCCACTACATGGCTAAAAGGGTTTTAGTAACAGGGTTGCGTGAATGTCAAGAGACACGAGCGGAAAACCTGCCGTTGAATATAATATAACATGAGAGATGACTATGTATGAAGCAGGCTTACAGATACAAGGTTAGACACTAAGAGGATAACTCAAAAGGCTCCTGACACTTTAGATACTTTAGCATTTTGTCAACCAGCATATCATCAATCGTGTGATCATCGAGGAATTAGTGACACGCTAGTGGCCTGGATGGATTTTTGTGAATGCCCACAGACAGACTGTATTGACACCTGTCAGAGTAAAATCTCAACAGTAATGGCCGTGGTACAATACTGCCTGCCAATAATGGAATGAGGTGATATTAAATAAAAGGCGATCTATGGTGCATATTTTGTTCTTCTAGGAGAAAAAAAAAAGCAAGATCAACACCATGCATCAAATATTTGAGAATGTTCAGCAGAAACCTGAAGTGGCCTGTCGAGTACACATACGTCTCCCTTTAAATTCTCTGCTTCGGTTAGCAGCACATACTGCAAGCTGAGTCAATTAAAATATTTTTACAATAGGGGCTTTGAAGGTCTTTTACGAAAAGAAAATGTGAAAAATGGTTGATAAAGATGCCGACAATGGGTCAATTTAAATACGATCAATGGGAAAATATAAACCCGAGGCTCAGTATCTTCCCGTAATAATGAAGTCCAGAATGCCCTCTGCGGAAATGCATGACTTGCTATACGATAAAACTTAAACAGGCCATCTGTGTGCAAGTAGTCTCAAAAGCATCAGTTTGACACATGTAGCTGTGTCCCGACAGAGACCTGAGGGACGATTTTTCTATGTGACTGATTACCGCTCCGGACGTGTTTGTGAGCATGCCGTTGTAATCAAACCGAGTTTTACTGATACTTCTGCACATCCTGATCGAAACGTCACCTCAATCGGAGCACCGCCGACAACAAACTGTATTTCTTTCAATTAGTGAGACTGAGCCGGGATGTTTGGTTCATTCATCGTCTTTTTTTCCAGAACAAGAAATAGCCTTCTTCTTTGTAGCCTTATTCAGATTCAGATTCAGATTCAGAAAACTTTATTTATCCCCGTGGGGCAATTAGAGTTGTGCTAGAGCGGCTTATTATAGAGACAGTCAGAACAAAGGAAAAACATAGGATAAGAGTAGCTTAGCACTTGAGGTCTTGAGGTTGTGGTTCCAGCAGCAAAGTAGTATTGCACATCTAACAGATTGCAATAGGACCAGTATAGACAGTATTACACAGTAAAGCTGCACTGTGTATTGCGTCAATATATAACATGAGCAACTTTCAACAGTGAGCCATTGTCTGACTTCTTCAAACTTAATTCAGCCCCCCACCCCACCACCAAAAAAATAAATAAATTCATACTGTAGTTATTGTCGAATCCTGCATTTATCTTCTTTTCATGCCGTATTGATCTAGCTGGACAGAGATAAAGGTGCTTTTCCCTATAGTAGGCTTTATTCCACTGGCTGCTCATTATTTTACCACTGTTTGGATTTGTCTCATGACATCAATTTTATTGCAAACCATGTACGATGAAATTATGATTGTTTCATCCGATTCATCAATTAATTTCTATTTAATCATGTGCCCCGTTTGCAGATGACAAAATACACTTCAGTTGCATCTATTTATTTGTTTACTTATCTTAACATTTGTTATCTTATCTTATACTTGAGGAGGCCAGAACCCAAAACAACATCGGAGAGCTAAATTGGTCATTAGCAATTGACAAACAACTGGGGAAGCTGGCCCGTAGCTACCCCGCGTATTCATACTACATTAAACACTAATGACTAATTCTACGAAAGCAGTCTTTGGTGTGGTGTTAGAAATAACTCGCAGTTTTGCACTGAAATAAAACCCGTTTTTAGATGGCTTCATTAGCGGAAGCTGCTACCGTGTGACTTGTTTTATGGCTTTTTAGGCTTTTTACCACAATATCAACATCCTCAAAATAAGATGTTATCTACAATCGTTTCATCGATGTATACAATATCTGTGAAGAAAAAAAATATGTCCAATAAGCAACATACAAGGTATCGTATTTTCTGATGAAAATTAAATGACTTTTGGACTTCTATTAGTCGACCTCATCATTCGTGATTGGATGATCTCTTTGTTTTACTTTTAGTTTAAGAGTAAAATCCAATTTGCGGTGGCAGTAAACACCTTGAATTTTTGTTTTTGAAACTTTTTTTCACCTTCTGCCAAACTGCTGCTTGCTGACAAGCGAGTTGACCTCACTGCTAGCATCCAGCGTTCATATCTTGAATTTCTGCTCTCAACTCAAAGCAATAAATATGCGGAACTTTGTCACTACTATATAAGATAGAGTCGTTCATTGACCATGAATGCATTCAAAATTTCTTCGGGAAATTGTGCAAAAAACTGTGAGTACCAAGGTACACCACCAGACATTATCGTTAAAGTACAGATGAGCTAACAAGAAACCCTTTGAACGTTGGTTACCTATGTAGGAATCCTGTGAAAATTTAAAGTCAGGCGCTGATTTATTTTGATACTGTGACAAATGTTTTGAAATTTGGCAAAGGCATGTTACAAAGGAATATATTTTTAGGAAAATATGTACAACAGAAAATAAACTGGTGTTTTAATTGGCCTCATCGCAGGGGCCTGTTTTTGAAGAATCTAAACCTGTCCGTTGTAAATTGCATTATGTTCTTATAATATTATGGTATTCTGTTTGTATTGTGTAATCGGCTCAATGATACGTCTTTCCTCCCCTTTTTTTAATTCAATTTCCCTTCAGCTAGTATGATGATTAAATCAGCTACCAAATTCGATTACCAAATATACGGTGACTCCATCTGCTTCCTTGATTTACTTACGGTAGGAGGTTTTTAGCATTTGGCTGCCTCCAACGATACGCAACCTTAAACATTCTGTATGTGCCTGCTGATGCCTGGGTAACTTTTCATTATCCAAGGACACCATCTTATCTTTCCCCAACACATCTATTGCACACCTCCGTGCCACACTTGCTCTCTTCCTTCCCGTTGTCAGCTTGCAACGAATTTAGGATTCACGTATCTGTGTTATCTGCCTAGTGATGAATTCACGAGTCTTCAGCAGCTCTGCCAGAATTGTCTGGAGTGCAGCAGCCTGAACCCAAATTAATTTTGTATCAGACACAGATGAAGAACAATTGGCAAAGTTACATCACCATGCATGTGGCATGGATACAACTATTAAACCATGTTACACAAATGGCTGCATTCAAGAGTTAAATTATTCAAAACAAATAAACCAGCTTCACACGAGGCTCATCAATGCTATGAGTGCTATTAGTTAGCATGATAGCCTAATCAAAATGCTAACACATAGGTTAATAAATATGCAAAATATTATTTTACTTAAACTCCCTTTTTTGGTTTAGCGACAACAGTAATTGTTTGGTGAGTGCAGGCAAATTGTCACAGCAAAGGAGACTTCGCTATATGTGGGGTTGCACTGCACCTGTGACGGGTACAGCTACTTATTCAACATTCAGAACGATCCAAAACGATACAGACTGCAGAGGTATTTTTTGTGCGGCACATCCTTTTATGTGTATTAGGCAATGTGTGGCCGTGTGTGTTACAGATTGGATTCTAGACAAGGACACACATTGGGACAGACTTCTTATTGCTAATATCGTCACTGTGTCCATCACATGCTCGGTCACAGTGAACATTAAAAAAGGAATGAAATCTACCGGGTCTCGCTCGAAGGCAATATCATAGCCATTCTTCATCTTCACTCACACTGACACACGATGAAAAGTCACAGATGTTTGTTCTCCTTGCTGGGAGAGCTTTAAATGACCCACGGCATCATGGTTGATTTCCTTCCTGTTGGTGTTGCCATGGCCAATTCCCTTCATCTGTTCCTGCAGCCATTTCGAGTCGACTTGACAAGCTGAACTGAGGCTCCATCTGTGTTACTGCAGTCTGCTTAAAGTGGCTCTAACAATATCAGGTCGAGTGGTGAAAAGTGTGGTTGGAAAAATAACAATGAATTCAATTCTAGCATCGTATGCCGATGGTATTCTTTTTGATCTCGTCACGAAAGAGACAATAAAACGGGACAGTGATTTGATGGTCTGGTTATGATGTGTTCAGTGGATTCTGAATGTTATCGCAAGTCTGATCCAAATTGTAATCATACATCATGTACATGTAATACGAAACATTAACGGTTGGCAAAAATAAATAAAAAGCCTGCTCAGCCATAGACTTGTGACCATGAGCGAGTGCATGTTGTGCTGTTCATTTTCCCGACAAACGTGAGTCTTTTAATCCAATGAATGTGGAAATGACGAAATGAGGTCCACGATGAAGCGGCGTAACCGCTCCACAAGGCTTTACACTTTGAAACAATACGATTCTTATCAGTGCTCCTTTGTAGACTCTACCCAGCTGTTAGTCTTGCCGAGGCAAGACTAACAGCTGTGGATAGAACATTATGGTCTACGTTAACGTGAAACCCCGAACAGATCGGGGTGATGATGAAGCTTGACGAAATGTGGAGTGAGTCACAAATTTAATTGAAGCTCATTATCGAGGGTAGGGTAAATTAAACTTAAGACAAAATGCATATCACACACTTCACTGTAAAGGAATAGAGCCCTGTCATTTATTTTCCAAAGCTAAACAGATATGTGTTCTGTTTGAGGTAAAATATTTAGAACGGGGGCGGGGTTTTTCAGAATAAGAAAAAAAAACATCAAGAAAAAAAGCCAGTAATGAGTGTCAACATTATCATTTGTCACTTGTTCATGTGGTTCAGAAGGAAGCCATTTTTAAACAGCGTAGTAGCTTGGCAATAATGAATGGATATTAAAAAATAAAAAATAATTCCAGGCACACAGTGAAGACTAAAATATGCCTGGTCTGAATAACAGTTACTGTGAAATTATGCCAACTGTGGAATTGCTTCCATCCGTTTTGCTGGCATATCAAGAGGGAGTTTGGAAGTGATCAGGTTGGAGAGGAGGAAGAAGCTGCTGTCTAATGCAAAGTGATGCCCGTGCCGTGTCACGCGGTTTGTGTGCTTGCCACCATTCGCCACCGTGCTTTCTCCTCATGTTTTATCCCGTTACACTTTTGGCTGTGAGATTTGCCTTGACCAACCAACCGGCTGACTTCATTTGGAATGTATTGTCAAAACAACAAAGTACATTTTGAACAACTGGACAGTGTCTTACCATTGAGGATATCAAATCAAATGATGCAAAAATCACTTTGGACATTTTCTGTCCCTAATTTTAATGTTTATTACGTAAAAACACAGGGGCGGGGGGGGGGGGGGTAGTGAGAGGAACAGCAATACTTTTGTGCTTGTTTTACGAGTTGGAAAATCCAGAGTGACATCATTCCCGATATAATGAGACATCTTACACATTTGTGGGGCAACATGTTTTAAACTCTGTTTGATTCGTTAAAACTCGGCACGGAAACAAAATCGAAAAATGGCATGAATACAAACTGTACACCCGAGACTTTGGTCTTTCATCTGGTGCACATTTTGTTTTCCTTTCATGTATGTCGAAAAAATATGTAAGAGTATCAAAAAGTGTCACGTCAAGCTCTGGTCTCCTTCATCGAAGAAAATACTCTGGCTAAAGCCGCTCTGTGCTCTTACCCAGATCAATGAATAAAATCATTTTTACCATCGTTGTGATTTCCTTCATGTACATGTAAAATAAAAATAAAACAAAATCCCAAAAGAAGCCATTGACTGCGTATCCTGTGTAAAAAATTGGATTTCAATGTGGTCATGATGATGTCGTTAGCTGTTTCGGGACCATCCCTGTTTGGGTGCACAACTATTCATCATGACCTCTTCTGCTCTTCGGTTTGAGACGTTAATATGTCTTTGGCCACCGTGGGCTGAACTAATGAAGGAGCACATGCAGGTTGTTTGTTTGCCTCGGCACTCATGCGCACAAAATCCATTTCTCACGTTTCTGGCTAATATGTCTCATCTGATTTGATTGATCAAACTACACATGTTCAACAAAATTGACAATTGAGTGTTTGACCCTGGTTCATCTGAAATTATAGGTGCTAGTCTCTTGGTGCCATTTTAAGTTTTCCACCTCTGATTTGCAACTGTACCTGTTTTGTCGGTCACTGTTCTTTTTTTTCCTACTAATGCATTATGTATGGCGCTTCGTTTGAGTGTGAAGCTGTGTTTAAATGTGCTCTATAAATAACCTTTACTTACTCCATCTCACTCAATGTCAGCTGGGAAAGGCTGTGGTTGTAGTGTATGTATAGATGGCATTTTCCAGGCTGCCTGTTTCGATCAATCATGATTTTTTTAATTTTTTTAGTCCTTGTCACTTTTAAGCCGCGTTTATACCCTGTCTGTGGAGTTGATGGTCCATCGCATCATCTCTTTCATGCTACCCCGAGTTGAGTTAACAGACAACTCTGAACTTTGCACTGTGACTTAGCGGAGAACATGCATGCCTTGCACGCACGCACACACATTTGCCACAGGCTAAGAAGACTAAATGAGGCTTCACCACATCCAGTTAAAGCAGCGATGCTGTCAGCAATAGGCGATGCATGCATGTGCCGTATTTATAAGATAGGGAAAAGCCGGCCTCCTCTGACCGCCCTCGCTGCATTAATCTGTTTAGTTTGCACCGGCAAAGCTACTTCTAATAGGGACACAAAGTTTGCCCACCAAATGTCTCACGCTAATGAGCAGTCGAGCGTTTGCTCGGCCCAAGTGTACAAATGTTGCTTCTTTGCCTCCTGCCAGTACAATTTCGGGTCACATCTGCTTGTGTAACAAATATTGGAAACAAATATATAGGAGCACATGGAGCATGTTTTCAAATGTTTTCATGCAATGCAGCATTCCACTCAACAGTATTGAAGGATTCCTCTTTGCTCATTGGTGTACGAAGACTGAAGAGGAAGTCTAGCTCGAAGAAGCTTATCTCGTCCACACATTTAGTTTACGGTTGCAAAAGGTGCTTTGGATTATCCGGCCACAACCCACGGCAACAATTCCACGTTCGATGCCAGACTTCTTTTTTTTTTTTCCTTTGCTTACAATAAAATCAGATCAACTGGTCTGAAAAAGAATCAGCCTGAACATTCCACAGGCGATTAATATTGAGAGGTATTGATCAACAATATACGTTTAGTACATTCTTTGCTGATTAAGAATGACTCTGCGTTTGGATTGCAGCTCCATGTTCACCTTGTCTGAAGTTTTTGGGCTCTTTTGCCCTGCATACAAATACAAACATTGTTTGCAAAGCAAACGCGCTGTCATTTTTTAATTGAGTAGATGCTGAATAATGTCCAGCCTGTCAAATGTGTCTCAGCAATCTGAGCTGCTTGCTGAATTCCAATTCCGATATCTTTTTTTCCTTTTTTAATCGGATGGAAATTGAGTGAAGAAAATGCAAAATAATGAATCTCGAATGTCGCTCAAGAAGACAGAACACCCATATCTCATATTGCAACAATTCGATACTACAACATTGATTCTTTAAGGTAATAACACTTTGTTAGCCGATTATAAATTACGCTCTGCGAAATGGATGAATGCCGCTCGGGTGGGAGGGGGCAAAGGAGGCTGCCGCCGCACGAGTTTCTTCTTCATTTCTCATCTACTTATGTGCTCGTTTTACATCATCCTTTCTAGTCTTCTGACACGCCACATAGGGTTACGGACTATCGGAAGAATAAACAATTGGATGTTAAAATGTCAATAGTGACAAGTTGTGACTCTAAAAAGTGCCATGTTTGAGTGGACTGTGCCATGTTTTGTTTTGTGGCTTTTATGGACATTTTCATCACAATTGCGAGACATCATGGCATGATGACATATCGGTTCTCAGTATCGGCTGGTACACAAATGGAAGTACTTAGACTGGAGGTGTTGTGTCACTGTCGAGAACGAATTAATAACTGATGAAGACGGAGCCTAACTTAAATTGCATTAAAAGATTTTTAACGCCAGAACGACCAGGATTTTGAAAGTACTAGACCTACCAGAGTCTGTTGCGCTCTGACAATGACGCCATCGCCTAAAATGCTGATGCTGAGAACTCCATCCCGAGCGCACCCCGCATTAGTTTTTTTCCCATGAGGGAATTACAGTATTTTCCGATAAGGCGCAACTAAAAGCATGCGATGAGGGCAATTAAAACAGCAATTTATTTTCTGTTGTACATATTTTCCTAAAAGAAACTAAAAGCATTCAATTTTCTCAAAAGCCGACAATGCACCTTACAATCCGGTGCGCCTTATATAGAGATGGTAATGGCGAACCAACCAGATATCGTGATCATAGATAAAGGGCAGAGAAAAGCCGTGGTAGTGGATGTAGCGGTCCCAAGTGATGGAAACATCAGAAAGAAGGAACACGAGAAACTGGAGAAATACCAAGGGCTCAGAGAGGAGCTGGAGAGAGCCTGGAAGGTAAAGGTGACAGTCGTGCCTGTGGTGGTCGGAGCACTCGGGGCAGTGACCCCCAAACTAGATGAGTGGTTGCAACAGATCCCGGGAACAACATCGGACATCTCAGTCCAGAAATGTGCAGTGCTGGGAACAGCAAGAATACTGCGTAGAACTCTCAAGTTTCCTGGCCTCTGGTAGAGGACCCGAGCTGAATGGGGGACGGACACCACCCGAGGGGTGAGACGAGGATTTTTTTTTTTTTTTTTAATGGATTAATATTCAGATTTCTTGGCTGTAGTATTTTAAATGTTCTGTGAAGCGTTTTGTTACAGCCGCAGCGGTTGTGAAAGCTCTATATAAATAAAGCTATATTGTATTGTATCGCCTTTAGCGCAGTTCCACCTAATGGATGCATAACGCAACCACAGCCACGATTGTAGCTTCTATTCTATGCACCTTAATACGTGGTGCACCCTATGTATGAAAACAGCTTTAAAATAGGCCATTCCTTGAAGGTGCGCCTTATACTCCGAAGCGCCTTATAGTGCGGAAAATACGAGCACCACATAAGCTCGTTATTGTACTGATACCATGACCATCACATCCAACAGCCTATTTTACTCTTTTGTTTTCTCAGTCTGAAAAAGTTGCGTATATATAGGTGGTGCATCTCTACTGATATTATCCATCTAGGATTTAGAGTCCGGGTATTGCTCAGAGTGATAGGTTGATGCCAGGCATAAACAGGGGCCTGCTGTTTACATGTCAGTCAGGGCCCAAGGTCTTTTCCTTTTTTGTTTTCACCGGCTGTGCTGAAGGGAGCTCCTCTAAAATTCACCTCACAGTCGTGGGGGGGGGGTCTCTTGAGCGGTGTTCAAAAGTCTTGAGAGGGAAAACAGCGGAAGTTGGCTCAGTCACTGCTTCGCATCGCTTTAAAATAGATATTTCAGACTACGCAGGCTGTTTGAGGGAATGATAGTGCAGTGGGGGGTTCGAAGAGTCACCGCGGTGTAAACCCGAAGGTGGGGCCTAACGTCATGTATTATTAAAAAGTTTTCTTTTGAATCTACACTGGGTCGGATTTAGCGTGCATTTAGTCCTGTCAGCGTGCTGTGATCCGGACTATGTAGGCTAAGGCAATTGGTTTGATGTATGTTTCCTCAATGCGTATATTCAGCAAAAGGAACGCTCACCTTTTGTCGCTCTTGTACTCTGAGAGTTTCTAAATCGGTCAGCTTCTTTCCATGTGACGTCAGTTGCAGAGTTGCAACTTCTGTGTGCCCCGCTCACCCACAAAAAAAGAAAAAAACAAAACAAAGCACATTTGGGGGGATAATGCTCGACTAAATCACACTGCAAATTCGATTCATTTTGTGATTCGAATTGTGTGCCGCGAAGAAAGGTACCGGTACTTCTGCGGTGTGTGAGCATCAGCACAACATACATTTCTGCTTTAATGCGAGGGATTTTAAAAGCTGTTGTTGGAAAGCACTTGCAATCTCTCATTTTCCAAACGACTGAAAGTCACATCGGCGATCATTGTTGGCGAGCGAACCCTCAAATGTCAAGAAAAGAAGGTTTCACCTCAAAGCCGTAAGCGCTGTCAAATTTCCGCTGCGTGTAACAAATGAGAACCTCTTTGAAATGAAGCCCCAATCAACACGCCTGGCTCTTTGAAGCTTGCATGAGATTTCTTTACTGCTTAGTCGAGCTTGTGAACGTGCCACTTGCTGTTCAATATCTGTGAATCATGAAAGCCACTCACTCATTGCGCCCGCTTGTTTCTACTCAATAAGTTCTTTCCTTGCGTGAAAAAAAAAAACCTGAAAAGAGACATGCAAAAATTATATTCTTCCAATCTTGTCAGCATTTTTCAACTCTGGTTCTCTTATTTCATGTCTCTTCCAATCTCTCTCTCTCTCTCTCTCTCTTGCCTGGCTTTTCCAGGTGGACTTGCTGGTGCCGACCAAGATCACGGGTATCATCACCCAGGGAGCGAAAGACTTTGGCCACGTGCAGTTTGTCGGCTCGTACAAATTGGCGTACAGTAATGACGGAGAGCGGTGGAAAATATACCAAGATGAGAAGCAAGGAAAGGACAAGGTATGGATCGCGTTCACCCCGTTACACCCAGCCACCATGTGCATGCTCATGGATGAAGGGCATTCTTATTTGATGCCATTAAAAATAGCTACATTTTCCAGAAAACAAACAAAAAAAGCAGTCAAATAAAATTGAACCAACAAGTGTGAAGCTGATTAAAATGCCAAATCTCCATTTTGGCCCTCTCCCGCGTCTCTTTTCCACGTCGACAGCTCCTCTTCCAGCCCTCGGACTGACCTAGCTCGGATTGCCTCTCCGCTTTAGGATCAGATAAGACTGTTGTGTCAACCAAGCTTGACCGGTTCTGATCAGAAAATCTTGTTTACGGCCCTTCAGCGGGGTACACATGTCCCCTCAATCGGCCTCGACATCAGAGGCAGCGGGGGCTGCACTCGGCTTCTCTGTTGATAGGAAGAGAGCTGCAGCCGGAACTAAAAACCTTTTGTCTTTTCACATGCTGTCGGCAAGTGGGCCATTGTTTACTTTTCTCAGTCTCCGTGTTACTGACAGATAAGCACTGCCTCTTGTGATTCTATTTGTGACTGGGTAAGACCACGGCAACGGAAAATCCGCAGCCCTTTTGAGGACCTTACCACAGTGAGCCAGTTTACATTTCATGACGGTTGCAAAGGTGCGGAGCTTAACTGGTGTATTTTAAGAGGGGCAATTTTGGAAAAACTTCAAATAAAATGAACATTTAGGTTTTTTTTTTAATAAGCAGAAATCCATCTACACGCAAGGCCACTACCTAATTGCTCTTTTTTTTTTTTTTTTTCTTCACTTCAACTGAGCGGTGATATCCAAAGCTTGCTTATAACTCAAATTATGCCTGGCACTTAACACAAACCAAAGTAGTAATAGTAATACATTCATAAGTACAAGCATTGGTATTAAAAACAAAAAAAAACAAGTGAAAAGTGAAAACTGCCATGATTTTGTTGCCATTAGGGGTGATTGTCAAAAACGTCGACTTTGCTCAGCTTCGTCTGGGAGTCTCCCCTTTCAAAAGTGAGAGACAATTTCAGGCTTCGCAGATAGCTTCCGTTTCCCACACACGTTTTCAGATCATGTGCGCCGTGCCTCTGGAAATACGACAACGTACGAGTCGATCAGTCGCGTCGCTAAGTGACGGATGGGCATCTCGCGCTGTACATTTTGCTCATAAGCCAGGTCGCGGCGGCAATTAGCTTCCCACGATTCGTTCTAACGAAGGCCTTGTTACTCCTTTGTGGGAAAAATCCGGTCGTTACAATCAAGTTAACGTCATTAAGGAAGCAAAATCCGCAAATGGAAAATTAATTACGTGAATTCGGGACTTTTGAAATGTAATAGGGGTGGAAACGTTGTCAACAGGGTCCGTTGAAAGGACGTTTGACTGTGAAAAGCTCTTTCTTTCAGTGTATAATGCACCTCCCCCCGAGTTGTTGTGGCAATATACTTCAGGGCAAAACAAGGACAGCCAGTCAGCCGGAGTGTGTGCGCTATTAGAGGAGAGGCTTGTTTAGCAGGGCTGCGGAGAATGTCAATCAGTTTGTCCTGAGAGTGAGCCAGGGGACCTTTCACAAGCATGATTCTTCAAGGTGCTTCCCCCACCCACCCACCTCCTCTCAACCCTCAGACAGCTCAAGTTGCCATTAATGCCAGAGGACACATTTGACTGTCGGGCTCCTTTGGCTCCGCCTTCCACACCACAATAGTGGACTTGACAGGGATGTATAGTGCATGTGTGTGTGTGTGTGTGTGTGTGTGTGTGTGCCTGGCTGGTCGGTTTGGGCACAGTGTTCGACGCTTCTAAGTATTCTTCTCAGCTGCTGCCTTCAGCTCTTGTGTGGCAGCAGCTAAAGGCGGTTAGATGGAGATTTAGAGAGGAGCCTCTGTCAGAATACAGATATCGGCAGTCAGCGGCTCACTGGCACTCATATCAGGATCCACTCGCAGAGTCCATAGGACATTGTTGTTGTTGCCTTTTCTTAGCAAGAGACGCGTCGCATCGTGACGTCGTCCTTCACGATACACTGTCTGGTCACGTTTATTCATCGATGTGTTCATCAGTGGGGCTTCGTCCCGGATCCTAATACTGACCAAGACATTTCTGAGAAAGTTGTTATTGAAACTTTGTGGGAACGGTTAGGGGATGGTCCTGTTTTGTTCCAGCGCACAGTAAAGCCCCTGTCCCACCTTGACGATTTAGCCAGCGTATGCCGACGTAGGAAAAATTTGGCAAATACGCTGGCGTACGTCGAATAAGTTATGGGTAAGTTTTGTATACGTAACAGCACGCTGAAGCACGTTGGTATACGTCGAAGTACGTCGAGGTCGTCGAAAAATTTTATGCATGCTAAAAATTTCTCGACGTATGTCAGCGTATGGCTATACGTCCCGTATACGCAGGCCATAAGTAATAGGTAAGTTATGCGTTCGTTGCACACGTTCAAAAACGTTAAGTGTAGGTTACTCATAAGTCCAAATACGTCGAGAATACCTACTAGCTGTTCTCCAACATCCGTGCCTTTCGGAACTTGCGCTTGGACATGCTGACCAGGCTGTCACGCACGTAGTTGGCGAAGGCTGCAGTGGCTGTGATGGGCTGAGCCTCTGCGAGACCTTTGATGAGCTCCCCAGACTTTTCTTTGCCATGACGCTGATGTTGTTTGGTTTATTAATGACACAAGTCATAATGGCGTTTGATTGCTGCTTTAATAGCGTGAATAGCAACTCACAGTAACGATGGCAAGCCGCACCTTGCCTCTTGGGTTATACCATTTTAACTAGAGGGGGGGGGATAGTCCCCAAACAGATGTTGGTACTGCAATGTCTAGTGCAGTTATGATTTGAAACGTCGAACGCCAGCCTTTTTATAGACTACGTCACGTGATCGTCTGCAATACGCTGCTGCACGCTATGCATAAATTAGACTATCGTTGGGCATAAGTTGTGTACGCCGGCAACACGCTAGGCATTCGTTGGAATAAGTTATCTATAAGTTATCGAAACGTTCTATATCATTTACTGATACGTTATGTATACGTCCAACCCGTTATGAATACGCTATGTATACGCCCAAAATTGAAAAAAAAATTCGATCATTCAGCGTATGCCAGCGTTTTAGGGAAATTCTGATACGTCGGCATACGCTGGCTGAATCGTCAAGGTGTGACAGGGCCTTAAAAGAGAGACGTTAATGACATCATCAATGTTTTACTTCCTGCCAGGTTCTCATCTGCAGTCAAGTCCAAAAGTGATCCAACAATGGGCCAATTTCAGTTGAAGGGAATTTGTATTTGGTGAATTGGCACATGATCAGGACAATGCACTTTAAGACGTTATGTTGAGGCTTAAATTACAAATATTTACAATTACGTATTTTTATAGTTAAAAAAACAAACGTTTTCCTATTAGTAGCAGACAATCTTGAGCGCCATTTCAAAGGATCAATTTAGAACACTGGATATGTGTCCTTAGAAAGGGTTTGATTCATTTTCTATCTTTGAGTTATTGTCAAACTGTAAGCGAAATCAAAATATCTTTATCTTTCTTGGGTTGTAGTTTAAGGCGACAAGATTTTCTGAAAATGGCAGTTTGTCAAAAAGATCAGTCCACTTGATGGCCAGTTCAACCTGAGGACGACACACGGAACATTTTAAAAATCATATGACGGGTTCCGAACAAATTGGGTATTTTGAGTTGAAAAAAAGCGGGGTTGTGCAACATCAAAAATATCTTCAAATTATAGCAAAACAGGCTAACTTCATTCTTTTTTCAACATATCTCCAGTGGACCCTTTTGTTTGGTCTGCTCCAATGGGAAACCCCTTGCCTTTTTTTTTTTTTACACCATCGCTTGTTGGGATCAATCAAGACCGAGTTATTGATTTATGCGTCACACTGTTTCCACTCGGGTGTCATGAGGTTAATTAGCCATTAGCTCCTTGATTCGCAAAGAGGTGACAAAATATGGTTGCTGTGAAAACAACAGCACACCAACTTGCTCATTCCACCGCTTGTCTGGCAGCTTGGAGGGCGGGGGTGTGGGGGGGGGGGACTCTGGATCAGTCATCAATAATTAAAATCAGTTTGGGGCTAGTGATGTTTCGCTAAGAAACCTGCCAGGTTTCCAATGTCTCTCTCTCAAGGATAATAAGCGCAAATAAATGTGGGTGACTCGGACTCTTAACCTAACCAGCAGGTTGAAATGACAGACACGTTAATATTTCCCAAGACACACAAGTTCTCCGCTGGCAATGTGAAGCTACCAATTTACCAGGCAACACAATCAATAGTTTTGCAGTTCCAAAAGCAGTTTTGAGTAAGAATTTGGAGTTGCATTATTGTGTCTATTTTTAAATCATCCATCCACTCCTGATTACTCGAGATTGCGGCTCCCCGGAGAAGAGATTGCAAATTGGTTTGCAATTAAGGATTACATTCGGCCTATCCCTCGGGCTGATTAAAGTTACCGACCGGGCGGATATGCAACTTCATTGGGAACATTTCATCGTACACGTTAACTTCAAATTCTGCGCTAATAGTAATCAAGTATTAGTCACGACCAACAGTAAACCCTTCTCAGGTCTGTATGCCAAACGCTGCAAGGCAGGATAGGATTGCTCAACACCTTCCATTAACATGATAGCGTTAAAGCGGAGTTCCTGAGGAGATGGAAGCGTGTTCGTAAATTTGTGTCAGACGTAACTGGAGGAGCGACATGATGAAACGGAATGTGTAAGAAAACTCTCAATCTGTATTTTTTTTTCAAGAATATCAAACATATGGCAAAACCAATGAAAGACTGCAACTGTCACATGATCAAAACACGAAGACGTAGACACACCCAATGTGGCAGCAGTGTTGCCACTAAATGACGTCGTTACCCAATTTGCATCATTGAACTACGTGCACGCTTTAATGGAGACTGGCGAAGAGGACAGCGCATTCGCGTTTCTTGTGCAGTCTGGACACGGAGGGGTCAAACTCTCCTACTCTAACTGCAGCTGGGACGGGGCTGGGCCGCCCGTGAGCGCTCCGGGATGGGATGAGAGGCCCACGGAAGCACCCGCCGCACGTCGAGAACGATAAGAACGATACGCGCTTTCAAATGAGAGTCTCCGGTAACACGAGAAAAAGTCGCCAGATCCCGTCGCTTGTCGCTTTTTTGAAAGAGGGGTCGGAAAAGTTGACAACACTGTTTGGCAGTACCCAATAAAATCAAACGAGGGATAAATGAAGTATGACAAGAAGGCACAAAGAGGAGCAAGTGACTTGGTCAGCGATTATAATATGCAATTGCGCCAAAAAGTGCGATAATCTCTCTTTCGGGGATTTCACTTGTACTGTGAATCATTACTTCATTTACAATCAAAAACGCTGGAATGTTTAAACAAACTCTAATTTTCTAATTTAACGTAACACCAGAAAATTGATAGATTATGAATTCAGGCTAATTAATACATAGATTGGGTTTCGAGGTCCATATTTTGGCCAAGGGACTAATTTCTTGACAACAGCAGTTCTCTTTATCACTTTGGGCTGCAAAACATTGAGTTGACGGCAATTGAATTCTTCTCTTTGAGCGTGTCAAGAAAAGTTTTGTCGAGCCATTGGCAAAAAGAATCCTGGTGTATAAAAGTAAAAAAAAATAATAATAAATTGTATCCCAACACAACGAGTCATTGTTATTACTTTAGAAATGCACACAGTGACATAAAAGATGCTTGAAAAGCAACATACTGTCTACTAAAATTGAGGCAAAGCTTTTAAGGCTTAGTTTAGGAGAATGAGGAGCTGTGTGTAAAAAAACAGCGCCACAAAGCATCTTATTCTCGACCAAAGTCATTTGGTCATAACCATCTGCTTAAATGAAACCACCATGATATGTGTCTTCTAAAACGCCCCCCCTCCCCCTCAAAAAATATGAAAATGAGTTGTTCATCATTTGCTTGAATTTGGCCCACTGATTTTTCCATTTTGCACAACAGTGAGTCTCATTACATTCTAATTCCACAGACCTAATCATGTGTTTTAATTGGACTGATCATATCCTTCAATGAAGCTGCCCCCGCCCCCCTTGGTAGATTCATTTCCTCTTAATTAAACTTCACTCTACTGTCAATTAAGGACTTACGAATGCAATGCTGCATTCTGCATGTTTGCAGCCATGAGTTGGGCCCCGCGCTGTTGTTTAAAGGTTTATTGCAAGCAAAGCGATTCATAAATTAATTATCAGACTTCATTTAGCCTCCATTTGTTGCCTGGGTAGTTCAGTGGCCGCACTGCGGTGTACATCTGACGATTCCTATCAGCATGCGCCACAAAGTGTTACTGTTGATTATATTTTACAGTCCCAAGCCGACAATAGCGGGACAGAGCTTCTGAAATCTTTTTGGCGGGCACTAAAGTGTTTATCTCATTTCTGCGGATATCAAAAAACTAAATAGATGAATGAAAAGACCGCCTCACATTTAGATGTGTTAAACAACTCAGAACAGAGCACTTTCCGTTTGAAGCCACCCGCTTTTCAAGTGAGCAAAAGTATTGGAGCAGACATTATGAAATGAACATAAAATGAATAACATTTCAGATTTGGCCGCATCAGCCTTACTTGCAATTGACTTCACCAGACATTCCATTTCTTCATTTAAAATGCTTTTCCAGGCCTTCAGCGCAGCCTTGTTCAGTTCTTGTTTGTTTCTGGGGCGGTTTTCCTCTTCAGTCTCCTCCTCTTGAGGAGTTAAATGCGGGCTCTAGTGGATCAGGGACCGGTGATTGACTTCGACAGCCTAAGAACTGTCCCCTGGGGTGAAGTCCTTTGTGGTGTTGGGAGTGTGTTTTGTGTCATTATCATGTTGCATGATGAAGCTTGACCCGATTACTTTGAATATATTTTTCTGTAAATTGCCCGACAAAATAGTTTTGTAGACTCCGAATTCATTCTGCTGCTTACATCATTAGTTACGTCATCAATAATGACTAGTGAGCCTGTTGCAGAAACAGTCATGACATTACGTCCATCGTCTTGGACTACACTGGATTTAGCACAAAAAAAGTACACAGATGACTTTGGAACTCTGGACCAAATTTTACCGATACCAAAGCGATGGAAAAGCCCAAGTATGGATAAAGGAAGGATCTGCTGAGGATGCCAAAAGAACAAACGTTCCGTGTGTTTCTGTGCTTGCAGGTCTTTCAGGGGAACTTTGACAACGAGACCCACAGAAAGAACGTGATCGATCCACCCATCTACACTCGGCTCATCCGGATCCTTCCGTGGTCGTGGTACGGAAGGATCACTTTGCGCGCAGAGGTACTCGGCTGCACTGTGGAAGAGTGACGTCCTTCCCCGCTTGGTTTCAACATCTTTCCCGTCTTAGCGGCCGATACTGGCGTATGTCACCCAGTGGTGGAAAAACAAACTGTGTAACCTGTAAAAAAAAGAAAAGAAAAAAAAAGGATTTCCAGTAGTTTGTTTTTATTTGAGGAATTTTGTGAAGAGTCACCATTTTTGATCTATCATTTGTACAATAATTTAATGCTCTGTTAGTTTCTTATGTCACTTTGAGTTTTCTTTACAGCGTGATCCTTGCCTTTTTATTGTTCTTGAGAACTGTAATATACATTTGTGGGTTCAGGGTTGGGAGGGGGGGCGCTGTGTGAGGCTGGAGGTCTCACTGTGGATTTGCCATACAAACTATTGTACAGAGTCACTTTTTAAAACAAAGTAGGCATCGGCCATGTTGCGTTTGCACCCTCGCACACACACACACACACACACACACACACACACACACACACCAATGCATCAAATTGTCAAATATATTTTTTACTTTAACTTTGCCAGGCCATTCTTTCACCTTAATGGGCACTTGCGTTACTGCATCAAACAAAACAGTATTTAATGCTCTTGTATTATATGTAAAAGACTAGGAAATTGCATGGTGCGTGAAGGAAAAGACCGCTTAATACGACAAATCAGTCAAAACCTCCAGCCGTGAAGGTAATGGCTTCAATTTAGGGAACTGTTTTCCCATAAGCTTTCAAATTGTTCTGAAACAGGGGAGCTTTGTGAAGTCGGCAAATACTCTTGGCGATTCATCAGTTGTGTTGCCGCGCTGACGCGGATGTTGACGTGCTCATTTGGATTAATATTTTTGCTCATTACTATTATGTCATAGATTTGTGTTGAGTGTTTGTGCGTTTTTTTTTTATTTATTCCAGTTATTTTTTTCCTCCGCATTTTACAAATCTGTGTTCAGTGTTGTCTATGGTAAGCTGAATTTATTAAAAAGCTCAGGATATACTGTATGCCCCATCAAGCCCACAACTGCATACACGATCTGTGATTTATTATTTAACCACAATGGTTAGTCAGTAAGCGTAAGTCAATGAGTGAACCGTTTGCTTTGATTACGTTTAAATCGACAATTGTCTCTTGTTTTTGGAAGGAGAGCCCCTTGATGAATCATGCAGCGACGTAAGCAATGTTTATCACGCACTTGCAATAACCATGGTAACAGTTAACCAAACACGCTCCAAACGTAACTTAAGGATTGTTTCTCCAATTCAATGGGATGGTTCCTATTAAGTGCAAATGCATTTACAATCGTAAAGTGAGAAGTTTTGTGGTTCTTCTTGACACATTTGTCACAATATTAGAACGGGTGGCACAATGTGGACTGGTTAACACGTCTGACTCACAGTGTGGAGGTGCAGGGTTCGATTCCAGGCCTCCGGCCTTCCTGTGTGGAGTTTGCATGTTCTCCCCGTGCCTGCGTGGGTTTTCTCCGGGTACTCCGGTTTCCTCCCATATTCCAAAGACATGCATGGTAGGTTAATTGAACACTCCAAATTGTCCCTTTGTGTGAGTTGGAGCCCGGATGGTTGTTCGTCTCTGTGTGCTCTGCGATTGGCTGGAAACCAGTACAGGGTTTCCCCCGCCTACCGCCCGAAGACAGTTGGGATAGGCTCCGGCATGCCCGTGAGGATAAGCGGATTAGAAAATGGATGGATGGATGGAACGCACACAAGTACCAGCTAAAAAAAAAAACATGATGTATTGAACGCATCGGTGGGAGCAAGCTACACAAACAAACAACATCAATGGAGGAGAATGGAGTTCTGTTTTTTTTTTTTTTTTTGTGGGGTGTGGCTGTTGGTCATGTGTTATTATTTTTGCGATTTCTAGCCATAAATTCTCAATGCGTCAATGACGAGGCATCAAAAAATAATTAAAAGTGGTTTACTTTAGACAGATATGCAGTATGATAGACGCTTGGACTGCTTGGAACCCCCACCAATGAGGTACAAAAGAGTACCCAGCGTTACCAGTTTATACCAATGGAAAAGCAGAAAATCCTTGTCGGGCACTGATGACGAGTAGGTAGTCTGCTGTGGAATCACATTCTGAATATTCTAGCTGGCTTATATGGTTACAAAGAGGTGTCAAGTGTGCCCGACTAATTGGATGTTCTTTATGAGGGTCTCCAATTACCATTGCGGTTCTCTCCAAACTTCTTAGCTTTAGAGGAAAGTCAAAGGGAAATGGCTCTCTTGTGTCACATTACTCATGAACTTTAAGAAATGTATCCATTTATTTCATACTGTACAAATGCAACACATCCAGTCTTAGATTGCAGTAGAGCCTGAAATGGAAAATGTATTAAGAGAAAGTCGACCATTTCATTTAATGCTCCAAGCTCACCGAATGGCAGCAGTTGTTGTTTCATTCATTTGGTATTCAAATTTAGGGAAGCTCAACATCAAGGAAGTCTTTGTCCAAGCGAGAAAAAGCACAGCAAAAAAAAACAAAAAAACATCTACACAACCTTAGCTGTGCGAACTGTTGTAAAAACGATGTTGTAAATGACTCATTTATGAAATAGCGCGTAACGACTGCCATTCTTCACGTTCGTGGATGCAAGGCAAGCGGAGACAAACGTCTTTATTTTTTTGCGGTGAAAAAAAAGTTGTTTACTGCCGAATCCCTTCATCCGGCATCTGGTCCTTGTTGCCCGTGAGCACAAGAGTGGGCAGATTTGCATGATGAGTTTGAACTGTACAGTATAAAGATGTTCACCGGTACATTAAGTTGTTGTATTCCACACAGTTTTTACTTTGTACTCGCCATTGATTGTCTTGTGTGTTGTACGAGTGCATCTCAAGAGGGAGTAGAAAAGGAAGAGAAGCTCATCTTGTCTTTGTATGTCGCCATCATATGACCTGCTCAACCCAAGTGTCCAACTAGAAAATGTAATTAAAAATAACGCTGGTTAGGTTCAAGCCAGCTGGTGTGACACCAGATGTTGTGTACAGTTAAAAAATAAAAATAAAAAAGATGCTACAACTCCAAAACTCAGTTCAATTTGACAAATAAAACCATATCTGTGAAAGTATTGTGGTTGTGTTTTTTTTTATTTTTTCAAATCAGCCTAAACACTGAATGCTCTATTTTCGTCAACTGTATTAAATCCTGTGCTGCGTGCGGCATGACTGGGCAGAGGTGGGTCGGAATTGATCATTGGTAACCACACAAACGAGCACAGGTTGGCGGATCTGAGAGAGGGAGGGATGCGCCGATGTGGGAGTGGTCACAGCCGACTTCAATCACTGCAATCTTGTTCCGTTTAAATGTGGTGCCAAGATCGTGCAGTCCTGTGTCCAGTGTTGTGGGTGAGACAAAATTAAACAATGGGCCAAATGTGCTCCAAAAAAATACAAAATAACATAATGATCTCGATGCTGGGTCGAACCATATTCACTACATCTTGCTCGCGATGATACTGAGCTTCTATCGATGGCTCTCCTCTCTAGGCCACCGCTTTACGCAGCGCAGCAATTGGCAGATTCAGACCTCACGCAGACAGCAGATGTTCCACATCAAAAAACTGCGACTGCGAGGAGTTCGAGGAAGGGACTCAACACTATTTAAAAATGCACCACACAGTAAGTGGCAGGCTGCTGTGCACGAGTGGAAACGATACAGTGCAAAGTATACTTTGAAGTATGTATCATCCAATCACATTGTAGTCCGTATTTGCTGTCATGTCAATCTAATCTGGCCGGGCCCTTCAGAAATCAGTAGCAATGAGATGTTTTGTTCTGACTGCCCCTATGAAAAAGTTGTATATAATGAAGTATACTATTTCAAGTGTAGTATTTCAAATAAGGCTTCAATAAGCATGAAAAATCAAGCCGTTCTCTCCGTTCTCAAATGCTGTGGGCATGTCTGCTGACTGTGCTGAAATCACATCCCACTCAACTGTCAAAGGTCAATCAAATAAAGTCCCACTAACCACTCATGCACCCAAAGGTGCCGAACTATTTCTGCTACGAAGTGTCACCCCCTCCCAAAAAAATCAGGAAAACTGAAATTGCACTCATTTTCAAACACGTATAATGTATCTAGAACCAAATCTCTAAATTCACTGTACAGGGTCTTCACATACTTTGTCAACTGCTATGGGAACGGCGGCAATAATGAATACAGTAATTTGAAACAGGACGCATCTACAAATGCTCCTTAATGCTTCTCAAATCTTGTCTGGGATTTAAGCAGAGCACATCCAGTAATGCTCAAAACTTGAGCACATTTTAAAAATCTGCGCCGACAACATTTATCTTCCCCAAACAATCGAAATCTGGAACATCACAATGCCACCCAGCATTAGCGCTAAATTTAGTGTCACTTATCATATGGACTAAATTTGTCTTCATGGCGCTTTGTCACAATCAGTATTGAGGGCAAGCAAGTTTTTGTGTGATACTGCTGCTTATCTTGTTTGTGTCGTCTACGGGGAGTTTTTTTGTTTTTTTGGGCAGAACTGGGCCAATCTTGTGCCTTCTGCTTACCTAATGAAAACACAGCAAATGTTATTTTGGGTTTACTTGTCAGACATATAGCGCAGTCAAATGGGACAAAAATTACCATGGAAGTCGCGAGAGACGGTTAAAGTCCCGCTTTATCCATTACCCGGGTGATCTTGACTGTCGCAGTACAAATGAGTTCTTCAGCAGAATGCCAATGCGGTGATAAAATAGAGCACAATTGAAGTGCACAGATTAAGAAAACCCTTGTTCGGGAAAGGAACTATCAAGGGCATCTTGGGTGGGTTTATGCATTATTTCAAGTAACCTTCGCTGCACACCATGTCCATACTCTGTGAGGTAATTTCCACCACATCTTTTCCTGATGTGTCCTAGATAAGTCGCAACTTTTGGGAGAATCTCTGCCAATCCGCTTGTAATAAATACCCACAAGGAAGCCCTGTGGCCTTGGTTATCACCACTTAACTCCCACCGGTTAATGTGGAAAGACGTCCCTGCTTCATTAGGTATTGGAATATCTCCCAAATATTTCCATGGTTACATGAATTACATAAACGTGGGGTATTTTTAAGGCTGGGTCGCGGGAGGTGCTGGAGCCTATCTCAGTCGTCTTCGCGCAGTAGGCGGGTGACACCCTGAACTGGTTGTCAGCCAATCGCAGGGCACACACAGATGAACAACCATCCGCACTCACACTCACACTCACACCTCGGGACAATTTATAGTGTTCCATTAACCTGCCATGCATGTTTTTGGAATGTGGGAGGAAACCGGAGTACCCGGAGAAAACCTCACGCAGGCCCGGAGAGAACATGCAAACTCCACACAGGGAGGCCCGAGCTGGAAGCGAACCCTGCACCTCCACACCGGGCCGCCCCGTGATACCATCACATCGGGTTATTTCTGAATGGAAGTTGACCTGAAAATGCTTTAAATCATACGCAAATTTCTGCATCTAATTGTGCACGCATGTAAGGATAGACATGCATTTCATTGACAAAGCTATACAAAATGTCCGCACGAGTACGAGATATATGAATTTTATATTCCATCATGTGAGAGGCTCTTAAAAACTTTGACATTGAGCTGATGTGGGTGCCAAAGCGAAATGATGCAAGGTCGAAGAGTGTTGGAGCAAAAAAAAAAAAAAAAAAAAAAGAAAGAAATTGCTCGAGGTCAAAGCACAAATCTCCACACCACATTCTTACTACCTGGGGGTGTTTGCTTGTAGTATGTGAGTTTAATTGGGTCCAAAGAGCTTTGGTAGACATGTGCATTTTTATGTGACGAGCCAGAGATTTAACATACGTGACTGGGATTCGCACGCCTCCGGGATCAACAAAAGACAACAGGCGAGATTTGGTTCTTTTCAAAGGCGGTAGAAACCACTGATCGACATCATCTGAAGCCGCTTGTCATCGTTACGCGTCGACACGGCGAGATGATTCAACACGTCCATGACGCCACTAAACGTCGCTGGGAGAGAAAGTGGAAGAGAGAAACACGATTAAATACGTTTCCAAGCGCTTAAGTGAAATCGGATAATAGACACTTCTTCTTAAACAAACGTATCTGGATGCAGATGGTTTTATTTTGTGCAACCACCTGACAAAATAAAATTGAATGGACCTTTTGGCTGAGTTATTTATTTTTAACCCACAAAAAAAGACTATCATTCTATTTATGTTTATTTGAAAATTAGCACACAAAGTGAGACACACATTAACAAAATTATATCCTCTCACAAAATCATTTACATGGGGTTTTTTTTTTTTTGTTTTTTTTTTTTAATCCATACAAGAAGGTGTGGGTAGCCGGATGAGCCATTTGGGTGCAGAATTCCACTTGGGAGAGCCTTTCCTACTAACCGCCATTTCCATCTCTGCACACAAATGTGCTGAATTATAGCCACAGGAGCGTTATCAAAAGGGAAACTCTTTCTTGATCATTTCGTCATACAAAAATGCAAAATAAATTGATTAAGAGGTTTCTGGTTTAGGGTAAACAAACAACCACGACGTTTTTGTCTTCACATATCTTAAGTTAAAGTACGCGGATGATCAGGAAGGACAAGCTGGGCAGGTTGCGACTTGGAAAAAGAAACAATTTTGATCCCGCCAGCCGCCAACCGCCAACCTCAGCTGGTTCCGCTCCCATCCAACGCTAATGATGAGTTTCCGCGCAGTATTCGGCGCTACTCCCGATGTACAGGATACGCGATATGACTGATAAGTCTTGAGATGAATGTTCACTTGGATTGCGGAAATCACTCCCGCGGAGTGAATCCGATCCTTGGAAGCTGCCTCCGCGACAGCGCAGCCTAATAGTATTCGGAGAGCTGAAATTCCACTCTAAATCCTGAAACGGTGGCATCTGTCCCCTGCAGCTGTCCTCGCTGGCTCTCATCTGCTGAGGTCAGGCCACCGAGCATAACCACTTTTTTTTGTTGGCTTGCGGCTCAAACATCCACGGGAACGATGACGCCAGTAGTTCAGCTTAGACAGGTGAGGTGTCTTGGCTGCACCCGCGAGGTCGTTACTCAAACTGATGGATTCCCGTCTTCCTGTTGGTCACGCTGCACTTTCTACGCTTCGCGCTGGGCTCGAATTCAAACGCCTTAATGAACATAAAGGTCAAACATCATCAGAAACAGCAGGTTGGATGAAAAACTTTCCAACGACCACTGTCAACTAAACTGTTGGACATGTCGTAGAGACAGGACGAGCATTTCGAGAATGATGAGGGATGAGGAATTTATTAAAAACCTGCATACTAGGAGACCTTCAATTCCAACCAGGATGGTTACAGCTTAGAAATGTTCCATGTAAGCAAGTAATATACACACATGAACAGGCAGGTATCATTTCCTCATTCACCCCTGCCCCCCCCGGTCACCCCCACCTCATTCAATGTCATAATTTGACAGCCAATGGGTTGGCGAGATTAAAGTATTGGTATGTGTGCCTAAGTGTTCACCCACTTAACCCTTTCATGCACCCTGTAACCTGAAAAGCTGTCCACTGTTGTCACGTTGCGAGGTGGTGGTGGACCCCAAAAAGTAGGCACATGAGAGGAGCAGGTTGTACTTGATGAATTGCATTGACACAGAGAAAACCAAATCCAAAACGAACAAAGTCCAAAGTAGCAAAACAAAAATCACAACTGAAGCTAAAACAGAACTGTGACCAAAACATGACCGAAACAAACCTGACAACAGCAACAAACAAACAAACATGACAGTAGCCAAGAGCAAACAAACAATGACCCGACAATGAGTAGTCGGCCAGAAGTCCTTTTATAAGCCACTAATTACCTAACGACCAACAGGTGTGCAACTGCAGGGAAAAGCCCCACAGTGCCACCTGTTGGTCACAAACCGAAACATGACAACTGTAGTAACTGCGGCGGCCCGGTGGGTAGCGCGTCGACCTTACAGTGCAGAGGTACCGGGTTTGATTCCATCTCCGGCCTCCTTGTCCCTGTGAGTTTGCATGTTCTCCCCGTGCCTGCGTGGGTTTTCTTCGGGTACTCCGGTTTCCTCCCACATTCCTACTCCTGACAGCTGGGATAGGCTACAGTACACCCCGCGACCCTTATGAGGATAAAGCGGATCAGAAAATAGATGGATGGATGGATGGATGTAGTAACCGCTGTCCCTGAAAGGGTTAAAATAAGACATCTGGGTATGATATGATATGCACCTATAAGTTGAAGAAAAGGCAACTTATCAGAGATTCAACAAATCAGTGTCTCGGGCTCATTATGTATTCCTACACGAGTGTCTTGATTTGTTGTTGTACGCTTTTCAAAATGTTGCTCCTGTGACTCATAGTGTCGACTAAACTGCAGTTCTGTCCTTCGCTTTCCGCGACGTGTTTACAAAGGCACAGACATATTTGTATTTCGCTCAATACAAGAAGCTCTGGGCTTTGAGTGGATACAAACAGTGTGAAACCACATCGCTCACTGTTTTATGTTGAATGCTGCAGGGCTCAGACGGAGAACCTTTTTGCTGCCCCACTGCTCCATGTGATACATCTTGTTCAACAGCGTCATTTATTCTGTCCTCAACATTTTTTTCCCCATCCAGTTTTTATGCATTAATGCATGCTCCGAAGTCAGAACCTGATTAATATTTGCTGCGGAAACATCATTTTAAATGACTGTAGTGAATCTCAGAAAATCAACTGTACATATTAACACCCTGTAAGTCACATTCGGACTAGCATGCGATGCTGACCAAATATATGTTGTTGACGCGAGAGGAAATATTATAAAACACGAAAACTGGTCATCATGAAACTTAACTCAGCTCCGCGCACCGATCCCAGTGCTAGCAAGATGAATTGCCGTTAGCTAATTGCCGTTAGCTAATTGTCAACACGCCATGCGCCGACATCTATCTCATTACTCGGATGGCTGTTGTTGAAGTAGCTGCGTGTAAGCGCCGTCCTGAAAATTGGGGGCTCCGGTTTCTTGAAGCGGGCGTGCAATAAGAGCCCTCTATGAGGTCTGATAAGGCTCTACGGATTAATTAATGAGCCATTTGGATTGTCCGTCTTGTGGAAGCTGTGATGTGGAAGCCTTGCTCGATTTATGTCAAAATGTCACTTTTGAAACAGTTTGCTCGCGGACATGATTTAGCGACAGCTACATATTCCGTTCTCTGTAATTGCAAATGATGTTTTAATAGCAGCCGTATTCCAAAACAAACACATTCACTCAAGAAAACAAACAAGGAAGAAACTACAGGAAACATCCCGTGCGCTCATTCATGTCAACGGGTTATTCCAAATTTTTCAGAAATCGCAAATATTGACTGCACGGAAACGTTGTCCGTTGTCCGTTGTGTGTTGCTTTAATCCTTTCATGCACCCTCTAACCCGATAACATACGCTGTCTACTGTAATAACCGCTGCCCCTGAAAGGGTTAATTGAAAGAAAAATGCAATTTATGTGCGCTGTCTTTCTATTTTGCTGATGTTTTTCTCCATTCACTTTTTTCATCTTTTATTTACATCTTGTTTTTTGGCCCGGGCTGCTTTGGGATTCGAGCATTGCCGTTCAAATGACTGTGAGTTTGTGTCGAACGATCACAATTTCGCAAAAAGCTGGAGGCAAGTTTCAACATGCGCTGTCCCAGTTGGCTGGTTCTCACTGGAAGAAAAAGTAGCATGTATCCTTGAAAGCAAGTTGTCAGAAGTACATGATGTATTCCTACAATTTGTTTCATCTGCATTGTTGTTGAGGGTGCCAAGTGCAACTAGAAATCAACACAACGATGAATAAAATCGGGTGTAGAAACGTTAGAATGCGGCATTATGGGAATTTTAAGTGCGGAACAAAATATGCGCTGTGTATGAAGTTTTCTTTTGCACCAAAGCTGTGCCCGCATTCATTTTCACCAAGCAAACGTGATGATGGATTTCATTCTCACATCCATCTGATGACCTCCACGTTTGCACAATTTTTACCATTTTAACATGAGTTGCAAATAAAAAAAAACAACCGCACAGGAGACGCACATCATTCATAGGGGAGAAAACGAGAAGAGCACTATCAAGCGAACAGTGCAGTGCCGCATTATCACGCCAAGCCACATCGTCCTTTAAAGCACTAATGAGGAGAAATGGCCGAGTTATGGGGAGAAGCCAAGTGGTGGTCTGAGGGCCACCTCAACTGGCGCCGGCGATAAGAGACAGATTGAGATTAAGAATTTGCAGCCTGTTGAAAGACTAATCAAGAGGCACCGTGCACACTTCCTAATGGCAGTAGTACCTGCGAGAACCGTTTTGAAGCCCGTGGAGTACATCCCCTTGTGTGTCGTATATTTGCGTGCCTGCGTGAGCTGCCTTTCATTATTATTCTTTTTGAGTCTTAGCTTCAGACTCTCACTTCCAAAGATTCTCTCTGTACATGTTTTGCATTCATTCGTTCCAGTCGCCCTTAATTGGTCCAAAAATGAACGATATTGTATGTAGCACTGGTGACTTTGGACTCAGGAGACTGGCGATCTACTCCCAGTTAAGGAGTTAAACTAACACAGAGGGAAAACAACTATGTCCGACAAGTTACTTCTCCACTCTTTTAGCGTTCATTTTACTCTGGTTGGCGAGTAAAACAAAATTACTCTCTCCCAGTGTTAAATATTTAACAATTTTAAAAGTGTTGATTTAACTCTCGAGAGTGTGGAGCTGCAAACAAACACAACAGCATTTACAACAACAAGAAAAAAAAACAGCGAGCAGCGAAAAAAAAAGCAGCATGACACCATTTTATCACGTGGGCAGAAAACGTTTAAAAGAAATAAAAGTGGACTTCTGAAAATAACAAAGAATAAGAAGAATAAAGAATAAAAATGATTTTAATGTTTTTAGAGGACCTTTATCAAAGGTATGGGGGGGCAAATATTTTAACCTGGATTGAAAAGCATTGACACTCTTTGGGTTGTCTTTACTTATTCCATTTTTGTGCGGCATAACAGCTAAATGCAGCTTCACCATGTTTAGGATGAACTCGGGGCTCGTCTCATTAATCCAAGTCGGCAGATCTCAGAGCCTTACTGGGTTGATATTCAATCCGCATTTCTTTCATGTATTCACAACCAAAAGCATTCAGTGATTCATAGCCCAGTAGCAGAATTTAAAAATCTATTCTCATCGGGAGCCAGTGCAAGGCCTTTAGGACTGGAGTAATATGGTCAGAGGAAATTACACAGGAAATTGCACCAAAAACATCATATTAATAAATTCTGCAAGTCACTCCAAAGTGTGTATGTAAAAAAAAAAAAAAAAAGAATACTAATAAAAAAATACAGGCTGAAAATAGTTCAGACTGCTAGATCTGGTGTGACGCTACCCCCTCCACCGCTGGGAGTGATAAGCCCAAATGACATTTGCCTGATGCGATATCTCCCTTTCACTGCAAATTAAAATATATCACCATTATTCCTGTAAAACCAAGCGTGGACAGTGAACAAGACGCCAGTTCCTGCAGTGTGCCTAATCTGAGGCATTAATCTTTCACAGTTAATAA
Organism: Hippocampus mohnikei; assembly: GCA_026261675.1. Taxonomy (NCBI): domain Eukaryota; kingdom Metazoa; phylum Chordata; class Actinopteri; order Syngnathiformes; family Syngnathidae; genus Hippocampus; species Hippocampus mohnikei. Next base: position 6,276,223 of record JAKGUB010000348.1, read on the forward strand.
AAAATATCATCAACAACTTTGAAGATGATGAATGTGCTTGACTTGAGGCGTCCCTCCCGACCACAATGGAGGACAGATGTGACCCTGCGAGGAGTCCTCGGAGGGGGATGTTAGTCAACTGGCTGGTGAATATATTATATAACCGAGTTCTTTCAAACAATGTTACCTTGTGTGGAAGAGTTTATTTATTATTTTTTTTAATTGCAAAGGAGCCATCATGGTGCTGCAAAGGCTGAAGGAGTTGCAGCTTATGGTGGGTGGTGAGCTTCCACTGTGGACTTAGTGCTCGTTACTTGCCTGGACGAGACATAATTTTGCATACAATTATCATTTTTTTCGATACATCGAAGAAAAACCTCGCAGTCAATGACTGCTTGAAGTCGAGAGTCCACAAACGTCACTTAAAAGTGTCGTTTTCCTCACTGGGGCTGCTCTGCCGGGTTTCCTTTGCGCTCACGTTCACTTGATGCTTGTTAGGTCGGCTTATGAAGTGAAATGCACGCTCTGTCGCAGTGATTGGCAAATTACAGAATGAGTTCCACGTGCGGTATGCGGGGTCGCTCTAGTGGCATAAATAAGGACCTCTCGCTGATCCGCTGTATTACCATTTTTTTGTCATCGTCGTAGTACTTGGAGTGCTAAGTATATTTTTGACGCTTTGGCGCTTCAAGTGAGGATAGATCAGACCATTGACTTGACTTACCCATTAAAATGTTTTCCTTTTATTTGCACTCAAAAGCTCTTCAGTTGCTTCCATAATAAAAAAAAATTTTTTTTTTTAAAAGCTTCAGGTTGTTCAACGGCTGCACAAAAAGCAGGGTCGTATTGATTTTTTTTAACGTTGCTATAGACCTCAAATCCAACCCGTCGCTTTTATCAACCGTCTCATCATCAAAAAACACAAGAGAGCCTTTTCCATTAGTACAGTTCTATACGCCCCTGCCATGACCCAGCTTCCACCATCATGAGCTGTTCTCAGAGAAAGAAAAAGAACGATCTTCAACAGCATATTCATGGCTTCTTTTGACTCTGTGATGAGGTTTTTTTTTTTTTTCTTTAGAAAAGAAATTATTCATTTATCTTTCAGTGAGATACCGCAACGGCACCTCAAGACTTGCAGAAAGAAGAAAATATTCTTCGCCGGCCAAGTATGTGGCCCTGATCTCAACCTAAAATATCATGATCAGCATTTTCCTTACTGAGGACCAAAGTGAAGGCAGAAAAAAACTGCAATCAAGTAGCAAGTGAAGTTGACTGCTGCCAAACTCCTCTAGGGAGGAAACTCAGAATATTGGTGTGACCTCAAAGGGCTTTCATTCAAGGCAGAAGTTCGCGAGTCACCGGACATAACTAATCATCAATATCCCCCCCTCCCCCCCACCCTTCCCCTTGCTGATCAGGTTCCAACCACCATACTCCGACTCACCCGGTGTCTGAAAGCTGCAAGCTTTCTTCTGCATATGGGCTCACCCTCCTTTCTTCATGTTCATGTCAGCGGAATCATTTCAAAGTCAACCGTGCTTCTCTCATCTCGCGTGTGAATGTCTTAATGTTACATCCGGTCGTCCCTTCCTGTCTTCTACATAATGCATGGCTGTCACCTGTGCTCTGTGCGAGCAGCCAAATCTGCGTCAAAGAGTCGACTGACCTTCAGAGGACTTCTCGTCCAAACCGGATACATATAGTCGCACAATAAAAGATATCGCACAGAGTATGAGGACCGGTCTAAATTATTCATGTCGCTTTGTGTTTGTTGTTTGGCTAGCTCTACGCCCAACCATGTGTTTGTCTGAAGCTCTCACTTAGACAGTTTATACACCTTATGTTCCTTTATTTTTTTTTTAAAGAAAAATATGCTGACTTGATCCCAATGATCACACCCAAAAAAACAAAACCAAAAAACGTATGTCAGGAAGCCTTTTCAGTGTATACACATACAGTCAAACCTCGGTTTTCGAACATCTCTGTTCTCGACCAAATCAGTTTTCGACCAAAGATTTCACGTTTTTTTATGCCTCGGATTACAACCGAAATTTTTTTCTCGACCAAACTGAGCGCAATTGAATGCGCCACTTGACTCCTCTCGCCTTCCTTACACGAGGAAGTGACGCTACCTCGTGTAGCGTTCCAGTGTTCAATAAAGATTTTTTTTTTAAAGAGCGTGTTTTCGGTTTTCGAACAGCCTACTGGAACGGATTATGGTCGAAAACCGAGGTATGACTGTACAATGTTAACTGATGCAAGACTGTTTTATTGTAAAATTTAGAGCACGTTCATATTAGCTTGAATCTGATAAAGCGTCAAAAGAACAGGACACATATTGCAAGCGTGACTTTTGGACGGTGGTGCTGTGAAGGTAAAACTAAGCAACTATAACAGTGATTCTCAAACTTTTACAACCAAATACAGTGCCAGCTAAAATTTTTTTTTTTTTAATCCAAGCACTCCAAATATATAACCATAAACTAAGCCACCCTAACATTAGGCACAGTTTGGACATTACTAAAAGAAAATAGAACAACTCTACTTAAATAAAGATTCCATTAAAAATGTACAGTATCGCAAATAATATAATCAAATTGAAAATTATTCAAAGGAAGTAAATGACTATGTCTTGTTCTTTAATTGAAATACAACTGAATTGCACTCAACAAATGTCCTGTTCTGGATTGGAAGCTTAAGTTGTTGTAGCATCATGCACAGTTTTTGTGTCACTTGTGTGTTTTTTACGTACGCCTGTCGCCTATAGATAAAGTTCCATATCACTGAGTTGGGAATCACTGAACTAAAAGAAAGTAAACATCGAGTTGTGATGCTCTTCTCTGTTTATACAGACACTCTTGGTGAAATATCCACTAGCAAGCTGTTTAAACTGAAATAACATCATATGCTTTAATGTCTTTTCAATTGCTGCTTTATTAGGCACACACTGATTTAAATTTGAGGTTCCCCGTGAGCTTCGGTGCTGGCTGAACGGTTTGAATGGGCTTTCCAATGGGTGCTGTGGAGCCAAACACATGCATTATTATATGCAGCTCAAGCAGGGATGCTCAATGGCACACATGGATAATTGGTCAAATCTCACCGCCTCCAGCCATGAATTACGTTTGTCAACAAATGAGCCTCTGAAGAAAGAATCTTAATACAAATCTTCAGTCCACTTACTTCACATGCATACGGTAGCATATGCTTTGCAGGGATGCTATATATTTATTTTACCCACTTGTTTGTTTTCCTCATTAACAGACTTAATGCTCGGTTTTCACACATGACTGAGGGCTCAGCTTGCAACAACATACAATTTCTTTCTCTCAAGAACATAACGGCAAGGTGCATTAGGTACGATCATAACAAGAGACACGGTGGAAAATATGCCCGGAGACACAGATGACTCATTTTCTAAATCTATTTAATTCGATAGTAATTCAAACTAATAGTGTCTCCTCTTTTATTTTGGTGATTGTAAATTTCGACAGAAACAGTGGAACTTCTGAAGTGAGGCCTTGGTTCAGCCAGCATAAAAAGGATTGACTCTTTTTCGTTGTCTTTACGCAGCTTCTTTGCAACGCTCATTACAAACCAGTTGTAGATTAGTTTACGAATTCCACAATAGTGTGGCTTTACACATTTTACTCACTTGCTTTGATAGATTGGTCGGATCGGAATTGACATTTGCAAAACAGACGGCCATTGAGACAGACAGACAGACAGACAGACAGACAGACAGACAGACAGACAGACAGACAGACAGACAGACAGACACATAGACAGATAGATAGATAGATAGATAGATAGATAGATAGATAGATAGATAGATAGATAGATAGATAGATAGATAGATAGATAGATAGATAGATAGATAGATAGATAGATAGATAGATAGATAGATAGATAGATAGATAGATAGATAGATAGATAGAAACATCTGGAGTTAAAATAAACATCAGGAAATAATCTAAACTCCTACAGGTCCATTTGTCATAAAAATGCTGCTCCCATTCGGTCCCTCTGGCCCTCTTATTTTCACTCATCACCCCCACTTTCCGGCACTGTGTCCCTTGAATGCATCACATTAAATCGCTCATCTTCCAGTGCAGTCAACTGTGAGAATTATTGAATAATGCCTCATATGTAAATGCTTTCTTGTTTCAGGCAGATGTATTTTGTTTTACCGCCACAGAAGACATTTCAGATTTTTGAAGTGACTGGAAAATGATGACTGATTTAAAAATTCTCGATAGAATTAACCATCATGGTCGTTTCAAGAACGAACGTTGACACCGACTGATGGCGGTTCTCTCTATTGTCTTGATGTTAATTTGATTCAAAGTCAATTTTAGAACGATGACGGACCATAAAGGGATCATTAGTCACTTTTTGTAGAATTCAACAATTCAATTGATTTTAAGAGGGAATCTGTTGTTGATGTTGTTGTTCCCCCATGGCCCTCCTGATACACCTCAAAGCCATTAAACAGCAGGACACCTCAGCTCATGTGAAACAAGCTCCATTGCTGTTCTCTTAGTGTTGACAGAAATAGCGAAAATCATCCTTCAAGCTTCAAAGTGCTGCAGCGACATCTCCAAATGATATCATTTCTGCTTCAATGATGTCATCTTTTCTGCATTTAAAGACATATTTTTAGTCTGCACTGATGGTTTGCTTTATTTAATTGGGCTTCCTTATATGGACTAAAGTGTTTGGAGGGACTTTAATCAATTGATTTTATTCATAGAATTCAATCAGAGGTTGAACAAGGCGCCCAAATTGCAATTCCACACAAATTGGACAGTTTTATGCTTCCAGTTGTTTCGTAAAGGCTCTTTTTTATTTTTTTCCAGCACGGGAAGCAACGTCCAGAGAGGCATGCTTGCACGTGCCGGCGACCTCTCATCTCACTTGACTTTCCAGTTGACTGTATAAGAAAAAACAGTTTACAGTGAGTGTGAACCGGAGCGTTTTGCAGTACAATTATTCTCAAAATCACTGTTGCTGAAAGCGAACGTCAATAATGTTAACCTGGCTTTACCCAAAGACCATTCCGAAATGGGTGGCATGCTTGTGAGAGGACGGGTTTGACCTTTCTATAAATAGAACATGTCCACTACACCTGATCTGATTCTCTCACATTAACCCGGGGTCTTTGCTCCTGGTCGTGCTGCAGAATGTTCAATAATGCAGGCTGGGGTGCTAGGAGGTGCTGGTGTAGGTGGTTTAAGAGCGTTCTTCAATACCACTTCATTCTTTGCTCAAACGAAGAGAAAAAAGGGAAAAGCTAAGGAGGGAAAAATGAACATTTTAACACACTCCAACAGAGAAGAGACCTTACAAGTGTTTGGAAAGGTGTCCAACTACAGTATGAAACAACTATGGGAAAAAGCCTTTACCTCAACCACTAAAATCAATCTAGGAATAAAAAAATAAAAAAAGTCAAACTGAACAAAGTGTTGGGCGTACTCGTCATTAACTTTGATGACACACTGTGAGCGTGTGACGATGAGGGGCCGTCAGGGCCATAATTCCAAATGACCTCTCTCACATGCACAATGAAAACGCTCTCTTGCCCACTACGGTAAAGCTCTCGAGCAAACTGCTGAAACAAATGTTACTACATTGTAGAGTGCCATCTTGGTCTAATATGTGAGCTTATTGAAGTAGTTTGCGGAAGTATTTGGGTATTGGGTGAAACCGTTTCAGCTGCATATGTGTATGCGTGTGCTTGCACGTGTGCGTCTGTAAGAGAGAGAGAGAGAGAGAGAGAGAGAGAGAGAGAGAGAGAGAGCATTCCTAATGCGTGTGAGTGTCTCATTTGTGTGTGTGAGAGCTTTTCAGTGGAGTATGTGTGGGAAAATAAATCAAGTGTGAGAGCATTTTATTAGTGCGTGAAAGAACACCCAAGAACGAACGAGGGGAAAAATGGCAGTTGTGAACGTGAGAATGTTTGAGTTGTGCACTTGCATGTAAAACCAGTGTCCTTGAGAGCTGTTCAGTAGAGTCGGAGAATGTTTCAGTCGTGTGTGTGTGTGAGTGTCTCAGTCGTGTGTATGAGCATGTTCCGGTGTAAAGTTGCCCTCGAACATATCCCTCCGCATCTAATGCATAATTGCCTTCTATTATTATATTTTTTGAACCAACAAATTGATGGATAACTCCAAAGTCTGAATCCATCCATCCATCCATCCATCCATCCATCCATCCATCCATCCATCCATCCATCCATCCATCCATCCATCCATCCATCCATCCATCCATCCATCCATCCATCCATCTTCTTCCACTTATGCACTGGGTAGGAGGAGCAGCCGTAGCCACTTTGTCCGGCACTTGAAGGGGATCCCGAGGCATTTCCAGGCCAGCCTCCTCCCAACGGGAGGTCTCCCGGAACACTCAGTAGGGAGGCTTCCTAACTAGAGGCCCGAGCCAGCTCATCTGGCTCTTCTCCATGCGGCGAAGCAGACTATAGACAACGGAAGTCAAAAGAAAAAAATAGTGGCAAGTGACATTCATGTACCGTAAGTCTGAGTAAACTTGAGTAAAACTTGTCATGCTTGCAAAAAGACTTACGAGTGAAATTAGGTCATTTTACATCATACAGAGTGCATTTGGAGCATCCAACTTGGCTCCACCCTTATCCGAACCTGAACACGTTTATGGGGAGTAAAGTGAAACGTGTCCAATAATGCCATCTAGTGGTCATTACCTAACACTGCACTTAACTTCACCTTTCTTTAGAAGCTGCAGAATAACTTTCAATGCGTATTATCTGTGTTAAAAATAACTTTCAATACTGCAAGAGATCACAATTGTGTTCTTGAATCCGATAATAATATTCTTCGTTTACTTCGATCTATAACATCTCCATAACGCAAGATCGAGGTGGCCAAAGTACTCACACTTGAAAATTAAGTAAAGGGAAAAAAAATAAATTTGTATGAAAAGGATATGGTAAAAGATGTTCTGATTCACTATTCATGTACTCAACTGAAAGTAAAAAAGCACAGAAGTGTTGTCATCCTCTGAGGTGAAAAAAAAAAAGCAACAAGCTTATTTTGACAAAGAGAAGAAAAAAAAGGAAAAATGCAGTATCTTGTTTGAATGTTGAAACAAAATGAAAAAGTCGTCCGAAAAAATAAATGCTGTAAGTATGGGCACCTGAAAAATCTTCTACAGTTCAGTCACAGAGTATTTGTGCCTTTGTTATTTCCTACCACTGACAATATCAGCAGCTGGGAATATACAGTATATGTGTTTTGCCTCCCTTAATAGATACAGCTGAGCTGAGCTAGGGGCACTCCATTGTAGTTTGCTCTTATCTCCTTCATAACAAAGACAGAAGGTTTGTGTTGTGGCTCTATTAACCATACAAGCACATGTGCCTGCTCTTTAGCTTTGGTATATGACATCATCTCTGTTCGTTGCATGTCAGGTGGCTAATGGGGCTGAATGTATATGTTTTCCTGGGTAAAGCTATCGTTGCCTGCCTATTTCCCCATTCCCCTTAAACACATCCATCAGTGGATGATAACAATGCGAGGTGCAGTAATCGAGAAACGTCTGATGTATAATAGCGCATAAAGGCCTAAACGGTGTCTTGTTTAACCTTCGTGTTCCCTTCATCTCTGTGCCTTTTCCGCACGCCCTCAAGTTATCGGCCCCCGCGGAGATGAACGGTATCCCTCGGCGATATCCATCAGGGTATTAGCCCTTCAGAGACTAATAAAGAGGGAAGGGGGACAAGAAGTGAGACACCTGGGGGGGCGACAGTGATTGATGATGTGTACAGGTCAATATGAGCAGCCAATCGCAGCTCAATAAAACCCGTACTGAGCAGGGGAGTCTCAAGCTGTCAACATTGAGAAAGAAAGCCTCCCTGTGTGTGTGTGGGTGTGTGTGTTATATATATATATATATATATATATATATATATATATATATATATATATATATATATATATATATATATATATATATATATATATATATATATATATCTCACTGATAGATAGATAGATAGATAGATAGATAGATAGATAGATAGATAGATAGATAGATAGATAGATAGATAGATAGATAGATAGATAGATAGATAGATAGATAGATAGATAGATAGATAGATGTCAACGAAATAGTCCAGTTGTCGAAAATGGTGGTGCCGAAAGTTCCCTCCATTTGACACCAGCACAAGTAAAGATTCTGTAGGAATCTTACAGAATGATTTGACTTGCTTTTGGTGCTGGGAGGGGGCATTGATACAGCTGTTCGAGTCCTGCTGTTGTGTGGCCTGGAAGCTACAGGATGTCTGTGATTTCCTTTTACCGTTCACTGATGCCGGCTCGGGTGGAATACGTTTCTGCATATCATCCGCATGCAGATGCGAGACGGGAATTTAGCGAGTCCTTGCTGATTAGCTATTGTTAACACTGTCCATGCGTTTTGCCTTTTGTTGTCTACGAGGAGCCGTTATCTCTTTGTATGTGGTGTTTAAAACACAAAGGCTTGTTTTTAACGTGTATAGTATACCGACATTGCCGTTCTACCATGGACAAATGTAGTGAGCGGATACCATCCACATGACGTAAATCACTGCTGGGTGTGCATGTAGAACTATCGCAGTGTTAGCAAGGTTGTTTTCATTTGTTGCTTTTGCATTGTCAGCTTTCACAGCAGGAAGAATGTACATAAGTACACAGAGACGGTCAATATTGAACCTGCCTTGTCGCCTTCCCAGAAGAATTCCGGGCGACTTTGCCCTTTCACAATTAGCCACATCCGGGTAATGCGGTCGCGTCAGGCACCGCATGTGTCCGTGCTGGTGGGCAGAAGATATATAAGATACTTATTTACGTCTTGCTTGTGAATATTGCTGATATTTTAGCCTTGAGTCATTATTACTATTTCTTGTCATTCACATACAACTTTGCTTTCACATTTCCGCTTGACTTCTAACCCCGAATGAGCATAATGGGTGCATTCACCGAAGTCTCTTCACGCCCGACAGCTGGCGTTTGTCCTCTCTCCCATTGACAGAAGTAAATTATTGCGGGTGTTGGGAGTGAAAACCTTCGCGGCGGTGGAGAGGATCTTAAAAAATAAGTCAATAAATAAAAGTCCGGCTCTTTATGGTGTCTTTACTCAGACCTCATAGATCCACTGAGGCTTCGAGGTTGTATTTTACACATTTGACGATATAGTTCTGCTTTGGTTAGCAGGAATAGCTTTGTTGGATTGTACAGTATATTGAAATAGCTTTGAAGTTAGAAGCCCCGCAGTACTCCATGTATATTTGTCAACCACAAAGAAGTCTAAGCACATAAAATGTGTTTTTTTTTTGGTTTCTTTTTGCTTTCATCTGCTGTCCACGTGGTTTTCTTTGACATAACGTCTATAGATCGCCACAGCAAGGACTATTGCGGCCTCAGATGAAAGAAAGGCACAGTATTGTTATTGCTCCGAGTCCAACTTGAGGAGAAAGAAAGGAACTATAGCGTGCTTCAATCTACCTGTCACAAAAGGGAATTGAAAGTTTAGAAAAGAGTCCAGTGATGAAGATTCTCCACGCGTGAGAGCTCCCTGTGGCGGAATGTGAAAGCATCACTGTCTGAGTACAGTTCAGTTGTCTTTAACTTTTAAGTACAATACATTTGCATTCCAAGCAAGAATTTGCGGTGTTAAAAATGTTAGCGAGATTTGAACATAGCCTCACTGAACAGTCTCTGACTAAAGCCACAACCCTCACGAATGTGCCCAAGTGCGATTCGCAAACACGGTCATTTTTTAACGGCAATATGAAAGTGCCTAGTTGTGATGAATTCAGTCACAATGAACGCACACCCAGTTATAACAAAAACCAGAGCGAGCAAGACAAAGCATTTTAACAGCAAATGATTGGCACCTCATCAGTCATGTATTATGTTTATAACACTAATCAACAGCGGAGCTTATTAATACCTGATGTGCTCGAGAAAAAACAAAACAAAAACAAAGGCAGATTTGGAATCATTGGTGGAAAATATTGCCCCCAAAATTGTCACCCTAATATTCGAGCCTCCGGCTGCATCTGATGAGTACTCCATATTCGGCCCATCTGGAGGGAGACGCGCAAGAAACACAAACAGACAATAGGTGATGTTTTTTTCATCAAAGACGCCAGATGTTCTCCCCGTCACCTTGGTGAAAGACGTTTTCACAAAACCCCGAGAGGTCTACAGAGCACAAAACTTTTCGAAAGGCAGACCTATCATCAAGCACACACATGGGAAATCAAATGCTCCCATCCTTTCCGACACAGTCCTGCTTCCCTTTTGAAAAAAAAAAAAAGTGTGCAGTAGCCTCTCAAGAGTGTGAAATTACTCCCCGGGGAGAACAGAAAAGAGGCAGCGAGCCACAGAATCTCACCTGGATTCCGCGCAATGTCCCTCATTTGTCAGAAGTCTACTGCACATTCTCTTCTTTTTTTGGTTTGTTTATTTAATCTATGTATTCATTTTTAGACTTCGATGGTGCACTATGAACTGCTACGATTCAAGCAATTTGTCATTGTCAATTTGGGAAACAACTTTGTAACCTTTTGGAGAGTTTTACACAGTACTCAGTTTGACAGTGCGTGATTTAAAGGGGAAAAAAATGCTCTTTTTGTTTATGACGGGGGGGCATATTTCATGACATTAATCCCATATTGACAAGCAAGAGCCAAAATGAATGATGGAAGAACGCTTTTGTGGGAGTAGAATCCAAATGTCATTTGAAGCCCAGGGAAGCAATAAAGGGTCTCTTTGAATTTGTTTTGAAGCTTCCATCTATGTATCTAGCTAGCTAGCTAGCACAGAAGCCACATACCGTAAGTTCTGCACTATAGAGCGCACCTGATTATAAGCCGCACCCACTACATTTTTAGAGGAAAACCAATTTTGTACATAAACAAGCCGCACCTGTATATAAGCCGCATGTGCCCACATTAAAACATGTAAACATATTTACAAAGAAAGACGGTACACAGAGAGAGTTTTCAAAGTTTTAATCATATAACTTAACAATAATAATAATATAACTTTCTTCCCAAACGGTGCCTGTTACGCGGCAGTAAAACGATAGCAACATGGTAACAACACGCTAGCAACAGAATATCAATGCATCATATGCCTTTCTTTTTGCATTCTCCATGATGAGGGTATGTTCACGCTAATTTAATTTATGCACAAGACAAGAAGTTGCAGTCTTCCTCGACGCATATATTCCACCAGTCTTAATCTTACCTTTTCTACTCGAGCGCCCCTGGCGGCCGTTAGAAAGATTACATAAATTGGCCGCATCACTGAATAAGCCGCAGCGTTGAAAATTTGGGAAAAAAGTAGCGGCTTATAGTCCGGAATTACGGTATCCATCTATCTTTCTTTAAACGCCAGTTTCCTCCCACATTCCAAAAAACATGCATGGCAGGCTCATTAAACACTCTAAATTGTCCCAAGGTGTGAGTGTGAGTGCGGATGGTTGTTCGTCTCTGCGTGCCCTGCGATTGGCTGCCAACCGGTTCAGGGTGTCCCCCGCCTACTGCCCGAAGACGGGAGGCTCAACACCCTACACGACCTTTGTGAGGATAAAGCGGATCGGAAAATGGATGGATGGATGGATGGATGGACGTTTTTCTATTACATTTTTTTATTAAAATCTTTTTGCCCGTATATAGTACTTTAATATGAAATGAGTTAAAATTTGGAATTATGAAAAAGAAAAACATTCGGTAATACCAGTCGTAATGAAATCCCATCCAGGTGTAGAATTCTGGGGAGAATGTTGTTTAGGACTGTTGGCTCCATTAAAAAAGTTCCATGTTGCATCATTACAAAACAAAACAGAAACAGAAAAGACTAATGTGCCAAAACCTTTTACATCAGTTGCTCATTTGTCATTTCTATGCATCCCTGTTGTTTTATAAGCCATCTCCCAAACCAAATCATGTTGTGTGTAAATGTGTGTATGTAAGAAACTGTTTATATTTCCAAGAATCTACAAAAATAACAAGTAGCTTTGGACCAGAGGGGGTAAATGGTGCTTGGCTTTGAATCTCGGAACACCTCGTTAATGGTGCAAGGCAACGAACGTGCTTCTGCCTTGTTATTTTAATGTCACTCGCTGGGTTAGCAAGCTCTGAGTATACCGGCCGAAGTTTCCATACTCATTCAAGAGTTGTAACAAACTGATTGTTTGACTGTCACACAAACAGAATTACAAACCACATCGAAAGCTATACAGTATCTCTTATCGCATGATGTCCATCCATTTCATACAACTTATGTTGCACGGGTTCACTGATGTGTTGGTCTCCATCACAAGCCGCCTACCGAAAAATAATCCTTCAAACATTCATACTCACAATCAGATGTCAGACCTCGCAATTTTTGGACTACTAAGAAAAGTGTATTGAAGTTGGATTTGCTACTTTCAAACTTGATTCATCCCAACGTCACAAAGATGACACATTTGACATGAATGGCGGTGCCTTCCTCGAACATATATCATTCGTTAAAATACGGCATGATATAAACTGCACTGTATAGACAGAGGGCGGCTCTCTATGCCTCGCCATAGCCCGCGACAGCTGAAAAGCTGTCATGAGATAAAAACGAGTGCGTCTCACAGCAGCGGCGCTCTGCATGCCAATACAAGCGGGTTCAGCTTCCATCTCAGTTTTCGCTGCGCAGCCGCTTTTGATTCTCTCCGCGATGCGCTACGTACTGTGCAGTTTTATCACATCTCGCAAGTGATCATCAGATGCATGGAATAAATCCGGATGCACTATCGCTTGCTCCCAAATTGCAAGTCTGATGACAGTTTGCTGCGTTCAGCCCATCGTATCGCAAAGTGACAAAAGAAAGATGCATTTATAATAGCAATCGCCACTGATTACTTTTGTAAAGGCAGGTCTCATGATACTAAGTCTTATTAATTCTTACATTTTTGGGCGGGGGGTCAAATTGAGCTGTTTTGACATTTGACATGAACAGAAATACCCGCAGTTTTATTCTGTCACTCTGAAATGTTATTACATTGCCTCAAGTGACCCAACAATGTAAATATTTTCACGGCAAAATCTTTTAGGGCAGAAACTGCCGTTAGATTCTGTGAGATTTGATCTGCAAGAAAAACCACTCCAGCTGACCGTTAACGTTTCAAGCTCGAGAATGAGCAGATTGTTTTTTAGTTCTTAATGTCCCCGCCAATCTGTTCGAAATGACTCTTTATAGACACATAAATCAGATAAATGTCCCCCACAACACAGGATCAGATGAATGCAAATCCCAAGTGTCCTGTACTGCCGTCTTAAGTAGTCGGGGAAGCATATGGGACCCCTCAGAAATAAGTGGTACCAAATGTTTACGCAACAATGGGTCAGTGTGCTGCAAATGACCTACAGTGAAGGCAGAAGGCTGGCCGCAGCAGAGTGGTTGCCTCAACTTTTCTCAGAGCAAGAAAGGCATTGACGCCAACAAATTGATCCCGCTCATCGACATTTCATTTCCATCCCTGGTTTGTCGACGACAATTTGACTAATACGTGCAGAAAAATAAAATAAAATATTGGACGGCATTCAGCTGCCAGTCAAATAACAAATATTCTTATTTGAATTAAGAAATACAAAAAAAAACGGAATAATTTAGGACATTGAAAGGCTAAGGAGAGACATGAGTAGTTTACTAAAATTGATACAAAAGAAAGGATAGCACAGGATTTTGGAAAAATCGCTTCGATAAAATGCTCGAAAAGACTTTAATCACGGGTGGAACAAAGACATTTTTCGAACCTGCAATTAAAAACATCGGGGCAGCATTTGCATGAAGCACAACAGCAAAATGCTGATGCCCCAAGTTTGCTTTGAACTCTGAGCTCCACAAATTGATCCTAAGGGTGTAAAGCCGTTCCATTGTTCCACACCCAGGATGAAAACCACATCGTTCCTCTTGAATCTGAGATTAAACCTCCCGCCGGACCCTCCCCTCTAGGACCCCTGAATAGACCTAATCAGGGAGGCTGAAGCGTATGATAACCCCTGAATGCACCGTCCAGACCCCCTTCTTTTTAGCATATTTCGATGTTACAAAGTTTGTTTAAGGATATTTATGTGACTGGCAAAGGACGTGACTTTTATGATGACCGGGAGAGAGAATGGCTTGAGAAGGTTGGATCGGAAAGAATCATATTTGAGCGGGGATAACACTACACTGTGGACTCGTATAAAACCCCCCCGCATCACTCCCCAAAGTGCATGTTTGGCTGCTGTTCAAATTAACTGTCTTGGATTTGTCTGCTCAACTGTATCCTTGTCATGTTGTTGCGTAGCAGTAGAGGACCAAAAAAAAAGCAGGGAGGCAGGGGGAGCGGGGTAGAGTGAACAAAATATATTAACACAAAAATGCTTGCAGGAGTACACTGGAAACAAGAAAAACCCTCAAATACATGAACAAAGTCCTGAAAACCCCCATGAAGTCAAAGTAACAAACTAACAAAAAGCCTATGACAGAAACAAACAACATGGCAAGAGCAAAATGACTGACAGAACCCGATGAAATAAATACAAACAAAGTGACGAGACAACGAGAAACACCTGGACAAGACACAAAGGCTTGAGGGAGCTGATTGGTTAAACACAAGGGACCCGCGTGACGAGAACAGGTGGAGACAAAAAAAAAAAAACAAGGAATATGAGGAAACAAAACCAAATGTAACCTAAACAAAAATCATGACAATCGAAGGTTAAGTTTCCACATGTGACTTGCGAGTGAAAATACAGTCAACTGTTCTCTGTGGTGGTTGGTGCTCCATTCAATTCCAGCTCTGGCTTCCCATGTGTGGAGTTTGCATGTTCTCACCGGGCCCGCAACTCTTGTGAGGATAAGCGGATCGGAAAATGGATGGATGGAGGGTCGGTGCTCCGGACCTGCATTCAAACGTGTTTCTTGACGAGTGGACCCCAGTGAAAAAAAAAAAATAAATGGCAACAGCTGGGTATCGTACCACAACGCCGTCACCTTGTTTGGGATCTGGGGTTGAACTTCCTGCTGGTGCGTTAGAATTGTCGGGTGGTCTTCAAATGTCACCCCACCCCTTCACACCTTGATTTGAATTTGTGTTTATGAGAGTCAAAAACAATCCAGAGTGAGAATAATCTTGTCTGGGAGGTAGACATGGCGGTGATTGGGCCGCTCTTTGAATACAATATTTGAAAACTCTTTCATAAACTGCAGATGTGATATGATTGAACACGCAAGGTCGGTGATTGACATTTAACCATCATGTTGTTATTTCTAAGTACAAAGACCACTTTCCAAAGCTAATAAGAGTCACTTTTGACGCCGTCCGAGTGCTACTCGTTCAACAAGCTTGTTTATTATCGTGGTTGTAAAGTGCAGTCGTGTGGACCCTGCGCCGCAGCTGGATCTAAGAACGTGGTCACCAGATTTTGTTACACTTAAGAGTCTAAAGATGAGAAAGGCCTCTTGTACACCCCTACACTCACGAAAAATAAGCATATTATTGAATTAGGGCTGGGAGATGGCCTCAAAATACCTTGGGTACTCTTAACTGTTAGTGTTGACGTTATATTTATGTCGAACACTTTTTTAGTGTGATGATGAATGAAAAAGAATTTGATTCGCACTCCAAATTATGTTTTGACCGAGCACAATCGTACGGTTCGACTTGCCTCATCCAAGCGATGACTTGACACATCTCGTTTGAAATTTGTTGCGCGGTCACTCGACGAATGGATTTTTTCCCCCCCCGCCTGCACATATATAATGGGAAAAAAATCTTTATTATTATTTTCCTCATTTCCCTCCTGAGTCATTACATGAGCTTCATCACCCCCCCCCCAACCCCCGATGAATAAGCCCCGGTTTACAACCATTACTTCATTCAATTATTTCCTGCCAAACATGGGTCCCGCACTACGATTGAAGAGGAGAAAAGGTTCAGACTAATCCATTCCACCCTCATTTTCTCTCGCTTTCACTCTGCCGCCTATCGCACAAAGGATCCTCTGTGAGCGGAGACTGCGTGCCAGTCAGTGGAAGAGTTGGGGGGGCAACACGGTTCTTTGCATCGCAGCCTGCTTTATCCATAAAAGCCTTCAAGTCAGCATTGTCTGCGACGCAGACGTGACCAATCGCTGATCACCAATCGGAGGGTCGCCCATTATAATGTTTTATTTTGTTGTTGTTTTTTTTCAAAGAGTTGCCGAGTTGGAATTCCCATGATGCTTTCTTTGAAGTTCTTTGGCCGTGAGTTTGGCGGTGAGTAATTGGCCGTCCAATCTGAGGAGTGGAAATCTTTTCTTGCCCATTCCTCATATTCAGCCTCTTATAGGTGCTATCGAGATGTCTTCCAATCTACTGCCTTGGGAGTGGGACGCATGATTCATTTTCCATTTTCAGCTGCCGTTCAGCTGTTCATCCATTTTCTAATCCGCTTAAGCCTCACCAGGGTGGCGGGGCGTGCCGGAGCCTATCCCAGCTGTCTTCGGGCAGTAGGCGGGAGATACCCTGAACTGGTTGCCAGCCAATCGCAAGGCACGCATAGATGAAAAAAAAACATTCGCACTCACAGTGACACATCGGAACAATTTTGAGTGCTCCATTACCATGCCATGCATGTTTGTGGAATGTGGGAGGAAACCGGAGTACCCGGACAAAACCCACGCAGGCACGGGGAGAACATGCAAACCCCTTACAGGAAGGCCGGAGGCGGAATTGAGCCCCGCGCCTCCGCACTTTGAGGCGGACGTGCTAACCAGTTGACGACAGCTGTGTAACATCCCGCCAAAGCGACTGATTATGTTTAGTTATTTTTGTTTGTTTGTTTACTTCACAAGCATACTGTCTTTTCAAACGAGTTTAACGATTTTGTTTTTCATCGTTTGCTAAAATGTCATCGCTGAAAAGTTAAAACATCTGAGAGTTTCGATTGTGCTGCAGTTCAAGTTCGGACAGCGTCTGTTTGCAATCAGCAAAGGCAAGTTAAGAGCCCACTTTGTTTGTTTTCTAGTGGAAGCAGTCCTCAGTAACCCCACGGAACAAGGCTTCATTCATCGGTTGTGATCATTCTCTTGGGTTTGTTTCTAATAAACTGTAAACATTTCACCAAGCAGGTCGACGTGTCTTTTGTTCACAATGTCAAAATGAATGACCCCCACCCGTGTTCTTGGATGCTTCTCTGGTCCAAATGCTGAACTTGACTTTTAATACGCACGTAAATCAGCCCCGGATAAAAAGCACATGGGCTCAAATACTGACATTGTGAAGGATTTTGAGTTGTTCATGAAATCCGCGTGAAAGCCACCCAAAAATGTATCGTGAGGCTCTACGCCTCAAGATCTCAGATGACATTTCATGCAGAAATATTCTTCAATACACCATTTTAATGTTTGTCTTTTTTTAGGGGAGGCGCTTTGTTGGATGGCCAGGAACATGAATTACCATTGCAGCTCCCTTTTCCATCATTTTTTTGCAAACGAAGCAAAAGCCTTTTCACAGATTTCAGTCATTAGGCCACAGCCCCGGGGGCGGGGACACTATATTTTAGGGTTATCGCCCCGCAACTGAGAACACGCACTCTTCATTTTGAATCCGATCTGATGAAAGGAGGTCGACGTATCTGATGTCAAATGAAGATGGCAAACGCAAAAGCAAACATTTGTATTTGTCCTACGCCCGTTGCCATCCCAACCTCCCCGTGACACGAGTACGCGACATTCATTTTCAACGGTCCAATTTGCACCTCAGTTCAAGTCAAGCGTCGTCGTGGACCTAATAACAATCTCTTCTGGCTATTTTTCAAACTTTTTGAGGTTAAATTGCATCCTCTGATGGGCCTTTCCGAGGATGGCGTTGACGCTAGCTACCAACTGCTGGTCCTGATTGATGGTATACTAGATTGTCTCACCCCGTGGATCCAAGTTTCTGGAGCATATGAGGACCGTTTTCCAATTTAAGTTACATGTATTGTTACCATGACCACCAAACCAACAACATTTGTCTAATCCCTAGAGTGTGTGTTACTATCACACCCACAACGGCACTGGAAAATGCTACTTGTGCACATATCAGAAACGTCCACATATATCATATGTGTCGAGAAAAGCAGCTGTATGTGGCTAGAATAACGATCTGCGAACGTTCCATGGTAAAATCCACGTATGACTCACTGTTACGACTTCCCAGACTCCATGAGCTCACCTCCAGCGCAGGTCGGATGAATCAACCCTCCTGTAATACATCAATAGGATTTTTGACTCTTGACCTTTTCTTGCCGTCTTGACACGACTCAGATTTACTTGCGGTTTTCTGAGTCATGATTTAATAGTCACCATTTTTTTTTTAATGTCCGTGTTCGTGTGCTATTCCTTTCATAAATCTGTCCACTGCCTGTTTTTTTTTTTTATAAACGATCGATTACAATTAAATGGCAAAGGTTTTTCCTTAAATAACATTTATACAATACAATATAATACATCCTAAAAAATAAGAAATAAGAAAACCTTTATTTGTCCCACAATGGAGAAATTAACAATCTATAGCAGAAAAATTGAAGGGGTGGGGGGCAGGGAGGAGTGGGTGGAGGGATGGAAGGTAGAAAAAGAAAACGGAGTATTGCATGCACAAAATAAATGTTTCAGAAAAATGAACTATCCTGATTCATATAGTCCTTTCACAACAGATGCCGCTGTAACAAAGCACTTTACAAAACAGTTATCATAAAGTAAAATAACACAACACATAAAAACACAGACAGTCATGCAATCTTAACCACTTTTAAGTTTGAAAGTAAATGAGAAGCTGTTGCGTCCATTGACAAAAAAAGAGATTGGTTCACATCTCCTGGCCCATGTACGTAAATCCGCATCAATTCCAAGCGGCGGCTCTCAGCTCCAAATACGCATCCGCGCTCAGCTCCACCCAATACGCACGCAGCGCCACCATCTCCGCTACAGGCGCAAAAACACAAGCACCCCAGGGCTGTCCAAGCCATACATCCAGCCGCACCAACGCAGACTGTCCAACAGCGCCACCATCTCTGCTGAACAAAAAGGGGCTGTGAAAAATGTTGCCCGCTACAGGCGCAAAAAACACAAGCACCCCGGGGCTGTCCAGCACCGACAGTCAAATGGCGCCGACATTCCTCCCAATCAAAATCAGTGCTGGTACGCGCATGCTGCCGAGAAGGTGCAACCACCGGATTCTCCCGGTCATCTCGATGTCATCCATTTTGACAAAAAACCTCCAGAGCTGTCCTGCCAAAACCCTCAATTTTTTTCACGCGTTGAAAGAAGTAACTGGGACAAGCTTTACAGATGTGCTACTTTGTTGTGTGACTCGCAATGGAACGGAAAGCTGATAGTTTATCGTTTGGCGTTGGAATATTATCATTAGTCACGCGACTCCCGAAACTTTTCTGACAAACAAGTCGTATAGGTCTCTCCCAAAGTCAGCTGCGGTCGGCTCCACTTGCAATCCCAACAGG
The DNA here is from genome assembly GCA_026261675.1 of Hippocampus mohnikei. Taxonomy (NCBI): domain Eukaryota; kingdom Metazoa; phylum Chordata; class Actinopteri; order Syngnathiformes; family Syngnathidae; genus Hippocampus; species Hippocampus mohnikei. The sequence goes on from JAKGUB010000348.1 coordinate 6,295,735, forward strand.
GTTAAGTGGGATCAAAAAAGCGACGGATAATTGGCCCTTCTTTTGTGCCACCGTTCAATCCATCCACCGTGCCCGATATTCAGCTCAAGCAGCATAACCACCAAGAATGAGCCGTGAAACCCCAATCGGGCCACCAACACGTAATGAGTCATCTTGAAAGACCACAATAAAATCTTTATTTTCTGGTCCGCCCAGTTCTCATAACACGTAGCAAAATGCAGACCAGCTGTGTGAAGGCCAACGCCGGTCCGCTCCAATTCGTATCCACTCAGCACATTTTCCGTCTTATCCCACACCACACCCTTGAGTCGCTGCTCGCTGGCGTAGGTGCTCTGTCTTGTTAGCGGCAAACAACGCGCTATCCTCGATTCATCTTCGCCAAAGCAGATGAAAATAATGAGAAACACATGCTCGGCACTGGCTGTTATCAATTTGGCAAGTGCTTCATAAGTCAGCCTTGCGCTGCTTCCACCTTCCCCTTTGAAACTCACCGGGAGACTTGCGTCAGCAGACTCCCGCGGGACATGGTTGTCCCTGTTCCCCGGTGCTCCGAAGACCCGGAACAAGAGATCTGCTTGTTGTTAGCGGGAACTTTACAAGCCAGCAAAGAGCCGGAATGCCGATAGCCAGCTGTGAATGCACTCACGGCCTTGAGAATTGGCACCGGTGTAGCGGAGCCGTAGAAGACACTTTGGGTGGAGCTCCAAACCCGAGACATCCGCAATACATCAAAACCATCGAGTACATTCTGTCCTGTTAAACGTACACACACGCTGGTAAAGGTCGATCGACAAAGCTTAAACAAAGAGGCGTTTTTTGTTTTTTTTTAGCTTCTCTTTGACTCACGCAAACATGTGTTTACTGTTTATGACAGTTCTATTGAAGTGTTATTTATTGTTTAAATAAAATCCTCACACATTAAAACATTGCCATCAGTATTCGGAGCCGCCCTCCTCAAGCGCAAGCGCTCCTCTGGCATAAAATGGAAAGTATTGTTTTTGTTGAGGCCATACTGGAAGCAGGATTGCGGCCTCTGTTTTATTGGTTGCACTTTTATTTCATCCAAGTTGGCAAGTGTGTATTTTCCTTCTTATTTGGATGTATTCGACGCTTCCTGAATGTGCAGTACAGTATTTCAATCGGCAGCTCTCCAAATAATATGCATTGTTTTGGCTCCCAGTTGTTTGTCGTAAAGGTTCATTCCAAGTATACGAATATATTATGAGACTACCACCGCATGAGTTTTTCAAGTTACAACGTAGTTTTTTTTGTCTTCATGTTTTCTACGACCGAGCGTCACACACGCCGCTGCTCGGATGAATTTAGTATCACCTTCCCTTGTTATCTGTAAGATTATTGAACTGTGTTTATTTTGACACGGGTCATAACATTTGTTAGTGTTGAGCTCAAACGTTAATTTGAAGGATTGCTTTGGGCTTATTATCGTTTCGATGAGATTTAATGACGTAGATTTAGACTTGTACAAACACGCTACTAAGTGGAATAAAATTATTCTAAATGTCGTTCTGAAAGAAGCTAACAAGTGAACCTTGAACAATGACATGAAATGTGAGTGCCGTGGGCACAGTGGATGACAAACATTGAAAGTGTAAAGTTCGGCATTGCACGGGGAGTCTTTGATGGTGTGTCAGCTTACGTGACATAACGTCAGGTCAATAAATAAAACTTGTTCATAGGGTTACTTTCTTAATTTTCCTATCACCCCTGGCAGAGGGTGGTGCTCCTTTTTGAATCGCAGTTAGCCACGAGAAAATAAAGATTCCCCGAGGATGCCAAAATCATCTGAACTAGCGGTGTGCGTCAGACGTCACTGCATAGGTTCAAATGATACGAGAAGTGATTTATGATTTGATTATTTATTGGATGAAATGGCAACGTGGATGGAGGTAGATGCGCTTCCAATAAAAACAATGGCAAATTTCACTCAGCCCTGATGTATGCAGAGAAATATCTCCACTTCATTGTTAGAGCTGTCGTCACGTCAGGGTTTGAATAAGGTAACCGTTATGTAATATCTGATATCCCTTTTGGGGAACGGGAACCGCAATGAGAGAAAACCGCCAGAACTGCATGTACCGTTTTTGGCCCGGGAATATGTCTATGCAGCTAGAAATGTGTCTACTTCTTCAATCTGCTGAATGATTTGTCACCTTGTACATTTTTTTGTTGTATTGTATCGGTTTCCTTTATGCCTCATCACTTTCAGCTATACATCTTGGACGACTTGTGTGCTCCGTTGAAGCCAATGGAAACATATAATTGTCATAGTTTTCTTCTCCAAAGATCATCGGTGAACCGTGTCGCCAACTTTGCAATTTTTGCAGCCCCTGTAGCGCCACATGGAAGTTTTCTCGCAAAGAAGTGCATCGAGTGATCATATCTTTCACTTCCTCTTCACACACGAACAAATTTGTGGTAAAAACTGAGATGATGCTGAAAAATGTCCAAAAAAAATGTCAAAGTTGTACATCATATCCTACATTTTAATGTGATGTCAATGGCATCGGATGTATTTAGTTAGTTAGTTAGTTAGTTAGTTAGTTAGTTAGTTAGTTAGTTAGTTAGTTAGCTAGCGTTTATGCTAGTGTGTGTTTGCACTGTATATTATCTTCATTGTCTCCGCCCTGCTCTTCTAATAAATGGCCTGACTGCAGGGAAAAAAAATATACAGTATATTTAAATTTTTGCGTGTTTAAAAATACAAACATTTCCACATGTGTCTTTCGCTATTGCTATTCCACCACACGGAACTCTACCCACCGCTGTTTGTGAGTCGTTGCCCTTCAAAATCGTACTAAGGAAAAAAATGACCACATCAACTGGATCAAGACATGCAAAATCATGGAGGAGAATGAGGCTCTCCTTTATTTCGCCGCAAATTCAAATTCGTGAGGAGACTAAGGGCAGTAAGAAAATTCATTACTGCAGCTAAGTGGGCTGTTTTACTGACCAAAGTCTTGATTTGCTTGCAAAAGTTGGCATTCCACCAGTACTGGCGGAAGGTCAATCAGTCCGTCAGCCCTTTTGCTCGCGAGTGACAAATAACGGCAAACATTTAAAAAACTGACGGAACTAAGCACCTAAGGGAGCGTTCAGTTTTTTTTTTTTTTTTTTGGCCATCACTTACTGGTAGATATGGACTGATGAAGCCTTGTGAAGCTTTTATGGCCTTTGCCATATTGATTGGGGGAAAAAAAAGATTCAAAGCCAGAAAAAATCCACGACACATGACGGACGGGCAGAATTTCCTGACGCGCCCAGCTCTGTTTGCTTTCGGCATATATGCCAGAAAAGGGGATTGAATCAGCGGACAAGCTGGTGGTCTGCGTGTGACAGCGTGTGACAGTGACAGTGCCAGTGCCATCCGATTAGAAGTTAGTAACCTGGCATGCATCTTCTAGTGTTTGATTGCTGCAGGGCTTTATTTATGGGGAACGTTTCATTAACCTAACACGCAAGAACTGATGCAACTGAGGACTTTGCTGAGCTGTGAATCCAAAAAAGAAAAAGAAAAAAAGCTGTAACGAGAGAAAGGGGATGACATCAGTGATTTAAGTCCTTACCGAGTACAAGGGGGAGTAGCAATCATCACGCGGAGACCACAAGTGTATTATTTCAGTTTTTGTGTCCACTTTGTTCATCTTATGCAATTTTCTCTTTCAATCTCCAGAGAAGTGAGGGAATCCAAGACTGGAGCATGTTGGAACTGTAAGAATATCCAATGGAGGCCCACCATGCTGTCATCTCAGCGGACGGACGGGGAAGTCAGTGATGGCGACCGAAAACAGTTTAGCGTATCACAGCTGTGATAACTCAACTGGGCTGTAACAAATGACTTATTTGGTCATTTGGGGCGCAGGGCTCTTGCTGAGAGCAGCATCTGCGCCGTGTTGCTCCACTCCTGGATTTTTCAAAGACAAACTGAGTGGCTGGGAAAACGTGAAGTGGAGCCACACAACCTTTGCTCCGCGCTACTTGCAAAACGATGCCACATCTCATTAAACGTCAACTCTATTCAAAAATGTAGTCTCCAAAAGCAAGTTTTAAAATGTTGACTTTCCTTGTCGGCATACATCCAGCGTCCAGGGGTGTTGATGGCCTTCTGTCCGAGATGGATGTCGTTTCTCGTGTTCTGATGACATTTCCAAAAGAGTTATTGATGGGCGGGGATTGCAAATTGTAGATTTTTCTGTGTCACATGCGACTGGTGTGTTGCAGAGCGAAATCTGTTTTGCTGCCCAGTGAAATTTTTCCCCTATCAGTCCCCACCTTTGCAGATTTGTGAAAATGAGGAAAGGCCCTGGAGATACAAGTGTTTTTAAATTACGAGTGTGATCAGAAAACAAATGATTCCAGTATCTTAAGGCATATATATATACTGACAAATAATTCACTTTTTTACACAAAATACAACTTTAAATAATACTTGAGGAACACAAAAGAAGAGTAGGTAGGCCCATCAAAAACGAGATTGAAAAGCTTCATATAACTGATCTGGAGACCGGTGCTATCTTCCCCTCACTAGCCTCTTATGAGGCTAAATGACTCTTAAATCACTCTCCATTTTATTGTTCAATTTGTTTCTTTCTCTCCATAAACCTGAATCACTGTTGTAATTGCGTGAATCCGATTAGCCCACACGACCGCATGCATTGTCTATGCGCCGGCTGTCGAGAACAAGCCAAGCCGGCCGAGACTCCCATTCAGCCAAGATGGAGAAGTGGGGGGATTGATGATGGGCTGATGGTAAGGGGAGTGGTCTCGATCCTACAAGGCTTCAATAAAAGCCACTTGTGTGGACCTCTGAGTAGCCCGCACTTTCCAGTAGCATCAAAGGCATCTGCTGCACCGAAAGACAGAGGCTGCAGCAATATTACTTTTTTTTTCCAGAAAGAAATAAAAGATAAGGGAAAAAAAACTTTAAAAATCGTTTTAATACAAATTACAAATTAAGAGGGCCTCTTGTGTAAAAAAAAAATGATAAGTTTGCTGTGCATCACAATATTCTCCTTGACCCTGGCTGGCAGTGCTTACAGTCAGCGGACAGGCTCTGCCGCAACATATTCAGGTAAGATTCCAATTTTTATTCTGTTCAGAATGATGACTTTTGTTATTTTAAATCATGAGGGAATGAGCCATGTAATGAGCAAAATGCTCCCACGCAGCAGGAGGGTCGCCGGAGGTTTCCGGGGTAGTAACACACAGAGACGTTGGCTCGTTGGCTTTCTGCCAGCAGACCACCACGTTTTGCAATGACTCGGGAATAAATCGCCAATGTGGCCAACGCTCAGAAAGTCGGGCAGAGGTTGCTCTGTGCAACTGTCTGACAGGGGCCAGTGTGTCTTCTGGAAGTTCTTCATTAGACAGTCTGCTTTTTTTTGGGGGGGTGGGGGGTCAGTCAATCACTTGATTAGCCAGTTGGGTCATTCATTCATTCTTTAGGCAAGCATTTGGACCATCTATTGGTCGACTCTAAAATTTTGAATAACATTGGTTGTTTGTTAGTAGCAATAAAATTATAGAGGTGTATTTTGATGCCCAATAGCACCAAAAGATATGTTTAAAAACATCCTTAAATATTGTGCACTGCAAGAGGGAGACAAATACCACACACACACACACACACACACACACACACACACACACACAAAACAAAATATATGTATTATATTGATGTTGCGAGTTGATTGAATCACTTTCAGCATCGCCTGCATGCTCATTGCTGACTCAGAAGTCGCAGGCTGGATAGCCAGCCAACTTTGTGCTATTCAGAGTTGTCTGTGAGAGGGACAACGCTGGGAAGTGGTGAAGCTTTTTTTTTTCTCTTTTTTTCTCAAATGTTGGAATTGTTCCCACAACAACCAGTGAAGTGTGTGCGCAGGGAGGGGGGATGGGCTGCACTATGAGAAAGCACTTGTTTGATGAGACTAAGCTTCGCACCAGGAAAACGACAATAGTCTTTTACTTCTTACTGATTTTCAAAGGAAATATTAAAAAGTACATTTGCTCATTTTACAGTTATAAACCATTCAACCTGCGCAAATTATTATTCACCGTGAGCGTGTTTGCTAGCAGTCGCAGAGAACAGAAATTTCAATTTTCCTACATGACACATATTCGTTTGCATGGGGCCTTGTGGCTACATGCCAATGGGGAAAAAAATAACCAAGACTCAAACATTGCTATAAGGATTTATTTCTAAATGAACTGCTCCATCTTGTGAGCCACTCCTGTTAGCACTCATGTAGCGCCTCCAGTGCAGTGCGGCACAATACAGGTAGCATTTTATGAAACTTATGAACGGTGCATTGTCCACCTGCTCACAGGGTCCGCCTGTCCTTCCACTTAGTGACTCACTCCCGCACTCAAAGCATTTTTGGCACTCTGACACAGTAGCGGGCATCCTGACAGGAGCCGAGTTACGATCGACGACCAATGGCCAAATGTATAGAACCACATACTGAACGGCAGCCAAGTAAGACTTTTCCCTGGAAGTCTGTTAAGCGTGATTCCAGCTGCGGGTGCTGCTCGCTGGGGAAAGAGCTCCCTGGGAAATGGCCTCAATCCAAATCCAAGCCTCAAGTCCTGTTTAGGTTACCATATCAGACAGTGATGATGCACGGTCGCGTTTACTTATCTGCTCATGAATTGTGAGGTAAATCTGACGTGACAGGTCGGTGTGCAGGGATTTGCTTATCCTGTCAAGTACGCACCCACCCCGCGCCACTGTGCTGTACCCGCTTTCTATATTTGTGCTCGTTATTCATTACAGAGCGCGTGAACGATATTGTAATTAGTGAGGAGGTTTCGACGTGCTTTGTTTACCCCAGCTAGGCTTGTTAATTATCCTGCCATATTGACACAAACAGGCCAGCACCTAAAGAGCGAAAAGTTCTGAGGTGGAGTGTTGAAGTATCATCTGAAATTATAAGTTACAAGCGCGCCGTCTTCCATCGATCAGGTCGATACATTTGATACCTTGTTCCTTGACAATATTGACCCTTTCAAGCACCATGTAACCTGATGCCATTATAAGCCGCATGACGTGCAAGCACTCACAGCAGACAATGAGGCACTCTAAAACCACGACAGCGTACTATCCAAAGGGAAGATTCATTTTGGGGCGTTAAGGCAAAGCTAGGTAGGGAAAAAAAAGGTCTTCAAGTTCTTATATTGTCAAGAAGGGGTGACTTAGGCTAGACCCATTTTAGCCATGCCTTAAAAAATTAACACGTCATGTGTATATTGTATGTAAATATAGTAAAAATGTAAGTACAGTTAGTATAGGATCTGAAGGTGTCCGTATGCATTCGGGCAGAATACCTTCTAAATGGTCTCAAGGATACTCGTGGCGCCAGATGCTCCCAGTTTGCCCAATCCAGGAAATATGTTTATGCTAAACTACATCCAGTAGTCCAAGCAAAGTTCCAACTCAGTCATTTCCTTCAGAAATCTGGGACACACTGTTTCAGACCAGCTGACAGCAGTTCCTGACTCCAATTACCAGACTGGTTCAAGGGCTGTACCTGTGGAGACAGGGGTTAAGGGGTTGTGTACATCTGTCCATCTGGGGCCTATTATTGCCTAGAGTTGGGCACTGCTGTTTTGCTGCTCAGGCCCACTTATCCAAGCCCTGTGAGGTCAAAGGAATGGTGATTACAGAGGTTGTGGGAACCCATGTCGCAAAATAAATGAGCTACCATTTGGAGGGTGTGCTGCTTGTAGTAAAGGAATACGATATTTGTTTTGTCGATGTGTTGTGTGTTAGAAGCTTTGTTTATATCTGTTTCAACTCAAGCTTTGGCAGAAGCATTAGAGGACGAACTCAACATTTCTAACAGCGTTCAACCATCCCCATGCTCCTTTCTAGTTAAGGTGATGGCCGACCTTGGAGCCAACGTTACTTTGCCCTGCCGCCTCCCGGAAGAAAGCAGCAGCTTCTTTAGCATCGGCATCCGAGTTAAATGGACCAAGGTAGCGGAGGACGAGGCCCTGAATGAGGACGTGCTGCTTTCCATGGGCTTCCACAAGAAAACGTACGGAAGCTTCGAGGATCGCGTCTACCTGCAGGAGCGCGACAGCGACGACGCGTCCTTGGTGATCACCGACGTTTCCATGGATGACGCCGGAACATACCGTTGCGAGATCATCAACGGCATGGTAGACACCATCCAAGAGATTGGCTTGGAAGTTCAAAGTGGCCTTAGAGATGGTAAACTGATTTAGATCTCCATCCTGTGTTTCTATTGAACATGTTCATATCTTTTTTTTTATCTGGTAGGGAAAAAAAGTATATTCAAACTGTACTGTAAATAATCTGTACCTCACAGAAACGTCAATGTCAGGTTACGCCACTTCAGGTTATTATTACAATTGCATCTGCTAAATGGCGACATTACCGAGAGGGACATTATTTTAGCAGAACTCCGTAGAACAAGTTTAACTGAGCACATGCTTTAGCTTTTCACAATTTCGACCATCGCAATGTTCTTCTCCATAAATGAGTCGCTCCAACCCACCCTTAGATAATCGTTTTTGAATAAACCATCGCTCCAAACGCAGTCATCAAAGTAACAACAATCATTTTAAATCCACCCAGGAGCTGGAGCCGATCTCAACTGACTTTGAGAAAATCTCCTTTTCTCCTTTGCAGGTGTGGTGTTCCCCTACTCACCACCTCTTGGGCGCTACAGCTTTTCCTTCCACGAGGCTTTGCAGGCTTGTTTGGATCAGGACGCGGTGGTCGCCTCCTATGACCAACTGTTTGAGGCCTGGAAGGGCGGCATGGACTGGTGCAACGCCGGCTGGCTGGACGATGGCACCGTGCAGTACCCCATCACAAAGCCGAGAGAACCCTGCGGCGGTGCCAACAACCGACCCGGCCTCAGAAACTACGGCAGGCGTGACAAGTACATGGGCCGCTTTGATGTGTTCTGCTTTGCCAGTCCATTGAATGGTGAGTATTGAGGCGAACGTTTTTTAACATTTTTGACCTAGCAAGTAAACATTAATTGGGTCCAGACTTCAAGCAAGGTAGCCCAGATAGCAACGTAAACTTTACTGTCAACAGAGCTCTGGTTAGTTGACAGTAATCTAGCTGTCTCTGTAATTTGTAGCATGCCAGTTACGATGCTCACTTCAATTTATCGGACTGAAATTTTGTTTCCGATCAAATGTTCTGATTCGTCCACTCCACGCAGGACATTTCTACTGGCTGACCCAGCCTGAAAAGCTCAACTTCGATGAGGCCGTCCAGGCTTGCTTCGATGACGGCGCAGAAATTGCCAAGGTGGGTCACATGTTCTCCGCTTGGAAGCTGGAAGGCTACGATCGTTGCGACGCCGGCTGGTTGGCCGACGGCAGCGTCCGTTACCCGATCTCCAGACCCCGCAGGAACTGCAGCCCCACAGAAGCTGCGGTGCGCTTTGTTGGATTTCCAGACAAGCAACAGAAGCTCTTCGGTGTCTACTGCTTCAGACCTGAGCCCTGAGGAGCCCGACTGAAGCCACCACCACCAAAGAGCCGCAACCACAACCCCAAATTTGCAAAAATAAATTACCTACTCCTTGGATCTTGACTAAAATGAACATTGGAACACACAAGCAACCGTGGTTACCTTTCAGAACCGTTTTAGAGGACATTATCATATCATCTACAGTAGAATACAATATGCAATGTATCAAAATCACAGATTTGACGGCGACAAGGAGTTGATTGTTTTTTCTCCACTGAGTAATTATGGAAAGCTCAAGGTTTAGCACTGCTATGGTTATAGCGCAAACATTGAAACCGTTTTTGGGTTTTTTTAATAAAACATCAAACTTTGCAATATATTCATCAAATGTCAGCTTGCACATTTACTAAAACTTGGCTGCAACGTTTGGTGTGCAGTTTAAATGTTACATTGCATCGTCATTGCCGAACATTTTGTTTCATTTCAACCACATGGTGCGGTTTGCACACTTTTTATTTCACAGGGAAAAATGAATGTAAACAACTTAGACTGTGATTTCTTCCGAATAAGAAAATACCAATCAAATCAGCTTCCGTTTTTGTTTTCCTTTTTTTTTTTTTTTACAATTCTGACTGACTTTTCTTACAAAACTATTTTTAAAACAATAATGAAAAATAAAACAGCTGTTATTTCACTTTGTGGAGTTTTTCTTCCCCAAAATCCATTTTTGGAGGTCTTAAAACTTAAACAGGCAATTTAGAGTCCACTACACTGAGAAGATTCAAAAGCAAGCTCACCCCCAATGCATGTATTTATTCTTTGGCTTATTTTAATTTGCACAAGACTGGCTGGGAAGCCCCTCTAGTTAGACAAAAGGAACCGTCGTCCGTCTGAAAGGCAGTCTGTTGCAAAGCATGGGAATGGGGTCATGTTTAGCTTGCTACTGCAGTGAAATGCCAGCAAAATATAAATGCCATGGTGAAATGTCCATGGATGCAAGGTCAACATAACACACGGACAAAAACAGGAATTCACCAAAAAAACTTACTTACATTTTATTTTGAAAAATGTGATGGGGCACTAACTAGCATACTGCATACAAAAAATAATTACGGGGACAGTCGTGAACACATTTTCCTTTGGGTCTACAATTAATACCCTTCTTTAGTGGCACCACAACACAAAAAAGGCCAAAGAAAAAGCACCCCCCACAAAAACGAAGTCGGTCTACAAGAGCAAAACAGTCATTCAATCATCTCACTTGCAATGTTTGATTATTGGACTGTGAGTCATTCAGAAACGGAATGGGAAAACCTCGCCCCACTCTCGAGCGAATCAAAGGCTTGATCAACAGCGCTACCTGCTGGTGGAGGTACAAAACGGCCTCGGGTGAAGGGCTGCACTTCCTCACTTTTACTTAATCAAATGAAATGATTCGAGTACAGCATATTGATATATTCATTTTTATTTCTTTGGTGAGTTAAAGAGAGAGGTGAACAGGCTGACCTCTTTTTTAGGAAAAAAAAAAACAAAAACGTCCCAGACATTCACAGTGTGACACAAGTTATAAATATAAAAGGATATTATGTGCACATTAAGGCTGAGACACTCACAAGGACATTCACAGACAAAATAAAATCACGTTTCCATTTGAAAATAAATTGTGAATTATTACATGTTTGGTACAGCTAAGTAAAACAGAAGCATTTCAGGAAATCAGGAGCATATGGGAAATAAATTACATGCATGTCTGCTAACTTAAACAGGTGGTCTGTTCAAGTCTTTCGGAGAAAATAGAAAATACATTCTCTCAATAACCGGCAAGGTGTAGCTCAGAAGCAGCAGATGACAGCAAAGTTCGGTGGTGTATACATTGAAACGGCGTGATGCTTATTGTAAACATGTCGTAGCAAAATGTTGTGCACATCAAATGCATTCATTTTTGCTACGCCTTTTATAGAAAGCCACCGGTGTGTATCGATGTCCATTGGTCGATGGCTTTATTGATGTGCAATCTAGCACACATGGACCATACTTTCAAAATAAAATAGCATTAATTCTCTACATAGAAATGTGTTTTGCAAAAAAAATGTCCCAGGCAAAACATCAAGGTTGGAATTCAGGTTGGTACCTTTGAAAGCTGTCTCCGCTAAAGGATTGGTTTAAAACAAAAACAAAAAAAAACGTTGACTTTAAAATGATTCAACTGGTCAACAGTTATGCGACGGCAACGCCAACTGCTTTGTGCGATTAATCACCACTGGTACTCGCAATTACGCTCTGAAATGTCGTTGTCGAAGCGCATAGCAGCAAACAAAATGCTTTCAAATAATGTAAGCGCTATAAATTCACACCGTTTTCGTAGGGACCACTTATGGCGGATTTCAAAGCTCAGTTGGAATTGAGTAACAGTCATGTTAGAATGTAAAGGCATTGTTATCTTTTTTTTGATGACCTAAAATAAAAAAAGTGTCCTTTTTTTTTTTTTTGCATTTCCAGTAGCCAGTTGAAAATATATCTCCACACAGGGCATGTTAAAAATCAGTGTCTCTCGTTAGGAAAAGTCATTTTCTTTAAAAGGCACTCCCTAAGATTCCATTGTCATCCCCAATGCAGGTCCTCTAGGTTGTTTATATTCCCTTGTGCTTGTTCCATATTTTTTTGTTTTGTTTTGGGTTTTTTGGCGCACAAATAATTGATTTGTCCTCAATCCACATTGGTAATCACATCCTCTTCCGTTTGTGTTCCGGCTTATCTCTCCGTCCCCTGTAACGCTGATGGTGGAGACGGAAGGCCTGCTGATCTGGCCATTGCCTGAAGTGGGTGATGCTGTACACCCTTGTGTGGTGATGTTTCCGAAAGAAGTTTCTTTGATAGTTGGATGCTGCAATGAAAAAATTATGTGAAAAGTTAGCTCGAGAACCTCCGATTGAATACGAATGAATCCTTGTGCTTCACTTACGGTTCATGCAGGTGATTTTGGGAACATCCCAGTGCCCGTTACCCCGACAACGGATGGTTGGGAGGTGCCTCTGAATGTATCCCATGCCGCACTGGTACCTCACCAGCGAGTTGACCTCATAGCGTTCACGGTGCCTCCCAAAGGTCCGTGCGTTTTCCACCAGAGGAGGCTGGCTGCATGACACTGAGGAGCACAAGCAACTTCATATGAAATTCGCCGACGACCAGAAGCGTTCACCATGAGGATCAGTAAAAAAAATGTGACATTTATTTGAAAAGCAAGATTGGTCACAAACATTTCTTGCAATAGCTCCAAGTGGAGACAATTTGCAATTTTGTTATTTAGCAAGAAGCATGAAGTCGATGAACATATTTTGCCTTAGTGGGCCACATCTGGCCTTCGGGCCTTGAGTTTGACACCAGTTGTTATACAAGATCTATTTCTATATTCTGTGACTTGGCACATACACTGAAAAAAAAAAGTTGCACGGCATTTACTCAATTTTATTTTCGTCAACTTTGAATTCATTCAATATGGCTTGCAATGACTAAACCATCCCTATTTGACAGATGAATGTGGATGATTTTCTGGAATCAAAACCCTAGTTATCTCCATTGAGGGTTTCCTTGTTGTCGCTGTTACAGACTTTTGGACACATAAAGGGAAACACCAAGGGGAAAAAACAGTATTGGAAAAGATTAATAAAGTGATTTGAAGGTGTAAAAAGTGGTACTGATCTTCATCAGATGTTCTGCATCATCTCTGTGTGTGTGTATGTGACATTTACCTGTGCCCTTCTTGCATGTGAAGGTGAGATGGTAGTTGCACGGAACGTCATTCCACTGGCCGTCCTCATGCCAGATCATCACCACACAGTCCTCCCCGGAAGAGAAGAAACTGTCGGGCTGGCTGGGCCTCCAGTTTTCGTAGTGCTGCAATTCAAGAGCGACAGGGCGTGTAAGGCATGACGTCACGCAAACAGAAAATCATTTTCGTTGAGCTGTGATTTTACTCAATGCCCACCAGAGGTCGCCTTTGTGCGGAAAGATGTGACGGTGATTTTATTTTTTTTTTTTTTATTTTATTCTGTGGGGGACCCAATGAAACGATATGTTATAAATTACTTCTAGGAGCATTAAGGGTCATTTCCAGTCATGCAAGACCTCCAATTCTGTAATGACTGGAGTGTTTCACACTCAACGAATTTGAAATTTAGTTGAATTGAATTTTTAGCATGATTCTCAAATGAAACCCTCCATCTCCTCCATGTAAATGGCTGTCAGACTTAAGCGTTGACATAACATGACATCACACGGTCTGCATACTTAACATGACAAATGTTACTCCACAGATGTGCTGCTCATTTACACATTTATACAACTTGTACACACAGCTGAAGTGCTGCGGGGTATTCGACGTGCAATTGATGCAACCTGCGGTCCTTTCAGCAAATTGTGGGTTCAAACGACCTCTTCAAAGATGAGACCCCCACCATACCTTAGCCCCCCCTGTGCCCTCACACAATCCCAGCCCCCGACCCTACTCCAAGTCTTGTCCCTGGGCTGTGCTACTCTGTCATTAGGCTTTACAAACACAGCCACTTCCTGCTGGCCTCGCTGGTAACAAATGTCATCAGCTGCACAACTGTGCACAGCAGGCCGCCATCTCTCTCAAAATAATCAAACAAACTCTGATCAGCCACACAAGGTTACGCAAGCCAAAACACTTTACTCCCCTTGTTTTAATTGGTGAAAGGGCCACATCAAAAACGATTATTTTTAAATGTGAACAATGTCAGAAAGAAGCTGTTGAAGAATAATGTTGCATTTTTAGGAATTTTAAAAAATGCATTCAATTTTGAGTGGCAGAATTTCCAGATAAACTTAAAGGAGACCATATGTGACCAGCAGCTGATGTCTTTCTTCGTGTCACATATGATGCATGTATCAAGCAGTTATGGTCCAAATACCTCTGCTTGTTTTACGTTATTTTTTTTCTCATGATACATTTGTGCGATCACATTAAACTGTTCACATTGATTTGTGTTGATGTGACAAAATCATTTGTGAACATTAAAAAGTAAATTGGCAAAGATCCACAACAGGCCTCAACTGAAAAAATATATACTTTACGTTAACCGTGTACGGTAGGATGACCTGATATTAGAATTGTATTTTTGTATTATACTTTTTTTTAAATACTGCCTTTTCATGGAAGTTGAGAGCATTTTTCTTGAGAATTTTTGTTTGTCTCAAAACAGTGTGTGGTACACATGCTCCTTCTAATGACGTGCAAAAGAATAACTGACTTAAATGTTCCAACTGTGAAATGTTAGCGTGATTTCAAATTTGTTTTAATCCAGCTCAGTATATTTGTCAAGTACAGGTCAGTTGTATTTAACTTTGAAATCGGATACAGTTGCATTTAACCTTTCTAAATGGTTTCTTTTCCAACGTTTATGTTGGTAAATTTTTTTATTTACCTTATTTGCAATATCAAGTCAAGTCAACTGTATTTATAGAGCACTTTCAAACAGCCATCGCCGCATATAACTTGATGTCTTCATTTTTAAGTACCGATGTTTTAAAAGTATTTTTATTTTACCACATTTATCTTGACAATATTATTAGCTATACGTGAAGGAAAAAGGCTGTGCCATTTTTTTTAGTGAACCCTTGGGCCTGTTATGCTACTGTATTTCAATGTCCATCATGACGGAAAAGAAAAAGCGTAAACACGTGGAGTATTTTTAGCCATTGGGTGAGTGTGACCACCCATGCAGACCCCCCATATTGCTTCGTCCATTTTTCTGTCTTTCTGCAGGCAGGCACAGGTGCTGTCCATCTGTGTTGTCTTCCCGCCTGGTGGCCCTTCCACTAGCGAGTGGCTGCCTGCTCTGGGAAGGAGGGGGGGGTGACACTAAAACATACCTGTCTATGCCTGCAAGCCTATAACCTCTATCCCCCCCCAAAAGGTGGTATTGGTACCCTCATCACCCCTCATTTGAGAGAGGAGATCAATAGGTGGCTTGTGCTGATCTTTAAAGCCTATCTGTTGAATAATCGTTGAAGTATGGACATCATTCTGTACAGCACCGATGCACATGGCAATTAGTCACTTTCTTGTCTCGTGACGTATACTCAACAGCTTCCGCGACACCACCAGAATTGGCAAAAGTACTCAGACTCTGTATGAAAGTAAAAGTACAGATACAATGGGAAAAAAAACTTTGGGATGTACTTACAGGATCGACAACAGTATTAAGTAGAAATGATGTTTTGTGTGCTGCCATTTATATACACCCATTTTGAGAAATTGGACTGAATCAATTAATCCGACCAACATTACCTCTCTCTATTTGCGGATGTCTTTCGTAAACCATATTGTACCCACAGAGGTTGAAAAAAGCTACGAGCCTATATTCACAAAGTAAGTCATACAAAGTACTGAGACGGAGATAAGAAGACCTTGATGATGCGCCGCCCGGACGATTTTTGTCTTGAGAAAAGAGCAAATACCGATTAATTGCCTTTCCATTCATAACAATGGGGAAAGTTGATTTCAGATATGAGCGTTGTCACGGATCAAATTAAACACACATCTCGAGGCACCACTCAATCTGTTTTCAAATGTGAAAAATAATGTATTTCTTAGTTACTTCCCACCACTGAACTATCCGGTTTCCATTCGTGTGCTGCTTTTGTCGCACCCAGAATGCCTTCTCCAAATATTGTTTGGCACACACTGGGAACATTTTCAACAGCAGAGAACTTCATGAGAAAATCAACAGTGCCCCCTAAAAAAGGGTGTTCCTCTCTACA
Organism: Hippocampus mohnikei; assembly: GCA_026261675.1. Taxonomy (NCBI): domain Eukaryota; kingdom Metazoa; phylum Chordata; class Actinopteri; order Syngnathiformes; family Syngnathidae; genus Hippocampus; species Hippocampus mohnikei. The sequence continues at coordinate 6,311,993 of JAKGUB010000348.1, forward strand.
TGAGTGCATCTGTCATTGACATGACGTCCAAATATTTAGACTGTCGCTCTGCCATGTTTGTTGAGGGGGAGAAAAGAACTGCGTGAGGGAACAACCTATCTTACCATGGGGCTCCCATCAGTCCAGCGGAAGTCACTATCAAACATTTTATCATTCAGGCCAATCCACTGGTAATCCCGTCCGAGACCTACCAAACAGAAAAGACAACAGATTTCATTTGTCTCTCTCTCTGAGGACTGCTTATGAACAAAACACGAGAGACGGAAAGCAAAATTACGGCTCACTCCTGAATTTACATTTTCATATTTGACTGACTATGCTGTGCTTCTAATGCTTACGGTTGACAAAAAGTTGCTCCTCATGGCAAAGGATGCTCGTCAGGTGAGCCCCTTGCATGCGGCAATCTCTCTCTGCTGTATCCCAGTTTCTTCTGCTTGGGAAATATTTGTAGCACTGGCCCTGAAACTTGTGCCAGCCATACGCACACGTCTCTGTATCTGCAAGGAAAGAAAACAAAAATTGAGGAATACACAAGTACAGTATTTGAGTCACTCCCATCCATGCAAGTGTCTCATTGACTTCAACCAATGTTCACGCCTGACCCTTGAGGCTTTCTGTATCTCAAGAGTACTAGATCATCAAGATGATAGTTGGATAGTTCCTCTAGAAGCATGTTAACAGCTCTAGGATGTATGCAAATGTGAGGTCATGTGACCAAAGGTTTGAGAGTTTGTCCATCCTAGAGTGACAACACTGTACTCTTAATTTATATCACACTGATGGTGATCCTCGTGTCTAAATATTCACAATAAAATCCACTCTGTTAGTTTAACGGCTTTCATTTCAGTGCAATCCAAGAAGGATACAAAGGCAAATATCCCCCTGGGCCGCTCTTTGAGCAAGCACTTCTAAGAGACGGCAGCTGCATAGAGTACACAATCTCACTGATGAGTGATCCCTTGCAAAATGAATGGCGGAGAGTGCCTGCACGCTACTTCCAAATTTCTGTTCAAGTGATTCTTCTTTTTAAATGGATGAAAAGCTGGACATGATGCAAAAGACTCTAACAAATCAATTTTTCATGAATACAGTTGAATCTCAGGTCATTGTTTCAATCGGTGATATAATTTTTACCATTAAAATGAATAAACCAACATCAGTCCCTCAACCAAGTCGCCTTCGCAAACAGCTGGAAAGGAACACATTGTTCGGCCCTGTGTCGACGACCCTCGATGCGCCCCCTAGTCACTGCAACAATCTTCAGGGCTTCCTAATAATACAATCACTTGGACTTTTCACTATCTTCTGAGTCATACCGTGGGCCAGTAAAAAATTTGTTGAGCAAAAACATACCCTTCTCACAAAACAGCCCAGAGTAGCTCGAGAGGCAGAGACAAGCGAAGGAAGCCACCCCATCAACACATGTACCTCCATTGCGGCAAGGGTTGGACTGGCATTCATCAATGTCTAAACAGACAGATTTGTTATTTAGAAACCACAAAACTCCTCCAAAGTTTTTTTTTTTTTTACACAAAGAGATATTTTTAAGACAGTTTCCTACCTGTTTCACAGTGATCACCATCATAGCCCGGTGCACAGTTGCATATTTGGATGCTGCCACTCATGAAACAAGATCCTCCGTTCAAACAAATGTTTTCTAGACACGATTCAAATACTGGAAAAAAAAAAGAAATTCCATTTGTTCAACGTGGATCTATTTCATTGTATTTGTTCATAATCATACCAAAAAATGTCAGAAACCTACCGTAAATGTCAACAGTCTCTCCTACAATGGTGTCGCCCAGGTCACGTGCTGGGTAATGTGTTTCTCCTTCAGTGAGCAATGGAGGTGGAGTTATGTCACTGTCGAGTTTGTGATCCTTGCCGGAAAGCGGTTGGGTGGGGTCCACTGATGCATTCTGGCTTTGAGTTTCAGCTGGTGTCATCTTTGTGAACTCTTGGACTTGTGGCTTTACTGTGAATCGTTCTGTCTTATCTGCACCCTCCTTCCCAACGCTATGAACGGTTGTTGACCCCACCTTAGATGCAGTGGTGGTAGCATCTACCTTGAAGACTGTCTGGATATCATTTGATCCTGGGTATGTTGTGGTGATCAAGTTTCCGGACAATGCAGAAGTGACTGTTTCTCTTCCGATACTGTACAGTGAGTCTGAAGGCTGACTGTCAGCAGCTTGGCTAGTAGTGTACATTGTTGTTTCTGTTGATTTTATACTTTCAGTGTCTTCTGGAATACTCTCTACTATGTTGGGATTTAATATCTCATAGTCTGGCGTCTCTTCAGTTAGTTCTTCATAAACGCTGTCAGGTGGAGACTGTGTTACTCGGACATCTGTTTCTGGAGGTGATTCAGTCATTTCACCACTTGAAACTAGTTCCTCTGTAAGGTCAATTGTAGCTAAAGCCACTGTGGTGGACACAGGTTCAGTGACTGAAGGGGCAATGGTTGTAAATTCCTTAAACTGTCTTGCAGATGTGAAACTGGTCGGTGATGCATCTTCCGAGGAGTGATCAGTCTGGGGGCGAGTCGTGATAGCAATCTCTGATCGGGATTGCTCCAATGATTCTCGGGGGGGTTTTGAGTGTTTTGGAGGGGTGAAGGTTGTGACAAACTGCACCAAAATACTTTCCTTTGAAGGTAGTGATCCAAAAGGGACTTCTGAAATGTGTTCTTCTGGTTTCGTTGTAGCCACCACTTGGTAGTTGGTCGTGATCTCTCCAGTATGCGTTGTTATGTCAATGAATTGAGTCTCCTTACTCTCAACATCTGTCGATACTGACTCAGTAGAAATTTGGGACATGCCAGGGGACAGGGTTGAGTAATCCTCTGTCATTGGGGTATTAGTCGATGTAGAACCAGATGTTTCTTCATAGAAATATGACTCTGTCTGAGGTGATGTTGAACTACTCAAGTCTGCATTGTAGATGCTTGGTATTGTAACCCCTGAACCGTCTTCTTCTGTTGAGGTGATGAAACTTGTCGCTGTTGACCCAGAAGCTTCCTCACTGTCTGAGGAACTTTCACCAGCTGTATCTGGTGCCGCTGTATTTGAAGTCACAGTTTCATCAGAGGATACTTGTTCTGTAGCATTTAAAATAACATCTACTGGTGGACTTAATGAAGGTGTGGTACTTTCTGGTTGCACTGAAGCTGATTCGGTTAGTCCACGTGGGCTGTGCTCACTTGAGCTTTCAGGAGAGCTTTCAAATTTCATCCAAGTAGTTTCTTCCTCTGGTTTTGCAGATGAACTAGATTGTGAAGTTGTATCAGGTGAGATTATTACATTAGTCGGTGAGGGCTCAAATGTATTATATTCCACTTCAGCATGAGTAAGCATGCCACTTGGGTCTAAGTACTGACTTGACCAGTCAATGGGAAACATTGTAGTTGTAGAAAATAAGTCTTTGGTAAATGAAGATGTGACATGGTCCACGGTGCTCTCATCCTGTGATGGGCTTAATGTTATTCGGTCAGAGGAATGTGAAACAGTTCCCACTTCATGTTGCATTGTGGTTACATTGTTTGTTTCCTGCTCTTGGGACCTTATGGATTTATCTGTGCTCAAAAGAGTGGATAGTGTAGAAGTATTTCTATTATCAAATGTTACTATGATTGGCGAAGCAGTTGTGTCATCTGAGATCTCGTCAGCGGAGCCTTCCGTAGCTATAGGATATAATGATGTTGTGAGGAGCATCTTAGAAGTAGCAGCTGTTGGATGTTCTGTTACATGAATGTGTTCATGTGATTGTGTCTTAGAAAGATCCATGAAGGAAGTAGCAGTTGCCTTCTCAGTGCTGTAGAGACTTGAAGCATCAGTTGATAGAAGTATTTCAGCCTCCCCACTACCAGGCTCCGGCAACACATCTAGACGTGATATTGTTTCCAGCTTCACTGTTGAAACTGTCAGCCTTTCATTACTTGAGGTGCCAGGAACATCAGGTGCCAAACTGCGCATTGGTTTCACAGTACTGTAGAAAGATGGCCAAATGCTTGTTGGTTTTCTGCCATTCTCAGCTCCACTAATAATTTCAGACCTCTTAGTGCTAAACAATGAAGAAGTTGAGAGTGTTACTACATCGGATGCTGTCCATCCTGAGGATGAATCTCTTGTTGCTGATGTTTTAGTACTGAACACATTTTCTCCTCCAGAGCCTTCGTCTGAGTCATATATACTTGATTCTTGGTCAGATACTTGACTGGTAGGTGTTGTAAACATCGGCGCGTGTTGTTTAACAGTGACTGAATGTATAGAAATTTTTGAGGGTACAGGTGACGTTTCATCAGTCCCACTTGTGGCTGTGATGGCTGTGGGCGATGAGGTTAAGACCGTATCCTCAGGTGTTAAATCCTCATCGAGGACACCACTTCCTTGCTCAGTTATATAAATCTCATCGCTAGTCTTGTCTGGGGATTGTGTTGATAATGTAAATTCCTGTGTGGACTGCCTGCTCGGTTGAGTTAACAAATCATCTGTGGTCTTGTCTAGTTCTGTCTCATCAGTTTTACCAATGGCTACATCTCCACCTGATCCATCTGAACTTATCTCTAAATCAACCTCTTCAGGTGGAAGCCCAGAGCTCTCCATGTCACCATAAGCGGAAGATTCTTTTGAGGGAAACAGAGAGTGACTTGACACTTTTATGGGTTGAGTCGCTTCAATTATACGAGGATTTGATGAATTAGCAAACAAACTAGCCCCCAAACTTTCTTCTGTAACCGTAACTAATGGTGTGATGGTGGTTTTGGACAAGATTACCTGTTCTACAGATGATTCTTCTTTTGGTGTTACTGGGGATAAATCAATTGTAGTAGCAGATGTGACATCTCCTAAGCTTCCAACATTTTGACTCTCTGCATTGCGACTTTGTTCTGTTGTAGCCGGTAAAGAGGATGTGCTTCGAGCTTCAATGGGTGTCATTGATGTAGCTTTCTTAGTACTAAACAGAGAAGGCACTGAAGTCACTTGGGGTTTTGAAACAGTGGTAGGATTGACAGATTCTGATAGAACATGAATTGCTGCCTCTTCTGTATTAGCCTCGGTGGAAGGGTTTAGCCCTGCAAAGGTTGAAAATGGTTTCTTTGTGCTAAACATCGTTGAAACGGGATCCAATGGGACATCATCTGAACCTGCATCAATTGTGGGAAATGTCGCACGAGGAGTCGGAGCAATAGTTTTCCTTGAGGTTGAATTAATGTCCGTGCTGATGCTGTGTTTTGAAGCTGCTGGGGACTCTGTGTTGGCAAGTGTAAAGGCTGTTAAAGCAGAAGTTAGGTCTCCAGAGCCTTCGTGAATGTTGATAACTTCTGCATCAGAACCTGTTGTACTTGGAAGTGAAATAATTGTCGTTGCAGCTTTCACTGGGCTGTACAAAGATGTTGATGAGACAGGGTGAGAAGGAGGCTCCTCAGTCAATGTCCAATCAGCAGTGGGCAACATCACTGTGACGATGTTTTTGTCTGTGTTCTTTTGTGTAACGGGGGAAATTGGAGTATCAGTGCTATAATGAGAATAATCTTTGCCATTTCCTTCCGTTGAATATGATGCTGTTGATAGTGTTGGTGTTTTTGTACTAAACATTGAAGAGATGTTTTCAGATGTTTTGCCTGTGACTTTTGTCGAGGGGTTTTGATCAATAAGTTCTGTGTCATCAATTATTTGAATGGAAGGCTTAAGAGAAGCTGGAGATTTTGTAGACATCTCCTGAGAGGTGCCAATCACAACAGCTGAGTGGCTGCTATATTTCACTGTATTATCTGTCATTGACAGAAACGGCAAACTAGAAGACTCTTCTGTTAAAATTTCAGTTGTTTGTCCATTTGAGCTGTCCTGTTCTGGAATAATTATCGCTGAACCTGCATCAAATTCATTTATGATTGGAATAGCTGAAGTGCTCGGTGGTATTTTAGTTTGTGTGTTTATGGACTGTGCTGCTGTTGTAGTAGTGATTCCTGGTAATGTAGATTGGCCATGGAGATTGGAAGTAGGTGTTGCTTCAGTAAAGCCTTTTACTTGAACAAAAGAAGTGAGCAACTCCGACTCTGGTGATTGTTTCTCAGGGCTCAGGGAAGACGCAGAGCTCATAATTGTAATTGTTTCTTCAATGGCTACATTCATGTTGCTCTTGTCATTTGTAGTTGATACGGCAGATGTTGACTTAAGTTCAGACATCTCAGTGTTGGAGACAGAAGATGTCTTTGCAAATATGTCTTGGGTTTGATAACCCGACCCTTCGAGATGATCAAGGAATGGTTTTGTCCCAATTGTGAACAGCACTCCATCAGTCTTAGCTGTAGTCACATACTTTTGTATTTCCGGAGACACTGAAGTAGGTTGTTTAGTACTATGGAAGGATGACTGTGTTACTGATACTGTTGAGACTTGATTGTTTTGAGATTCTTGCGATGCTGTCATAGCTGGTGTCTCTGTGCTGAACATTGAGGAAACAGTTGGTCTTGCTGGCTCCTTCATAAATCCATCTGAACTGTCTCCAGAACTCTCAAAATCTGAGGTAGTGGCATATGGTAGGATTCCAAGTTTGATGGTTGAGCCAGTGTGGGAAGGAATAGCCTGAACCATCATGGTGTCATTGCTAATTCCATCATCACCGATGTCCTCAATGTCTAAATGAGCAGATGATACAGTTGGAGTTGCTTTCTCCGTACTGAAGAATGACGATGCAGCAGTAACAGATGTCTTTGAAATGTCACTAGTTGAATCACCGTCTGATGCATTCACTCCAGATGTCCCTGTACCAAACATGAAAGCAAGTGGAGATGTGATTTTCGGTTCACTGGTTAATCCGTCACTGCCATCTCCAGAGCTCTCAAAGTCTTCTGTGGTCACTGAAAACAACTTTTTTTCATAACTTTCTGTTGTTTTACTTGACACTGGCTCAGAAGGTGTTTCATGTGAAACTGTCATTGATGAGGTGCCTGTGCTAAACACTGATGATGAGGAAGTTGTTGCTGAAATGAATGACTTTCCAGTCTCATCAACGAGAGCGACTGTGCCATCAATGGTACTGACTGAAATTTTTGTTTCAGGTGTCATATTTGGTCCAAGGATGGACGTAGATGGGATCATAGGCTCTGCTGTCGGTGCTTCAGTACTGTGGAGGGATGACACAGCGATGGAGGTGTTTGAGAAAGTACTAGTTTCGTTTCTATATGATACGGTCGGCGCTGGTGTATCTGTACGAGACAATGAAACAATCGTTCCAGTAAAGTCCTCAATGCTATCCCCAGATCCATCGGTGTTTGTGACAGTGAAGAATGATGACAATGCAGGTTGGATGGTTGATTCACTCAGAGAAGGAAAAGAACCGGAACCTTCATTTAAAGTTGTGCTGAATAATGACAATGATTCAGTTTCAGGTGTTATACTTGATCCAATAACTGATGAAATGGACTCAGTGCTTACATCGTAGTTCTCAACATTTGTGACCGTAAGTAGACTAGTCGGAGGTTCTGTTAGTGCCTCAGTGATGGACAAAGTAGCAGTAGTAACAGAAGATGTTTGAATGAAAATGTCTTCGGTTTGGTCACCTGAACCATCTTGATCTACTGGCGCTTGAACAGAAGTTGTAATGTGATGAGACATTGGAGGCGTTTTCGTAGTAGTATACAGGGATGACATGGCAGTACTTGATTTTTCATCCTGTGTAACATCTTTATGTGATGCTGTCACAGCTGGTGTCTCTGTACTAAACATTGAAGACACAGTGGTTGTTTTGACTTTTGACTCTCCAGTAAACTCATTGATGGAGTCTCCAGAACTTTCAATGTCTATTGACAATCCAGGCATCATGGTTGTTCCATGTAGAGAAGGTAAGGACTCAACCAGCCCACCGCCCATAATTCCATCATCAATATCTCTAAAATAATCAGTTTCTGGGGTGATGCTAGGTTCATTGTCCGATGGATTTAGTTCAGTGCTAACAATTTCAATTGGAATGTCTGGAAGAGTTGATAATCTCACAGGAGATTCTGCAGGTGATGCCCCAGTAATGTTAAGAGGAGCTTCGGTGTTGGGAGAAGATGTCTGATGGAGCAAGTTTTGAGTCTGTTCACCTGAACCATCTCGATCGACTGGGGTCAGAGCCAAAGCTTCTTTACTCGTAGCTGAACTTAATGAATTTTGCATTTCAGGATGCACTTGAGTTGTCTTTTCAGTATTGTTGAGGGATGAAGCAGTAGTTAAGGGTTTCTTTGAACTGTCTTGCATCCCATCTTCTTGCGATGTCGCTGTTGGTGTTTTTGTGCTAAACATTGAGGAAACAGAAGTTGGTGTGATTTCTGACGCTCCACTAAAAACATCAGCGCCATCTCCAGAACTTTCTGTAAGTGTGGTAGATGAGAATGATGTCACTTCACTTCTCATGGTTGGGCCACTGATGGTTGGTATTGGATTGGTCATGTCGGACACCAAAGAAACTGATGGTTTTCCTGTAATTGATGTAATGCCTGGTTCATGGCTTTCTGTTGTTTGTTTGGTGCTAAACAACAAAGAAGTGTTTGGAGATGCTGGCAGTTTTTGGGACACCTCAGTCTTTTCGCCTGAACCCTCTTCCTGATTTTCTGGAAAAGATCCATTTTTTTCAGGTATAAGTGATGGGTCCTCCATCTCACTCTTTCCATGTGATGTTGTAACTGGTGGAGTACCAGTGCTAAATGATGAATAGGAAATAGTTGCTGAAATAAAAGACTCCACAGTGAGCTCATCTCCAGAACCTTCGGAAAAGGTGCTGCTGACTGATGATGATTCTGTTTTAGGTGTCATAGTTGAACCAATGACAGATGGAATGGATTTTGTGCTTAAGTTTTTATCTTTAATATCTTGAGCATCTTGATCTGTCACAGCCATATCTGATGATGTTTGAATTTCAAGAGACCTTGAAGTTGATGCTATCACTGCTGCCGCCTCTGTACTATACATGGATGAAACAGTAGGTGTTGGGATTTTTGAACCTCCAATAGCGGCGTCTGTTTCGCCTCCAGAATTATTTGTGCTTGCGTGGTGCACTTGGGTGTTCGTGCTAATTATTGAGATGGAAGTCGTTGGTGACATGAATGAGTCTCCAGTGAGCTCAATTGCCATGTCTCCAGATGATGATTCAGTTTCAGGTGTCAAGCTTGACCCACTGACAGATAGACTGGACTCAGTGTTTGCAACCACGACCTTAACTTCTTCGGTGGTAGATGTTAGAATTGGAGATTCGGCAGTAGATACGTCTGTACTGTCGAGAGCCGATGCGGCAGTCACAGAAGATGTCAGAATGATCATGTCTGGATTTTGGTCACCTGAACCCTCTTGAACTTCCTCGGCATGAACTGTACTTAATGGTCGCATTTCAAGATAGATTGGGTTTTGTTTCTCAGTGTGATAAACGGATGCTGCAGTAGTGACAGATGCCCTCGAAATGACATTTGTTTCACTTCCTTGTGAGGCTGTCGTTGCTGGCGTGTCTGTACTAAACTTTGAAGAGATAGTAGTTGTTCTGATATTTGACTCTTCAGCAAAGTCATCCATGTCATCAGCTGACCCCTCTTTGTCTTTGTTAGTGAATAATGAACCTGTTCCAGTTGTGATGGTTGACAGACTCAATGAAGGAACAGACTCAACCATCATAGTCTCACTACTTATAATTTCATCATAAATATCAGCAGCAGTAGCGGATAAACTTGGAAGTACTGAAGCCTCAGTGCTGTCAATAGAAAGTGTACTTGGTGTGGAATTAACTGTAGAGGATGGCATTGACATTAGATTGATGTCAGACGAAATTGTTGATGCCACTTGTACTACGAATGGTTTGGACATTCCTTCCGTAATGCTGCTCTTTGTACTTGTTTTCTCATCTCTATCATGAGACAAGGGAATGTATACAGTCTGGAGAGAAGCCTGGGAGGAATCTTCAGCAGCTGGTGGGGCAGATGTGCTTTTTATTTCTATTGTTGGGTGAACTATGTTTCTGTCTGTGTGAAGATTTGTTGCCAAAGTAAAAAGGGATGGATCCTTTGCCTTGTCTGTTTGAGTCACTTGTGAGTCACTCTTCATCGATGTGGGAGCGTCGCTTGACTTGTCTTCTTTCTGTGCAGTTGTGGTGATGACAGTGGAGGTTATCTTATCTGACAAGGTTATTTGGCTGTCCTCTGATATTTCGGTCATATGTGCCTCAGATGGCGATGGTGTCGGAAAGAAATGAGCAGAAGTAGCTGCAACCAACATCCCGTATGTGGTTTCGGAGCTGGCTTTCTGTGTGGTTTTAAATGATGTGATGTCACCCACAATTGCAGTTGGAACAGAAGTTTTGTCTTTCCGTGTGGAGGCTTCTTCACGTCCAGGAAAAATTGGAGGGGGTTTTGTTTCAACTGTTGGGATATTATCAGAGCCAGGGTCATCTGGGTTCAGTTTTTCTGTGCTTGAGAGGAACCCTTCTTTCAATTCAGTGACGCTATCTCCAGAGAGGTTAGCCCGTCCATAATCAATCTGTGTAGCTGTTTCTACATTTCCTCTTAAATTTTTCACATTTGTAACAGTTTGAGTACCTTTGGCTTCTTTGTCCTCTGGACTCAGTGGGTCATGTGTTATCTCATGTTTTCCATTAATAAAACTAACAATTGGGGTGGTAGATACATTGGTAGGGGACAAGTCTGGGTGGCCACTCGGGAGGATGGGCTCACCATCTACCATTGAGGCGATGGAAGGGTTCAGCAAGACTGGAGACTGAGAGTTCTGCGACTGAAGGATCTGGCCATCTGCAAAAAAAGAAAAGATTGAAAAAAAAGTGCTATGAAATATTTTATATGAATAAAACAAAACAGTTCTAACGTAAACCACCAATCAAGATTCACCATATTCAAGCTTCACGGTACATAGTATTCTTCAAAGATTCAAACTCAAGAACAATAAAATCTTGTAAACTCTATAGCGACAGCAGTTCCCAACAAATCAAAGTTCAACAGCTTGTGTAGCAAGGAACATGACAGCTCCTCGATGAAGTAGAATGGCTCAGAGTAGCTGGCTCTCAACTCAAATCTGATCACAGTATTATTATTACAGTATAAGTGCGATTGGTACAAATGAGCAGTTAATATAACGGGCTAAACGGAAGCCGATTGTTCAATTGTTTGAATGAGAGTAAGGCTTTCAAGGGGAAGTCTACTCAAAAATTGTATTTACAATACTACCGTATGTTTCATGCGCCCCCACTCATATAAACATTATTGTAAATCATATGGCATCGGTCAAATAAGAGTTAAGCCGATGAATCCACCCATTTTCATCCTTTTCACAGGGGCTGACATTTGGACCCGCTGTCTTCCGGGTTCCGTTCATGGCAGTGAAATGCGTGTGTGCTTACGTTTTGTAATATGCATGTAAATATCACAACGAAATATGAAAAAAAAACAGGTCTGATCACTGATCAACAATCTGAACACAAATGGAGTTGCTTCACCCTCCCCGATTCTCTTGCTGTTTCTCACAAAAGATTGTAAACGGAGACTGAAAAAGATTATTGGTTGCACCCAAGAACGCCTGCACCACCTGTTTAGAGTTAAGACCAGCCTGGGAACACGGATCGGGGACCCACCTGACTAAGCCACACACAAACACACACATGTACACAATCTCCCTCATTCTATCGGGGTCTCACTATGGGCTCTTATTTGCCAAAGTTCCAACAGAAATTCGCGACCACAACCACTGCTTGACAGAGGATTTTTTTTTCCTGAGACTGTCTGCCTTTTAACTCAACATTTGGATTTTGATTTTTGTTGTTGTTCCTAAAAATATTTTAAGATATTGAGACAAACTTAATTCGGTTCTTGGAAGACCTCTAAGTCCATTCATCCATGAATTCCAAAAAATGCTTTGGTCTGTCGTAGTTTGTGATAGACCGAATGGTTGAGTTGTTTGATGTAAACAAAACACATTGAATATACAGTGCTGAACTTACCGGTATTTTGTATTTATTTATTCACAAACACATCACATGTCAAAGAATCAGGTGTATATCGGTAGCTTATTTTGCTCTGTTACTATGCAACCAGACAAGACATGCTTCCGACTATGCCATTTTTCCAAAAAGTTTCCCACAAATCCTGAGAGAGTAACACGCGTATGTCATCTGAGCCAAATGACATGATGTAGAAGTAAAAGAAGCTATAATCGCCCACTTTGGTCACGTGGCCTCCAGCTGTCCTGGCAGCGAGCGCAGACTTTGTTTTAGAGGTGACATCATCACTTGATCTCATGTGCAACGTGAAGAAGAAACTCTACAAACATTCGAGACACTTTGGAATCAAAGCGCAGTCATGGAGTCTATACAGGCAGACTCTCTCTGTACAGACAGACGTACTGTACATACAGCAACTGGAAACAGGCTGGTAGTGTTCCATTAAACAGACCGACAAGGGAGGACCAGTACAGTTTCCAAGGAAGCCAAATAAGCAAGACATCACAGACGACTGACGTTTCAAACTCAGAAATCCATTGTGTCATTGTTGAAGTCACTGTGGAAATGTTAGTAGCTGTGCTAGATCCTGAATCACAGTGGCTAGAGGGGATGCACCAGCTGTTCGGTAGTGAGCTTCTGATCAAATGCCTTTCTGATCTGCACGGTGTTCTGAATGGAGAAGAAACTTTGAACAATGATCCGCCTAATTTATGGATTTTCATGGGCCAACGAGCTTCAATATTTTTGTTCCCCTCACGAAAACGAAGGTGTTTCCCATTTCTCAGAGCTGTTGACCTCGCATTCGGGAATCGCGACTGCTCCAAGATATCGCCCATTCGCGAGCGAGGTGCGGCCTGTCATGAGACCAACACTTTTCACGTGATGTAAAATGTCATACAAAAAAGTCCCGGATATGTGCTGACCATCTCCGATGTTTACCGAGTGCATCTGAGGCCAACCCATGCGGCAAAACTTGCCGTGGAAAATACTTAGTGCCGTCTGGGGAAACCACTTTTATAGAAATCATGAAATTACATAACATGTCTGTTTTTATTCACAGTCGTTGATGGACAAATCCACATGACGATTCTTGGCGCAGCGAGAATTAGGACATCTAAAACTGTTATCAAGGTAAGAGAATTCTTTGCACACGTGTCTGAACACAAGAAAGCCCAATCTATCAAATTACGATGTGGCTTGGGCATGCATTTTTGAGTGTGGATAGCAGAAAATTTGGGGACCCTATAAAACATGATCATAGAGAAAGAAAACTGCTTTTGAAGGGCGATTTACGTGTGTTATTTAAAACCAAAACAAAAAGAAAAGATTATTTTTGTGTAACATCTTTCTGTGTAAAGAACCCGTGTTTCAACATGGATACCCCCAGTGTGATCTATTAATCAGTCTTTTTCTTATTTTTTTAATTTAGTGGGTGCGGTTGACATTCAGGTGTGCTCAGTCACAAAATGACATCATACTCTTTCAAGGTGATGAAATGAGCTAAGACCAAACTTGTTCCCTCCGAGGCTTTGGAAAGAAGAGCTCTCGGACAAAATGGACACACATAAATCCTGAATCTCAAGACAAACCAAACCAAACTTCCAGAAAGAGAAAACAGAGCCTTGAATGCTTTGAATGTTCGACAAGATCCCTTGGCAAACACAACTACTTTTCATGGTGTTTGATGACTACGCACGGTGTCTAATTGTACCAATGCACCGTAACGCAAAGTGCCCATCAGGAGAATGTCTTACCTGTTCATTGACTTGAGAGACAGCTACAAACAGATTCCCTAAACATTTGCCTTCTGCGCAGCAACAAAACAACGCATAGAAAACAACATCAACATCGAAGTCCGAGAGAAAGTGAAGGTTGAAAGCAAAGATTTGTTCAGCTTTAGAAGTGGTATTTAACAACTGCAAGGTGAAAAGTTATGTTGGTAAGTCTTACCTGATGCGTTCTGCTCAGGCATGGTAGTGGTGGTCTCTTTGATGGATGATTCCTTTGTGACCGTTGCTTCCGGGGCAGTGCTGCTGCTTTTTGCAGTTAAAACCACCGCAGCAGGTGTGAAGAACTCTGCATCAATGTTTTCTGTCGTGTCAATCGATGTGAGGATGTCGTGGCTTTGTTCTGACACCTGATCGGTGGACTGGTCAAAGACACTCGTCGACCCATCATCTGATGTCACACCTTCAACGAGCATGGGAGTACCGGTACCGGTGTCAAACAGACTTTCTTCTGGGGTCACGACATGCTGTATTAGGACTTTGTTCTGAGTGGTTGTTTCCAGCGGTGATGGGGCGGTGGTGCTGACGTCCACCTCAGTGCCGCCAGGCTTGGTGTTGCACATAAACGGGGTGCTGGCGGGAATGACGGCGGTGGTGGTCTCGTCTGTGCTGTGCAAGATGTCCTGTGACGGTCCTGTGACAGCAGGTGGCGGTGCCTCCACCAGGAAATCTGTCCCGATCTCATCGTAGAACGGGAATGGTCGCGTCGAGTCAGTTGGTGTCGTTTTTGACGAACTGTTCACTTTCAACGTCTGTGTCGGCATCAGTCAGATTAGAATTCAGGATAGTTTCCTCCATTTCCCCCTCAGCAAACATGGGCTCTGTTCGAGGAGAGGCATCGTGCAGTACCGCATCGGTTCCGATGGTGCTGATCTCTATGACTGAATGATCGTCTGGATCTTCCATTGCTTCGGGCAATGTGTCGCCACGATGGGGAACCGATTCGAGAAATGTTACATTCTCATGTACAAAGTCATCAACATCAAAGTCTGGGTCTACTGGTTTTAGATCGTCAATGTCTTCTTCATGATCTTCCATAACGGTCGGTGCCACTGTGGTAAATAACTTCTCTTCTTTTCCTGCCAGAGTAGGACGTGGTGGAACCATACTAGTAGAAAACATGGACGGGGAATCTGTGGTAACTGTGTCCTCTTCAGCCTCTGATCCAGTTTCAGAAGTTTGGGTTTGAGCAACCGAGCTACTCTCAAGTAAAGGAATGGTGGAGGAACTGAAGGTGGTGCTTGTGTCGTTGATGACAAATACATCCACAAAAGAAGTTTGGTTGATCATCAGTTTCCTTCCTGTAACATACACACGTTATAAATATTAGACAGGTCTTTTGGCAGAACAGCAGTAGAGGCATTTGCAGGTGTAAGTCTACATTCTGGGAATGAAGATATCATTTTAACAACAACAAAAAAGCTGAAGTGAAGGGCAATCTGATGGTTATGCCATCTTGGATTGATGGCTAATTGATATTAATATTACTGAGTTTCTGTGATTATTTGAAAGAAAAACAGTATGGCAGCAGATGAGCAATGGACCTGAGTTGAATACGAACTCTTTAAACATTTCCTCAAGTCCCTAAGACAACAAATGTGGATCCTTAGAAGAACAGAATCTAAACATTGAGACCCAGCCAGGCCCTTCACTGTGTAAACTCTTTCCACAATTCATGAATGCTTGAACCTTTTAGCTTTTCTTCACGGTTGCCAAACACAAACACAACTGAAAATTGATAGTGATAGATGACCAGGTGGCTTTTATATGACATTGCATATGCATTAGCACCGTAAAAGTTGTCTTAGATGACCTTCAATGTCCGCTCATTACTCCTACTCATTGACTCGGGCACGAAAAGTAGCGTCAAATCTTCACAGGGTTTTCCTCAATGACACATGACTTGTTGTACGCACAGCCCTGAATATACACATCCAGTTTCTGCATCCTCATCAAACGATCTCTGATGTAAGGTACAAGACAGGATTTTTCCAAACAGGAAAACAGAGGCAGCTTTCAAAGGGACTGCATTATCTCACTGAACGGTTTGAGCTGTTGCGATTACTAACGCCTTTGTTTTGTACGGAAACAATCCAAACCGATTCACAATGAAGGAGAATAATTTCGAGTAAACTGAGATGAGGTCATCATTAATTCTGTAAACATTAATTCGCTGCTATGTTTGACATTTTTTCATTTACTCATTCAATCCCAATGACGTTTTCTTCAGTTTGTGTGTTTGTTTGTTTGTTTGTTTGTTTGTTTTTTTAATCCAAGACTTCAATTCCAGGTATGTCTTCATGTAATTTTCATTTTCACGTGGTCGAGGAAAGAAGGGTTTAATAATGGCTAGCACTGAATGAGGTAAACATATTTTTTGTGTGTGTTGAAATATGTTAAAATGTGTTTAAGTCAGTTCCAACGTCATTACAGTTTGTGGGAGGGGTATTTTAAAGAAGCTTAATCCTGAATCCAGTTGGGCTATACAGTGAAGGGTTGTTGGGGTTTTTCGGTTTACGCAATAATTTGTCTGGTGACATATGGCTGCGAGCGGGAAAGCAGGAAATGATGCATTGGGTCCCACCACACAAGGGTACTTGAAAAGCACTCGGATGGGGGCGTAAATACAAATGGCCGAGAGTGAGGCGACGTGGAACACACAGCGGGGAGCAGAGGGTGGGCTGTTTGTGTGCCCTCTGAACTCCGCGACTTATCACCGCGAGAGTTGGGCTTCCTCGGAGCACTAAATGGCAAGGCAGGGGACGGCTTATCTGCCCGAGCTCTCATTTGTAAAGACGGAAAGGCCAGGTCAAGGGTCACCGAGGATGACCGAATTTAGAAGTCCAGCGGTAGCTTGGTCCATTATCCAAATGTCTGCTCTGATAAGTACGAGTGAGAATGATGGAGCGAAAAAGTCTGACAGCGGAAATGAAGGGAGAAAAGGAAAAAAAAAGGGTGTAAGATAGTGAGCCTAAAAGGGCTGACAGGTGAGGATTCCGCTGCTTCTCCCAACGGAACCTATCATCAGTTGTTTGCTTTGCCCCGAGGATGCTGATTAGTTAAAAACTGCCCCAGTCTGCTAACTTCCAGTGAACCGCAAAGTGTCACTGCTGTTAAGATGTATTGCCCCTCGTCACTTCTCTTCCCCGTGGCACAACAATGACCTTATTTGTACGCATACTTGAATCTTTTCAAAGGGAACAGGGCCCGCACGATTGAAATGAATTAACTCTCATCCGACATGGAAGCTACGTCAAGAGATACTTGAACAGTGTTTGAATAGTACTTGAGTGCATGAATGTGTTTCACATCAATCAGTGGGTTTGTTGGAGGGTAAAAGCCCCGAGGAGAGCGTAGAAGGAAACATTCGGCCTCTCAAGAAAAATCTTGACCATGAATCCTCCAATTAAAGTTATGGCCGGTCGGACCGATCATTTTTAGGTAAACAGTTTGTCACCACTACCCCTCCCCTTGGCTAATTTTTGCAACAGAAATGGGCTGGAAAAAAAAAAGCTGGAGACAGTGAGGTCAATTGGACTCTGCGTACCGAGGAGCCGGTACAAAATAATTGCTTCCATTTTATTTTATTTTTTTTTTTATTATTAAAGGTTTTTCATTAAAGTTAGCCTTATTGGAACTCACGTATCAGAAAACGACTACACGTGTAAAACAAACAGAGGAAAACGTGTTGTTTTTGCACCTAAATCGGAATGTATAGGAAAAAAAGTGCAAGGGTGGGGACCCAATAGAAAATGAGATCATCGTCTGGACTGTTTTACCAAAACGTCTGCGCCTTCAATCCCAGTTTTTAACAAAGCCAAATAGGAACACAAGACGTTGTCAGGGCCAAACCACAAACGGTAACGCCGCGTTCCGTGACGCTCATCGCACACGGTCGACATGACGGGCTCACCTCTAAAGCAGTAAGCCCCGAGCTGGGTTGTCACTTCTGGGAATCCAGTTTGGTTCCGATAGCGATACATGGTTCTGACCCCCAGCAGGCCTCCGCCGCACTGAAGTTTGGGTACAGAAACTGGATGTCGCGCACTGCCGTCCGAAAGCCAGCCGTAGTCACACCTGTCGAGACCTCGTCGCCAGGCGGCGTGAAGCTGGCCGGGAGTTGCCAGCTCGCTATTTCTCTTCTTACATTCTTCCTTTGCTTCTTCAAAAGTCATTTTCTGAGACACGGGAGCGTAGAACACGTCACCTGGAATGACGACGAAAAATTGCAACATATAGTGAACAATAGCATAAAATAACACGATAGCATTAGTCATATACAATGAATGATTATTTTCATTCATTCCATTGCCATGCTTATAAGCCAAATTAACAATTCCTTCTAAAATGAATGGAAATGCCAATAAGCCCTTTTTTCCCAAGTAAAATATGAATCGATTGTACTTTTCTAAAAACACATACAAATGTCAAAGGTAAAAAACATTCTCTTTTTTTCTTTTTTTCATTCTGCTGCGTCTGTTCATGTCTGCACCTTAACTCCTCAGTAAAGGCCCTGTCACACCTTGACGATTCAGCCAGCGTATGCCGACGTATCAGAATTTCCCTAAAACGCTGGCATACGCTGAATTATTGATTTTTTTTTTTTCAATTTTGGGCGTATACATAGCGCATTCATAACGGGTTGGACGTATACATAACGTATCAGTAAATTATATAGAACGTTTCGATAACTTATAGATAACTTATATCCAACGAATGCCTAGCGTGTTGCCGGCGTACACAACTTATGCCCAACGATAGTCTAATTTAAGCCCCTGTCACACCTTGACGATTTAGCCAGCGTATGCCGACGTAGGAAAAATTTGGCAAATACGCTGGCGTACGTCGAATAAATTATGGGTAAGTTTTGTATACGTAACAGCACGCTGAAGCACGTTGGTATACGCCGAAATCGTCGAGAAATGCCGAGAAATTTTAAGCATGCTTAAAATTTCTCGGCGATATCAGCGTGATGGCTATACGTCCCGTATAATCGCAGGCCATAAGTAATAGGTAAGTTATGCGATCGTTGCACACGTTCAAACACGTTAAGTGTAGGTTACTCATAAGTCCAAATACGTCGAGAATACCTACTAGCTGTTCTCCAACATCCGTGCCTTTCGGAACTTGCGCTTGGACATGCTGACCAGGCTGTTATGCATAGCGTGCAGCAGCGTATTGCCGACGATCACGTGACGTAGTCTATAAAAAGGCTGGCGCTCGACGTTTCAAATCATAACTGCACTAGACATTGCAGTACCAACATCTGTTTGGGACTATCCCCCGGTCTAGTTAAAATGGTATAACCCAAGAGGCAAGGTGCGGCTTGCCATCGTTACTGTGAGTTGCTATTCACGCTATTAAAGCAGCAATCAAACGCCATTATGACTTGTGTCATTAATAAACCAAACAACATCAGCGTCATGCCAAAGAAAAGTCTGGGGAGCTCATCAAAGGTCTCGTACAGCCTCAGCCCATCACAGCCACTGCAGCCTTCGCCAACTACGTGCGTGACAGCCTGGTCAGCATGTCCAAGCGCAAGTTCGAAAGGCACGGATGTTGGAGAACAGCTAGTAGGTATTCTCGACGTATTTGGACTTATGTGTAACCTACACTTAACGTGTTTGAACGCAGCAACGATCGCATAACTTACCTATTACTTATGGCTCATGATACGGGACGTATAGCCATACGCTGACATACGCCGAGAAATTTTAAGCATGCTTAAAATTTCTCGACGACCTCGACGCACTTCGGCGATACCAACGTGCTTCAGCGTGCTGTTACGTATACAAAACTTACCCATAACTTATTCGACGTACGCCAGCGTATTTGCCAAATTTTTCCTACGTCGGCATACGCTGGCTAAATCGTCAAGGTGTGACAGGGGCTTACGATGCCGTAATATTAGTTTTCACAGTAATCTACACAGAGTATTAAGAATATATGCCTGTGAGCATTGTTTTATCATTTGTCTACATGTGTTGCGCCAGTGTTTCTGTTTACATATCTTCAGTTATCACACCGTGATGCTGTTTGTTCGCCCATCTATGTTGTCTTGCATCGTTTGTTAGCAATAGACTGAGAGAGCTTTCCTAAGGCAAAGCTATGTGGTTGTTTTATATCGACATGGAATTCTCTTTGTTTCATGTTTAGGTTGACAGTAAACTGAGACTGATAATGACGCCTCTTTTTTTGGAAAATTTGCTCATGAGTTGCCAAACTGCGGCTTGTTACGAAGTGAGTTGAGTTCACTACAGTGCTAAAGAGGACAAACAGGCTGAAAACATGATATCATTTAGTCCAGGGTGTAACATTTTTCAACCAATCCCATTTTATAGTAGTTCCCTTGATTTACACCGGTATTAACATCCACCCAAGGAATGTCGTCCATCCTTTTTGTCTTATATTAATGAATCTTAATGTCACAGTTGTGCAGCAACCACTACAATGGAGCCTAAAGTGTGTTGCCATCCACTGCCATATTTTTTTTCTTGCCTAAAGACGAATTTTAAAAAAAACTTGAGAAAAAAGAAAACCTGATGTAGGTTATTATTTATTTGTGCATGATGCAAATGTCGAAATGACTAAATTTTTATTTCTTAGATACAGTCAATATTAAATGTTGCCATGGAATATCTGAGCCGAATAAGAGAAACACCCGCGAGATGAACAGCTGAAAGGAAACTGGTCAAAGATTTAAACCCTCATGGAAAGGCTGCGTTGAGAGTTCAATCGAGCATGTCAGCAGTTGCAGTCTGGAACACGAGTGATGAGAAATGCCAGATGCTTTCACCACAACATTATCACTTTTTATGGGCTAAATTACCACTACAAAGAGTGAATGTGATCAGTAAGTGGTCTGTGATTCTTTTTTTTTTTTTTTGTCTTACCGTAAAGTTTGTCCACATAACAGTATACGTCGTACGTTTCTGTCGGTTTCCTGGTTCCATATGACCTCACGCCAGGTTTATTCTGTAGGTTGCCATAGCAGCCCTTTCTGGGATTTACGATGGGGTATCTATCGACGCAAGTGATGGAAGATCCGTTTGACATCTCTCAGATATGTGGACAGACGCAATGAAATGTCATCATTCCACAGGCGGATTTGAAGGACAACATACCTGACAGTCTGGTCGGCAATCCATCCAGCATCACATTGATCAAAACCGTCCTCGTACGCCGCTTTCAGCTGGTCGTACGTGGCGATGGTCGCGCCGATGTCGTCGCAAGCTTGGACAGCCTTGTCGTAGTCCAGCGTGTACCTGCTGTTGTTGGTGCGGTAGTGAAAGACGACACCTGGACGCAAAAAAGAATAAATAAATAAATAATCATTTCATAGAAATAGATTGCAAGACTTGGTCCGTTTCATTTAAATCTCCAGGGGATGGATTGAGTGTGTCAAGGTGGAACACTGCAACAAAACAAAACGGTGTGTGACAAAAATCCTTACTGGCATCACCTTGACCACAAACAAGCACAAAATTACTTGCAACTACAAAACAGGTGGCGGCGATACAGTCATCGCAGCCATGTTTTCTACACCCTCAAAAGATGAGTTGTTATCCCTAAGTGAAAACACATTGCCGATGATGATGCGATATCTTTTGGCTTGCTTGGTATGTTCAAACAACATCATCGCAGGTCAAAGCAAATTTGAATGTGATGATAAATGGAAAGAAAAGGATAGTCGTTCAAAAAAGGGTCGCAATGGAACATCACAGATGGAGCTGTGATTGTGTTGGAGAGAGGATACTCACTTTATCAACGGCAAGCTAAAAGGGGACCATAGTTGGGAGGTCCCTAGTTCACACAGTGGTTACACTAGTTGCCAGCCCATTGACAAAATATCCATGCACAAACATTTAGGAGTTACATGACTCTTCTCTTCATGATTCCAGAGCAAACAGAAAAGAATCGTCTTACCATCGACGTTGAGGTCAACAGTATCGCGGGTGTCCTCGATGCCGAACATGACCTCGCAGCGATACGTGCCAGCATCGCTAGCAAGCAGCTTGACCATCGTCAACGAGGCATCCCCCACAACCTCGGGATGACTGGGCACGGAGACCCGGTTCCTGTAGCTGGAGCCGATCTTGATGATCCCATTTTGGGCCACTAACACCGTTGACTCAACGTCTCCCTCTAATTTGGTCCATTTGATGCGTAAGTAGTCTATGGAAAAAACGCTGGTGGCATTTGGGTTGACTGGTGACGAGGTTGGAATCGTGGAGAAGAAACACGGAAGGCTAACCTTCCCGGAGAGAGAGCCAGTGACTGGCTTGATGATTGATAATGTGTTGGCGACTGAAAGGGAAAACAAAACAAAACAACAAGGCTTTATGTACATTTATACTCATACAAGACAAAATAGGGCTCGACTGTCTGTATGAATATTGTGTAATTCCAGGCCTCAAAATACAGTCATCATGCTAACGCAGTGGTTCTTAACCTTGGTTCGATCGAACCGTAGGGGTTCGGTGAATCGGTGTTCGACGGAGCCTCTACCGTGGAGGTTAAGACACACCGACTCAACGTGTCAATTAGTTACGACACGCCCGCTTGGCCATCACTGGCTGCAGATGATCACATGACATTGGTTGTCCAATCAGTGCCATGGGAAATTTAGTTTGCTCAGTAGTCAACGTGTGACTGTCGTGATACAGTAGTAGGGAAAAATAAAATAAAAAAGTTATGTCTTGATTTTTTTTCTGTTCTTAATAAATTTTCATTTAAAGTCTCGAATTTGTAAAAAGTCATATTTTTGTTTTTCACTAATAAAGGATTCGGTGAATGTGCATATGAACTGGTTGGGTTCGGTACCTCTAACAAGGTTAAGAACCACCGTGCGAACATATCAATTTTTATCCTCCTGCATTCCCAAAAATATGCATGGTGGGTTAATGGAACACTCAAAGTTGTCGCTACGTGATTGTGCATGTGAATGTTTTTTTTTTTTGTCTATGTGTGCCCTGCGATTAGCTGGCCACCAGTTCAGAGTCTGCTCCGCCTACTGCCCAAAAGATTGCTGGGGTGGGCTCCAGCAACGAACGTGACCCTCATGAGGAAAAGAGCGGCTAATGGATGGACATGATGGATATACGGACTCCACAATGCAAAGAAATCAGACAGGGTAACTGTTACTCTCCTCCTGCTGACTGTTTCTCAGTCCACTTCCGAGTCGAGACCCAAAGGAGACATCAGACAGACAACCAAACACAACATGGCAACAGGCTGAATCACGCTGACTCATGTGGTCAAGAGGGAATCTGCTTTTTTTTTTCCCCCTGAATAGCTTGTGAGTGGGGATAAGAGAGGGGTGGGGGAGAACTGAAGAGGAATAATGTAGGGAATGCTCTGGAAACAGCGGTGGGACTGCCTTCGAGGCATGAGTGTGCACACTTTAACAGAGTGCCTTATTAGGATAAGAGGTGAAACCAGCTGTTATTTCCAGACTGGGAACTTGCTTTAATTGAAAGGTGTCCCTCCAACCTCAAGACAGACAGAGACCAGGGGCCAAGGAGAGCCTTGGGGGTCAACGGGGTCCCCAGGTGCAAAGGTCTTAGGACACACTATCACCTTGAGAAAGCTCACGCAGGTCGGTTTCAAGCAGGGGGGTGTCAAAATGATTGTAATGCAGTTCAAGGGCCCCATGTTGCCTAATTTGATGTCAAGTGGGTAGCGCCAGAGAAATTATGGCGTCATTACCCTGCATTTTACTTCCTTAAGGCAGAAAAAAAAATTCTCATATAGAGTATTTATTTTCCCCTGTATGACTCTATTGCTGCTTTTAAAATGTATGTAAATAGTAACTTGTCATCTCACTTTTAAAATCAACCACTGTAGTAACCGCTGTCCCCGAAAGGGTTAACGATCCTTGGCTTTAAATCACAAGTCAGGACTGTGCCACACACATTCACTGCCTCACAGCCAGTAGGAAATAATTTCATTCCTAATACCACTGGTGTCAAACTCGAGGCCCGGGGGCCAGATCCGGACCGCCACATCATTTTATGTGGCCCGAGAAAGCAAATCATGTGTGTCAACTTGCATGATCCTTGCTAAAATGTGCATCGAAATGTCAAATTGTCCTGTGTAATAAATAAGGAATGAGATTTTGGGACAATGTTGGTTTTCTGTTTACACTCACTTGAACAACAATTGAGCAAAACTAATAATTTCTTGCGTACAAATAATAATGCAACGCGACGATGTGTTTGTGGTTTCAACTGTCATAGAACGGCCCTGAGGGAAGACGTAACTCCGACGTGGCCCGAGACAAAAATGAGTTTGACATCAACCCATAACTCCAGGGGTGCTGCTGTACTGTAATTTTTTTCAGTGTCAAATTCATTATCTTGCGGGCTGCTTTCAACATCCCTGGGAAGACGGTTATGGCCCGTGGGCCATAGGTTTGACATGACACACTAGTGTAAAAAAAAAATGCTTTGTCACTTGAATACCGCAAAGCAACATTGGGCATCACGTCACTCAGGAGCCCGCGGTTAAATGTGACCTCGCCAACGTGAATGAGAGACAGACAAAGAGAAGCGTGGAGCTCAGTGGAAGAGTGGACAGAAAGGGGAGTGCCCCGCGAGGAGCCTTCAGGAAGCCGGTTGGAAACCTACCGCTTGCAGTTGCTGCTTCACAGAGACAATAAAACCACAGGATCTGCTTTATATTTGGTATCATCTGTGGACAAAAGGGCATAAATGGGCGGTTAGAAACAGGGGCATTTGTTCTTGTTTTTGTGGGTTTCAACACATGCTAGTCTCATTCAAAATCATTATATTCAAACCAGCCTTGTCACAGAGGACTAAGAGGGGTCATTTCAGTTTTCAATCAGGATTTCAGGATGGTTGCATTATGGCACTGGTGTCAAAACCAAGGCCTGGGGGGCAGATCTGGCTCACCATGTCACTTTGTGTGGCCAGAATAGAGTGTTGAATGTATGCCACTTGTTTAATGGTTTTATTCTTTTCGTTTTGGCAGGAAATTTGTATTGAACACATTTTCTTCCCCAAATCCAAACCTAATTGCCCCTTTTTTTTCCCCTTTTCTTCTCACCATGAATTGACTTGCTATTATAATTGCAACCAATGTCGGTGAAATTGTGATGAGGTGATTTTCCATTTATAGGATTTGGGCTATTGTTGTGGCCCTCTGAGGGAGACCATAACGACTATTTGGCCTGTGACGAAAATGAGTTTGACACTGCTGCACCAAGGCTTCCTGTGGGGTCAGACTGCACATAAGGACTAACACACCCACCCCCACCCCACACATACACACACACACTAATACACTCTTTAGAAAGAAGTAGTACATGGTTGAAGCAGTAAATTGTTGTTATAAGATATCAATAAAATGGAAAATGAAGAAAATTAACATTTTACATATTATGAGGCATAATTAAGAACAAAATATGTAAAATGATGGTGAGTCATGTTATTTTAACAAAACTCTTACCAAAACAAGTAATACTAATACTTAAAATTAATGTTAGGTTAAGTCATAGGAATGCAAAAATGTACTTGGGTGAGCTAAATAATTGCAAATGACCAATGTCACCTAACTCATAATGCTGCATCCAATTAGGAATACAGGTACAGTTTGTTTTTTTGTTTTTAAGTTTGCTCCCATTTTCTGGCACTTTTTGGTGGACACACCTGCTAGTTGTCAAATCAGATTTTAGTGGCACGTAAATCAGATTGGTGCTCTAAGTGGAATAAATAATTAGTTAGTCAGGCACGATTACAAAACATTTATCAACAAGCAATTTCACTAACAAGACGCGTGCGCACTACAGTACATGCGCGAAATCGTTCAAAGGTTATATGAGGACATCACAGCATCTTTGGGTGGTGCCCTAGGAGCAATTGACAGACCTAATTGAACCACTTCGGTTCGTTTTCGTGAACAACGAAAGAGAAAATATCCTTTTCTGTTCCACGTTATTGAAAAGAACTTGAAATGATGTCCCGATAATCGTTTTAACTGTCCAGCAATTTGAGTTGTGTTTTTATGTGCGTAAAGTGCTGTATAAATAAAGTTTGATTGATAGTCACGACATCACCCAAACTTACGGTGAAGATGTTATTATTCCATCAAATGCCCAAGTAGCTCTTGAAATCCAGTAAATCCCAGTGCGCGATTTGCGTGCGTAAAAGCGTCCCAAAAAGAGCGCGCTGCAACTCTTCTCTCTCCCTTGATGCTCCACGACGGGATTCGTCACCGTTGTGGACGGAGAGGCAGAAAGGCTTGGACTGCCGCCGCTCGACAAATTGACTGGAGCTGAACGCACGCTGTTATTTCTTTGGTGTTGGGGAGGAGGGGCAGAAGAGTGCCCATCGAAAAGTGAATGGGACACCTTGGGAGGGGTGGGAGGGAGGGGGGTGGTGGGGGGACACCTCATTTCGGCTCTGCGCCTCTTGAGGGGCGTCATTGTCCAATCAGACTTGACTTTTCAAGGTAACATCTGTCAATTGGGCGAGCCGCAGCTCTTTATCACCCGGGGAAGCCACTTTAATGGGTGTCAATTGAAACAAGTGGGTCATTTCAGAATTGAAGGACGTTTTCCGTCACTCCCCATCCTGTCTCCATGAAATTCGCAGAAAATGCAGAAGCGACTCCTTTCTGTTTAAATGTTAGCTTGTAAATAATAACTGCAGTTGTAGTAAAAGTGGTTGCAAATAGTAAATGAGCACCACCAAAAAAGGCTTTTTTTTCCTTGTTCCCTCAAATATAACACATAAAATACATTTTCAATGTTTTATGTATAATGTTGATTTCTTTCTTGCAATCACTAAAAGATTTTCTTTGCTTTGTTAGTTAGGGTTAGTCTTGCGCTGAAGCTGCGCTTGCAACATACACGCAACCCTTTTGTGAAACCCTTTAAGGCATCAAGAGCCAGGATGATCGTTAAAAAAAATATTCATTGCTAAATGGGTTAATATCATTATTGTTCAGACTATAATGTTATTCATTAACCAGTTAGCACAGCAGCTAACACAGCTAGAATGTACACCCAAGTAAATCCTAATGAGAGCTGATTTGCAACCATGTCACTGAAATCTCTCATAAAAAGTGTACTATTGACCGTCAAGCTGTGCGCGCACCATTTGCTCATGGGTGCGCAATGGAAACGGGGTGGTACAGTCATGTCTCTGCTTCCAATTGAGTCACAACTCGATGTCGTTGCCAGCAACACAATTCTGTCAGGGGAGGCGGGAGGGACGTCTTCTCTGATTCTCAGATACTTCTGATTCGAGCAGTATAAGTGTGTGTGTGTGTGTGTGTGTGTGTGTGTATATATATATATATATATATATATATATATATATATATATATATATATATATATATATATAAAGCAGGTTTCCTCCCACATTCCAAAAACATGAGTGGCAGGCTGATTGAACACTCTAAATTGTCCCTAGGTGTGAGTGTGAGCGCGGGTAGTTGTCCGTCTGTTTGTGCCCTGCGATTGGCTGGCAACCGGTTCAGGGTGTCCCCCGCCTACTGCCCGAAGACAGCTGGGAGAGGCTCCAGCACCTCCCGCGACCCTTGTGAGGATAAGCGGATCGGATAATGGATGGATGTAGATACAAGTATATATATATATATATATATATATATACCGTATATAAAATATGTTTTTTTTTCTCATATACTTATAAGATACTGTACTATTCTACTACATTTTCACAATGACCGAGTCATTCTGACAAAGACATCAAAGGACACCAAAGTCAGGATGATATTGACCTTAGCAGACATTGACATGCTGTGCAGACGCTGCCGTAGTCCTAAGACTGACCTGGATTCGAGATGGAATTTACCGCCTGACCCGGACATTAATTAGCGGCCACTTGGGGTTACGGGAATCATCTAATCACTTTAGGGCTTTCCCTTTTTCAATGAGTCATCGGCGAGTAGTTGCAAGTCACATGCTTCGGCTGCATGCGTAAGCCGGGATCTCCCGTTGCTGTTCAGTCACCATAAATCATGGTGTGAAAGAGCCAATCAATGTTTGATCTTGGGGATCGGCTGCAACGGCCCCATGATGACCCACATATCACATGACTTATAAAGGTGGTCCATCTCTGGCCCCCATGCCACCACAGACAGCATTAAAGGGGCATTAAATTTTTCTCTGAACCCGCAGGGATTGGTTTTATTGAAACAGAGCAAGCATTTTGGGGGGTTGGGGCGGGGTGCTGCGTGTTTTGCAGTTCACTGCTCGAATAGTTTGCAACGTCTCAGGGACCAGAGACGCTCCAGTACCATAAACTACAGCAATATGACTTCTGTGGAAAACATGGCCCAAGTAAGAATAAACTCCAGAGTTCTCCTTGGAGAAACGTCTAAATTAATGTTTCAAACACAAGTCAACCTTAGGTTTTCTCAGCACATTTTCCTTCCATAGATCAAATAAGAACTTGCTTCAAAGAGCAAAAGACACATGAAGAAAAACATCCAAATGACAAATATACACTTTGCCAAAACGACTTTAGCTTAGATTGAAAGCTAGCCTGGGAATTGATTGCAAATGTAGACAGCGCGAGATGATAATCTTAAATAAGCATACTTTCGGGATTTAAGTATTATTAGCAATGTAGAGGGGGCAGCGCGGTGGGTGAACGCGTTAGCACGTCGACCTCACAGTACAGAGGTCCAGGGTTCTATTCCGGGCTTCGGACTTCCTGTGTCGAGATTCTATGTTCTCCCTGTGCCTGCGTGGGTTTTGGAATGTGTAAGGAAACTGGGTACTCCAGTTTCCTTACACATTCCAAAAACATGCACCATAGGATAATGGGAGGCTCTAAATTGACCCGAGGTGTGTTGGTCATTGTTTGTCTACGTGTGCCCTGAAATTGGCCTGGCATCCAGTTCAGGGTTTAACCCGCATTTTTCCCAAAGTCATGATTTACTGTTCACCATGTCTTACACTATATGATTAATATCGTCACCACTCTGAGAGCTCGATACAGTAAGCAATAAATTAGAATATGATGCAGCACAGGTCTCACTGCAAACTTTGGACAAACCCCGCAAATAATCAGATTGTTCCATTCATACCCGTCTCGCAGTGTCACTCAAAAGTGAGCATTATTATTCACTGTGTTTGATCGTGTGTAATGACCCATACAGTAGCACATGGTAACCTCCAGGTGCAGGACAAACAAATGTTTTGTTTTTGTTTTGGGGTTTTTTCCCCCCCGAGTGAGCCACCCATTCTGTGGGAAAATGAAGTTGCCTCTGGGCAGATGTGAACCTTGATCCTTTGGAGCCCAGCATGGAGGCCCAGACCACTGAGGATGATCCCTCAAGCTTTATTTGGAGGCCAACAGAGGTAAGCAGCACAGGAACTCATTTTAATTGTGCTCTCAGATAACTGAAATCAGGTCAATATATGTTTTCCTGTTCTTTGTGTTTACATTAAGTGGTGGTGCAATGTAAGCAAGGTACAATGTAGACGGATTTCTGAAAAGAATAAAATCTTTATTTTTCTGATTCACTTTTGATTGATGGTAAATCTCATATTTCGTTTATTAAGCTCGGTTATCAACTTAATATAACGTCAAGCAGTTTATGCTGTTATTACATCTCAGTCAGTTTTTTCACAGAATGGACTTGAACTTGAGTGTGTTCTTTTTATCAGGTCACATTGGTACAAATACAAAAAAAAAGATGTTTTTAATGTATTTGGTGACGATCAAATCCAACATTCATGGCAGTGAGATGGGGTAAAACACTATATCGTTAGTTCTGCTTCTTGCGTCATTTTAAACCTATTAAAATGGAAACTGTATCACCATGGATGGAACACAACAAGTTTTCATAAGACCTTTCACCCTAATTTCTCAAAGATGGTACATTGTACATTTTTCAAAAGAAATTGGGCTCTGTAAACTGAAATTTATTTGTTTTCAATGAGTCAGTAGTCCATTTAGTGTGGTCTGTCAATTCAAAACAAAATGCCTTTTAAATTCAAAACCACAAAAATAAATCAAATAATAAAATAACCATGCGCTCTGCGTAAAAAATGGGTGCATCTTCATTTTTGTGCAGGGGCAAGAAAGGTTTCGCCAGTTTGTGAAATTGGTTGACACGCTATGCTTAGCTGGGTGTTTCGCTTGGCACGCCCCCTACAGAGCATCTGGCAATTGGATGCTAAAAAGCAGATTACATTTGAGACTAGCTAAAGGCGGGTCTAACTGGTGGTGTAGGTTGTGTAATGCGATTTTGGAGAGGGATGGGGTGGGGGTCATACAAGGTCGCGCGGTGGTCTCCAATTGCCCATGTTACATGCACAGCCAACATCATCCGCAAGTGAGGATCTTGCAAGTTACCTGTATGGACTCACTTTACGCGTGTCAATGTCATGCACAAACCCAGGCGAGTCGATTTCTGCTTCTGCATTGTCAAGCCCTGCATGCACTCCGACCACCTTGATTTTAGTGGAAATTAGGGGAGCCGCTACAATTGGCTGTGAGTTGACTACGTTCCATCCCACAATGGCGCACAAAGGACATATGCACCATTACGCCCCTTTTTACTTGTGAAAAGTAGGAAAATACCAAAAGAAAATGTTGTGAGCACTCACTTTTTCTTTTCTTTTTTTTCTTTTTTTTTTGCTGTCACAGATGTGACAAGAATCCTGCTGGAATTTCGAAATGACGATTTCAGTGCATTGACTTTTCTTAGCTGTCAATTTTGAGTCAATGTCCTTCAAAAGAAATGTCTTTTCAAAATTCCTATGCTCGGCCTAATAATTCTGTTTCAAATTGGAAAGCTTCATCAAACCTCCTAACATATTCGTGCATTGAGCTTGTGCGGTTGGTAGAAATTGAATGCATATTTTTCAGCCCCTTCTACGAATTGCCCATTTTCACTGTCCACTTGTGTTTTAGTACAGTCGTGGAAGGTTTGCATCGAATCGAGGCTCTTCTAGATGGCAAATGTCAAAAACATACACACTGTTTCAAAAAAACGAGAGTGAAATTCGCGCTCACAGCAGTGAACTCTCAATGACCCAATCCCGGGCTGTCTGTGTACGGTCGCCATGGAGACAAGTCCTTGTATACAAATTCTGAGCCATGTTGCGCTGTGCTCAGTGTGAAAATGCCGTAACTGTTCAGGGGCTGCAAACACACGGGCCGGCGTAAACATATCAGAGCGAGTTGAAACTTTGAAATTAGTTCTTTATGCAGTCCATGGTTGAAAACAGCGGAAGCCATAAATGTTGATCACGATGTCAAAAATAACTGCGGAGAAGAAAAATGGCCAATTTACCTGGCAACGGTCAAATAACGGGATTACGGCCACTTTTGTTGGAAGCCCTTTCCATAAACCATTTCGAGATAATTGAGAAATCCAAACCGGACGTGTATGGTAAAACCGATGCCGTTCACCGCAGACACAGCAAAGCAGAATATTATCACAACTGTGCTTCAACTTTCACACAGCCGGGATGGATTCTCCCATTCAGATCCTAAAACTATAACAGCATGAAATACAGATGGTGCAACTGATTTCTAGGGCCATGTGATTGGAACCTCCGGTAACTTTTTTTATGTCTGCATTGGACATGCAAAAGATTCACATCTCACTGAACTAGTAATGAATAATGTGTTCGGACAGTGAGTGCTGTATACACCCTGAGCTTATTATGTACTTTCACCCACTGAGCGGTCCCAGCGACTGTGTGACTCAGCCAACTAACCAAAACGACTCGGCTTAAGTTCTTATGGTGATTATTTGAAAAAGGCCTGCAAGCTGAATCACTGTGACCACCACCATCTTTGCAAACCGCTTCGACTTGAAAGAATGGCAAAGGAACAAACAGAGAGGAAGTGAGTGAGAAGGGCCCAAGAAAATGGGTCGATAACGAGAAGCAGACCATTCCCACGTCACGGAGCTGTCCCGTGTGCCGTTGGGATAGAACGGCATTGTGCAAACGGAACGAACCTCAAGCTGTTGATGGGCCGTAACTTGTCTGTATACTATATTCTCTGTGTAGGAAGCCACAAAGCGGGCCACATACAGGAAATCATTTACTGAAAACCGTATCATGAAAGTCAACTTGCACCCGCACAAGGAGATGCCCCGTGGCATTATGGGGGAGAAAAAAATGCTACATTTGAAGCATCTCGCCTATGCTCAAACTTATTTGCCAGGACTTTCAAACATATTTGCAAATCCCTTCAAACGTATTGAAATATGTACAAACATATTTTCCAGTTAATAAAAAAATAAAAAAATCTGCACGTTGGCAGTTCCGCACTTCCATACAAAATAGTCTCAAAGCGCCTCACAGGCCCACAGTCGACAAAGCTCGATGACATCCCCTGATTGAAACCCTCTCAACCAGGCATGGAAAACAAATGTCTTCTTTTCTTTTGTCTTTTTTTATTGAAGGCATGTGGCATATATTTCAATTCAACATAGTAGATGGGAAAATGAAGTGAAATCTCAGTTCAGTATGATGAATAAGCGGCAACAAAGTAACAAGCGGTTGCCTGGTGATGAGACTTTGTTTTCTGGGTGTAGCCCGCGCAAGATGTTGCTCTGTCGTCGATCTCACCCAGAGCCAAGGCTGCCGAGTTTGAGGCAATGTCCAACTGTTGAAAAATTACTTCCATGCTCGTGGTGTAGTCTCAAACGCGTTCTCCAAGTCATTAGTGGCAACGCCATCCATTCCCTGGAGAGCTCGGAGGGGGGGATGGGGGGAGGGGAGGGGGTGCTTGGTTCCTCTTTATCACATGATCAGTGACACATGCTTCACGGCACCACTTGGTGTCTACACGGAGGCTGAGGCACAATTAAAATAATCCAGATGTCAAATTGTTTTTTAATAATAAGAGAAGCCATCTTGGATCAAATTTGAGAAGCCCCTTGAGGATTAGACATGGGGGGGCCAAAGGAAGCTTGCTACACTGCACCATGGGGCGCTTAGTTGGTTCCAACTGTGTTGGTTCATGTCCATGCTGATTCCCAGATGTCGTCTCACTGAGGAAGAAGCAACGGAGCAAAGAAACGGAATTACTTTGCACAAAATTTGATTTTCCATTTTGGAGATGTACAGGATGTTTCATAAGTCTGTGCCGTTTTTTACGTTACCTGTGCAACGGGTTTATATTTTCCTGAAAGCTACTGAGCTCAAGGTTTTGTAACAAAAATTTGAACGCACACAAGAAAAAAAAAACAAATCAAAAATGAATGTTTTATTACACTTTTCAGAAATGTTCCATATGTGAGCTCTTGGATGCACGGCACATATCAAAACGGTATTCCATTACTTGCCAAAAGCGAACCGGTTATTAGCTCCCTATTGGCTCTTCTGAGTGACTTTTGGGAGCTCTGTTGGAAGGTGTTTTGAACTTCAGTTGAAGGTGATGAGCGCACCACCTCCCACTCACCATCATTATTTATACTCTGGAAGTTGCTCACAACGTGTGACAACTCAATTCAAACACAAAGCGCAATATGATCTTTCCCTTTCACAGGGGCACCGGAGCACGTAAGGAGTCGCTGCTTAAGTTGATGGGAGAACGTGCAGAAAGCCAAATTTGACAGGCAACCGCCACATTTGAGGGTTACTCCATATGCGAAGTGCAAATGTGGTTCAATGACTATTTATGATGATACTAATGCAGCGTGATGGCGGAATCTGATTCTGATTCTGATTCTGACTAAAGGATGGCGGAATCCGCACATGGGGGGTGCCTTTAGTAACTCAACTTTATGTTTTTGTTGTTTGGAAAGAACATTTTCACATTGCTAAATCTGTTATCATCACGGATTAGGGTAGACACGCTCAAGGCGAGTGCTAAGTGAAGTGAGTCGCATCGGTAAGTGTCAAACTGTGATCCAACATACTGACACTGCAGTTCTTTAGTTCAGTACTTTAAAGACGGTGTGTAAGAAATGACCTTAAAATTGTTGTTGTTTTTTTTTTTTTCGATGGTTGTCTGACAAACCTGTGATTTCATTCCATTTTAGAAGTTCCCGGTCTCTGGTCGGCAAGTGTTTCCGTTACTTTCCATCTGGCTTGAGCTTTCTCATCAAGAGAAACGGTGTGGTCCAAAGAGAAACCCTGGCTGACCTGATTACGCCCTGCATAAAGAAATACATCCAGTATTTAGAGGCGGCATCATTAATCACTCACAAATTTGTAAAAACGTACACGACAGGCTCAAATGTTTCTGCTGCTTCACACAATGTTTTTTTTTTTTTTGAAATTATTGACCACTTCTGAGCAAAGTGCCAAAACCGTTCAAATATTCTTCACTTTTAGTGAATGGTATCCATTAGCACGGCTGCGTCCCCCACACCCTCTTCTCCACCGCACCTCCCAACCATTATCTGACTTGCATCTTTGTCTCTTTTATCTGGAGGCACCTCGCTGCGAGCGATTTGTTTCCTATGTTGCCATTATCAGATGCTGAAGCCGGAGGCTGTGTTTCATCTTTTGTTTTCAATTGAGCCACCCACTTTTTTTTTTTTTTTGTCCTTTTGTTGCTTTATCAGGACTCGCCAATATGAAAACACAGCCTAGGGCAAAAAAGGCGGAGTATGTCCAAAGGGGTTCAAATGTATCGCCTACTATGTAAAGTTGGGAACGATTGCTAAATGCAAATTAAGTACTCGTATACAAAGAATTAGTAAAAAGAAAAAAAATAACTAGTCATCAGTGTTTTCTTTGCAGTTTTTTTTTTTTTTAGACTTTAAAGACAACAAGACATGATCACTGTCGACTGGGATCCTTCTTTTTGTAAGATTTTGCGCCCAGAAACTCTTTAGCAATTGCATCGTCTTTAAATATCCGTGTAATGACGCGGAGTAGTAGGAAAAGTTCATTGATAAATTAGCGGTGAGTAATATTCGCTTGACGTGCTTGAAGTGAACGGGAGAATCATGCACTTGGCAGGAGGGTCGAGGCGTGGCGGGTGGATCGACTGGCGTCATCATGAGGCACTTTGTAAGCGACGGGGAGGGCGATCCCTGCAGACTCCATCGTCGGTTCGTTGCGGGGATTTGACATCACGCCTGCTGTGTAACGCAGGGAGGAGGAGACCACCTCGCAGTTGGCTGGGGTGAAGCAATCACGGTCGACTGGAATTCACAGTTTGACTCACCAAGGTGAAGTGTTTCCCAGAACTTCGCTACCAGGGGGTACACCCTTTGTTTGTTGTGTGCTTTATTTTATTTTATTTTATTTTTATGCTTGCGCAGGTAAGTTACTTTCAACTGTGAACTTTATGGGCAGGTTAAATGCAATCACTCAAAGTGAGTGGCCCAAAATTCAAAGTTTCACTCACAGTCTGCATCATAACTGACTGAGCCAGATTGTGGCTAATCATCAGAAACAATAAAGCGACTTGTTAGCTAGTCGGCAAATAGCAAAATTGTCGTTGACAGACGATGACGTCTATAGCAAGGGGCAAGCCTCGCAATACTACACAGTAGTCCAGTCCAGTATCCGTGTGTGGAAGTGCGCCTTGTGAGTTACGCCAGCAGCTCTGACTCCAGCTGCGCTGGGCCATTCGCCAAGCGACTAACACCTGCTTCACGCTTATCGTGTACTCGGATTTTCTACTTGTCTGTTTGGCTTCTCATCCCGTTCAATAAATGTCTAAAAGCGGATCCGTGAGCGTGGCCCTGCTTTGTCCAGCTGAAGCCAGATCGTACTGCAAGTCAAATGTTGGCTTATAACAGAAAGCAAATAAAAATTGAGCAAGCGGCGCTCATAATTCTCATTTAAACCTCCTTGATTATATTTTCTTGGGACTTTTCATTTTCGTCTGGTAAAACACAAACCTGTGGTGATGACGGTTGGTTCCAGTGACGGATGGCTGTCGTGAATTGTCTTCTCTCTTCTGTCTGGGCTGTCGTATTCACCTGAAGAGGTGTCATTTTCTCTTTTAAAAAAACCAAAAGTGGTGTCTGCGATTATGTCGGGATAAATGTGTGCGGCTGATAATATGCTTCAAATTACAGTACCAACCACACTGAGTTGGCCGAGGCAGAAAGCAATTATCTTTCATTATTTCCATTTCATGAACCATTAAAAAAGGTGGAGAAGCTGGGCAGACTAAGAGTAAAGTCTTTCAATCATTACGCTACTCTTCTACAGTGGTAGCGAAAACTATATAAAAAAAAAACTGTTGAGGTGTGGCTTAGGCTGATTTGACATCATTTTGGTGCTGCTTAGATAATAAAAGAGTCCAAGTGGTTCTTGCTGATTCTGAAGTTTCCATTATCGTCTCCATACATTAACATTCAAAACATAAATCATTTAAATGGAAAAGCACAATTATACAGGCCCAAAATTTATGATACCGTTCCATCTGCTCAAAGTACTGGACTTAAATCTACCTTGCCAACCAAGCTCTTTTATCTGCTTACAATTTTGACAACAGACCCTTCATTTATCTTGGCTATCATGTAAATTCTTTACCTTTTACTGAAATATTGGAAATACATGACACAAGTGGTTACAACTTCGGTTGAGTATTAAAACGGTTTGTATTCAAACTTGTTCAGCGGCTGACCTTTGCTTCCTCTGAACGGAGGCTGTCGGCGGGAGTTGACTCAGAGCATCCTGGAGGCTTCTGATCTTGGCCTTCTTCTCATTGAGCACCAGAACAAAACGGGCGTACAGGTCCCTCGTCATTGTTTCCTTATCCTGAACCTGACGTTCGAGCCTAGTGACAAAGGGACCGAGATGCAAACGTTCGTACAGATGAATACATTACATATTTAAAAACAAAAACAACAAAGGTTTTTGAGTCATTTACTCGGAAGAATTATGTTGCCTATGTAAATTAACCTTGAAAAAAAAACCCCAACAACAACTCGACAAAAACCTTGCACCAGCCATGCACCAGTTCCCAGAAATCACATGAAGCCTCGTTTGGAGCTCTGGGTGTGACCGTCACTACTCATAGGGGCGACCGCTGATGATGTCATAACAGTTGACTGCCGTTGCATGAAAACAGCTGGCAGTGAGCACGAAAAATCAACAAGAGCAAACGGTTCTAACGGTAAACAAACACAGTGTTACTATTCTGGCAGGAGGGTCGACATTTTTCGGCCGTCGTTTCTTTCAGATTTCAAGGCAAAAGAAAAACCTCCTCAAGCTTACTCTTGACGGATGTGCGCATGATCCTCTCTCAGTTTACGGTTCTCCTCCGACAGTAGCGAGTTTTCTTTCATCAGGTGAGAGTTGCGCTTGAGCGACTGGCCAATCAACTCCCGGGTCAGAGCGGATGGGTGCGGAGCAGGCTGAAGCTTCAAAGAGCCCAAGTGCACCTGAAAATGGGAGGAGAAAAAAGTTTTCAAACACAGTATCGTAGGGGGGAAAGTCAACACGAGGACATCGGCCCGTCACTCTGAGGAAAAGTGTTGCGCAATTTGCAGGATACTAGTTTTCATGAGTGGCCGATTGTCTCTAACTACTCTTGTCAATCAAAAATCCGGTGTTGCATCACATGATCTTCAAGCGAGATCCGGCCGGCCATGTCAAACTGTACCAACACAATATGTGTACTGTGTTTATCTATATTTATAATTTCATATGTATTTGTGGCTAATGAGCGAAGTGTGGAGAGTCTATGTTGCCAAAATGAATGTCAACAGCCTGTCAAATAACCATAGTCTTCTTTTTTCCTGTTTCTGTATTACTGTCATGTATCAACAGGGGCCGCGGCAAGTCTCTTTTTCATCGACTTATGATTTTCACGGTTAGATAAAATGCGGTGTCTTAACATGCTGCTTTCTGATCAAAAGTTTGTTCCTGTTGCAGCAGGTTGGTGAGTAGAAAAGGGTAAGTCGCCAAGTCTAATTTGTTTGTGATTATCCAAGTTCAGCTGTGGGACTGGAGTCGCTCGGTGTGCGGCGGGCCTTACTCAGCGATGTGGGAGGATCTAAATCTGAACAATGATGTAATACAAATACAGCAGTAGACTGCATGGATGAAGTCTGTTGGGGGGAAAAATAAAAAAATAAAGAAGACCCTCTAAAGTAAGACTGCCAGTTAACCTGTGTGTTTTGGCAAAAGTAGAGGAAACGATCAAAACAGAGCATAACTGTCATGGTGAAAGAATAAACAGCACTCCGTTAGATTCCAAAATCTGCATTTGAGTTTCAGCAAACATTTGCACTTGTGTGCCACCCCAAGATGTTCTGCAGTGCGAAGGTGCAACAAACCATGACATCAGGGTTTCTCGAGACTTTATGGGATGATGAGGTGTTTTTGTCCGTCTGGAAGAAATACAGGGGGGGAGATTCATAGCCAACCAGCTGAACTAGGGAGAAGTCAGTTTTCTGTCTGTTGGCTTCTTGTTCAAGATTTCACAACAGACACAAACAGACTTGTTGTTCTGAAAAAATGATTTCATTTGGCTTTTTTTTTTTGGATACATTTTCTTCATTGAGCTTCTCAGCACAGTCAATTTTTATTCCAATAACCTTCTCAACAAAGTTGTCACTTCAACGAACCGGCAAACTACTGTTTGTGCCTTGGAGGTCATGCTCCGGATTTCCGCATACTAAAAAAAACGAAAAACCCCACACTGACGTGCAGGTCTCGATCCACTGGGAAACCAGAAGGTGATGGAAGTGCTAAATCTTAACTAAGCTGTGTCAAAAGTTTCAGACCGACAATAATAAAGATGACATCATCAAAAGCACTCATGAAATACTTGTCATTTTTCTCCAGGGCCGATTTTGCCCTGGCAAGTCACACAGCTGTTTTCCCTTCCACTGCTGAAAATGTCACCATCGAGCACGCACTTTGCTCACTTGTGTCGTTTTAAAACAAGTCTGCCTCAATGCGTCCACTTTCCCATCAGATTTTATTTCCATCAGCATTTTCTTTTCAAAGCTGCCACGCCCACTCAAATTATTCTTTTCTCAACATGTGTGTGTGTGTGTGTGTGTGTGTGTGTGTGTGTGTGTGTGTGTGTGTGTGTGTGTGTGTGTGTGTGTGTGTGTGTGTGTGTGTGTGTGTGTGTGTGTGTGTGTGTGCACGTCTGGCTCATAAAAGGCTGTGCATTTGACTACAGTACGGTCTATTCATTTTTGCACATGGAGATTCTCAGTCTTCAGGTTGCGGTCATCTGGATGATTTGATGATTTGTCAGCTTCGTCCTTGGTTTCTCAATAAGAAGCTTTCAAAGGCTCTTGAACATGCAGGCGTGTCTTGTTCACATTTGACTAACCACATATGTTTTCACTTCTGAACAATTCATTGTTTTACTGCTCTTAGCTTCTATAAAAGTGGTTTGTGACAATCGGAACATGTAGGCTGTTCTGATCTAAAGCACAGTAGGCCGCATCCTGACTACTGTGGGGTTGCACCCCGGGCGCTGACACCCCCGCCCCGAAACTCAGCTCAGGTGTTAAGTCGCCACTTGCGCACCCCCTCACGCTGACATTTCTCCCTGCATGCCTGCATGTGTGTGGTCTCGCTTTCTCTGTGGTGTGTGGAGAAAAAAAAAAATGTATAAAGCAGAGTACAAATTGCATTCTCCTTGGAGGCTACACAATACTACAATCGCACACAATGATAAATCAGAAACACAAATACTATATAATCAATTATGCATTGAGGGCTACAAGCGACCATATTTGACCACACCGAACAAAGTGGGCCATCCTGTAAATCTGTTCCCGACTCAAATTAAGTGGAGTCGGCGATCGTTCGGGTCAGTCCAAATTCACAACAAAGTCCCTGTATCAAATCTCCCCAGCCCCCACTTTTCTTTCATAGCAATTACCGCGGTGGCTGCCTTGCCTGAATCCAACGAGGGCATCGGCAATTTTACAATTGAGGTTACCAAATAAATAAATAAATAGGTATTGTTAGTGGAAACAACACATGGGAAGACCACCCGAGATCTAAGACGAAGGATGCTCCGAGAAACTCATAAAAGTCAGAGGCAACATAAGAATGTCACGATGATCCAGCGCAGCCTCTCCGGGGGGAAATTCGTGTGGCACTGAGTTGTGACTAAGACTTTGTGCAAGATGTTCCACTAATACTATCAAACGAGGAGTCGTTGGTTCGTGGAAGCCCAGTAAGAGGAAGGATTGATTGAAGACACCGAGGCTGTATTAATGTCTCTCCGTTTTCATACACTGAATGCTGCACAGCACAACTGCAAAGCAACTAGGCATCTAAAATAAGAGCACCTGGAAATTCTTTCATCTCCGCAATAACCTGCCATCAATCCGCTCCAGAACTGGCTGCTGTCGGTCAGTTTAGAGGCAAAGTAAAGTATACTGTAATGTTCAGCGTTGAAATAAATGGAACCGCGATTGCGATGTAGTGAGATTTGCCGATCCAAAATTTCAGTGTCGCCATTTCAAGCTGAGAGCTTTTTCTTAGAATTAGCTACACGCAACTGATCGTTGCAGAAAGAACTCTAAGGGTGATGCGGCACCGTTTTGCAGCACCGCAAACTACATCCACAAGAATAAACATTTTGTAAAATGAATACCTTTCTGACAGAGTCAATCAAAACAGAGCATTCTTTTTGTCTAATGTAGGGTCGATTCCATAGACTGAAGTGTGCTTGACCAGCTGAAAGGTTGCCGAGAGTAAAGAGCGCTTCGACAAATCGATTCTACCACGACGTGTCCAGAAGTCTTTTTGGTCATAACACTGACCAGACTTTTTGTCAAAAATCTGAAATATGAGGGTGAACCGACACATCGATCTATAAGTGTGCGGTCAATTTTAAACCACTGTGTTTATCCCGCAAACTTAGATGGATGCACCCTAACAGAGGAAGAATGGACTAAACGAGAGATATATTTCAAAAGGTAAAACCAAGCCCTGCTGAGGAAGATGGAATTTGTTTGTTATTGATCGTACGCCTTTGCGGGAAGAAGAAAGGGATCCCTGAATACTCGTATTTATTTTCTTGAGCGTCGGCTTCTCCCCTGAGACAAAGCAATAACGTTAAAGGTCAGCCTGCCTCGACTAAGGTGTGGGAGGTCTAACTGAGGTTTAAAGATGCCACTTCTTTTTGTATTCTATTCCACAATGAAGATTCTCTCGATTCGGCGTGAGTTTTGGAGCAATCCAAGACAAAAGGTAAAGAAAAAAACCAAAGCTCATGTCTTTCTTGGAACACGCAGAGAACACCAATGAGTTAAGTACACCTCAGCAACATGTTCAAAATGTCATTTTGTGATACATTTCTTGCATCTGATCTCGCCATTGCCCAATCGTACCCGTTATGCCCGGCGCTAAATGTGACATTGAGCAAGATGTCTTGAAAGTAAATGCTGGGTTCGTTACTTCAAATTACAACCTGGTCGGATGTGTGGTCCGCTGTTTGTTTTTGTGTGTCTCCAGACAGCTAAAGGCAGAGCTCGAGGTCAAACAAGGGCAGAAGGGGTGGACGTATGGATGTAAAAGATACTTTGCTTGTCATAACAACCAACACGCGGACTTAACACCACATACCATCGGGGTCAGAGCATACAAATACGAAAAAGAAAAAAAAAATTGAAACACTCTTCACTAAGATGTAGTGGGATTCGGTCGGGTGTGTTTAGTCCCCGTTCATTTCCCATGCACACAAATTACCGTACTGTATATAGACAGATTATGGAAGATGCACGGGTTGGCCAGATCACACAGTACGTCGTGGTGTCCGCCATTTTGTGGCAGTCATTCGTCAAGATGACAGCAAAGGTGCCACGTCACTGGGCTGCTTGACGTTGCACAAATCACCAAACGGTCGTAAATGTGTGGCGTGGGATTACCTTTCACAGGTAGGGTGCATTGTTTTATTGCTGTGTTAAACGTATATAACACTGGCTCGGGAGGCGGGGGCAGCTGTGGAAAGGTTGAAAATACGACGACGTATTCCCTTGGTTGCTAGCTCCCAAACAACAATAATAATGAAGGTTAGGCTAACGGGGGCTCAGGTTGCTGGGGTGGGTGGAAAATGAGAGTGCCATGGATTTTTAGTCACATTCAACTGCACTGTGGTGATTTATGAAGGTAATGTTAGCAATCTTTCTAACTGAAGTAGCTCTCACTCAGCAAAGAAGGCGTGTGATTCCTTCTGAGTTGACAGTGAGCTTTGCTGTATCATTCATCCTAACCAGAGCAAAACGCAAATGTCCTGTCTCAATCTCAACCGGTTTGCTAACCGTTTTTCTTCTTTTCACACCAAACGACGTATCTCAGGGTTTTTCAGCATCATCTCCTAGTAAGCAGGAACGTGGCTGTGATAACACTGAGTGGCATGATGACAGAATAAAGTAGAAAGTGAGCTCAGGACAGCAAGTGTGGGCAAGGAGCAGACATTAGCACCGTCAGGAGGCGTGGAGCTAGATAAAGAGCAGGAAGCAGGGGCGGAGGCGCCATCCCATTCCTGATAACGGGGATGTTCCCACAGTCATTGAGCGAGGAACCTGTACAATAAAAACTGGAAAAATGATATCCAAAGCTCTAATTTTGTCTTTGCTTGCACAAAAACTAGTTGCAATGCCTACACCCAGCCATCGGAAAGAGTGCCTGTGAGCTTGTGAGCTATTTGGTGGCCAGCGCCTCTCACTGCGGCGTGGTAAGACTCGCAATGGCCCGGTGGGTACGTTTTCACAGCTCAAAGCTGTTGGCATCATCGAGTTCCTCGACAAAGTGGCATTCACTTTTCGGCGAGCCGTGATTTCACGCATCTGGCCGACACACTCACAGCATTTGAGAGCAGAGACAATCGCTTGACATTTTGCGATTTTCAAAACTCATTTTATATACATGGTATTTTTTTTAATCATTCAAATATGGCAGATTGAGTTTAAATTTTTTTTTTTTTTTTAAAGACTCTTCTCTGTGGGAAAGGCCTTTGGTGACGTATTCACTCTTCTCCTAATGACAGATTGGTATTCAAAAATGCATCGAGGAGAAGATCACGTCTGACTCAACAACGTAAAACACCTGCTTAGTAGCAGTTTCACCACAAACACCCAAATTACATTCACCATTACCACTTCTGGGGTCATATTCATAAAATATTATCGTCAAGTCAAGTTCAACGCCTGTTTTGTCCCAACCCACCTTTCTTCTATTTGTAACGGAAACCTGTCAAATATTTCACGATGACCGTACCCTCAAATTATCAGGCTCTTAAAATATGTTTCACTTTTTAATCACTCGCATGTTGGAAAAGGGCAGTGAAAGACAGCAGAAAAAAGCAGGTGCTAAACAGGTGTGCTATCTTGCACTTAATACCAAAAAAGAAATAAAAAATGTCCACACTCATCTCATTAGTTTGTGTGGTTGTGATTGTGCCACTTAATCTAAAAATAGAAAGAAAAAAATATGTGTGTGAAGGCCCATTATTCTATGATTTCATTTCATTAGTACATCCAAACTTTTTACATTCCGTGTCCACAGTTATAGCTCACTCATATCCCAAATAAACTCGATCCACTGAAATGAATGAAAATGACATTTATCTGTCCCACCCCCACAATTTTTTTTTTGCTACATTTTCAA
This sequence comes from Hippocampus mohnikei, assembly GCA_026261675.1. Taxonomy (NCBI): domain Eukaryota; kingdom Metazoa; phylum Chordata; class Actinopteri; order Syngnathiformes; family Syngnathidae; genus Hippocampus; species Hippocampus mohnikei. The sequence continues at coordinate 6,355,283 of JAKGUB010000348.1, forward strand.
AAAATACATTCGCACTGTATTGTTAAATATGATTTTTTTTTAAACTGCATAAAAGAACATATACACAATTTCATACTCATGGAGAAAGCTAGAGGGCGTGACAAGGGAAAAAGCTTTCATCAACTGGTGTAAAATAGAGGTAGATTAGGAACGTCCTGTCCATAAATCAGGGTTTTATGATCCTTTACAGTGTTCCTTAGCCCCCGGCGTTCGCCTTGTCGAGACAGACAAGGGTGACCTGCACCCTAAAGGCACAAGACTAACACTAAAACCCACTGAAAGTCCGGCGCTCACTCAAACTTGCTTGTCACCACGAGCAGTGGAAGAACCCGCAGGTCCCCCAACTTGTGAAAGCTCACTCGACACACCTCTCGTTTGGGACCACCGAAGCTATTATCTCTTCAAGTGAGGGACCGTTTAGAAACAATCTGTACCTTGAGTTGAATCCGTAACATTTACAGGCCGAAACATTTACAGGCCGTGCCCATTAGAGCACAATCTCCTGGCAACAAACAGAATGATTTCTATCATGCGCCTTTGTCCAAGGCCACCTGGAGGGAAAGGGGGCTTTTCTATTTCTGCAATAATGTAGACTATAAACCTTATCTTCTTAACAGCCCCCCCAGTAAAAAAGAAAAAAAAAAGACTTCCTTTCTATTGGGAGCGATGCCATTGCATGTATTTCTCCCTGGGGGACAATGCTGGTTTGACTTGGGAGGCACAGGATGTTGAGGAATTTAAGGGCAAAGTAATGAGCCATCGATGACAGCTTTCTTACCGTGGTCTTTTTTTTTTTTTTTTTTTAGGGGGGGGCATTTTTTAGGGGTTTGTATGCCATCTTTTAAATGAAGTGTGATGTATGGGAGTGTCCACATCACAAATCATTTTTCAATGAAGATGTGAGCAATTTAATCTTTATTGTACAAGACATTCCCCTCGTGTATCACGATATGCCGTCAACAATTGCAGTTATGAGTTTGAAGGTGCTGTGTCTGACTGAAATGCATTCCGGAAGTATTTCATCCAGCAGATATTTGCTGGTGAAAAGGCAGCCGTACTGTCATGCGGTAGGCAATTTGATATCAATATACTGAGTTAATATTGTGCAATATTCCAAATGCTGCCTTACCGGGATGCCGCCACAAATTTTGTGATAAGAGAATTGCCGGCGATCCAGAGTGAGCTCGAAAGAATAGATGTCTACGTCACGGGCTCTCCTTCCGCCCCCTCTCGCCCGTCCGCCACCAATTAGTGCTTGATGAAGATCCTCGACAAAACTCTCCATCGGGACCTCCATGTCATCGGCCTTCCTCCTAACCTCGTCTTCGGAAACTGGACAGAAAGAAAGCATTTTTTCCCACCCTCAAGATCATCCAAATCAAACTTGCGAGAAACTGCACAGGGAGCAAAGCAAAACTATCAATACAAATGACGTCATAAGGCATGAATGTACGCGAAAGGCGCTTCAAAGGGAAGCATGAGGGAAGCCGAGGGGGGGATGTCATCAGCTGTTGCGCAGCTGCACACACGAGGTCCGAGGGTCCCAATTAACACATCAAACGCACAGCGAGCGAGAGATGCGCATACACTGGACCAGTCACAGCCCCATCCCAACCTGTCGGCCCCGGCAGATGGGCAGCAATGGCAAATCAAGGAGCACTTATGCTTCCAGGTGTCCTTCCACACAAAGTAGACTGCTGTGCTTATAACAGGCACACAGCGCCTCAACGCAGGCGTGCACGCACAAAGACGGCCCTTTGTGGAGTTTCATCAACTTTATACACCTGTAAGATGCAGTACAGAAGTGAAGGGATGACGGGAAAACAGGTTCACTTGAGACCCCCCCGCCCTGGTTGAAGAGTCACAATATTATTCGGACAGGCCTTTGCCAGGTGCAGGTGAACAGTTGGGCCAGTCTGTTGACTGCTAGAGCAGGTGATCGAGCGATCGGAGCGCTTCTAGCTTTAAACCGTTACATACTGATTTTCCATCATCCTCATCATGACTTATTATATCGTATTATGAACTACAGAGGTTTTCAAACTGCATTAAGGCGTTGTCTGAAATTAATAAACGAATGATTGATCCTGAACGTTTCAAAGAATAGCAAAAGTGCATTTTGGGGATTACACGGTTGGTTTTGGGATTTAAAAATCAATTTTATAAGACATAGATCAATTTTTTTGTCCCATGAGAAGATACAACTATGTATTGACAAAAATGGTGTGAGGCACGTGTGTAGGTAAGAAACAGGTCACAGTTTCACCATAAAACCAACAGCCAACAAAAAGAAACAAAAAGTGATTACCGTATTTTCCGCTGTATAAGGCGCATCGGAGTATAAAGTGCACCTTCGACGAACGGCCTATTTTAAAACTGTTTTCATATATAGGGTGTGCCGCTTTGTAAGGCGCATAGAATAGAAGCTACAATAGTGGCTACAGTTGCATTATGCATCCACTAGATGGAGCTACGTTAAGGGAATACAATACAATACAATACAATATAGCTTTTTTTAATAGAGAGTTTTCACAACCGCTGCAGCTGTAACAAAGCGCCTTACAGAACATTTAAAATACTACATCCAAGAAATCAGAAGTTTGATCCATATATATATATATATATTTTTTCATGACTGTGGACTGTCTCGTGTATTTCTGTTCTTAGACTTAACCGAAGATGATTTTTTTGTCATAGATATGCCTCAAAGATTCTTTTTTTTTATTATTAAGGCACACCGGATTGTAAGGCGCACTGTTGGCTTTTGAGAAAATGTAATGCTTTTAGGTGCACCTTATAGTGGGGGAAATACGGTAACTTTAGAAGAAGGACATGATAAAGATGGTGAGATTGTTCTTATTGGGGAGAAATATGTGCTGTATTATTTTATTAAAAGCGAACTTTTTTGGGGGGTGGCATAAAGAAAGAAGTCAAATACTCTGCCTATTGTAGCTACATAAATAAAAAGAAAGGAAGTGGATTAGAATAAAAGGAGATTTGATAGTTTGTCTGCCAAATCAGTCGCTGTAAGCTGAAATCTGCAGTTGTAAAAGAGTCTATTTACCTTCTCCATTCCATGCAGAGACGCCATCGGAGAGAGTTAGCGCGAACCCAGCACCGAGGTTGCCGGCAAAGTCGACTCGCAGGAAATAAGGGATACCCGGGTCTGCGGCCATAGTGATCTGTCTGACTTCACCGCTCATGTCGCACGTGTCACCTTCACCTGCAGACAAGTGGCATGACATAAATTCAGGTGCCCAATAGCTACTCTGACAGGCCAGTTTCGGTCGTATGTTGCAAGCTAAGGCATTAATCTTTTAGTTACATCAAAATGCCTCATTGTTTTCTTTTCAGATTTCGTAATAAAAGCCTCCGTATTTCAATAGGGGTCTTCTTGAGTCAGTGGGACCACATGGAGGTAATTAAGTTTGGGCAGGCTTGTGTGTTGGAAGTGAGGCCCGCCAGAGCACTTGCAAAGTAATTACATGTGACGAAAACTGGAATCAAGCCATATCTTCAGCATCTTTCGTTCAGTTGAAAAAGGCAAATCTCATGTTTCGCGTTTTTCCATAAGGACCTCTCCATAGTTGATTTAATTGGATTGACAATCTTTATTTGTGAAGCTTGCACTTAAAGAATAATTACACATGGTTCTACTGCCATGTTGGATGGTTGGCCTGCAAATTAAGGTTATTTTAATCATGGATTAATCTGTCGATTTGTTTGTCGATCAAACGATGAATTGGATAAAAAACATGTTTTAATTTCCATCCTTTATTGAAAAACAGGACAGAAAATGCACAAATGTAAATTAATCATGATTCAGTTGTGGGTTTGATCCATAAAATCCTCGGAATAATCAGATGTAGTAAGTAAAAGCAGATGTTTTGCAAATGGTTGCAAATGATTTATTTTGAAGAAAAAGAAGACACATTCAGTGTGCTTTAATGGAGTCCTACAGAAATCAAATTTATGCACCTCTCATTAATCTCAAAATGACATTTGCAAAATTGCCTTCATGTTTGTCTAATTTGAAAGCAAAACCTTTGCCGCTGACAGATGTCATCACATATGAGTCTGAAATGCTATCATTAAAACAACATTACTCTTAATTACGTCTGTATTTTACCAGAAATGAAATCGGCTCACAGCTTAGACCACAACAAGCAAAGCACTGATTACCTCAAATTGCCAAATCATCATTTTGTGATTGGAGCAGGGGATGTGAGTACAGTACTGTGCACATATCATTTAGTAATGTGACAACTTCTGGTGCGACATCAGATGAAATCAGTCCTTCACTGTCCATTTAGTTTATTGGCCACATCATTGTTTTCCTGTGAAATAATTTAAAAACTTTCACTTGATTGCGGACATCCAGGCTAGAATAGGCGATTAGTGCTTCCAGTGGAAGTGGGAGTGATTCGACATCCTCCCTGCTTAAATACAGGGCAAAGAAATTGGAACTGAAGGGGGAAAAGAGCGGCTAAATTGCCAGTTAGCCGAGTTGCTGGTTGTCTCTGAGTCCTTTTAGACACCTTGCAATAACTTATGACGCGTCAACACCCTTCATTTTTCTTTTCGCTCTCGTCACACAGACATACTGAGCAGTACTAAAAATGACAGATGTAAATTGAACCATTGTGCTTCAAGAAGGGGTGCGGCTAGAGGAAGGGACCGAATGAGATCAGGGAGAAGAAGTGTTCAACTTTAACCTCATAAACGGAGCCCAGCTAGTCATTAGTTACTGTAACATCTGGTGAGCGGGGACGATGACCCTATGGTGATGACAGAAGGGCACTCCAAGTGAAAAAAAAAAAAAAGGAAAAACCTGTCTGCGAATGGCTGGCGAGTTGCACAAAACCCCTCAGAGTGGATCCTGAAGTCTGTTCACGTCCTGCGCCAGCGCACATACAAACAGAGAGTATTTAAATCATCGACAATAGCTCTCCTACAGTTTTGACTCATAGCCTTTGACCCCTTCATCCTGCAACAATTGTCTTTTGTTGTCTTCGCGACCTAAAAACAGAATAAAAAGCAAGGTACGCAAAGTACTAATCAAACAATGGATTGTTTGCCGGGAACGTTTCAAATAAAGTATCCAATTTTGTCGAATTCCATGCTTTAGATGAAGCACGGAGTGCAATTAAAGGGGGATGACAATTAAGCTGCCCTTTCACTGAACTTTCTCTTTGTGGCTGCTAACACACTGGGTGTTAAATTAATATGGGAGCTCGTGTTTCACTCGGTAAGATGTGATGCTTGCGCACTTTGTTGTAAATCTAACAAAAGCCAAGCAACTCACAAGTCACTTTTTCAGATACATTTGCAAAAACTGACGACATCCAATACAAGAGGTGAATGAAATTGTGTCTTGAAAAGACAATACAAAATGTTAACTCACATTGTCAGAGATGTACTAATTCAGCAACGTTTTTTTTTTAGTTGTGCTTTGCAGTGTTGCAGAACTGTGTTACTTTCAGGAGCTTTGAATGATTGATTGATTAACTAATTAATCAATTAATCATAATACAACATATTTGGAGAAGCAAGATATTATACTTTACGAATTTAGCTTTCTGCAAAACTGTGTCCAGTGATGGGGTTTTTTTTCTTTCTCAGTGTAGGCACTGAGTCAAGAGAAGTAAAGTATTTTGTGTGCAGGTTGAAAAAAAGTTCCATTTCTTCCGGCCAAATTATGAAAATGATGTACATTTCTCCAAAGTCTTTCAAGCATTGACACAGCAACTACACAAAATGGAGAGAAAAAAATCTCCTTGTTCTTCCTCTGTAAACCTCAAGCATTAAACTGCTTTTGGCGGTAACTACTTTGCAAATATTTTGCCATCACTGGAAAAGCGAAAATTATGTGGCAGTGCTGTACAGTACGACGGTACGTGTCATTTATATTTGAAAGGAACGATGCCACTGAACAGTGATTTGATGATCAAACAAAATGTGTGCGCTTTATGCTACACTTAAAACCGTATTCAAAATACTTACTGTTATTAGGACACTGCGATGTTCGAACGGAGGCTGTATGAAAATGAAATGTACGTACTGTATTGTTTTGAGTTGTTTTCCTGTTCATGCTGTCACTTTCGACCCTTGTTTCGCCAGCCAATCAGCAGCTGTGACGAGTCACGCACTGCGTCGTGACGTCTAAAACGTAGATTCTGCAAGCCCGGAAGTGTTATGTGGCGTTGATTCACCGTCAAAATGGTAAGCATATTTTTGTTCATAAAGCGCTTGCGTTCGCTAAATGATACTTTTAATCGGGATTTAAAGTGTAAACGCATATCTAGGTCCCTGTTGCAGCCTTACTGAGGCACTCAAAACGAATGCATAGTGCACGGTTTTGGATTGAAATAGCCGACTCGCGCTAGCCAGCCTGCTAAACACTTGGCCAAGTAAATAAAAGCAAATGATCACTTTACATTGCAGGTTTTGAACCGTGGCCAACCAGCGTTGATCGCCACCTTGTAACTCGACGTACCGTAGTATCATGACTCATGTGTATAACTTGATTTCTTTCGGCTAGACAGAGATGGGTTGCCAGCACCGTTGCGTATTCTGTGCCACGTAGCTGCAACAGTCCCATTGAGGACGCTTCCACCACATGCACCATCGTTGTATGGGATCTCTTCTTGTTAATTAATCACTGCACATGCAAGAAGTGTGAAGATAAAGTTCATTTGAATGCGATATCTCTGATCATACAGCCAAATCTGATTTATAAATTACTTGTATACGCATTATTACATTACCGGGAATTATTTTTTGTCAGTTTGTGGTGTGGGACAGAATGAGTGAGGATTTAAATCAATGTCAAATAAATGGCAATCGCTTCCAGAGTGAATATACCCTAAATATTATTTCTATATTCATTTAAGGGATATATTAATCATTCAATGTATCAACTAATTTGTTATTTTATTCGAAGCTGTGGATCTGAACCGAATCGTGTTTCAATTTATATTGCTTTCTTGTCATTTTGCAGTCAGCCATTTTCAACTTCCAGTCACTGCTCACGGTGATTCTTCTCCTGATATGTACGTGTGCCTACATCAGAGCGATGGCTCCCAGCCTGCTGGACAAGAATAAGACCGGGTATGTTCCTCATACAGTACTGTATATGTGCTTATTATTCCATCGTTGGCATTTTATAGACTGTATAATAATCGGGCAGATTAGAATCAATAATCAGACACATGCAGCGGATGTTTTTGTACAGTAATAGAATTCCTAGAATTTTACACCCCCTATTCTTTGTAGTGACACAAGATAACAGAGCCATTGCCGACTTGAGTTGGAACAGATGAATCAGACTTCAAGTTGTCTCGATTATCTTTGTGTGCACTGGACTTTCGGGAAACCCTCTGTAGTAAGACAAATATTTGAAAGGTAGCCATTCATCCCCCTCATAGTTTATCTGTCTTTGAACTATTAGATTAAGATTATCTCATGCATGCAACTACCGGTAATGTATTTCAAGGCCTCTTTTCCGATATCATTGCACTGGGTGGGGTTTGTCATGGACATGTAAAAACGGTTCCAAATATTTCATGTGAGTTGTTGTGCTGAGCCCTGACGGGACAAACCAAGTGTCATAGCAAGAACATCAATAACATTCTTATTATTCTTGGTAGCCCATTAATCCAGATCAGTTCCGAATAATTAACATCACCTGGTCAAGACTCAACACCATCGCTTAGTCCTCTCTCTCTGAGGAGATATGGAGGAGAAGCGGCAGTAAACAGACCCAAAAAATTGGTTTTGAAACCAATGTGTGGGTTTAGAAAAGAGTCTTAAGTAGAGATTTAATCATTTCTACAGTGCGTTGGAGATTCATGAGATTCCTCTTTATGAGAACAGAAAACCATAGATGAGTTTTCTCTTTTGTTTGTTGGCTTAGCTGTGAGTCGTCAGTGAGGCACATGCAAATAGTTAAACAGGAAAATGTGGTTTTAGTTCTTTATCATTTCTTTCAGGCTTCTCGGAATTTTCTGGAAATGCGCCAGAATAGGTGAGACCGTCGTTTTATTTCCGAACACGTTGTCTCTGTCGTCGTATTGCATCGAAATCAGGTTTGAAATTGAATCAGTTGTTGTGTAACAGTGGGAGGGATGTTGATATTATTCCTCTGCTTCAGGTGAGCGGAAGAGTCCTTGGGTAGCTTGCTGCTGTATCATCATGGCCTTTAGTATCCTCTTCCTACAATAGACATCCAAAAAGGACCAAGGAAACGGCAAGAACACGAACAACATGGACAATGACAGCTATTGTAGTAGCACCGCAAGAACTCCAGTAGCTGTTGGATAATGTACCAAGAGGAAAATGCCCTCACTCTCTGTCGCCATGAACCAGAGTACGTCCATTCTCCTGTGGTCGTGGAGGGCAGTCCTTATTCCATTCTTGTGGATCCTTGTGGGTGGGGCACCGTCAGGAAAGAATCGATTTTTAAAAAAATCAATATCTGACGTCAAGCGGCCCACGTACCTCAAACAGTTGTCCCAAAAAAAATAAGGGGATAGGATCTTTTGTATTTCAGTTTTCATTGAAATGCTTCAAATTGCAGCCTTTGTCGATTTGGTTGGGCCCGAAGGCGTGTGTTTTGTGAACATCACCACCCCGTTGTTGATCTGAGTAATCGCCGTCATATTCCACAAGCAGACTCAAGTGGGCGATGGAGAACCATGTACAGCGCACAAAGCCCTTTGCTTGTTGCAGTGAGAACGGCTTTGTGATAACCTCCCCACTGATCTTCCTGTCAACACTCAAATGTGTCGACGACTGTTATCGGGACACAGAAATGAACGCATGCTCGGTAGGACCACTTATTTTGTTGCCACTGTATCTTACACTCAAACCGCACTAACATACGAGATCCAACACAAGAGTTAGAAAAGAACATGATCGTCATGGGATGGTAATTCCATGCAAACGTCCGTTTTTCTTCTGTCTTTTTGTTTTTCCATTGGCAATGAATTTTCAAACACAATAAAGTCAATGCCACACATTAAATGTACTTTTTTTTTACCTACCAGACTAGCAAGAATACTGCAGTGTTCAGTTCTCGTTTTTAATTTGCTTTATTTTTTATTTTTTTGCGATTTTTGAACAACAAAAGCAGAGAAATGACCCACTGAATCAGCAATGCATCCTAATTGTTAAGGGACGTAATGGGCTCTTGTTTTGGATCGCATTAAATTATGCAAGCGCCACAAATGTTGAGGCAATTGATCGTAGATTATGTATCCTGTATGTATGTGAATGTACACTTGAATCATTAACACTGCACTTAACTCATTCATTGCCAGCCCAGTTCAGTTTATTTTTGACGTGTAGAGCCGTCAATGGCAGCGATTGAGTTTTAAAAATAGGAAACTAAAACAACAAAATGAAATGTATTGCAATTGCACATAAAAGTTAAAAAGTGTCCCTAAATAAACAGATTAAAAAGGCAAATGTCATGATCTTAAAAGTTAAACATTCTTACTTCTACTGTACCTGGTCAATCATTTTTATTTTATTTTTTCCCCTCATAACTGTCGGGGGCCCATGTAACACTTTGCAAAGTAATGTTCCAATCAATTGAGATGTGCCTGTAGTTCCTTATTTGGACTTAAAATGGCAGCCTTCTTGCAATCGGTCCGTTGCAAGTGAACTTTGAAGATAAATCAGCAGATAATATGCATTCCCAGACAAAATATTTCCTCTTTCCCCTGTCGTGACGAAGCCTAAATAAAGAGGAAGACTTGTTGACTCGCTCACCTTCGATAGTCTGATAGCTGTCGAGTGTCCGTATCCCATCACTCCCCCGATGTTCCGTGCCTTGTTAGGGAGCCATGTCGGCCTGCGTTCATTTCGGGCCTCGCCAGGTCGAGTTCAAGTGATGCCTGCCGGTAAAACGGCGATTATCAGGCCACGACACGGGCACAGGAGACACAGAGAAGCAGGAAGCTCTCAGACATCTGTTCCTATCTTGGGTCAGCAGAGATACTCGTGTCAATGAACCACCCAAATGTCTCTGTGGATGAAGAAAGGGAAAAGATAACGGGGCTTTCATCGGCGCTGCGCCTGAGATAGACTCGGTATGCCGCTTGTTTCATCAACAAGAAAAATGCCACGTATTTGAATTGGCATCGGAATTAGTGAAGACTCATCCAGGGTTGTGAGTTAATTCTGTTCTTTTCATTTGGTCAAAACATTTAGAATTCAATGTGGATTTGTCTTGCAATACAATTAAAGGCAGCACTGTGCTCTTGAGGTGACAACGTGTCCGGAGTGTTGGAAATGAGTAAAATACAAATTTGCATATTTATAGTTAAGGACCATGGCTGAAAAGAACATTAATTAAAATTAAAAAAATAATCCTCCCTTGTTTGTATTTTCAATATCTTCAAGAAATATTCAAAATAAATTTGTGTACCGGTAATTTAGATTTGTGTTTTTTGCCTTCCTTCAATGTGTGTGAATTGTGAATGATCTGCATGCTTCTTTAGGTATTTTGAAATTTCGGTTGAAGGAAAAACAGAGGTAGCTGTATTATTTTCACGGTTGTTTTCAAGTCAATCACCACTTTCAACAATATGATTATTATATGACATCGTACAACATGAGGTAATATATATATATATATATATATATATACATGTGTGTGAGTCATCGATGGATGACGGTCTCTTATTTTTCATTTTCTCGAAGAAGATGAACAAGGAGGCCTGAAGAATGTAAAGGCGATGTGGATGACAAGCATCGGACCACAAGAGAGGACAGAAGTCTGCGAGTATGGCCCATGACGTGAACGTTCCAACGTTTTGCTTTATTTATCCAATGTATCCCGGTCTATTTTTATCATCCTGGTTTATGTGAATGGTAAACGGTTTCTCGGTTTACTGCTATGCTGGATGACATATTAGTTTGGGCGGCGGCTTTTTCATTTGAAGCCAAACTTCCTCATACACGGTGTCCAAAGAGGAGGAGGATGGGAGGCTATTGGATAAGGCCTTCCCTTGGTTGGCTTAGAAGGTTTTCATGTGTACGTTGAGAGCACAATGAAAATGTTCAAGTATATCTGCGATCAATAACAAAATGTTCCTATAAACAAAATCATACGCGCAAAAAATAGCTTGCCTGTTTCTGATATGTGCACATTAATTTAATTTTGAAAGCAGAAAATGTTTGGACACGCTCTCATTTAAAAGGCGGGTCCACAAAGCCGTCCAAGGTCAATGTCAGTGGCCCTTTATTTGCGCAGTGCGATATTAAGCTAATGATTACAATTGTAATTGTGAAGAAGACAAGATTTAAAGGCAAAGACACTTCCCACTTGAATCATGGTGCAAGCCTTTCTGTGCAGAGTTGGAATGGAACCGCACTTTCTAAAATCACGCTAACTTCTCTCGATATTGCCGTGAATGTCAGTACGTCTGCCTGATACATCAATAACAGTTCAGGTAACTCAAAGGTAAAACATTTTCTGGGCCACCTGAAAATGAAAGGTGTGTTGGGGGTTGTACCAGTGGAATGTGTATCTGTGAGAGGATTTTTTTTTTTAAGGAAAAAAGTTTTTGGGCTGCCTTGGTGTGAGGGCTTATTTTGGGGGTTTTTTGAGGGGCGTGGGAGGTTTTTGGATGAGTGAGTTTTTTCTTTTTGATCACATGTAATAAATCCCCAAACCTGTAGATATACTGTAAATGTTTCATCGGGTCGAAAGACTCCCACGTAACTCTCGTCACAATAAAACTGTATTTTTGTATAATATTTAACCGCGCCAACGAAATTATAGGTGTTTTATGAACCAGTCTCTCTTTCACTTCCAGGAAAACCAAAGCACAATTCAAGCTTGAGAACAAACACGGCCTCTGGAATTTATCAGGCAGTTTTCCAGACAGGAGGTGGAAAATGTCTTTCTTTTACTTCATTTCTCAAGGTCGCCATGTAGGAACACCAAGAGATGATTGGAAAAACAAACGCTTGGAAGTTGCGCCATCTAAAATTCTCTAAAATCTCGTCTCTTGCCCCTATCTCTTGATGAGCAGTTTAGATATTAAAGAAACCCGGATTTTGGAATTTTTCAATCAGGTTTATTTCAGTATGATTTCATGTTTTTAGCCAAACAGAGGAGAAAAAAAAGTAGCATGACTCTGCAGAAATAACATCGCCAAGCTAATCTGCTACCATGGTGGTGTTCTCTCTATTCCATTTTCAAAAATGTATTCAAAGAACTCCCAGTCGTGATGCAGCACCATTCTACAAACTACTTGCACAATAGCAAACAATACACAATTTGTTTGTATTGTTTGTATTTTGTGTGGGTTCTTGCGTCTTTATGAGCATGTTTACTTTGGAAATTGTCACTTGACCATGACTGTGATTCATTGCGTTTCATGTGCCTGCAATTGCCTTTTTTACAAATTAGAAGTCTGGTGCTCACAGAATTCGATTTAAAAATAAATAAATAACAGCAATGGCCAGATTCCACATAGCACACTTTGGGAAACGATGAGTCTTCATGAAAAAGTTGAAACTTTCCGGGTATAATTTGCTCATATTTTCATGAAGTGGCACTTTGACACACTGGTTCCATTGTTAGGGTTGTTTTGGCGGCTTGGCTGACGTAACCAAGCAATGAAGTTGACGGTCCACGGGCAAAACACATGTATGACCGCAGCATTTGGTGGTGTGAAATGAAAATAACACACCCACTTTGGGAAGATGAGTCTTGCTGTCCACCCTGAATTTTGGACATGACCAAATGTTTCATTTTAGAAGAACCTCTCAATCTGATGCTCCACAGTCATACATCAAAGCTTAAAATGCCAACGTGAGCGTATGAGGAATCTGCATTGTCAGTGAACATTTCTTCAAAAAGAATTCAAGTGTGCTTGCTTCAAGTTGTTTACTGCTCCTCCCATTTGAAGTTTACTGTTTAATAAAACCGAAAGCAAAGAGAATTACATGAGGATTGAAACCACGTAACTTGTCTTTTGAAAATCTGCTAGCCTAATGCTAACGTGCATTTTGAAACCCCATAGACAGGCTAATTAAACTAGCATCGTATCGCGGTAAATCATAAACCTTTAAACAACTCATATTTGAGTACAAACGGTGCAGCAACACATGCAGACATAGCATAACAATACTCACAGGCGTTCATTATCTGTGACTCGTGTGATTTTTATTTTTCATTTTTACGATCACAACAAAAACAACATTTATGATGCGATGTGTAAAATGTGAAACTACTTGATATGGTATGTAAAGCCATGCTGACATGTTTCTCTTAAAAAACAATATATCATTCATAATCTATTTTGTGTGTGTATTATTTTTAGATGGTTAAAAAACACAGCATTGAATGATGGCCCTGATCATTCCATCATGTTAATTACGTATCATGTTAGGAAATCGTCAATCGAGAGGGAATAAATATGAGTTTGGCTTGTTGCAAATCATGGCTGCGATTTTTATACAACACCAGCTTCCAGAAATCAAATAGACTCATGATGTTTTATCTTCCTCCCCAATCTTGGCGCAAGTTAGTCAGTATAATTACGGCCTCCATGACGTCTGAATTTACAATCCATCATTGTTAATTACTTGCAAGATGTTTCGTTTTAAATGCGTTATTCAAGTTTGTAAAAGGAAGTCGGAGGGTGACGGATGACTTTTGGAGACTCGGATTGATTTCACACCGCACACGGTGTGCAATCCATCCAGGGCCCGGGCCACTAATAATATCACAACATCTCCCATTTGTAAATATTACTCACTCTCTGACGCCTTGCTATTCAGAAATCATCTGAATCTGAGGGGGGCGGATATGAAGTGGTTCAATAACTTTGCCCTCTGTAACATTCTGGACCAAACTGCCCCAGATGTCAGTGAAATTCAAAGGCAGAGCATACGACACGATTCACAGGCATATATTCTTTATCTTCGGCCAAAACAACTGGCAACTTGTATTCCTCTGTTTTTGATTATCAAATCTAAATGAAGTATATCTTTCTGTTTCATACAACCATCGATCCCTCTGTGGAGTTTGCATGTTCTCCACGGGCCTGCGTGGGTTTTCACTGGGTACGCCGGTTTCCTCCCACATTCCAAAAATATACATGGCAGACTGGTTGAACAATCAAAAATTGTCCTTAGGTGTGAGTGTGAGCGCGGATGGTTGTTCATCTCTGTGTGCCCTGCGATTGGCTAGCAACCGGTTCAGGGTGTCCCCTGCCTACTGCCCGAGGACAGCTGGGATTGGCTCCAGCACCCTCCACGACCCTTGGGAGATAAAGCGGATCGGAAAATGGATGGATGGATAGACAACCATCTGTTGGCCAAGGAATGGACACCAGAAGGAGCAGCGCAGCGCCATTTGAATGAGCATGTTCCATAAACTACCAAGAGTGTGAGTAGTTCTTCCATGCCTGGTAACATGTTTAAATTAAATGAACTGCTAATGAGCATCACATTGTTTGTTTGTTTTTGGTACTGTCGAGCTGCGTCTCATGTGAATGTTTATTGTTCACAGCAGCTCCTTTTGAGACTGTTAAAGACAGCTTAAATTACACTTTTATTATTCATGCAAATGTTGCTACTAAAATGAACAAAGACACATGCAAAAGACAGCTTTCGCAACAATTACAATAGCCACTTTTGGTGAGCAGAATCTGGGATTCTGTGTTCAAGCCAAACTTTGCGGGATGTCTCACTTTGATATCCCCCCTATTGTTGTTTGTTCGAAGTCATGATAATTTGCAGTCACATTATTGTGTTTCCACATCTGAAGCCACATCCACAGTAGTATTACAGATTTGATATTTTTAAAAATGACTTGGCAAGCATCTGACTGCAATAGATCATTTACCACACCCAGTCATTTAGGCTTGATCGGGAAATGACTAATAGGAACATATGGGCCATTTTGGGGGACTTTAAAAAACAATAGCAGTGCCTCTGCTTGCCAGTAAGTTGAAGTTGGAGCACACAAAATTAATTACAGAAGAAACCTTGATTGTGCTGTGCCTGATAAGTAGATGTTCTCCAATAGGTGACTTTCAGACACACACACACACACACACACGCGCGCGCGCCACACATACACGAGTGTGTGTGTATATATATACAGTATAAGTATATATAGAGGTGCCCATTATGTCATCATTTCATCATTGACGGTAGATCGCGGACAGTCCCAAGTCGATCGCGAGGGGTGTAGAGGAGAGAAAGAAAAAAAACGACCATTTGTGTGTCTTTGTGCATGTTAGTAATATATTTTTGGGTTAATGTACACGGCACCCTAATTATCCAATCAGTCTCATTTTCACAAAAAGTATTAAATAATAAAATAAAATAAAATAAAATAACATAAAGCAGGTAAATCTTTAACCAACAGTGCCGCGTGACCTGTGTGCCGGGAGGTTGTCAGCGCTCGGCAGTCTGCAATTGCAGTTTGTGATCGGAGCTGTCGCGCTATATCTTTTATCATCATCATTATTCTCATTCAGAGTTTGTTTCGTGTACATTTCAGGGCACGGACAAAGAATAGGAACCTAGAGGGCCGAGGGAAGCACTTTAAAACGGTACGTGTGAGCGACTGTAGTTAACGGGCTGCAAAAGTGCGTGCGTGCCTCCGTGTCAGGCTGTTGCTCGTCGTGGCGTGCGTGTGTATGGGCGTGTGCGGTGGTTGGTTGATCGAAAAGTCGATCTACGGTGCAAAAAATGTGGGCACCCCTAATCTGTGGGATCTCGCTAACAGTATCCATGAGGGAGTTTTTAACCGTCCTGAAAACTGACTTCTGTATTCCATTACATTTTCAGGAGTTCCAGCAGAAGCAAGCACCTCTTGATCTTGTGAAGGTTCAGGTAAGCACCCCACGGAAGGCTCAGCTAAGAAGGATGCACCAATCATCTAAAAGCTAAACTGAGAAAATTAACATTGGCAATATAACAGGTCATATTGCTGTGACTCACAATGAAATGTCACTGACATGATTTGAGGAGGGTTCGTGAGTCACTCATCAAGAGGAAACTTTTTTTTGCACAACACTCAGTAGTACAATTTGTGGCACTTTGGTGCGTAATTGTGGGGAGTTTCCTCAAAAAGTTAAGTCACATGACGACAACAAGAATATTAATATGAAGCAGAGACAACAAAGCGGGGATTTCCACAGCATTAGAATCAAAGAAATGAAATTAGGATGAGTTTTCGTGTCTGGTTAGAATTTTCTGTCGTAATCCCAAAATGTTGGTACGTTTTGAACAAAGATCGCAAAAAGCCTTTTTGTTGCTGATGTTTAAATTAAGCACAGTGGGGCGGCAGTGATCCGTTTTAAGACGCAGCCGAACAATCCACGTTTTATTTTATGTTAAAAAAAAATAAAGAAGTAATTGAACGGTCACTGTTTAAAATATACGTACAAATTTATATTGATTTTGGAACTAAATTATTTTAAATATGATTCGTCTCAAATATTGTTGATGTAAATACACAATTTACGCTTTTTAAAAATGAATAAATAAACCTAATAATGTACATTATTTAAAAATGCAACAATCAAAATTTATTTCAGTCAAAGTCATTATATTCATGTTCAATTGTGAAGATTTTAAATACTAATAAACATTTTTGAAACTTGTTTTTAACTTTTGGATTAAGTTTAAATCAAATTCAATTAGTATATTTTTATTCATTGCATCATATTATCGTTTAAAAATAAATGCAAAATAAATAATACATGTTAAACATTTTTAAAGGACCATTCTATTTTTTCTTTATGATTGAAAACCATGCTGTTATTTTAAAATTTAATGTTAAAGTGGAAAATATACTGCATATACTATAACAAAAATATAAACCAAATATTTCAATAATTATACAAATTATTCACACTCCTTTATGATTTTAAAATTATTATATGTAATGTCCATGTCGTTTTGACAGCTGACAATGTGGCTGAGCCGGATGGGACAGCGCAATCACTTGTGTCTCAAGCTGGCCGCCCTGCTGGCCACCCTTTGTATGCTCTCACTACTCAGTGGGATTCTCAAGGTGGGCTGGAATCCCACTCCAGGTATCCTCGGACGCTACACTTGGCTTGACTATGATGACGATGACGACAGCCCGGAGAAGGCGTGCAACTGCTCTGCCATCTTGCGGGGCGAGCGGCAGGCACTGGAGCAGGCCAAGTTGTTGACCCTAACCAAAGACTTCCGCAAGCGCCTCAGTGTCCCTGACCAATTTTACGTGAACGCTACTAAAGACTGCAGGTGAGGGTTTGTATATTCTGTAGCGCCCGCCCCCCATCCAAGGATATAGGAACAGCGAGGCCACATTGGGGTTGTTTTGTTTTTTTTTTGACGGACTTACAGCTGGACGGCTTTCACGTTGGTCACAAACCTGAACAAGTATGTGAATCCTTTGGAGCATAGGTGTCAAACTCAGGTCCTGGAGGGCCTATGCCCTGCATGTTTTCCAAGTCTCCCTGTTGCAACACACCTGATTCAAATGAACAGGTTCAATGTCAGGCTTCCGCAGAGCTTGCTGATGATCTGATCATTTGAATCAGGTGTGTTGCAACAGGGAGACTTGGAAAACATGCAGGGCATTGGCCCTCCAGGACCTGAGTTTGACACCTATGCTTTGGAGTGACCAGACTTTTTGCAGGAATTGGTCAAAAACATTTTATTTTCACAGCGGTGGGCCAAGAAATGTGAGTCTCTCTCCTACCACAGGAAGTTCAAGTCAAGCAGGAAGTATCTCACATTCCCCCTGAGCAGGGAGGAGAAGGACTTTCCGCTGGCTTACTCCATGGTTGTGCATCACAAGGTATGGTGACAGCAAACTAGTACATCTTCAAGTCTAGTTTGCCGTGTGTGGGAATTTGGCAGACAGTGCTGTGCCTCGCCGGGCGTTCCAGTGGACCATGGGCATATTTTCATTACAAGCCCCCGGCGCAGCTGATAATATGGTGAAAAAAAAGTAGAGTAGAATTGAGGCTAGCTTGGAGCAGGTCTAAGTTGTGGTGCAGGTGGTGTAATGCAATTTTGGCAGATATGATCGAGGCGCAGGTTGGCAAACTCTGTAGACATACTGTATGTGGTGAATGTCATCTTATTTCATTCATAAATATAGATTGACAGATTGAAGACAACGTTACTAGGCAAATAAAGGCGTCACTGTAGAAGTCCATCTACCCCATTGCTTTTGTAGGTTCAGAACTTCGAGCGTCTCCTCCGGGCCATCTACGCTCCTCAGAACATCTACTGCATCCATGTGGACCTGAAGGCGTCGCCGTCAGTGCTGGCTGCAGTCTCGGCCGTGGCCTCCTGCTTCCCCAATGTGTTCCTTGCCAGCCGGCGAGAGAGCGTGGTCTACGCCGGCTGGTCCCGGGTCCAGGCCGAACTTAATTGCATGTCCGAGCTGCTGGGCACAGGCGTGGCGTGGAGGTACTTCATCAACCTCTGTGGTCAGGACTTCCCCCTTAAGACTAACCTGGAGATGGTGCGGGCGGTTCGGGCGCTCAACGGCGCCAACAGCCTGGAGTCGGAGAAGATGCCCAAAGAAAAGATGTGGAGGGTTCAGAGGGTTCACCAGGAAGTGGATGGACGCATCAAGGTAAGACTGTAGATGTAGAAATAGCATTGTACCTCGACCAGGAATATTTGATGTGTGAATTTGACAGTTAAACTGTTTATTCTTTTTAAAAAGTATTATTATTATTGTATTTATTGTATTAAATTATTGTTAATTTATTGATATGACAGTTTTAAAAATAATTGTAAAAATATTTTTTAAGTCCGATAATTGGTTATTCATTTGTCTAATAGGTTAAATCATATATATATATATATATATATATATATATATATATATATATATATATATATATATATATATATATATATATATATATATATATATATATGAGATCAATTATTTTAAAAACTGTCATATCAATAAATTAACAATAATTTAATACAATAAATACAATAATAATAATACTTTAAAAAGAATAAACAGTTTAACTGTCAAATTCACACATCAAATATTCCTGGTCTTACCTTGATATATATATATATATATATATATATATATATATATATATATATATATATATATATATATATATATATATATATATATATATATATATATATATATATATATATGTAATAGAAATCAGAAGTGCATTTTGTTAAACTGGTGGTTAAAATACAAAAACATGCAATTGAAACCAATCAGTAGAATTGGTTGAAGTGAATTTATTCCACTTTTTAATCATTCATCTCGTTAAATAATTGGTTGAATGATTTATTGTAATCAATTAAATTTAAAAATATACATAAATATATACAAAAACAATTGTATACTTTATTTCAGATTATTTTATTAGAATTACAATTGTGTAGGCATCTAGGGGAGCATGTAGGTGCTTATTCGGGTGAATGCAACATTTTTATTTTATAAAACTGATACATTAATTGTAAGTCAAAGCAATTTCAAAAGAGGAAGCCTTGTTGTTTTTATTATTAGAGCTAAAGATTTGATACATTAATTGAGCCACATTTGGGATTCCGGGAATACTGAATGACATCCACTGGTCTATATAATCCTGGTCTATATAGTCCACTACAAAGTAATGAGCAGGGAGGTCAAGGGAATTTGTTGACATCCAGAATGCGCTCTCAATTGTCACGTGAAAACAGGGTAAACACAAAATGCATTTAAGGGGTGGGGGTGGTTGTTGGGTCATAAAAAAACACGAAACAATTTGACTTTCCCTTTGTGTCAGGGAGTGGGAAAGGTAAAGGAGCCGCCGCCCTTCCAACTGCCCATCCTGTCAGGGAACGCCTACATTGTGGTGACTCGGGGCTTCGTCCGTAGCGTTCTAGAGGACCGGCGTGTCCTGGCCCTCATAGAGTGGGCCAAGGACATATTTAGCCCCGACGAGTTCCTATGGGCGACTGTTCAGCGCATGCCCGGCGTGCCCGGCTCCACGCGGGCCAGCACCAAGTACGATGTGAGCGACGTCTACGCCTTGGCTCGACTGGTCAAGTGGCAGCAGCACGAGGGCGAGCGAGCCTCCACACACGCCGTGTACCCGCCGTGCAACGGCATCCACGTGAGGACCATGTGCGTGTACGGGGCCGGCGACCTGCGGTGGATGCTGAGGCAGCGGCACCTCTTTGCCAACAAGTTTGACACGAACACGGACCCTGTCGCCATGTACTGTCTGGAAAAATACCTGCGACAAAGAGCGCTCGCCCAGATGTCTCGTTGATTGCAAATCATGTTGAATTTACAGTGATCTACAAGAAGACCAATCATCACGGCCAGCACAAATCATGTTGATGGCGCACTGGCCTGCAAATTAACTCATATCAGTCTGTGGGTTTTTTTTTTTTTTTTGCTATGTATACCAAATAAAACATAGAGACACATTAGACAAGGGATGAGCAGTCTTTTCTTTATTTTACAGTACGAAGATGACGGCAGAATCCCAAATAAAAGTGTGGAACGCACACACGAGACTTCGTAAACAATTCTTCGGTCACACATGCACACACGCGCACACGAGCGGGAAGGTCATGCACAAGTAAGTCACCGCAGACACATTCAAGTGCTAGTTTGCTACCCCAAAGACTTTCACAGTGATAGAACATATTAGTAGAGTAAGCCGCATTTGAGATTGTTGACTGTGGTCAGGTTCGAATCAGGGGCGGGACAAAACTGTCTTTGACAACACAGGAATCAATATTCACGTTGCCGTCACAGTTTTTCTGTTTGTTTGTTTCTGTACGCCTTTTCCCTTCTTTACGTTACATACATGCATTGTACGTTTTATTCCAAAAACGGATTATTGCATCAGAATTATACCGTGATACTAACTTTACCGCGTTAATATCGGTTGTGTAAGATGTTCCCTTATTTAGTTTCGTCGATATTGTCATGTATAGCAGATAGTTTGCCTCCAATTTATATTAAAGCTGTCCAATTGTTTTTCTTTTACATTCAATTACCCAGATATCAAAATCGATCGTAGATGATATTCTTCCCATACGTCACGTTGTATCGTGGTATCGTTGGTGGTATTTTGCGATGACACGCTACCACAGGGAAGTCTTTTCCCCAGTCAAAGTCAATCCAGTCATACCACCCCTGATTTAAAGCGATGCTTGGTCAATGACTCGTATTAGTCTATCGATAAGTACAGTACAGAGATTTATTGTGTGCGTGTGTATGTGTGGATTTTTTTTTTGTAAACTTCGACATTGTTCAAATGCATGAGATGTTATTTATGGTCAGAAATGCTACTAATACAGTAGAGTGAAAGAAAAGGCATATTAGTCAAGTGGTAAATATACAGTAATAAATGGATTCCAATGTAAACCTCATTAAGTGCAGACTTGCAAGCACCTTCCCTTCCACGTACAAATTGACGTGGTGTTCTCTCGAAGCCTCGCCGAAAGCTCCTCACCGTTGGCGGGAAGATGGGCAGCCACAAGTGGAGCTCTCATTTTGTCAAATGGCCAAACTTCTCTTTCTGTCAGACCTGACAGACAGGAAAAAGATAATGGTTAATGGAAATCAGGATAACAACAGTATCGGGCCTAGCGCGCACGTGCCAATGTACCACGACATTGGCACGTGCGCGCATAGGCCCGAGGTGGTGCTCAAGCACTCGGCCTTTTGCTCTGGAAAGAGAGTGTCCGTCCTTTTGCTGCTGCTCATTGTTTTTCTTTATTTATAATTATTCCAAAAATGAAAATCACTCTCTCTCTGTCATCAGTTCCAATCAAAATTGTTTTGATATCTGAGGAATGTGGGAGGAAACCGGAGAACCTGGAGAAAACCCACACAGGCCCGGGGAGAACATGCAAACTCCACACAGGGAGGCCGGAGCCGAGATCGAACCCACGACCTCTGCACTGTGAGGTCGACGTGCTAAAAACTGGACCACCGGGCCGCCTCGTATAGTTGTATCGTGTATAGTGATAATGATAGTTATATACTATCATGCTTTTGTTGTTGTTGTTTCAATATATATAATTAGTAATGTATCATAGATATTGTTTTCTGTCATAGCTACTGTGTTGTCGTTTTCTCCCAGTAGAGTGATTATCACCGTATCATGACACTGCCCTTGTCATACTTTTTAAACATCCATCCATTTTCTAATCCGCTTCTCCTCACGAGGGTCGCGGGCGTGCTGGAGCCTCTCCCACCTGCCCTTGGGCAGTATGCCATGCATCTTTTTGGAATGTGGGAGAAAACTCAAGAGAACATGCAAACGCCACACAGGAAGCTACAGAGCTGGAATCAGACCCCGCACCTTTGCACTGTAAGGCAGACGTGCTAACCAGCCGCCCACCGTGCCACTATTTTTAAACTAGTAATAATCGTGCAAATGATGTATCGTATCATGATCACACCGTGTATTATGTTGTTGCTTGTGTAGACTTACTTTCCTGAGGCGTCTTTTAAATCTGAGTCCAGCCTGGTGTGTGGCGTTGCAATAGAGGGCAGAGAAGAGAGGTTAATGAGGTGGGGGGTTTGTTTCAGGGAGAACTCATTATTGTTGGTAGATTAGTAGTCCGTGTCCACTGTCCCACATAAGTAGGGTGCAGGAAAGTGGAGTATATATGATTATTGTTATTTTATTTTTAAAACTAAAACACAAAAGTTGCATTACATTTAGGATGGGACAAAAGCAGGAAGCACAGCTGTAACGAAAAAATAAAATGAAAACGCTTGACAAGCAAGGAGGGTTCAGTTATGAACAAGGAGGCCAAATTGAGAAAATGGGTTAATTATTCCAAAGAACAACAGAAAGGAATCCTCAGGTCATTTAAGCATAGAAAAGTTCCAGAAAAGTGCGTGGCGCAACGGCTTCTAGGCAATGACACGGTCGAGGGAAATGAAGCCACAATCTGTCATGATTGGACCCTAATGTTGACTTGAAACTACTGTCACTGCTTGGGGAGTCGCTCCATCACAGATCTGCAAAATGGTGTTTCTCCATCAACTGTAGCTGAAATAAATTCCGTTGTACAAAGACTTTTGTTGTCTTGGTTTGCCTGGACTGTAGTGTCAGTGTATATTTGCCTTTAAGAGGCGCGACCGGTGGGGCAACTTTGCATATGGGTGTTGTCCTGGCAATTATAAATTAATTGAAGGTGCATTGGTGACTGTGGCTCTCCTTTCCCATATGTGAGGGCATTAGAGTAAGTACACTGTAAAACCTACAGAAAAGCAATCGCTTAAAAAAAAAGGATAATTCTGGTACAGCGGGGAACAACGTCATTGTTAATAGTTTGATAATTCAATCAATGAATGGACCACAACCTATGCTGGAAAATCACCTTCATATCATTTCAAACTCATCTTACATTATTACCCCGTACATGCACATGCATTCACGGCTTTCTGTAACTTTCACAACAACCCGGGCAAAGAAAACGCAACTAGAGGAATTTGTGATCAGTTGACAGGCGCGTCTTAACATACAAACCGCCAAGCGAGCAGAGAAGGCAAAAGATTTAAAGCCAAAAATGTAACAAGTGGACCTTAGAAACGTTAATGAACTGGTGTGTGGCTGCATCTGATGAAGGTTAGTACAGTGACCGGCGGCTAGGTGCTTTTTACCTCATGCATGCAAATGTGTTTGCCGCCCTCTGTTGGTCATACCTTGTAAAGGGGACATGGAAAATCAAGCTCAACAGACAAAGTGAGATTTTTAGCAAAGGCCTTTTTTGTCGCTTGCCCGCAAGAATGACCTTCCAATTTTCAAAACAAAATGCATGCAGAATGTATTGTCTTGGGTGTCGGGGGCTACTTAGGGTGTAACTAATTTTGTGGCCAGTTGGTGGATACTAACCAGTGCTAGTGGGCCTTAAGGGGAGCCATGGTGATCAGTACATGTATGTGGATGTAGGATTTTTTTTTGAGGGGGGGGGCTTCAGATTCGATAGTGCCAGCTGATATATAAAGTATTCCCGGTCAGACTGATTTCAAATTCAGTCTTTTGTGTGTTCTTGTCTGATAAATATTGATTCTGGACTGTTTTAGATGATATACGTACATGGCACAGTTCTGGGTTTTTTTTGTTTTTTTTTGGTACAGTATTGATGGTTTCTACAATTGTGAGGTGGTCGTGGTGGCATTAAGAGGTGGATGAAGTCGGGGAGGTACGTCCCCACAAAAACTCACTTAATGATGCTGGGCGGAATGTGGACGTACTCCATGGGGATGATGTGTCCCAGCTCCTGCAGGCTGCCCACATACTTGATTTTACTGCTGAATTTGGTGCTGAACACAACACACAAAACACAATGTCTTGATAAGCACAGAGAACTGTAGAGTGGCTAATGGCTATCAACCAGAGGTGGCAAAAGTGTTCACGCCCTGTACTAAACAGAACTAAACTAAACAGAACTAAACTAAACTAAACTAAACTAAAGCAAGCACAGAAACTTTTGCACTTGATCGCTTCCCATGACTAATAGAGTAAAAACGGAGACGCAATGAACCTTATGAAGGGTCTGGTGATGCCTAACAGTGTTCTGATGAACCAGGAAGGATGGACAATGATGAACATCTTCAGGTTCTTCTTCAGCCTGCAAGAAGTAAACATCATCGTTGAGACCAGACAAAGAGCCTAAAGCAGAATAAAGTAGGTAGCACCTGGATCTTAAGTGAACAGCTTCAAATGGGGACGGCAACCCGAGTCCCATTGCTGGGATGATTGTGGACCAGCCAGAACACAAATTAAGAGGATGTTAGGAAATAGGATGAGGGAAGAGTTGAACAAAGGAAGGAAGGAAGGAAGGACAAAAATGCAAGAAAGAATGGAGGAAAGGGAGGAAGAAAGGAAACAAAGCAGGAACAAAGAATGGGATTCAGGAGAGAAAAGAAATGAAGGAAGAAAGAAAGGATGAAGGAATTAGGGAAGGCAGAATGGAAGGAAGGCAGGACGGTTGGAAGGAAGATCAAAGGACAGTATAAGAGAGGGTAAGAATGAACAAATGAAGGAACCACAATGGACTCAAAAAACCCTAATTTGAAACCTTAACCCTTGTAGCCTGGCTTGAAACTACGATTCAGAAACCCTGACTACAAACCTTAACCCAGGCTAGAATCCCTAACTTGTTGATGTTCCACTAGAAAAAAACAAAACAACAGGTTAAAGCCACAATACGTGGGAAAAAAATTGTCACCTCCGATCAATCATTTGGTAGCACTTCTTCATCCATGTGAAGCCAGGCATCCTGCGGCGAGGTGTGGCGCCGTTCAAGTAAACAATCATGTAGTCCTCTGCCACCATGAGCTCCAAAGTGCTTATGACGTACCTACACAGTACACACATATAATAATACCACGTCAGGAGCTGGAGTCAGGTTGGGCGTTTAGGCAGCAGATCCTTGCGAGTGTTTTTTTTTTCATTTATTGCATGGTTGCTTTTCAATCCTCCCGGTGTTCAAATACAAGGCTGAAAATTGCATTTGCCCCAGTGGCTCCCCTTGCCCACATGTGAGGGCATTACTTTAGTAATACTCAAAAGCAAAAAATAATAATAATAATTAAAAAAAACAAAATTGTCAAGATACCAACACATGCATTGGGTTGGATTTTGTGAGCATTGGGTTAAATATTTTGGGTGGGCTGAAGAACTGAAGCTGCTTGCTATTTTAGATCGGTGAAATATTCTTCAAAAATGTTTGGAACAAGGTATTTATCATTCACAAAAACTAACAAAATAACACAAAAAAATAAATAAATAAATAACAATTTTCATTTCGGCTCATATTGAATCCAATCACAAATTCACCCAATTTGGCTCATTTTTAACCAAGCAGTTTTCAGAGTGCAGTATGAGTAAGTGAAGTTTTCCTTACAAGAAGAGGTTTTCCATGACATAGTTGTAACTATCGCAGTCGCTGTCAGGCAGGAAGCAAGCTGCAAACACGATGATGGCATTCTGCTCGGCATAATAACCTGACGGAGAAAATCACGAGCGTTACACATGGGAGGTGTCAAGAGGTTGCGAATATGTGCGCGTCATCACCTCCGTGCGAGATGACCCTCTTGTAGGCCTCGATGCACTTCATGTCGATGCGATGCTCCTGCTCGCCGATCACCACACTCCTCCACAGTCGACTTTCCTCGTGGCCCTCGCGGCCCCTTCCGGCGGGACGGCGGGGTCACGCTCATCTTCCGACGTGTCCAGCTCCTCGATGTCCACGTCCAGGTCGTCCCCGGTGTCTACACCCGCCTCCTCCTCGTCTGTGTCGAGGGCATCCTCAGAGAGCAGGGAGCCCTCGCTGCGCTCCAGTGATACGTTCATGGGCGGCGCCGACAACTTACGCCTCTGACTGGAGCTCGATGCGTCTGCAGAGGAAGCAGGGTCTGCCCCAAAGGAAAGTGGGAGCTTACAGAGACTATTAATTGATATATTGCTGCTGACTACTGTAATTTCTCGAGAATAACACACACTCTAAATATCATGCGCACCATGGAAACAGTCGCTCAAAAGCTGATTTTTCTTGTGCTCATGAATATTACGCTCCTCCAATTTGCATCTTGTTAGCGAATCTGTAGGGCGGGGCAAAAATAGTGTAATTTGGTCACAAAAATAGGTCCACACAGAATATCTGTCTTGAAGATAGATTGGCGCCACAGTCTTGGTCATCTGTCAATCAGATATTTTGAGTTTATATCCAACTGTGAACTTTTTTCAAACTCCCAATGAACGTTTCAAAGTTTATTAGTACCCTCTACTGGTGGAGAATTGATCCTGCAGTCAAGTTTTGGGGACGGTGAATGAGCAGCGTCTTGCCCAGCAACCCATTCTCAGAGTTTTTGTAATGTATTTATTTTTGCCAAAGAAATTTTAATTGGATTGGATGAAAATAACCTGCAAAGGTCACACCACAGAACATTTTTTTTTTCAAGTGAAGTCAAATCTTACAGACACAGCATTAATCATCTTAAGAGGAAAAAAATTGCTTCCCCAAAAAAGGGTACAGTAAAATGTTTGATCAAATATTTTTTTTTTGTTGGAACATTTCTCATTAGCATTTTTGGGGTCATAAATGATGCATTCTCTTGCAGGTGCGAACCTCTGTAGCGTGTTTGGGAATTTGACAGACTTTACTGTCCCATTCTGGACCCCCGGCCGAACTGATTAAGTGGATGAAAGTCGACTAAACTTTAGATGATCTGAAAGCAGGTCCAAGTGGTGGTGTCTATTTGCGAGAGGTGCTTATTTGTCTCTTAAAGGGACAGTAACAGCTTCACACAACTTTAGCTGTGTATAACCATACCTTCCCTGTTCTCTGCATCCTCGGCTTCCTCACTGGAAGTCCCCCTCATCATCATCATAGTTGTCGTAGTCGTCGTCCCTGCTGCTGGGTGGTCCTCGTGGTGTTCTGGTCTGCTCAGAGGCACAGAAACACAATCCATGACATATACAACCACCACTCTCGCCAGGACCAGCATACACAAAAAGACACCGCAAAAGCCAAGGAACAAAAACATAATCGCTCAACTGGCTGAGACATTTTTTGCACAAATGAAGTAAGTCTTCACGGCAGGCTGCACGTGTGGGACGAGGGGAACAATACGGAACAGTGTTGCCCCTTCCCCCACCCCACTGCATCCCCTTTCAACATTGACCCTCTCCCCACATCATTTCTGTTAACAATAGAAGAAAATATGGACACGCACTCTCATCTTATTTACACACCTACCTTAGCATGAAGTAGCTTCTTTGCCACCGCGTCACATGACCACATCACGATGACACACACACACACACACACACACACACACACACACACACACACACACACACAAAGAAAGACAGGGGAGGGCCATGTACCCAAAAGAGGAGGGGGCAATTCATCAGAATTACAAAGTGGGGGTCAAGTGATGCAACTGTTAATGAGGAGCCATTGTTAAAGCTTAGCTACACACACACACACGCACGCACACACACACACACACACACACACACACACACACACACACACACACACACACACACACACACACACACAGATTCGTGGAATGAACTAAAAATAACAATATGTGGTATTGTGTGTTCCAATAAAATTGTAATTCCTATTATTTAGTTCCCACGATATAATACTACTAAGAATAAGACGGATAGTGAAAGTAAAATGTCATATTTTTGTATTATTATTATACCTGAATAACGTATGTATATTTGTGCTAAATATGATTAATATCTAATCTTAGACAATTAATATTATAACAGTATTATTGTCATGAAAATGGCTGCAAAGTTTGTAAAAATGACAAATACCGGTACATGAATATTTGTAAAGCTTATATTGCTGGCAACTGGCGGAATCCTCGTACCTCAAAAATCATCACTTTCCAGGAGACCACAAAAAAAGGGGTTGTTTGTTCAACTGCTTGTGTTACATTGGCAGAGGTAGCAAGCCATTTTCAATGTTTTAGATTGGTCAATATTGTGTAGAATAGATCAAATCAGAATACAGGTGCGGATGTGTAATATTGGCTAACAATGACATGAAGGGTGATTGTGTATTTGTAAAAATAATTGATGATATTGTGATAAGATACATTGAAATCATACAGCAAAACTAACCTGGACAAAAGGAAGTGGGCGTATCCCTCAGGCATGTACTGGACATGATCCTCCCGCATGGGCTGATTGTATTCGGCGCAACAAGGTTCAAAGTAGCTGTCGTCTCGCTCGGCTACAAAGTCGGCAAGCGGATCTTGAAACTCGACGTAGATGTCTGATGTATTCCTTGTAGGCTCACAACCTTCCCGGTTTTCTGTCCTGTGGTCACCGTGGTGGTAAATGTAACCAGTCTCAGGTGGACCCTGAACTGTTATGCGCTGGTTTGTAGCGCTCTGATTCGCTGGATGGGGTAATAGTTGTGAAGTCATATTTTTGCATCTGGAAAATAAGATATGGAAAAGTCAAACTTTGTGGTCAGGCTTCGCCCCCTTACCTGTACCCCACCAAGAATAGACCCCCCCCCCGCTAACCCCTGAAAAAAAATCCCCCTTTTTGGAAATTTAGTGTCATCCTTCTGTCAAGTGAACATGGTTCCAATTTAGTAGCAATGAGATAAACCTCTATGACTGGAAAATGGCTGCTTCCAACCAACATGCCAGGCTTCAAGTGTCTTTTCGACTTTTTTGAGGGTTTACGCAGGTTCAAAATGTCAACACATTGCTGCATTTCAAGGTGTAGCCAATGTTTCGGCTAGTGTCTAAAAAAGTAAAAACTTGCAACAGACACACTTTAAATTCCCAACAAGTCATTAGAGTAAAAACTGTGCGCGCGCCTGGTCAGGGAGCGAGTGGAGTTGTTTGCATCTGCTGCAGTGGGACTCAAGCTGCAGCGAGGCAGGAAATGCATATTAATTTAGGCGTAAACACATTTATAAACAAACACTGAGAGACGTGGATCACAGCATGCTCCGAAAGAGTGAAATCCTAAAACTGAAACAGCACTCACAAAACTCTCAATGACGCTAAATGAGACTTGAAAATTTTGGATCAATAGAATGCTGGGTACAGATCATGCTCAAAGTTACTCAATTCATCATTACCAAATACCATATTCCACATTTCCAAATTTCAAAATGGAGACACGCAGTTTAGAGAATTAGGTAATGTAGGCAGTCCTAAACAGGTGAGTTTAGGACTGCACACTTGATAAATTGCCTCAATTGGCCTCTAACACAAAAGTCTGCTGCGATAGGCTTTAGCTCACGCACGATTATGAAAGGATAAGTGTGCGCCACTTACCTCGCATTCAGACAACAGCTGTGGTGAGAGGTCCACCAGTCTCCATCGTGCTGTCCAACCAGGCGATCAGCAGTCCTTCCACTTTGTCCGTCATGATAATCAAGTAAATCATGTTGGGATGGGGCGCTATTCCGTGGGAGTGGACAACTTTCAACCAGCTCCTCTGTGAAACTCAACAGATCGTGAGTACTTTGCAATGTTGCAAGTTCTTCCTCCAGGCCTTCCTCATCATTTTCCTCCTCCATCAAATCTCCGGAAAATGGTAATCCGAGGGCCTTGTTGCTCGGGACACCTGATTCGCTTGCGGGGGTACTAACCAAGGAACTGGTGTGAGAGGTGGCGGAACTATTGCACGATGATTGCTGTGTGTCCTGTCTCGGTAACGAATCACCCCAAACTTGGAAGTTGGCATGGGGTGAAGTTGAGTTGACGGGCGAGTGCCCACTGTCTGAGCCCGAGTCTTCCATGGAGATTTGGGAGTGGACATAAACCTCCTCCCTGGTTTTGAGGAAGTGATCTGATGGGTGTCTCAATGAGGGTGACAGACTTCTGCCAAAGACGCTGGATTTATCTTCGCAGTAGCCTTCTTCCAGTTGTGGCTCACTTCCAGATGGTGGCCTTGACTCTGACTGGAAAGTTATGATGAGACTGTGGTCCTCACTGGTTGATTGATCATTTTGGGTCTGTTCGCTTTGCTCGGTTGTCTTCTGATTCTGAGCTTTCAGAGCTAAAATGGCATCGGAAAGCATGTTAAAGGTTTCCATGGGCTTCGTGGATCCTTTGTAAAGACCTTCAGTGTCTTTGGGATCATGCTCAACTGCCTTTACTGTTCCTGGAACAATAATGTAATCCATTTCAAGGCATGACGACGAATCCCCGTCTGAGTTGGATCTTAGTTCGTCTCGACTGCCTGGGCTCAATTTGAGTATTTCTCCGTCAGCACCAAGGCTGGGGCTGAGCAACATTGTTTCTCTTATCGAGCCTTCTTGGCTTTGACAATCAGCAAGAGTAACCCTTTGTGGCAAACTGGGGGAAGCTGGTCCAGAACTTTCTGGTTTACTGGACGCAAGACTCGACGAACTACCTGGGCTTTGAGATAAAGAATCCTTAGTGTTCATTTGATCTTCACAAGCTTCAACCAAATGTGATTGATAATCCTCTGAAAGTGTCTGAGATTTGTCAACCAGAATAAATGGCGAACGAATCTCGACAGAGTCTGCTTTTTCATTTAAACTCAAGTCACTTTCAAAAAGGAAAACTTTATTTGAACTGCTTGCATCAGATTCCATCTTGTGTTCCACAGGTTTGGTCACAGCTATGAACGGGCTGGACTGCTCTTCCATTTGTATCATATCTACCACAGGACCACCGTCGATCTCAGGGGAGGATGAAGTGCTCCAAATGCAACCTCCTACATTGTCATAGTCAGAAGTGGAAATGACCATGTGAGGAACGGGAAGATTCCCTGCTGGTTCAGGTTTCCCTCTGTCCGATATTCTGCCTTCTTCCCCGTCTATGACTATTTTGACATTCTGCTTTTGACCGATCCATCTGATACCCTTCTCCTGTTCTCCTTTCTCTGAATCTCCTCCCTCCTGTTTGGTTGGAGTAGTATCCCTTCCATCCGCTAAGCCAGGGTGGCTATCCTCCTTTTCATTTCCAGGTCCTTCTGGGCTTGCGGATGAGGAGCTGTCTTCTTGGATGGTCGTGTTCCACATTTCCATGCCTCCATAGGTGAATCCCTGAGGACTTTCCACAGAAGCGCCGCCTCTCATGTTGGGAGCTACCCCAGCGAAGGTCCCAGAGTCTTGAGACAAATTGTCAGGTGTCGTGAGTGGAGAAAAACTGTCATCTCGGATCGTTGTATTCCACATGTCAAGTGATTCCGGGTAGGAAGTGGTAGTTCCGCTATCTGATTTCAGAAAACCCTTCTGTGCAGAGTAGGTCCAGAAATCCTGCGTTTGGATCACTCTACCTGCTTTACTCCCCGTGCGTCATCATTGTCCTCTTTCGATGTGTCAGGCGTTAAAGTGCTGAGTACGATTTTCTTCTGTGAAGGACGTCTCGTTTCTTTGAGTCCAAAGATGCCAGCTGTGTCTTCTACTTCCTCCTCTGGAGGTGTCAACTGCAGATCAGCCGCAGTAAACGGGTTCCACTGATCAGCAAGTACGGAATCTGGGTGCCAGTTTTCACACGATTCTGTCTGTTCAGTGATCAAACTAAGTTGTGGTTCCAGGCTCCAGTCCTTCTGTGACCTCCCTTCCCTACTCGGTTTTCCACCATCAAACTCTTTGCGCCTTAGTTCCTCCAGATTCTGAGGGCTCTCTGACCCTCTGGTTCTATTCCAGGCGTCATTAGGGGAAGGTGTGTCAAAGCCAAGCTCCTCCCAGGTTTCAGACAAGGACGACGAGATGCTGTCCTTATGCTGCAGGCCGCTGATCCTCTCCGCTACATCTTCGGGGAAGAACCTAGCGCCGCAACAGCTGGAAGGGTGAGTGTCCATCAGGCTGTTGACCGGTGTTGGAGGAACCACAGTCTCAGTCATCTCCATGATTTGACAGTCTGGATCAGTGGAGCACTGCCTACTTTCCAAACCGCCTACAGAACTGGGGTCAGACAAATCCACCATGTTTAGTTCCTCATATTCTGACAGGCTGGAGCTTCCCACCGTTTGCCTGTCGTTCTCTGCTTTTCCTGTGGAATTTTGGAGGGCGTGAGGTGGATGGAGCGGCTCAAAATGAAACTGATCTAATTGGTCATTCCTCTTTTTGTTTGAACGCCGACGTCGCCTTCTCTCAGGCGGTGCAGGAGGTGAGAGGGATGACAGCCCCAGAGGAGATGGATTCCTCAACAGGAGGCCCCCGATACCTGCTGCTGATCCAATAATCTCACCGACTGGGCTGTCATCACTGAGAAACACTGAGCTCTCCTTGGAGGAGCGGCTGCTCCGGATGGTGTTCATACCGCTGTCGGGGCTCACCAGCTCCACACTTGCTCGGACTCCTCCTGGATCATCCTCACCCTCTGGCACCACCCTGCGAGAACACAAAAGAAGGTTGGATTTCCTCCAAATGTTGGCTCTTTGGATAATTGCTCCCTTTAGTCACCTATCCATTGCTACCGCATCTCCACCTCCCGCCTCAGCTCTCTCTGTGTCCGAGCCTTCCATGTCATTGATGCCAGATGAGCCTTGGGAAAACTCCACGCTGCCCGCCACCCCCTCGGTGGAGGACGTCATGCTGCTGGGGCGACAGGCTAGCATGGAGCTCCTCCGATCTACAAACTCCTTGAGGAGGCCTCGGACTTCCTCCTCCAGCAGCAGCAATGACGCACCCGAAGGAGAGGAGGCATTTAGTTGGACATGGTAGACCTGCAGATCGCCGCTGGTTTCCAGTTCTTCAGAAAGAGTCCAGCTGGTGGTCTCCTCGAGTTCACAGCAGATCTGCAAGGAGAGCCATCCCCATTTGGATTACAGTATTTGATTGATGCATGGTGTCATCATACATCGACAGTAGTTTCACGGTGGTCTTGCAGATGTTTTACCTGGTTCAAGAGCTCTGCATTGTTGGAACAGACTGCCACCTGCAGGCGAGGAGGACCGACTGCATCTTGAAGGGCCAGGAGAAGCGTCAAGCCATCATAGCCGTGCCGATTGCAGAAGGATTTCAAGGCGTCCTCGTAACCATGCCAGTGCTAGGAAAGAGTTAAGAAGTACCAATATCTGTAGCCAAAAACATGTGACAAGACACTCATTGTGAAAACGTTTGGGAAATCATATTACTCACTATGAGGTGCAAGATCTGTTGAAATTACGAGTGAATGCTGAGGAGCTGATTATATAAAATCTTGTAAAATTAAACTCTGCTTTCATGTCTTTTTCCGCTTTTCACAAAAACAAAATTATATGTTGATCTTCCCCCCAGAAAATTCTTTATCAAGGAAGAAGGACGTAAATATAAACATACAAGTTTATTGGGAAAATGTGGGATTTGTGGACAAAGAATGAATTTTTGGAACTTGTAGAATAAGAGTCTCATTGTCCTAAATTTTGTAAATATTTGGGAATTTGAATGGTGTAGTATGAATTGGGAAATTGCTCGAAAGAAAATGTTTGGGGTTTTTAGACTTAAATTGTTTTTTTTTGTGTGTGTGGAAAATGTGGGACTGTTGCATGGATAGATTTTGCAAATGTGGAATATGCATGCAGCAATGTCCTGAATTATTTGAGAATTTGGAAGTTTGACTGATCAAAATCAAAAGAGAAAGGGAAGAAGGATTAGAGGGACAAAAAGTGGGCGCAAAAATATAAATAAAGAATTTTACTGCAGAATAAAATATGAAACATTGAGCAAGGCTGAAAAAAATCATCATGTGTGAGTGTCATAGTGTAAAAATGATTCATAAGCTTTCCGCTGTGGTTAGAAACTCCCACAACTGCACATATGATTTCCATCGCAAAAGGAGGCCTTCATCAAGGATAGACAAAGCTGTCAACGTGATTAATACTCCGGCAATTATTGTTTTCTCTTAAAACAGCCCGCCGCGCACAGATTATGCTAATTCTCTTGCAGTGACAAATGGCTGCAGAAAGTCGCGTTCACTGACGGCTGTGTTTGTCGAGCAAAAGTTGCCTCAAACATATTTGCTCAAGTTGTTTGGATCTCTTACACAAACTATTGGTTTTGCACTTTCGAATATGAAACAAGAGAGAAAAATAGTCACTCTTATTTTCAGGCACAGCCGTGTCTTGACCTCCGAGTTTTTGCATTGTGTTGTGAGGTTTGAACAGAGATCATCCGATGTCCCACAGCAAGTGGAAAAATATAAACGGAGCAATTAAGGTACTGTCATGCCCTCGCATGCGGGCAAGGAGAGCCACAGTAGCAGCAACACTATCCATGTGCATGTGTGCGCGTGTGCGTGTGTATGCGAGATTGATGAGGGCTGCAGGCTCCGTCTCTACCAGTGCTGTGTCAATATTAACCTGCCAGGATGAGGTAGCACATCACTCGTTCCTCCTTCCTCCCTCTACTCCCTCCATAATACCATCCATCGTGATCACACATGTTGTACACACACATGTTGTACACACACACATGGACACGCGCACACACTGACAGGGGCCATTTCTCAGCATCGATATCCTGATGAGTGCAATGAGGCTTCCCAGAGGCACTTATTCAAGTTGTACACGGCTCACAAGCCGCAGGTTGCCCACTGCTGCTTTAAAGTTACAATACACACACAAAAACACACACGCGCTATCGAGAAGATGGAGCGTGCAAGGACGGGATGCGATGACACGCAGGGAGACAGTCTGTCCGCCATTTGGCTCTTAACAGCGTAAATTAGCCACCCATCCAGTTCCACAGATTGCACTTCCTTATAGATTTGCGATACGTTAGCACTAATCCGCCTCTCAAACCGCAGTGATTGGACGGTACGAAGAAGGTGGTGATGTGAAGGCATTGGTCACCTGGTACAATGTTCGATTTATCGAAAGTCTGTAGAACTTGGGATTTGCAAACTCCAAACAGGAAGGCCGTGGCCTGGAATTGAATCTTGCATCTCTGCACTGTGAGGCCGACGTGCTAACCAGTGCCACCATTTAATTTCCATGTTACATTTATTTTCAGTTACTCAACCCAACAAATTTTATGAACTTATAAATAAATAAAAATAGTGTGAATATCATAAAACAGTGACCTTTTTTTTGTTCACTTCTTTTTTGAAACATTTGTTTACATTAGAAAAATAGTGTAGCATCTTTTAACATTTATCAAGATTTTTATAAATACAAAATGCTGTGTTATTTTGTAACCATCAAAAAGAAAAAAAACATCCAAACAATGTGATGTGTCGTCATATTCAACTTTATTGATTTGTTTAATGATTACACTTTCTCTTTTTGATATTAAATGTCTTGTTTAAACTTTTCAACGCCGCATGCTTATCCACTCACACACGCACTTAACTCCACAGGCTTCAAGAGTTTTTCCACGCCGGCCTCACACACAGCCTCAGGTGCACAGCTCCGCACATCGGGCCCCGATCATAAGTCACGTAAGCTGGCGCGCAAACTCAGTCGAAAGAGGCGTTTCCTGCTGTCGCCGACAAAGAATTAATCAAGCGTTTAGCCATTTCGCTTCTTTGCATACCCTTTGCATACTCAACACGAGCGCTGAGAGACGACCGACGCTTTTCCGCCACCCTGATGAATCCATCAAAGCGGATGTGATTTATACACGTGTCTGCCTTCACAGCGGAGGCCACCCGGCTCAAACGGGCGCGCACGCGAGCATCATCAACACTAAAGGGAAGCAGGGAGGGGGGTAAAAGTTTGCATAAAACAAGCGCATATGTCCATTTTTCGGTCTCTTGATGATGATGCTTCACTCGCTCGACGCGGGGATTTGTTGAGGGGGGGGTCGGCGCGCAACTGAGCTGAGCTGAGTCCACAAATGTTTTGTTTTGTTTCTTCGCTCGCAAAACCCCCAAAGATGCTACGAGGAGAGAATGAAAATGAAGGGACACTACGAGGAAGAACCAGAAAAGTTAAGACGATTAAAGGTCTAAAGGAAGTCAAGTCCAATTTGTTTTCCAGTAATACATTCTATACACCGCCACTAGTCTAAACCTGGCATTCTCCCGAATATTGCATTTTTGCAATGTGAATGAAGATGAAAAATGAATCCGTTTTTCTCATGGGGCTCACATTAAATACCACATTAAACTGCACAATATCAGAGTTTTTACAAAATTCAGCCCCAAAGTAAGTCTCATTTATAGTAGTAACAAAAAATGTGTTTGGCACATCAATTAAGACCCACAACAAAGAACCAATGCCCTAAAAGCCACCACAAGTCTGTCATTTTAGGATCATTTTCTGAACCGGTTGCCAGCCAATCGCAGGGCACACATAGACAAACAACCATCCGCGCTCACACTCACACCTAGGGACAATTTAGAGTGTTCCATTAACCTGCCATGCATGTTTTTGGAATGTTGGAGAAAACCGGAGTACCCGGAGAAAACCCACGCAGGCACGGAGAGAACATGCAAACTCCACACAGGAAGGTCGGATCCAGGATCGATCCCACGACCTCCCCAGTGTGAGGTCAATGCGGTAACCACTCGACCACCGGGCCGCCCCGATTGCTACTGATTATCAAATTATCAAACATAACAGCTTTCCTCAGTGTTGTTGGGCGGAGCATGGAGGCAAAATTTGATGACTTGCCATGAATGAACTTTCAAAACTTATGAAGACGTCCTCTTGTTTCAGTTCAACATCCCCTCAAAATAAGTGAGGAGGGTGTAGGGGATGAGAAGGAAGAAGGGGAGGGGGGGTACTCCTCTTCAATCTTAGTCCCCAGGAGGCCTGCGCTGCACCTGCTGTCTCCCGGCGCCTCCCATCAGAAAGGCATTTAGCAGGGCGCTGTGGCTGCGGGCCCCGTCATTAGCCAGCGTAATTATTTGTGCAAGGAGCATTGTGGCAAAAGTGGCTGCGCATAAGCAAACAGAAGGGCCGCAGGACCGAGAGCAAACAACACATTAGAGGCCATCGAAGGCCGTGATAATGACAGCAAACGTCGAACACCCAAAACACCCAAAAGAAGGTGCAGCGGTCTCAGGAAGAAGTGACAAAACAGGAAGCATATTCAAAAAGCATAAATGTCCATATTAACACATTGGGGAAAGAAAAGCCCCCCCCCAAAAAAACAAGACATTACTCACAAAGTCATGTTTGTGGCTGCGGGCGCTGTCCCTCCTACAGTTCATCAATTCCACAGCATGACAAGTCGTCATCCCAACAATGCTTCATCTGCTTGTGCTCATTTGCATGCACACACACACACACACACACACACACATGCGCGCACTCACACAGACTTGACAACAACACTAAGATTTGAGCTTCACGCTGTGTGATGTATGTATTGTATTACAACTAAGACCACTTTCTTCACTTGCGCTTCTGAGGGATCAATAAAGTCTCTATCTACAAACTGTGATGCGTACGCCACGAGGGACCACAAACAATGTTTCACGCCCACACCGGAGACCA
Source organism: Hippocampus mohnikei (assembly GCA_026261675.1). NCBI lineage: Eukaryota > Metazoa > Chordata > Actinopteri > Syngnathiformes > Syngnathidae > Hippocampus > Hippocampus mohnikei. Next base: position 6,393,169 of record JAKGUB010000348.1, read on the forward strand.
CAAAAAGTGGCGTGCGCACCCCTTGGGACCTCAAACTGCAGTCAATGCGCTTCCCTGAGGACACTTAACTGAGTTGTGTGAAACTCTGGGCATTGTGAATGCTCGGGCGACATCAAAAAGTAAAGTGCACCTGCCTGGGGGAAACAAAAAATGGGGACTACTATAGATGAGGGCTCTTAAGTTTGTTTTTTTTAACCAAACAATTGAATCATGTTTTGTTGATTAATCGACTAATCCGATAAAATAATACCGGTAATAATAATTTCCATCTCGTATTGTTATTTCCAATTGGCAGTGCTGAACATGCATTAACATACTGATAGTTGATTATGATTCAGTTCCTGGTTTGGGTCCATAACAAGAAAATGTTGATCAAAAACAGATCTTTGCAACTGTCTTATTTTGAAAAGAACACAAAGTTAACACTGCAAATCAAGTATTTATTAATTTTATAAAAGTTGGGATCCAAGTCAACTTTTTTATGGAAAGATGATTTTTTGTGAGAACATTTCTGAGAATATTTACTGTCGAGATGTGGAAATTCGGAGGATTTACATGAATGTGATCATCACTGAGTTGTTGATTTAACGTTACACCTGTAATATTGACTCTATATGCTTTCACAGTGAGCAGGCCCATCCCAGTTTGTGAATCACAGCCATGTTTCGCACTCAATCAAGGACATTTAGCCTAATGTCCATTTTGCAGCTCAAATCTTTACCCACAAACTGAACTCCACGCACGTCGCCAAACATACAAACCATTACCAGCTAATTGAATGTCATTTATTTCGTTTTGCGCAAAGATCCATTAAAGGCAAAAGAAGTCGCACCTCCGCAAATGACCGCCTCGTACGGCGCGCCCTCTTCTCAAACACAATTAAAACACCACGTATCAATACACACACTGCAAATGACACGCACGGGGGCGGGGTGAAGGGTGGTGGTGGTGGGGCGGGTGAGGGGCTCATCTTCTCACGTCATTAGCAGCCCAACGTGACGCTGGGCCGCTGGCCATTTTTTTTTCTATCGAAAGTCTCTAATGGGAGCCCCACTCGCGATGCTAAAATATGCACAGAAAGTCCAGCACGCACACATCATGTAAACCGTTTGCAATGAATGGTTATTTATTCACTAAACGAGGGTGTGGGTGTTTAATGTTCCTTGGACGTTGGGTAGTGTTCCGGGGGAGGCAGAGCCCGAGCCCCCCGGCAACAGACATCATTTATTTTACACATAGCCCTAATACCGCACACTAGGCAGCCGCACTCAGATGGGCTTTGCATGGGAGAAGGAGATTTTAATGAATGTGTGTATGGAGAGGAACACATTAAGACACGGAGAAGGGGGAAAGGGGAATATTTTGTGTGTGTGTTGATTTTTTTTTTCTTTTTTAAATTTATCCTGAGAGAGGAGACACCTGGTTGCAAAGTGCAGGCCTTGTATCCAAATGCACTTTGGAGAGCACATCTTAAAAAAAAAAAAAAAAATAGTGATTGAAGTTTATCTAAAATTATCAAATGTTGGACTTATTATCAAATGTTGGACTTTTATTCTATCTGCCCAGTGAGAGGATTTTTGTATTCTTTCCTCTTCTAAAAGAGTATTGATAAACTTAACTGGTCATCTCTTGACGCCTTTGATATTATGTTTATATTTTTGGGAATTAAGTGTTGCAATATAAATGTTGCATTTATTCATATTCATCAATGTATTTGTTTTTGTTGCGATGAATGTTTTCAGTCATTTATTTTACTACCGTAATTAACATTTAACACAATTACTTTTGGTTATAACGAAGTGAGTTTTTTTCATTTCATACTTTAATTCTTGATTTGTTCATATTTATCAGCAGAGTTATGGCAAAGATGCAATTTCTTTCAGATGTTTTATTAACTCATATTTATCAATTAAATACTTATTTCAAAATTACTTTACATTATTTTTGCATTTATTGCGATGGAGTGAAATTGTGTCTCGTTTTTAAATCAATTATTATTCATCAACTGTTTATGGTAATCGAATGATGTTTGTTTTGTTTTTCTTTTTTCCAGCTTGTTGGCATCCCTGACAGTGGTGCAAAGAAAGACAAATGGACAGCGATGATGAAAAGTGATGCATCCATGCTGGTCCACCAGCCTTGTAAATCACCTTGTAGTTGCCACGGCAACGATAAAGACGCTATAAAAATGCTATTCCAGCTAGTGTGCACATCAGCCTGATCTCACACTGTTAGAGAAAAAAAACAGCGGACGATATGCCCCCCCCCATAGCGTTCCTCCAAATTGAGAAGCTTACCTCCTCACCTACTGTGACCGACGTGAGCGCGATGGTCGTCTCTCCGTCCGAGAACTCCTTCAGCTTCTTCGACAGCAAGTGCTCCAGGCCTTGGTCATGTTAGCATAACACAAGACAACTAAAAGTTACAGAGTGAATTTTTCTTTCCCTCAAAGTGGTGTTACACAACTGTTTTGACACCATGAGAAAGTTGTTTCAAGAAGTTGAAGTGTGTTTGAATGAGTTCAAATGTATTGAAAGGTTGTTGGAGGGATAAAACAAATTTTGAAAAGAAATGCAATGCTCTGTCTTGAGCGCGGCTGGGTCTGAAATAAGTCTTGTGCTATAACTGAGGTCTATGCATACAATGCACTACAAATGACACAACAGAGGCAGAAAGACTGTTTTTAACCGCAGTTTCTGGTGGAGGTTCAGTCTCTGGTGATGTGAAAAACATCAAGTCAGGACCTGCTCCATATAATCACCTTGTAGCACCACTTTGCTGTCACTACACCGCTCCAAATGTCTCAGCAGCTCATCCAGTCGCACACAACGGCGGCCATGTTTGAGGGCAAAGGCTTCGCTTTGAAGTCGCAACGCCTCTAAAAACACACACACACAAGTACGTACTTTAGAGCTCCTGTATCACAATCCCCCGAAACTCACTCAGTTGTACTTCCTTGAAAGTCCCCCCCCCCCAAAAAAATGTGGTCCCAACACCAGTTTTATCGATCGATGAGGGCGGACAAAAAGGAAGTTGTACATTTTGGTTGGAAGGAGCCATTTTGAGAAAACAGAACACTTGCATGGAGCTGCTGCAGGCCACGACTCATGCCCAGAGGCTCACACACACACACACACACACACACACACACACACACACACACACACACACACACACACACACACACACACACACACACAAATCAACTTGATTCCAGCTTCTGATGTCACGAGGTCATGCCCTTTAAAGGCACACATCCAAAAACACAAATACTACAGTACGTATTTCAGTTACACTTAAAAAATAAACATTTATTTATTCACATTTTCTTTAATTATGTTTGATTACATTTTCAGACCAAGTTTTTCTTCATTGAAAAATTTGTTTTTTTAAGTGAGCTGGAATGGATTGATGGCATTTCTAGTCAATACAATACGGAAAATGAATCTGGTATGAAGCTAATTCAGTTACAAGCTCGGTATTGGACCACCACTGTATAGTTTAAAACAAAAAAACTGGAGGTCAACTTTTAATAGGAGTCTTCCCTTTTGTGTTTTGAAACTTTCTGGAGGCCTTTTTGTTCAAATGACTGTCACGGTTGAATAAAACAAGTTGACTGCATATAGTTGTGTTATGTAATTACCATCCTTCGATGGTTTTTTTTTTTGCCTCTGTGTGTGTGTGTGTGTGTGTGTGTATTTGTGTGGACTTGCTTGTTATCTTTGTCCTTTCAAGCTCCCGCCTGACCCTAATTCACTCTTCCATCATCCATTACATTCAATCCGATCATTGTCAACTCAAAACTGAAATTTTGTTGTTTTTTTTTGTTGTTTCCTCGTTTGAACTTTGTCGGCGACCAATACAGCAGGACACCCAAAGCATTTCAACAATTTCAGAAGAATTCAAACATCGCAATGAAACGAGTCGATCTTATGTTACATGGAGACGTGGGGTCCACGGTGGTGTGAGCTTGTTCTTTTTTTGCAATTCTACAGAATAGAATTTGTAACGAGATTTTAACATTTATTGAAGAACCTGTGGTACATTAAGTTCAGAATGTATTTCCAAGCTCAGTTTACTTGTATATAGAATACATGTTTCCCATTGAAATGAATTGCAAATTCCATTCCAGACCCAAATTTATTTGTTACGTGATGTTACTTGATGTTACGTGAATTGTTTTACGTTGGGATTCATTGTATTTCAAAACATGGAGCTATTTTGAAATCGCGCTGTACTGTATATGGATGGATGAATGGCTGCCGTTTCATAAGTTGTTGAAACCCGACCAACTTCCTGAGACTTAACTTGGGAGCAGCCGTCCCACTTTATAGTGTCTCTGTTCCTTACTCACAACCTTCCTCTCTCCTGGTGGCTGTTAAGCGAGCGGAGTGCAGGGATTTGAGCGCCGCGTCGCCCCATTACCTCCCCCAGGGTGCACGGTGTGCGCCTCTCTCTCACCTCCGAGGCTCTCCCTCAGCGCCGCTCCGACACGCTCGGGTGCCTCTTGAAGAAGCTCTCTGGCGACCGTCATCGCCGCGGACGCCGGGCCGCAGTCATCATCATCATCATCATCATCAACATCATCATCATGGTGATGGACCACTCGCAGGATGCTGGAGTCCAACGCCTGGCGCTCGGATCTGATTTGAATAAACACAGGCAGTCAATGGGTGCATTCGGAAATACACACTTCTCTCCTGTGTGTGTGTATGTGTGTGTGTGTGTGTGTGTGTGTGCGTGTGTATGTGTGTGAATTAAAGGGAAAGTGTCTGCATGTTAGTCTGTGTTTGAGACTCAGTGTGTGTGAGTCCGTGAGATAGACTGTGAGAATGTTTGAGCATGTTTGACTCATAGCGTGCGTGCGTGTGTGTGCGTGTGTGTGCGTGTGTGTGCGTGTGAGTGTGTGAGACTGTGTGTCTCTTTCTGACTTTTGCGCACGTGCAGTCTCACACACACACACGCACATACACACGCACATGCACACGCACAGACACGCACACACATGCACATACTCAGTGCACTAACACGCAATTCCGTCTCACGCACACGCAATAAATTGGACACAGTCACTCACTCACTCACTGAGACACACACACACACACACACACACACACACACACACACACACACACACACACACACACACGCAAGCACACACACAATTATGTTTTCAAGATAACAATGGCAATGCCGAGTGTGTGTGTGTGTGTGTGTGTGTGTGTGTGTGTGTGTGTGTGTGTGTGTGTGTGTGTGTGTGTGTTTACCCATCCAGCAAGCCATCCCTCATCAGCGTGATTGATAGTTTTCCTGCTCTATGGATTTTCACAAGGTCCAGGTCATCCTTCCACAATAAGAGGCTCTCGCACACTTTGATCTTGCGTAGGTAGGCCAGGGTCTCCCCAGGCAGCGAGGCGGCACCACGCCGGCCGTACAGCAGCGGCACACACAAACCCAGGGAGGGATCCCTCTGAAGGGAATCATACAAACAGCAATAAGGACCAGAACAAACTTCATGGTCTCTAATGCATGCCATTAGTAGACTCACACATACACACACATGCACACACACACACATACACACACACACACGTGCATACCTGGCTGAGGTGTAGCGCTAAGCACAGCGTGGCTGCCACAGTGTCCACATCTGCCTCCGGACCGCCTAGCACAGCATGGATACACTTGTCACTCCACCCCTGGAAAAGACATACACACACACACACACACACACACACGTATGCAAATACAAACATAATAGGAGATGGGTTTCAGTAAACAATTACCGTAATTTCCGCACTATAGAGCGCACCTGATTATAAGCCGCACCCACTACATTTTTAGAGGAAAACCAATTTTGTACATACACAAGCCGCACCTGTATATAAGCCGCACGTGCCCACATTAAAACATGTAAACATATTTACAAAGAAAGACGGCACACAGAGAGAGTTTTCAAAGTTTTAATAATATAACTTAACAATAATATAACTTTCTTCCCAAACGGTGCCTGTGACGCGGCAGTAAAACTGTAGCAACATGGTAACAACACGCTAGCAACAGAATAGCAACACAGTATAACAGGTCTGGTAAAAGAACATACCGGTACTTCAAAAAAAATCACGGTGAGCCGTCGTTTATGCCAAGTTTACGTGCAGCAGCTCTGTTTCCTTCTTTATCGGACAGCTCGATTGCTTTTAGTTTGAAAGCTGCGTCATATGCCTTTCTTTTTGCATTTTCCATGATGAGGGTATGTTCACGCTAATTTAATTTATGCACAAGACAAGAAGTTGCAGTCTTCCTCGACGCATATATTCCACCGGTCTTAATCTTACCTTTTCTACTCGCGCCCCTGGCCCGTTAGAAGAATTACACAAATTGGCCGCATCACTGTATAAGCCGCAGGGTTGAAAGTTTGGGAAAAAAGTAGCGGCTTATAGTCCGGAATTTACGGTATGCGTGAATGTGGTGATATTAAATTCTGTCATGACTCCGATATTTGACTGGGATTTAATACACTATAATGGCTGAGTAAGATGAACCCAAGTACGCAGGAAAAAAGCCGTCTTTACAGACGCTAATGAAAAAAAAAACACGCACAAACAGCAAAATAAATGTGGATGAATAAATACTTAATACTTATGCTTAAAATAATCTTAAAACATATTGAAATACTGTTCAGTTGGTATGTGCCTTTAAGAGGCGGGGCCTGGTGGGGTAGGGTGAGATGTTGCTTAGTCTACGTGTGAGTGCGTAGTGTGTTTTTGCTCTCCCGGCTTTCATCAGTGACTGTGGCTCTCCTTTCCCACATGTGAGGACATTACATTGAATAATTATAAAAATGCTAAATAAGAGAGTGTCTGCTGCATGCGCCACTTGCACAGATCCTATAATCCATGCATTTTTTTCTGTTTCTATGGTGGCCCAGAATGGAAAACTTGGAGCTCAAAAAGTACGCCCCCTCCCCCCACCTCTTATGGTCATGGGAATTAAAGCTGCAGGTGCTAAAATTAACAAAATCAATCAGTCAACATCGAGTGTACGTGACACAATGAAGCAAGCTCACTTCTGCTTCGATCAGATGTTTGCGAAGAGGGCAGAAAGGGAGGAAATGAAACACTGAAGCGTGAGAAAAGGGAATGATGATCAAAGCGAGGAATGGAATGATGAGACGAAAGGAAGCGGGGCAGGAAGTTTAAATAGGCTTTTAAAACGAAAGTAGGTGAGAACGTGTGTGGAGATACTTTGTGTGGAGATTCTTAGTGACCAAAAGGCTGGGAAATGGATGCAGAAATGTGATATGCGAAAATAGGAAGATGAGGATGAAGAAGATGAAGAAGAGAAGATAGCAAGAGAGAGGACGAATCAATAGTAGTCGGTCAGAGAGAGGAAGTGAGGCATTAGTGGCGGAGCGTTCTACTTAGCGCCGTTTCTGCTCTGTGAACGTGTGCGCATGTGTGCCAGCATTCAGTCTAGAAGAACATGCAAATCCAAGATAGGACGTTGGGAAATGCAGTTGATACTTTCGGACTCGGTCTCATAAAAAATCTATATCAGTCGGGCCCTAAGCTGTATGCAGTGCTGTTTTTGTGACTTTAAGGGGCGTGCCCAGATGACTGGCATCAGGAACTTGGCCATGTGGTGCGCGTTAGAGGTTTTTAAGTGTGAGGTACGGCCTGCAGCAGCTACTTGCGAGGGTTCTCGTTTTCTATTCTTATATGTGTATTTGTGTATTTGTGACTCTTCAAACCCAAATATGTGGTGTTCCAGGCTTCCAACCACGCTTCAAAAATTCTTTTTCGATTTTACACGGAATGACCCTCGTACGTGACGAGCAGAGCCCACACATTCTCCGTTCCTTGCGCTCTTATCGCGAAGCCTCCCGAGTTAAAGATGTAATCAGATCGCTCCAGGCGAAAGGGAACAATGCTGGAAGTCTACTCAGCACATTGTCTTATCTGCAGAGCGAGACACACACACGCTTCGATAGAGTTAGTGTGAGGGAGAGGTAAGACTCGGGGCAATTAGGAGTATGGATGCTCTGGATGGTGGCCATGCACAGAGCACAACGCCAATGACAGAGTGGCCTGCAAAGGCACAAATCATCCACGCTTATATTCAAATACATGGGGGACAAAAACAAAACAGAAGAAACTTGATGAAGCATCGGCATGTATATAATGATTATAATGAATCGGTGGATGAGTGGTTAGCACAACCGCCACGGAACTCTGAAGTGGGTGCAGTTTCTCTAGATGCTCTGGTTTCATCCCACGTTGCAAAAATGTGACTTTTAGGTTAACTCAACACTCTAAATTGTCCACAGGTGTGTCCGCGATGGCGAACGGCTGTCGTGTGTGCAATGCGATTGTTTGACGGCCAGCTCAGCTGGAATTGGCTGAAGCACACCTGCGACCCGAGTGAGGATAAGCGGTGTAGCAGATGGATGGATATTCTTGGACGACGTAATTAAAAAAACGCAAGATGGTGTTTGGATATTTTGGAGGAGCTTATTGTGAAGCGTTTTAGAAAGAGGAACGTTGATGAGAGAAGGTAAAAAGCTTGGTAGGTAGGCAGGTAGGGAGTTAAGTCGTTCAAAAATTAGGTGGGTATGTCGGTTGGTTTAAGTCAGAGATAAAGATACACGAGTGCCTTAAAAGAAGCTAGGTTGATAAATAAGTTTTGACTTCCTGTTTTTGTGTCCTTTCGCATTGACCATGTTTTGTAAACAAAAGCCTTTCTTTCGAGATCATCTCTTTGACAAGAAGTAAAGATGCAGACTGCTGCGCTAGCGCATGGCGCTAGCTAGCGTACAGTACGCTTGTCAATTGAGATGACAAAAAGTGGAATGTGTGCGATGTTTTTATTTATTATTATACAGTGGACAGGCTACAACAATATAATGCTGAACATCTTGAGTATCTCATCACAATTTGCTCTGATGCAAGGGCTCTCAAACTTGAAAAAAAATTTAAAGGACACCCTCGTGGAAAATGCTGATTAAACATAACTACCGTTGCTTGAAGACACGTAAAAAATTCACTATTTTTGAAAGAAAATTTATTTTACAATGTTCTGAAGACAAATTTGTATTTTTTTAAAGGAACAAGAATTGTAATGTTGTGAGAACTGAGTAGTACTTTTGTTTTTATGCCTTTTTTCTCCCCCAAAATAGGATCTTATTCCTACAAAAGATTATTCACTTATGACGATACTGTACCTCACAATCATAACACAGCTTCTAATTAGCCCAAAGAAGTAAAGTCAGCCTCAAACGTGAATACTTTAGAATCCAGTTCAAAAAATATGTTTTCTTCACGATAGAAATGATTGAATCTTTTTTTTTTCTTGCAATGTACTTACACTTTTAGTAATTTTAGAAAGCTACCTTTGAAATGTCTTTAGTTATTTGGTTTGGAAATTCATTTAAATGTTTACTTTTAATTATGTGAAACGCATTGAGTTACCTTGTGCACGAAATGCACTGTATAAATAAAGCTTGTCTTGCCTTCCCAAAGGTAAGATAGGCATTATTTTTTTTTGTGCTTCTTTTATTAGTGCGCCCTTTCTAATGTTGAGGTATGCACTTTTTTTTAACAATACAACATAACAACATATTTTATTATATATTTTTTGCAAATTATTTTGTGGACCCCCGAGCCACAGCTCTCTGACTGAAGTTTGAGAACCATGATGAGTGCAATGCTTGCATGCAAGAATAGGATGTATTGGGTGTGGGGGGTGGGGGGTGGGGGGTTAACTTGTTGATGTCAAGCCTGAAGGGGTACACAAGCCTCATCCTTATCAAACCATGCAATGGTGCTATGTCTGACGACAGGTGCAGCAACAGGAACGAAGCCTGTAGCACGCACAAATAGACACACCGGAGGCTTCTGTTCTGCGTGGAGGCTCGCAACTCACCCCTAGTCTGCAATCCACCCTCCGCAGATAGTCGTCCATGTCGGCCTACGTCGGCGCGGTATGACCGTGGAGCTCCACATAGGACACACCACAATTCAGTTCGGGATGTTTATGTGGCAGGACGTGTTTATGCGCGTGCGTAAATGTGTGTGCGCATATGCGTGCGGGTGTGCGTACGTGTGCGTGCGTGCGTGCGTGTGCGCGTGTGTGCGTGTGTTTGTGTGTGAGTGTGCGTGCGTGTGTGTGTGTGCGTGTATGCTGCGGAGTTGAGTGGAACCCCCCACCCCACCACCGCCACGCTAGCACTGCAGCAGTGCCTCTGCAGCTGCTGGCGCCGCCCCTTCTCCGTAAACTGGCTGGGTGTGGATAATGGCCGGCACTAGTTGTTTCGGCGGAGGTAGACGCGCGTTGGCTTCATCTTGTATTACGACGCCTCGCGCGTGACAGAATTTTTAACCCACTCGCGTCTGTCATTTTGACAGCGAAACTGCAAATTGGAAGTATCTGGCGACGACTGTACTTTTGGTTATCTATCTGTCGGGAGGTCGATGAGTTAACTAGCTAGTAGGAAGGAAGGAAGGAAGGAAGGAAGGAAGAAAGGAAGGAAGGAAGGAAGGAAGGAAGGAATGAAGGAAGGAAGGAAGGAAGGAAGGAAGGAAGGAAGGAAGGAAGGAAGGAAGGAAGGAAGGAAGGAAGGAAGGAAGGAAGGAAGGAAGGAAGGAAGGAAGGAAGGAAGGAAGGAAGGAAGGAAGGAAGGAAGGAAGGAAGGAAGGAAGGAAGGAAGGAAGGAAGGAAGGAAAAGAGATAGGTAGGTAGGTCGGTGGGAATACATCTCTGAACTAGTCCGATCAAGACAACTGTTTTAGTTTGCACTATTTCAGCACCATAGACAGCTGCAAGAAATTTGAAAACATGAGCCACAATAATATTCCATTAGACAATAAAGCCTTATTGTAATTGTCAAAAACATTGTTGAGGTTATAATCAGGTCAGGTTCAGGTAGATTGTCTCTTTCTTGGAATGCACGGAAGCCTAAAAGTTTTTGCTGAAGCTGGCAAGATCGACGTCTGTAAAGCATGATGAGGGGAGAAGGATGTTTGTTAATGGAAGCTGCATTAGTGCGGCAACACTGTGGGAGCTAGCACCATTTTGGACACTCAGTCAATCGATATCAAGATCCTGCTGCAATGGCAAGCAAAGCAAGATGAAGTGGAGAATTGTTTGTTTAAAGAGTACCATACTATCCATCATAATATTCATTCATTTAAACAGTCAGCCAGTCTGTGTTAGTTAGTACATTAGACACTTTGCCGCTCAGTGTATCAGTCAGTATGTTTGTTGGCCAATTGGACCATTTGATTGATCCATGTGTTATGAAGTCAATCAATGAGTAAGTACAGTAAGTCATTCATTTCACCACTCAGTCAGTCGGGTTTGTCACTTAGTGAGTCGGGCAGCTAATCCAGTTTGCCAGTCGGTGATTTAGTTAGTCACTCTGTACAGTTCGGTCTTGTCAATCAATCAGTTGGTCAATTTATCAGTCAGAAGGAATAGTGGTGGACTGGTTAGCACATCAGCCTCATGGTGCAAAGGTGCAGGATTCGTTTCCCACTCCGACCTTCCTGTGTGGAGTTTCTATGTTCTCCCAGGGGCCTGCGTGGCTTTTGTCCGGGTACTCCGCTTTCCTTACACATTCCACATGGATGGATGAATTTATCAGTCACTCAGTCAACCAACAAATACGTTTGTCGGTAAGTCAGTCTGTCTGTAAGTTAGTCAGTCATTTGGTCATTTGGCCACTTAGACAGCAGCAGTCAGGGACTTTGTCAATCTGTTCATAATAGAAAGCCACATTTAAAGCAGCTCACAACACAAGGTGGTCTAATAAAACCCCGGCTAATACCTCTGTTGAGGTGTTCTTTTACGGCAAACCTGAGAAGCTTGAACTCGCCCTACGAGTCTTAAGACATCTGCTCGCCGCTATTAAAAGCAGTTTAATTCTTCCATTGGAAACAATAGGCCTCACTAATTGATTTTAATGGTTCTCCCTGCCATGACGCACCCCTCATGAGTCGCAGAAGAGGTCTTTAAGATTATTATTATCACTATAATTGCCATTACCCCCCTCACTTCCCAACGTGCGAACGAGAGGCGGCGTTTGGAGGAACATCTTTGCCCTTAAGCCGAACACATCATTATTATTATTGGAGATGCGAAATAAACAGACACACACACCCTCCACCTTCGCAGACCCCCTCCCGCACCGCTTTATTCCCTCCGCCGCCCTGTGCGTGCAAGCCCGCTGCCGCTTGTAATTTATGCAAAATTAATTGATACATCTTTTATAATTGATGTGCTGTAAACTTAATGAGTAATTTATGTAATTAGTCAATTAGGGATAATTCCGACATATGTTGTGTATGCCCAGAAGGTGTGCTTTACAACCAGATATTTGTCCAGGAGTTTGGCGTTTTTGTGTGTGTGTGTGTATGCTTGTTACTTAATTAATTTTGTTATGCAGATCTGCCATGGTGCCTATTTAACAGCCCCCTTTGTGAAAACAGATTTAATATTGATCTTTCCTGAGCATAAAAAGCACCTTTTTGAGGGAGGGGGGGGAGACCAGCAAGGGCCTCGAAGGGGCCTCTCTAAACGTTCCCGCACGGTGCATACAAATCAAAACAAAGCGAGAGCAGGAGGGGAAAAAAAAAGACAAGAAAAACACAAAACGCCCTGAATACATTAGAAACATTCCCAATAAAATCCAGTTTTTTTTAAAATATGCCCCTAGCGTCACCTCAGTTGACCTTTTGAGTGGCGTCTTGTGCGAGGCGGCTAATTAACCGACGGTGGTTTTTTTGAATATTCATACCCGACGCAGCCCCGCGCTCGCCCCTTAATTACATTGTTGGACTTCCTCTCTGAGGAGGCCAAACTCACCAAAGGCTTAATTATTGCAATGTATTCGGGTGGGCCCCCTCATCCACCTCACGAGAAGACTGTCAAGGACCCCCAGCCATGACACCTGGTCAAAGAAGGATGCGTCTGGTTACAGGAAGGAAGACCGGCAAGGGGATAGGGGGGTGGTTCTCCACCGAGAGTCGGCGTGAAGTTTGTTTACATCCTTGTAGGATCCGCCCGAGAGTGTTTGAGCAGACAGACAGCCGCTGGACGGCCCTCTCTGCAATTAATCAACAACAACGCACGCTCGTGCGTGTGTGTGTGTGTGTGTGTGTGTGTGTGTGTGTGTGTGTGTGTGTGTGTGTGTGTGTGTGTGTGTGTGTGTGTGTGTGTGTGTGTGTGTGTGTGTGTGTGTGTGTGAGCTCAGTGATGATGGTGCGCAAAGGAAGACATGATTTATTGTTTGCAAAGTCGCAAAGTGCAGTCGAGCACATTTAAGCGAGGCTGCCATTTGTGTCTTTACCTTTTAAGAGCAAACAGAAGTATAAATACGATATAAATACGAAGTATGATTTGGGGAGTGGTGTTGATATGGTATCCATGGTTGTTATCACACTTTTAGTCTTATGTGACCCTAGGTAACTTCTGTTGCGTCATCACACACACACAAACTCAATCAACTGGATGCTTGTTAATCATTTCAATGCTCACTGACCTGAGGTCTCGAAAATAAGCTGATGCATTTTACACTGAATTTTGTTTCCCTTCCAAATCTGGGATACAATCCGCATTGTACAAGTTCGGGTACACACACCTTTGGAAGTTCCACTGCAAGACGCATTCTTGTGACAAGGCTATAAGACAAACATAAAGAAGTAACAAACAGACTCCCGTTTGTGCCATTTTAGGGCATTCAACCTCCACTTTATTAGTTTTGGTGAGAAAAGTATTTTCCATTCATCCATTTTCTGGTGTTTGTCCTTAATATAGGTCGCGAAGAGGTGAGCTGGAGCCTATCCCATCTGACTTTGGCTGTGAGGTGGGGTAAGACCTGACCTGCATGGTCAATCGCTGGCACATGCAGCCAAACAAGCATTCACACTCTAATTCGCACCTATGGACAATTTGCAGCCTCGTATTCACCCAAAAAAATAATAATTTCGGAATGTGCAAGGAAGCCGGACAAAACAGCAGTGCGTGAGTCCATTTCCAATTCCAGCCGTACACTCAAATGTAAAATGAGAACATTCAAGGAGCAACTCCAACTCCAGCTGCTGGTGTCACTCACAAGGGCACACCCCTTAAAGGCACAGTGCAGTAATTACACTTTAGAAAAAATGTTTATTTTACTTTCTCGTCTATGCTTTTGTACAGTACGAGTGTTGTATTTTTTTTAAATGAAAAACACAATTAAAAATGCTGCTGTTTTTTTGGGGGGTGGGAGGCTGGAACAAATTAATGGCATTTGGATTCATTTTGATGAGGAAAAATGTTTCTTGTGCCAATAAAGGATTATTTTTAAAATAAAAATGAAACGTGTGGAGCACTTTTCATTTTTATTCATAAGTCTCTCTCGCTCTCGCACTCCCCCTCCCACACATCCATACACAACTACCCTTGCGTGTCATTTTTAAAGTGTCTGGTTAATAGCAGCGTCACAGACCTGCGGGGGTCTCTCACACACACACACTCAAAAAAAAAAAAACAACTGTAATCGGGAGCATCGCATATGAGGAGGAGAGAGAGACGAAAGTTGGACCACAAGGCTTGCAAGCGGTCAAAGGGAGAACGTCTCCGGCAACTTTTACGCAACGACTCGCACTTTTACGCACGGCACTTTTACGCAGCGTGGTTGTTGTTGTTTTTTTCCTCCGAGTGATGAAGGAACCTTGCGAAGTTTGCTAACGATTCATTGCAGCTTCTCCAATGGCTCAGACATTTGTGACCAATCTCTCCGTGGGGAACTTACTCTGATTTTGAAGTTAAAAGAGACGAAAGAAAAAAGGAAAGTGGTCATGCCACGACCAGGGAAACACTCCTATAGTGACCAGAAGCCTCCTTATTCGTACATCTCCCTGACGGCCATGGCCATCCAGAACTCCCAAGACAAGATGCTGCCCCTGAGTGACATCTACAAGTTCATCATGGACCGCTTCCCCTACTACAGGGACAACACGCAGCGCTGGCAGAACTCCCTGCGGCACAATCTCTCCTTCAACGACTGCTTCATCAAGATCCCCCGGCGGCCCGACCAGCCTGGCAAGGGCAGCTTTTGGGCCCTGCACCCGGATTGCGGCGACATGTTCGAGAACGGTAGCTTCCTGCGCCGCCGCAAACGCTTCAAAGTGCTGCGCGCCGAGCTGGCGGCGTGCAAGAGCTCGCCCATGTTGCACTACTTCCACCACCATCACCACCACCTGCAGCAGGGCGGCAAGCCGGGCAACCAGGAGCCCTCCGGTCGCCTGCCCCTCATGCACTCGCCGCCGACGCCCCCGCACTTCCAAAGTTACGGGGGCATCGCCTGCGCCCAGCCGGGTGGCTTCAAACACCCGTTCGCCATCGAGAACATCATCAGTCGGGACTACAAGGGCGTCGTGCCCCTCACCTCGGTCATGCACCACCTGGGCTACCCGGTGCCCCCTCAGCTGATGACCTCCGTGTGGCCCCACGTCGGGATGCTTTCTGAGCCTCTGGCACCGTCCCCGGAGTACGCGCCCTTTGGGGTCCCGGCAAAAAGCCTGTACCACCACCACCACCACCATCACAGTGCCAGCGGGCCTGCGCTGCCCGCGGTGCCGGTGCCGATAAAACCCACGCCGGCACTCATGTCACACGGTCTGAGCGGAATGTGCATGCCGGCCTCCTCCTCCTCCTCCTCCACCACCTCCACCTCCTCCTCATCCCACCAAGGAGATGCTCTGGAGGGGAAAGGCAACCTTCTACACCCGGCCCTCCTTCTGTCTTAATCACATGGTGGATGACTGCGCCGCAAAAGAGACACAAAAAAGGTTGAACACGGTGTCAAAAAATATTTGTAGGCGATAGGGTATGGTTTTGTTTGCACAGTTTATTTCACATTTGCGATGTATTATGTAAGTACAATCAGACACGCTGAACCCAAAGAAATGCAGCCGAAAACTTTCTCTAATTCCATTCTACATTTTATTGAAATCAAATGCATTGCTTGTTATTTTCGCCGACCGGTGTCTTTTTTTTATGCTTGGTTGTAGCAGTGTATTGCTTGATAAGTATTTGTGTGAAGATTTATAAAGAAGTAACAAATGATTGTCCTCGAGGGTCATTTTAATGATTTGATTATTTTTAATCATTAATATGTGCACATTTGGGGACTGAATGGGAAAATGCTGGACATTCCCCGACACTCGAGCACATATTTTTAGGAGGGAATTTGATGTATAGGAGGCCCATATAAAAATGTCTTTGATTTGATCACCATGATTAGATATCAAGTGTGAAATGATGTTAATAATAATACTGTAGTGCGTTTCCGGAAGTGCACAAGTTGCGCGTGTTCCCGTTATTTTCCTGAAGTTGGCTACGAGGAAAATATTGAATTTATCAAATGATTACACGGATGGATGATCATTCCATCCTGCGAATGCAAGTATATGTGCTCACACAGTCGTAGGTTATTTTGTGTCTAAAAAGTCGCAGCGTGATGGGCATGAATTAAATGCGAGGCATGATGAGGAAGGCTGGCCAGATTTGACTTTCCCTCTTCTACACTCATACACAAACACTCAACACCATAGCATAAATCTCACACACGGTGAGATGGACATTGGAGATGATGTGTGTACGATGTCCCAAATAAATGGATGCACTTCAAACGGCGATCGGGATCAAGTTTGCCCTCTTTTGTTCGCCGGCGTTTAAACGGCGGCTTTGAAGCTCGCCTCTTCTCTCTGTGCACAAAGCATCACTAAGAGTGACTTATATTCAAACCCCGCCATAGTCCCTGCTTAGCATCCCAAAGGCTCCTGAAGCCCCCCGACACACACACACACACACACACACACACACACACACACACACACACACACACACACACACACACACACACACACACACACACACACACACACACACACACACACACACACAGCCTGTCGCACCAGCCTCTGAACAAATAATTGACATGCACCAGCCGGCCAAGAGAAGAGGAGGAAGGCGTGGGAGTGGAAAAAATTAAACACCTATTTAGTGTTATGGGTCATATGTGGCACACACACATATAAACACACACACACACACACACACACACACACATGGCTGTGACCTCTCCTAATGTAGTGTTCGATTAATAACTTCAAGTTTGGGTCAGAAGGGTGGACCAGTGATTCAAACTTGCTTTTTTTTCTCGTTTATTTCCATTTTTTTTTTTTTAGTTAATCTGTATAGTAATTTTCTTGAGTTCGTTTTTCATTTCCCCCATATTGCTTTCACACTGCACAAAATTTTTATTTTGAAGGGGTTAAGTGAACTAAAAAATGTACTTTAAAAGAATTTGTTCCATGCGGACACACTAATCTATTTTGATAAATATTGCATTCGTGAAAAATGAATCAAGCAGCAAAATCCACCTGTTTCATCCGCCTCAGAGAGCAGCCATTTTGCCAGTTTCTGTGAACTGAAAATGACATCACAGTTGCTCAGGGCTAAGGTAATGACCAATCAAGCAAAAGACACATGGTCAAATCGACCCAACTTTTGGATCAATTTTTGACCCAAATTGCATTATTTTTGACCATGCTATTTTTAGAGTATTGCTGCTTTGGGCGAATCATAATTCTGAAGTGATACCAAGTGGAAGGAAAAGATCCCAGTCATGTCTTTTTCAAAACCTGTCGTGAAGAACAAGGTTGGCGATGAGTATCAACCAACAGAATGTTTTTGTTTTTTCGCTTGTTGTTGTTGAACACAGCGTCACCCGACGTGTCTTGAATATGCAGAGAAAGTTGCAGTATTGAAAGAAAAAAATCAGATGTCAATACCGGATACACTGAGGTGACTGCCAAGCGCGGAGGTGAGAGAGGGGACCTGGTCACGAATCCTATTCATGTTCTGAAGAACTGCTATTAATAAAGATTGACAAGATTGGATTAGTTGTACTTGCTTTGAATACGTGGACCCCGTTTTTGTGGACTACTTTATGCAGCCCAGACACACCCAGTCTCAATCTCCAGCGGCTCCAACATAAATTCAATTTGAGACCCCTGGGTTGGTGTCTGCCTGACACTTCTGGGGCTTGGGGTTCGAATCTAAGCTTGCATGCCCAATCTTCCAGTTTCCTGGGGGTGCATGTGTGAGTGTGTGCATGTTAATTCCCCTCATCAGCAGGCTCTAATAAGCCTCACTGCACTTCAGTATAATTAAATGCCTCTAATTAAGACACAATAAGAGGACTAATAATGCAGACATTATTGTCCTCGCTGATCTGCTCAACACTTGAATTACAGTATTGTATATGAAGGTTCCTTTTTTTGCATGGAGATAAATTGTGTATCCTGTAGAGTGGAAACCTCAAAAGTTGAAGACAAATGCCAAAAAGCTGGTCGACAATTTCTGTACTCATAAAAAATAATGGAAAGAGAAAGAGTCCATTCATTGCAGGGTGCAAGTATAGTAAACACCACAACTTTATTAATCACGAAGAGGAAGCTGCAGCTTGAAATATTGAGTTTAGGTAACGCGTATTTTTGAGTTTAGGTAACTCGGAATGTTGAGGTTAGGTAACTTGGAGTGTTGAGTTTAGGTAACGCGTAATTTAGAGTTTAGGTAACTTGGAATGTTGAGTTTAGGTAACTTGGAGTGTTGAGTTTAGGTAACGCGTATTTTTGAGTTTAGGTAACTCGGAATGTTGAGTTTAGGTAACATGGAGTGTTGAGTTTAGGTAACTCGGAATGTTGAGTTTAGGTAACTTGGAATGTTGAGTTTAGGTAACGTGTCATTTTGAGATGCCATGCACATTTACGTTTGAATGAGACTTTTGAAGGTTTTGAAGGGTTTCAAATTGTGACATTGAGAGCAACTACATTTTGAAATTCTACTATATGTTGTTACGTTTCTCAGTATTAGACCCGAGTACTTTATCCGGAGAAATACTTCAATGACTAAAGGCCATACTGTATGTCTGTAAACATCACTTTGTACCAATGTTCATCATAAATTACTGTTGTATTCCCATAAAGTGTCATTAATATAGCACAAATATCAAACAGACGGATCCATTTCTAAAATTTGAGTTGAAAATATATCACTTGAGCCTTTTGAATGACTGAATAAAACATGGAGGTCAAAGGTGTATGGTGTCACAAGTGAAGCGACATGTGTTGCATGGGCGATGTGTCATTAGCGGAAATTAAGCACACTTCACAAGGGCCAGAGGTGTAACTTCGCCATGCGTTGTTTTAATGATTAGGCCATCACAACGAGGATCTTAATTCTTTTTTTTTAATCACCTTAACTCATACACGCTGCAAAACACAATTGTTTGGAGATTCATTTGCATGCCATGTATTAACACTCATCCTGACCGGTCTATAACAACAAGCAGGACTAATATTTTCTGCTCCAGCTGAAAGGCTTGGCGAGTCCAACTTTGTTGCAGCGCAGACTTTTTTTGTGGGTGTGCTCACTAGCGACATGCCTACCAAATTTCATGTTGCTAAATGAAATTGGCTTTGGCGCTTGAAATTTCGGCAGCACAGTAATCCACTGGTTAGCACGGCTGCATCACACTGAAGAGGTGCACGGTGTGATTCCGGTTCCAGTCTTCACGTGTTGAGTTTACATGTTCAGATCGTGCCTGCGTGGGTTTTCACCGGGTACTTCGGTTTCCTCCCACATTTCGAAAACACTCTAAATGTCCTTAGGTGTGACTGTGAGCGCAGGTGTGTACCCCTCGAGTGGCCAGTTCAGGGTGTCCCCTGCCTACCACAATTTATCGGGAGGAAACTGCATTAGGGTGAAATGAAACACCAATTGAATATCAGTAGATGTTTGCATCAAAACATTAAAGTGTTTAAGCACCAATTTGCAAGACGGTATTTTTTATTGTTAATTGGAGCGTGAACACAAAGTGTTGTCCAAGGCAAGGTCCTCCTCTAAGTCTCAGTCGTTTATCTCTGCATCACAAGCGAGCACTTTGACTTTTATTAGCGTAATAAAGTCAAGCTTCATATCCGCGAAAAGCCTCCTGACCTTCTGGGCCCTCTTACACTCCTTCAATTAATTTATCACATTCATATTCCATCTCACACGCGCAATGAGGATGTTACTCCACATCATGATGTATTTAACAGCCAATTATCACAGAGCATTGTTAATATTAAGGCTCGCTGTGTCACAGAAATAGGATCGAGCGGGGAGAAATATGTTTTGATTAGTGTGTTCACCTGAGTGATTCCTAATTGTTAGATTAGATGAAGAATAAGCACCATATTTTGAGAACAGTTGACATGCAAATGTGATGTTTCTTTCTCTGGATGCCTGGCAAGATGAAATAATTAGGACTGGATAATGATTTTTTGGATTAATTCAAGTTTATTTGAATGATTTCTTATTTTCTAATAGATTTTATGTGTGTCTTATGTACATTGATTTGCAGTGCATTCACTTAGAAGAGTCGTGAGATTTATTAAAAGCAGTGTAATGAAATAACATACGTAGATCACCATAGCTTGAATGCAACAGATTTCTATCAAAATCCTATGTATGCATTGCCGCAAAACTGCCATCACAGTTGCTTGGGACCTGTTCAGAATAAACAGTTTTGAAAATGGATGGATAGTAAGGACTGTTTGGCGATTTGTACAACCTCAAGCAGAGCAGTAATGTGGCGCCATAGTTGAAGTTTTGAATAATGACTGCTACAAGATGGCGGCCACCTGGCGTATAATAGGACCACTGTCGCTGACTCTATGAGAAAGTCGGAAAGTTTAGAGCAGGGGTCTCAAACTCAGTTCCTGGAGGGCCGCTGTCCTGCATGTTTTCCAAGTCTCCCTGTTGCAACACACCTGATTCAAATGAACAGGTCCAATGGCAGGCTTCTGCAGAGCTTGCTGATGATCTGATCATTTGAATCAGGACCGGAGTTTGAGACCCCTGGTTTAGAGAATGGACGATGCACCACCACTCAAAAGTCTCAGCAAATCTTTCTTTCCTCTTTTTTAAAGCACGAAATTTAAACAAAAGCATTGTTTTAAATCTATAATAATAATTTCCATCCATCCATCCATTTTCTACCGCTTATCCGGGGTCGGGTCGCGGGGGCAGCAGCTTTAGGAGGGAAGCCCAGACTTCCCTCTCCCCAGCCACTTCTTCGAGCTCTTCCTGGCGGGTCCCGAGGCGTTCCCAGGCCAGCTGGGTAACATAGTCCCTCCAGCGTGTCCTGGGTCGTCCCCGGGGTCTCCTGCCAGTGGGACATGCCCGGTACACCTCACCAGGGAGGCGTCCAGGAGGCATCCTAATTAGATGCCCGAGCCACCTCATCTGGCTCCTCTCGATGTGAAGGAGAAGCGGCTCTACTCTGAGCCCCTCCCGGATGGCCGAGCTTCTCACCTTATCTCTAAGGAGAGCCGGACACCCTGCGGAGAAAACTCATTTCGCCGCTTGTATCCGGGATCTCGTTCTTTCGGTCACGACCCATAGCTCGTGACCATAGATGAGGGTTGGGACGTAGATCGACCGGTAAATTGAGAGCTTTGCCCTTTGGCTCAGCTCCTTCTTCACCACGACAGACCGATACAGCGTCCGCATAACAGCAGACGCTGCACCGATCCGCCTGTCGATCTCTCGCTCCCTTCTGCCCTCACTCGTGAACAAGACCCCAAGATACTTAAACTCCTCCACTTGGGGCAAGATCTCCTCCCCGACCCGGAGAGGGCACGCCACCCTTTTCCGACTGAGGACCATGGTTTCAGATTTGGAGGTGCTGATCCTCATCCCAACCGCTTCACACTCGGCTGCGAAACGCTCCAGTGAGAGTTGGAGAGCCCTGCTTGAAGGAGCCAACAGTACTACATCATCTGCAAAAAGCAGAGATGTAACACTGAGGCCACCAAAACGGACCCCCTCAACGCTTCGGCTGCGCCTAGAAATTCTGTCCATAAAGGTGATGAACAGAATCGGCGACAAAGGGCAGCCTTGGCGGAGTCCAACCCTCACTGGAAACGATTCCGACTTATTGCCGGCAATGCGAACCAAGCTCTGACATCGGCAGTATAGGGACCGGACAGCCCGTATCAGGGGGCTCGGTACCCCATACTCCCGAAGCACCCCCCACAGAACTCCCCGAGGGACACGGTCAAACGCCTTCTCCAAGTCCACAAAACACATGTAGACTGGTTGGGCGAATTCCCACGTACCCTCGAGGACCCTGCTAAGGGTGTAGAGCTGGTCCAATGTTCCACGGCCGGGACGAAAACCACACTGCTCCTCCTCAATCTGAGGCTCGACTTCCCGACGGACCCTCCTCTCGAGCACCCCTGAATAGACCTTACCAGGGAGGCTGAGGAGTGTGATTCCTCTGTAGTTGGAACACACCCTCCGGTCCCCCTTTTTAAAAAGAGGGACCACCACCCCGGTCTGCCAATCCAGAGGCACTCTCCCGATGACCACGCGATGCTGCAGAGGCGTGTCAACCAGGACAGCCCACAACATCCAGAGCCTTGAGGAACTCCGGGCGGATCTCATCCACCCCTGGGGCCTTGCCACTAATAGATTTTTTGCGCTTATGTACATTGATTTGCAGTGCATACACTTAGAAGAGTTGTGAGATTTATTAAAAGCAGTGTAATGAAATAACATACGTGATCACCATAGCTTGAATGCAACAGATTTCTATCAAAATCCTATCTATGCATTGCCGTCAAAACTGCCATGCCACCGAGGAGCTTTTTAACCACATCGGTGACTTCAACCACAGAGATAGGAGAGCCCACCTCAGAGTCCCCAGACTCTGCTTCCTCCAAGGAAGGCGTGCTGGTGGAGGTCTCCCTCTCGAGCACCCCTGAATAGACCTTACCAGGGAGGCTGAGGAGTGTGATTCCTCTGTCAGTTGGAACACACCGAGTTTGGTCCCCCTTTTTAAAGAATGGACGATGCACCACCGTGGAGTTGAGGAGGTCTTGAAGTACTCTGCCCACGGTTCACAACGTCCCGAGTCGAAGTCAGCAGCGCCCCATCTCCACTGTACACAGGGTTACTGGGACGAGTTTCGCAGGATTAATAAGAGTCACGCCCTTTCCCATTTTGTGACTTCAACCACAGAGATAGGAGAGCCCACCTCAGAGTCCCCAGACTCTGCTTCCTCCAAGGAAGGCGTGCTGGTGGAGTTGATCATTATTGTTGTATTGACAATAGTGAGGATAAGCGGTATACAAAATGGATGGCATAGAGCAATTTAAAGAGCTGAACATGTTTTCATAAGTGAGCAATTCTGCACTTTAACGAAACCTTGGGGCAAATCAACATATTAATTCTCCACACCGACTTTCTAAGTCAATGATTTGTCAGCTATGCTGACCAAAGTGAAACATCCCTTTGTTGTGTTGGAAGCACTACCATATGAAAACCAAGAGGCAATTGGAGCTGCTGCATGATCAAAAAGTAACTCTAGCTTCTGATAATAATTTTAAAATTATGTTCCATTGTGGTTAATTGTTTTGGGCCATGGCATGCTCGACCTTTACTGTACGCTACTGGTAAAAATGTGTCTAACTGTTGCTCTTAGACAAAATGATGCCGCGGGCATGTTAGGAATACTTTTGGGAATGTGGACACTGCTTTAATTGTGAAAAGTTGCATGCCATAACATGTCCTTTAATACTGTATTTTGTGTTGTGATTATTTTTTTGTGGCCTAATTGTGTCCTTCATCTTCTAAAGTTGATACAAAATCAACAATGCCTTTGCCTCTTGGGGCAATCACGGTACGGAGTGCTGATTGTCTTAAATAATGCACAAGCTTGAAAGCAAGTCGATGGGATTTAATGTCCTTCTTGTTTGATAGTGGAAGCGTTTCTTTAGGCCCTTTATTATACTGGAGTAGGGTTGGCGAGGGGTTTCACTTCCCCAAAATTCTTCCGGCTTCCACTTTTCTTCTACTGATCTTATTTAAAATAAGTTTTGAGATATATTTTTTCCTTCATGACAGATAATGGAAGAATAATTGCTGACATTTGGGGAAAATGCCCTTTGCTGAAACATACAGGAAACAAAAGCGCTCACAAATTAACATTTTCAATATTCAACGCTTTATTAATAACCTAAAAATGAGCCCTCAGCTGCATCGCTCGGCACATACCTCGAGTTCAAACCTTTCGACATGGATAAATAACTGCTTTTGCAATGCATAAATGGGCACCATGTCTTTGGCAATGGTTAGCGCAAGTGACTCAGCGATTTCCTTCCAACAGGTTCCTTTCTTGTTATATGTAAACCAATGTGAAAGTGATTCTGTTTATGTTGTCGGTCTCTTCACGGGAATTTGATTTTTAATTTTGTTTTGTTATGTATTTTTTCGTTTACAGGTGATGTCGCTCTTCGAAATCTTGAAATTAAGGAGAATGCTTTGGTAAGTTGCATCGCTAAAATGCATGTGCTGGGTTAGTGGTGCACTGCTTCCCCCTCCTGAGGCGTCGAATGGTGGACCAGAATTTCCTCGAAGCCATCCGGAAGTCGGCTTCCATGGCCTCACCGAACTCTTCCCACGCCTAATAATAATTTGTCATTTCCAACCAGCAAAATAATGAAATTGTATCAGTAAGGCTTAATTGTAGCTACATAACAAAAAAATACTTTTGCAAAATTAAAAAAAAACAGACATCTTTTCGTGTCACAAGTTGAATTTAAGAATTGCACTAAATTGTAGTTACCGGTATATTGATAGATAGAGAAAGAGAGTGAGTGAGAGAGAGAGAGAGAGAGAGAGAGAGAGAGAGAGAGAGAGAGAGAGAGAGAGAGAGAGAGAGAGAGAGAAGGAAGTGTGCGACTCGCTGCTGTTAGTGTCATGGGGATGACATCACTGCACTCTGATTGGATGCTTTATCAATAAAGTGTACTGTGATGCTCGGTTAATGCTGTGACATCATCAATGCATCAATCAGGTTGAGTTTTCTTGAATTAAACAATTAAATGTATAAGACGTCCGTGTGTTGTGATTGAGTCGGAAATCAGTGGAGAAGGTACAACAGTACACTCCAGTGGGCGAATAACGTCTCGCAGGTTGCCAAGACGTGGTAGTGTCACGACCCGCCCACCAGTACGTACATTACGTTGGTCAAAGCGGAAGAGAGTCAGACGTCTGAATGTAAACAACATGGTGACAGGTAGATGAAAAGAGCTCCAAAATGGTCTTCGAAAGCGTCGTGGTAGACGTTCTCAATAGGTTTCTGGGTGACTACGTGGTCAACCTTGACAGCTCGCAGCTCCAACTCGGCATCTGGGGAGGTAAATTAACTCGTTATGTGTATTTTTTAATCGAGGCAGTGCCATTGTGCCCCGAGCTAGCGTGCTAGCGTCAGATTGACGTTAGCTTGTAGCTCCTCTGGCTGTCATGTGTCATTATGTCGACCCCTCTCAAAAATGGGCCAAAGCAGTTCGACGGCACTCGAAAGTCATGCCGAATGCTGTTACTACATGAGATAAGTTAGTGGATAGACGTTCTCTCAGTATACGTGGTTTTTCAAAGACAATTTCCCGTGCAAAGCTAAATGCTGTGGTTACTGGGACGAGTTTCGCAGGATTAATAAGAGTCACGCCCTTTCCCATTTTGTGAGTTTAACACCAAGAGTCCTGCATACGAGCAAGATGCCTCAAATATATTCACGTCGCATCGTAATCTTCTTCCATGGCTACGCTTTGAATCGCTATTTAAAAGGGGTTCTCGTGCTCTGGCTTCCTCCCACATTCCCCAAAAATGTCAATTGCGGGAGTGAATGGCCATTAGAGTTGATCATTATTGTTGTATTGACAATAGTGAGGATAAGCGGTATACAAAATGGATGGTATGGAGCAATTTAAAAAGCTGAACATGTTTTCATAAGTGAGCAATTCTGCACTTACCCACTTTAACGAAACCTTGGGGCAAATCAACATATTAATTCCTCCACACCGACTTTCTCAGCCAATGATTTGTCAGCTATGCTGACCAAAGTGAAACATCCCTTTGTCTGTTGGAAGCACTACCATATGAAAACCAAAAAGCAATTGGAGCTGCTGTATTATCAAAAAATAACTCTAGCTTCTGATAATAATTATAAAATAATGTTCCATGGGGGTTAATTGTTTCTGGCCACAATGTCATGCTTGACCTCGACTGTACTCTACTGGTAAAAATGTGTCTAACGCTTGCTCTTAGACAAAATGATGCCGCGGGCATGTTAATAATACTTTTGGGAACGTGGACACTGTTTTAATTGTGAAAAGTTGCATGCCATAACATGTCCTTTAATACTGTATTTTGTATTGTGATGATTTTTTGTGGCCTAATTGTGTCCTTCATCTTCTAAAATTGATACAAAATCAACAATGCCTTTGCCTCTTGGGGCAATCACGATACGGAGTGCTGATTGTCTTAAATAATGCACAAGCATGAAAGCAAGTCGATGGGATTTAATGTCCTTCTTCTTTGATAGTGGAAGTGTTTCTTTAGGCCCTTTATTATACTGGAGTAGGGTTGGCGAGGGGGTTTTCACTTCCCCCCAAAATTCTTCCGGCTTCCACTTTTCTTCTACTGATCTTATTTAAAATAAGTTTTGAGATATATTTTTTTCCTTCATGACAGATAATGGAAGAATAATTGCTGACATTTGGGGGGAAAATGCCCCTTTTGCTGAAACATACAGGAAACAAAAGCGCTCACAAATTAACATTTTCAATATTCAACGCTTTATTAATAACCTAAAAATGAGCCATCAGCTGCATCGCTCGGCACATACCTCGAGTTCAAACCTTTCGACATGGATAAATAACTGCTTTTGCAATGCATAAATGGGCACCATGTCTTTGGCAATGGTTAGCGCAAGTGACTCAGCGATTTCCTTCCAACAGGTTCCTTTCTTGTTATATGTAAACCAATGTGAAAGTGATTCTGTTTATGTTGTCGGTCTCTTCAGGGGAATTTGATTTTTAATTTTGTTTTGTTATGTATTTTTTCGTTTACAGGTGATGTCGCTCTTCGAAATCTTGAAATTAAGGAGAATGCTTTGGTAAGTTGCATCGCTAAAATGCATGTGCTGGAATATAACATTTCTTTATCTGCCTATTTATTCATTAACCTTTTCCCCTTCTCACAGAGTCAGCTTGACATTCCCTTTAAAGTGAGAGCGGGACACATAGGTGAGATTGTTTGGTTTTTATTCTTTCTTTCTTTCTTTCTTTTTTTCTTTCTTTCTTTCTTTCTTTCTTTCTTTCTTTCTTTCTTTCTTTCTTTCTTTCTTTCTTTCTTTCTTTCTTTCTTTCTTTCTCAAAGGGTCACATTTTGTCATCACTGGTTTTATCTCAATAGGGCGACTTGAGCTTCAGATTCCCTGGAAGAACCTTTACACCCAGTCTGTGGAGGCCACACTGGATGGCGTCTATCTGCTCATTGTTCCAACAGCAAGTATGTAATATTCCCCATCTTGAACACATGTATTTGTTCCAAAGTCCACCACGATCCCAGGCCAAACCAATGGGCTGCCATCCCCGCAGGTATCAAGTATGATGCGGAAAAGGAGGAGAAGCAGCTGCAGGAAGCGCGACAGAGGGAGCTGCAAAGGATTGAGGAGACCAAGCTGAAGGTCGCCGAGCAAGGTTAGTCCTCTGTGCCCTGAAACGCAACTCGGTAGCACCCCTGCAAAGCTGGGGGGAAATCAGCCCTTAACAGCCAGTTTCACCAATCCATATGGAATTTGGTAAACATTTCAGGATAGTATCAAGGACCTTTGGACATGAGCAGGAAGTCTGTTTTGATTTTACGCAACAATTCTCAGCAAATTCCAGGCCGAGTTTTTTTGCCTTTGCCATCAAATGTGGTCGGTGCGATTAATCTCTAATAATAGAACACGTTCAAGTTGTTGTGTCCAATTATTTGTCGCTCTCAACAGCTTCACACTACCACTACATCACTACCGCCAAAACATGCTGCACACTACACACTCTTATCATGACTACTCCTTGCAAGGGATTGCCAACCACTGTAAATAAGAGACGAAACGACCCAACAACTTTTTAAGATTGCAGCTTTAACTCGTATTTGATTTGTCTGACAGAGAATCCCACGGCGGAGAAACAGGACACTTTTGTGGAGAAGCTCGTCACTCAGATCATCAAAAATGTTCAAGTCAAGATCTCCAATATCCACATTCGCTATGAGGACGACGTGAGTATTAGAATTAGTGTGTGTGTGTGTGTGTGTGTGTGTGTGTGTGTGTGTGTGTGTTTTGTAAAGAAGTACAGTAAATATTTTATTAATTACATGTGTTAACCTTTTTTTTTTTTACCTCAGGTCACCAATCCGCGGTGCCCTTTGTCCTTCGGCATGTCGCTTAGCAACCTCAGCCTTCAAGTAATCTCACTTAACATCCGTTACGTTGGTTAGATAGTTGTTAGGGTTGTATTGTTGCATACAAATGGATGTGGAAATTATTCCGAGCATCATTTCACATTGCTCACAACATTTTAATTTTATATGAATTTGTTTTGCTCATGTATTGTGCACACAGTAGCCCACATTGACATAAAAATGGATTTGATTATTTTTTTGCAGAAGTATTGTTTTGAAAAAAAAATTGCTGAACCATGACGTTTGGCATGCCAGTTCACCCCCCAATAATATAACCCTTGTTGGTTCCCATAGACCTGTGATGAAGACTGGAACCCGACTGTCTTGGATGAGAATGCCAGGCTTTTCTACAAGGTAGGACATTTTTTGTATTGAAAAGGAAGTTTTTCTTCTATTATTTAAGTTTGTCGTTGTGAGGGTCTGATGTGAATGTTGGATATTGTTGGATAGGGATGCACTGCTCTAATTGCTGCTTCCTTCCTCTCAGTTGGTACAGCTAGACAAATTGTTTGCCTACTGGAATGTCAACTCGGTGCTTTTCTCCAATCACAGTCCGGATGAGGCTTTGGTGAGCCAAAACGTTTTTTTGTTTGTTTTAAAGGCCTTATAAAATGGTTTTATTTATCTTTTTATCTTATCTTATTATCTTTTTATAGTTATGTCTCCAGAATAGCCTGGACCTCAAAGGCTCCCATCTTGCAGACCACGATTTCAGTGAGTGTCGGAAAATATTCCCCCCAATTCCAGTAAAAACATATGCCTTTGTGTTTCTTGTGTTAAAAATAAAATAATCATACAGAAGCCAAGAAGAATTTCGTATTGATGTTAACTTATACACACGGAGTAATGACGCATTAAAACAGAACATACAACAATACTCACAGGCACAACAAATTTATAATTTCAATATTTTTTTTGTCACTCACTTCTTCTTTGTGCTGTTAATTCCTTTGTATCTCTTCCAGTACACTCTTAATGTTGCCTGGCATGTCGTGCCTCAACATGCTGCTTCAGACTTGAATGTATTCTGTAAAAATTCATACAAAAGCCAATGTCTGCAATACCTTTGTTGCATGAATGAAGAACCCGCCATACAGCCGGTGAACATTGTCATATGAAACCACACCAATGCACAATTCCTTTTTTTTTTTTTTCCTCCCTGCTGTTCTACAGTTTTGCGTCCCATCTCATCCGGTGCAAAGCTTTGCATGAATCCCCGGTCAGATTTGGACTTCTCGTCACCTAAAGTGGATCTCATGGTCAATCTCAGCGAGGTGGCAATTGAGCTTAACAAACCCCAGGTAGGCAGTGTCATAATCTGTGCACAGAATTTCAATGGCATCAACCTGGCAATGAAGGAGTACGTGCGATGCGTAGAAAAAAAAGTAGTGTGTTTCCGGTAACATGAAATTTCAGCATAGGGTCGGTAGGTCGGACAAAGTTTTTTTTTTTAAACCCCCCCATCAAAAATGTAAACAAAATAACTATAAAACATAAAACAAGGACACATTGAAACCCCCGCTCGCCGCCCCGGTCGGGTTACCGGAAACACACTAATTTTTTTTCTACGCCTAATAGCAATGAAATGCTCTGTAGTCTACCATTAAAGTAATCCTAACCGTGCATCTTGAGAGCATTGAAAAAAATCGGCATTGTGTCACTTGAAACATGCAGTGTAAATCGAACATTACAAATGTAACTATGATTCTATAAATCCCGAATGACTATTCCACGTGCTGTAAGCACCCCATCTTGCGGTCAGCAGATGTGAAATAGAACCGGCCTAAGTAAAGGTTGTCCTGGTTGTCTTTCTAGTACATCAGCATCTTGGAGCTACTCGGCTCAGTGGATTTGATGTCACGTAACCTGCCATACAGAAAATACAGACCCGACGTCTTAGTTCACAAAAATGCCAACATTTGGTAAGACACTGTTCTGTGATGTGACTACTTCTTTTGTAATATCCCCCGCGACTCAAAATCTTTTCACTGTGATGTCTACAGGTGGAACTATGCCATCACGAGCGTCCTGGAGGTGGACGTGAAGCCTCGTCTCCACATGTGGTCGTGGCCTCACATTCGGCAACACCGCAAGCTGGTGAAGCACTACCGCGAGCTTTACAAGATCAAGATCACCAGCAAAAAACCCAGTGAGGAACTACTAAAGGAACTGCAGGTGGGCTGACAATTAAGAGTTAAGAGTTGCGAAAGCAGGTTTTCCCCAACCTTTATTCAACCAAGGCACATTCCAATTCTAAAAATATCGTATACTGTGAAAAATGGTGCTCTTGTTTGAATATGCTGGCAAATGTACTTACTCTGTGCAATATTTGGGCCCTTTAAGCATAAAGCTACCTGTACATGCAGAGTATGTTGTATAAATAGCAGCATGCAGATCAGGTGCATTTCTTTGTTCTGCCGCTCACTTGATATCACTGGCGTAAGTCAACGCTTCACCCTGTCAACAATTTTCTGTCGTGTGTGTGTGTGTTCAGGAGCCGGAGAAGACACTAGATATTTTTAACATCACACTAGCCAGACAACAGGCCGAAGTGGAGGTACAGTCATTTCTTATTATGCCTGCCTTTGAATTTGAGATGCGGTAAAAGTTTGCTCATTTTTCATATTTTGTTCATCTTCTCAGGCGAGTAAGGCTGGCTTGCGTATTTACCGTCCGGGCTTGAAGATGGAGGAAGAGGAATCTCAAGGGTGGATCAGCTGGATGTGGAACTGGGGGGTGGAGCCTGACTCTGAAACAAAGGAGGTCAAGAGCACAGGAGGAGGTAGGGTAGAGGAAATGGTGCTTGTCCACATATATCTGGTTTCCTACTGAAGCCCATCCCTTCCAATAATGTATTTGCAAACAGGCTTTGATGAGCTGTTAACTCCTGATGAGAAATCCAGGCTCTACACTGCCATTGGATACAGTGAGACGGCCGCTAATTTCATTTATCCGAAGGATGTGAGTCTGCTCCCACGTATTCTCCAATAATCCACAAATTGCATCTTAAATCCATCCATCCATTTTCTATAGTGGTTGTCCTCTCGAATGAGCTGACTCACAGGGCACATATAGACAAACAACCATTCACACTCATGCTCACACGTATGAACAATTTATAGTGTTCAATGAACCAAATGTGTATGCTGTTGGAGTGTGGGAGGATAGTGTTTCTGAGTAGCCTGCCATTTGAAAACAGCGGATCTTCAGCCAGCCTAGCTGGTATGTCATAGTAGTCCGAAAACAACTTCACCGAACATTTGAGTATGCTCTGTGTCACTTACTAGACGCTAACACTGTATACACGGTAACTCTCATCTCTATTTTCTTAGCTTTTGGCGTTTTGAGTTTACTGTGATAGTGCTTCTGCGTGGTCCATCTTATTTTCATTGCTATTGTTGTGAAAGTGCCACATAAATAAAGATGCATTGTATTTTCTCTTTTCTAGTTTGAGGACTTAAAGGGGAATTTCCACATGGAAAAACTGACCGTCTCCATCAAAGACCGCAAGGACAAAGACGAAATCATCAAGTTGACAGTCGGGGAGCTGATATCATCCCTGACGCAGAGATCTGGAGCACAAGCCATCAAGTGTGTCATATTCAGAGACACGTTATAAATGGCCATTACCGAAAAGTTTGTTCAGTTTTAGTAATAATAAAGAAAAAAATCTCTGCAGATTTACAGCCGAGCTCAGTTTGTTTGAGATCACGGGTCTGGCAAGTAACCGCCCCGCTCCCACCCTCCTTTCGTCCAAGACGGTCGGCACGGGAACAGGAACTCCGCTGCTCAGCCTGTTTTTCGAGACTAACCCTCCAGATCAGACTGCCAATCAGCGGTTCTGTGCTGAATCGCAGCCGCTAGAAATCATCTACGATGCCGTGGGTGCCGTCGGCTGTAATTCATTGTCGCAAGTGACAAAAGTGTTAACATGTCTGCGTGTATTCTTGGTGAGTGCAGATGACGGTGAATGCCATGGCCGCATTCTTCAGGCCTCCTGACGACCTGCAGCTAGACGAACTCACCAACGCCACACTGATGAAACTGGAGCAGTTCCGAGACCGCACAGCCACTGGTCAGTTGTTTAAACAGCAATCATCTCTTTGGACTCAAATTAGTTAGGTACAGAGGAGCCAAACAAAAATATCATAGGATATGAAGTGAACACACCTTCCCACCGATGGACAATTAAAAATCTTTTAATGAACCTAACATGCATGTTTTTGAAATGTGGGATGAACCCGCGATGACATGAGACAAGATTCAAACCAGGAAGACATGCTAACCACGATCCAATCTCTTGCCTCAACAATAACTGTAAAAGTATATTTCAAAAAAAGAAACTATACATCAAAGGTTGAAAGATAGATTTCAGTTCATTAAGATTCTATTGCGTGTGAACGACTTTTACTTTGGCTTTTTGTGGATTTTAACAGGGTAACAATGATGCAAAAGATTATCTTAGCTCCAAAAATGAGATGCTAACTAGCATAGCGAGAAAAACAATACATGCTACTTCATCCTGGCTTCTCAGTACAATATGGACACTCACATAATTATGTATTTTTCACAGATTTTAAAACATGTACAGTGCGTACACAGATCTCCACCTCGACCATTCTAATTAGAATCGACAGTTCAATTTACACCTTCGATCCATAATGAACATATCATTAGTAGCCATCATTCAATACAATAAATGTTATTCAAAAGACACCATCTTGTATCTTTTGTTGCAGGGCTAATGTATGTGATCGAGACACAGAAGGTGCTGGACCTGAAGGTGAACCTGTTGGCCTCTTATGTCATCATCCCACAGACGGGCTTCTACGACGGCACTCAGAACATCTTGCTGCTCGATCTCGGACATTTGCAGGTGAGGATATGTCAGCAGGGAATTTTCTGAAAGCTTATTTTAAAAACATGTGTTTGTAGATGTCCAGTCAGTCCAAAAAGAATCTGCCTCAGCTCTCAGCGGTCTCGAGCAAACTCGAAGACATCATGCTGAGAGCTTACGACAGCTTTGACATCCAACTCAGCAACCTGCAATTCCTTTTCAGTAAACCAGGTACAAAATTAGTACATTAGTTAAAAAAAAAAAAAAAGACCTTGTCACATATTTACTTTCTCAATGTGAATATAAAGCTAATATTCTGTTGTATGAATGCCAACAGTTGCAGACACGGTGTAACCGATTTGTAAAACCTTTCCCTGCTATAGACGGCGACTGGAAAAAGGCCCGCATGCAGAGGCAGTCGCCGCTCCACATCCTGGAGCCGGTGGATTTGGCTTTACAAGATCAAGATCACCAGCAAAAACCCAGTGAAGAACTACTCAAGGAACTGCAGGTGGGCTGACAATTAAGAGTTAAGAGTTGAAAGCAGGTTTTCCCCAACCTTTATTCAACCAAGGCACATTCAATTCTAAAAATATCGTATACTGTGAAAAATGGTGCTCTTGTTTGAATATGCTGGCAAATGTACTTACTCTGTGCAATATTTGGGCCCTTTAAGCATAAAGCTACCTGTACATGCAGAGTATGTTGTATAAATAGCAGCATGCAGATCAGGTGCATTTCTTTGTTCTGCCGCTCACTTGATATCACTGGCGTAAGTCAAGCTTCACCCTGTCAACAATTTTCTGTCGTGTGTGTGTGTGTGTTCAGGAGCCGGAGAAGACACTAGATATTTTTAACATCACACTAGCCAGACAACAGGCCAAGTGGAGGTACAGTCATTTCTTATTATGCCTGCCTTTGAATTTGAGATCGGTAAAAGTTTGCTCATTTTTCATATTTTGTTCATCTTCTCAGGCGAGTAAGGCTGGCTTGTATTTCGTCCGGGCTTGAAGATGGAGGAAGAGGATCTCAAGGGTGGATCAGCTGGATGTGGAACTGGGGGTGGAGCCTGACTCTGAAACAAAGGAGGTCAAGAGCACAGGAGGAGGTAGGGTAGAGAAATGGTGCTTGTCCACATATATCTGGTTTCCTACTGAAGCCCATCCCTTCCAATAATGTATTTGCAAACAGGCTTTGATGAGCTGTTAACTCCTGATGAGAAATCCAGGCTCTACACTGCCATTGGATACAGTGAGACGGCCGCTAATTTCATTTATCCGAAGGATGTGAGTCTGCTCCCACGTATTCTCCAATAATCCACAAATTGCATCTTAAATCCATCCATCCATTTTCTATAGTGGTTGTCCTCTCGAATGAGCTGACTCACAGGGCACATATAGACAAACAACCATTCACACTCATGCTCACGTATGAACAATTTATAGTGTTCAATGAACCAAATGTGTATGCTGTTGGAGTGTGGGAGGATAGTGTTTATGAGTAGCCTGCCATTTGAAAACAGCGGATCTTCAGCCAGCCTAGCTGGTATGTCATAGTAGTCCAAAACAACTTCACCGAACATTTGAGTATGCTCTGTGTCACTTACTAGACGCTAACACTGTATACACGGTAACTCTCATCTCTATTTTCTTAGCTTTTGGCGTTTTGAGTTTACTGTGATAGTGCTTCCGTGGTCCATCTTATTTTCATTGCTATTGTTGTGAAAGTGCCACATAAATAAAGATGCATTGTATTTTCTCTTTTCTAGTTTGAGGACTTAAGGGAATTTCCACATGGAAAAACTGACCGTCTCCATCAAAGACCGCAAGGACAAAGACGAAATCATCAAGTTGACAGTCGGGAGCTGATATCATCCCTGACGAGAGATCTGGAGCACAAGCCATCAAGTGTGTCATATTCAGAGACATTTTATAAATGGCCATTACCGAAAAGTTTGTTCAGTTTTAGTAATAATAAAGAAAAAATCTCTGCAGATTTACAGCCGAGCTCAGTTTGTTTGAGATCACGGGTCTGGCAAGTAACCGCCCGCCCACCCTCCTTTCGTCCAAGACGGTCGGCACGGAACAGGAACTCCGCTGCTCAGCCTGTTTTTGAGACTAACCCTCCAG
The DNA here is from genome assembly GCA_026261675.1 of Hippocampus mohnikei. Taxonomy (NCBI): domain Eukaryota; kingdom Metazoa; phylum Chordata; class Actinopteri; order Syngnathiformes; family Syngnathidae; genus Hippocampus; species Hippocampus mohnikei. The sequence goes on from JAKGUB010000348.1 coordinate 6,428,527, forward strand.
ATCAGACTGCCAATCAGCGGTTCTGTGCTGAATCGCAGCCGCTAGAAATCATCTACGATGCCGTGGGTGCCGTCGGCTGTAATTCATTGTCGCAAGTGACAAAAGTGTTAACATGTCTGCGTGTATTCTTGGTGAGTGCAGATGACGGTGAATGCCATGGCCGCATTCTTCAGGCCTCCTGACGACCTGCAGCTAGCGAACTCACCAACGCCACACTGATGAAACTGGAGCAGTTCGAGACCGCACAGCCACTGGTCAGTTGTTTAAACAGCAATCATCTCTTTGGACTCAAATTAGTTAGGTACAGAGGAGCCAAACAAAAATATCATAGGATATGAAGTGAACACACCTTCCCACCGATGGACAATTAAAAATCTTTTAATGAACCTAACATGCATGTTTTTGAAATGTGGGATGAACCCGATGACATGAGACAAGATTCAAACCAGGAAGACATGCTAACCACGATCCAATCTCTTGCCTCAACAATAACTGTAAAAGTATATTTCAAAAAAAGAAACTATACATCAAAGGTTGAAAGATAGACTTCAGTTCATTAAGATTCTATTGCGTGTGAACGACTTTTACTTTGGCTTTTTGTGGATTTTAACAGGGTAACAATGATGCAAAAGATTATCTTAGCTCCAAAAATGAGATGCTAACTAGCATAGCGAGAAAAACAATACATGCTACTCCATCCTGGCTTCTCAGTACAATATGGACACTCACATAAATATGTATTTTTCACAGATTTTAAAACATGTACAGTGCGTACACAGATCTCCACCTCGACCATTCTAATTAGAATCGACAGTTCAATTTACACCTTCGATCCATAATGAACATATCATTAGTAGCCATCATTTAATACAATAAATGTTATTCAAAAGACACCATCTTGTATCTTTTGTTGCAGGGCTAATGTATGTGATCGAGACACAGAAGGTGCTGGACCTGAAGGTGAACCTGTTGGCCTCTTATGTCATCATCCCACAGACGGGCTTCTACGACGGCACTCAGAACATCTTGCTGCTCGATCTCGGACATTTGCAGGTGAGGATATGTCAGCAGGGAATTTTCTGAAAGCTTATTTTAAAAACATGTGTTTGTAGATGTCCAGTCAGTCCAAAAAGAATCTGCCTCAGCTCTCAGCGGTCTCGAGCAAACTCGAAGACATCATGCTGAGAGCTTACGACAGCTTTGACATCCAACTCAGCAACCTGCAATTCCTTTTCAGTAAACCAGGTACAAAATTCATACATTAGTTAAAAAAAAAACATTAAAAAAAGACCTTGTCACATATTTACTTTCTCAATGCTAATATTCTGTTGTATGAATGCCAACAGTTGCAGACACGGTGTAACCGATTTGTAAAACCTTTCCCTGCTATAGACGGCGACTGGAAAAAGGCCCGCATGCAGAGGCAGTCGCCGCTCCACATCCTGGAGCCGGTGGATTTGCAAATGGAGTTCAGCAGGGCCATGGTGGTCAAAGACTCACGCATGGCAAAGTAAGTGTAAAAATGAAAAAAAGACGAACATTTATAACTGGTGATGGTATATTTGAATCCAATTTAACCATGTCGTGGCTCAAATTTACCTGTTTTAATGATTAAAAACACTTTGTAAGTAAAAGTACACTCAGCTACCTCTTTCTCTAGCCCGTTTTAAGATGCTGGTCCTGTCACACGCAAATGAGCCACTGTTCATACTGCGCACCCCTGGACTGTTGGGTTCAACTTTTGTTTCCATGACCGCTGAATGCTGAAGTATTTTAAAAAATTTTGTTAGTACAGTGTATGTAGCCAAGAACACTGAACTTTTTTTTGTGTGATTTGACATACTCATGCTTGGCAGATCTTCACCCATTGTAGCTGCAAAGTCATGGCATAAAAATTCATTGTGTGGATGGTATTATGTAAATTACATTCACTGCTCTGTCACAGTGCAGTAATATTCAGAACGGTTTGCTTGCTTTCTTGCAACAACACTATATGTTCTTATGCTTGCCCCCGCCCCCCACCCCACCCAAGCCCTACTGTTCAAACTAAAATCCATAATCGGTCACTATGCCTTGTTTCATTTCACACATGATGCGTGGGCAGGCACTGAAGATAACTCTGTGTATAAGCTATTTAAAGAAGTGAATTTTACATCATATTTCCTCTTTAACTCCTCCCAGATATAAACTGTCTGGAGAGCTTCCTCTGCTCTCCCTCCGAATCTCCGACGTCAAACTTCGAAGTGTTCTGGAGCTGGTGGACAGTATCCCACTGCCGCAGACGAATTCTGCTTCGGCCACCACCGGCATGCCCCCACTTTCAAAGGTGCGCATGCGTACCCGCTGGGCAACATGACTCGGGAAAACTTGAAAGCATCACACAAATTAACAAGCAGATGTGCAGCCGTATGGTATTACGTAGCCTCAAGACTGAAAGTATACATTCAAATCTGTTGAATTTATAAATGTGTCTAAAGCGTGTGGCAAGGGTAAAACCTTTTTTTTTCCCGACGCTATGTGGTGTCTACATTGCACCTCTTGTGAGTGGGTATGGAATGTATCCCTGCGATTAACAAAGCTTCACACTATCCAGTCTTCTCTCTCAGTTGGTGAAAACAAGCTTGCAGTGTGCGGTCGTTGACACTCACTTTCTAAAACTGGCACATCGTTCTTTTTCTGTCAAGAGTGGGACGTTTCGGATATTCATGCTTAAATACACGCACAATTGCATTGCTACACATTTGTCACAGTGTTATATATTCGTAGAACTTGTACTGTCTCCTAAGCCCAAGCAGTTCACACCACAATTGTCAACGAGGAGACATCTGCAGTTGACCGACAAGCGCTCTTCTCTGATTTTCGAGTCATGTGAGACCATCAGCATTTCTTCACTCGGTGAGTCTGGTCATCTTGATCCCCCTTATTGTTTACATTCACACGCACTATCAGGGGACTCTAGTGGATTTTGGTCTCCTCAGGGTCCGAAGAAGACTTGTTCTACGACGCCCCCAGCTCTCCTATCACAGGGCAGCAGTTCTTCCCCGACAGTCCCATGCCGCTGCGCTACGCCGACCTGAACAGACGAAAGGGTGCCACACTGGAGGAGCGTCAGAAGAACATGACCGACTTTGTCATGACGTTTGAAATCAGCGAGGTAATGTTGTTCCATCCATCAAGCGTGAAATTGCACAGTCAGGTAAATCTCTTTCGTTATTTTTAAACCTGCATGTTTGTTTCAAGTTCTCTGTCCAGTTGTGCCGCCTCATTGGCAGCTGTCAGGAGGTCACCGTGCTCCACTTGGAAGTGGAGGGCCTGGGCACTGAGCTGAAAATGCGCACCTACGACATGACATCCAACACTTACCTCAAGGAGATCTGTCTCAGGTGTCCCGAATATACAGGTCAGTATTTTAGCCCACAAAATGGCTCAATCCTGCTCTTATGTTTGGGTTAGGGTGAAAGAAAGGGTGCACCTCGACTGGTTGCCAGCCAAGTACAGGGCACATCTGGACAAGCATTCACATTCAAATGCACACCCTTTTAGCCTTTTATATCACTTGTCGGGTCAATGTATATTATATACCATGTAAATACAAAGGTATTTGCAACGTTAACTTCCATGTTCACTCTTGTGTAGATTCCCAAAACAAGGAAATTCAACTCATCACTACTTTGGATAACACAGAGGTCGATATGCTCACACTAGAGTATATTAAAGTAAGTAAATGGCTTGTGAGATTATGTTTCTAAGTGCCCACTTTTAAGTGTTTTTATAATATAACTATTGATGGTCTATTTTTAGGCTGAAAAAGATGGGCCTGAGTTCAAGTCCCTACACAATAACACAGGGCGACTGGAAAAGGCCCGCATGCAGAGGCAGTCGCCGCTCCACATCCTGGAGCCGGTGGATTTGCAAATGGAGTTCAGCAGGGCCATGGTGGTCAAAGACTCACGCATGGCAAAGTAAGTGTAAAAATGAAAAAAAGACGAACATTTATAACTGGTGATGGTATATTTGAATCCAATTTAACCATGTCGTGGCTCAAATTTACCTGTTTTAATGATTAAAAACACTTTGTAAGTAAAAGTACACTCAGCTACCTCTTTCTCTAGCCCGTTTTAAGATGGTGGTCCTGTCACACGCTAATGAGCCACTGTTCATACTGCGCACCCCTGGACTGTTGGGTTCGACTTTTGTTTCCATGACCGCTGAATGCTGAAGTATTTTAAAAAAATTTGTTAGTACAGTGTATGTAGCCAAGAACACTGAACTTTTTTTTGTGTGATTTGACATACTCATGCTTGGCAGATCATCACCCATTGTAGCTGCAAAGTCATGGCATAAAAATTCATTGTGTGGATGGTATTATGTAAATTACATTCACTGCTCTGTCACAGTGCAGCAATATTCAGAACGGTTAGCTTGCTTTCTTGCAACAACACTATATGTTCTTATGCTTGCCCCCGCCCCCCACCCCACCCAAGCCCTACTGTTCAAACTAAAATTCATAATCGGTCACTATGCCTTGTTTCATTTCACACATGATGCGTGGGCAGGCACTGAAGATAACTCTGTGTATAAGCTATTTAAAGAAGTCAATTTTACATCATATTTCCTCTTTAACTCCTCCCAGATATAAACTGTCTGGAGAGCTTCCTCTGCTCTCCCTCCGAATCTCCGACGTCAAACTTCGAAGTGTTCTGGAGCTGGTGGACAGTATCCCACTGCCGCAGACAAATTCTGCTTCGGCCAACACCGGCATGCCCCCACTTTCAAAGGTGCGCATGCGTACCCGCTGGGCAACATGACTCGGGAAATAACTTAAAAGCATCACACAAATTAACAAGCAGATGTGCAGCCGTACGGTATTACGTAGCCTCAAGACTGAAAGTATACATTCAAATCTGTTGAATTTATAAATGTGTCTAAAGCGTGTGGCAAGGGTAAAACTTTTTTTTTCCCCGACGCTATGTGGTGTCTACATTGCACCTCTTGTGAGTGGGTATGGAATGTATCCATGCGATTAACGAAGCTTCACACTATCCAGTCTTCTCTCTCAGTTGGTGAAAACAAGCTTGCAGTGTGCGGTCGTTGACACTCACTTTCTAAAACTGGCACATCGTTCTTTTTCGGTCAAGAGTGGGACATTTCGGATATTCATGCTTAAATACAGGCACAATTGCATTGCTACACATTTGTCACAGTGTTATATATTCGTAGAACTTGTACTGTCTCCTAAGCCCAAGCAGTTCACGCCACAATTGTCAACGAGGAGACATCTGCAGTTGACCGACAAGCGCTCTTCTCTGATTTTCGAGTCATGTGAGACCATCAGCATTTCTTCACTCGGTGAGTCTGGTCATCTTGATCCCCCTTATTGTTTACATTCACACGCACTATCAGGGGACTCTAGTGGATTTTGGTCTCCTCAGGGTCCGAAGAAGACTTGTTCTACGACGCCCCCAGCTCTCCTATCACGGGGCAGCAGTTCTTCCCCGACAGTCCCATGCCGCTGCGCTACGCCGACCTGAACAGACGAAAGGGTGCCACACTGGAGGAGCGTCAGAAGAACATGACCGACTTTGTCATGACGTTTGAAATCAGCGAGGTAATGTTGTTCCATCCATCAAGCGTGAAATTGCACAGTCAGGTAAATCTCTTTCGTTATTTTTAAACCTGCATGTTTGTTTCAAGTTCTCTGTCCAGTTGTGCCGCCTCATTGGCAGCTGTCAGGAGGTCACCGTGCTCCACTTGGAAGTGGAGGGCCTGGGCACTGAGCTGAAAATGCGCACCTACGACATGACATCCAACACTTACCTCAAGGAGATCTGTCTCAGGTGTCCCGAATATACAGGTCAGTATTTTAGCCCACAAAATGGCTCAATCCTGCTCTTATGTTTGGGTTAGGGTGAAAGAAAGGGTGCACCCTCGACTGGTTGCCAGCCAAGTACAGGGCACATCTGGACAAGCATTCACATTCAAATGCACACCCTTTTAGCCTTTTATATCACTTGTCGGGTCAATGTATATTATATACCATGTAAATACAAAGGTATTTGCAACGTTAACTTCCATGTTCACTCTTGTGTAGATTCCCAAAACAAGGAAATTCAACTCATCACTACTTTGGATAACACAGAGGTCGATATGCTCACACTAGAGTATATTAAAGTAAGTAAATGGCTTGTGAGATTATGTTTCTAAGTGCCCACTTTTTAAGTGTTTTTATAATACAACTATTGATGGTCTATTTTTAGGCTGAAAAAGATGGGCCTGAGTTCAAGTCCCTACACAATAACACAGAGCAGCTACTCAAGGTAAAGTTTGATACACACATACTGATTCTAAACATTTGAAGCATTTTTTTTCCTTCAACATATTTCCAGTCACTTTGTGTTGGCTAGCAGGAAAAAAAATCACTCTTCGCACTCTCTGCACCATAGCATAATTTCTCAGGATAATCTTTTATTGACAGCCGATAACGCGGGCCTTTGCTCGTTTTGATATGCTATGCTCAAATTTGGCCTAATTGCCGGTGTGCATGTACACTGGACCACCGTTATTCATGGGAAATAGGAACCGGCCAATAACAAAATTCCCTGTGTAATTGATGTCATCAGAAGAATTGTTGAAAAAGTGGGATATCGGGAAAAACCTCCAATACCTGTTTTCCATTAACAATTTGAGGCCCCAAAGTAACAATCTAAAAGAGTGACTAGGTGAATTCATGTTTGAAAAGCCGCGAGTGTGTAGGACTTCACCGTTGTTCCGATAAAGCAGGGGTCTCAAACTCAATTTAGCTGGGGGCCACTGGAGGCAGAGTCTGGGTGAGGCTGGGCCACATCAGGGTTTCCACAAGAAAAGCGCCGATAAATCATTCCAATGTTCTCAAATATCTTTATTTTTAACACAAAATAATGAATTAAATCAAATAATTTGAAAAAGAAGCCACCCCGTCCTTCTCCATGAAGTCTTTTACTTGTGCTCTCAACTCAAAAAAATCTCTTCAATATGTTTCCCCTCCTCAGCTAACCTACCCCAGTGAAGTAGAGCACATCCCCATATTCTGACTTTATTTCCTCTAAAAAAATGGGCGGGGCGGAATAGGGTCAATACCTCACCGTGATTGGTTCGTTCAGCTACGCACACAGCAAGAGTCATTCATATCAATCTTGCGGGCCGCACTAATATTAATCTTTCATATTAAGACAGGGGCCGCAAATTATCATCCTGGGGGCCGCAGTTGGCCCGCGGGCCGCACGTTTGAGACCCCTGCGATAAAGGCAAGGTGGGACTCTGCACTTGATCACTCGATGTTCACTGATGACTATAAATATGTGCCGTCAGGTGACTTTCTCATCGCTGGACGTTAATCTCCACACGGAGGCGCTCCTCAACACCATGCACTACCTCAAAGGTCTGGTGCCACAGTCCACCCAAAGGGAGGAGAGTGAGCAGGAGGAGCTTCACACCATCCGTGAGGAAGACGATCTGGACGAGCTGGACGAGGGCAAGACGGAAGGGGCGGTCATTGCCAAGAGAAAAAGTACCACTATCTTCGATTTTCTTTGGTGGTGGTGGGAGGGGGGTGACCAGGTTATTTAAAACCAAACTAAGCATACCAACTACAATCTTACTGCTCTCACAGCACCAAAGAATTCCAAGACCACAGCCATCATCAATATGCACCTCCGAGCCGATCTGCGCTCTCTGAAGGTTTACGTTCGAGGGCAGCAAGATATGATCTCGGAGATCAGAATCGAAGGTACCATTCAATAATCGACGATCTAGTTGTACACTTTACATTGACAAACTCCTTCCCTCAATTTCCTAGGCCTGGTTTTTGAAGTTCTGATGAGGAAGCGAGAGATGAAAGTCTTGGCCAACCTGAAGAACTTCATCATGTTTGACTGTCACGAAACCGCCTTCTATAAGAAGGTACAAGTGCATTCTCATCTCACCTTCATGACTGCCACATTGATTTTTCAACCCCTTGACGGATATCTCTGCTCTTAGGCTGTGTCTATAGCAGACAGGGAGGTGTTTGCCTTCCAAATGATCCAACACACTGACGCGACCGAGGGAGACGCCTACTTTGACATGTCTCAGGTTGACACCACAGTTACGTTGACAGTGGGATGCATCCAGGTTGTCTTCCTCAACAAGTTTTTGTCCTCCATACTGGTGAGAATCGCACGTATTCCTGCCATTATCACCTATTGTGTGGGTTCCATCAGTCAAGTATTAACAGCGCCCGCAGATAAATAAAAATGAAATTATTGGTTATCATCTCTTGCCCATCCCTTTGTGAGTTGTCGTGTCACCCTTGCCACCCCACTCAAAATGTTCTGGCTTCACCTAATTTACTCTAGTGTGCGTTTTCACTCGTTTCTATATTGTACTGTGTACAGTATATATAAATATATTTTTTTCAGAGATTATAATGAAGTAATGGTACTTGCATGAATGACATCAGTTCACTATCTGAAGTGCTCCACCCCCGCAGGCGTTCATTAACAACTTCCAAGAGGCCAAGGAGGCTGTCGCCGAGGTGACCCAGCAGGCGGCCGAAAAGGCAGCATCCGGCGTGGTGAAAGAGCTGTCGCAGCGCAGCACTCGCATCTCTCTCAACGTCCACTTCAAAGCTCCCGTCATCTTCGTCCCGCAGTCGTCCTCGTCCCCCAACGTCCTAGTGGCCGATTTGGGCTTCCTGTCGGTCAAGAATCACTTTGCTAAGCAGCCCTCGAAGAGTTACCGCAAGATCCCGCCTGTGGTGGACATTATGGAAGTCAAGCTCACGGACCTCAAGATGTACAGGTATGACTCCACGTATGCATTTTTTATACCTTTTTTGGGGTTGGCTCAGTGTGTGTCAAAGCTGAAGCATTTTTACCACATTTTTTACCCAGCGTAGTGTCAAAGTTTGATGATCTTTTTGTCATGGAAAAGGGGCTGCAAGGGCCCAGTCGTCATCATGAATTTATTTTCTATGCAGGACGACGTTTGTTAATGGAGTGTTTCGGGGTGAAAGCAACCTTTTGCAGCCAATCAGTCTGGAAGTGGAGATCCAGAGGAATCTTTCGTCCAACTGGTACCACAGCATACCCAACATTGAGATCACAGCTCATCTTATGCCCTTGAGCGTAAGTTCTAAACTTAGTGACATTGTTGTATATATTTTTCTATTAACAGAATAATGTTGTGTGCAAAACCTCGAGGGCTGTCAAAAACTTTCAGTTCATCATGTAGACCACGAGGGCCGAATTTGTTTAGACACCAAAAGTATTTTGTATTGTTATTCTTAAAGATTCTCAGCTGGAGCTTCCCACCTGTTGCACAAATGTGTAAAACAGTTGTTTAATTATTTATCTTGGACAAAAGAAGGCAGTGAGTCATAAAATTCAGAATACATTTTTAAAAAGAAACCCTGATTTCAAAACAGATTAGAAGCTTCTTAATTCAAAATTCTTGCAAATATACATTCTGAACTTCCCAATTTTGTGAATGGGGAAATGAGGGAGATCTGTTTCAATCTAATTGTCATCATGAGAAATCAATGTGATGATCATATTGTACATTTTATCTGACAAGGCTTTATCTTGTTAAACTGAAAGAGGATTTGATTTTGTTAAGCAGTACTGATCAAACTAGAGTTAATGAATTAAACCAACATAGTGTAGATATTTGAATGGGCCAACCTAGTCGGCTCATTTTACAGCAAAAGGTTGGGCTCACCGTCGTTTTAATGCTCTGTGTCCTGTCAAACAGTTGATCCTCAGCCAGGATGACATGGTGGTTATCTTCAGGACTCTAAATGAAAACCTCTCAGAGAAATCGAACACTGTCACTGCCTCTGTGCCTGCTCACACTGAAGACTCGACAGCTGATAAGGGATCCCGTAGCTCGGGAAACACAGAAAGAGCCAACAGTAAGTTTTCACGAGTTGGCCAGAAAGTTGGGGAAAAATCTCCTCAACATTTTTGATCAATTTAGGCAACACAGTGGTGACGGCGGCTGTAGTGGAGACTCGGAAGAATGTCAAGCTGAAGACAACCCTGAAAGCGGACTTCAAGATTGACTCCATGGCGCTGGTCTTATTTAAGCCCAATATGAATGAGGTAATAAATTACAAGTTCACAAAACAAACACAGGTGTGGCGTGGCACATTATACAGCTACAACAGAAGGTAGACATGAACAATCTAATTTGATCCAAAACAAGTATTTGGACAAAGACAATGAGTGTATACACCTCTGCTATAATTTTTTGTTTTGCCAATATTGTAATGCACACCAAAGATTAGCAACCTCAAATGTTGTGGTAATGCATACAATGACAATAAAGGTAATGTAGAAAAACTCAAGTGCTTAAAATATGTATGAAAATGACTGCCTTTACACACATTCGAGAATAATGCTAAAAAGCTTAATTGGTGTGGCTTGGTTTGCTCACACTGCATTCATATTCTCCAGCTTCTCCTTTTGGAGCCACACGATAATGAGCTGAAACTGGGCGAGTTCACCTTGGGCACCATTTCCACCTCCTTTACCATGTACTCGGACAGCTCCATGAAGGCCGCCGTCCGTCTGGCTACCTGCCTCCTCGATGACAAGAGGCCGAATAGCAAGACAGTCAGCCCAAGGTACGAGGGCTGAGAATTGAGCCTGGTTACTGGTTACAAATACTTGGTTCCCGTACTAAACTCATTCATGGTCGTGGACGTTGACTGCCAATTGCCAACAATTATTTTTGGCAAGCGTGTTTTTCAACATGTCGGTGTGGCGGAGGGTGTCACCGGTGCGTTGTCCCATTTCAGGATGATGGCCATGCGTCCCGGAACGGAAAAAAACATGATGGTGGAGGTCAACTACCGGCGGAGCCACGAAGGCACCAACCTAGACACGGTGGTACAGGATGTGTACCTGTGCGCCAGCATGGAGTTCCTCCTTACTGTGGCAGACGTTTTCCTGAAAGCCACCAAGCAAGGCTTTGCTGAAACACCGAAAGCCAAGAAAAACCCAGCTCCGCTGGATAAAAACAACATCCCTGCACAGCCAGAGGAATCAAGTGAGTGAGTGGATTGGACACAAAGCCGAGACTGATGGACACCTTCCCCCTAAAGTTTTTATAATAATATTTAAGATAATATTTGAAACCCTTAATACTCACCATATTTTGATTCTAGAACTGTTTAATATTTCAAAGGTGAGGTACACTTGTGTGGCATGGCACTCTGAGTGGGAATCTGCTCTGTGGCACCTGAAGTAAAAACATGTCATGCTCATGAATTATCTTCGTTGATATTTGCGTCACAGTTCCGTCTCCAGCCGTCGCGCCAAAGTCCGAGATGAACGTCGTCGTGCGAAACCCAGAGATCGTGTTTGTGGCCGACCTGACGCGTGCCGACGCGCTGGCCCTGGTGATGACCACGCAGTGCGAGTTAGCCATGAAAAGCGACGCAGAGAGTTCAAGGATGACGGCCATAATCCAAGACCTCAAGGTTTGATGCTGTTTGCGTCATCGCCTTGCCCGGGGGGGGTGTTTTTGAGAGCATTTCTTTGTCTATTTTAGGTGGTGGCGTGTCCTTTCCTCAGGGAGAAGAGACTACACAACGTGACCACAGTTCTGCAGCCGTGCCAGGTGTTCTTTCAAAGTTCTCAGTCCCCAACATCCCCGCAAGCTATGGAGATCACTATCAATTCTCTCTCGCTCAAGGTTGGTGATGACTGCTTACTAGGGCTGTACATGTATTCGGATGTGTTGTTACTGTCATTCATTCCTGTATATTCTCACATGTTCAACTTTATGGGATCTTGTACTGTCTGCCGCTTTATCCAGGTTTCGCCCATTATCATCAAGACGGTCATCACCATCCAGTCGGCCTTTAACCGCACCAAGGAGACCACAGAGGAGATTGAAAGTCCTGTTCCTGTGGACATGTGGGAGAAACGGGACTGGAAGGATCTCAAACTGTGGTTCTTGGAGGAGCAGGGAGAAGCAAGCATGAAAGCAGCAGCCCCACTCATCCCACAGGGCGAGTCACTTAAGGTACAAGCCTTGATTATAGTTAGACTTAAAGAAGGGTTACTCTTATTTAACATATTGTCCATCCTTCATCTCCAGATGGACATCAAATCAATCTGTGTGACGTTGGAGGCTGGAGTAGGCCACCGCACCGTGCCCATGCTTCTGGCAAAATCCTCCTACCAAGGAGATGTCAGCAACTGGTCCACGCTCATTAACTTGAAGAGTGAACTGAATTTAGAGGTAAGACAAGTATAGTAGTTTATGACAGAAACAGGCTTGTCGTGTTTTGGCCATGTGTCCCTTGGGAGGAAAGCAGTGTACCTGGAGAAAACCCACGCAGTCATGCTCAGAACATGCAAACTCCACACAGGAAGTCCGGAGCCACAGTCGAACCCTGCACCACTGCACTGTGAGGCCGACGTGCTAACCAGTACACCGCCTCCCGCGTGAAATGTTTCAAAAATGAATTAAAAAAAAAAAAACTAATCTAAGTTGTTGAGAAGTGCCCAAAAAAGTTGTAATCATGAGATAGTTGCCCTTTGTATGACATCATTTGAGTTGTAATATTGTGAGAACAATAACTAAATTGATTTAGTCGGAATGTTAGATCTATTTGCACTTGAGAAATAAATAAACAAACAAGCAAACATAAAGAACAATCTTAGCAATATGTGTGTACGGTGTTGTAATGGTTAGCACATCTGCCTCACAGTGTGGTCCTAGGTTTCAATGTCAGCTCAGGCAATCCTGCTTGAGATTTCTTCCCACATTGCAAAAGGTGGCGTCAGTGAGTGTAAATGCTGCCACCCTATTGTACTCTACCTCTCAGCCAAAGCCAGCCAGCCGAGATAGCCTTGAGATCACCTGCCATCTCCATGAAGACAAGCGTGATAGAAAACGGACGGATGGATTGTGCGATTTCACATGTCCAATATAACATTTAGGTCCATTACTACAACGAGGTGGTGGGTGTGTGGGAGCCGCTGCTGGAACCGTTAGAAGATGAGATGAGAGATGGATTCCGACCCTGGAAATTGGAATTCAAGGTCATCATACACTTGCATGTTCTAAAATTCATTATTTAAAATATGGACTTTGTATTTGTTTTCTTTTCTTCTTATCCATTTGTTTGGACACATTCATTACAAGCTATCATAAAAGCAGTACACGTAATGTTAACAAACAACAACATCCTATGCTTGCAGACACTGTCACTTACTAATCACCAATAACTATTTGAGGCACAAGAATTCCACAAATAATTTTAGTAAGTCCCGGTAGTATTCTAATTCCAAACATGATTACCTGGCAAATGATTACTTTTACCTGAAAACATTGATTGAAATAAGTTTTGCTTTAAATCAACCAGCCCTAACTGATTGTTTCTCACTTGAACAAGCAGATGAAAACAAAGCCATTGAAGAACATCGAGTGGGCAGATGAGGTGGATTACAATGTCCCCGATTACAAGACTGTCATTTTGGTCAGCAGCAAGGACCAGCTCAATATCACCCTCTCCAAATGTGGACTTGCTATGCTGAGTAACCTGGGCAAGGTGAGAACAGAGAAATATCCAACAACATAATCTGTCCCGGGATATTCAAACCACACTGTATCCCCACAGGCTTTTGCCGACGCTGCCAAGGAGACGGCCGGGTGCTTCCAGAAGGACGAGGCTCCGTATGTGGTGAAGAACCGCCTGGGCCTGCCCGTGTCTGTCCAGTACAGCGATATGTTTTCCCCGGTCGCCACGCACAGCAACGACCACATTGTCGAGCTTCAGGACGGCCAAACGCTCGGGATGGACTATTCTGTCACCACCGAGTCGGACCAGTTCTCAGCAATGATCTCGCTCAGTGAAAAGGACTTCTACATACAACCGAGTACGTAAAACTATCTCAAATGTATTCACTCATGTATGTGACATTTAAAGACCCTGAAATCATGCCTAAAACAAGGCCCAGTATTGCACCCAGGCATGAGTCACCCGAAATTCATGCCTCATATTAAAGGATGCTCGAGTAAGTAAATGCTCACCCATGTTGTAAATGCTCTCACAGCTCCAGCGGGTCACACATCAGCCAGCATGATCCCGTTGATTAAAGTTGGACGGCGAATGTACAGTGTCATGCACGAGGAGTCGGGAGTCACGCGCTTCCTGGTCTGTCAGGTGTATTCCATGGAAGGCAGCAAGTACATCAAGATCCGCTCGCCTTTCCAGGTACAACGATGCACACGCGTGTGTCTGTTGCATGTCACAGAATATTTACGTTTGTTTATTTATTTTCTTTCTTTCTCATTTCTTCAGATCATCAACCATTTCTCCATCCCCTTTAAAGTGTTTGAGGGGTCAACATATTTGGGTACCTCATTACCCACAGAGGAGTACTGTGTCCCTTTGGACTCATACAGGTAACTGTACACCTTTACGTATTGATACAAAGCATTTTAGTCATTTTGGTCATCACAAGTCTGGCCTGTGTTGACTACAAGGGGTGGGGCAAAGGGGTGGCTTCATGTTGAAGACAGCAGCAGCACTTGATCACCAAATTGCTGAATCACACTTGTCAGCTAATGTGGTGAACTTGTGTATGCGTTCATGTGGCAGAGAAATGGTCAAACACAAGTAGCGAGCAGTGCATTTCAGCAGGGACACACTAAATACGGAAGCTGCCCCCAAAAATTGAGTAGAAGAAAAAAATAATTTCAGAAACTGTAATGAATGACTTGACGCTTTCGGTGACCAAAATGAATTATAGCCAACCACACCGTCAGTTGTGGCATGAGTCACACCGCCGTCGCTCTTTTCCTCTCAGGTCTGAGCTGAGCCTCCAGCCGGTCACAGGTGAGGACGGTGACCAGTTTGAGTGCTCGGAGGGCTTCAGCTACGATGACATCGACCCCCAGCAGCCCATGATTCACATTCAACAGAAGTGTCACCGCAGCAGCGGCAACCCGGGCGACGTGCTGACGGTCAACATTGTGCCTGTGAAGGACGCAGTGACGTTTAAAGACACAGGCGGCATTGGGGGCAACTTTGACGTGCCATTTGTTCTCCATCTGTGGCCTTGTGTCCTGCTACGAAATCTGCTGCCTTACCCGATTGCCTATAAACTCAATGTACGGCTTTACTGGCAGTCTGCATACGTACAAAAAGGCATTACACTAAACTGCGGTCTTCTACTCAACAGGACAGCAGCGAGTCTGAAACAGAGTCCACGTTGAACCCGGGCCACTCCGCCCAACTTCACACTGCCGTCATCAACCAATCCAGCCTGGACCTTCGCCTGATTGACTACCTCGCTCAAGACTGGTCTGCTCAGTACAGGTCTGACTTCCCATTTACATATACTCCAATTGTTGTTTTTTCTTTTTTTTCTTCCTTGCCAAAATGTGTAATGCGCTCCCTTGTGGGCTATCAGAGCCACAGTTGCGACGTACTTTCAGCTGGACATATGGTGAAAAATTAAACAGTTCAATCAAAATCAAAATATACTTTAGCTTTTTTTTCCCTGTGGAATCTTTTTCAGTTTAATTACATTTTTTTGTAATTAAAAATGTATATCTAGCTATCTGGCGCTCTAGTTTCACTTGTAATAAAGCATTCTGTTGTCAACAGCCTGTGCAGTGAGCAGGAGGAAATTGCCTTCATCGTGTTTGAGTCCCTCCGCACGGAGGAGGAAGACTACGGCGAAGGGATGGAGAGGCGGCGGGCTGAGCTGGACATCGCCGTGCACGTCAAGCACGACCAGGGCCAGATGGTGGTGGCCATCCACTCACCATACTGGATGGTGAACAAGACGGGCAGGCTGCTGCAGTACAAGGCGGACGACATCCACCGCAAGCACCCGCTGGATTATGACATGCCGCTGCTCTTCTCCTTCAAACCTCGTTACTTCCTGAAGAACAATAAGGTAAAGCTTGGAAATTGTTGAGAAATTGAACCATTTCAAAGGTTAGAGGATGTTTCTCGCCTCCCTCAGGTCCGTCTCATGATCTCTGAAAGCGAACTCTCTGATGATTTTTCCATGGATACCGTTGGGAGCTACGGAGATGTGAAATGTAAAGGCCAGTATAAAGATTATCTGGTGAGTTTCTGGTGAGGTTTTTTTTGGTCTCAATATGTTAATACTCATGCGATTATTATTATTGGATTAAAGAATGGGAGGGGTGGGGGATATGGCTCATGAGTCATACATATTTTGCCCAGCCCTGATTTCGCCATTCTGAGACAAATAAAGGTTTTCTGATCTTATTATCTTATCTTAAAATGTCAGTCGGTGTAACTGTGAGTATGACTAGTTTTTGCGCTATACATGACTTGCGATTGACTGGCAACTAGTCCAGGGTGTATGCCTCCTCTCACTCAAAAGCCAGCTCATGTGTCACCATAATCAGGACAAGCACCACAGAAAATGGATAAATGAGCAAAACGCCACCTGATCCATCCCTCTCCCTCCTCCACTAGGTCGGCGTGAAGATCGACACGAGCAGCTTCAGTCTCACCCGCATTGTCACCTTCATGCCGTTTTACGTGCTCGTCAACAGGACTAAGCAGACTGTCCTCATATGTGAGGAGGGCGAGGAGAACTGGACCGTAGTCCCGCCTGAACAGGTTAGAGCCTGCATTCTTCGGGCCGTATTTATGCATGATCTTTCACAATTTCAAACAGTTCTCAGTACTTCAAACCTTTAACTAATTCAAAAAAAATGTGCTGTGGCACCCGAGATAGATGACAGGAATATAGAAATAATCACTGTTATGTGAGCATATGTATATAGACATATAATTTATATGTATGCGCTTACCATATGTGTATGCATTCTTGACTGTGTATGTGCGTTTTCACATGCTCATAAAAAGTGAATTATTTTTCGCTGTTATTGCAAACTTTCCTATAATGAAACTAACAAGAAAAGAAATAGACTCTTAACTGCTCACTCTTTCAAAAACAACTGACGTGACCAAAAAGGGAGACACATGACGGAAGATTCAGCACCATGTTCTACCATGTAGATGACGCTTTGAATCTGTGCATGTATTAAAAATTGTCAAAGATTTTTTTTTTTATTTTTTATTTATTTATTTATTGTGGTCATACTCTTTGTCTTCTAGTCCGCCATTCCGTTCTGGCCTGAAAATGATGCCAAGCTTCTGAAAGTCAAAACAGAAGGCTGTCTGTCTCCGCCTCGCACCATCAACTTCACACGTCCAGAGAACTGCTTATTGCTGCACTTGGATAACACTGTAAGGACAATAAAATGGGTGACTGGTTGACTGTTGATCAAAGGAAACATTTTCTTGTAGTCCACAGGATTATTATTATTTTTTTTTTTTTGTCATAGGTGGGCGGTATCATTGTTGATGTCAATGTATCGGACCACTCGGCCACCATCCGATTTTCCGACTACCACGATGGCGCAGCACCCTTCCTTATCATCAACCACACTCAAGACCAGACCTTGCAGTTCTATCAGAGGTCAGCCACAAATGTTATTTTCATTATTATTCTATTGACAAACCTATCTCCTTTTATGTGGTGACAACATGCCCAAAGGTCACACGGATCTCCTGGTGAATATATATGGCCTGAAAAGTTAAAAAATAAAAATACCGACACCAGTTTCACTGTTAACGCAAAAGCGCGTGAACATTTTTATTCATAACAGGATGTATAAGAAAGTCTCAAGGACCCAATCTTAAAACTGAACAGTAAGTCAGGCATTTTGGTTTTAAGCAACTCTTTTAGGACATTTAATTTTGCCAAGCTTCACCCAAAATAAGTCTGCTTGGTCGAAGGCATCCTCGTCTTATGGCAACGCTTACTTCCAAGGCTTTTAACCTCCACCTTGATGATCATTTGGATGAATCAGCATTTGAAAAGGGGCGTGCGAGGGGTTGCTCATTACTACTCGCAGTTTCAGTCGTGGTTGCAGTTTGCAATAGTCATAGTGGAAGTGATTCAGACGCGTTTTGCGAGGAAGTTCCCTTTTGTGCATGTTTTTCAAGTATATACATATTTTACACACGTTCTGTATGTATTTGTGTTGTGGGTCATGCAGCGTACAGACAGAGTCCCCATGGGTGCCCAGTGAACTGCTGGATCTCTCTTTCTCAATGGAGGAGGCCAGGTAGAAAGGAGGAACAAGTGTGATATCATCTAATCCGTTCCTTTATGTCAAATCATCATCCGTCTCAAACCATGAAAATCGTATAGCGGAATTGCTCCTCATGCATTTTCCAGTGGTTCTCTTGTGTCAATTCTGCTAATACCTCTTCCCCATGATTGAATGTTTGAGACAGCTTCTTTGGACTGGAGGGTTGCCGTGGTAATACATTCTTGTTGGCTGGGTGCTGTCATATTGTCGCGCTTTGTGTCTGCATGATGCGCTTTCTGTTGTTTGCAATTAACCAAGA
Source organism: Hippocampus mohnikei (assembly GCA_026261675.1). NCBI lineage: Eukaryota > Metazoa > Chordata > Actinopteri > Syngnathiformes > Syngnathidae > Hippocampus > Hippocampus mohnikei. The sequence goes on from JAKGUB010000348.1 coordinate 6,446,972, forward strand.
AAGTGTTTTTTGGGGGGAGGGATTTCCAGTGTTTGATGGCTTTTGTTTGCTGTGTTCAGCTCCCAGAAGGCAGCAGAAGTGGAGGAGCTTGAGGCCGGGAAAGCCGTGCATTACACTTGGGCCAAGCCCACGGGCTCCCGGGAGCTCTGCTGGAGGTGCGGCAAATATAGCGGGAAGCTGAAGAGCGAAGAGGTGCGCGTAAAAACACATCAAGCTTTTAAAAAAAACAAACAAACGAAAAAACTGTAAAGCAGTGAGCGCTGTCGGCAACTCGCGCACTACTTGCAATTGACCTTAACACATGCCAACTTGAAACAGAAGAACTGTAACTACTTGTGTTCTTATCAGTAAACATTTTGATGATTCGCATTAACTAAAGTATTTTTTATATAATACAAAGAGAGGAAACTTGCAAGAAATAAATCAAAGTGTATAGTTGATATTTGAGATTCTGTTATCAGTCATGACTCTATTCATTGACTGCACTTGTGTAGTTCGGTGACAGAGGCTCTCCATGCTTCGATTTTTAGCCACAAGTCATATAAAATTACAGGTTTTCTAAAAATGTAATACAGATAAGTTAACTATTATTGTAAAATACAATATGTAAACCGGTATACACTGTGTTGGCACTGCTTGGCGACAACTGGCTGCATCTCGTTTTGACCTGCAGCCCTCCTCATGTTCTTGCATCCACAGGATCTGCGTGAGGACTTGGGGAAGGACGGCAAACTTTTTGTTATCTCCTTTTATGAAGGTACTGCACTCAACCAAGCCCGCCTGGTCACCGAAGCCCACTCTAATTGTGTGGTTGTGGTCTCCAAGGTCTCCAGCGCGTGGTGCTGTTCACAGAGGAGCTGCGCATCTACAAGCTGCTGTGCGAGAGCGAGAAGGCACAGTTAGCCGAGCAGGAAATCATACTGTCGCTCTACAACGTGGGCGTTTCGCTGGTCAACAACAGCAGCTGCCAAGAGGTCTCCTACATCGGGATCACCAGGTACGTCACCCGGTCCCATGTCGCGTCATTTTATTTTGGTGCCAACCGCTGTCCTGTTGCAGTTCCGACGTAGTGTGGGAAATGAAGCCCAAGAAGAAGAACCGGTGGAAACCTATGAGCAACGAAGTGGCTGAGATGCTAGAGAAAAGCTTCAAAGAGTACATTGAATCCGGACCCATTGACAAAGCCATCGTCAACCTGGACAACGGCTTCCAGGTCAGACACACATCCTGAACTATACAGGATATCGACATCTATAAGTATATCTCGAGCTATAGAACCATATCTGCTAACATATTTTTTTTCTTCGATAATTAATTTCGAACCTGTAAGGGAAATTCAGTTCACGGTGCTCTATATTTTTATAACAGTTTTACTTTACTATTTTTCATTAATCATCATTGAAATGTTGTTGTTCTACGGCAGGTTTGCCTGTCTCCCAACGGGACGGACATGCGATTGCTGCAGCCATGCGAAGCCCCTCTCAGAAGGCACTTCCTGCCGGGTGTCAAGGTGGAGTACAGCGTCTCGCCGCGCCAGAGCTCCTACCGGGTCCAAATCCACCACATCCAGGTCAGACTCAAGTCATTGGGAAGCCAATTTGTTCCAAAAAAACAACGGGTTTTCACTGTATTCTGGACGTATGTCGCACAGATCCAGAATCAGCTCCCAGGAGCCATCTTTCCCTACGTTTTTTACCCGGTGAAGCTTCCAAAGTCTGTCACCATGGACGCAGGTCTGTTGAGCTGACTGTTGTCTGTTGTTTTTGTCTGTTTTGACCTATTTCGTCATTTTGTACAGAACCCAAGCCTCTGACCGACCTCAGCATCGTCACGAGGGCAGCAGGCCACTCTGACATCTCCCGCATCAAGTAAGGATGCTCTTTTAGTTGCCATTTTTGGGCTTCACTATACTTTACAGTCTCTCTACACATTGTTGGTCACTTTTCGCGGTTTAAATTGTAAATATGTAATTTTACTTTGAAGATGTTTTTTTTTGGGCTACAGAATGGCAGCATTGAGCAAAGATTTGTTTTTTTAGTTTTTTTTTACAAGATTATCAAATCACCAAATCAAAAATCAATAAAATATTTCATAGCCCCGTCATCTTTTCCTCAGGTACTTCAAGGTACTGATCCAGGAAATGGATCTGAAACTGGATCTGGGCTTCCTCTATGCAATCCTAGACCTGTTTACCCCAGAGGATGCCAGCGTCATAAGCGTCCAACAGGAGGTGCGGTCCTCCCATCGTATAGTTTGACCGACAGCTTGAGCGCTCGTGTCCATTCACGTTCTGCGATTCTGCTTGCTCTAGGTGGAACTGTTTGAGAAAGACGTGGAGTACATTAAGACTGAGCTGAACCACGTTTCCTCCGCTGATACCACGCCCATCAGCCTATACGAGTACTTCCACATTTCCCCCATCAAGGTACAATGCCAATTTACGATGTTCGCTAAAAACAGCTGCCAAAGGGGGGAGTCTTGTTTTTGTATCTTTCCAGCTGCACGTTTATGTGAAAAATTATTACAAATAATTAGTACATTCATTTGTGGAAAATAAATATAAAACAATATATGAATTAATACATCTATTTAACTGTTAACTGCTTTGTTAAGCGCTTTGTTGCAGCTGCCGCTGTTGTGAAAGCGCTATATAAATCAGCATGTATTGTATTGTATTGTATCTATGGGTCTAAAACATGGCTAAATATATAGAAGGAAATTACTTATGGGAAAATATTTTACAGAATTCATTTGAAGTACAAAATATGTTTTAAATACACAAAATTAAGTTTGAGAACAATTTTAACTGTTAGGAAATAAATTAATGGGAAATGGGAATTCTGAAATTCATATATGAGGAAAAATGTGTTACCTGATAAAAAAACGCCTACCTAATTAACTTCTTACCCCTAAGTAATGCCTGGTGGGTGTTTAAGTTATTTCTTTTTACTATTTAAACTTTTTTTTTTCGCGTTTGTCTTTCGCTAGCTTCATTTGAGTTTATCTCTGAGTACGGGCGGCGAGGACGGCCTCAAGGCAAAGAGGGAGAGAGAGCTCATACCTGTCCAGTCGCTCAACCTCCTGCTCAAGAGCATTGGTGCCACGCTCACTGATGTGCAGGACGTCGTCTTCAAGTATGTTCCTCTAACATGGAACAAACGAGTCACATCATCAAATGGAAAGGGCTCACAATTGAATCTCGTTTGTGTCAGGCTTGCTTTCTTTGAGTTGACGTTCCAGTTCTGTACCACCCAGCAGCTCCAGTGGGAAGTCATCCGGCATTATTCCAAACAGGTAACCATGGTAATCTATCTACCACGTATTTCGACAGGGGATCATGAGAAATGACTTGGAGCACCACAGAAGGCCTAACTGTTAATCAAAAACACATTTTATTCTGAAAAGTTATATTTAATGTTTTTGTAAGACATTCTTAACATTATGCACACTTTGAACGTCAACGCTGTGCTCAAACAATCATTCAAAATGTATTGCACTAAAGTTGAATAAAAGATTTACTTGGAGCTACCACTTTATATTTTAGGCAATCAAGCAAATGTATGTCCTGGTGCTGGGCCTAGATGTACTGGGAAATCCCTTCGGTCTGATCAGAGGGCTGTCCGAGGGAGTCGAGGCCTTCTTCTATGAGCCCTATCAGGTAAGGCAAAAAGTTCAAGTGCACATTTTAGTAATTTAATGGCTTCATTCATGTGGCAAATCTCTCTTTGTTACCATTGGGTTAGTTAAAAAAAGAAAAAGAAAGCCATAAAGGTCAAATGAATGTGCAAAACTATACCGACGTGGTCGTGTTTGCGTTTTGGTGTTCCACAGGGCGCGATCCAGGGGCCAGAGGAGTTTGTGGAAGGGATGGCGCTTGGAGTGAAGGCTCTGGTAGGAGGAGCTGTAGGTAAGCAAATCTGATTACCGTAGTTGCGTTAACCATGGTTTTATTTCCGTTTTAAGGTCAGGTTTCAGTGTATTTATGTCAATTTTCAATCTACTTGCTCAAGTCAGTTTTCCACGCCAGTTTTTCAAGAATTTAAATTTGAAGGTTTTGATATGTCCGGGCTTTCAGTCATAATATGACATCATTTGTGTTACAAATGATGCCAAGAAGTATGCAATTTGAACGATGAAACTGGTGCACACCACAGGGGGCATAGCGGGTGCGGCCTCCAGGATCACTGGCGCCATGGCCAAGGGCGTTGCCGCCATCACGATGGATGAGGAGTACCAGCAGAAGAGGCGAGAGGCCATGAACAAGCAGCCCAGCAGCCTCAGAGAGGGTCTCACCAGGGGTGGGAAAGGATTGGTCTCGGTACGCATTTCTCCTCTATGACACATTTACTGTTGAGAAGAAGCAGTGGCTAATTTGGGATGTTTTCTTGGGCAGGGATTTGTTAGCGGAATAACAGGCATTGTCACCAAACCCATTAAAGGTAGGTGACACTATATTGACCATCCTACCCCCTCATTTAACAACTGTGTTGTTTTTTGTTTTTTATACATGGGGTGTTACAGTTTACCGTGATACATTCCAAACCCAACCACAATAGGTGAAAATCTGGAATGCCATGAGACCAGATTTAAAAAACAACAACATGCGGAATGTATTCCCGTGGTTAACGGGTGTTCACTTTATTTAAATGCTTTAATTGTGTGGTAATGTCATCACGCAGGAGCACAAAAGGAAGGAGCAGCAGGCTTCTTCAAAGGAGTCGGGAAAGGTCTGGTGGGTGCCGTCGCCAGGCCCACCGGAGGCATCATCGACATGGCCAGCAGCACCTTTCAAGGCATCAAGAGGTTGCTTCTTTTTCACCATTTTTTTCAATATATTTTTGAAGACATTTTAGAGGTTCATTGAATTTCCATGTGGGATTTTTGCATCCGTTTTAGGGCGGCGGAGACGTCGCAAGATATCGAATCCCTTCGCCCCCCTCGCTTCATCCACGAGGATGGTGTCATACGGCCGTACAGGCAAAGAGAGGGCATCGGAAGTCAGATGCTTCAGGTAGGACCTCCAACGGAGTGACCTCATCGAGTCATAGTCCCCTAGAATACTCATTTTGAATTGTGCTGCAGTCCAAGTAACTTCCATTTACAGTGGAAGTTGACATTTGGGCGGTGACCTGTCGAAAGACTCCCAAAACGCTCAGGTCACAAATATTTCGCATCAGATGCTTGCTCTTTTTGCGTATAGTGTGAATCAGGCCAGCCAGTGACTCACTGTAACCTCCAGAGGCGGACAGCGGTACTACAAATTAGGCAGTGCCCTTGCCACTGTGTGGTACTGGCTTAGAACAATTAGACATCATCAAGGGATGCGTTTTCTAGAGTCATGTATGTTTTTTAATGATTTTGCCTTATTCAATTTTTACAATATTTTATTATCTCAGTTTGTCTGACTTATTTTGTGATCAAAACTGAAGCAGTGCACCTTCAAAGGGACGTTTGATCCAAGTCGTTTTTATTCTGCTTTTGTTTATGCTAAATTAATGAATTTAAAATAATGAGTGCCTTGTGTGGAAATTGTATCACTAGGTAAACCGTTACATTACATAATTACATATTCTGAATACACTATATAATTATATTATTCACAATCGAATATATCCAAACATTTAAAAATTGTACCTTTTAAGGTGTAATTTGATTTAAAGTACTTAAGAGTTGTATTAAAAAAAAAATCACATTAAAATGTTAATTTATTTTTATGCATGTAGATATTTAAGTTATTAAAACAAATATCTATTAATTTTTAATTAACATTCCACATTAAAACATTTCTTTTTATTATTTAGTGTGATTTCATACCAATTATTTTTAGTCATGTTATAATTGTTAGTGTTGAACCCTTTCATGCACAAATCATGATAACCTTCATCAGGGATTCTTTTTTTTTAGGTTCATTCATATAGGAAAAAAAAACGTCCAATGTAGTCAGCGATGTTTAATTAATTTAGCCGAAAAGAATTGAAAAGTGTTATTTATATATTTTGGGGGTTGCCTTCCATGAATTTGAGAAAGCAGCCAAAGTTCCCGAGCCGCTTGTGATGACGTGATGGAATATGAATGCGTGCACGTTCACGTTCACCTTTAGAAGGCATTGAAAGTGAAATCACACGACAGAATCTCTGCAAGGAATGGGCCACATTTTTTCGCTTTGGACTTTGAGGTCAGAATGACGCAGCTGTGCTTTAGTTATGATTATTGTTGTTCTTGTGACGCTGAGTTTTGAGAAGTTGGATCGATGGTTAGCGAGTGACTCGGAAGGGCCATCGACAGCCTGGTGGGTTTGTGTAGTCGTGTGTCTGATGTTGTGACCTTCTCTCTTGTCATGTCCACAGAGTAGATTGAGCCTCAATGACTTCACTGACAGTGAGGATGAGGATGAGGATGAGGATCAGGAGGAGGATTATGAGGATGAGGAAGACAGCTAGCGCTCCGAGCTCAAAATAAATAAATACAGAAATAAGCAAATGAATTATTTCTCTTTCCAGGAAGGTAGTAAGATGTTGAGTGCTCACTGAAAGCATTTGCATTAAAGCAGCGTGAGGCTTCTCTAAACCAAGTGGTCTAATATATGAGTTAAGCACTGTGTGATTATTATTATTATTCTGCCTGAATTCTTCACAGATTCAGGTACTTTTTTTTTTGTATTTGTAATCAGTTACATTTTTGTTAGATGTGTGTTTTTTTCCTGGGGGGTTCTCATTCCTTTTTCATCTTTTCACAATCTCTGTTTTGGTGTTTTTGCCATTGTTATTTTTTTTTCTCCCCATTATTGTTTTCTGTCCTCCATCTTGTCTCAGATCCCCAACATTTCCCCAATAAAGTTTTGGACATTTTCAAACTCCACCTGCCATTTGTTGTCTTTGTTTTTCAACCCTACCGACATACCCGCAACGTCAACACTCTACATCAAGTCATTTGAGAAATGTTAATTGTCACTTCCTGTCCCGTGTGCGTGTTGTGTGTCTCTGCAGAAAATCGAGAACGGCCGTTTTGCTAAATACCGATACTTTGCTCACGCTAAAGTCAATGACTCGGACTTCCTCATGATCACCAAGAAGTAAGTGTTCACTCCAGCTTGATGATTAATGACGTCATTGATCGCCTCCCTTGATGATGATTTTTATTTTTTTTTTCCATCCAAGGGGCATTTTCTTTGTGACCACGGGCACCTTCGGTCAACTGATCTGTGAGTGGCAGTACTTATTTGACGAGTTCACCAAGGAGCCCACCATCATTGAGAACCGACGACTTCGCATCGAGGCCAAGGTGACTGCTTGCCTTTGTTTTATCTATTTATTTATTTATTTTCCTTGTATGAAACAAGCAGTCTGCTAGCTTAATGCTAATACATCACGGAAAACACTTTTGGTAATTTTAATATGCAAGTTATTGGCACAAAAGTATTGCAAAATTATCCTCCCGTTTTGCTGGAAATTACAGTATATAACATTTAAGCAACTGATTTTTGGGCGAATTTCTTTTAACAGCAAGTGTGTTGCAGCAACACACTTGCAACAAACTTAAAATGAAGAATGCGTCTCATTTTGTGAGTGTTTGTTCAAAATCTGAAAATATATTTTTTAATGAAAACATACAGTACATGCAGGCTTTTATTTCGAGTGTCTTGGGGGAGAGGAGAGACAGACATACATTATCATCCTCACTTCATTTGTGTGGCAATCGAATTTCTAAAAGAAATATCTCCAATTTGGTTTTCTATAAATCTTTTCTTCCCTTTTTTTGTAACGTGTGCAGGAGCGAGTCAAGTCGGTGTTTCACGCCAAAGAGTTCGGCAAGATCATTAACTTCAGGACGCCCGAGATCGCCACAGTGAGTCGCCATCCTTACGTTAGTTCCTCTCCGTGATCGAACGGATTGCAACATTTTGGCTTGTTTTTCCTCCTGTCAGTGGGTTCTCGCTAAACTGGAGGATGCCAGGGAGAGTTTACCCAAATACTGAATGGGAATGCCACAACACAGAAGCTGTTTGAGCATTTATTCGATATCCAGTTGGATGCGGCAGTCGAGTGTTGAAGAAATGCTTGCCAAACACACACTGAAACACACAATGGAGCTCATGTCCACCAGTGCCTTTTGTTTGTTCACCTCACCTCGCGTGTTCGCGTGTGCGAGTTTTATAACAAGTCTGTCAAATCAAATCTCAAGTTTACTGAACAAAGGGAATTATCACATTTCATGTTTTTTTTATTTTTTGCCCCCCACCCCTGACTCTTAATGTCACACGCTCGTGTAATGACTCACTTTCTACTCTGTGACTCCTACAGTATTTTTTTGGTATCCATTTCCGCAAGCTAAAACTCTGGAGTGTGCGAGTTAAGACGCATGCCGTTTTTATACTAAACTGCTGTATATTAATCTTGTAGGCTATGTATATACATTAATATATAGATGCATCCGTTCACAAATGGGTGTAATGGAAGCAGACCGTTTTTTTCTGTTTTTGTATCACATTGTCACCATCCAATGACAAGCATAAACATTTCCTTTTTGTTGTTGTTATTGTTTCAGCTCCAACACTACAAAAATATATATATATATATATTTTGGAAACAAACACAGATAAATCACAATTTGGGATTTTTCTTTTTCAAAACTGACAAATTAAACTGAGAGATACGTGCATTAGTTTTGAGATGCAACCATTTTGGGTTTATTTTACAACAAAAATTGGACACTATAATTAGTTTTTTTTTCCTTTTTATTCATAAAACTTTTTTTATTGTGTTTAAGAGACACAATTTATTTTTTTTTTTTAGTTCACAAAATTTGGAGATGCATTTTTTTTCCTGAGGTTATTTTGTTTCCTTCTGAAACATTTCATTTGTTTTCAGATAAAAACTTAACAATCTCACAATATTAGATATTCATCACTTAATTTGCCTCCCCCCTTATGAAAAAATTCTAAGTACAAAGTAATCCAAACAAACTCTGGAGATAATGTACATTCTTCTCGTTGGACAGTAATGATATACAAGGCCAAACATGTTTATAAAGCGAAAAGAAAAATCTATTTAAAAGAAGGGAATCCTAATGGTCATCAACATTCTTTTTTTAAATTTTTGCTCGAGTATATTTTGCTGCTGATGTACGTTTTCAGGCGTTCACTGCAGTGACTTCTTTCTGTTTAATAAATAAATAATGGGTGTGCTTGCTTTCTGCATCTCTTTCCGCACTGCACCAACCTCACTTTTAACAAAAATACGAACACAAATTTTCTTTCCAAAAACGCAGAAGAGTTTTTGCTAAAAGGCACAACTTGGGCTATTACACTGAAACTGAATAAATAGAAAGCCACCGACTTTCGACAATGGCAGTTTTTTCAACAAAAAAAAAGGGGGGTTGTGGCAGTTAGAGCAGGTTGAAGACCTGCAGGTTCTGTCTGAGGATGGTGTCCTTGACGGCGGCGAACACGAAGCGGATGTTCTCCGTGTCAGTGGCGCAGGTGAAGTGCGGGTAGACCTTCTTGTCCTTATCCGGGTTTTGTTCCTGGTACATCTTGAGGATAAACTCTTGAGCTGCTGACGCGTCGTGACAAGGCCCTGAACACCACACACAGAATATTAGGATGATTTAAGTCTTATTGTTAACTCTTTTTTTTTTACCATCACATGGACTAAATTTGTGTCAAATGTAATAATCTGGATCACTGGAAGCAGACAATTTTTTTTTCCATTTCATGCAAAAATAATAATAATAATTCAAACAACCACTTATAATCCCCCTCCACATTCCCCTTGGTTTTCTCTTTCACCAAAACACAATTTTTGCATAAAAACAAAATGTAAAAATGTCAACATTCATCTGAAAACTTTTTCAGTGATAATAGAAAAAAAAAGTACATGCTTTACTTTTAAAAAAAAATTTCGCAACGCATATTCATACAATGGGCTGTTTGCATACTATCATTTTTGTTTTTATATTGCCTTTCAAATTTTGCTTGTTTGTATAAAACTCAGAAATCTCTTGAAATTTCCAGCTACGGGCTCTAATTTCTCTTTTGAATCAAAATATGTCATCCGATCGTGGAACCAACCAGAGAATTGTGGGAAGTAGTCGGCCAGGTGGGAGTGCAGGATCTTCTCCTGGAGGATGTCCGTCTTGTTGAGGAAGAGGATGACGGAGGAGCTCTGGAACCACGAGTATGTGATGATGGTCTTGAACAGAGCCTTGCTCTCCTCCATGCGGTTCTGACAAAATGACACGGCATCATCATTGCTCTCATCTGGATTTTTAGTTACATTCTTAATCAGGTTTTGGTGATGTTTTTTGTTGGTGTATTGAGTCAAGGATTGCCATCATCAGTGGCCGTCACGGCTGTTGCAGTGCCCTCACTTCATTGTTGGACTCCGCCAAAACTTGGTCGTACTCGCTGAGCGCCACCAGGAACATGATGGATGTGACGTCCTCGAAGCAGTGGATCCACTTCCTCCGCTCAGAACGTTGACCGCCCACGTCCACCATCCTAGCGCCGGCCGCAAAGGTAAGTTTTGATTGGAATTGATGCTTGTAGGTGGGTGGGGTGGGCCATACCTGAAGATGACGCTCTCCATGTCGAAGGGGTACTCGATAATGCCTGTCGTGGGAACCCGGACTCGCAGGATATCCTGGAGGTTGGGTATGTAGGAGGGCTGCGAGATGCGATCTAGTTCGGTGAGATAGCTGGAGGGTCAACCAGGACAATTTTACTGTTAAGTGTTTTTCACTTTTGATCGTGATTTTTGTCATTGGTTTTTGGATTTGGTCACATTTTGATCATTATTTTTAAAAACATTTTTTGGTGCACATTTTTTGTACTTACAATATAATAAATACAAAACCGTCTGTGTTCATAATGGTTTTGATCATGAGTATGCTATGGCCTTGGTGCCTGAATTTTTTTGGTGGTTATCATGCTTTAGTAGGGATTTTTGGTGAGCTATTTTGTCACATTTTGATTATGATTTTGGTGGCATTTTGGGCCAGATTTGCTCAGGATTCTAATCAGATTTTTGATCAAAATTTGTATTCATGACACTTGATCATGTTTTTGGTCAAAATCTTTAAGTGTTATTTTGTCATTTTAAAAATATTTTGGTCAAGTTTTCAGTCATGAGGTCAGTCAGGATTTTTTGGGTCAGAATTATTTTGTCACATTTTTCATCTAGCTTTTGCTCATATTTTTCAAAAGAATTTTTGATCACCCTTTTTGGTCATGGTTTTTTGTCCCGAATCTTTTTTCTGGATGATTTTGTCGAGTTTAGCTGATGATCTTTGGTAACGTTTTTGTTCGTGACTTTGAGCCTCACTACTTGGTGGAGTCGGACAGCTGGTATTCCCGGCGGCGATCGAAGCATTCCTGCAACCCGCCGTCATTCCACAATCTCCCGATGGCTGCCGCGTGCTCTTGATCAAGGTCGTCCACCTTGGCCACCTCCACCTCCAGCAGCGTGTTGGCACTCATCTGCCACACAGCAGAGACGTCCAAATGACGTGTTTGCGGCAGAGAGCCTTCCCTTTTTACCTGATGGCGTGTGTCATGGAAGGGGATGTGCAGGGTCTCCATGGCTCGGATGATGGTCTGCATGGACGTGTAGATGTTCTGGTAGACCAGCTTAGCGTAGTTGCGCTTGTCCTCCTCGCTGTATCCTCCTCCGTGGATGATCCTCATCTGTTTGATGAAGGTGCTCTTACCGCTCTCGCCCGTGCCTGGTACACAGTTTTGGGCCGGTCATGTAATTTTTTGTGATTTTTGTTGTGGCAATCATGTTTTTATTTTTCTTATGGTTGTGGTGATGATTTTTGGTCTTGAATGTTTGGCCATGGTTTTTGATCTACGTTGTGTTTGGTAAGGATCATGTGTTTCGGTCATGGATGAGGTAATTATTTTGGTCATTATTTGTCATTGATATCATGATTTTTTTTTTTTTTTAAGAATCTTTGGTCGTGGTTGTTGGTCATGGTCATGTTTTTGCTCAGGCTTGAGGTGGTGATTTTTTTGGTCTTGAGTTTTGGTCATGGTTGTGGTCATGATCATGTGTTCATGGATGTTATGATTTATTATAATTACTGTGACTTTTTTTTGGGCTGAGTATTGGGTGATGATTTTGGTCAGGGGTCATGTTTTTGCTCTTGTTCATAACTCATTGGTGATGATGTTGGTTATAATATTGGTCACTAGATCAGGGTTGTCATGTTTTGTCATTGTCATTGATGTTTTGTCAAGTTTTGGGTCAGGAATTCATGGTCAGAATTTTTTTTTGGGGGGGGTTGTTTTTGGTCACACATTTGTTGGGTCTTTTGGTCAATTATAAAGTCATGTTTATTGGGGTCAAATTTTCATGATCATGACTCGGTCGGTTTTGCTACGGTAAATCACTTGGAGTGACTTTCAGTCAGCACTCTTGCATCCGCCTCTACAAGCACGGCACAGACACGTGATTGGATACCAGTCGTGTCACGCTCTACCATCATTGTGGAGTTGTAAAGTTGGCCAGTCTATACGACCCTTAACACGTGCGAGCGCCCCCACCACCACCACCACACACACACACACACGCAAAGAAAGCTGCATTATTTGCTTGTATTATATTTGACTGCCAAACGGACCTGAGGCAAACTGCCATTACCGGATGTGATCTTTTTATTTGCTTGAATTTCTGCTGTGTTGTCTCTCCATTATGTATACACATTTTTGGAGGGGTCGGGTCGGGGTGGATACAAGTTCTATTTTGTTAAATTTTCCTGTTTTCCATGCTTTTCATTAGACAGCGATAAAGGTATTTTTGTTTGCATGTGTATGGTTGCTATGGTAATCCCCACCCCCGTGCAGCGAGCTTTGCATTGCAACAGTTTCAGAAAAGTTGCCACGCGAGCAAACGTGTCACGTGATCGTTTTGAATGCATCTTTGTTTACAAGCCAAGTTGCCTGGCGCAAACACGTTCTTTTTTCAGTCCTTCACAAAAGGAAGCAAATAAGCACAGTTTGTCGTCAATAATAACATGCATTTGTCCTACGCGTATCCCAGAATGGTCTTACTAGTCCTACTAGTTAGGACAAAGAGTCTAGTAGCACATGATGCACCTTAACTTGGAGATGAAGGATACTGACATCTCTTCCACAAGCAACTGCACGCATTAGCAAAACGGTGAAGTCTTACTCGTCATGTCTTTTTCCCACTACTCCACTGCGTTAAATGTATTCACGTTACTGGCAAAACTGCACAAGTTGACATGTGCATGTTACCGGTACCGATAGGGGCATTACAACATTTTACAATTCAACATGTTGCTCTTCACTTTTTAGTACAAGCGCACAGTTTTTAGTAACATGTCGTCCCGCGAGTGTTGTTTAAGGTTTGATTTGCATGGAGTTTGCATGCGGGGCAGCCGCAGCAGCTATGTGGTCTTCCATCATACCAGCGCCACACCCAAGCCTCCACTCGCTTGAGAGGTTACCAAAACAATCCTCGCAAAGTTGCAAAGCAAGGAACGTGGTAGGAAAATGTGATGTATTCCTTCAATAAGATTATTGCCTGATTTTTTTTTTTTCAGTCAGAAACAGATTTTTTGTTTTATTTGTTATTGAAGGGGCATGCACTGGTCACTTTATTAGGTACACCTGCACAATCCACTGAGAGACAGAACTGTGTCAAAACTAACTGGCTTAATAAATAAATAAATAAATAAATAAATAAATAAATAAATAAATGCGATAAGTGTGACGTCACAGGCTTAGAATTTTTAAAAACATTTAATGAATAGGAGCCAGAAAATGCCTTCATTGATAAAATAAGCTTGAATTTTCAATGCATTAAATGTGTTAAATTGGAATAAATCTCAGTTTGATTTAAAAATTCTGGATAGGTAGTTGAAAACAAATTACATTTGATTTTTAAAAATGGATAAGCAGTAGACACTTAATTAACCAAATAAAATACAGTTAATAATAAAAAGAAAATCATTCAAATAACTGACAATTGAAAATTAGATAACCATAGTTAATGAAATAGCAAAATGAGATAAAATTCAATTAATGAAATAAAAAAATACAATTTAATCTAGTAATATTATAATAATAATAAAAATACAATCAAACACAATAGAACAATAAGCAGAACAAACAAAATCTGGAAAACAAAAGTCAAGCGATGGCTGGACAACCAATTAATGAAAATGAAATTATATTTTTTAAACGTCGATTGAGCGGCCGAAAATCTCTTTGCCGATAAAATTAGATTAAACAGAAAAATGTGTTAAGACTAAGCAGCGCAATTTAATTTAACAACTAGACAAGGTGTAAGAAATGAATGAAATCAAGATTGCATTAAATTAAAAAGCGGTAGACTATTCTGGTGACATCGTTTCATGGCACAACTGGGTCAAATCATTAGAAACAGCGCCCACACCACCGCCAACTACAAAGTCAGCTTGAATGTATTTCTAAATGCAGAAATCTTGATGTCAACCTGTCATGTGTTCACCCATCAAGGGTCACAGTAGGCAGCACACACATCAGACACCCAATTCAATTTCCTCATCAAAATGAGTCGGTCTCACCTAAGAGGAGAAGCTTGAGCTCCCGGCGGCAGTTCTTCTTGTCTCTCTTCAGCTGCTTCTCGATTTCGTCGTTGATCTGCTGCCTCAGCCGGGCCTCGGACGACATGCAGCATCCTCCCATGTCTGAGTCTCGTACGCACGCCAGTGTTGCCTCGCGCTCCTCTTCCTCACTCACGGGATGAAGGCCCTGAATAAACATGATGAGGTGTGGCGACTGCACGCTGGTGACGTGATATCAGATCGTCCTTTTGCCCTCGAAATGAATGGAAATGACATGAGGTAAGTCAGCATATAGCGCATTTCATATGCGAGACAACTCACTGTGATTCACGCCGGGCAAAGACAAAACAGCAGTTAGCGACATTCAGAAGCATAGCAGAGAAAAGTTGCTTTCAAAAATTACGAGCAGGTGGGTTGACACGTTAAGAGATCACTTTAAAAAGTAAAGAAATTAGAGTAGGTTTCGAAAATGACTTTACTTATTCCATTTCTATGCAGCATAACAGCTAAATGCAGCTTCACCATGTTTACTTTGAGCACTGGGCTCCGCTAATTGACCCTGCGGATCTCATAGCCCGACTGGGTTGATGTTCACGAAGCATTTATTTCATGTATTCAAGACCCAAACTATTCAGTGATTCATATATCAGTGGCAGTATTTTTGGATGTATTCTCCAGCTGATTGGGAGCCAGCGCAAGGCCTTTTCGACTAAAGTAATACTTTCTGACCTTTTTTGTTCTGGTCAGAACCTGAGCGACTGCAATGTAAATGAGCTACAGCTGTTTGATGCTCTTTTGAGGGAGTTCACTCAGAAGATCGCGACAATCATCAAGTCTGCTGGAGATAAAAGCATATGGTAGATTAAAATTCTCCTCGCCTGCTTGCTGGTTAATTAAACTGCTGTCATTTGGGGACATGGATAAATATAGCTGTGTGTCATCTGCAAAACCATGATAGCCAATACAGTATTAGCATTCTGAAGCATTTGACCCAAAGCTAACATCTATAGACTGAACAAAAGGGGTCCAAGGCCTGACCCTTGAGGGCCCCCACATGACATGACCATACCATGCGATCAGAATGAAAGATTCCAATGTTCACAAAATAACTCCTTTCATCGAAGTTGGACCTGAACCTTGACAGTAGCTAGTTTGAGGAGTTTAGGAAACTTGCCTGAATGAAGTGAGCAGTTCATTATGGACTATAACTCAGTTCGAGCAAATTTCACAATAGTTTTGAAAAAGTCAGACGGTATTGAGCCAAGACAGCTCGTTGATGGGTTTCATCCTGCGGAACAAAATTTGTGACGCCGTTTTGATTCATCAATCAGTTCCAGCCTTCTAAAAATATATATATTTTAATGAGGGAATAATAGTGTACATTAAAATCACAGAGTAAAGACTTTATTCTATAGGATGAAAAATAATTAGGCTGGTTTTTGTCCCACTGCATCAACTTAATTTCTATCATGCTGTGCTTCCTGGTGTGCTCACCAGGGGGCAGTATAAACTTGACAGTCAAACTGAAGCTGTCTCAACCGCTCTCTCGCTAATACAGCACTAACATTAGTGCTTCACAGAGGATAAAGAAAATATGCCTGTGACCCCCACATACTCACGGTTTCCCACATATTCGATTTGAAGGTGTATCCCTGTTTTTCAACAAAAAAAAATCCCCAGTGGATTTAGAACTGATGTGGTGCAGATTTTCACAATTGAATGTGTTGCTACATTTTTTTGTTCAATCCATTATCCTGAAGCGTGATAGCACCGCAACACAGATGCTATGTTGTATGTTTAGTTTGACATTAAACTTCAACCAGGTGCATTTGTGAATTAAGAGTTAGGTTCAGCAACAATTGGACTGTTTTCGGAAGCATTACTAAAAATTACAACATGGTAAAATCCCTTTTGCACCAAATCACACAAAACGGGAAGGATGTTCCTAACGTTGAAGAATCTCCATAAAAATAAAATGAAATAATCAATTTGAAGTGGAAAAAAATGCTGAAAAGCTAGAGAGGAGCCATTATGACCCTCACATATCAACTGATTTTTGCATGAAATCCTACCAAAAATGTATTTAGTGTCAAGTGTGAGAAATAACGTTTTTAGATATTTTAAATAATGATGACAGACAGTAAAGGACGATCTTCAAGCACAAGCGCGTCAGTGAACAAAATGACGACTCAAAGCACTGGACATGGCAACGCATCATCATATTCCTCTTTATGTACTTCTGAAGCTGAACAATGTTTCTTTGCTGAGAATCAAAACGGCCCAAAAACACACAAAAAATGTACATTCTCCTCTTATAAAAGGAAACAAAAAAAATGTAAATAACATTTTCAGGAAAAAACCCCAAATAAAAAAAGATTTAGCCATTAGACGCACAATTACAGATACATATTTTTCCAATACCGCACATTCAATCTGCCAAAACAAACAAAAAAAGTCATGATTACAAAGCCAACAATGATGCTGCCATATATATATATCGAGAGAGACAGATCGAGAAAGAGAGAGAGCAAGAGATGTATGTACAATGATTATAGCATTCATAATTGCACTATGCCTCAATACATGTAAATTACAGGCTTGTGTTCTTGGGAACAAAGCAAAAAATAAAATAAAATACTCCAAAGTGACTCAAGGAAGAAGGATGAGGGGAAACGGCCAATCATCAACTTTGGTACAAACGTTTATAACACTTTGCCTTCTTTCAACCTAGCAACAATCAACAGGACAATCCGAAATGTGCCAGGTGATAGGAAAGCGGCGCTAGTGGCTAAACACACATTTGGCTCCAAAATGTCTTCATGTGTGTGTTGAATTGCTTGCTTTTGGCATCGGACGACAAACACACGCACAAAAAAAAAAACAACAACCCCAAAACAAAACACAATAAAATGTGTTAATGTGGCACAGTTAAAATATCCATTTTCATCTCAGGTCACGCAGCTCCTAACGTTATTTTGAACACCTCAGCCAGAAGTAGGCGGCGGGGAAGCTACCCAAAATGCATATGGAAATCTGCACTCGTATGGAAAAGCCGTTTGACATAAAAAAATTTAAAAAAAATCCGTATATGCTCTTTGTCCCCACTAGTGAGACGGGGAGTGGAGGGGGGGCATTTTACTGATATTATTCAGTGATAGGTGTTTTGATCATCAATATTTTGGTTAAATGTCGTTCTGTCACAAAAACAAACAAAACAAAACAAAAAAAGATCAGGGGTACGAGTGTCATCTTGACGGGCAGTTGCTCAGTATGCATTTTGGGTCAGCCCGGGCGGCGGTACCAACATAATCAGGATTCACATCCATGTGAAATCAAATACTTTTAAAATCACAGTTTTTGCCTTTTTTATTATTATTAATATTATTATTATTATGAGTCAGTCAAAAGCAACTGTTTTTTTAAAAAGGAATGCAAACCTTTTTTTTCTCTATAAATTCTTCATTAAATAGCAACATAACATTTCAATGAATTTGCTCGCCTCCTCCTGACTACCAACACATTGGCAAATAAATTAGTATGAGATGCAAGCATTCGATTTGGATTTGTGAGTGCGATGCATCTCTTGGCAGGTGGAGCCGGTCCTTAATTGTTACACCAGGTTGTATTCCTTCAGGTTGAGCTGCAGGATGGTGTCCTTGACGGCGGCAAACACGAAGCGGATGTTCTCCGTGTCGGTGGCGCAGGTGAAGTGGGAGTAGATGATCTTGTCGCTGTCGGGGTTCAGGTCCACAAACATCTTCAGGATGAACTCGCGGCCCGCCTGGGGGTCCCTCTGGGGACCTGGAAGGAGCGATCATGAAAGAAGATGAAGGGGTGGTGGTGGTGGGTGGGGTCGCATTTTTCCAGAATTTTGTACTGTGTGAAGGCAGCCCGGTGATCCAGCGGTTAGCGTGCGACCTCACGGTGCAGAGGTACCGGGTTTGATTCCTCCTGCGTGGAGTTTGCATGTTCTCCCTGTGCCTGGGTTTTCTCCAGGTACTCCGGTTTCCTCCCACATTTCAAAAACATACTTGGCAGGCTGATTGAACGCTCTAAATTATCCCAAGGTGTGACTGTGAGTGTGAATGATCTTTGTGTGCCCTACGATTGGCCACTTCAGGCTGTCTCCTGCCTACTACCGGATGACGGCTGGGATAGGCCCCGCGACCTTTTTGTGAGGATAAAATGGTTCAGAAAATGGATGGATAGATAGATGGATGTACAGTGTGAAGGCACCAATATTGAATGCGGTGTAGAGGCCAAATCGCAAATTCGATTATTTCCCGAACCTGCGTTATCAAATGCTTGAAGCCCTTGTAATGTGAAAAATTGAAAAGAAATATGCCTTCTAAATTTGCGGGAATGCCGCAGCGTTCGGGACTGCACGGCGAATCCGCCAGCTTCTGGAGGTAGTACCAAATGCGATCAACGCTCACTTCTGCCGCCCCCTGCTGTGTTGAAAGAAATTGTCCCTGTCCCGACACTATTTACGTGTCGCTGCGTTAAACAAAATGGAGGCGGGACAGGTGAGGATATTCCACAGGCCTATGAGTGTCTCGCCCGTTTTACTCACCGTCGTACTCCGGGAAGTAATCCACCAAATGAGAGTACAGGATCTTCTCCTCGAGCAGGTCCTTCTTGTTGAGGAACAGGATGACAGAGGAGTTCTGGAACCACGGGTACGTGATGATTGTCCTGAACAGCGCTTTGCTCTCCTCCATGCGGTTCTGCAAAAGAACGCATTTGTATGCGGGCGGGGACCACAGCAAACGGCGCCACGGGACCTCGTGGAAAGGCCGCTTACCTCGTTGTCCGACTCCACCAGAACTTGGTCGTACTCGCTTAGCGCCACCAGGAACATGATGGACGTGACGTTCTCAAAACAGTGGATCCACTTCCTCCTCTCTGACCGCTGACCGCCCACGTCCACCATCCTGTCAATAGGCAGCCATTGCACTCGTTAGACTACGCCCCTCCCCACTATGTATGGAATGAGATGAAAGTATATGGGGGAAGGGGTGGAGGGGGCGCGGTGCTACTTTGACTTGTGGGATTCATTTGTTCCTTCACCAAGCTTGTAACTCAATTTACTCACACAGTGATTGGGGCCAAGCCCTGCCGCAAACGGCAAAAATCTGTCCCAACTAAAACCAAGTCACTGTTGACTCTGCTGCTGCGATTGCATGATATTACTCCTTTTGTCATTTTTTCAAACATTATTTATTTTGAGATTTGAGACTATATACAATCATAAAATCCAGCGTTAACATTTTCAGGACTTTTGAAGGATGGGTTTAAGATATTTTCATGGCAAATAAAGCCTTGTTTTTAGATCGTTGACCACGCAATGGCAAGTAACATGGACAAAACTCCCAAATTGGGGCACTCGTACCGCAAGACGGGTACGACGGCAAATCTGCCGGGCACGCACCTGAATATGACGCTCTGCAGGTCAAAGGGATACTCAATGATGCCTGTGGTGGGGACACGGACCCTCAGTACGTCCTGCTGAGTTGGCAAGTAGGAGCTTTCGGCGATCCGGTCCAACGCGTTCAGGTAACTGTGTGGAGAAAGGACCTCGGTTCAGTGACAGACGCTATTTCTACAAATAACCACAACCGGTGTGTGTGCCGATGAGAGCTGTCGCAGAGTTGCATGTTCATGAACGTTATTGGTATTTCGAATTATAGAATATATTTTTTTCTTCATGGTCTTTGAATTGAATGTTAGTATAAGAGATAAAAGCACAAGAACTTTTCAAAACAGATTCGAAAATATAAAAGCCAGTCACGATTCTCTGGAATGAAATTGTATTCCGGGTTATATTTACGAAGGAAAAGAAATGAGCACACTTGGACATCATCACTCACTATTTGGTTGAGTCGGACAGCTGGTATTCCCTCCTCCTGTCGTAGCACTCCTGGATGCCCGGGTCGTTCCACAAGCTCTTGATGGCGTCTACGTAAGGATTGACAAACATGATGACCTTCTCCACGTCCACCTCTCTCACCACGTTGGCGTTGGCCTGGAAAAGGGGGTTTCAGCCAAGTGACACCGTCAGCCTGATTATTACTTCTGCTAATTCCCAACGATTCTATATTGAGTCTTCACACCCTGAGGCTTGACATGGACCAAATATCTGAATCCCAAATCCCATCTAGCCAATTAAGGGCAAAGTTTGGGCCGGCCCAGTTGCTGCTTTTGTAATGTGATTTTCCTGATAAATGTGACACCTCATTTGTGAGCAATTAGGACTAACCCGGCATAATCACTTGGACTCCAAAATGAGGTTACTGCATTGCAACCAATGACACTTATTAGGAGACATTTCATTAGGTACGCCTGCACAGCCCAATGGGATGCAGTGCGAATGTTAGTTAGTTTGGTTACCTAATAAGATAGTGAAGACCTACACCAACAGTCAATATTGCCTTTTTTGTGCAATCAAGCATGCCGAGTTTATTACAATAAAACTTTAAACCAACCGTCCGCTATCGACCGTCACCGCTCGTGCATGCATACACGCGCGCACGGCCCAAGCACACCATGATGAGCAACAGCCATAATGGCCCCTCGCATGAACACTTTTCTTCCACAGGCAGCATCGCCAAATTTCTTTGTCAGACAAAGCGCAGAACTTCCCATTGGAGGTCCGCTGCACTTCTCAGGGCATGCCGGTTAACAAGTTAACAGCTCACACTCAATGGAGTCGCTCCGTTGTTGCTCTCGTTTCAACACAGGCGTCGCATCAGCAATTCAAAAGCAGGCGATCAAGTTGATATACTCAGAACGGGTCAAGATTAACTGGCTGTACAATTATTATGGTTGTGATAGTGTGTATTTAATACGCTGCTGTCAAGAATGACTAGTTTAATTTGTTCTGTGATTAACTCGTACATCAAACCAATTTTCAATTGAAACGAATTTAAAGGCCATTCATCTGATGCAGCCCTGAAAAAAAAAACAAGCACATTTTTTATGAGGTTAAAAAAAATGGATGGTGCTTTTCAGGGGCGTCGCCTAAAAGTATCTATTTGCCACACATGTATCTTCAACTGTCTATGCCAGTGACAGGCAGAACCAGTAAATGCTCTTCCTGCGGGTGGCGCAAGGCACATAATCAATATGTGAATCCACTGCAACATTTTTTTTCAATATGTGAATCCACTGCAACATTTTTTTCTCCGCTGTGCCTTGGGGTTCCTTCCAATGCAAAATGTGCACCCAAACTCATTAAAGGTAGGTAAACCAATTCAAAGCATTTTCTGTACAGATAATAAATGTTTGCGAACAACAACCGACACAATCCACCTCCCCCCTACAAAATCCAAACATCCGACACGCAAAAATAGATTGAGTCGACTTAAAGATCTTTAAAACTGTGTACAACATCAGGTGCCCTGGCTGGTCCATCGATATTACAGATCACTTCAATAGGTGATGACGATTGACTTTGCATGGCAATGTCAGGAGGTCTGAGGCTTTATTACAAGCCAGTGACAAAAAAACAAACAAACAAACAAACAAAAAGCATAACGGTACAGTACTTAACCAGCATCCAAGACCGTTTACCTGTCTGTATTTTAGCATGTATTAAACATCCTGAAGAGAATAAGTACCTAGATCAACAAGGCGGGGCATGAGCGGACCGGATGCTCATGCAACGGCTTTGCTAAATAATTGATCAGAGCTTCCAATCTCCATAAAAGCTTCCTGTCATTGAGGGTGGGCTCAAATGCAGGACTCTTTGTTTCCACTTCCTGTCAAAGGCAGGGGGTGCAAAATAGTATTTTTGAGGAGTGTGGGTGGGGTGGGGGGTGATTTCTGTGTCATCTACACTGGTTACAATTATTTTGGATCACAGATGCTTAATAAAATAACATGACGAAAATAATTTTTAAAAACACCATTAAAGCTACTCACACATACCGTTAATTGTTGTCAGACTAGCTGCTCAACATAACATAAAGATCATCTACCAAATATGAGAAAGTTAAGAGGCAAGACATGCGCCCAAAAGTGAGTCCTTCAGCACTGAGCAGCCTCTCAAAAGCTCAGCAACGCCAACCAAAACAAGTGCACACTTGAGTGAGATTCAACTGTCTTTCTGAGTGGGAGCTATGACTTCAGGTCAGGGACGCTAGGTGGTCAAACAGCACAATGGTTCTTTAATTGCAATGAGAGATGCACACTTTTGGAATGCTAATGTGTTAATATTAAAGACAACACCCAAGTGACTGGATACCTCCTGTCATTTGAAGCTTCGACTGTGTGCATGTGCACATTTTTTGGAGCGGAAAAAATGTGAAACCCCTAACAACTGATACTACAGGGTTACAGGGTTTACTGAACAACATGGGGGGGGGGGACAAGAAAATGCCAGTTTTTGCAGGTGATGTTATGTAAGCAAATGAAATGCTTTACTCTTTCAGTGGTTACATGAGGATCGAGAGCAAACGCTTCCAGTTTATCTATTGACGGCGTGAAAAGCAGCACCGCGAGAACACAGGAAGTGTCAAAAAAAGAGCAGGAAGTGATGATTGGAAGGCTGCTCGGCATGAGATAGACAGCACCCCTAAAAATACGCAAACACTCTTCCTCTGCTTACCCTGCACGTTTTTTGGTCTTTAAGGGTTTTTTTTTAAGTTTACCTTATTGTGCTCATATTTGTAGGGGATCTTGAGCGTCTCCATGGCCCTGATCATGGACTGCATGGCGGTAAAGATGTTCTGGTACACCAGCTTGGTGAAGCCTCGCTTGTCCTCGTCAGAGTAGCCGGCGCCGTGGATGATCCGCATCTGCTTGATGAACGTGCTCTTACCGCTTTCACCTGTGCCTGCGGGGGAAGAACAAAAAAAAAAAAGGAAACAGCATTTATTAGTAGGAATACAAGAGTAACTTTTGTAAAATTGTGAGAAAACACCAAAAAGCGAATTAAAAAAAACCAATCTGCATTTTTGCTAGGTCACGGTTTCAATTCTGAAAGGCACTGACACGGAATGGAGAAGCAAAATCGAGCGAGCAATTTTCTGGCGCAACAGAAAATACATTCAATAAAATAAAATCGCCCCAGCCAGCGCAACATTTGCAATAAGATGACATTGTGCAAACTAACACGATTTAACACCTGGTGGATACGGAGTTCCTCCTCTTGGATGTGCTAGCGGCTCCCACCGTCAGCATTGCACTTGAAGTCACAGTCAACACGAATGCATGCATGGATTAGTTCACTACACTTACATTATATTGAATAATGAATGGAGGTTAATGTGAAAACTGTACATTCCTTGAAAATTTGTTTCCCGAGATATTTTAAATGGCATTTTCCCCCCTCTGGATAGTTGTTTTCATCAATTTGTTTTTCTTTTTAATTAAAAAAAAAGAGTACATTGATATTTCTATCGACTGGTATGAAATAGGTGTATGCTGATATTTTTTTTTTAGCCACATGGCCTACTCTGAAGAGATGTCATGTCATTCTAGAGCCACACATGAGTTAAGAGGCAGCGCCAACCGAAATCCTTTGGTCCGTGCTGTGCGCTGGCGACTTGTCTCCAAGCACTGACAGGAACTATTTGGGTGTGAAGAGTTGGGGGGGGTTCTCTCTGGTTCATTGAGAATGTTGGCAAGCCAACAGAACAGACTGACTCGACCTCGCCGCCAACTCTTCAATGGTTTTGGCAACGGCAAGCGAGAGAATGTGAACGTGTGTGTGTGTGTGTGTGTTTTTTCTTAGGAGGAGGGTGGCATGCCGGCGGCCAAGAGAGTGCGGCGCATTCCGTCATTACAGTTACCAACATTACTCTCCACTATATAATTTTGACTCTATTTTGCCCAGCTTAGCCTCTGCAACAACAGCAAGAAAGGCCATTTTGGAGCATGAAAACACCAACATTCAACCACGGGTCCTAAAGTAGACGTTGGCGTGAAGATGAAACGCGATGAAAATCTGCCCATGGAGATTACTGAGACATTACCCCATTGTTCAAAGAAGAGATGGACGCACCGGGAACCTGTTGCACATTAGCATTTATAATAACTTTGACCAACAATAAAGAATATTTTCATGTTCATTTTAGATGGCTGTCGTGGCTTTTGAAAAGAATGTTGGCCTTACTTGTATCCATTCACTTTACACATATGACTATTAACCATCACTTTCATCTCAGTGACCAGGAACAGTGGTTGAGGACAACCAGCTGTCTGTTAGCAATGATCCAAGCAGACATGGTTTTCATAAAGATAATTTTGAGTCTTCAATTAACGGAACTTGTGCTTTTTTTGTAGATGTCGTAAAAATCACTTTTTTTTGGGTCAACATTCAGGACGCTTTACAGACTGGAATGACCCTAGATGTAGATGTTTACAATACTTAAATATTGAAGTTATTTGAAGTTTCAGTCAACACTAAAAAAAACATGTTTTTGCAAACACTCATGACAGTTTATAGACTTCAATTGTAACATTTGTTTAAAACATATATATAAAGCACTAATGAATGGACTAAAGATCCATGTTTTTTTATATAAACAAAAACTGAAGACAATTCAGAATTTAGCCAGAATTTTGACAATTTGAAGTTCTCATTGAGATGATGACTTTGGAACAGATTCAGGGGCAAAAAGGACATAGAAGTCGATGTTCTACATGCGTGGAAGCGCTTTATTTTAGTTTCAGTTTCTGCAGTCTGCCCCTTTAGCCAAGGAGTAACTCAGGTCATCAACATGCACTAAGTGGAGGTGAGAAGCCTTCTTTAAATTCCCCTCCGAAGACTAAAACACGACATAACTGCATACTGTGAGTTATATGACTGAAATTTTCTCGCGGCTTCTCGTACCAATCTCACTTTGCCCCCTTCAACTCAAATCTGCCCCCACCTCCCCCACAGGAGGAAGTGAGAAAGGCAGGCAACAGGATCCGGAAGACAGAGAGATGACTGGCACTCTCTCGCCACAAGCATGGTCATCACATCTAATGGTCTTTTTGCTCCATAATCCAATTAACCAGATGGGATAGTGAGGAAATGACTTGTTATCAAAACAAAAACAAAAAAATGTGACACTACACTACTTCACAGGATTGTACATACACACAGGTAGAATTTAAGGTTAGGTTTTTACAGTATACTGCACAAGAAAATCTGGATTTTGAGCTGCGCATTTTCAGGGTACTACCACGTTATGCCACAACATGCCGGGCAGCATTGAGCTCAAAGGAAAGAGATGCAACTTAATTAACAGCAAGAAGCGGCGGCAGAGAAGACAACCCCCACCGCCAAACAACGCTCCAAGAATAGTTATCGTTCCCACAGAGCAGAGAAAATGTGTCCGCGAGTGTTGCCTGCATGTTCCATGTGTATGTGTTGCTGCTCTGTGAGCGCTCAAGTAGCAGCTGTTAGAAGATTTATAAGCATGAACTTATCCCCGGTGATCAACGGGTTCACTGTAACCCACAATTGCTCTAAATGCATCGTAATGATCAACATTTCCCCGCCCTTGCTCTTTACACTGCCACTTGTGACATAGTCTAATCATTACACGGAGCGTCCTTCATCCAAAGAAGCAGACTTTGGCCCAGACGCAGGACTCCTCCAAGTCCAGTCGTACAAGTTGTCAGCCAAGTATGCAGCAGAAATATTACTTCACTCGAACCACTTCCAGTTATTCAAATGAAGCCTAGCACGTGACAACAATGAAATGTTGCATGTTGGCTTGCCGTTTGAGCATTTATTCTGTCGCCTCTCCTTGATATCCTGCTTCAGGGCCATGTACTATACTAGTGCATCCTAGTCGTTCTAATCTACAGGGTTAAATGCGATACTTGCTATCCGGTTTAAGTTCCATGTACTAGTAGGATGATTTATGTACTCTTTGACAAATGTGACATACAAGACGGACAATTACAGGTTACTAGTTGTGCATAACTGCCTGGTACTACTACTACTACTACTACTACCAGCAACAACAAAATTCTACCAGTAACATCCAGCAGTTAACTAGTTTCGCTCAGTTGTAAACCAATGAACGGTTTTGCCGAACCGGAAACATGTCCCAATAGTAAATCAAATGTCTCTGACAATCGGGGGAAAAATAGTAGTTAAACGCAAGTACATGGAGTCGATCTACTAGTGGGGGATTGTCTTCTCAAAACAAAGAGCGTACTAGTACGTGGACCTTGAGCTGAATGCGGGTATCCAGGAACCTGTCAATCCGTGCACTGGACTCCCCAAAATCACTCACGCAACTTGACACAGGTGGGAGCACCCATTGATAAGCCTCCACAAAGCACGTACTGAATGGATGAAACGTCGATTTAAATTGGGCTACACACTCCCCTCCAGCTTACCGAGCAGCAACAGTTTGAGCTCCCGCCGCGCGTCCCTCTTGTCCCGGCGGAGCTGCCTCTCGATCTCGTCGTTGATCCTCCGGGCTTCCTTCGCCTCCTCGCTGAGGCAACACGCCATGATGGATTCCAGGGTCATTCTTAATCACTTGTCTTGTTTTTATTCGCGACGGTCAACGAGCCTCACTGATTTGATCCCGAAGAGGCCGGTGCGAGGGCGGCGAGCAGGCCGTGGAAGGGGGCTCATGCAGCGGCCTGCAAATGACGGAGCTGCCGGAGGAGGGGAAAATGTGGATATTTGAGAAATGAACGAAATGTTGTTGTTCTCTTTCTTCCCCCAGCTCCGCCAACACCTCAGACTCTTCTTCCTCACAATACAGTCCACTCGGGTGCTATCGTAATTGGTGTAATCTGCTTTGCCTTCTCCGGGTGTTCAACAGATCCGTTTACGACACATCCCGAGCGGGATCTCGTTAAGCGTCGCCACCCGCGCCACCGATACCTCCTTTCCCCACCCTCGCCACTCCTTCCGTTAAAAAAATGCCCAGTCTTCAACTGCGTGGGCACCGGGAGACACGCACGGACATCGCCACTGCCGTGCTGCAATTTCCCCTTTCTTCCCTTCTTCTTTTTCCCAATGGCTCCTCCACTCCCCGGGCGTGGTAAAGCAAAAATATGGCGGCCTTTCACTTCAAATCCGCTAGGCGAAAAAAAGGATAAGACCCCACTGTTCCCTCGTTCACAAACGCCCCAAAACGACACCGAATGTCGGTGAAAGCTCGTCGTAAAGCCTAGCGGCCTCCATGGCTGCGACAAGGTGGGGGTGAAGACGACGGCGAGCAGAGTTTGGTCCCCTCCTTTTTTTCCTTTCCCCTCCACGGTTGTCTTCGCGTGTTTTTATGACACAGGGCGTCTGTGGTCCACTCCTCCTCGGCTGTGTGGTTCCGTGACGTCGGCCTCCCCGTCCTGCCAGGGAGGGGTGGCGAGCCCGGGGGCGTGGTGCGGCCAGCAATCGCCACTCATGGATTTGATTTGGGCTGGTCCGCCCCCCCCCCTCCCTCCTCCCCTTTCCATAGAAGCACTGCTCGATAAAATGTGAATGGAAGGTCCAAAAAGGTGGCCTACATTGTGTAGGGACGTGCATACTCAATGGACATTTCATCAGGAACGTTAAAACATGGTTCTGTATTAGTTATTCAATGCATGAATGTAACGACCATTAACAGTATTCTATGTCCTTCATATCCTGCTCAAGGTCCATTATGTACTCATACGCTTTTGTCCTGATGAGTAGAACAATTCAGTGCACTCATAAAACAATTGTCCTATTACTGCTTTTGCCATCACTTCCTTCCTCTACAATCTACATACAGTACTACATTTCATGCACACTAGTAGGACAGCTTTGGTATGCTAGTAAGACAACTGACTAGAAAGGAAAAACTGCAATAATTGACATCTGCACATTACTAATACTCTTATGTGATGCGCTATACAGACTAGTGGAATTTTATAACATTGCTACTGGTTGTAGCACACCGTTGTCCACTAGTGCAATTTTGCTTCATTCATAATGTTTTCTTGCTATTGAAGAGAACATACGTGGACTTTAAGGTGGATACTGAATGAATGCTCAAACAGCTTGCCATAGTACATTTGGACATGAGTAGAAATTCATGTTGAATTAATGAAGTCTGGTGCCTTGGTTTGTCCCATTGCAGCTGTGGGAGTTATAGCAACCTCAGAGTCTGTAATGAAGGACGAGCAAGTTCCCCACAGAGATGCACCCAGCTACAGGTCAGTGAGGTTCCAGAATGTCATTTAGATCAAATTTTAAAGTTACATTTTCAGTGTACCTTACAAAAGTAGTTCAGCTAGCAAAGGAAAATTAACATTTACATCTGTGGCTAATATCTGCTTGTTTACATTGACTGTTGCATGCAGAGCATGTCGAGTGCAGGAGGGGTGTGACTTGAGATTAGTGAAGTTCCATTTTAAAACTGCAAATTGCCCCTAAAATGAACTACTCCTTTCATTCAGACAACATTGGGTTAGTGTCTCGCCCAAGGAAACCAACAGCCAATATTTGAACCAGCAACCCTTTAGTAACTGGACATCCCGCTGTACCAACTTCTTGCATTCAATTACACTTCATTTATGCAAGGTCCACTTCTGGGAAACAGCTAAATAAGGTTTTACAGAGAAGTCTCAAATGGTCCTGTAAACCTTTTCAAAAGCAAGGCCAATCAAGTGGTGAGGGAGGGGAAAAAATAAAATTGACAAACAATTCAGAGTAATAGTCTACAAGGATTTGTAAAACCTTTTGAGAAATGAGGTGTATGTTAGAAAAGAAAAACAAGTTGTACCAAAACAGTACACTTTTTTCCCCATTGCGGTTGACAAACACTGACAATGTGGCATGAGGGGAAAAATATTTTATTTTGAGATTTTTAGTTTGTCTGCTGGCAGGTGTGTGAAGAACACAGTTTCTCCAACTCTGGAAGAAAGAGTGAGAGAGTTATTTTTCTGGTGCAAGCATGCACCCCCACACCCCCAAAGAAACCTGGAGTGGAGTCCGTGCACTGCCTCAGTGAGGTCATGGCATCCATGTAATCTGGTCCCAAGAAGCTTTGATAATTGGACCCGCTTGGCACTTCCTGGAGACACTGGGTGGAATCCTTGAATAGGAGGTTCCTCTCAGGTGCAGACTCAAACATTTTGAAAGCAGCGTTTCTGCTGCTTCGACCAAAGGAAGCCTAGAAGAGAATTAACATGGGGTTAAATTAATCAGCCATGCCACTAGCCTTCTGCAGTACTTACAAGGCAATCGAGTACCGTACTTCTTACCTGCTGTTCCTGAAGAATGGAGACGACAACATCGCGGGTCTCGGGACGGGTCACCACAGCGTGTGCTGGGGCAACTCCCAAGTGGCAAGCCTCAAAGTCTGTGATTGGCACTGGACCCTTGGAGGGGCAAATTAGCTCATAGTCGCTGCTCAAGACCCCAGCAGCCCATGCTGGACCTTTTCCTGCAATGGAGCAGAACTATGATTGCTATGTTCTGGTGATTGGTGGGAGGGTGGCGTGTCATGTTACCGTCGCTGTTTTCTGCAACAGTTGTGTGTTTAATGAAGGCCACTTCACCAGCACCCTCAACAAGACATCTAAAAAGAGGACAATGCGAGAAGATCAAGTTTGCATCCTGCAATGCAGCGTTTTCCAGGTTGACAGTTAATCAGCTTCCCCAAGTTATAATATCTGCACTGTTAAGATCTTACCTAAAGGCCCCAGCATAGCCGTAGTACTTCTCCTCTGAATTGGCTTTGCACTTTGTTTCATCATCCACAGTTTTGCCACTGCCTGCGCACTGGGAGCAGAATGGTGAGCCAGCTGGAGATCCAGGGGCACAGCCACTCTTGAAGAACTTTGCTGATGAAACGGGACAAATTGTGATGCATTTTAAGCAACTTCTTCGATTCACCCATTTAAAAATAAAGAAATCTTTGCAACTATGGAGTGCAGTTTTCCTGTTGAAGCAACTACACATATTGGTTGTAGCACAAAGTCCTCATCTGCAAAGTTACCTCTGAAGCTATAGCTCATTGGCTACCCATGCCACTTTTTGGCAAGTTCACCGACTATCTTTCAAAGGACTACAGTTTGAGTCAGCTGTAAGGTCTGCAATAGGCGTTTCCCTGATTAGTTTTATAACTAAATATTACATTTATACAGTCACATTCTGCACAAGTACCGTAAATTCCGGACTATAAGCCGCTACTTTTTTCCCCAAACTTTCAACCCTGCGGCTTTTACAGTGATGCGGCCAATTTGTGTAATTTTTCTAACGGCCGCCCGAGTAGAAAAGGTAAGATTAAGACCGGTCTTTATGACACTGTTTAATTCCGACACTGAGGACGGTGATGTCGATGGCTTCAGTTCACAGGAGGGAGATGAAGGCGGCTCATCGTGATTTTTACAAGTACCGGTATGTTCTTTTACCAGACCTGTTCTACTGTGTTGCTATTCTGTTGCTAGCGTGTTGTAACCATGTTGCTACAGTTTTACTGCCGCGTCACAGGCACCGTTTGGGAAGAAAGTTATATTATTATTGTTAAGTTATATTATTAAAACTTTGAAAACTCTGTACCGTCTTTCTTTGTAAAGATGTTTACATGTTTTAATGTGGGCACATGCGGCTTATATACAAGCACGGCTTGTGTATGCACAAAATTGACTTTTCCTCTAAAGATTTAGTGGGTGCGGCTTATAATCAGGTGCACTCTATAGTGCGGAAATTACGGTATACTTACTGAAGTCACAGTCGCCAGTCTGTTTGTAGATTTTACCCATGGGAATGTTCCAGCCGGCTGTTCTACCAAAGCCAGTGTGGCAGGACCTCTTCCCCATCAGGTTAGCCCAGGTCACGCCAGAATCCCTCTTCACCACCGCAACAGCGTAATAAGAGGAGGCTGAGGCTATACATGTACAAGTTTGGTTAGATTTTGAAAACTAATTCACTTTTGGTGCAAATGCTTGTCCATGTTTACAGAGAAGGTCTGGCAGCCAACACCAGCTGTATCCACTTATCAAAAATGAGAAGCAACATAGATAAATTGATTTACTGTACCTCCAGACTGGTTGCATTTTGCTGTTGAGTGAAAAGGGGGGATTTTTTAAATTTTAAATACAGAGAAGGGACGAAAAAAAAAATCTACATACCTTCATTGTACTGCTCCACCATGGCTGGAACCAGACCGCACAAGCCGGCTGTGTACACCTCTCCTCCATCCACTGCCATTGCATCTGCATCGCTGTGCTAAAGTGAAAAATGGTTGCGTTCTGTTCAATTGGTAGCTTGGTCCTTTTTACTTAAGAGTGCATGAACTGACTCAATTTTGAGCCGACCATAAAGGGCAGCCTAAAGAAAACCGTTTTGCCGACCCTTTAATTTGTACATATGCAATTTTACCAGGATCATCTTGATGCAGTCTTGCACAGTCGGTGCAGTCTTGCACAGAATCACATTTTCACCGTCCACCATGCCATTGACGCTCCATTTGTTACATTTCTGAGTCTCACTCGAGGCCACGGAACACCACATGATTGCATTTGATCCGGCTGCAGTGACCTCTGACAGGAAGTGATGCAAAATTGTTACAGTGTTCATTGTGAGCTTGATGAGTACGTTTCTTTTACCTTTGTTCAGGGAGCGCACAATGCTCAAGTAAGCGGCACCGAGATACAGGAAGGAGGTCGTGTTGGCAGGCAACCTGACTAGTTTTTCAGTGGAGTCTTTGAACAGCAAATTCTTGGCAGGTGCGTATGCCTCAGAGGAGAATAGGTCAAAGTTCTGTTAAAAAAAAAAAGTGGACATTTTTCCTGCCATTTTCTTCCTTGAAGAGTGCAGCATCCCCTGGGAGCTCAAACCACATTACACATGTAATTGTATCTTAAATACAAGTGTGCATGCTACCTCGACTGTGGTGAGGCTATTCCAAATCAAATCTGCCAATTTGGAGTCTTGGCGGGTGACCACAGCGTGAGCAGGTACCCTGGCCAGGTGGCATTCTTTGTAGCTGTCAATGGGTGCTCTGGTGTTGTTCATGCACAGCAGCTCGTAGTCTGCCTTCATGCTGTCTGTAAGAAGAAAAAAAGTTGCAGTTAAGCAGATACTATGAATTATTCTTGTTCTCCACATTCAGATATTTATAGCACTGTCCTTCAGAAGATGATAGCCATATTGCATAGTTTAAAAGAAAAAAATCCCCCAATTTTCTCACTAATTCTCAATTTGACGCAAGGACATGTGATACTTAATGTTAAGCTTTAATATGATAGAATGGACTCACCTGGTACAGTTAGATGCTTGACAAATGCTACATCTCCAGCATTTTCCACCAGGCACCTAATAAAGAAATATTTTTTAACGACTGGATAAAAGGCAGATTCAGTGTGAGAAGTTTTACCATTTCATGCACTTTAATATTTTTAGCACCTGTTCTTATGGTCCACCCCTACTGAGCCCATTAGGGACAGAATATACTTTGTAACATCTCAGCCAAAGTGATTTTGACCTGGGGTCCCCCAGCAGTTAGAGACTTAATCAGTACAGGTCCACCCAGAACCAACTTGCCCGCATATTGTAAAAACCCACTAAACCAACAAATTAAACATTCAAGCGGGGAACACCATACTTACTGGAATGCACCGCCGTAATCATAGAAAGGTTCATTGTGAGAACGTGAGCAGTCTCCCTTGCAGCTTTTACACAATTGGGAACCCTTTTCTGCTCCTGGGACACAGCTCTCAGAGAAGAAGTTGCCAACCGCTGAGAGGGAAGAGAAAGAAGTTAAATCATGTTTGAGGGAAAAAACCTTGCATATCACTCACCAGATTCAATAGTTTCATTCTCATTGCCTGCCCACTTCAGCACACCCAACTTTATGAGAGTTCCAATCGGAATGTTCCAGCCGGCAGATTTTCCCAAGCCAGTGTGGCAGGATCTCCTCCCTTGCAGGTCTCTGATGCCGAACCCAGATCCCTTCTTTACCACGGCGACAGCGTAGTAGCAGCTACTTGATGCTGATCGCATTGAATGGAAAATTTGATGCCATTTGAAAATTGACGACATATTGCAGCAACAAGTGACAAATTTTGTGCCATCATTCCCCACACAATGACTTTAACCTCTGTTTACAGTTTACTTACAGGTACCATAGTCTTCAGCAATTATGGGATGGAGTTTGTAATCATCTAGGCCAGCCGTGTAGATGTCTCCTCCATCCAATGTGATGGCGTCCGCTGTACCCTCCTGCACAGAGATTAATGGAAGACAAAAATTCTTTCCAAGGTAGTCTTTGACTACTGAGCAACTTTCTGCACAGCCAATGTTGCCACCTTGCAACACTTTACCAGCTCTGACTAATTTTTAAAGGCTACTAGCAAACCAACTTCATTTGTACGCCTCATCCCTTTATGCGACCAGTGAGAAAAAAAGCAAGATTCAAAGTTAGAAGCTTTGACTGGCAGTTGTTTCAAACATGACCACGCCATGCTTCAATATATCCATTTGGGTGAGAGAAAAAAAAACCCTCACATGAATGGCAGTGAGACATTCCAAAGTGTTCGATTTTTTGACACAGGAAAAGACTGGTGCCTTGGTCGCCAGTGACAAACACTTCTGGTGCTCCTTGTCCGACTTTAAGCACCACCTCACATGATCCGTGGAGGCCGATAGCGCAACAGCTACTGCAAAAAAAAAAAAAAAGTTTAATCCGTTGAGCATATACAGAATAACAAAGCAAAAGTAGGGCATTGTGGCAAAAACAGTGCTAGCACATTAGTGATGACCGTGCTTTGCAATATGAACCTTGAGTTGGACAAAGGCTCAAACACTTTACACACTATTTGAGTCTAGTAATTACAAGTGCAGCACACTACTTCACGAATAAGCGTTAATTGCACATAGTATTGGAAAGCCATTATAGTCAGAGTCTTTAAAGCCATTTCATCAGCAACTACGCTTGCTATCCAGATTGTCCATGTACTAGTATGCCAGTTGAAACTCAGACAAATGGCAGACTGGTATATGGATAAATGTTTTCATAATTCAATTGTTTCCTTTACCCAAGTAGCTGAGCAGCAGCGTCGAGCGCAGATGTGACAAGTGGAGATGCTTCATGGTGGACATCTCCAGGTCAGCAGTCAGTCCTTTTATAGCCACTCTCGGCTGGATGAGTGGGGCTGAGGGGAGATTAATCACACAGTTTGTCCAAACTGCATAAAACAGTTTTTACCTCTTTGGGCTCTGATTTATATTCATTGAGAGTCTGAATATCAATAATTGAAGGCACCCTGGGATTTGAAAAGCGGTGAGAAAAATACATTTCTTTGCAGAAATCTCAGTATTTTTTCAAGGGCTGAAGGGAAGCCAGAAAAACAAGAACCAAACATTTCAACAAAACCTCACCACTTACTTTCTGTCTTGTCCTGAGTGGCAGTAGGTGAAGAGCGGGTAAGAGAGAACTAGCGAATTCTCACCACTCCTTTTTATTTTGGCTCATCTGAGTGCTAATTGACCTCAGGTGCCGCAAGTAGCGGAAGAACAAGGAGGCAAGGGTGGTCCTAGTGATGGCCAGAGGAAATTAGGGCGAGCCATCATAATTGCACTCAAGAGTTGAATTCCAATATTTCAACAGCCCCAAATATTTATCTTATTTGATTCAAGACAAATCACTTAATCTTATTTTTGAGGCGGAGCCATTGTCCTGACGACCGGCTTTTGGTCACGTGACCCGCCCATTCTTTGCATAGCTACGGAGAAAGCGTCGCTCTCTCCTCCTCGGTCTCCAAGGAAGATAACTCGTCCAAAACTACTATTCCTCCCACGCCACGCACCCACTCTCAGTTTCGAAAATGTCATGCCAGCCTGCGGGGAACCGTTCCTGGGGTGTTCGGATGAAGACTCGGCCGAGTTTTAACGCCGTCAGAGCGCCGAACGTGAGGGTTCAAGATTAGTTA
This sequence comes from Hippocampus mohnikei, assembly GCA_026261675.1. NCBI lineage: Eukaryota > Metazoa > Chordata > Actinopteri > Syngnathiformes > Syngnathidae > Hippocampus > Hippocampus mohnikei. The sequence goes on from JAKGUB010000348.1 coordinate 6,482,405, forward strand.
GCATGCTAGGCGGCTAGCGGTCGCATCATGAAGATTCCTGGCTGGACTGGCAGGTACACCCGTACACAAAACCACCACTCGATCCACTACTTCTACCCGGCGTTACACCACACAACGATTCTAACTTTCTTTCTAAATGTTGTTAATGATAGCAGTTGGTAGGCGGTCGGTGTTTCTTGCGACGGTAATAGGATTTAATTGCTTAAGAAGCTAAGATGTGCACCTGTGTGTCTGGTGCGTGATGTAACCTCGTCGGTTGTGGCTGTTGACAACAGAACACTCAAATGTCACCTTTAGGGACCAAAGAAAATTAATTTAAAAAAAATACAGAAATTATGCTATAGGCGGGATGGGGAGGGAGTGGTTAGCTCCTCTGTCCCACAATTTAGAGGTTTAAGAGTTTTGGCTTTGATCTTCTTTTGTGATTCATTTCCTAAAAAGAAGACACAGTAGTTGCACTTTCCTAAAAAGAAAATATTTGAGTGGTTTCGTTAAAGTTATTTTTTGTGCAGCCACACAATTCTGAGGGCTTGCCTGAAATCTCGACCTGTGCTTGTTTGTTTTTAAATCCAGGTTTAATTGTGTTATTGTTTATTTGTATCGTCATAACCAGAACTACTCAGTGCCATTGTCTGTTCTATGGTGACTGTCACACAGACCCACCTCCAAAAAAAAGCCAAAGAAAATGCTTGTCAATGTTATGTTGTCGCAGGATTTGAGATTCAGAAATGGGCAAGTTACAGAGCAAGTTTCGCAAGAGGTCTGAGCTGTACAGGTGAGATGTCCATATCAAAACACACTGGTACTTGTGAGTGCCCCAACCGGCAAGTTGGTTCAGCTTTTGCTCCTTGTGTTGCAAGCTAAAATATGAGTTACAATTGAGCTTCAGATGTGCCGCCGCTTGAGTGAAGTGGAAAAATATTATGAAGGCAATGCCCTCGCATGTCGCCAAGTAGAGCTGAGAGTTGCTGAAGCATTTTCATTCATTCATAGAACGGGACAAAGTCAAACACACACACAAAAATCAAAACACTCGCAAGGAGCTCCTGTAGGCCACAACTCAAGCAGACTAACCGGCCAACCAGACTCCAACTTCACTGACCAGGCCACACCACTGAAAGAGACACATTCAGCAGCCAAATGCTACAGTTTGTGTAGTAACTTTTAAAAACGTGTGGCTCTATGGCTATCACACTTTTCCTCTTCCATGTCCAGGGCCTCAGAGGGTGAAAAGGCAGACGGCGCATTAGACAGCCAGGTGGTTCAGTATGAACCGGCCCATCACGGCTCCGTCAACACCATCACAAACCTCAGCGCCGATCTGTGTGTTTCAGGAGGCACCGACCAGGTAGACGACAGACGTTTAAGTTTGAATTCAATCACATTTCATTCCAATCAATGGCTTATAAAACATATCGCTGTGTTTTACAGACGGTGGTGGTGTATGACTGGAAACAAGGCCACATGTGTCAATCCTTCCAGGGTCATAACAGAGAGGTTACCAAGGTAACATCAATACTGTGCATTGGACAGCTGGAAGTGTTTATTTAAATGCCTATCACACACGCACACACACACAAACCTCCTCTCCACCTTGTGTTGTGAACTTAGGTGCTGTGTTATCCGGGCAGCACGTGGATCTTCAGCGCCTCTCGAGACAAGACTGTCCTAATGTGGGACTTGAACCAGGGGGATGAGCCCATTCAGGAGTTTTGCGGGCACCAGTTAGTGGTCAACGGGCTTGCAATCAGCCCTGGTATTCACTGTCTTACACATACGCACGCACGCACGCACGCACTCACGCAGCCATCTCAGCAAAAGGAATCTCAAAAGGAACATAGTGTCGCCATACAGCGATGGGTTGAAAATCACCAATTTACAAGTAAACAATATACGTTGTGATATCCGAGTCGGGGGGGAGGAATGTCAAAAAGGGTTTTTATTCAAAACAGAATCACACAAGTATTGCAGAAAGGCGCTTATAAATAAAATGTATTATTATTATTATTCTTACCTATCTATGGGGGTAAAAATGGATCAAATACATCAAAGTGATGCCAACGCTTTATCTTAGTCTAATTTAAGATCTGACAGAGGCTTTGTACTGTCCCTACCGATTGTGTTCATAGAACACAAAACTGACACGGTTGCCGTCGTGTTTCTGTAGATGGGAGGAAACTGTGCACGGGCTCCCGCGACAACTGTATGTGCCTGTGGGACATTGAATCCGCAAAATGCGAGCAGAGACACAACATTTCCAGAAACCTGGTGAGAACAATGCACTCATTTTGTTCAGTCCATCAAGGCCACGCACTACCTTGAACCTCCCTCTGACGACGGCGTAGGTGACTCACGTGTGCTGGGTGCCAGGCAGCTCCTCGGTCGTCCAAACGTCGGAGGACAAAACCATACGGTACAGACAGGTTTTGCCACTGCAACTATTCAAAGCAGCCACTGTAGATTTGAGATTCAGTTTGATTACGACATACTTGTATCGGCCACATACCAGTAAAAGTGCAGCACTTTCTCTCCCTCTCACTACTGTGCAGCTATGAAAAAAAAAGGACACAGACACGTGTAATCCATTGCAAAACCTTATCGGCTGATATTTCTTTGTAGTTGGTTACCAGGCATTTAAACAACAAAGCAATATTGGGGAACGTAAAAAAACCTTAAAAGAGAATAAAGTCGAGTGGAATCACAAGAATATCTAACTGTAATACTATGAGTCGAAATATTCAACTTTTTTGAGAAGAATTGCATGACCGGTACATATATTTTAAGAAAATATGTAATACTACAAGTTTGAGAATAAAATTGTTATTTACAGTGGAAAAATCGTCTTGAAAGAGGAAAAAAACCCATCTTCTAAGCAGAAAGTTGCAATACTGTATGAGGAAAAAAATCCCTTTAAGAGTTTTTGAAAGATTAAAGTTCGAATATGGGCTAAATAAATCTCACCTATTGGAGGAAAAAAAAGAATAAAACTCTTAATTTACGTGAACCGTTGTTTTAGACATTTCAAGTTTTACCATTAATAGAGCAGATTTTCACTTGGAAATTTTTTTGCACTTTTATGACACAAATGTCTGTCGTGTGTGCATACAGAGTGTGGGACAGCCGAGCATGGCAGGTGACCAACACATTTCCGGCCAAGCAATACATCCAGACCCACTGTGACGTTTCTGACAATGGAAACTACCTGGTGTCCAGCAGCAACGGTTTCGGTGGCCAAGGCTGCGAGGCCACGGTGAGGTTGTGTCACGTCCTTCTCATTTGTGTGGGTTTGCTTTAGACAAAACAAAATGGCTGCCAAAACTTCTCATTCACTTACAGTAAGTATGATGAAAAGTGTCCATCTGAATATTTATAGATGATGTTTATAGGTTATTTAATGCATATTAAAGTTGTATTTCTGGTATTACAAATGTATTCTCTTCATGAAATGATCAAATATTTCAACTTCAATCTTGAAATACTGTATAGAAATCCATCCATCCATCCATTTTCCACTGCTTATCCGGGGTCGGGTCGCGGGGGCAGCAGCTTTAGGAGGGAAGCCCAGACTTCCCTCTCCCCAGCCACTTCTTTGAGCTCTTCCTGGCGGATCCCGAGGCGTTCCCATATATATCTTATAGAAATAAGATATATATTTTAATTGATAATGCCGTGAGATCAAAGTCAAAGTATTTCTTGAATCAGGTTGGACTTTTAGAAGTGTTTTTTTTCTCCAAGGTTGAGGATCTAAATCGAAATAGAGTATTAGACTGAATTTTGGGAAAACAAATTCAAATGTTAGGAGAATGAAAGAAAACATATCAGCATTTTACAATAATTTCTTTTGTACCACTAAATCTAATTGAAATATTTGTTGTAATAAAAAAAAATACATCGGGAATATTTTGAGATATGCATTGCGATATCAGATGGAAGTTTAAATTTGATAAGAATATTATAATATTACAAGAAAAAAAATCGCAAGGAAATATAATAATATTCCTTAAAATGTTTTTAATTTCATGACAAAATTCAAGTGAAATTAAAATGTAATTGTTTTCAGATAAAGATGAAATGTTGAGAATAACATTGTAAAATTACAGCTGTAACATACACAATATCACTCGGAGAAAAAATTACAAGGATAATATTGTATTGAGCAAATTAGGTAATAATTTAATGATAATTTGATGTTACAGCAGTAAAGTTAGAATATTCAGGAAAAAAATCCCCAAAAATGTTTATTACTAATGGAGCTCAGCTGGTACAAGAAAAAAAGTGGTAATATTTCTTTGAAAATCCACATTTTCAGAAAATCAATTCGTAAAAGTCTCCCATGATGTGTGTGTGGTCAGCTGTGGGATTTGCGTCAGCCAGGCTGCAAAGTGGTAGAGTACCGGGGCCACCTGCAGACCACCGCATGCTGCGTCTTCCTGCCTGTGCCACCAGGGGGCAGTGGCACCGCTCTGGTGGCCACATCATCCCATGATAACTCTGTCAAAGTGTGGGACCAGAACTCAGCAGGTAGGACAGAACTTAGCAGGTAGTGCATTTCATAGCTGGGCCTTCAGTGTTGAAAATAATAATAATCTAACATACGCATGTTCGAGAAACAGTGCATGGACGATAGCCTATTAGGAATAAATGACTAGAATTCAATATAACAAATATTTAACATTTTGTTGGAAATGTAGGCCGGCGCTCCTGATAACATTTAGATTACAGGTTATGTTTTTAGCGTCTTATTCACGTCTCTTGTTCTCTTCAAGTGTGTTTAGCCACGTTGTCGCTCGATGGCGCCGGTCCTCTGGTGTCATTGGCGCCCAGCGACGCCTCCAATGTGCTCTGCGCCAGCTTCAACAGTGGAATTCATCATGTCCAGCTTCTTCAAACACCAGGGGCGGCTTCAGGAGCAGCTACCGATACTGACGTTAGAGTGCTGTCCTGCTTCTAAAAGGTACCATTTTCTATGTAAATGTGCTTCCAAAGTCAAGACAAAATCATCAAACCATCATCACACGCGATGTCAGCAAGTCTTGTGGCACTTCAGATTAGTGAGCAGTCACAGGACCGAAGTGTTAGGATAACCATGGAACAGGAACAGGAAGTTGATAAACATACAAGAATAATAGGATTATAAAATTCAAGTTCACAGTCTTCCTTTTAAAAGAAAATGTCACATTATTATGTTAGCATTAACATTCCTTGCCATCCTACAAAAACGCAAGTATCTGCAAATCCTTTTTTTCCCCAACAAAATATTTTGGGGGGAGATGACAACAAAAATGCAACATATTTGCACTTTTTGTGGAATTACAAAATTTTTAAAAATCAATTAAGGACATTTTATTTTGGGGGGGTACAGTATTTCAAATGAAACAACTTGGACATGGAACCTTTTATCCTGCACAGTGATTTACCATGGGAGCATTCATTTTGACATGTTGACAACCTGGAAGTCACCATGTGTCACAGAGATTTTGTGTTCTATTTTTTTTTTTTTTTTTTTATTGCAAGACTTTCAACTTTTTGGACATTTTATGGTGCAAAAAGGGATTGAATAAAGAGGATTCACCCTCCGGGCGGCCCGGTAGGCCAGTGGTTAGCACGTCGGCTTTGCAGTGCAGAGGTACCGGGTTCGATTCCAGCTCTGGCCTCGTTGTGTGGAGTTTGCATGTTCTCCCCGGGCCTGCGTGGGTTTTTTTCCGGGTACTCCGGTTTCCTCCCACATTCCAAAAACATGTATGGTAGGCTGATTGAACACTCTAAAATTGTCCCTAGGTGTGAATGTGAGCGTGAATGGTTGTTCGTCTCTGTGTGCCCTGCGATTGGCTGGCAACCGATTCAGTGTGTCCCCCGCCTACTGCCCGAAGACAGCTGGGATAGGCTCCAGCACCCCCCGCGACCCTAGTGAGGATCAAGCGGTTTGGAAGATGAATGAATGAATGAATGATTCACCCTCCAGTCATTTTGAATAGCGCTTATCCCCTTGAGAGTCAGAGGGAATTGGAGCCTGTTCATAACAGGACAATTGTGAATGGAGACACAGACTTTGAATCAAGCTATGTGAACCGCTACACTACAAATGACCCAGTTTGGTAGACCTGATTGTTGAAAACGTGGATTCTTTTTGGGCGATTCTGCACTTGTCATCACACTGAAGCCAAATAGAATATTTTTGTAGACATACATAATTGTTTTAAATATCATCCAAATGTTTTCAGATGAACAGATTTTAAAAATAAAGCTGCAGAACTAACTATGCAATAACTAATGACGTTTATAGAAAAACAATTAGAATGTAAAATAGAGCAGAAATGATTGCAAAATAAAACTGTTTTCAACATGCCACCATACTGTTTGATTGACCGTAACTAATGGTTTATTTTTTTATTTATTTTTGTGCTTGCAAACACTTTGTTTTTCTTCTTTCCACCCCCCAAATTTGCTACTGTAGACTGTAAATTTCCCCAGTGTGGGACAAATAAAGGATATCTTAGTATCTTACAAACATACTACCTGTTAAGTAGTGCTTATAACCTCCATGTGCCGGTGATTCGTTCAAAGAACTGAGTACACACTTCTGGTTTTAATTCATTTAAATATGGAATTTATTCGCCATTGGTCACACACACCCACAAAAGCACAAGATTCAATTGCTACCCAGCGACATGTTTGCATTTCAACTCACAAACACATACATACACACCAAATCACAGTTTTTAACTTTCCACATGGCCTATTCTACATGTACAACACGGCAAAATGAGAAGAAAAAAAAAGTTGAGAAATGTGAATATAAAAATGACACTGATTCAAGTTGGCACGTAACAGAAAAAGGCTGCCTATGGAATAACAAGAACAGTGAGGATACCGTTAGATTCATTCATTAAATAAATGCTGTATTGACATTTTTTAATAAGGAATAGCATTTGAATGTTTTTAATGCAGTAGTTGCAAAAGTGGAGTGTGTTTAATCATATTCCTTTCAGTGCAAAATCCCACAAACGCATGGGACCTTTTTCTTTTTGGTAAACTTGACCCCTTTTCAGTGTAATACTACTTGAATTTCTTGACCAGTGATTTTTTTTTTTTTTTAATAACAAACTTCTGTAAGCTGACTTGTAACATTTTCATAAAAAAACAAAACAAAGCAAAACATGCTGTGAGTAATAAAACATCCATCCATCAACTGCGACGAAATGAAGCTTACTTGCACTTTCACATATAAACACGACTAAAACGGCTGGGCCAAAAGATGCAGTCTGCCATGCATTTCTTCAAATAAAAATATTTTTAAAAGCCCAAAAATGCGTAATAAAAATGTGGATCATATTTCATTAACTTTGCTTGACCCTCAGAGGGCTGTGTAAAAAAAGTGGCCCTGACCCTATAATAAAACACATGTAATTGCTTTTTTTATTTTTTTTTTTTAATACACTTTTCCCCTTCATATCACTTAAAAATTAGCAGGCTGTATTATTGACTCAAGTACAGTAATTAGTGCAAGAGAGTACTTTTTCTGTGGTAATAGAATGTATGATCCATCGCTATTGAGACAACATGGATGCAAACAGATTAATTTTGGAAAAATTAAAGCCATTTGAGACGTTTGCAGTTATAAATTAATTGCAATATGCCAGTAGAGAACACTTACAGATTTGTGATGTTATTTGTGGCTTCTTTGAACTTGGTGCGGCATAACCATTGCATCCAAAATGGCGTCTCAAGAGTCCACATTCCACAACAAGAGTATTTAAAAACTGTCCATCGTTAGGATTGGACAGGGGAGACAAACCTGACATTTCATTTAAAACAATAAGAATCATAACATGGACAGGATTATTTGATCACAGCACAAAAAAAGCTCAATGTTTAGTCCAATTAGTCCCTGAGAATAATATTGTGTATCAATGATTGGAGACATTCCTGTAATGATGCAGTCACATAAATATGTGTATACACCCAGTGTGGACTAAAGTATTCAGAACAGACTTTTGGGGGGAAGGGCATTTTAACTTTGTTAATTTAGGGAGAGAACAAACAGTTCTCTTGACCTGTGTTGTCCAAATATTCCGTTATAATTTATCATAAAGAACAACAGAGGAAGTTTTTTGGGGGGGGTGGAATAACATAGCACAGTGGTACCTCCAAGATATAATTTGGAAATTCATGGCGAAAACCTGCCTTCCATGTCTGTCAGATTTTTGATATGATAATGTGTGATGTCAGCGCTCCTCACAAACCTCACTTCAGTCAGCATCAAATATTACATACTTTTCTGACAAGGGGAGGAGAAAATAATTTCTGAAGTCAGTGTAAAGTACTTTTGTCCATCGTGTTTCAGTGTCGTGCTAGTTAGAGAAGATGGCTGGCAAAGTAGTCATGGGGATCGCTGCGTTACTGGTCATCAGAGTAGAACTCTTACCAAAGCTACCTCCACACTGCAAGGTATGAGGCCCAAAAATGATGCCTTAAAATAGAATCCATCTTTTCCACTGATCTCATCTCACTCCACGGAATGAGGAAAACAAATAAAAATCAGCAACTGTCAGTTTTTATTCAGAGAACTACTTTTGAGCAGTCCGCCAGAAAATTGTGATTGGTGCATCCTTAGATCTAAATCATCTTCATCGTTTCCTTTTCACTAACTTGAGTGAGTTTACCAATTTTATTAAATGAGAGTCGACAGTCTTTCCAATAACTCGAGTCAGTGAACTGAAAACAACTGAATCGTCCGCCGTATTTCCGGTGATTCATTGCAAAGATTCGAATCGTGAACAAGGCTGATGTGAGAACCAATCACTGAGACTTCTTTTTATACACGCATGACAGGTAAATGTTAAAATGTGACTTTAAACCTGACCTGTACACCCGATAAAGGTTTTGACCTAGTTCAAGGTGCCACTGTCGTAAACACAAATGTAGTGGCCGTCATGCAAACAAAGGCTTGAAATACTTGAGGACAATAGGCCATGAACTCAAGCAGGTGAAATTCTTATTGGACGTTTAAATACCAGTGGAGGGGGCGCTGCTGCTGCTTTTACTCGTCCATGCGCTCCAGGCCATCGATGACCCGACTCAGCCGGATGTTGAGCAGGCGGATCTGAGTGTCCAAGTGATTTATCTTCTCCTCCAGCGAGCTGGTGCCACGTCGCCAGTACACACCCACGGGACCAGTCATGAAGTACAGTGCCATGATGACGCACAGCGGCAGCATTGCGCGCTCTGGTCGCCCTCGAACTTCTGCAGCACGTACAGGCAGGCCATTGCCAGCAGAACCACACGCGCCAGCCAGAAGAAGCGGCCGAACAAAATGTGCAGGACGTAGAAGACCCCGCCCAGGAACACAGACAGCAACCACAGGGCTGCAAGGGCACCGGCCATGAGGGGCAGGGCACGTGCTGGGTTGCTGCTCAGGGATGCCGGGCTGAAGTAGTGGCTCAGGTTGGATGCTGCACATTGAAGGAAGGCAACAAATTCAGATAGGCACCTGGATTTTAGTTAAGTTTGATTTCTTACTTCCTCATGTAAAACAGTGACTTCACTACCGCGCTGCTATAAATGTATTAAGTAGTAACTACATTTAACTTACAGTCAATTCCCATCACATCGAGGAAATCGACCCAAATTTTCCAGATCGTGTCAAGGAAGGAGTCCACGCCATGAACAAAGCGCTCCGTTGCTTTGGAGAAGAACTGGAAATGAACAGAGGAATTGGTATTAAAACATTTTTGATAAATATTTGTTTCAATCTACAGCAGTGTTGTAAATCATCGTGGCAGATAAAAACAAAATACTGTAGTTGAACCCCTTTCAATTTGCCAGACACAACATTTTCTAGAGAACCCAGCTACAACGAATGGCCGAAAAATGCACGTATTCACCAGCTTTCGTGCTCTTTATGTAAAGCCCTTCCAATCTGAGCCTCAGATCAGTTCTCGGTCCCTCTAACAGTGTCTGTCTGGTCCGCAAACCTGAGGCACCGGGCAGGTGCGTAGGGGCGGAGGAGCTCGGAGACATGAGGTGGGGCGAGGCCATTTAAAATAAATAATAGGATCTTAAAAAGAACTCTACCATGTAGAGGGAGCCAGGGGAAGGGATGCCGGAGTAGGAGTTTTGTGCTTCCTAATACACACTGCGTGTTTTTGTTTGCTGGTTAAAAACACTTAACGAGCCTTTTGGTGACGAGAAAATTAGCTTCAACGGCCTCGGCGACGAAACGCACCGGATGAAGCGTCAAATGCTCGGGTATCTTAGTCGGAGCGTGACGTCACAAATGATTTGAGCTACATTTCATTGAAATAATTCATAAATAGGCAAGCCTAGTTGTTCAACAACCCTAACTGACGCTTTTGTGCATATGTTTTTACTATGAGGTATATTATGGGTGTGAATTTCGGCCTTAATGCGTTTCAAAATGGCATTCTCCTCGAGACAGCCCCTCCACCCCATTCCGAATGGGCTTGATTTCCTCGTTAGCCATTATAGCATCACACACACAAGAAGAGCAATCGACGTTACATCCGGGCACGTCCCACACGCTCACCTTGTAAAGGCCTCGGATGTTCTCTTCGCCGAACACGTTGCTCAGCGTCTGATAGACGCCGTTGGCCGCCTTTCGGAAGCTGTTCTGGCTGCTGGGCCGGCTCCTGGCTGCTTGGGCCAACGAGAGCACGCACGCGGATAGCACCAACAAAAGCAGTACACCCGTAGTCGCCTTCATGACCTGCCTAAATGTTATAATGTATGGGATAAGTTTAAGATGCAGGCAAAAAGATGCAGCCTTCCGCTATCGTCCGTCGAAGCCTCGCGGTGGACGTTGACCAAAGGGGTTGCGTTCAAGGTACCCTCGTCCATGACGAATTCCAATTCCAATCAAGGGGGATTTGGGGCGACAAAATCACCCTTAGTGCAGCTTCTTATCAATAGAGCTCACTTCCAGCCGCTGTGATGTAATTTATTGACTGAGTTGCCCTGCAAATCACTGCATGCTCCAAAATCTAAATAAGAAATAATCTAATTCCGATAACGGTTTTATTCATTGAATGCACCATGAAATAGTTATTTCATAACTCAATGCTGCCCTCTGTCGAGAGACACGTTGGACGCAAGTTTAATGCATGGATAGAATTTTTGAATTGAAACCATGCACGGTGCCATGATTAAAAAAAAATATATATAAAAATGTAAAATAAAATGTTTGGATGCGATCTTTACCTGGGCCGTTACTCTCGAACGTCCATTAGTTACTTCAAGTCCGCAGATCCGTTTTGAAAAAAAATATGGCTGCCTTTGTTAATAAAGGTGTCGAAAGGTGAGAATAATTTAATACAGTACACAGGTAGAGAGAGAGAGAGAGAGAGAGAGAGAGAGAGAGAGAGAGAGAGAGAGAGAGAGAGAGAGAGAGAGAGAGAGAGAGAGAGAGAGAGAGAGAGAGAGAGAGAGAGAGAGAGAGAGAGAGAGAGAGAGAGAGAGAGAGAGAGAGAGAGAGAGTAAATAGATAAAAGATGGCGAGGCGAGTAGTTATTGTCACGGCTATTTTAAGTAAAACATCACCACAGAGAACACCCCACACACATACAATGAAAAAAGACCCAATCTAATAAACATAAATTGTGTGCCTTTTAATGTCCTACCACTAGATGGTAGACTGCGATTGCTCACGGCATGGCGTCGAGTGGTATCTTGGCTACGACGGAGTTGAGCGCTTGACTGGAATTCAAGTGGTATCCTAGAAACCATATCGACAGAACACAGAAAAAAAAGCTGACCTCATTAAGCGCTCTCTCATTAATGTGAAAGAAATGAGCGTAGTGAGGGTTTAAACATGTACGGGCGTACTCCAAGAGTCACCTTCCTGCCAAATAGTGAGACCTCAGCTACAGTCGGTCCTGGATCATACAACCTAAATTCAAGAAGACACTCGACAGGGTCAGGTAGGACTGTTTAAAAGTCATAAACACCAAAACATATATTTAAATGGATAAATACGTTTTTGTCCTCATTGCATAGATGGCTATGCTCCATTTTTGTCCTTGGCTAGCAGACTGCCATTGATTAGTGAGTCCTGTGCAACAGAACCAGGACCTGGGTACTATGATACCTCACCTTTGAAGGTAAGATGGATGCCTCGTTTTGGTATCGTTAATATTCTGGTGCTCAACTACCCGGTTTATCATAATTTAACCCTCTCGTGTAAAAAAACAAATTCCAATGAAGTCGGGACATTGTGTAAAACAAATAAAAACAGAAAATAATCATTTGCAAACCCTTTCCAACCCGTGTTAACTTGAATACACTACAAAGACAAAATATTTCCTGTTCAAACTGCTGATTGTATTTGTTGTTATTTGTCTCATTTTAATTTTGATGCCCCTATCACATTCCCAAAAAGTTGGACAGGAGCAACACACACGAGGAATGCTCAAGAACAGCTGTTTGGTACATTCCATAGGTGAACAGCCTAACTGGAAACAGGTGAATGTCATGATTGGGTGCAAAGGAAATCCCAGAAAGGCTCTGTTGTGCACAAGCAAAGATGGAGCAAATTTGAAATAATTCCACAAACATGATTGGCCTGCCAGCAGTCCAGACCTGTCTCCCATTGAAAATGTGTGGCATACTAGCTCTAAATATGATGAGCAAACAAATTTGATATACATTAATACAGTATATAATATAATGTATCATATAATAATATCACGCAATAATGCGAACAAATTCCACCTACAGTGTCAACAATTCATGTTCTCTCTGTCCAAAAATTTGTTTTGTTGTTCAAAAGAAAGATGATGTAACACAGTGGTAAACAGGACAGGCCCCTATCCCAGATTGTTTTGGAATGTGTAACAGGCATTACATTTAAAATGAGTGAATATTGAATTAAAAAAAACAGTCAGGTTTATCAGTTTGAGCATTAAATATCTTTGTAATGTTTTCCATTGAATATTGTTTGAAAAGTATTTGCCAATCACTGGTTTCTTACTCAACTGCAGATTGTCTTTTTAGCTAAATGTCTTACTGTACTCAATTGTCTTTTTAGCTAAATGTCCATGGCGGCTGCAGTCTTCGGAGCCGCTCCAGGCGCTTCGATGACCTGGCGTGTGAAGGTCCGGGCCCTGGGGCATATGATATTATCTCGCAGCCTGCGACCACCAGCCAAAAGCTGAGGGCTCGTGCGAATGTTGCTGCGCCTGGTGGCAGTCTGGTAAACTGAGTAATGGAAACTAATAAAAGGATACTGTCAATGTAGTAGTTTGCAACAGGAAGGCTTTTATAAGAAAATCTATCCATCATCCAACAAAAATAATATTCATTCATTCATTCATTCATTCATTCATCCATTCATTTTCTGAACTGCATATTAAACAATAAAGGACACATTTTTTGACCCATCGAGACAACTCAAATCATTTGTGAGAAATGATCATGCATAATATGTAAGATGAGGCATTTTAAAAATGTGTCCAAAAATATTTATCACCTTTGTCTTCATTTGTTTTGGTCACATCCACCTCAAAAACACCCACATTTTAATTGCGTTATTTTGCCTTCGGTAGCTTATTTAATAGTCCCCAGTGTCACTGAGAGTTCAAGATAAACCACTTGCCATCAAAAGCAACCAAATTATTTTAGCATTGACCCTCTTGCACAATATGTGAACCTTACACACATACAGTATTTTATGAAATTGGATTTTTTTTTCTCTCTTCACCTGGTGTAATTGATGTTGTGATGCACTCAAGTGTATGAGGGCTTTTAATCCATCAAGATTAAAACATGATTGGCTGATTATATGAAAAAAAGCACACACATATCTTCACTTTTTCTACATTATTCTGTGACAGACACATTCCAAAGTGGATTAAAAACAAAAAAACCCTAAAAATTCTTCATTCCAAATGTATTTCTTTTTTTTTTCCAAATTCATTAAAAATATAAAACAAAACAAAAATTTGTGATGTAACATAATGTCTCTTTGCAGGTGCATCCTGCTAAACGTTTGCTGCAGCGCATTGCTAGCCAGTACGATGTGCCATCCATTCCCTCCCCGGGTCAGGCATGTGGCTATGAGGAGGACGCCTCAGGTGTGCTCCGCAAACAGGAGCCTCCGCACAGAGACACAACCCTGGGCCCAGCCTACTACAATCCTTTGAACGTAGGTGTTGCTTCCCATGTAATCCAAAGTGCCCTAATACTTCATATATTTTATATCAAATGCATGCAACACTCCCCACAAATGACATGCTTAATGAATGCAGCTCCACAACTAACATGTGCACAATTAGAAGTGAAAAAATTAAAATAAAAGAAGCAAAAATAATTTCTTCAAATTAGGTATTCGGTGGACCGCTGCTATTTGTGGGCCGGCCTGCGCTGTGGCCAGTGCTGAAGTTCATTTCATGGCGGGCACATCAAATGCATGCACCACTTCACACCCTATTGACTTATCTCCAAACCCATTTCCATGCCTAATGAAGGCAGTTCCACTTTGGAAGGCGCGGCGCACCGACGCTCATCCATTTTACATGTGTGCAATAAAGGGGTGCCGGTTGTCATTATTCCTGCGGTCGCATTACAATATTCACTTGAAACAACAACCGCAGGCATCCACGAGGACCAAGAGTTCTCAGCATCGCTTTAGAATGTGTTTCTTCAAACAGTGGCCCCACCTTCCCCAATAGATGCTGTGGACCACTTATTTGCCAGGCCCATCAACTGCCTAAGATAAATTGACATCCGGCTTTTTTTCCAGTCATAAAAAATAGGGACATAACTATGATTAGTTATTTGTAGTTCATCGACGCAGCTGTTCACAAAGACATAAGAGCTGAGCTCATTTGACCTCAGCTGCTAACCAAAACAGCGGCATGTAAACAGCAACGTGTGAAGTCCTTTTTGCATTGTTGTTGTAAATGAGTTCCCGAGACAGCATGAAAGATGATTTCATGTCAGATATGGACATCGTCGATGATTAGCATTCCGTTGGACTCTTGACGTGAGTGGTTGCGCCATGATGTTTGGTGCGTCCATGTATAGCGTCGAAGGACCTACCAGATTTTTTTGTTCCACAGTCTGCCTCACGTCTTAATTGTATACGGTAACTTGAAAATATACTGAACAAAAATATAAATTAAACACTTTTGTTTTTCGCTCCCATTTTTAATGAAGGTAATTCTTTGCTCAAAATCCAAACAAAAAAAAAACGTTTTTGGCATTTGTAGCATGGGAGAAAAAAATCATTTAAATAATACATGTTGGACATTCCCTTCAGTATTTAAAAATGGTCTACTATGCCATCAACTGTTTTTAAAAGCATTGCTAGACGTAAAAAAGCAATTTGTGCCTGCAGACCCCACGTTAGCAGCAACGACATCGGCGCTTGCTTGCATCCGCCTACGAGCCATGCTTGTTTCAGTTTTAAAGTGCAGCTACTGTATCTGGAAATCTTTTGTTTGCCTGGCCAGATCGTGGAGGGATTGAACCCACGATCTTGCTGTGTGCTCGATCTTGAGATGGAGAGCAGGAGACAGGCACCCCGTGGAGTTTTTCCCTTTGAGCCAAACTTACTATTTCTTCTTCCTGCTCTTCCCAGGATGTGTATGAGTGAACAGGGCCGGACAGCCAGGTCACGGAAAACTTATCAAAAGAGACTGCAGAGGTTGAGATGCTTTGATTTCCAACTTTTATTTGCGCGCCCCTCCCGCCCTTCCTTTTTTTCCCACACATGATCAGAGCTTTCACATTGGAGTTAAAAACATGAATTGAAGTCAATCCAGATATTTCAGCAAGTCAACTTCAGTCTTATCCTATTTGCTTCATTAATGTTTGTGCACTCAATTGAAGAGAGTACAATGCACCCACGAAAATGCTTTGAGCGTCATAGCTTGAAGATAAGAGTCGGATTTACAAATTTATGAAGCAAACAGAATAGCACATTTACCAATAAATCAGCAGCCAGACATTAAAAAGGTAAAAAGAATACATAAACATTCTTTTCACACACCTATTTGGCCATAAGGAACCTTATTTTCCTATTTTATGATACTTTTTAAACTGCCTTATGAGCGCAATTATTTTAACCACAGACCGTTCAACAAATGAATAGCAAAACATTTAAGTTAGACATCAATTCTAAAATTTTGAATTTGGATTGTGTAATTGTTTCATAGTGTGAGCTCGTTTTAGGTCAAATGAAAACGATTTCATGGTTTTACCTTCACAATGAAGTCTATGGGCCTCTCCCACCGTAAAACACATGAACCATTAGCATTTATTTGTGCCATGACAGCACAAATGTCTTTACACAGGATAGCAGATAAGCCTGTTTATTTAACTCAACGGTCGAGTACCAATCTACTCTTCAAGTGGAAGTGAGGAAATGTACTCCGCAACAATTCAGTGATTTTTGTGCTTTTTTTCCTTCTTTTTTTCAGTGAAGCCTGAGTTAAGTGTTCAGTATTGAAACGTTGTAAAGCTGAGGCAGAGGAGTGAAGGCCACAAAATATCACAGAAGTGAGAAAGAATGCTGACATACTTTGAGACATTTTTTCTGTACTTCACTTCTCATTCACCTTCAACTCCACAAGACAACGCAGTTAAAACACGAAATTAGTCCATTATATTTTTTGAACCATCCATTCACCTTGTCGTTATCTCTTCCTCCTCCTGTCATTCTTTTACCCTCACCACAGTTTTGGGTCCCTTTGTCTCCAGGCTGCGAAGACCCAAAAATACAAAGGCATATACTTTGGCAACATGACAGCCAGGAGGGACCAGGTGACCAAGGATGAAGGTCCAGGGCCGGGCCACTACTACCCTGAGATGTGAGCATCACCTGCCCACTCTACGATAGATACATTTTGTTTTTAAGTGGCTTTCGATTTGTGCTTCTTCTTTTCTCAAATGTCCACATCAGTGTTCCTGAAACGCACTACGAAAATGTGAACATGCGAAAAGAGCAGAGGGTCAGGGCGGAACTTGTCATTCCTCGATACCACCAATTGTTGACTCAACTGGAACACAAGAAGGTAAGCGCATCTTTGGTGACAATTACATGACACGATTTGTTATCAAAGGGGCTACCGAGAGTAATACATGCATTATATACGCAATGAATTGGATTTGGATTAAATATTTTGAGTCACTATCTCATTTGTCGAAACGGTTTCCCCTCCCAATCAAAATGGTATGGCCCACCTCCACATCCTGCTTGAACCAGGAAGTAGTCTTCTCACTAGCAACAAGAAATATTGCAGCATCTTGAGGTGATGTTTAAGGCAAATGCTTTTTTTTCTCTTTTTTAATATGACTGAGGCGATTATTTTAAGAAGCTGGTGATATGACACCCCGAAAACATGGTCATTTGTATTTTTTACATGTAATTTGTGTAATTCATTTAGATAACATTCTAATAAAATGTTTGAAGCGTTTATGATTTTTACAAAGGCATACATTTTCATTCAAGTCCTGATATAGTCATGAATATTATACAATATAAATGGCAAATATACATCTCACACTTTTATGGGTTAACAAAGTCATTTAGTTGAGTGCATAAAATAATAATAATAATCATGATTACAATGATTTATGTAGCTATATAAAGTGTGTCTTAACATGACTTGTCACAAACGCTGAGCCATTTTATAATTAAAAACATTTAAGTAAAATTACTAAAGTCATGAATTTGATCAACTTCCTTACATGGCCTACCTGAAAAAAATAGCAATTTGCACAAATATATGTTACTCACCATAATTTGTATGTTTTTTTAATCATTATTTTCTAGTTAACGGAACGTGATCATAGCATGGCTAGTGTGGCAAAATAATGCAATTTGCCATGACTGGATTTTGCAGATGTACTCATTGGTCACAACATTAGCCTTTTCACCTAATAACCAAGCGCTCAGTCGAGTGTATTAAATATTTTTTTCACTCAAATTTGACTGCTCTTTGGTGCCGTAAGGGGGCAGTAGAGTGCCATCTTTAAGCCCCACTCTCAAAACACGTTGATGTTGTTGTGGAGGAGTTACTCACCTGTGTGTGAACCACAGCGTCCTCAGCACCCCTCTCCTCCCTCATCCGTTAGAATGGAGAGGGTATGCTGCATTCGACTTGACGTGTGTGTGTGTGTGTGTGTGTGTGTGTGTGTGTGTGTGTGTGTGTGTGTGTGTGTGTGTGTGTGTGTGTGCACGTGCGCGGCGGCGCAAGGAAGTAAAACATCTTCCTTCTGTCAAACACTCAATGCCTCTTTCTCTCTCTTTCCACCTTTTCCGAAAAACACCAACATTAAAAACATAATTTAGCACGTTTAAATATTAGTGGACCTATCTGTGACTTTGAGAATTTGCCCTTCCACACGCACGCTACCATGGTATATTTGGACCTCCCCGCTGTGATGCTTGTGCTTCCATCCATCATCATTAGGAGCTCACAGCACAGGACTATGTTAACGTACGCACCCGTAAAGCAGATGGGTCATTAGTCACAGTGGGGACACACAGGACAAAACACCTTTCTACCTTAGCTGTCCCACTGAAGCTCATTAAATCATCTTTCGGACATGCTGAACTTTGAATTGTGCACGTCGCTCTGTTGCAACGTCCAACTGAAATAGAACCCAAACCTTCTGTTCATCGTGAACATCATCATTATGATGATGATGATTATGAGAATCGTCATTATCACCATCATTATCATTTTCCACATTATCATGTGACATTTGAAACCCCTTGAAAATTGGTGCAATAGAGGGGCAACACTTCTGACTCACACTATTACGACTACTATGACTACTAAAAAAACAAAACAAACCTTACAACACAGTACAGAAATATAACTTGGGCGACTATTTTACGAGGGGAACAATATCATAAAAACAAATACCCAATTTTAAGAATTCGATATCGGTACACAGTACCAATTAATATTCAAACAGTGAATATTCAAACTGGTATCAGTCTGCAAAAAAATGTTTCAAACTGCCCTAGTTTTGAATTTTGAGCATAGTGACGGAATGAATTCAACTCGTAAGTCAAGGAACCACTGTAGTTTTATGCCCAAATACACATACAGAAAGGCAGTTTCAGTATTTACACAAATACAGACTTCGACACGCTTTGTGTCACACATCCCCTAATGCATCACTGCATGCAGCTCTCAGCAGACATTGTCTCGAAATTGACTTGCCAACTTCACATTGTCAGTTTCAAATGCCGAGCTTCTGTTAAAAATAGTCAGCCTTCGAGTTGTTGTGTTTGCCTTCAGTATTATATATTTTTTAAATAAATATATTTCTTACTTTGCCACACAACATGTTGTTTCGCACACTTCCCTAAATAACCTTTTTTTTCCTTCTTGCTGAGGACCGCGAGGTGCGAACACAGTCCCTGGATTTTTGTCAATCGTAAAAGCACCAGCAACAAAAGGTGTTGCACATAAAGCCATCAAAAGAAGTGTCCCCTGCCCTGTGTGAGTGTCGGGCTAGAAAATAGCTTTTTCTCCTGTACATGGGAAGTATTATACTCAGACAAAAACAACCTTGTTCACGCCAAGCATGCACACCTGCACACGCGCGGTGAAGTCCTGAATGAAAATTGATCTTACCCAAGATTTTTGCCGAAACTCACGTATGTCCAGCCCATTTTATTTCCGGTTTTTAACTTGTTTTTTTTAATGAAAAAAAATGTCCTTTCGGAGGTACCATGGTTGTCCACTTTGGTTTGGACTGTGAAAATTGCAGACCAAACAATGAATGAATGGCTGTTTTGCGGGGTTTGAACTTGCCCAGAATTTTTGCAAGCTTGAAAATGTACAATTTTAGGGGTACACAACAGCACTCCTCTGACAGTCACTCAGCAGCACCCCCTGCAATGATAGGAAACAAATTACCCCTGACACCATTTTCACCGATTAGCCCAAAATTAGGTGGACGTCTCATAACAGGACATAGGAAAAATTGAACAAATGAGCCCCATCAGAAGCAGGCACCCTCGACCAGTGATACTCAACCACTGTGCCATGACATATTAGTTTCCTGTGATTATTTTTTCATTTATTTATTTACCACAAATAATGTTTTTAATAATACTGTAAACCATCTTTGCTCATCTATCTATGCCAGCAATGTATAGTGATAGGCAGAACAATTAAATGCTCTTCCACTAATGGCAAAGGTGTTGAAGCAAGTCTTTCTTCAATTCCTGTGAGGTCCCGGTTTCACAAGTACGTACATTTAGATGACATCATCGGATTTTTTTTCAATATACTGTATATGCTTTTTTTTTGGGTGGTGTGCCATAGATTTTTTTTTTAATTTGTGCCTCGACTATATAAAAGTTGGGAGGCACTGTCCAGAGAGATGGGCAATAATAATATTATATCAAGCATTTTTTGCCTGTACTGTCTAACTGATAATCATTTGGAAGATTGGCCATTAAAAAAGGTGGTGCGAGGACCCGTTCATCCCTGCTTGCAGCTTTAATTTGTCTTAACTCGTCTTTGTACAGGGCATTCCTGGTCCTGGCCACTATGACATCAGAGGACTGTTTGAGAGGCTCTGTGACAAAAAGCAGCAGGTCACCGCCGCCTTTCTTTCTCAGTCTGAGGTACAAACGCCACTCACCCGCCACTTTGCCAGTTTTACAATACAATATTGACTAGCAGAGGCAGCAATGTTGAATCGACATAATTACTCGTATTCTTGTCATTTCACATGTTTGCCTGGCTACTCATGGAGCTCAATCATAACTGTCCCGTAGGTCACTGCGATAGGCTAATATTTTTCACAGACAGGTTAAAATACCAAATCAGGCTCCGAAGAAGCACAAAGAGCAGAACAGAAAGCAGGAGCATCAAGTCAGGGAAAGCCAGAACAAGTCTGGAACAATTAACAAATAGTCAAATGTCAGAAAGCAGGAAGAGCAATTTAAGAACAGGATAAGCAAAGCGGGGAAAGTAAAAACAACACAGAAATGGGGATAGAAAGTAAGAACAGGTCAGAAACTGGAACATTAAGACAACGAACCGGACGGAATAGCAAGTCAGGAAAAAGAACAGCAAGCGGATGAGGAACTTTAATCCAAGTGAAGTAGGAAGTAGGACATTTTATTTAATTTTGCCTTGCTTTGCCACATTTGTAGAATTTACAGTATGCACTTGATGGATAATCATAAAGTGTCATACCATATAGTACAACATGCGCTCTTCATAAACAAAGATAGATTTTGCTGCGATGGCAGCCCACGCCGGAGTTGTCCCATTAAGTAGCACAGTGCATTCATTTCACTTTGTCACTTACTATTTGACTGGTACAATTCCAACAGGATGACACATAATATGGCTTCATTGTGCCCGTAGGATGAAAACAAACTATTGATTCCATTGGCCCAGATAAGCAAATTAGGATCCATTTGGATGCATTTAGGGACATTACTCCGCATAGTGCCAACACTGAAAATATTTCCCGGATATAATCTGGGAGATAAATGCAGTCAATTAGCGACTTCTCATAGGAGAACGCTGTTCCGTACGTGTCCCAGATCCTGACGCTGAGCTCCTTTTTTCAGTGCGATTCTCAGAGATGAGGTGAACATGAGTTTATTAGCACGTTCAAAAGCAGGCGGGTTTTGAAATGCACATTCAAGTGCTTATTTGAATGACTGCCAAACAAAAATTCATTGCTGTAAAACCCTGTATTTAGAGATTTTATGTAAGAGAAGATGAAGGGATGCCGCAGCAAAGTGGAGACTGTGGAGTCTCATAATACTACAGCGCCCAGATGTCAAGAACAGGAACAGCAAGTCAGGGCAAGGAACAACATCTCCATTGACAAGGAGACACTGGGTTTGTATAAATTCCAGTGTTGGTGACGAGGAGATGCCATACAGTGGAAAAGGGGAATCAGGTCAATTTCTGCTGATAGGGTTGTCATCAAATTTTCACCGTTTGCCATCACTGGCACAAAAGCGCAATTGTGCATCTATGGAAGGCAGAGTTTCCGACCTAATTTCCCTGACCACATGCTGTGCGCGTGTGTGTGTGTGTGTGTGTGTGTGTGTGTGTGTGTGTGTGTGTGTGTGTGTGTGTGTGTGTGTGTGTGTGTGTGTGTGTGTGTGTGTGTGTGTGTGTGTGTGTGTGTGTGTGTGTGTGTGTGTGTGTGTGTGGCGTTAGAACCTCGGGCAACAGTTTTCTTAGATGTTCATCTCGGTGTGACTCTGCGTGTTCTCCTGCGGAGGGATAGAGAGGAAATGAGATAAGGAGGCACTGAGGGAGGGATGAGAGGATAAGAGGAACAGTGGGAATCCGCCCAGTTGTCGCCTCAACTATAGGCTCTTCACAATTTTGCCGCAATATCATTTGGACAATAACCACATGTGGGATTTTTCTCGAACTTGTGTGTGTGTGTGTGTGTGTGTGTGTGTGTGTGTGTGTGTGTGTGTGTGTGTGTGTGTGTGTCTGTGTCTGTGGTTCGGAAGAAAACAAGCTCGACAACAGAATTCAAATGAGCTTCAGTAAAGTGCTAACCAAGCTCAGTTGGGAGTTTTTTTCGAGGGGGGGGAGAGGAAAACTTGGAAAAAAGAGCAAAGGCACAGCATGAGCCTGACAGATGGGCCTCCTCGCATGTGTAACATGCGTTGAATGTGGTGGCCTTCAAACAGCGGGTTATGTGACAACACAGTTATTCATGCAACAATTCCTTTCCGGTCTTCGTGAATGTTTGGAATATGTCAAGTGATAGCTCATCTGTTGCTAACGAAGCACACGTTTTTTTTGGCGGGGGGGGGGCGTGAATTTATTCAGAAATGGCGCCGCAAGAGTATGTCGAAATGTTTAGCACATAGTGCATTCCAGTGATCCAGTCCATTCACAAATTGAAATGAAGATCTTGAAATAGAAGAAAGTAGAAAGAAAAAGAAAGTAAAGGAAAAAAAGAAAGTAGAAGAAATGTAGATCTTGGTATGTTGTTTAAGAGCTAACTTTAGCTTGGCTTGTTACTGGAACTTATGGAGAGTCTTAGCTGTTCTGTAACTTATGTAGCTCCAAGTGGCAGATGTTCAAAAGGGCTCGCTCAAAAAAGCATTTTCACAAATACAGTAGTTGTTTCATTTCACACTTGATGGATGGGCAAGCAGGCCCTAAACTATTTGTATATAAGACATTAAAAAAGTCCATTTTCAATAATATACCCCCTAAGGAGGTAGAAATGCCGGATTACGCAGCATGAAAATGAATCATGTAAAATCCAGCCGCTTGATTCCAATGCTTTCCAGTGCTTGTGCTGAACCCTGTGGCCTCTGTGTGCTATAAGTGCTGCCGAGGCTGACTTAGCGTCGCGGCGACTGACACGGAGAACCTCTGATGAAAGGTCTATCGAGTAGAGCTTGACAAGCACAACTTGAGCGGTGCTAAAATAGCTTTTGCCTGAGAAAAAAAAACAAAACAAAAAAAACAGCCTCCCAAAGAAACCCTCTTCTGGCACCAGAAATGTGCTTATTTTTGGGCCCGCAGGAGTTTAGGTCTTATGTGTTGTGTGTAATAAGAAGTGAGGTCTTGTTTTATGATTTATTGTCAAAGCGTGTTCCTGGATGAAGTCCATTAGCATCTCAGATGGGAGAGGTTTTTGACTTAAAATGCTTGCCATGAAATGCTAGCGGCGATAAATGACCATTAAGGTGGACCTCGGTGAGTGCTATCGGGACCTGATCCCTCTCTGCTTTGTCCTTTAGAGGTTCAAGCCTGCCAAGGAAGAGTCGCCCCCTGTTGGTGCCTATAATGACCCGCGGTGCGCCATTCAACTGTCTCACGATGCGACGAGGGTGCACAAAAGCCCGTTTGGTGTCACAGCGGAACGTTTCCCGCTGAACCGCAACGGAGGTTGCTCACCAGGTTAGTATGTGTGGGTCTTTGTACTTTTAAACTTGTCAAGTATTTGCTGTTTCATCAGAAGCTAATACTGTGAGTTCAAGCTAATCTCTGCATCTAACATAACTCAGGTAAGCGCAGCTCTGCTTACCTCTTGACATGATAAGATTTCTTATAGTGTGGTCCGACGGCCGTCTATGACCATTGCTTTGTAAATTCAGAAGGGCTTGCTCACAGACACATGTTGGGACATAGCCGGTGAACAAAAGATTGACGTGTTTAATTGTCAACTTGTGGACAGGCAATTACACAACTGTTTGAATGCAATCACTAAAAAGTACATCTTCATAAAGTGTTCCATTTAAAGTCAGATAGAAGCGGTTGGCATCAATGACAAACGAGCTACATAAAGCTCAAATGTGTTGGCTCAGTCTGCATCACATTAGAGTTTTCTATTTTTTTGGAGGGGGTGGCGGGGGCAATATTTGCTCATTTGTGTTAATTTGCAATATTCTCTTTGCTGGTTGTATGCAAACACATTAGCATTGTTTAATTGCGTTCTCTCAACATTTACATAAGTAATCAAACACATTTGGGGGGAAGTTGATAAAGCCACAAAAGTTGTTTGGTAAAGTATGGGCGGAGTGCTATTTGTGAAGCCAACAAAATAAAGTACTACAGACCAACTTGGTTAGGAAACACCACTGTAGACTGTGTGAAAACAACAAAAGTATAAAATGTCATCATTTCTTGCGGGAGTGCTCTAAAAGTACACGATTGCGAGGGCATCTTTGACTTGAGTGTACAGTAATATTCACTGTGTTGCATGAGTAGTGCATTTGTTGGCAAAGTGACATTCCCCAGTGTACTGTGTCCAGGTCCCGGCTCCTACAATGTCCTGGACTTGGGTTTGGCCCAGGAAAGTTTGAAAAGGGCATATACAGAGCGAGCCAGGAAAGGGGGCTTTGGCTCCACCACTAAACGCAGCAGCATTTTCCTCAACAAGGAGTCCATACAAGGACCCAGCCCAGGAGATTACCAGGTACAGTGGTACCTTAATTTACAAATTAGATTAGATAACTGATACTCCCAGTTGAAGTTTACTGTCAAGCTAAACATAAAGCAATTTTGTTTAACCTCTGCAAAGAAAGACTGCTACGGGTGTGGTCATGGAACAAATTAAACTCTTATCTCAAGGCACAATACAATAATAAAATCCCTGCTAAGCAAAAAAGTAGAATATTAAGAAATTCACTGTGATGACTGTTTGTTATGACAAGCTAAGTCACAACAATTACAACATTATATGTGCCTGTTAGGGGCGTTACCTATAGTGAGCGACATCAGGAACGCGGCCAGTTAGCTTTCACGTGTGCTTCTGCATGTGAGTTTTGGCTTGCCTTGGCTCTTTGTTGATGTTCTCATTTTGTAATTTCGGATTTGTGTGTTTGACTGTTTGTACTGTTGAAGAAACTGCTAAAAATGCAACGGCGACTGTTGCTCCCCTTTTCACACATGCGACGGCATAACTGAAGCTTTCTTTTAGTGAAATCACCCTCCACGTTATTTCGACTAAATACCGTTTATGTTGTGTCAGGTGGAAACGCGTCCAGAGGAGCTTTACAAAAAGCAGCACACAGCCGCATTCAGATCAGCCACGCAGCGCCTGGCATCCTCAACTGTGGCCAAAGTAAGTCTCTCTCTGTTTTGTCACTCGAGATTTAAACCTCCCTACTTAACAGAAAGTCCTTAAAAGAAAGAAGCGCCAATTTTCAGACTTTAATAAGTGGGGCATTGCAGCAATAGCATCTGACCCTTTACTACAATGATGCCAGCGATCCTATTTTTCTACTACTTTTATCTTTGACTGCTTCCTGACTTTTACTTACGGTAATGAGGTTTTTTTTTGCGACTTTTCCTACACACTTATTAGTCTCCTTCCAAGAACGTTCTGCCTTTGTTCTCTTTCAAATGCATTTGAAGTTCACTCGTTAATCCATCATATATGTGTGTGTGTGTGTGTGTGTATATATATATATATATATATATATATATATATATATATATATATATATATATATATATATATATATATATATATATATTAGAGCTGTCAAACGATTAAAATATTTTATCTAATTAAAAACTCAACTGTCATAATTAACTCAAATTAACTAAAATTAATCATGATTACTCACGCATTTTTTAGCGTTTCTGAATTTCCTTTTATATTTTTGTCCTATTTTCCCCATTTTAATGCTCTCATCAAAATGGAATCTTGAATCAGTTTTCTATGTGCAAAATGCAAATATTTACTGAAATAACAATTTTGATTTTCAATTTTACATGAACATTTTTCACTTGGAGCAGTTATTCACACATCATCTCTCACACAATATTACTGTCCATCAACAACAGTGAAAAAAATATTTTGTCACACAACAGCTGCTTGAACAGCTCTTTTTATGGAATCAAAACAGCGCAATATAAATTATAAAGTGCACATCTAAGGTAAACTAGTACTCAGCTCTCGCTGGCAATCCGTAGTGGAGTTGTTCAGTTAATTCCGTTTTCACGGCCCCTGAATAGGGATTGTCGGCCAGCATGGAAGGATCTCGTTCTGTACTTTTTGATCATTTATTGGAGCACTTTGCAGCAGAAGTAGTAGTAGTAGTAGTAGTTGTAACAGGTAATAAGTAAATTACACAGAAGCAGTAAAACATTAATATATCTATCTTTCTGCATCACAATGTAAACATGTATAAATTGACATTATTTAATACCTTTATTTAACAATACGTTTATAAATAATTTAATCAACCCTGATTCACTGCATCATTATCGTCATCATTATTCATTGTTTTAAACGTAAGAAACCACACAACACAAACATAAAGTCGAATCGAACAAAAGAACTACAAGTCCCAATAGTCAATCCCGGAAGTGGAGCGCCGGCATGATTTCCCCCAGCTACAACGCAATTTACTTCGTTTAAACGTCAGATTGCAGACGGACAAGCATGACAACTATGCAAAAATGAGCTAAATAAAGACACCCCTGTTCTAGCAACATTTTAGCCCACGCTGTTTGCTTTGAAATGATCCATAGCTGTCGGTCTGAGACGAGGGGGCGGAGTCCTCACGTCAGCTGTGTGCTTGGCCATTAAGTGGTATTTCAGACTCGACGTGCTATGATGATAGCTCAGTTTACGACTGCAAAACATACAGGTAACTTTGGTCTTGTCATTGGAACAATCTGGCAACTTTTTAAAAGTAAACTTTCCATTCATAAACTATTTAAGTATCCGTTTTCGGTGTCTCGCACTGCCGTGGCTGGCAAAACAAACGTGCGTGGACCTGTGCAGAGCGATTGATGTTTTGTTTCAGGTTTATTTATAGAGCAACGTAACATCCGCTGTGACGTCTGCCGCGTTAATCTCGCGAGAAAATTTTTGATCCCGATAAAATTCATTTAAATTAATGCCAATAAAACGCGCTAAACTGACAGCTCTAATATATATATATATATATATATATATATATATATATATATATATATATATATATATATATATTTTTTTTTTTTAGATCGACTAGAAATGCTAAGTTGGTAAGTGACCACAATGCATCCCATCCTTCCACAATTTTCTCATGTATTCCAGTATACAAATGGATGAAAGCACAAATAGAGCCAGGAATACGGGTGGGATTGTTTTACTGTATGAAGGCAGTTCGGTTCTGTCTGAAAATGAGGAAATTGATAGGTGGGCGCAGTCATGACGTTGACGTGTTAAATTTAATCCCCACACGGTTGCCGTTTCTGGACAGTCACACGCTTTGTTGGTAATTTTTGGGGGTTTGGCTTGCTTAAAACAAGGCTGAATTCTGACATAGTTAGTTACCCTTTCAACAGGGGAAGTTGGTGAATAACCTTTGATGACACAAAAAACCAACCAAAACATTTGTGGCCTAAGTTGCATTCTCAGTAAATTTGACCTATTCAGATTTGCAGCATTAATAATGGATTAAAGGAAAAACACAAGTATCGTCTTGCATTGGCATAGCAAGGGCTGGCGTCACCAACCTTTTTGAAGGCGAGAGCTACTTGCGTATTTGATCAATTCAAACGGTTAACGGTTTGATACACACTGCTGAAATTTTGACCAAATCCCTTGAATAATGTTATTATTCGCTCGAAGAAGTGACATGTTGATCATTTCCCGTAACAATTGGAAAAAAAAGATGCAGCGCTTTATTTCGGTAAATCTCTGCCCAATGTTCACATTTTCAAATGATCACTTGTACAACATTTCGATGATATCAGTGTCCCGTCGCTGGCGAGATATTTGGAGAAAAGGATCAAGGGCTACTCATGTGGTTCCTTAGGGACCACCTGGTGCGCGCTGGTGACCACGACCTTCGGGCCACCGCTTTTTAAAGAGTCCTTTTCATCATGCTCTTCACATTTTGATAAAATTAGATCACACCTAACGCCTACTTCGCCATTGTGAGTCTTAAAGGTCACTGAATGTTCAGGTTTAAGTTAGGCTGTAGGAAAGACACTTCCTTTTAGTGCTGATTCTCCATTTTAAGAAAAATGTTTGGACCAGTTTTTGGCAACATTTTTGTGCATCTCTTCTCAATGCACAAAGCAAGGGCCCACAAAGGCATATGTGGAACAACAAGCACATGTGAAAAACTTTTGGAATAAAAAATGTTGAAAGACTCACTTCAATATCGTGTAAAAAGTCATCCTGTATGGCCACAAGTCCAAATATATCTATCTATATACCGTAAATTCCGGACTATAAGCCGCTACTTTTTTCCCAAACTTTCAACCCTGCGGCTTATACAGTGATGCAGCCAATTTGTGTAATTTTTCTAACGGCTGCCAGGGGCGCTCGAGTAGAAAAGGTAAGATTAAGACCGGTGGAATATATGCGTCGAGGAAGACTGCAACTTCTTGTCTTGTGCATAAATTAAATTAGCGTGAACATACACTCATCATGGAAAATGCAAAAAGAAAGGCATTTACCAGACCTGTTATACTGTGTTGCTATTCTGTTGCTAGCGTGTTGTTACCATGTTGCTACCGTTTTACTGCCACGTCACAGGCACCATTTGGGAAGAAAGTTATATTATTATTATTGTTAAGTTATGTTATTAAAACTTTGAAAACTCTCTGTGTATCGTCTTTCTTTGTAAATATGTTTACATGTTTTAATGTGGGCACATATGCGGCTTATAATCAGGTGCGCTCTATAGTGCGGAAATTACGGTGTATATATATATATATGTATATATATATTTGTCTATATGACTAAATGTGTAAAAGTGGCTTGCTTTTGGTTTGACTCACTAACAGCAACTCCCTCTTGTTTGTGTTTTGCGAGCCTAATTTGCAGCGTTTGTAGGCGGAGGAGCATCTAGGTTTGATGTGGGCGAACGCGCTAAAGCCCTTCTGCGGCACAAAACAAGTTAAAGAAAAGTCAGAAAAATCATGTAAAATACACGGAAATGCTTGCTTGATTTTACATAAATGTCTATGCTCGGGCCCGTGTACCTGAGTGGCCACGTGACCCAGGCTTTCACGCTGAGCCTCGCTGATGAGCACTTAATGAAAACGGGCCTGGGGACACGGTAGCTGTAGTCGTTAGCCACATGCCGCGCCACAGCCGAGGTCGGCGACGCGGCGACGCCTCCACCATCCCCGCAGGGACCGATAGTAAAAAAATAAGCGACTGCTTTTCCGGAAGTGGCGGTGTGGACATGCATAAGACGCATGAAAGGGATACAAGGAAGGATGAAGGCACTGCCACACCGTCTCGTCATCTGTTTCATGTGCAGCGAGACGCTTCATGTTGCAAGTGATGGCAATGGCAAATATGAAAGATGTACTCTGTCACGTTGAATGTCTGCACGTGGCCATGGAACACACCACGAGCACCTGTTATCTGACTCACTTTAATATTTCGTCTTTGATAGCTGCTCTTTCTTTTCTTTGCAACATCTTTTGTTTGCTTTATTCCAGCAGTCTTAGTCATTTGCATAATGTCTTATCTTCCAAGTCCGCTCCTTAAAGAGTACACGTTTTAATCCACAGCCATTGCCAGATTTATTTGTAGAATAAAAGACACAAGCAAAATGGGTTACGGAAGTCTAACTTCCAAAGTTTTGTGTGTACATTAGGGCTGCGGCTATCCAATACTTCAGTATTTGGATATCCTTTTGAAAATGTTATCGAATGATTGGGTATTCAGATAAAAATGAAAAAGATATATTTTTGCTTGGTCGAAGACACAGAAGACAAAAACACCCCCCACATTCCCACCAAAATAGATTTTGGACAAATCTCAACCCCATATTTTTGTCTGAGTCGAAGTGACGTCACAACCACACGAGCAATTTTGCCTGGCTAAAAGTGCACATTTGAGTTAGCCTGGTTTGCTATAAAGCGATCCCTGCAGGGAAGGGCAACAATCTCAGGCTGTCCGCATCAACGTGGGCAGAGTCATTTTCGCCTATTTTCACTGGCTTTGAAAAGCAATCCAACAAATCTCGCCAGCCTATAGGAGGCAATTGCTTAGCGGCTATCTGGAGCCGCTGCCAACAGGCAACGTGTAATACCATATCAGCATAATAAGAGATCTTTTTGACACCCTTAAGTAGCGATTGAACTTGATTTAAGGACGACGTTGTGTTATTGATGTCGGCGGTGGCAACAGCTTGTTACGGCAATGTAAAGTGGCCCCAATTACCGTCGGGAATACGAGTCAAGAAAAGCGTCATGTCGCGACGCGCTGCCAGGAACAACTTCAAAGTAAAAGCATCCCTAGGCATTGATGTTCAGATGTCGAAGAGTAAGGTAAGGTATATTTTGAAGTTGGCCTTCTTATCGCGTTGACGACGTGTTCCTGTCATGCATAGAATGAACACTTGTTGCTGCAGTGGACTTGACTTTTTCTTGACGGTGTACACGAAATAAATATCTAAATATATAAACGGGTACCCGAGGCTGAAAAAAAGCACCAGGTATTTTTTTGAAACGAGATACTCCAAATATTTGAGTACCCATTTTAACCCTCTTTTACAAAATGCTTTTAAAAGGCCGAGCCAGGTCTGGCAGAGTGTGACAAGCAGGGGCGGCTCCAGGATTTTTTCTCTCGCTAAAGAGGGGCCTGACCGAAACATGGGGGGGCTGAGACAGTAATTCATAAAAATATTTTCGAAAACCAAATAAACTGCTGGAGGACCTCAACTGCGGCTACACAGATTTCTGACAGGGCCAGAGCCCCCCTGAGACCCAGTGTAGCGCAATCCCTAGTGACAAGAAGTAAACGCAAGTTAACTAGTTCATAAAGGTTTTTGTTAAAACTTAATTTTCCTCTCAAACAACAGTGTCCTTCCTTCTTTACCTGCCTCCTTCCTCTCCTCTTTCTGTCTCTCCGCCTCATAATGGCCTCTTCTCTGCCGAGGTCGTGGGATACACCCGCAGGCAGCGCCCGGAGACACAGAGTGAAGAATTTAATTTGGACCGATGTTCTCCCCCGAGGCGCTGTGGCATGGGTTCCTGCCTTCTATAGATTAGTGACACATTGCACTGTCCCCCCAAGCGACGGCGCACACAAGCTCTCACTGGCTCTTTTGTCACTTTTTTTTTTACAGCTCTTGCCTTTCTGCTTCTTCTTCATTGATGTCAATTTCATTCTTCCGCCACTTACACTGAGATGGATGGAGGTCCGCACGGACTGCCACTGAGAGGCACGCCGGCTCACGGCCAAGGACAATAGCCAGATAGCAAAAAAATTTTGACATCCAATTTGAACGCAGAGACTGAAATTCAATTGGATGATACGGTAGAGAATTCTGGGCCAACTTTGGTCTGATTTCAAATGCCCCCATTAGGAATAATAGGAGTCGTAAAAGCTTTTATTCACAGTTAGTAACGATTGAAACCACATTTTAACATTGTGAAACAGTTATGTAAGTTTTGAAAATATCTACCTGCTGCACACTAAAACTAATAGTAAACCTCTTGTTATGCTTGTGTGACAATTCAAAACAGATGTTTGTGTTCAATGAATTTCACATTACTCTCATGCAAATGAGCCAGTGCAGGACCAATGCGGCTGACTGCTTTTGTAACCATGGTGACTTGGCGCAGAGTTACTTGTTGAGCCCAGAGTCTAAAAAAGTCAATGCGAACTGTGAGCCCCCATAAAGACAGTAAAAACATTGGTTCTGTTTGGGTTTTAACACTTAGCCGTAGCACTTAATCACCGCTACAGTTGTTGAGGATATTTGCCTCAAGTTTGGCCCTGAGCGCTGTCCTTTTGTATGGCGTTAGCATGTTCGCCCCATGCTTGCGTGGGTTTTCACGTAGAACATACACTGTATGTAGTGCGACATTTGGAGTCTGTGTGTGTATGTGTGTTTGTGAATCCTTGGCAGTACTCGCGGCGGCATCATTATTTTGACAGCTGACAAAAAAAAATCCATAGCGAATCTATAAGTCCATTTGGTCCCTGGTCTGCCATAACTTGAGGCCGCAGTTCCGCTGCGTGTCATAAAAATGCAATGAAATGAATGTCAATAAGTGGCAAACATACTTCTCTTGCCCTGTGGCGTCAACGCGTCACAGTCGCCTTCTTCTTTTTTTTCCCTTGCCAGACTTGATTTTATTTATGTTCCGCCACATTTCATACACCCTGTCTTTGTCATCAGTCTTGCTTTTTGCTCTGATTTCATTTCTTTTTATGACATCTGTCTTTTCGTCAACTTCCATAATGTACTTTTTTTCTGAAACCAATATCGTACCTGGCATTTTTTTTCCCTTCTCCTTTTTTTCCAAGCACATGTCCCTGACCTTAATGAGGTGCTCTCGCCTCGTCGGCCCGAGTGACTGATTCGTGTCTGTGAGCAGCGTCACACCGGACAAATTGCTTTTCATAACGTATGTGACCTTTATGAAGGGTACTTCTTTTCTCTGGCCCTGTCGACTTCACACGCCCAACTTTACTTGTCAGCAACCTCAGGATTCTGCCCTTTCTCTTCACTTGATATTGAGTTATTTGTACAGTATGTGGAATGTCTAAAGTTGAACACAATCTGTACAATTTGGTTGGATTTCAAAACATGTTTTCCCATATAACAAGAAAAAAGAATAGAACTAATCAATTCCTGGGTCACACTGCCTAGCCAATGTTGCAAACATTGGTAAACACAAGGACCTCAACACCAGGACCTGATGTGCCTAACTCTGGTCCAAAGTGACTCCAAACCCGACATCTTCATTTTGATGAATATTTGTCGCTGGAAAAGAATGTCCGCAGCAACACATTTTGATGCAGAAACATAGAAGTTATTTAGTAACCCGTTAACAGCATCACTTCCATTTCCGACACCGTTGGATCATCAAAGTCCAGGAATATTTAATGTCATTGCCGGGGAAACTAACATACCAGATCAAACCTAAGCACAAAATTGATTCCACCCTGAACTGTGACTGTATTGTCCTTGTCAAATTCCAAATAACGTCACGTTAAATCTTAACGTTTGGCTGTACCGTACTAGTTATCCAGTCCAGATTTTCCCTTGTTTATTTTCCTTATTGCATCGATACTTTATGAATCATTGTGTGTGTGTGTGTGTGTGTGTGCGTGCGTGCGTGCGTGCGTGTGCGTGTGTGCGTGCGTGCGTGCGTGCGTGACGCATGTAATAACAACCGCAGTGAAATATGTCTTTTAATATCCCGCCAGTTACACTGAGCAAGCAGAGAGTGTTGTTGTCATCATAACTGATATTAGTGATGATAAAGTGGAAAATGCTGGAGACACATGACTGTTATTATTATTGCTGCTTGGCGGCTCTCATCGTAGCATTTGCATGCAGCCAACAGATGAAATGCGTCCGCGTTGGTATTCGCGTCTGTTGTTGGCATTATGAGATTTGTTCCAGTCAACAGTGTTCCTTTTAGTAACATCATACTGCTAATAATAAGAGCGTAAACACAACAAAATAGTCAACTTTTTTTATCTATTAAAATGGTTCAGTCTTTTAAATGAAATATACCAAACGTATTAAGACCATTGGTTTGAACATTTTTAATTTACCCGATATAAGGTATTTGTGTCATAAAACTGCATCAAATACATTCTAAAATGATCTATAAAATATTCTAATATATTCAAGACTTCTACACCATATGTTTGAAAAATATTACCTTTGTATTAATGTTTTATGAATAATTGTTTACCAGTAAATTTATCAACTTATATATTTTTATATATTATCTATTTCAATTAAATATTTAATTGACCGTTAATTACAAAAGTATTGTTACATAAAATATCAGGCGTAAAAAAAGAAAAACTGATTTTTATTAAGATTTAAATGAGTTATACACATTGTATTTATGCATAAAACGACGTAGTCCGTTTGACTATTTTAAAACAAGACCATGTACAGCACATTTATTATCACGTAAGATATTTGAATCTTGAAAATTCATGCCATGCAGCCATAGAATGAAATGGCAATAACAATGAGGACATTCCTAAGAAAGTCGAGTTTTCCCAAGATAAAAACAGTAACTAAGTAAATTTTATCGGTGCACAGATGGTGAAGTTGCGTGTTGTGCATTTTGAGGTTTTATCATGTGTGGACACACTCAAAGTGAGAAAATCTCCTCTAGCCGAGAAGTGCTGCTCATTGTTAGTTTCCCACTGGCTGCTTGTTATAAAAACAAGCAGAGTGGAAAAACAAAAATAGAAAATGTTGGCGAAACGCAGCGTGAGTTTGAATCGGCTGTCGTCGTCGTTAACAGTGGCCCACGTGTCTACAACCTCACACCTATTGTGTGCTAAGCTAAAGAATCCTCCGCGGTGCGTCTTATTGATTGCTTAATTTTGACAATCAGCTGGTTGTCATGGCAATGTTGCTTTTTCATCTTCCACTATACACAAGAATTGAGTGCCTTTGTTCCGTCAGTGACTATTTGGAGCAATTGTGATTTCCTTTTTTAGATTTAGCCCATTTCGACAAGAGAGCGCGCAGTGAGCTAACTAGCTAAATGCATCTTCCCTAGATGCCACCATTTACAGAACATCTCACTGTCCTTATTTATATTCCCAGGTGTTCCAATATGGATTTTGTTGATCAGGCTACTACAGTATATGTTGGAACGCAAAGCATTGTGGGTACACCAATAGTAGGAAGCCTGTGCTGAAATATCTGTCCTGTAGTGTGAGCCACAGACTGAATAATGCGTGCTGCTGTGTTTACTAAGGGATAAATGCCAGAAGTGTCTGTGTTATGTGGATATACGCATCGACAAAACAACATCCGCGGCCCCCGTTAGCCTGTTAGCCCGTAAGCTCGCATTGTGAAACACTCATATGTCGGGTCAGTCATATCTCAAGGCACCGCATTATTTAAAATGAAAACGCAGATTATGTAATTCAGCGGAAGCTCCAAAATCGAACGTCCGTCAAACACGTTCAATTTGGTGTTCGATCAAAATGTTGTATGGGAAAGTTTATGCCTCAAAAGTCAACCAACTAGAAGCCTGACTTGAAGGTAGTTCCTGATGGAATGTTGATGCTCCCCAAGTGCCTTCAGGCTCAAATTAAAGAAAACGCATCGAGTAAAAAGTCTTGAATGTGATCACATTTTTCTTAATGAACTGGATTTCATTTGTATTGATCCGCTTTTCCAACTCTCCAAGGCTGTCGTTTATGTGTTGCTAATCGCATTGTCAGCAAGGACAATCAATCAGCTCATCAATGGTGCTGTGCATATGTTCCGCTTGATATTACAGTATTACATTTTCTTCATATGTCCATTCATCACCCTCCTCAAACTCGCGTCCAGTCCAGCACGGTGTAGTCCACCAGCTGTGTCCGGCAGATGTTCGAGTCGCCGAGTGTTTACATGCCAGCACCCCACCCGTCGACGCAGGTGTGCACATTTTGATGCAGCAGCTGCGTGTTTGAATACAAACAGATGTTGAAGCAGTAGCAGGTTGGTGGTTTAGGGAGCTAAGCAGCCACACAGACAGTCAACTGGGAGAGCCGAGATTAATAAAGATGTAAAATGAAAGAGGCGAGCTGCTCGTTTTCTTCAAGTGGGCCCTGTGGACTCGGCGAGGAGGGAAGGGCGGGGAGGAGGGTGGTGGCGTTCCAGGTGTGGTTGTACAGGGGCGCACTGGCTGCCAAGGCTTACAGACAGCTTACTTCATTACAGCACACATTCATCACAAGGAGACTTACTCTTGAACGCCTTCCAAGATCACGTTACTTGGAGGTGGATTAGCTTTTTACAGCCATGCAAACACTTGATGAGTTACTTCAAAATGTAATCACAGCCCGTATTACCGTGCTTAGGGCTTGTGGTGTTGTCCGACCGCACTGCATCACATTGACGGATGCTCCTTGCCACTGCAAAGCCACAACTACGATAATAAGCTGAGTGGCGAATGAAGACGTCTGTAACACGGGCAGTGAAAATGGAGTATGATTATCTTTGTGAAAGGCGCATTGTTGTTTTGGATCGCTTTGATCCTGAACATCCTGTGTCGTATTCAAAAGTTGAGTTTTGCAAGTACTACTAACTTGATGAATGTATTATTGTTTTGACTATTCTTGTTCAGTGTAACCCTAAATACTGCTTGTAATAGTTTAAATCTATGGACAAGTCCATTTGAATGTGGTGCAACTCCCCCCCCTCACTTTTACTGCTTTTAGAGAGCATTTCACATTTGATCCCTTATTTGTCAGTGACGGTTATGCATAAGATTCCTACACAGTGTAAAGAGGAGGAGGAATTGTTACTGGAAGCATTTACACAAAAGAGTACAAAAGTCAGTAAATTTCCGCAAATGGTATGACTCAAGTGCTACGTCCTTATAAAATCAATCGGATGCAAATGGAGCTGATATATGTTTTGTCTCTTGTATGTTTCATTTAAAGGCCCACGTACAACCTCATTATGGCCTCATGACACTCACCATACCTCAGCTGCTCAACGCTATTATTTAGCAGATGCTTATCAGCTTCATGATGACACACCAGCTGTGCTTGTGCACCACATTAGCAGGCTATTCCGGGGAAGGTGGGGAAAAAAAAGAAGAAAATATTCGCTGTTGGCTTAACAAAATGCCGTTTCCATTTCTCTCTCCTTTTGGTTTTTTTGTTTGTTTTTGTTTCTTTAATAAGATAACACAAACGCGTGGAGATGTAGTATTAATGGCGAGATGGGTGTTTTAAGTGGAAAAAAAGTGCTTGTCATTTTAATGGCTGACTAGTAATTATCTACTGCTTTTGTCACATGATCAGCGCAGAAGCACCAAGATTCTAAATTTTACTTCTTGGAGGGATAAGAACAAGACGATGGCCTTGACAATAAAGGGGAAGTCAAATCCTTCTTTACAATATTTTCTTGCGTCCCCACTCTTGCTAAGTTATTTTTTTCTTTCTTGTTTTTGTGTAGCGGAGCATATATGCCACAAATGGACATACTGTACTGTATATCCCCCTGGCAGTGATATGTTTTACAAAAATTAACAATTGATGCCATGTATCAGTCAACGCTTTCCATAAAGTCTTGAATCCGCCAAATTCAAGGAGGTGATGCAGTTTCCAGAAAGACAATCTTCACATATTAAATCAGTTAAAATGATGTATGGTTCTGTACAATTGAGTCTTGTTAGTTGAACACAATACAATTTTCGTTGCTTTCTGCGTGCGTGCGTCATTGTGCTGTTAACGTTGTGGTACTTCTCTCCTCATCCTCCCACCGTGTCCATAAATCCAAAAGCGGAATCACAGTCCTGGTTAGAGATGATTAAAGATGGAAGACCAGTGAGAAAGAAGAGCCAAATGACAGCTCAGCTATGTTACGTCTAGATGGATGGTGTGGCTATATTCAGCCCTCACCATCAATTATTCACACAACAAGACTGATTCTTCTTCACTTGAAGCTAGCAGGGTTCTAGTAGGTGACACTCATTCACCTGTCATGATTTTTGTCATTTCAAATTATTCAAACAGCGCAGAGTTAAAGATGGACTGATTGTGTGAAAATCACCCGTCGTATTTTTAGAAATGCGGCATCCGTCCCTCTGTGGAGAAAAAGCGTGATGACGGCTCCACAAATTAGCCTTTGTTTGTCTGTGCTAGCAAGCAGCGTGTCGCCATATGTTGGCTAATAGTCCAACAAGTCTGGCTTTGTGCTCAAGCAAACAGATGGCCTGTGATGGAGACCCCAAACTGAAAAAAAATGGAGACAAAAATACAACACACACACCTTTATTTTTACTTTCTACTGTAGCTGGTGGTGGTGTTCTTTTCCCAAATAATTACAAATGAAATACCGGTAATCGTTTGCTCAAAGTAAATCGTCCTCGCTGAAAAATGTGTCGTTGTTGTCAAGGTGAAGGCCACAATCAGAACACCCTGCAGATAGATTTTTTTTCTGTCGGTTTTTAATAAATTAATTCTTGATCTAAAAATAGTCTTTTTCGCTGTGCATTATAATATTAATCAACGAAAACGAATATTTTTTTGTGTTTATTTTTAGCATTAATATCCCATATAACCAAGTT
The DNA here is from genome assembly GCA_026261675.1 of Hippocampus mohnikei. Lineage (NCBI taxonomy): Eukaryota > Metazoa > Chordata > Actinopteri > Syngnathiformes > Syngnathidae > Hippocampus > Hippocampus mohnikei. The sequence continues at coordinate 6,520,873 of JAKGUB010000348.1, forward strand.
TTTTAACCACCTCAAACACGATTATTATGTTTTTAGCTATTTTATCTTCATGCCCCCAAAAGACAAACACCTTTGGGAATTTACATTTTTGATGCAGCAAAAAATCTAAATATTTTTCCGTGTGCATTTTTCTTAATCTAACAAAAAAGTGATCTTTTTTTCTATTCGATTCTAATTGCCTCTTTTTTTTCAGTTTAATTTTTTAAACCTTGCAAACACAACCCTTTTTTATGTATTTAATTTTCAAACCACCAAACCTATATTTTTGGGTGGATATTTTAATTTGAATTCCTGAAAAAAAAGCCATATCTTTTTTTCCTGTGTGTATTTTATCTTCAGTCTCTCATTCTTTACTCCAATACCAATTGTTGCCGCTTCACGCTAAATCAGCGAACTTTATTCTAACCTGTTCTGTGACAAATTCACCTCAGAGGCTCCGTGCTTGTGTGCTCCTGTTTTGTTTAGCACTTGTGACAATCCAAAGAACACAATACGCAGGAAAATAATTACTCAGGTGTTTCTCGCCCTCAGGATTCTCCTCCACCAAATGCGTACAACATAAACAGCACACCAAAGGGCACAAGTGGTCACTTTGAAGCTCGGAGTAAAGAAGCCAGAAGACGACAAAGCAGCTTCCTGTCAGCGGCACCGCGACAAACTGCTTCCTTTCTAGGCTGTGTGCACACTGGACCAGGTATCCATCCATCCATTCGGAGGGGTTTATGGGGTTTTTTTTTTTTAATCCAGGAACCACTATTCTAACAAAGAAGAAACCCCCGACTGAACAACATATCTGGAACTTCACACAGGGTTGTGAAGTACATCAATGACATTTAATGCAGTCCTTTCTTTTGTAAATGTCCATGTTCCCTGTGCAGTCAAAGCTTTATCCGAGCAGCATGTAGCAGAATCTGAGTGGATTCCCCACCTCTTGTGTTGCTACCCTTTTCGTCACCACACACTGATGCATTGTGGCGCTGGCTGAACGTTGAAACCAGAAGGCCAGCGAATGCTTGCAATGTCTTCATGGATCGCTGGCTGAAAATCTCTGATCTATCCAGAAGAGTCGCAGAAGCGGGAGTACAGAGAGAGTACCGCCCTTCGCTCTCCAATTAGCTCGCCATCTCGGCGGGCCTCCGAGCTAATATTGACTTCAATTACAGTCTCAATGAAGAAAATGTTGTTTCAAAATGAATAGATTCCTGACTTAGTTGGATAATTTATGACTTGGCCCGTTTCACCATGGGACTCAACCCATGAGGCGCCTCCAACCGTTTAACCAAATTCCAATTTGCATATAAATAGATTTGCACTGTTTGCTGTGCTGTTCACCCCCCACACCCCACACACACATTTTGAAATGTGCTTCGTCTCGCACACATGCACAATTTTCTCCATTACTGAATTTGCATATATGAATAGGTCCACAGTGTATGGACCATTAGGGAACATTATAATCTTCATCATTCTAAAGGAAGCTAACTCTTGAAACACTGTGCACAGAAAGTCCATGCAGGATGCCATATGTTGGCACAATTAGAATACTTGCATGGTAGTTACTACGTATGTATTGTTTCTTGTCGTCCATAACCTTTTAAAGTCAGACGCCCCTATTTTTTGTGCTCAAGCCCTGTCACACCTTGACGATTTAGCCAGCGTATGCCGACGTAGGAAAAATTTGGCAAATACGCTGGCGTCGTCGAATAAGTTATGGGTAAGTTTTGTATACGTAACAGCACGCTGAAGCACGTTGGTATCGTCGGGAAATGCGTCGAGGTCGTCGAGAAATTTTAAGCATGCTTAAAATTTCTCGTCGTATATCAGCGTATGGCTATACGTCCCGTATCACGAGGCCATAAGTAATAGGTAAGTTATGCGATCGTTGCACACGTTCAAACACGTTAAGTGTAGGTTACTCATAAGTCCAAATACGTCGAGAATACCTAGTAGCTGTTCTCCAACATCCGTGCCTTTCGAACTGCAATACGCTGCTGCATAGCGTGCAGCAGCGTATTGCCGACGATCACGTGGCGTAGTCTATAAAAGGCTGGCGCTCGACGTTTCAAATCATAACTGCGCTAGACATTGCAGTACCAACATCTGTTTGGGGACTATCCCCGGTCTAGTTAAAATGGTATAACCCAAGAGGCAAGGTGCGGCTTGCCATCGTTACTGTGAGTTGCTATTCACGCTATTAAAGCAGCAATCAAACGCCATTATGACTTGTGTCATTAATAAACCAAACAACATCAGCGGCATGGCAAAGAAAAGTCTGGGGAGCTCGTCAAAGGTCTCGCACAGCCTCAGCCCATCACAGCCACTGCAGCCTTCGCCAACTACTTGCGTGACAGCCTGGTCAGCATGTCCAAGCGCAAGTTCCGAAAGGCACGGATGTTGGAGAACAGCTAGTAGGTATTCTCGACGTATTTGGACTTATGAGTAACCTACACTTAACGTGTTTCAACGTGTGCAACGATCGCATAACTTACCTATTACTTATGGCCTGCGTATACGGGACGTATAGCCATACGCTGACATACGTCGAGAAATTTTAAGCATGCTTAAAATTTCAACAATATATGATTACTTGTTTATTTTTTTAATTCATTTTCTTCCGATATATATATATATATATATCCCATACTGAGCAAACTACTCTGAAATCAAATTAAATACACATTCAATAGAAGTGTTTACTTGTGTCATTTTTGCATTACACGACTATTTGCAGACACCGAACACAAATTAGAAGGCATCAGTGACACTATCTGACGTAACGTAAATAAAGAAGCCTGTAGCAATTACGACTGCTGCTCGAGGAGACTTGGTCACACTGAGGCAAACGTCTCACATGGGCGATGATATTCATCGATGGCTTTCGCGTTTATTCCCACTGTTTTCACGCATTAAGCATGCTTAAATTAAGCATGCTTAAAATTTCTCGACGACCTCGACGTACTTCGACGTATACCAACGTGCTTCAGCGTGCTGTTACGTATACAAAACTTACCCATAACTTATTCGACGTACGCCAGCGTATTTGCCAAATTTTTCCTACGTCGGCATACGCTGGCTAAATCGTCAAGGTGTGACAGGGGCTTGAAACGTCGAGCGCCAGCCTTTTTATAGACTACGTCACGTGATCGTCGGCAATACGCTGCTGCACGCTATGCATAAATTAGACTATCGTTGGGCATAAGTTGTGTACGCCGGCAACACGCTAGGCATTCGTTGGAATAAGTTATCTATAAGTTATCGAAACGTTCTATATAATTTACTGATACGTTATGTATACGTCCAGCCCGTTATGAATGCGCTATGTATACGCCCAAAATTGAAAAAAAAATCGATAATTCAGCGTATGCCAGCGTTTTAGGGAAAATCTGAACGTCGGCATACGCTGGCTGAATCGTCAAGGTGTGACAGGGCCTTTAGCGCCATTCAAGCGCAAAGTGCAGTCTCGCTTTGCGCATGGGTGGAGCTTTCTTGAGATATTTTTGTAGACAGGCGCCGTAGGAATGGCCATTTGCGCCGTTGTGGGACTGAACACAGCCAACTTGATTCCCGGCCGGTTGAAGCGGTTTCCCAATTCAGTGCCATCCAGGCAGTTGAAGGAAATACCAAATTTTCTTAAAATTGAAACAAAAGTCCTTGCTGTAGAAAACTTATCAATGAAAAACTGAAGGAATATGTTGCACGTTTTCGGTGAACAGTCTCAACAAATAGGCTGAGGGGGTTTCAGTACAGAGTCAACAGTTTTAAATGGTACGCGTGGGTTTTGACAGTTAGCCTCAATTAGGTTATTCTGTATCGGTTCCATTTATATTTGGCCTCTTTAACTGTGATCTGGTCGTCTTTTCTGAATTGATAAGAAATCTGCAGCTTGTCTTTTTTCCCCACTTGCATTCCGCTTTACAGCCCTCTTGCTTATCTGCGCGAGTTCTGTCGTTAACATCTAAAATGACAGAAATTGTACTACAGTATCCTCTTAGAAGTGTTTAATCTTATTCCCAAAATAAAATGCAATTGTTGTTTGACTAGGTCCAGGCGAGTATAACCCAAGTGTGAGATGCTCCCCTCCAATGTGTCTGATGGCCTCCCGAGAAGAGCGCTTCAAAGAGAACACCAATACCAATCCAGGACCTGCCGATTACCAGGTACACTTCATACATCTTGTTTGTTATCGCAGTATATATATCGTATGATGAACGTACTATACCTTCACCTAAAAAATATAATATTGTGAGATGTGATCAAGCACTTGACGCAACTCTGACAGAAACAACAGTTTGCATCCATGCTCAATGTCACTGGCGTTATCGCAGCGCTCTGGCGTTGCATCGCCTCCAAGCCTCTGCGTGAAAACAGTGGGAATAAACGCGAAAGCCATCGATGAATATCATCGCCCATGTGAGACGTTTGCCTCAGTGTGACCAAGTCTCCTCGAGCAGCAGTCGTAATTGCTACAGGCTTCTTTATTTACGTTACGTCAGATAGTGTCACTGATGCCTTCTAATTTGTGTTCGGTGTCTGCAAATAGTCGTGTAATGCAAAAATGACACAAGTAAACACTTCTATTGAATGTGTATTTAATTTGATTTCAGAGTAGTTTGCTCAGTATGGGATATATATATATATATATATCGGAAGAAAATGAATTAAAAAATGTAAACAAGTAATCATATATTGTTTAACTGTACAGGAGAATTTTTATCCAAACATTTTAACATTCCCCACACTTTGATTGCCGTAAAAATAACGTAATCATCCCTTTCAGTCAACTATGTATGGAAAAAATTTGAACAGTAAAATTCGCTTGTAAATTTGACTGATGAGTTAAATATTTATAATGAGTGAGCGTTAAATCATTTTACAGAAATCCTTTTTCTGTTTCATTAAATCGTATTCATGTTTTTTTGGTCCTTTTAGATGACAGCCTTGATGCGTTACCATGTCATTTAATATTTGGCCTTCAGAATCAGTTGCATTGGACCATTTTAACTATATTAGCAAAGGGGTTGTTTCTTTTACCAAACCAATTTCAAATTTGTTCTCTCAAGGGCCGTAGCTGTCCTTCAGTGGTATTATGTCGGCTACGTCTCCATTGGAGGGCCAGCTCCCAAACACATGACCCTCCACTGCGCTATGCAAACACTCCACACAAGTAGTTGCTCGTGTGTTTTTTTGTTGTTGTTTTTTTGGTTGTTTTTTCCAGTTTCACTTCGGATTGTCGGTCCTGAATGCTTTCTGATTGATCAGAGAGGAAATGCCACGATTAACACACTCTACACCACAGGATACCTGTGAAGGATCATCATTTAGAGACAAGCAGGCCTTTGCTGACTTTGATTGCATGAGAGAAAAAAAGATGCTCATGTTTGTCCCCATTTTCGGTATGCGAAAAATCTCCCATTTCTCCCGATTATTGCTATGTATGTTTCCTGCTCTAGATATCATGACACGGAACAGCTGCCTTTTCATACGCCTCGTGCGGAAAGCATGCCGAAGCCCACGTCTCAGTAATTAGCTTCGTGACTGCGTCTACGTTTTGACACCACAGGACGTTCATTCGGCACAGGGATGAGACGAGGTGGCGGCGATGAGTGCGGCGTGAGGGATGGATGTGGAAAGGTGGGAGGAAGAAGGAGCGGAGCTGAACAAGGTTGTTAAAACTGCTGGCGAGCAGATGGCGGCGCAGGGGGAATTGTACCTATTTGAGCATTAGCATCAATGCGTGCTCATGTGCGCTCGTCTGTGAAAGTGGCTGTAATGTGCTATCGCTGCCTTCTTGAGCTGCATTAGCCCGCTGATGGAGCTCATTTGGGGACTCGGGCGCACCCTATGAGTCGCCTACTTCTGGAGAGTAGGCTTGATTACCTTTGCCCACGTACAACATCGCTCTTATTGGTTGGGCTTCATTTAACCGTGTGCATGCATGTGTGCGCTATACTTGAAAATGAAACGACTCGTGGATTAGTTGTGGAGCACAAACAAATGTGATTTAAAGGACGGATGTAAATCTTGAAAGCGTGGCTTTCATGTTCATTATCTAAAAACCTTCCTCTGTTCTCTCGATGCGCTGGCTCCACATGAGACTTTTCAGACCTTTAATGATTCCCACTGTCCGACTCTTCAGCTGAAGTTACACTGCTCGTGTTTCACTTTTAGAGATGTGCAATTCTAGAGTACATTTAGTAGACCCTAATGGCACCTAATATTCAGGCAGGCGTGTAAAGGACATTCATCTCATCACTAACCTTACACATCTTGTGAAATACAACCGCACTCTCCTCTGCCAGTGCTGAACTACAGTAAAACGTCGTTTTTATAATGGCGGGTATGTTCCATACAGCTTCTGGTGTGACGTATTAATTGCTTGTTGAACTGCATCAGTTGCTTTCTACGCAATAATGTATTTGCATTTCACACCCCGTGCCGTGCCACCTTTCCGGTATCCCCTTTCACAATGGCGCTTTGTCACCTCTGTTACATCTCTGATACGACCTTTGAAACCAGAAAATTGAGAAAATGACCCTATTCTGTATCGGTTCCATTTATACAGAATGGCGACATGGGGGGTGTAAAAACGGCAACTTTTAGAGGCTAAACGGCACATAAAGAGTTTCCCTCGCTGAGAAATACTCCCGTGCCTTCTTGTGCTGAGAAAGTGAATCCGTGTTACCCCAAAAGCTCACACGTGAGGCAATTATGGACGGCCAGATCCGGATAGAGCATGGAGCGTAATCCGCTGTTCTTACCGGAGACAGCTTGATTCACCAGAGTCCAACACGCGTGCTGAGAACGGAATCGGTGATTTCTAACGTTGTGCGTTTAATGGTAAAATAAAAAAGTAATTGTCATTTTTGTTCAGTTTATTATTATTATGCGTGTATGTGTACATAATTAGCATTTAGCTTACAAAGCCGCTGCTGTGTTTTCGATCTCTTGTACTGCACGTGTGTGCGTGCTGTGGGAAAGACTCACGTACACGTCTGTGTTGCGACCCACTAACACCATTCCCCGCGTAGATCCCCCTTTTCCCTTTCCCCTCTCTGACCCAGCCAAACATCCCATAAATCTCCCTCATCATTGCCATGCCGATGCTGTCGTCACTTCCAAAGGGGCTCTTAAGCATCCACCTCCAGTGCAACCCCTCCGAGGGTGACCCGGAGTTGAACCCGCAACCCTTTTCCCATCAGGATCAAGACGGAGATCTGAGCGCTCTGGCCTCTTGTGCCTAAATCCCCGCTACGACGTTTCGTGCATACTGATGATGTGCACCATCACCAAGAGGTCACAGTGGGTAGAAGCTGGGGAGAAGGCTTGGCGGTTTTGAGAGCTCACAGGAAGTGGTTTGTTAAGCACTTCCTGGATGGGAGGAATACAGGATTTGTGGCTGTGCTCCCTTTCCACGCTAAAGGAAGTTTGCCATTTCGTCGTGCTCTTTGAATTTGTAGTGAGCATAAGTTATCCCCAACACAGTGCCCCCAATGTATCCCACAATGAATCTTGAGAAGATGGAGTCGCTTTTGCTGAAGCAATGATAATATAAAATGGGTAATGGTGATGTAGTGCAAATGTGAGTGCACACATATTGTTTAACTTAATCATGAACGACTGTGAGACAAAAACAGTAACTGTCACTTTAAAGCATAATGCTTCCTCTTTACACTTGTCATACAAGTGTCAAAAGAATATTAACCACCGGCATCTTCTCTGTTTTGTGTTTGTGTACAGTTGAGTCCAGGCATCATGAACACAGTGCTGAAGGGAACCTTTAACGCGACTCTCAACAATCCTCTGATGCATCGACCCCGCCTCGCTGCCCATCTTCTACCGGAATACAAGGCCAGTGATGCCGTTTCCCACCATACCTTTGCCGCCACCACTATATCTTAAGTTAGGTAGGGTACACGCACCATTTAACATCTTACAGAGACCCCACATATGACATTGAAAAAATGGGGGGGAAGGTAGTTGTCGCAGCTGAAAAGTGAAAACATTTCAATCCGCTTCCACTTTATGTTGCGGGGTTGGAGGATGACATAAAAAAAGTGGCCAGCGACAACATTTTCATTGGAATATGTCATAGATCACATTTAATTAATTACCCTGAATTTACACCTGCAGATTTGTCGCACTCAATTGGGGGAAAAAAGAAAAAAAAAAGTCTATTTTTTTCCTTAATGCTTGCAGGAAGCAGTTTGGATAATCTCTTCATTCACACTGAATATGTCAATTTACAGCACTTTAGAAAAAAAAGACATTTGATTGAACTAAAATTCTCAAATGTTAAACATCTAATCTAAAAGCTGCAAGTTGGCTTTCTAGCATATTGCTTTTATAGGCTTGTAGCACCTCCTGAGGGAGCATGTTTTATTTAATGACAAGTAGCTCAGAAGACAATTCGAGGGTGGAAAAAAAAAAGCCATTAAAACGCCTAAAGGTCCAAAGCCATATTTGCAGACTGGGCATAAATCACAGGGTCGTTCATTATGTAGAGTTCTGCTGACCAAAGTTGCATGGATGACTCATAACTCTTCACCAATGTGGTCTTTGCACGCTGATGAAATTAGCCTTTATAATTGACACTTCAAGCATTACAAAATTCCCATTTTCCCACTGGGAATAATGACTGTTGACATCAAATTGTTAGCAAAATAATACCAAAGATGAGACGCAGAATTTAGAAAAGGGCCTGCTCAAGTCAAACTTTTTAACATTCTTCTCTGTCATACAAGTGAATACATACTGTACACTACTAACAAAACAAGTTCTATCCATAACTTTCAGTTGAAATTTTAGAATCAACCAAAAATACACTCTTAATCTCACAGGTGCCCTTACTGGGAGTTTGTTGTGTCAACATTGCGAGCAAGATTATTTCCTTACTTTACAAAGCTCCCAACATGCTCCGAGTTGCTGACCAAAGCCACACCCTCGCTAACATCAACAAGCACAAATTCACAGAGAACACCCATCAGCATCAACAAAATAGCTGGGCCAGCAATACAAAGCTAGCATTAGCACTGTAACATGTTGGCGTTAGCCATGAATGCTACATTGCCATGACTTTCACTTTTTGCAAATTCCCCATTAAATTAAAAGTTAAATACAACTGAACTAACTGTAAGTGGCCACTGATTCTGTCGTGTACCACTAGGAGGGAGTCTGCGTGCAACTCTTGTTACTCATACCTTTTAGAACCGTTGCAAAGATATTGTAAATAAATGCAAGCCTGTGTATAAGCAGAGGGAAGATGAGAAAAGTCGACTAGTATTTACGCCTCCCTTGACAGTCGTCTTTACCTTTTTTTTTTTTTTTTATCCCTGCGAGCTGTTTTACCATCAGTGATCTAATTAAATGAAATAAATCAGGCGGTCACAGCCCCACCTGATTCCCGGACTATCTCCCGCACCCCCAACCAATTGTATAAATCTCCATTATGGCGCATTACGCGGCACATCACTCATGTTGTTTATTGGTGGGGAAAATATGTAAACAGAGCTGGGCCCCGTAAAAAAGTGATGGATGCTCAAACGGGCACTCCGCCGCGTCAACGGGCCACTAAGCGACGTCTCGTGCGGGCTCAAAGACGTATGGTGCGTCCTCCTGACACCCGGATTTCATTGTAGGCTTCTTTTTATGTCCTCATTTGCTAAAGGGCTCTGTCTCCGAGCATTATTTAATCTAATCAGCTTGACGCTCTCTCCCTCAATAGAGCTCTTGATAATTGTAAAATGGAGGTTGATCAGGGTTTTTTTGTTTTTTTTGTTTTTTATTGGTTAACAAACGCCAGACAGCTGCTGGAGTAGCCACTTAGGGAAGATGATTCTGTATGCAAATGAGCTTGACTTCACTAGGGGACAAAGCAATACAGACTTTTATTATGTCACTGTCCAATAAAAAAAATGTTATTTTCCCTTTTTGTCCCAAAACAAGATCGACCAAAAATAATTAAATATATAAAAATCACTGACACAACAATAAATAAAGTTCTAATGAATAGGAATGAATACATATTAGAACAGTGTGAATCAAGACAGATGTACACCTTTAAATCGTATGATAATATTAACAGTGATAATCCAAATAAAAATCTGTAAGATATTAACTATGGTGTAGGATATTTTAAATATGGAAAAACTGTTGTGTTTTATGTTTTCCTTTTTTTCCCCTTTTACTGAAAGGGAAATTCTCTGACATTTATTTCACACACATTCTAAAATAAAAATCCAGATTATCGCAAATTTAGCATAATTCTTTCTGTGTGGCTTTTTCTATTATTTCTTTGGAATGTATTCTTGATTTTTATGATCATTCTATTTTAATTCGCAATTTCTTACATATTTATAAATTAAATAACATTCTTTTTTTATTATAATGTTGATTTTGTGTTTTCATTAAAAACCTGAATGTCATTCGTTTTTACTTTCATTTTTAAACTTGTTCACACGCTGGAGAAAGACAAGCTTCAACTTCCTCGTGCATGATATTGTTTCTTACATGAAGAGTGAAGGCCCCTGATGATTTTCTTAGTATAGATGCCCAGCGCTTGGTCCTCGCCCACACGAGAACTTCTCTGTCAAAAAGTGAAAGTCATCAGAGCTCAAAGTGCTTTAAAATCAATCCCCCCCCCGCTGACCTTATAACGCGCGGCGTCGATACATGCAAATGAAAAGCTCTATACTTAGCCGCCCATCATCTGGAGGTGACAGGCACGAGGCAACGCCGCGGTGGGAAGCGAGATTAGCTGGTGTCTTTAATTAAAGGAGAGAATAACAGTACAGTCTAATGGGGGAATGAGTCCATGCGGAGGTTAACGAGTGCTGACAAGGGCGGGCCAGACGAGAGCACAACAGTAAAGCGGATGTCAAGTACATTTTTTACCCAACAGATGCTAACATAGACATGTAGCGAGACTCACTCAAGAGCGCCCCCTTGTTTTTTTTCGAGGGGGCGGGAGGTGAAGCAGCTATTCTGTACGAATACCAGGGCTCTTTGACGAACTCCTACTACGGCCAGATGAGCCCCGATTGCTGCTATTTGAGACAGATGGACCCCCGCTAGATGGTGAAACTCATTTAGCTAATGTGGGCGGAACGAGGCATCAAAGTTTGACGATCATTTGCATCGTTCGCCATCACGATAGGGAATGCGGGGGCCTGTTCTGCTCTAAATTTAGTTTCACTGTGCAGCGGTTCACGTTGCTGACTGCTATGATAGCAGGTGTCTGCTGTCAACTGTTTTGTGATTGATGTCTCGCTTTTAGAGTGGCTCGTAAACAGGATGTGTTGTAAAAATACATGATTTATAACACTGGCTTTTAAGGGAGATGGTTAAAATGTCCTACCGTACACGTTTAGAAAGGTACAATAAAACTTACATTTAATTCCACTCTGATTAAAATGGATAGAAGTATCTGACTTTTTAAGTGGAATTTTTTTTTCTCCTCCAGAAATGTTTTTTCTTCGCTATGTATTTTATACCAGATTTTTTTGTCAAATAAAATATTGAATATTTTTTAATGAAAACAAATATGCTAACTTTATTTATACTTTACACCTTTTTATTTATTTTTATTAAATAAAATACTTTGCCCCCAAAAAAACAAGAAAAAACTTCCCCCCTCCTCTAAAATATTTTGAAAATATCTGCCTTTTTTGCAGAAAATATTGATACGGTGGAATAGAATATTACAGATGAAAGTGTACCCTTTAATTTGTTTTTCACTGCCTGTTGTTTGTCCCAAAAATCGGTTGGCAGTCTGTGCACATGACTTTGACGCACACCCACACACCGGAGCTTTCCCACCTGTGTCTTATATTGTGACATATTGAATCCATCCCAAAGCTGTGTTTGCGCCAGTCGCCGCTCGGGACCTGGCGGCCACTCATCCATCTTGTCTCTCTTTGCTTTGGGGCACCACCACTACGTTGATCCTGATTGGCAGTCATTATGCGGAGTCCCCCCCGCCCCTCCACCAGTCCCCTGTGGGCGCACTCGCATCATTGGTTCAGAGCAGATTTGCGGGCGGGTCCAGATGATGGAGGAGGACGATGAGGAGGGAAGTATGCATGCGTGTTTTATTGATGGGACGCAGTTGCACTCGGCTTCAGTGGCACTTTGGCTTCCATCCTGATGGGCGTAGGAAAAGCTGAGCTGCATTGTATTTGTTTATACTGGGTCAATGGGTAGAGTGAAAGAAAATTCTAGTAAAAATGAACACCGCGGCCCCGAACCTAAAATTTTGGGATCACCGGCATAAAGAGTTAGGGGTACACACTGTATGTAAAGGTTCAATTTGAATGTTCCAATTTCCTCTCATTTTCACCAGATGACTGCATACATTGACATCCATCCATCCATCCATTTTCTACCGCTTATCCGGGGTCGGGTCGCGGGGGCAGCAGCTTTAGGAGGGAAGCCCAGACTTCCCTCTCCCCAGCCACTTCTTCGAGCTCTTCCTGGAGGATCCCGAGGCGTTCCCAGGCCAGCTGGGTAACATAGTCCCTCCAGCGTGTCCTGGGTCGTCCCCGGGGTCTCCTGCCAGTGGGACATGCCCGGTACACCTCACCAGGGAGGCGTCCGGGAGGCATCCTAATTAGATGCCCGAGCCACCTCATCTGGCTCCTCTCGATGTGAAGGAGAAGCGGCTCTACTCTGAGCCCCTCCCGGATGACCGAGCTTCTCACCTTATCTCTAAGGGAGAGCCCGGACACCCTGCGGAGAAAACTCATTTCGTCGCTTGTATCCGGGATCTCGTTCTTTCGGTCACGACCCATAGCTCGTGACCATAGATGAGGGTTGGGACGTAGATCGACCGGTAAATTGAGAGCTTTGCCCTTTGGCTCAGCTCCTTCTTTACCACGACAGACCGATACAGCGTCCGCATCACAGCAGACGCTGCACCGATCCGCCTGTCGATCTCTCGTTCCCTTCTGCCCTCACTCGTGAACAAGACCCCAAGATACTTAAACTCCTCCACTTGGGGCAAGATCTCCTCCCGACCGGAGAGGGCATGCCACCCTTTTCCGACTGAGGACCATGGTTTCAGATTTGGAGGTGCTGATCCTCATCCCAACCGCTTCACACTCGGCTGCGAAACGCTCCAGTGAGAGTTGGAGAGCCCTGCTTGAAGGAGCCAACAGTACTACATCATCTGCAAAAGCAGAGATGTAACACTGAGGCCACCAAAACGGACCCCTCAACGCTTCGGCTGCGCCTAGAAATTCTGTCCATAAAGGTGATGAACAGAATCGCGACAAAGGCAGCCTTGGCGGAGTCCAACCCTCACTGGAAACGATTCGACTTATTGCCGGCAATGCGAACCAAGCTCTGACATCGGCAGTATAGGGACCGGACAGCCCGTATCAGGGGCTCGGTACCCCATACTCCCGGCACCCCACAGAACTCCCGAGGGACACGGTCAAACGCCTTCTCCAAGTCCACAAAACACATGTAGACTGGTTGGGCGAATTCCCACGTACCCTCGAGGACCCTGCTAAGGGTGTAGAGCTGGTCCAATGTTCCACGGCCGGGACGAAACCACACTGCTCCTCCTCAATCTGAGGCTCGACTTCCCGACGGACCCTCCTCTCGAGCACCCTGAATAGACCTTACCAGGGAGGCTGAGGAGTGTGATTCCTCTGTAGTTGGAACACACCCTCCGGTCCCCCTTTAAAAAGAGGACCACCACCCCGGTCTGCCAATCCATAGGCACTCTCCCCGATGACCACGCGATGCTGCAGAGGCGTGTCAACCAGGACAGCCCCACAACATCCAGAGCCTTGAGGAACTCCGGGCGGATCTCATCCACCCCTGGGGCCTTGCCACCGAGGAGCTTTTAACCACATCGGTGACTTCAACCACAGAGATAGGAGAGCCCACCTCAGAGTCCCCAGACTCTGCTTCCTCCAAGGAAGGTGCTGGTGGAGTTGAGGAGGTCTTGAAGTACTCTGCCCATCGGTTCACAACGTCCGAGTCGAAGTCAGCAGCGCCCCATCTCCACTGTACACAGTGTTAGTGGTGCACTGCTTCCCCTCCTGAGACGTCGAATGGTGGACCAGAATTTCCTCGGCCGCCCGGAAGTCGGCTTCCATGGCCTCACCGAACTCTTCCCACGCCCGGTTTTTGCCTCAGCGACCACTGAAGCTGCGTTCGCTTAGCCAGTCGATACCCGTCAGCTGCCTCTGGGGACCTACAGGCCATAAAGGCCCGATAGGACTCCTTCTTCAGCTTGACGGCATCCCTTACCGCTGGTGTCCACCAGCGGGTACGGGGGTTGCCGCCACGACAGGCACCAACCACCTTACGGCCACAACTCAGGTCGGCCGCCTCAACAATAGAGGCGCGGAACATGGTCCATTCGGACTCAATGTCCCCGCCTCCCGGAACATGGGAAAAGCTCTGCCGGAGGTGGGAGTTGAAACTCTTTCTGACAGGGGATTCCGCCAGACGCTCCCAGCAAACCCTCACAATACGTTTGGGTCTGCCAGGACGGACCGGCGTCCTCCCCCACCATCGGAGCCTACTCACCACCAGGTGGTGATCAGTTGACAGCTCCGCCCCTCTCTTCACCCGAGTGTCCAAAACATGTGGCGCAAATCCGATGATACAACCACAAAGTCAATCATCGAACTGCGGCCTAGGTGTCCTGGTGCCAAGTGCACATATGGACACCCTTATGTTTGAACAAGGTGTTCGTTATGGACAATCCGTGACGAGCACAGAAGTCCAATAACAAAACACCACTCGAGTTCTGATCGGGGCCGTTCCTCCCAATCACGCCCCTCCAGGTCTCACTGTCGTTGCCCACATGAGCATTGAAGTCCCCAGCAGAACGAGGGAGTCCCCAGCAGGAGTACTCTCTAGCACACCCTCCAAGGACTCCAAAAGGGTGGGTACGCTGAGCTGCTGTTTGGTGCATATGCACAAACAACGGTCAGGACCCGTCCCCCACCCGAAGGCGGAGAGAAGCAACCCTCTCGTCTACCGGTGTGAACCCTAATGTACAGGCACTGAGCCGGGGGCAATGAGTATGCCCACACCTGCTCTGCGCCTCACCATGAGCAACTCCAGAGTGGAAGAGAGTCCAACCCCTCTCGAGAGAACTGGTACCAGAACCCAGGCTGTGTGTCGAGGCAAGTCCGACTATATCTAGTCGGAACTTCTCTACCTCGCACACCAGCTCGGTTCCTTCCTGCAAGAGAGGTGACATTCCACGTCCCTAGAGCTAGCTTCTGCAGCCGAGGATCAGACCGCCAGGGTCCCCGCCTTTGGCTGCTGCCCAGCTCACATTGCACCCGACCTTTGGCCCCTCCCATGGGTGGTGAGCCCATGAGAAGGGGACCCACGTTGCCTCTTCGGGCTGAGCCCGGCCGGGCCCCATGGGTGTAGGCCCGGCCACCAGGCGCTTGCCAACGAGCCCCACCTCCAGGCCTGGCTCCAGAGGGAGGCCCCGGTGACCCGCGTCCGGGCAAGGGAAACTTAGATCCATTCATTTTTATCATCATAAGGGCTCTTTGAGCCGTGCTTTGTCTGGTCCCTCACCTAGAACCTTTTTGCCATGGGTGACCCTGACAGGGGCATAAAGCCCCAGACAACTTAGCTCCTAGGATCATTGGGACACACAAACCCCTCCACCACGGTAAGGTGACGGCTCGCGGAGGGGTTACATTGACAATAAGTCATCAATGTTTTAAATTCAAATTTTATTGCGCACGATAACACCAAGACCTGCCTCTTTTCACACATTAGCCAATCAGAGTGATCATTCGGCTGCTGCCCTATCTATCGATCTATCGATCGAGAGAGAGAGATTAAATGTTGGCTGCATCCACGAAAGAATAGCGCTAGCTTGTAAACTGTGAGAGTAAAGTGTTCAACTGAAATTTTTTTTCCCACTTTTGTTTTTTTTGGGGGGGGTCATTTAAGCGTGAATTACTTTTGATGTTTGAATGTAGTTTTTCTGCCCGTACCTGTTCAGAATGTCTTTGCATGTCGTCTGTGTGTGCACTTCTTTCCTTGGCGTTTTAAGCATGGTGAGCCACTTTAAATGGAAATATACTTGACATTTAGGAGGAGATGTAATCAGCGTCCATTAGAAAGCAGCTGATTTCCTCCTCGGAGCTCCCACTGCCTTCACCAGCCACCACCCCACCCTACCTCCCCACCCTCCCTGCCACTCCATCTATTTTCCATCCCTCTCGTCAGTATATCATTTCTTCCTCACTCTTGTGATTTATTTCTTTTCCGCCCGTACACCGCTGCCAGCTCCTCTGTCTCCTTTTCAATTGGATTTACCTGTACGCTCTCCTCCGCCTCCTCCTCCCATCGCTCCTTTTTACCGTCTTTTCCCAACGCCCCCGCCGGGGCGTCGTAGCTGAAGAATAGACGTCTGATTTCATTTCCATGTTTCTCCTCGACGTCATTACCGAGGCTCATTGTCGAAAACACGGCGGCGTCCTTGTATCGGGGCAAATCATGCAAAGTAGTGAATCATCGGCGGTGGTGTTTGGGGAGGGGGGCTACATTGTGATTTAAAAGGAAGCATACAAACAAATCCGCAATGATTGATGTTGAAACTCAGCTGTGAGTCAGGACCCCTCGGTGTATTGGAGTAGTTGATGACTTGATTACGGCATGCGCTTGCTGTAGATTGGTTGTCTTCTCTGACGTACTTCTACCGAGGATTGGGGATATGAAAACACAAAACGGATCATAGGAGATTCACTAAGTAAGAAAGAAAAATCCCGCACTGTCTTGTATTCCATTCCTGTGGGGATGACGTCATCAAAATTTGTACCCAAGTTGGGATCTCTAACCTGGTGTTTCCTTACTTTTACATGTTAAACCAAGGCCTATACGGGATTTTACATTAGAATAATCTTGCAGCACACCACCAAAAACATATACAAATATTTTACCAACATTTATTGAAACCATCATGTCATCCATCCGTAGTTATGCTAGTTATTGCAACATGCGCAGGGGAGTCTACTCACCAGTTTAATGGGTTTATGGGTGAAATTCCGCATTAGTGCCAACGGTACGAATACAATGGCTTTCAAGAGGCGGTTCCTCACCTGAATTGTGTGCAAATTGGAGCACACTAAATTTCAAAATAAAATTGCCATTTGAAGTCATACAAAAAAAGAACAAGTACTGCTGTGTTGTGCCGGAGAAAAGTTTATATATATTTGCCAAAAAGAGGAAGCGAAACCACCCTGTTACATTCACACCCCTCTATTATTAGTTCCATCGGGGAATAATGTCAACATCTACTGCAGCAACTTACCTTTAAAGTGAAG
Organism: Hippocampus mohnikei; assembly: GCA_026261675.1. Lineage (NCBI taxonomy): Eukaryota > Metazoa > Chordata > Actinopteri > Syngnathiformes > Syngnathidae > Hippocampus > Hippocampus mohnikei. Next base: position 6,538,185 of record JAKGUB010000348.1, read on the forward strand.
TCAATGCGCATACAGTACATAGACGGACGAGAAGGGAGAAGTTATTGCTGGTGACGGGCAAACTTGAAATTGCCGCCGGAAATTTCTTTGGAGACGTCATTAGCGAACAGTTCCTAGAAAATATATTCAGCACATTCCTCTAAGAGCCCAAGTTGGTGAGGCGGCTCAGGTGGTCTTCCTTCTTTTGGTGCTGTTTACTGGCGGCTTGCAAACTGACCTTCTTCTCATCGTAGACGAGTGTTGGCTGCGTGCCTGTGGAGCGGGGCTGCTCCACCTGCGTTGCGCAGGATGACTACATTCCCGTAAGCCCTGATGTTGCGTACGGTTACAAATACGGCATTAACAACATTAACGAGTGAATGGTTTTCAATTGGATGTCCGGGATTCGGGTATCTCCTGTATAGCGGAAGTAAAGCCCCTGTCACACCTTGACGATTTAGCCAGCGTATCGTAGGAAAAATTTGGCAAATACGCTGGCGCACGTCGAATAAGTTATGGGTAAGTTTTGTATACGTAACAGCACGCTGAAGCACGCTGGTATACGTCGGCACGTCGAGGTCGTTGGTATCGTCACGTCGAGGTCGTAATTTTAAGCATGCTTAAAATTTCTCGACGACTCTCGGCGTGCTTCGACGATACCAACGTGCTTCAGCGTGCTGTTACGTATACAAAACTTACCCATAACTTATTCGACGTACGCCAGCGCATTTGCCAAATTTTTCCTACGCCGGCATACGCTGGCTAAATCGTCAGGTGTGACAGGGGCTTGAAACGCCGAGCGCCAGCCTTTTATAGACTACGCCACGTGATCGCCGGGCAATACGCTGCTGCACGCTATGCATAAATTAGACTATCGCTGGGCATAAGTTGTGTACGCCGGCAACACGCTAGGCATTCGTTGGAATAAGTTATCTATAAGTTATCGAACGTTCTATATAATTTACTGATACGTTATGTATCGTCCAGCCCGTTATGAATGCGCTATGTATACGCCCAAAATTGAAAAAAATCGATAATTCAGCGTATGCCAGCGTTTTAGGGAAAATCTGAACGTCGGCATACGCTGGCTGAATCGTCAAGGTGTGACAGGGCCTTAACGCTTGACAGTGAAATTGTAATTTCAGTCGAAAACAGCGGGTAAAAGTTTGCCCAACTTGGCGGCTGCCTGAGATTGCTGAACAAATTCTGGTTATTTCTGATTACACGACCGCAATAATAATTCAGAATACCATCTTTTGACAAGTCGTATAGCATACTTTGTATTGTTGCATTAAAAAAAAAAAAAAAGAAAGAAATACAATTGCCGTTTAGTTCTCCGTTAACCTGAAAATTGGCATTTTAGAAACTCTTTCCGATGTTCATATTCCGGTTGTAGCACTGGTTAATCTGATTGAGTGAGTTGTGTGGAATGGAATACAAATTGAATGGGAGGGATGCGGCGAGGTTAGGAAGGTCGGCAAGGGCCGGTTAGAGCAAAAACATCAAGTATGTGCAAAGTAGACTTTGAGAAGGAAGAAGCACGCTGCCCTTTTGGCCTCAGTAAACATGAAAATAAACTGGTCGATAAAGTGTTTTCCTTTAAAAGCTTCTTCTGTGAATAGAAATTTGTCATCTGTTGCCGTTCCGTCAGTGAACTCTCCACATCCACAAGTGACACGGCTGTCACTTTTCCCCCCAACCGATGGAACGATAATTATGCGCCCCCGCAAGCATAACGTGACGCACTCGGAAAAAGAAATGTGAAGTTAAAGTTAATCTATTTCTCCGTCTGTGCGCCGTGCGAGATTGATGGACGGGAACGCCGTCGAACGCCTTCAAGGCAACGCGGTGAAGGTCAAGTGGATTTCAAGATTTCACAAGCAAAGTGATGCGCGGAAGTCTTTATTTTTATTTTTTCTTTGAAGAGGGCAGCTGTCAGGATTTGAACTCTTAAGGCATATATATATGTATGTATATGCACAGTGATCGATCCATACTGACAGGATTTGTTGGAACCCTCATATCAGTGTGTTAATAATGCAGGAGTTTGTTCTCTGTGGGCCTCCAACAAGTCATTTCTCGCTGACTTTGTGGCACTTTTGCACTGAATCTTTTGCGTTTATATTCACAAATGTATGCTCCCCTTTCAAAAATATAGGACTGAACATAATGTGAACACTTACATTTTTCGACCACTTCTTTCGGGGCAGGATTTTGCCGGGTGATGATAATGACCGTGCGCAACACCATCCTGCATACCACAACTCTAATGTGTGCTGTTCCAAATGAAAACTATCTTTGCCCCAAGCCGTTTCAGTGTAGAAATAGTGTACACGCCATGTGAAACTTTTGGATGTTCTTTTTTCTTTTTTTGCAATGAATTGTTTTTGGTGTTTGTCCTTCTCTAAAGTGCTCTGTAATGACGCCATCACTCAGAAGACAATTCTTCTAATCCGGGCAGCATTTACTGTTGTTGAGCAAAAGAATGCTGTTTTCTTTATTGGAACGGACAGTTAAGCTTCTTTTCATTTCTAAAAGCCCGCACATCAGACGGGAGGGGAAGATGTTTAGACGCAGCTTATACCAGCAGATTCAAAGCCATCAAAAGCGACGGCCGAGCCACGGGGGCGGAGGAAACTGAGCGCTCGTCCTTCGTCAGGCCATTTGTAAAGATTTCTTCCAGACGAAGAATATATATCTCCTCTGCTCATCCTGACTTTTACTTTCTTATGGCTCAGGAGGCGATTAATCAGTATAATGCATTTAACCAATTATGCCTGATTTGATCTGGCTGCGGGGCTAATTTAATAGATATCCTCTGTGATTTACGAGGGGATGTTTATTGCGAGGATGCGCCAATGTTCAAATGGACGATAAGGCGCTTTGAAGGGATTGCGAGATATGCTACGTCCAAGCTGACGTCTCTGGATAACAATGAAAAGTAGATATATAGATATATATTAAAAAAAAAAAACTTTTATCCTTTCGAAATATGACTAGCTGCACTTTTTTCTTAAACCAAAAGAAAATGCATTTCTCCCCAAAGTCTAGGTAGAAGAAAACTACTTTTTTGGCGTTTCTTAAAAGTATCTCATGAAATCATAGCTTTTCTAGCTTTTTTCCCCTTCACATTCACTTTTAAACTTTATTCTTGTAAAAATCACCAACTTATTCTCAAAAATGTCCCCTATGACCATACACAAGGCGCATCGGATTTTAAGGCGCACTGTGAGCTTTTAAGAAAACGGAAGGCTTTTAGGTGCGCCTTTTAGTGCGGAAAATACGGTACTATTATATCCTACAAAGTTTTGACTCAAAAAAAATATATTTATACAGTCTTTAAGTAACACATATATAAATGAAATCCTGCATGCTTTGAACTCCCCCGTTGCTGTCGCTTCCGGTCCATTCCATATATTTCTACTCATCTTTTCACCTGCCGGATATGCCCGCTGTACAACCAACACACACTCCACTCACGCACGTCAATGCTCACACCCACCCACAGACGGGGCATTCAGTTCCACCAGCTTGTCAGCGTGTGACTGATTGATGACTCGCCAGAAGGCTGAGTATTGTTGATGTCAGGAACAGGACAGGTCTTCCAGACCACAGTGAAAGTGGGGCGGGGGAGAGATTGATGTCTCTTTCTTTCACTCCCACCCAACACTTCCATCTTTATCGCGAGCTTCCACTCTCCTTGACCCTCCCAATGATCACCGTGAGGCATTCTGAAGCGTTTCATTACAAAAAGTTACTCTTTTTTTTCTTCTTCTTGCCCCACAGTGCTCACAGCTGTGCGGTCAGTCATGGACGGACGGCGTTTAGTTGCACGTCAGCTTTGTCTCATTTTTGAGCTCGGGTGTGCGTGAGCCGGGACGTGGGCAGAGCCGTAATTCAGAAAAGTGACCGAGTTACTTCTTGCTACAAATGTGCCATCGAGAATTGGAGGCGCTAGAGACAAAAAACAAACAACAAAAGTAATTTTTACATTTTATTTGTAATTCCTGCGATCTTTTGAACAAAGTACAGCTGGTCTCGCAAGGTTAAAATCTTAAAGAAGAATTTTGAGAAAAATGTTTTTTGAAATTAGTCGTAATACTTGTGTTGCATCATGAACGTTCATCGTTAGTTTCATTAACACATTTTTGGGGAGAACTGTGATGAATCAACCCCCCCAATGCCCCCCCCAAAATCAAATTTTATCTCTTTCTCTGATGATACTTTATAAAAAAGACAAATATGACACCAATATATTTTTTTTCTTGAGAGAATATAGTACACACAAAAAAAAACAAATCTTGTGAACTCTCTTTGTAGAAGAGTCTCGCCTGCGTGCATACTTTTCTTCCCCTCTATTTTTCCTGCTCGTCTCTGTGGGCGGAATTAATGATCTGACGCGGGATGTGCCCTTTCCCTCGCCCCAACCAGCTGTAGCACAACGTTTGCATTAATACGAGCTAATGCGGGGACCGCCCGGTGTTCACCCCTGGCCAGGTGTTCCGTGGCACCGGGAAATTTAATGACCTGACCAGGGGGAAGCCACCCTTTCCTTGGCCACATGCTGTCTGGCTATGAGGAACCTTCTTAAAATATACATGATGTATTTTAATACTGGGAACTGTCATACAAGTAAGATGGAACCCAGGGACAGCGAATACAATGAAAACAGCAGGGGTCCCACATTTCAACCCTGTGGAACACCATATGACAACGGGGCAGAACGGGACTGGGACCAACCAGGGCTAACACAAAAAGTTATTTCTAAAAAATAGGATCTAAAGCACTACCTGGTGCCCACCCGGTGCTGCAATTGAGCCAACAGTGTACCGTGGTCCACCTTATTGAATGCTGCAGTTTATTTCTTTCCGTTTGTGTTTTAGTACGTCTCTCTGTTTTTCAATACAGTTTTTCTTTTTTATTATTTTTAAAACTCGTAACAAAAAGTGTCTTTTTGGGGGGCTGAACAGATGCATGGAAATCATTTAAATGGGGAATATTGATATGGGATCCAAGATAATTGAGTTACTTTCTTCCACTGCAGGGCATTCAAAGACCACTTTGTGCCACATGGACAATTTAAATGTCGTTTCATGAGCCATATTGTGAAACGCCATTGCCGCGCCCGTGAACATATTGGAAATGATTTGCCCAATTCCACCCGACCATATGTGGAGCCATACAATCGAGAGAGACGAGGGGAACATACACAAGTCTCGCAAAAGCTCAAATTCAAGACTTTCGTTTGTGCTGACCTGGTTTGTGATCAGTTGGAATCAAATTTAATGTGACAACCTGAATAACTACATTCATATTTCAGTACAACAAAAAATAAAAACAGTGCTGCACAGTGGTGTTAAAATTAAAAGAAATCATTGAATTAATAATGAATACCTGAATTTAAAATATTTAAACTTGATAATTTGGTAAACCGTTTCTTAAAGAAAAAAACCATAAATAATAAACACGTAAATTAATTCAGAATTTTTTTCAAATTGACTGCTCAAAAACTGTATCATACAATGATCATAAAAGAAATAAAAATACAATTCAACCTCTGAAAAGGCACACGGCATTTCAATAATAATAAGTACATTGTCATTAAATTGTTACAGAAATGAATATTGATGAACAATATACAGTAAAACTAGTACAATTAAAATGTTCCCATGTACTACGGTTCATTGTGAGCACCCCTGCAATATTGTGGATGTTTTTGTGATCACTTTTTGGGATGGTTTTACTCACTGCAATGCTCTCGCATTTGACGCTAGGAGAACAGCAAAACACAAGAAGTTAGTTGCTGCTGTCGGCCCCAGCTCACACACACACACACACACACACACACACACACACACACACACACACACACACACACACACACACACACACACACACACAATACAGCTGATCTTCTCTTTAAATTTTATATTTACATTTTCTTTAAATATGTTTCCAGTGCTTTTAAAATGTGTTGGGAATATTAAACAATGAGTGTGTTTGTCTGTCTAAAGTACATTGCAAATTCAAATCGGATGTGTCTGGAACGTACGTGGTAGGCTGGGGATTCACTATTGACCGCACATTTTTTATCTTCCAAACAGTTTGGTGTGGAAAACAAAAAAAAACAAATATTATGGAAGCCAAATGTAGTTTCATTTCAACCCCTTAGTCACGTTGTTAGTGTAGGCGGAGATCCCCCCACCGTCCAACATCACAACGTAGCATATGTGAAATGACGACAGGGATGAGTCTGGGAAATCGACTCAAGGTGTGCTCCCTAAGGCTTTATGAAGGAGGATGCAAAAGGGAAAAAAAAGAGTAATGCTTGCAAAACAACATATTGCTTCATGTTTTAATTAGAGCCAGTTAATGTTCCGTGAAGACTGGTGTAGTCGTCGCAAAGACAAGCTGTTCTGATCTAAAATGTGTGTACATGTGTGTGTGTGTGTGTGTGTGCGCGCATTAAAGTTGCAGTGGCCAAACGCCCGTTGTGCGCGCGTCCAGCCTCCGGGAGAACACCATTAGTCTGTTGCAAAACTTTTTGTCTTTGATCAAATCTTGAGAAACTTTTTGAGAAACTCCCCTTGTGCACGCAATTATCTGACAAAAACACACAATAACACCAAAGAGGCCATCTTGTGACGCCGAGTTTTAAAGTAGATAACAGGAAGCAACAACATCAGAGCATTCGGATGGTAGCGGGATTTTAGTTCTGGCCGCATTGTCGAACTGTGTTTCCTTAAAAGTGGACATTGTGTGTAAAAAGGACTTTTTAATAGCTTGAATTTTAAAAATAATTGAGTCCCATCAGGCAACATTTTTTGAAGCATGTTCTTCCACAACATATTACATAAAAAAAAAAAAAATTCCAACTCGTTACGAGGTTTAAGAAAATGACATGTAACCCCATCACCACTTCCAAAAAAGGCACATTTTTGTTCTCTCAAACTCTAATTTTAATCGCTGACATTTTGACATTTTTAGGACTATGGGCTCTCTATTTTTAGATGGCACAGCTGTGCTGGAGCGTAAAAAGTGGCTCATCTTGATTTTCATGCCGATGCAAGCCTGTTTTGGCCCCTTTATGTATTTGGCAGACTGCACTGTGCCTGCTGGAACCACGTCGATTGGCGCTGATGGTGTCATATAATTTTGGTGTATTTGATCGGGGAAAGTATCAATACTCAGTCTAGCCTACCCCGTTGTAGGTTGACATTGGGGATGAAAATAGATCCCCATGACGTTTTAGAAATAGCATTTATGTAAACAATAGAACTTTAATAAAATGCAATTTTTATTGACACTTTTAGAAAAATATGCATTTATTTTAAAAAATACTTTTGGTTTAAAGAAATGCCTACTTGCTTTCAACTGATAATGACTCTCATGAAGTGCAATGGTTCCAGCCGTCTCCTACCCAGAGACGGCTGGGATAGGCTCCAGCACCCCCTGCGACCCTTGTGATAATAAGCTGATCGGAAAATGGATGGATAGATGGATCAATTGATATCTTACTAATCTGTACCAGAACTCCATCAAGTCAGCAACGTGTATAAAAACTAAATAGATTTAAAACTACACCTACATTCGTATGTTGTATGTGTGCCTTTGAGTGGTAGGCCCTGGGTAGGCGACATCAAAAGTCGGAGGGCATTGCAGAGCATCACAGTATGTGAGCTTTGTATTCGAAACTTGTACGTTGGAGCACTCGTGAGTCAAGGCGCAGTTTTACGATGGCAACGGTTGGTTTGAGCTGCCTGGCCTTTTGCGTTTTGTGACCAAGTGACCAACGTGAAAATTGCATCCAGCTTTTACAGCCACAAAATAAATAAATAAAAAATGGAGGAGGCCATGTTTGTCAACGAAGTGTTTCGAAGCCTCGCCCCCGTTGCGCTCTGTGCCACTGAGGACAAACATGTTGTCGGTGTTATGAAGCGTTTAAAGGACCCAATAATCTTTTACGAGGTCCTGGATTCTGAACAACTTCTCATAAAAAAACGTTCCAATGGTCGAAACCATCTGCGCACACACACACACACACACACACACACACACACACACACACACACACACACACACACACACACACACACACACACAGAATGACACTTTTATTTAACCCATACATAGTGTCCTTGCCCTGAGCTGCCATGGGCAAATGGGGAGCGCTCCGAAATGGCGGAATCTGGTCACCGACGCGCAAACGTGGCACCGGCATGGACGCAAATGTGCCAACTGGTCCCCGAGAGCGTGTGATGAGAGCACAGCGCATCAAAAGGACGCCGAGGAAGAGTCATCCCGTGACGGGATGAGATCAGACAGCCCTCGCGCTCTTTCACCTCTTCACTCCCGTTCCACACACGACTGCCTGTCCAAGCAGTTACATTTAATAGTGTTCATCTGAAGTGACACAACTCTTTCTAGAAGCCATTTACCAGTGGCAGGCTGTGAATTCGGCACTGATGCAGATTATGAAATGCGTTCATCTGTGCAGAACACTACAGTTGTATTTGCAAGTGGTAGTTGGCTGGAACAAGTGGCGCTCTGACTAACCAATCGGAAGACGGAAAATGCTGGCAACATCTAAAATCGGATTGTTTGAAGAATCAGTCCCAGTGGGAGAGCAGCGGACTCTGAAGGCTCTGAGCAGATTCAATTAACATGGCTGGAATCGACTTGGGTTTTTAAAAAAAACATTTTAAAATATGATGGGATTTCTTTTATTGATTCGTGTATCTTAAATTATAAAAATGTTTCTACATACAGTATGCAAAAATACAAGACAACTGTGAGTAAAAAGGCAGCTGGAGGAGAGTGAGGGACGAACGGAGGCCCTGGCGAGAGGCTTCCAAGTGGTGGGGGTCGAGGTGAAAAAAAATTGATGAAAGCAGAGGTTCCACTCCCAGGCAAGCTTATACGACGGTACCTTGAAATTGGAGTTGAATTCATTACAAGCTTGTAACTCAATGTACCCGTATATGAAATACATTTTTAAAACCAATATGTTCAAAACCCAGTTTTTTAAAATACATTTTCTTTTATTAAGTTTTATGTTTTTACAACACAGCTGTTTTCTGTGTGCGCAAAAAAAAAATGTTGGTGGCTGGAACACAAAACATTCATATCTCAAATCATCTTTCCTCATTAAAAAAAAAATAGTGGAAATGCTATCTCGCCGTAAATAAGCAACAAAAAGAATTGTTTGTGCACTTTTCGAAAGAATATTGTAATAACATAATTTAATAGCATATAAAGAATTAATAAGCTTTTGCATCATGATTAGTTAATTATGGCTCTTTCTGCTGTGTGCAACTTGGCCATTAGAGGGCAGTATAATACGCTCGACAGGAAGTGGCAAAAATGGCCGTCCCTTGAGATGGAGAAAATCGAGTGGATTTAACTGTTGAACTCACATTCCATATATATAGTAGTAATCCGAATGCTGTGTTTAGACTGGTGGGGCCGCATAGAACATATTCTTGTGAAGAACATTTTTGACTTGACTTCAATGACTCATTTTTATTCATCGCAGCGAGATGCAATTTTGTCCTGAACTGCCACCTGCTGTCGACTGAAATTGGCGTCAATGTGTCCATGGGCCCAGCTTGTGAATTTCACAGCTCATTGATTTTTTTGGGTTTGGTCACATTACGTTTATATTCATTCTACAACACACAATATTAAATGGTAATGCCGTGTTTACATTAAAGGAGGTACATAGACATGCGTATCATTGCATAGATTCTTTTTTTTTTTTTTACTTGACTTTGGCTTTAAAGTCTTATTATGTTGAAGAATTGTTCTCTACCTGCCGAAAGTCACGTCACACGTATCTCAAGGCGCCACCGTATACGAGTAAAGGGATTTACAAGCTTGGTCACAGAACAAATTAAACCTGGAAGTTAAGGCACCACTGTATGGCATAGTTACTCAAATCATAGTCTGTTATGTACAGTTAATAAAGTTTATAGGATGGCGACAGTTGAATTTTTAAATGATTTTCTCTGGGGGAAATGACAGAAATGAGCACCAGCAGTGACTTTGGTGGTTGCACTGTATGGCCTTGAATGAGTTGTAGCTTTTGGGTTTTGACACACATCTTTGTGACATGTGGATGGAAGAGAGCTGGAAGGTTAAAGACTCTGACAAAGGGAACTACTAGTCTGTTTATCTTTTTATTTTTATTTTTTTTTGCGACGTGTCATGTCTCGGGGGGCTCGTACAGTACGAGTGCCAACGTGGCTTTAGCGGCACAAGCGCCCACATTCAACGACACCAAGGCTGTCTTCAAGCGTGAGGGACTGCTCGTCATTGGCAGCCTCGGGGAAGACGTCTCCTTTCATTAACGTCTCGCCGTCCGTTGGAATATCCGTGCGGCCATCTCGCCACCAGCGGTGTTCAGTGTAGCGCGCGTACAAACTACCAGTTAGTTGCTAACACTTCAGTGTGTTTTTATCCTTCAGTTGTTTGGGTCACAAGAAACGTCAGAGAGAAAATTGACTTTAATTGCCGCATACAACTAGACTGGTACCTTGATTGCAAGTGCCCCACCGTATGGATTTTCCAAGTTACAAGCCATTGCTTTGTAGTTTTTTTTTTGTTGCTGTGTTGCTAGTCAAAAATTGATTAACACGATTTCAATGGATAACGCCGGTTTTAAACCTGAGTAATTTGAACCACCGGTAACTATACTTTACTTAATTGGAAAAGGTGCTCACCCGAATGTGTACATGCACATCCACAAATACTGGCTGGATACAAATGTACCCAATGGTTGCACGAGTCTTGTCGGCACAGCATGGAAGAAACAAAGCAATTTTCCCCACTTTTCCTATCTACAAATTTATATTACTTTGACCTTTTTCTCATCGGGTCTTTCCATTTATTTCATTCAGAAAACTGCTGATGGCTCTCTGCATTTTTTTTTGTGTATGTGGGGGTAGTCGGGGGGTGTTGAGGAATGAGGTCAGGTGGTCGGATGCAACGTCTACAACAGCACTTTTTGCTCCTAATTCACTCAAGAGCAAATAGAGTGGCAGACTAACCTCGCAGCAGCATGTTTCATTTTCCGTAATACAAATGGTCAAATGGATGCGTGTGCTCAAAAGAGGTTTGATGTTTTTTGTGCTCCTGCTTCCTGGGCAGGTGGCAAAATTGCAACACATTTCAAACAATTTTCCAGTGGGAAATGCTGGGTCCCTGGCCCTTGCTATATTTCATTACCATGACGACTAGCACTTGGACTAGAGTGGTTTCTACTTGTTGGGGGAGGGGGGGTAGAATGAGTCTGTGTGTTGGGGTTGGGTATTTTAACTCCTGGAGACAGCACCTCTCAAACAACATAGACACGCCAAACACAAATGCCAACACCATGTCACCAGCTTCAATCAAGTAAACGCCACTTAGCAGAAGCTAACACAATTGAGTATCCACCAAAACGCATTGCAGCTCTGCTTACCCTTCTACTCGGACATGACAGCAGTGGTGTCTCACCCACGGTGGGATGTGGTTGTCTCTGCATGAAGTGTCTCAAGTGGTGTGGTCTACATGCTTGAAAGTGGCTCTGGATCTTCACCCAGCCGAGCTGCTCAAATCATAGACAGAGAAACTGAGTGGGTTTTATTTTTGTGTGTGTGTGTGTGGGAGGAGGGGTTATGGAAATTAGCACCGCTGTTCCAAAAAAGTGCCGAATTGCTCTCACAGAGACATATTTTCAGAAATATAAAAAAGATTTACTTGGCTGCATAACGTCATACTTGATAAGTCAAAGAGCCCCAAGTATTTGTTCACAAGCATTCAAAAGTCAATTTTACATTGATTGTCCCCTTTGAAGATCAGTGCAAATATGGCCTGTGATTGAGGATGTTTCTTTGTGTGGCGCTCTCGTTCTCTCTAATTTCTAGTGGTGGAGTTAATGGGCCTTTAACCTTGTGTCAATAGCTGGGGGCTTTGGTGCCATCGCCCACACCACAATTACTCCCTCCCCAATTAGGCAGGCCGGGGAAATGTGTGCATGTGGAGTGGTGTGTATAAAGAGATACTCACCACTGCATAGCCTGAAGTGCCAGGGAAAACTGACTTTTTTTTTTTTTGATAACGAAGATAATGGAATCCAGAACAATGTCGCCACATACACACTTTCGAAAGCCAACGACCTCGCAGCCACAAACAGTAATGATCATAATAGTAATAATGGTTGTTGTGATGCGAACAGACAGATTCCCACAGGGGGGGCTTGTTGAGATGACTCGAGCAGATTATTAGTGTCGCGCAAGATTTGGAGTGATTAGTCTTGTCAAGATGGCGTCGTTTGATAGCCGCAAGAGCTTAGGGCTTCTCATCATATTGTTTTGAAGCAGACATGATGCTTTTTTTAATTTTTTTTACCCTTTTAAACCAGTTCCAAGATGTTTAAAAAAAAAAAAAAAGGTCTCTGGCAGTCTTCTGACGAACAGAACATGCGTCTCGCGCAAATGGACTGCATGCATGTGACATATCTAGCTCCAGTTTGGTGTTACAGGCTATTTCGCCGCTCATCCTTTGTGCCTCCGCTGTACCGCTGATCATTACTTACTACAAACATTCACCTTACAAACATTTGGGACACACCAACGCATCTGTGTTAATTAAAATTTGTGCCGGGCAGCACTTAGGTCTTCTGGGTGAAATGCAATATAATTACTGCAAGAAGAAGAAAAGTTTCAACTTACCGGTACTTCTAGTAGTCGCTCCCCACGGAGCAGTAAAGGAAATATGCCTGTGAGTATGTGTCGCTGCTCTGTGGTCCTTGCCCTGAGCTGCCATGGGCAAATGGGGAGCGCTCCGAAATGGCGGAATCTGGTCACCGACGCGCAAACGTGGCACCGGCATGGACGCAAATGTGCCAACTGGTCCCCGAGAGCGTGTGATGAGAGCACAGCGCATCAAAAGGACGCCGAGGAAGAGTCATCCCGTGACGGGATGAGATCAGACAGCCCTCGCGCTCTTTCACCTCTTCACTCCCGTTCCACACACGACTGCCTGTCCAAGCAGTTACATTTAATAGTGTTCATCTGAAGTGACACAACTCTTTCTAGAAGCCATTTACCAGTGGCAGGCTGTGAATTCGGCACTGATGCAGATTATGAAATGCGTTCATCTGTGCAGAACACTACAGTTGTATTTGCAAGTGGTAGTTGGCTGGAACAAGTGGCGCTCTGACTAACCAATCGGAAGACGGAAAATGCTGGCAACATCTAAAATCGGATTGTTTGAAGAATCAGTCCCAGTGGGAGAGCAGCGGACTCTGAAGGCTCTGAGCAGATTCAATTAACATGGCTGGAATCGACTTGGATTAAAAAAAAAAAACTATTTTAAAATATGATGGGATTTCTTTTATTGATTCGTGTATCTTAAATTATAAAAATGTTTCTACATACAGTATGCAAAAATACAAGACAACTGTGAGTAAAAAGGCAGCTGGAGGAGAGTGAGGGACGAACGGAGGCCCTGGCGAGAGGCTTCCAAGTGGTGGGGGTCGAGGTTCCACTCCCAGGCAAGCTTATACAACGGTACCTTGAAATTGGAGTTGAATTCATTACAAGCTTGTAACTCAATGTACCCGTATATGAAATACATTTTTAAAACCAATATGTTCAAAACCCAGTTTTTTAAAATACATTTTCTTTTATTAAGTTTTATGTTTTTACAACACAGCTGTTTTCTGTGTGCGCAAAAAAAAAAAGGTTGGTGGCTGGAACACAAAACATTCATATCTCAAATCATCTTTCCTCATTAAAAAAAAAATAGTGGAAATGCTATCTCGCCGTAAATAAACAACAAAAAGAATTGTTTGTGCACTTTTCAAAAGAATATTGTAATAACATAATTTAATAGCATATAAAGAATTAAAAAGCTTTTGCATCATGATTAGTTAATTATGGCTCTTTCTGCTCTGTGCAACTTGGCCATTAGAGGGCAGTATAATACGCTCGACAGGAAATGGCAAAAATGGCCGTCCCTTGAGATGGAGAAAATCGAGTGGATTTAACTGTTGAACTCACATTCCATATATATACTATTAATCCGAATGCTGTGTTTAGACTGGTGGGGCCGCATAAAACATATTCTTGTGAAGAACATTTTTTACTTGACTTCAATGACTCATTTTTATTCATCGCAGCGAGATGCAATTTTGTCCTGAACTGCCACCTGCTGTCGACTGAAATTGGCGTCAATGTGTCCATGGGCCCAGCTTGTGAATTTCACAGCTCATTGATTTTTTGGGGTTTGGTCACATGACGTTTAGATTCATTCTACAACACACAATATTAAATGGTAATGCCGTGTTTACATTAAAGGGGGTACATAGACATGCGTATCATTGCATAGATTCTTTTTTTTTTTTTTACTTGACTTTGGCTTTAAAGTCTTATTATGTTGAAGAATTGTTCTCTACCTGCCGAAAGTCACGTCACACGTATCTCAAGGCGCCACCGTATACGAGTAAAGGGATTTACAAGCTTGGTCACAGAACAAATTAAACCTGGAAGTTAAGGCACCACTGTATGGCATAGTTACTCAAATCATAGTCTGTTATGTACAGTTAATAAAGTTTATAGGATGGCGACAGTTTTTAAATGATTTTCTCTGGGGGAAATGACAGAAATGAGCACCAGCAGTGACTTTGGTGGTTGCACTGTATGGCCTTGAATGAGTTGTAGCTTTTGGGTTTTGACACACATCTTTGTGACATGTGGATGGAAGAGAGCTGGAAGGTTAAAGACTCTGACAAAGGGAACTACTAGTCTGTTTATCTTTTTATTTTTATTTTTTTTTGCGACGTGTCATGTCTCGGGGGGCTCGTACAGTACGAGTGCCAACGTGGCTTTAGCGGCACAAGCGCCCACATTCAACGACACCAAGGCTGTCTTCAAGCGTGAGGGACTGCTCGTCATTGGCAGCCTCGGGGAAGACGTCTCCTTTCATTAACGTCTCGCCGTCCGTTGGAATATCCGTGCGGCCATCTCGCCACCAGCGGTGTTCAGTGTAGCGCGCGTACAAACTACCAGTTAGTTGTTAACACTTCAGTGTGTTTTTATCCTTCAGTTGTTTGGGTCACAAGAAACGTCAGAGAGAAAATTGACTTTAATTGCCGCGTACAACTAGACTGGTACCTTGATTGCAAGTGCCCCACCGTATGGATTTTCCAAGTTACAAGCCATTGCTTTGTAGTTTTTTTTTTTGTTGCTGTGTTGCTAGTCAAAAATTGATTAACACGATTTCAATGGGTAACGGCGGTTTTAAACCTGAGTAATTTGAACCACCGGTAACTATACTTTACTTAATTGGAAAAGGTGCTCAGCCGAATGTGTACATGCACATCCACAAATACTGGCTGGATAAAAATGTACCCAATGGTTGCACGAGTCTTGTCGGCACAGCATGGAAGAAACAAAGCAATTTTCCCCACTTTTCCTATCTACAAATTTGTATTACTTTGACCTTTTTCTCATCGGGTCTTTCCATTTATTTCATTCAGAAAACTGCTGATGGCTCTCTGCATTTTTTTGTGTATGTGGGGGTAGTCGGGGGGTGTTGAGGGATGAGGTCAGGTGGTCGGATGCAACGTCTACAACAGCACTTTTTGCTCCTAATTCACTCAAGAGCAAATAGAGTGGCAGACTAACCTCGCAGCAGCATGTTTCATTTTCCGTAATACAAATGGTCAAATGGATGCGTGTGCTCAAAAGAGGTTTGATGTGTTTTGTGCTCCTGCTTCCTGGGCAGGTGGCAAAATTGCAACACATTTCAAACAATTTTCCAGTGGGAAATGCTGGGTCCCTGGCCCTTGCTATATTTCATTACCATGACGACTAGCACTTGGACTAGAGTGGTTTCTACTTGTTGGGAGGGGGGGGGGGGTAGAATGAGTCCGTGTGTTGGGGTTGGGTATTTTAACTCCTGGAGACAGCACCTCTCAAACAACACTGATTGTTTGTGGCGAATAGACACGTCAAACACAAATGCCAACACCATGTCGCCAGCTTCAATCAAGTAAACGCAGCTTAGCAGAAGCTAACACAATTGAGTATCCACCAAAACGCATTGCAGCTCTGCTTACCCTTCTACTCGGACATGACAGCAGTGGTGTCACACCCACGGGGAGATGTGGTTGTCTCGGCATGATAGTGTCTCAGGTGGTGTGGTCTGCATGCTTGAAAGTGGCTCTGGATCTTCACCCAGCCGAGCTGCTCAAATCATAGACAGAGAAACTGAGTGGGTTTTATTTTTGTGTGTGTGTGTGTGTGGGAGGAGGGGTTATGGAAATTAGCACCGCTGTTCCAAAAAAGTGCCGAATTGCTCTCACAGAGACATATTTTCAGAAATATAAAAAAGATTTACTTGGCTGCATAACGTCATACTTGATAAGTGGGCAAGTCAAAGAGCCCCAAGTATTTGTTCGCAAGCATTCAAAAGTCAATTTTACATTGATTGTCCCCTTTGAAGATCAGTGCAAATATGGCCTGTGATTGAGGATGTTTCTTTGTGTGGCGCTCTCGTTCTCTCTAATTTCTAGTGGTGGAGTTAATGGGCCTTTAACCTTGTGTCAATAGCTGGGGGCTTTGGTGCCATCGCCCACACCACAATTACTCCCTCCCCAATTAGGCAGGCCGGGGAAATGTGTGCATGTGGAGTGGTGTGTATAAAGAGATACTCACCACTGCATAGCCTGAAGTGCCAGGGAAAACTGACTTTTTTTTTTTTTGATAACGAAGATAATGGAATCCAGAACAATGTCGCCACATACACACTTTCGAAAGCCAACGACCTCGCAGCCACAAACAGTAATGATCATAATAGTAATAATGGTTGTTGTGATGCGAACAGACAGATTCCCACAAGGGGGGCTTGTTGAGATGACTCGAGCAGATTATTAGTGTCGCGCAAGATTTGGAGTGATTAGTCTTGTCAAGATGGCGTCGTTTGATAGCCGCAAGAGCTTAGGGCTTCTCATCATATTGTTTTGAAGCAGACATGATGCTTTTTTAAATTTTTTTTACCCTTTTAAACCAGTTCCAAGATGTTTTAAAAAAAAAAAAAAGGTCTCTGGCAGTCTTCTGACGAACAGAACATGCGTCTCGCGCAAATGGACTGCATGCATGTGACATATCTAGCTCCAGTTTGGTGTTACAGGCTATTTCGCCGCTCATCCTTTGTGCCTCCGCTGTACCGCTGATCATTACTTACTACAAACATTCACCTTACAAACATTTGGGACACACCAACGCATCTGTGTTAATTAAAATTTGTGCCGGGCAGCACTTAGGTCTTCTGGGTGAAATGCAATATAATTACTGCAAGAAGAAGAAAAGTTTCAACTTACCGGTACTTCTAGTAGTCGCTCCCCACGGAGCAGTAAAGGAAATATGCCTGTGAGTATGTGTCGCTGCTCCGTGTGTGCGTTGAAGTATCATTTTCTAAAAACAGCAAAATAATAGCGTTGCATTATGGGATGTGGAGGTCCTTCTTCAATGAACGGTATGCAACACAAACGTCATTCTCTTGTGAGGCTATTTCTGTATTTTTTTTTTTTTTTTTTACCACGAATAGAGTTAGCAGTTGTGACTTTCATTGGAGCCATGCTGAGTGCTAATTTGGAGCAAATAAACAAAGCTACATGCAACGTGTGACGCATGGAGCCCGCGATGGTTTCGCAGCTCGCAACTGCGTGCCCACGCCGAGACGTTTCGCAAATCCTACAGTGTCAACTGCGGTACTTTGTGTGTGAAAAATTTGTGTGTTACCCGATTTGTTTCTGAACCACGTCATTCGGACAAATTTGTTCAAAGCGTTTGCCGTGGTTAACCTACGTTTAAAAAAAAAATGGTCTCCCTTAATTGTGCCGTTTCATTTACCGTCACACTGTGCGGCTATGCGTTAGCCACTTTTTTTTTTGCAGTTCGTGAAATGGGGTCTTTGTGTGAGTTATGGTGCTGGTATCTTAAGCGAGAGAATACAGCCAACCCTAAAAAAAGGTTTGATGGGAGGAAAGGGAATGGAAGGAGCCAAAGCGGGCTTTTGTGGGGCGAGATAAGACGGCATTATCTGTCCTGCTCATTCTCTCTTTGACCAGCGGGGGGTGTGGTGTCTTATCCTCGCTTCCTGCTCAGTGGGTCGCCTTCACAGTCAGACTGAAGGATGGCGCTCGCACCGGGTGTATGTATATGTGTCTGTGTGTTTTACCCCGACACTCACACCAAGCGCGCACACCCACACCAGCTCGCGCCCGCCTAGACAGCCGGCCTATTATCGCGCCGCAGAAGTGCACATTTTCAAACGCGACAACGGGAAGATAGTACAAAAAGAAGTTAGAGCTGAAGGCAAGAACCAAGAGAAAAAAAAAGAGGTCATCTAAGCACAGCAGTGCTTGTGTTTAACATCCCCTCACTACCAGCACTGACCTTTGATTGCTCTTAAGAGCAGGGGCAGACGTTCTCTTTTTAATTCAGTGACTGCACGGGTATGTCGGGGAGAGGGTGTGGAGGGTATTGGGGGGACATAAAAAATGAAACCAAATGGGGCAATCAGTGGAACATCTAAAGGCAAGCTGAGTGATAGACAGACTTGCCCTTGTGTGCTGTTAGTCGGAGAGCCTCAGCCAGTCAGTGCTGCATGTACTCTACTCCATTTTGAGCTGTAAAGGCAACTTGGAGGGAATTAATTGATATTCTCACAATGTCACCCCATGCCTGTATGGGTATTCTCCGGGTAATCCGGTTTCCGCCCACATTCCAAAAACATGCATGGTAGCTTGATTGAACACTCTAAATTATCTCTAGGTGTGATTGTGAGTGTGAATGGTTGTTTGTCTCTGTGTGCCGTGACCCACCTGAGGATAAGCGGCTCGGATATTGGATGGATGGATGGATGGATGGACGGATAGATAGATTGCATGGTACGTTTTCTGTCATTATGATTATTGTTGAAATAATTATTTTGATTAAAAACAAACAAACAAACAAATACAAATTATTCAGTTAACCATTTTAACTACAACTTAAAATGTTGTGGAAAATTCTGTGTTATAATTGGGGTAGGACTCCAAATAAAATGTCTTCAGATACGCATGTTTTCTAATCGGTAGGCTCACAAATGAACACATCCTGTTATACGCTTTGTTTATTGCATGCTGAGTACACTCAAAAATTCTTCCCCCCCCGCCCCAGGATGTCCACAACCTTCCCTTTGAAGGTGATGACATGCAAATTGAACCCCTAAATTTGAAAAGACCCAAAGGAGTCGAGGCACGGCAGATAACGCGTAATACTCCACGATGTCATTTGTCATTAATCCGATACCAAGTATATGCAGTATTGTGTTTGAACTAGGGCAGTGCTTACAGGAGAGACTGACTCCTAAATATCCATCTCATTGCACTCACCAGAGATGCTGGTTATAAAATGCATTTATGTGTGTCGGTCGCCACAGTTTTAGACGTTTTCTCTCAACAGCCAATCAAGCTGATGTCATTTGAAATTTGAAAGACGTCTAGTTTATGTTTCGAAGTGGCGCGCACACAAACACACACACACACACACACACACACACACACACACACACACACACACACA
The DNA here is from genome assembly GCA_026261675.1 of Hippocampus mohnikei. Classification (NCBI taxonomy): domain Eukaryota; kingdom Metazoa; phylum Chordata; class Actinopteri; order Syngnathiformes; family Syngnathidae; genus Hippocampus; species Hippocampus mohnikei. Next base: position 6,557,780 of record JAKGUB010000348.1, read on the forward strand.
CACACACACACACACACATTCATTGACATATCGTGAACAAAAGAAGTGCCTATAAAAGCGTCCTTCAGTATTAAATAGCACTAAACACAACAGGGCCGCGTCTCGGTGAGGGTGTGAATGTCAGTGGACTTATCAAGACTTGTAGTGCAATATGAAGTCCGTGTATATCTCCGCGACCCGTTAAGCTGTCATAGATGCGGCATAAATCCAAATAGAGGTCATAAACCTGTGGAGGTCATAAACTTGTTGATGCCGTAAAGTGGTCTTGCACTACTTCCGTGGAAACATAGGGGTATAGGTTATTTTCGCTGTATATCGACACTATTGTTCACATACAGATGTTAACCATTTGCTAACAAACGCAACAGCACCGAAGCACATGATAAATCTGGCAGATTATTTCATTGCCTGTAATTTCAGTTCACGATTGTTCACAAATAGACGTGAGCTCACTAGCTAGCCAAAACAGCAGGATTAAAGAGTGGCCTCTTTACCTCGAGCTGTTACTTCAATGTCACCTGTTGGATTCTCTCGCAATCCCTTCATGCTTGATCCTTGCAGTGGTGCTAATGAGCATTAATGGTGCTTGTAAACAGGTGAAAATCCTCTGGAGCACATCCCGCTTGCAGATGAAAAGCCCTTTAGCGTTAGCGTGGTATAATTAGGTCTGAAAGTCTAATGAATAACCGAGAAGGAAGCCGGCGTCGTGTCGTTCGTGTCAAGGGCACGGCGTTGAGGTATTTGATTGAAGGTGCGGCACCCGTGTGATTAAATCCTCGCAAAATAAATACATTGAAAAAAACAGTGAAGACTAATTGAATTTGTTGAAATCCAAATGTCAGTATGCTGCAAGTTTGCTTGGAATTGGGATTGCGGTTGGGCAATTCACGATACGATACAATTCCCTCAATCACAGCATACAATTCCGTCCCATATCAATCCTAATATGATTTCCTGAGATATGGTTCACTCCAATTATGATACGTTACAATGTTTTTCCCCACGAAAATATGTGAATCACGACAATTACAATACAATATGTATAGAGGATAAGATTCAGTCCAATTAAGCTAGTTATGATTCAATCCGCTTAACATACAGTGTAATGTAATTCGCTCTCATTTTGATATGATTGGATTTGCTGCTGCAATTGTGATACGATTCCAAATTACGCTATTATACGATTCTCTCCAGCGGCGCTACGTTGAGATTCGCTCCAATTGCCGTCGTTACCAGTCACAATAAAATGTGATTTTCTCCAATTTCGATATGACATGACTTTGCTAGAATTGTGATACGATGAATTTGTATTACGGTACCATTACGATTCACTCCAATTGTGATGGAGTCAATCCAGCTGTGATACAACACAATCCAATTCAATGCCCTTATTCATGATGCATAACGATTCGCTCTTTTCTCTCTTTTTTTTTTTTAAATTAAGTTGTGATATAATCAGCTCCAATTATGCTGCGACGCAATCCCAAGCCTGATACGATGCAATATGATTCCCTCCAACATGACGTGATACAATTCACAAATATCCTGATATGATTCCCTCAAAACAATATGAATCTCTCACGTTACAATCCGAAGATCCCCTCCAGTTATGATGCGGCGCAATACAATACGTTTCACAGGTCAGAAATGTCCCGACGCAGTGCAGCATGGACGCTGAGCATCGTGCGCTACTTGTTGTGTTTACACTGTGTATGTGTGTCAATGTGAGTGAGTGTTTAAAAAAAAAAATGTCGAAAAAAATGCTCTGCAACATAAAAATAGAAATGCGCTGCTGACAACTGCACAAGTGACAGGTGTTGTTTTAAAAGTCTAAAAAAACAAAACGTGTGACTGACGATTCTGTGAAATCAGCTGTTTTTTGGGGGGGGGAGGGGGGCTGGGAGGGACTGAATCAAACTGGCTCCATTCGAGCGCTTATGAAACGGATATATCTCCCACTCCCGGAATATCTCATCTCACCTCATATATTTTATGCAGTCATTAAATTCCCTCAACTCACCTTTTCTGACTCACTCCGTCTTCTCTTTCGCTCTTCTCTCCCGTCTTACTTTTTCCCCGTGACTTCTTGGCTTTGTCTGTCTAAAAAGCTAATGTACGTCAACTTTTTCCATAGACGTCCTAAAAATTGTTTTTAAAATAATGAAGGCCCTCACCTTAAGGCGCGTTCCCACGTTGCAATTTGTGTTATGCAACGTGTTGCATAACACAAATTGCAAATCTGATGTTGCAAACCGAATGTGTTCCCACGTTGCAACAATTTCAAATCTCGCGAGAATATTTTTCCGAATGCGATCGCCATCCATACCTGTCATGCAGTCGCCCATCAACTCCGATATGCTAGTGTCGGCAGCTTGTCGGTGTTCCCTCCTTGAGTAGAACTGGCTCCCGACGTTCCACAAGCAATCATGCGAATGGTAATAATTAATGAACCTTTCGGTGTCGCCCCGGGAGAGCTCGATTTTTTTGGATTTCTGTGTCGACGCCATTATACTTCCGCGTTCCGTGTTTACATAACGACGCGATGTTTTTGTCATGTGATAGCGCAACGCGTTCTGATTGGTCGGGTTCATGCAACACGTTGCAAGAAAATAGAGCAAGTCCTATTTCATGCAACACGCATACAACACGTTGCATGCCACAAAAGTCTGTCCAACTTCGGGGTTCACACGTTGCAATGTGTTGCATGCCACAAAACGTATGCCACAAATTGCAACGTGGGAACGCGCCTTTAGGTAATGTGCAGCATAATCGATTCATTTGGTTATCGATTTGCTGTCAGATTAATCCTTGCATGTCTGCCCCAATTATGATACAATAAAAATATTCGCTCAAATACAATGTCACAATGTCATCATCTTCAATTAAAATCTGATTGACTCCAATTGCCAGGCGATTCATCGCCATTCACTCCAATTACAGCCCGATATGCTTCACCGCTTTGCTTTCCTCTTCTTTGTGTCTTTGCGTTACATCCCACTTCACACAAAAAAAAAATATGCCCAGGCTGAACTCCACAAGTGCACAAATTACCCGAAAATAAACTGAAGACATTAATAATTAACAAACATGAATTAAGTCGCTCGCCCCCACCGGGACGTCGCACAAACTTGCACATAAACAGCATCTCACGCTCCACATGATGAATGGTGAGCGTGATAAGTGTGGCCTTAAATGTCTTTGCCAATTTTCTCCTTCCGTGGATCCTGAACCGGGAAAGATAGTTTTGGTAACTTTCAATTCATCATTTTGGACACCGGCCACTCGAGCGGCGCGGCTAATGGCAGGAGGTCAGATGCATTTTCACAAAGCACTGGGACTTAACGCACGGAATGATGCTTACGTGCACAGTATTCTTCAGCAACAGTGGGAAACAACAGCAAACGTTTGAACTCTTAACAGTATAGATTGCATTTTTGAGCTTCCTTTCACACAGAAAATTTGGTCTTCTGTCGCAGAGTTTTTGAGTCTCCATTAAATAATAATAATACTGTCTACTCATTTGCATTTTCTTGCAAATGTTTGAACTTTGAGCTTGTTCAAACAAGAGAGAAATGTGAGAAAGGTTTACAGCCTTAAAACAATAGAATAAAATTCCACCCCAAAAAATTCCTACTTTGCAGGTTATTTTTGGAGCGCACCACTGCGATAAACGGAATATCAAAATAACCAATTTATATGCAACGTAAAAGGAAAAGCCAACTGAACTGTAGTACTTGGAGGGAAGATGGCAGAAAAAGTTTCTGACCATCCACAAAACACTTAAGTATGTATTTTCTGGTGCAGCCAACCAAAATGAATTAAGGACAGAAGGATGCACTTGTGTTGATGAGTTTGCAAAGGGAGCCAAACAAGTAAATACAGACATATTCCCCGGTGAGCCGTGTTCTGAATCTGCTAGGAAAGTCTCACAATATTCGCCATAAATTCACACGGACCCTGCTGTACTGCGGCGGCACCAAAAACATCGCCTGTCCATCAAAAGTCTTTGTCTACGCTGCCCTGCTTTCAGCATCTCACTCCTGTCAGTAGCAGCACTCAATGGCAGACTTGTACTGCAGAGGCTGTGGTGAGTTGAAATACCCTCCAAAAATAAGGGTATTATGCGGGCAATCCCCTGACACCTTGGTGACCACGATGTGATTGCCTTTTCGAAATGCACAGTTCAACAACTTCATGCGTTCAGGGGTCACCAACCTCTCTGGAGATGTGACCTACAGTACTTCTTGGATGCTGATTAGTGCGATACTTCTACAATAACACTTTCTCGAATTACTAAACTCCTGGTGTAGTTAATCAATGTACATCCATCCATCCATCCATTTTCTGGTCTACTTATCCTCACAAGGGGTCGCGGTGCGTGCTGGAGCCTATCCCAGCTGTCTTCGGGCAGTAGGCCGGGGACACCCTGAACTGGTTGCCAGCCAATCGCAGGGCACACATAGAAATACGACCATTCGCGCTCACACTCGCACCTAGGGACAATTTAGCGTATTCAATCAGCCTGCCATGCATGTTTTTGGAATGCGGGTGGAAACCGGGGAAAAACCCACGCAGGCACGGACGGGGAGAACATGCACACAGGAAAGCTGGGCAATCAAACCCTGCACCTCTGCACTGTGAGGCAGACACACTAACCAGTTGACTACCGGGCTGCCAATCAATGTATAGTGTCTCAGATAATGCTTTTCTTGCTGATTTTCACATTTCTCTCTCTCTCTCTCTCTCTCTCTATATATATATATATATATACACTGTACAGCAGAGGTGAGCACTTTACAAAACTCCGCCGCTCCATAATTCAAGATCCGTTTGTGGAGTGGGCACCCGTCCGTCATCGGCAGTCCGTCATTGGCGGATTCAAGCTATTACCAGCTACTTTACAGGACATGCAAAACGTGAACCATACATGGTGAATGGAAGCAACCCTGCTTGTATTTTGCCCCACGAACAAACACACGAGACAGTCAGGGCATATTTCTGTCACTTGCCAGAAAAACGGATCAGTATTGCTGTACAGTATGCTTTTAATATTTACTATATCATCAGTCTTTTGGTCATTTACCCATCTACATATTGAACAATATATGGCAACTGCAGTATAGTACGCTGTTTATATATCATTCTTCATATTTTCTTGTCAGTCCATTTTTTTCATACAATCGTTTTTTTTTTGCTCCATACATACACATTAGTCTCTATGTAGTGTCTAGTCTTGTACACTTTGTCATTCACATCCACAAATAGAGTGTATATTCATGAATACTTATTACAGACATTTTAGTATGTGTGACGGGGGTCACAACTGTGATGGTCTGAGCTCCACGTCGCTGTCGCCTCAAGAATACCAGACGCACAGAGTGTGGCTTTTTCTTTCTTTTTATTGCTGGAACACAATATGGCAGGCAGAATGGAGAAGTCGCATCGGGTCTCGGACATAGCATGTGACTTCTCTCGTAGCTCTAACCCCAATACATCATCCATAACAAGAGAAAATAAACAACAAGACCAAGGAAGCCGGTGCCACACTGTGTGCGGTTGCGTCACTTCCGCCGTAATTTAATAGACTAAATATATCACCCCGTTACATATGTACTTAGTATCTGTGGAGGTAGAGTTTTGCCATTTAAATCCACACTATATACGAGTCAGTATAGCTAGTATATGTCTACTTGACAAACCCAGCTTAGGCGGCACTGCAAATACAATTTTTACAGTTCAACAAATATTAAAAGGAACAGCATGTTCCTCCAGCGGTAAGCGAGCTCACCAGAGTTATTAAATGCCCACAGGGGGCCGTGAATGGGAGATGCGGCAGATCCGACATCAATATCTACAAGACCTTTAAAAACAGTCAGATGCCGAGATACGCACGAGCCGACAAACTCTTCACTGCCGCCCCTCTTATCGCAAAGAAAAGGTAAAAACCGCTGTGCGAACATCAGGCTATATATCGCATTTTAAGATTACATCTTAAGTCGAAAACCATCAGTTTAAAAGAGGAGATGCCAGTCAGAAGGGAACAGGTTCATAATCTGGCGCTCAAATTTTGCAACTTGGCCCCACGTAAATGTTTCACCGTGCCGCCACTGATGATTATCCGTGTGCTCGGCTCGAAACCAACCACTTTTCTGTCGCTCTCTTCTTTGGCTGACCTTTCGTTTTTCACTTTCAAGTGACTTTTGAGCAGTTTTGTGGTACTTTCTCTCAATTTATTACTAAGCTCGATTGCTTTTTTTCCAAACTCATCATCAGTACTTTACATGAAGACGAAGGCCTTGTACAATGACCAATGACGTGTAGGAAGTTAGCACTGTCAGCTAACTTTAATCTATGTATCTGGCGAAATTCATTGCAGCTCTGCTTACCCTGCACAAATCCACCACTATTCTTGTTCCCTGGAAACTGCAAAAATCTCCGGTGTTGCTGACTTTATGGCGCAATAAAATATGATCAAAAGCAAACGCTGTTAGCTAATGCTAATCTGTGTTGAAACTGCAGCACTGCTTCCATCCCACAATCTCAGCCAGGCTAGCTGCCGAGTCGTTATCTGATATTGGCTTGATGCAGTGGCCGTTATTATGTAAATGAGCCGAATTGTGACGTTCCATCCATCTATCCATTATCGGAACCGCTTCATCCTCACGAGGGTCGCAATTTGGCGGAGTTCAGAATGGCTTGCTCACCGACACGTTTTCCGAAATAAAGTCCTCGTTTTTTATCTGTTTAATTTCACACAGAGTAGGTGGGCAGGCACTGCACAGCTGCAACTATTTGTAGGTAAACAAACAATTCAAGTCAATATAACATCAAATGTCCCTTTCACGTTTGGGCATGCTAATTACATTTCAATTTCAGCTTCCTTTCACATTCAGTTGTCTGTTTTTGTAGCCGTGTTTTGGCGCTGGGTTTGGATCCCCTATTTCAGCAGTCCGCCTTGCTTGTCTTAACGGGTAACGTAGCGATCAGTTTAGTAGGCCCTCCCCTTCCATCCCATGTGATGCAAAACACATCACCACCACCACCACAACCGCAACGTCAAGCCGAATAAAGCGCAATGACAGCCCGGTAAGATTGCAGCTATAAATCATTTGTCACCCACTTCTAAATTCTATCTGCAGTCAAATAGACGCACACACACACACACACACACACAAAACAGCATTCATATTGCTGGATGGAGCTGTAATGTGGGACCTACTACACTGACAAATTGTCCCATGTAAACAAAAAGTATTCAGTCTCGCTTTTTTTTTTTTTTTACACAGTTACACTATCACACTTTGTTGTATTGCAGAATCTGTCTTTTGGACTTTACATATTATAAAGTCGTATGCATTTTGGATCATATCGCAGTTAAAATGACAGAGAAAATGGACGGTGTCGTATGTCATGAGACCCCCTGGATTCTATTTTGGCCCGGGGGCCCTGCCATCCATCACCAGGACCTGCTGGTAAATGGCTTATGTAATTCAGTTCCAGATGAATGCTGGCGGAAGGGAGTGTCAGCGCTAACATTATTGTGATGTATACAGTGGTAGCGGCCAGGGTGGTAGGGAGGGCGGCTTGTGAGGATTGGGGGGGCTGATGACAGAACAATGCTCTAAGGCTCGCGGATGTGAAACTGTAGATGCTTGCAGACTCCATGAAACTCGAATTCAGGCGGAACCTTTTGACGGAGTGCGAACACAAACGTTCTCATGAATGAATAAGAGGGTGATAAATCGACAGAAATGGTCAAAACATAGAAAACACTGGAGATGCAACAGGTGTTGATGGTGTAAGAAATCCAGGAATAATAGCTTGAATTTTGAAAGGCTGCTTTTCCATCCAAAACATTCTCAACTTTAGCTGGACCAATCTCAGGTGCCAGACCTACCAGGAGTCCTGAAAACTATATACGCTGCTCATTCTGTTTACAAGCCCGCCGTCTCAGTTGCGGTGCATTGTTCAGGCCCGCGGTGTAATACAGGATCACATTTTGCTTTGTTTAATATTTATTGAGGCTTAGCAAACAGAAAATATACTATACGCCTGTTTGCGTGTTTTACTGCTTCATGTATGTTTTTGAAGATCTATAATTACCGAAACAGTTTTGCTCATTTCTGTCTGTGGCGTTTCGCATTCTATGTTATATAACATCAGGTGAGTGGAGTTCTTATATCGGTTGGTTATATCGTCTTGTGTGACGGTTTGCAGTTTGACAAGTTCAGGTGGGTTTTGTGGGAGGGGGTAGACACGTTTTTTTAATATGTCGAGCCTCTTTTTCACCTATTGAGGTTGGGTCTGGAATGCATGCTCGACAATAAATATAGACTCGCTGTAGGGCTTCCTATCCTGTGTCTAAAGCAGGTTACACACGTACCAATAATCGATCCAAATTTGAGCAGTTCTACTTCCTTGCGATCAAAGCAAATATCCAATTGACAACGCAGACATGTTATTTCAACGCATCATACAATTTCTCTTTTTAATTGGTTACGAGTTGTTTCGTTTTATGACCAATGCCCAGTCTTTTCAGAGACTAATGAATGAATTCAAATGCCTCATTTGAGGATGTCAGACCAAGTGCTGCAAGGATTTGATTGCATTTGTCCTTCGTTTTAGTCGAGAACAAGAACAAAAAAAAATTGCAGATAAAAGAGCAATCCATGATGATTTCGACCTTTTCGTGTCTCTTAAAGTGCCGTTATCAAGAAAATGGTTCCACTTTACAGCCCGGAGATTAAATAAGAGAAACACAAAGGGTCCACCATTTCTTTTTTGGGTGACTAATTGTTCATCCCAGTGCAATCGAGCCGTGATTGACAATGCTCTTTTATTTGTCTCACAAAAACCTGGTATTTGTTCTGATTCTTTTGTTTCATTTCCCAATTTTTTCCGACTCATATTTTAAGATCGAGTTAGCACAGAGGTCCACAGTTTACAACAGACTTGTTTTTCTATATGGGGGTAATTACAGCTGTAGTTAATCACTCAGCTCTAATGTTTAAGACATTGCTGGAGAACTGGGAGTCCTGTCTCAATTTTGGGGCTTTTAGGATTGTGATTCCGACAGAAACGTGTGAATTTGGTTTCATTCATGTTTTCAACGGTGTCTGCCCAACACGGTTGAAATATAATTGCCGTGTATTGATGCTAAATTTTATTCGGCCATCTTTGCCATTTCACATTGTTTTGTTAGCATTAAGCTAGGATACTTTTCAGATATCATATGGTGTGGTTGAACGTTTTGGTGTTTAAAAATTGAATATATATTTCTCTGCGGCTTTATGTCTCAGTTTTACAGTGCACCTCAACTGGGAGTAACAAATAAACAGCTTGAAGCAAGCCCACTTTGGGTCCTGTGCCAGTGGAAGTCTTTTTGCTTCCTCAAAGTGATACTGTTATACTATTATGTTTCTTCAAAGCAAGACAGTGAGACCGGGCACCAAGGAATATGTATTTTATTTAAGTTTAAAGTGTTTCAAGCATGCGTGAGGGGTAGTATGGTCTGTATATCAAAGATTTTTACCTATCGTAGGTGTGTGTGAAATGTGATAAACGTTTGCCGTTTAATCTGTCCTTTCAACAACACAGGTTTTTCCGTTTGCCGCTCGGCATTTCATTCATCATCGCAGCTCCCGGCTCCTTTCTCTTTGCCGCTCCGTCTTCTTCAACATTCATTTTTCATCCACCGGTGACAGATGGAGTCATTGTGGCGGCGTTCAGGTAAGGATGACTCGCAGTGACAGGCCTGTGGAGAGCACATTGTGGGGTAAACAGCTCTCACCCCACACTCGGAGTGGACGATACGCACTTTGTTATCAACAGCTGTTTTATCGGGTATAAGGTTTAATCTGGTTGTTGCTTTACATATGCATATCTGATGCAAGCATGATTAAAAAAAAAGAAGAATTGCAACATAAAACTTTTAGGTGCATCTCACTGGTGAAATATGAGACAAGGTTCTTGTGGCTACCTGCAAGCAGACAGAAAACCAGACAACAATGTGTGCTCCATGTCAGATGAGTAAAATATGAAAATAAAAGAATGATAATGCACCAGTGTGATAAGGTTACATATCTATGGCGGCGTTCCCTCCCGTGACTAGAGTAAGTTGTCTCTTATCTTGTTGAACCTATCTCACGCTCGTCGAGTGATGCGGTGACGCGACACCTCCGTACACCGCCGAATATAAGAAATAATTCGTCCTGCGGGACGCGGTGGCTCGACGCCGCCAGAATTCAAAATGCCACCAATGTATTGTTGGGAGGTTAGAGTGAGATAAAACTGAAAAGGAGATAATGTTGAAGTAGGAAGAGGCAGGAATTCCACACACAAAAACCCAAAACAACAAGATCAGCTCCACTGGAAAAACACTAACAAAGACCATTGAAATCATTCAGTGTAATTAAACAATAAGCCTGCGCAAACAGTCGTTTCTAATCATAGCGGGTGGTCGCTATCACCATTAAAGGCAGCCTCCTGTGCAACAATGGCAGCCTGCTCCTTTAATTGCCGATCTTCCCACTAAATGTGGCGCTTGTCACAGTCCCTAATGACTGCGACTGCAACATTACCGGCATCATTTGAACAGGAGAACGCTGTACAGTGAGCCTCCGTTATATGACTGTGCACCTGTCGCGCCAACGCTATATTAAAGCTTCTACTGGATCGTTTTTAGAGGCTTTTACAGTACACAGTCAATTGGAATTTAGAGTTGTTTGTCTTCATGTGGAGTACCACATTGCGTTGCAGCATTCCGAGCGGCACTGAGCTCTAATGGGTGTAAATGCGGCACATTTAAAGGGGAACTCTTTTCTTGGCTATAAAATGTTCTCTGTGCCCCGACTAGTCCAAATAAGAAAAATTAAGCAGATGAATCCAAGGTTTTGCAGCCATCTCATGAAGTTGATGATTTACTCAGCAAATGGCCCCTGTTGTTGACCGAAATGGATGTCAGAGTGCCCTCGGGCTCGCATTGCGTACATCACGTGACTACTGACTACATTTACACTATGTACACGGCGGCCACAGATGCCGTCTATTTCTGAAATGTGGTTTGCCAAAAAAAAATAATTTTGGCGTCTCACACATTTTTTCTTTTCTGTCAAGATGATTTTTTTTCCCCCCTTTCAGAATTCTTCGTGGGAAATTCAAAACATATTTCGTTTTAAGTTACAATGTCAGCATTCACCACAAGACTACAGACTGCTGCCCCATACTACAACAGGCCTGATAATTTTGAATGACATCCATGGAGAACGATATGGTACCTGAATAATATTAAAATCTTGAGTGAGTTGATTTTTGTGAAAATATGACAAAATAAATTCTTGTTCTTTATGTGTGTTTGCTGTTCAGCAGTTTTGTGCCATCCTTGAATGATAATTGTCATAATAGCACTTTGCACTGGGAAAAGAATTATGCTATGATTTTTTAAATTTTGTTTTGTTTTGTTTGAACTCATTTATGGCGCGGGCCACATTTTAATTAATGTTTCACATGGAGGGCCATTATGACTGAACCCATATAAAGAATTCAAGAATAACTGTTGATTCAGCTATTTTTTTAAGCTACTATCATAAAATTATGATAAAGACTTTAAAATGTTGGTAGACATTTTAGAAAGGATCATGGAAGTTGACGTGTTTGAGCTGATTTTGCGGGCCACATAAAATGATGTGGCGGGCCAGATCTGGCCCCCGGGCCTTGAGTTTGACACCCGCGGTTTGAACCCTTTCTGATTGAAGCCTGGATCTTCTCTACATGGATTGAGCATGGAATATAGTAAGATACTGTGATGTGCATCGACTCCATAAAACTACGGGAAGGTACCGCAGACATGTTGATTCCCAGCTCACGATTGCATTTTGTTTTTGCTGTCATCTGGCTCTTTCCTGTGTTTTTTTTTTTTTACATTGTATGGAGTGAGCAAGGAGGCACACACCTGGGAGTGATTGGTAATCAACTCCCATAGCGCTGCTTGCACACCAGACGACACCCAATCATTCCTCTTGTCCCTTTGCTTGCAGCCTTTTACCATTTCACATCCTGTCTGGCTCCAGTAATATTATTTACTACTCCCTGGAGGATTTACTTTTTTTTTTTTTTTCTCACTGTTGCCATGAGTTTTGGCGTCTTCCTGGTGACCCGACTTGATGACTCCTCCCATCATAGTAAGTCATGTTGTTCTCATTTTCACTTTTTGTTGTGGTGCTTCTGTTTGATTTTCACCTTAAACCATACTTTTTACTTACCGGTGTATATTTTTTTTCATTCAACTTTTTTGGTCGAGCTTTTTAATTCTCTTTTCTTATTAATAATAATGAAAAAAATGATAGACTCTTGAATTATCTCTGCGCTTCTATTGCTTTGGGGTCCAGCCTGTCACAAATCATAACGACTCGCTTTCACTTTTTTTTTCTTTTTCCGTGTGTGTGGAAGTTGTGTTGCGTTTGCCCGTTTTACTTTACTCGGCTTCTCATCAACATTGGACTTGGCGTAGCAAATTTTCTGTCAGCTCAAAAATAGTGTCAGGCATCTGCAACAGTCATAGCCTGTCATATTTGTTCCATGCCCACACGTTGTAATATCATCCCGTTTTGTCCACAGTGGGCTGAAGTGTGATTGCCGTGGCCACCGGCAACGCAATATAAATGCTTACCAGTAATCGTTATTGTTCCTCGAGTGTAAAAAGAATATATTCCTGTCATGTTGTATGCTCTAAATGTTGCTTCTGTATGCGTGTGAAAGTAGCAGATGATTGAAGGCTTATAAATACTGTATCCTATTATATATGGTCACGTCTTTTAGCCCATCTTTGGTGTTTTGCGTTATATTTTAGCATTACGCTAGCGGATGACATTATAGGGCATATTGGACTGTATTTGTTCACAAGTTGTTGTTCCGGTATTATTTTACATTGACAAGGAAATCCATAGTTCGATCACGGGGTGTGTGGAAGCTAAATATTAGGCCTTTACCGTAATGACTGTTTCTTGAGGGTGTGCAGGGAGAAGGGGTGCGCCAGCTCTGTGGGAATGTAGAATTGGGTGCAAGGTTTGCTATTGATTCCCTCTGTGTTATTTCTTTTCCCCCCTCACATAATTTGCAGCATTGTGGGGTGTAACGGTGCTAGTTAACGCGAAAGCCTTGTCCGCATACATATATGAAACATGTATTTGCATTACCATAACAAGGATCCCTGTTTACATAAGCACTCAGAACAAAGACTCCATAAGCTTGACTTTTCATTATTTATTTTTGTGGATCCCAGTAGAGCGCTATTAGTAATATCAAATGTATACTCATTAAAACTCTTCATGTTGTTATGCAGTCATCACAGAAACTAAAGTGATTTAAAAAAAAAAACAAGGTTGGGCAAGCTAAACAGGGAAAGTAAAAATAAATCTTCTCCGTAGTTTGGACATTGTTTTTCCTCTCGATACACAAAACAATATTTGTAAAACATTTTAGTTCTTAACTTAGGGGTCATGTCCATGGAAAACAATGTTAGCATCTGGTGAGTTGGCACATTTACATTTTTGGGCTAACTTGGTAGAGTAGTGAGGTATGGGGCTTGGGGGAGCAATAATTTTCTTCATTTTGCACAGTGCTTGAGCCATAAATTTGCCAATATTATTAGATTGAGAAAGTTTGCTTTTTTTAGGCTTTTTTTATTTTTTTAGACGCATTGAGTCATCCCTCCAGCCAACATCAATTATCTTAAAAAAGGCCATGAATGGGGAATATCTTGCCTCTCTCAATCTGTTGCGTGATTTTTGTGAGCACTGCCTGGTTCACGTTACTCTATGTTGAAAAAAAATAATATCACCTTGGGTAGGAGTGTGCATTCAAGACAGCTTAGCAACCTAAGTTAAGGATTTTCTCTAACTACATTTGTTTTGATGTTAAGTAGAATGTAATAAAGTATTTGCTTTTTGTTCCTCAGCCCATCTGGCAATCACCGATGATCCCACTCGGTTCTTTTGTTTACAAAAAGCTCCCGTGTAGGGTTCAATCGTTTTAGCACTGTGACATTGCCCGTTGACCTTTGTGTATTTATGTGATGTGAATCCCATTACAGCAGCAACAGCACCAGTGGGGAGAGATAATTTTTATACCTTTGTGTTTACTGCTCATTGACGTCCTGTCTGTGCGTTTATGACTCACTGAGTCCAACACACCGCCCGAAACACGGCGACTCCCTCAAGGGCATCGGCGCCAATCAATAGATGCCCAACAGGACTTTAATAATGTAGCCTGACACATTGTTGGCGGCACTAAGGTGGTACGGGGCCGCACGGACGTGGTGGAGTGGCTGATATGAGAGGCAGGTTGACTGATGGCGTTCCAAGCAATATTACATGAATTCAAATTGGGACTCGCGTCTTGCGAGGAGTGAGCCACTCGGCTGCATTAAAATCAGACCCATCCGATGTTGGCTTTCCTGTGATGATGAAATGGAAGGAACAAACTGTTCAGGTACATTCTGAAGCACGATAGACTTCAAATGGAACACCGTTCACTCACTCGAGTGGGATCCGCTAGCTATTGAGCCATTTCGTCTCTCTGCTACTTGAACCCAACTTGCATTAAAATTGTCACGTTCTGGGTAGATGATTGACAAAGGTATATTTTCACCGAACCAAGTCAGACGGATTAGAGGCAGGTTCACCTCATGTCTTGAATTATCCTTTAAGTAGCTCTTACTTTGTCATAATGAACCCCAACATGGATTCAAATTGTCACATTTCGAGGAGATCATTGAAGGAAGACTTCTTAAATTTTACACGTGTGGCTTGATTGCTACTAATGAGTTAGTTTCGCTTGGGAAAAATGTTTTCGACACACGAGCACGTCAATGTTGGCTCCAGTGATGTGTAACGTCTGCAAACTTACTGCTGGATAAGAGACACACATTGGACATCGAAAAGGGCACAAAAACAATGGCATAATGCAGAGCAAAAATTTGCAAAGGAAAAAATTTTGCTTGCGTTGGTTTTCTCTGGGTACTCCGGTTTCCTCCCACATTCCAAAAACATTCGTGGCAGGCTGATTGAACACTCTAAATTGTTCGTGTGTGTGTGTGTGTGTGTGTGTGTGTGTGTGTGTGTGTGTGTGTGCTGTGTGTGTGTGTGTGTGTGTGTGTGTGTGTGTGTGTGTCAGGTGTGTGTGTGTGTGTGTGTGTGTGTGTGTGTGTGTGTGTGTGTGTGTGTGTGTGTGTGCTAGTGTGTGCGTGCGTGCGTTAGTAACTTTGTGTTTTCAGAAAATTACTGACCCCAAAAATATCTTTTCAAGTACAATGGATGTGTGTGAGCGCGGATGGTTGCTCGTCTCCTTTGGTTTAATGAAACAAAACCTGGATTGACAAAACGTCTCGAGTAGATGATTGCCAACTGAACACGGTCACTGTCGCCAAATCTGGTTGTTGTGCGTCCTGCAGGTCAAACTCGGGTGCACAAATTAGGCCATTTATTTGGCGTTTTGGTTTTATTTAACTTTGTTTACCGGTAATTGTTGAGGCCCTTCCTCATACTTGAGAAGGCAAACTCATCCAGACGGAATCAACAGTGCCTTTTTGTTTGCCTCACAGTGATCTACAGAGGACAGAAATGCATGAATGCAGAGCACAAAAAGATGTTTACATAATCTCCATGTTTGCATTCAACAGGCCCTCAGTGACAAAATGCCTCCCAGTTGGTGAAAGGCGGCCGTCCTCAGTTTTCTGAACAAGGACTTGCCCCCACCCCCCCACCTCCCGAAAATCATCTCCCAGTGCTTTTGTATACCACCGTTAATTGATTCCTTCATAAAGTATTCCTTCCAGATTTGAAAAGAGCTTTGTCCTTTTTTTTCTCTCAAACGCAACGAAACTGTT
The DNA here is from genome assembly GCA_026261675.1 of Hippocampus mohnikei. Lineage (NCBI taxonomy): Eukaryota > Metazoa > Chordata > Actinopteri > Syngnathiformes > Syngnathidae > Hippocampus > Hippocampus mohnikei. The sequence continues at coordinate 6,573,663 of JAKGUB010000348.1, forward strand.
GTTTACGGTTCTAAATGACCACGTTGTGTTGATTGTGACCCCTCCTTCATTGACAGGATGATATGCCCGTAAAACTGGCAAATGGTATTGTGACAAGTGTGATCTAGCTTTGATTCCGGTAACTGCTCCTCTCGGTGGGATGAAAATGGGCCGTGACAATTTTCATACGACAAAAAAAGCACTTAGCGGAAATGTTCTGGAATAAAAACGTCAAAGCCGCAAAAGTAAAAAGGGGGGACAAAACAAAACAAAAAACGAACAGCGATCCGAGCCAAGATGACCATTTGGCAAGTTGGCAGTCTGCCATTTTGATTATCTAAATTCACCACTAAAGAGTAATGAAATCGGAAGAAAAGTCTTAGGAAACATCCGCTTGGCCGCCATACCCGATGTTAACTGCCTTGTTATCCACTGGTAATGACTCCCCTGACTCGCAACTCCCCTCCCCCCTCCACCTTGATAACATCACCTGAACCTCAGCGTTTAAAAACGATCAGCTGAATAAGGTTTTCACCAGTCTGACTGATCCTGCTGGTCAAAATCGGGTGGCTAAAAAAAAAAAAAGGCAAGAAATATGTTACTTTGTTTCAATGATTCAAACTTTATGCAAGTGACATTTTGAGCAGATGATTCACAATAAAGGTATCCTGTAGTTTAATATGGTTGATATATGCGGGTTAAAAATCAGATAGCTGAACTATCCGTGAAGTGATTGTGACTTTATCTTAATGAGCCAAAGTTTTGAGCAGATGATTGACAGCGAGTTTACTGAAACGACTATGACTTGACACTTCAAAATCAGATTTGATGAATTAACCATGAAATGGCTGTTACTTTGTTTTATTCAATTAAACTTGTATGGGGAAAAAAATATTCCTACGATTGGCAATGAAGGTGTGTGTGTAGGTGTCTATATATATATATATATATATATTTTTTTTTTTCAGTGTTTCCAGATTTAAATCAGATGACTAATTTAGCCATTAAATCACTGTTGTGTTTGTGTTCCTGTACGAAAGTTGGATTATGAATAACATATTTTAAGCGGGCAATTGACAATAGCTGTAGATTTTAATAACTACTGCATGCTCGTAAACACGAGGTAGCTAAATTAGCCATTAAATCACTTCTATTAAAAATGCGTTGATGTCAGCAGACGGTGAGCGGTATAGCTCCATTTTCCGTCATATTCACAAGTGCGGGTATAAATTGTGTGGCTAAAGTAGCCACGAAGTCACTGTTACTTTGTTTTAATGAACTAAACCTGGTTTATGAATGTCCCATTTTGAGCATATAATTGACAAATGAATTTGCACTCCGGGTTCGACGCCCTTGAACAGACTGTCGGAGGCAATTACCTCTGACAGTGCTTGGAATCATTGCACTGATACTCTTAAAATGCTTTTTTTGCATTGCATCAACAAATCTGCTCGGCCCAAATCTTCCTGCAATATTTATTTGATATTTATGGAAGAGAACTTGAAAAATGTATGCCAAGATAAATGGCAAGAGAAGTTTATGGCTCAGAGATGAGATTGTTTCAGCTGGCCATGCAAAGAATATACGAGGCGACGATCCGTGTATTTGCCGTTTCATGTGATGTCCAATAAAAGAATTTTGCGATAATGATCTCGTTTCGAGGTTGAGACGCAACCGCAGTCGTTCATGGAGGACAAACCACTTTTGACGATGAAAATCAGCCTTTAATGCAAATGTAGTCAACATTGTGTGTGTATGTGTGTGTGTGAGACTCAGACATCAGTCATACCTCGCCCGGGCGCCGGTCAGTGACTGTGCAGAGAAACGGCAAGTAATTGAATTTCTCTCCTGGAGTGACTCGCGTCATCAGCGCAGACAATTCCGACATAGCCAGGCGCGACATAATAGACCCGAGGAGGCCATCGCATCAGCTTAGAAGTGCAATTAACTACAGAGGGAGTACTCGCATGCTTGAAGCCCGGAGAAGAAGAAGAGGAAGAAGAAACATTTTACACCGTGTGCTCTTTCGTTTTATTAATCGAGCAACTCTACCTTAACTGAGAGCAGATGGGGACATTGCTTGTTCCGGGACGGGTCAAGTAGCGCTGGCTGATGTGAAGTGTGACAATGAAACACTCCTGGATTATGGATATGGTCAGATGATAATGTGAGCTTGGCCCCACTTCACTCCAACTCGCTATCATATACGGTGATCATGTTTTTAATACGACACAATGAACCTCTGCTAAATCCCGCAAATAGTCGTCAACAGTCAGCCGCTCTGTATCAACAATCTAGAAGCAGTTACCAAGAATTTAACGAGATGCTCTGTGGTACATAAATCACAATCCTAATAGAACCACTTACTAAACATTTTTGAATCACTAATTATGATTAGCTAAAATATTTCCCAGTAGAGTCTCGCTAGCAGTTATAGCGCTTCGATTAGCATATTGCATTTCATGACATTTCACGTCATTTTTAAAACAAATTTTAAGATCTTTATATACAAGTAAATTCAGTTAGGAGCTTGATCACGAAATGAGGTGAACTTGTTGAGTCAAGGTACTCCTGTAAAGTCAAAAATGGCTAGCATTGCTGAAAATTGCGTTAGCATTAGCATAGAGCTATCAAATGTTTGATTTGAACATTATGAAAAAATGAAACTCTCATACAGTGAATGCAACTCAAGTACAAGGTTCATCTTGTAAGTGGTGTCGCAATATTCTTCCCTCACTCACCGTTCTTTTATTGATCGGGCTGCCTTTTTTTTTTTTTTTACGTGGATTAGATGCAGATTAATCACCTTGCTCAATATTAATACAGGGGAGGGATGTTATTGTGCTCACTCTGGCATTTATGGATGAATCGGTGCTTGCAATCGATCAAGCGAGTGGAAAGAAATTGTTGTTGACTGCTTGCAGTATTGATCCTGACTCTGAAGATGCAAATTATTTATGAAAATGAGTGCTTTCTACCGACAGAATGATATGATTTGACATGGATGTAAAGAGCTTCACCCGAGATGCAAAATTATTTGGAGACTGTTTAAATAGGCAACGGCGCTATTGGCAGAATGGGTGTGAATTGATGATGTCGGCCAAGATAAGAATGAGGTGAGCAAGTGAAAATGCATACACCTATCGAGAGTGCCTTGTCTCGCTATGTCCACTCTTGTCTACACAAACGTAGTGCTTTGACGTACGACTCGTTTGTGTCTACTCCTTTTTGAACAGTTGTTCCCACTGGAAGTTAGACCCCCCTCCCCCGTGTTAAACATTTCCATTTTATTATAATTTCTGCAGCATTGCAGCCTGTACAATGTTTGCACTTTTTTGTTTGTTACTACTTGTTTTGTACTTCATGGGGAGATGAGGAGTCTATTTGAAGGAGGCGTTTACCTATGCGGAGTGGATGTGTGTGGCTGTGGGCTATTGTGCTTGTGTCATGGCTGCTCCTCTTTTCATGCAAATGCAAAGAAAAGACACAAATGAATTCATATATGGAAAATGGTCACTTGCCATGCCAGACCGGAGTTTGCAGAGCACCAAAGGTGAATTTGTCATTTGCGTTTTCTTTGACAGCTGGAGACAAATATAAGTGTTTTTTTTTAATACAAAAAAAACCCAAAACACCACAAATAGAGACATTTGTGAATGCTGAACCACAAAATGGCAGCCATCTACCGGCTAGATTTGTTTTGTTTTTTTAGTTTATGATAGCATTTTTTGCTATCAGTTGAACTTTGTGACTTTTGCTACTGTTCTGGATGCAGTCCATCACACGTGAAGCCCCCATGCCCTGCTGACCAGGGTGCATTATCATCTTTGGAGGTGACATCTCCATTCTGGATCATCATATTTCATTACAGGCTAAAGGTGATGACCGGGAACATCTTGCATCGATTTTGCAGCACGGGTGTAGCAAGGAAAAAAATGGTCCCCTGCTACGACATCACATCATTCCTTCACTGTTTGGGTCAAGTCGGGATCTCTGTGTGAAATCGCCTCTGAGATTTACTATTTGCCCTCCTTTGTGGGTTTTTTTTTCCTCCAGAACCCAACAAGGTGAGAGATGTTGCAATTGATGGCACCTGCGTCGGGTAAAATCTTGTCTGACAGCAACAATTGCTTTCAGACACAACAGAGTAAGAGAAGGGTATGGCATGCAGGTTGTTGAACTTCACACCCTGCTACAACTTTGTTGCATTCGCTCAAAGGTAACTAGATTTAGTCGGGGGGGGTTCAGCCTATGAAAAAATCAAACAATTGGGCTCACTGTTCTGTCCCATAACTTTTGGAGGGGAGTCTACTGTGTTATAATAGAGAGTTCTTCGCACCATGCCAGAAACTATGAAATATGAGGTCGCTCGAGAGCGTAAAAAATGTGACAATAGCACAATAAATGCAAGACGGGACCAGACGGCGGACCGGTGGCCCAAAGAGTTGTTGTGTACAGCATGTGAAGCCACACATAAGGGGAGGTTGCAACCGTGTCGGTATTTCCCATCAGCAGAGGAGCACAATCAATAAGCTGTCTCTGTTTTGAGTCCCGATCAATGACGCCCTGTTTCCCGTGTTATTAGAGGAAATGATGTGCAATTAGTTTTGCCAGGCTCTTTCAAATGTCAAATCATGCTCATTTGTGCCCATCGAACTTTGCAGCAGTGATGGGAGGCAATAACTACAATTATGACTGCTGTCTGAAACTTTTGAGTCACCAACAAGTTTTATAAGGAAAGTCAGTGACGGATAAAGGCTTAAAATTGAATTGGCCATACAGTGGAATCACTAAACACAGTCTGTTCAAATTTAGAATTCCCCTTCCTAAGAGTAAATGAAAAAAAATGGTTTGCCTGCAGAACGATAAAACACAAACACGATGACTGCGCTCCCTATTGTTTTTGACTGCTGCTGTTGGCCATAGCTCACGCGCAGACGCTCACGCACAGACTCGCTGTGCCCCACCTCTCAAAGGCACAGCCGCTACAATGTTTTCTATTTGCTTCATCTTCAAATATGTTGACAATGAGATTTTAAAAAGTGTTTTAATAAGTCTCTGCCCTGCCATATTGACACCCCGGATGTGCAAACAAAGAAAACGGTAACGCACAATAGTAAGATGTCGTCTGGAAGAACGTATGAGACTCATCAGCGATGCCGTCCGTCCTCTTGATCTATCATTGACTGACCTTTACGTACGTTATCTGCCATCATTTCACCATAAAGCTCAGATTTACTACCCCCGCTGAATGCCAAGACCCTAAAACACTCCTCTTCTTTTTTTTCGTGTCCTTCGTTCACTCTCACTTTTTCTCCTCAAGTTATACCTCCGTTTCTGCACCACACACACATTTGCGCATAGACTTGCTATGCGCAGAAGAAGGTCAAAGTCGTTAGTGACTCGTAATAGACAATGTAAATTAGAAGGCGAGTATTAAAAAGAGATTTAACACTACGTCAGCAGATAATGTCTCCCGTCATAGCTTTTTATGCATCATCTGCGTCATTGTATTTCCTCGTTTATGATAAATAAACTACTTTTTTTTCTTTAATGATAATGATGCTAATGAAGTTGTAATGTTAGTTTTAAGGTGCTATTTGCAATGCAGATGCCTCAGCATTGTGAACGTGGCTGGGTGACAACTAAATAACTTGGCGTATCATGGAGGTTCAGGGCTTTTGGTACTTGTTTTGTCAGCGGTCTACAACTGGGTATGAAGTACACAGAAAATCATCCATTTGCTACGTTTCTTGGGTTTAACGTAATGCTTGTCTTTATGTTGGGTCCAGAATGACAACAAAGTGGAAAAATTTATAATTTTTAATTTATATATGTCCGATATGCCACACCTTATTGTCAAGGGCCTTTCTAAAGAGGATTGTAATAATTGATGCCAAAGAAATATGTTGACGTGATGCATCTCAACTGAGGGACTGAAATCTTTGTAGATTGTGGAGGAGCTGAATTTAGCCTGGGTTGTTAGCGGAAGTTACAAAGTGTCTTTGCTGCATGAGTTTGTTTTTGCTCAGCTGAGTGGCGATTAAAAAGCACATTTTTCAAAAATCATATTACAGGAAAGAAAGCCATTTACTTTTTGGAAGATGAGTTTGAAATGACATGATGTTTTTAAGATCATAGCTGAAGCAATTTGTGGCAATCCTCATAGAGATGAGTCAGACGAGCTAACCATGAGACCAGGGCGCATCTCATCATGCCGTTCAAATTATCATTTGTACTTGGAACTCATTTGCACATCTGCCTCGGTCAAATTGACCTACCGTAAAAGCATTTATGGTTCGTGAGAGATTTTTTTTTTCTCTCTCTTTAGAGTGAGACATGTCCAAATGAAATTGCTAATGTGGCTTCAAAAGTCTGTGTGTGTGCGTGTGTGTGTATATATATATATAATACACACATTTTTTTTTCTTTTACGACTGCCACTCTCTAAATCCCGAGCGCTGCCTGGGTCTTGTAAGGACGCACTCTCAGAACTGGCGGGCCGCCACGAGTAAAAATGCCGGTGAAGCCGAGGACGAGCGGCCCAGCTGAAAAAGCTTCAGTTACATGCACAATTGGATTGTTAGCATTCTTCGTAGCTCCCGAATGCTAATGTTGTCGTCCACACCTCATTAACATTCGGTCGCCTCGTTTCGGTGATAATTGACACGTGTTCCCGTGATCCGCCGCCCGTGCCGGTTGTACATTACCTTGATTAATGAAGGACAGAGGGGGGAAATGCCGTTAACATGCATATTGACGCCACGTCGCCGACATCAGGCAGCCTTCAGGCCTACCCCCGAGTAAAAAGTCATTTGCTGTAATTAGCGCTGATGGCGAGGCAGGCAGCAGGAAAGAAATGGTGAGTGGTTTCAAGGGCATGCGGTACAAATCAAAAATGTCGTCCATTCAAATTTTAGCACGACTTGATTGCAAAGTGGAAAAAGGGCTAAGCCTCTGCCAAGGTCCATCCATCCATCCATCCATTTTCTCCAGTCCTGTAGGTGGCATTCATGCAGATTGCAGAAAAAAATATGCTAGACTATTACAGTATGAAAAGTACACGTACAAAGCTACACCTTTTGTAGGTCTGCATAGTGCCGCCTCACTCTAAATAGACAAGAACAAACGTGGTAATGGCATTTTTGATGACTGCTACCCTCATGGCAGTACAGGAGTGTAGCGGTTAGCATGTCTTCCTCACAAGTCGGGTTGTCCATATGTACCCCATAGTTGAAATGGGAGCCAGCTAGCTATCGGTGACCCTAATGAGGGCGAGTGCTCTTCAAAAAAAAAAAATGGTTGTTCAAAAAACCTTTCATATTGTGCATCACATGTGCAACCCTGTTTGTTAGGACTGATTTTGGTGCGGCTTTTCCGAGTCGTGTGCTATTTGGAGTAAGAATTACTCTTTGAAAGGATAGCCCGGGAGAAAAGGAGACATCATTTTCTATGCTGCTGCTTTGAAGTTGTGCTTCAATGTGTCACACATTCATTGCCGCCGCTGTATCGCACGGAAAATTCCCAACAGACCTGCTGTCAGTCTTTGGGGAATTCCAGAAGCGTGGAACTTGAGGGACTTGCAGCCAAACCTTCGAGGAAGTAAGGAGTACCCTCTTCATTCTGTCGCATGTTCACTCTGTTGTACACAAGCTAAAACTGTTTGACGTAACTCTGGAACGTGATCACACGACACTAATGTGAGTGTAAAGTCACGTTACCAATGACCAATTCGTATTATAAGTCGCAAAGCCGAGTTAGGTTACCAAGTCACCTCGCCACATTACCTTTCCAAGTCACAATTCACTGCAGCGTTATCAAGTCGCGTTACAGATACGTCAGGTCCAAGTCACTTTCCCAGATTACCTTTCTCAGTCTCGATTCAAAGTGGCGCTACCAAGTTACATTAAAGGCGCGTTCCCACGTTGCAATTTGTGTTATGCAACGTGTTGCGTAAAACAAATTGCAAATATGATGTTGCAAACCGAATGTGTTCCCACGTTGCAACAGTTGCAAACAATTTCAAATCTCGCGAGAATATTTTTCCGAATGCGCGTTTAACGTTGCTAAGCAACATATTTCGTTCTGCGACTATGGCGGCTAATTGTCAATACGACAGAGACGATGATCTCCTCGAACTGGCAGCTATCGGTCTACTAGCCGAGCTAGAGGAGCCAAAACCCAAACGGTCGTTTTGGGTACGACCGTGGATCGGTAGACGGCAAGAACTCAGCGCTTACAACGCTCTGATGCAGGAGTTGGCGGCCGAGGACCCCGATAATTTCAGAAATTTCCTTCGAATGGATCGCACCAATTTTGAACTTTTGTTGGAGCGAGGGAGGCCGCAGCTATCAAAATGTGGCACCCCCGATTTTTTGGGATTTTTGTGTCGACGCCATTATACTTCCGCGTTCCGTGTTTACATAACGACGCAATGTTTTTGTCACGTGATAGCGCAACTTGTTCTGATTGGTCGGGTTCATGCAACACGTTGCAAGAAAATACAGCAAGTCCTATTTCATGCAACACGCATCCAACATGCCACAAAAGTCTGTCCAACTTCGGGGTTCACACGTTGCAATGTGTTGCATGCCACAAAACCTAGGCCACAAATTGCAACGTGGGAACGCGCCTTAAGTCTGCTTTCCATGTTGCGCTACAGTCAACTTATTAGCATATCCAAGTTTCGTCACGGTCACTTTACCATGTTAACTTGACAAATTGCGTTAGTCGCGTTAGAAAATCACCTTCCGAATAGACATTGTTCATACATACTGTACATACCTACATATACATAACTCATTTAATATACCGACATTGATTCACATTATTAAAAATAAAATGCGCTTTTGCAACTAACGGATGACGCCATCTGCGTTTGAGTAAACAAACGCCGCATTAGGACTGAAGCAACACACATCCCCATTAGTACTTCAAGTACGAAAAAAAGTAGTGTTCTGCTCAACTTTGCATATCAAGCTGTCACACATGCTAACGCGCATTAGCATACAGGGCTCATAAATCACATCTTTGCCAAAGACTGATTCTAATTAAATCCCGTCTAAGACCAAAGGATTACTTTCTAACAGGCTCTCTGCCGTCACTTCTTCCTCCCGATGATCTGTTGCTGTGTAAATGACACGCATTATCCCTTTATTAGCTACTGGGACCCGCGACGTGCGCATAAAACACTGTCTTGACATTGATAAATACACAACATGATGGCCACGTCACATGAATTAATCTCCATTTTCGGGATCGGCCCTCCGATTCATTAATCCACGTAATTACCGCAGATTTCACGGACTATCTGATCTATCTCGTTGGGCGCTGTTCTCTCGTTCTCTTTCGCTCTCTCTCCCCTAGAAATTATGGATCTCTGCATAATGGATGAGTCTGTCTAAGGAGACAGAATAAAGGCTCTTAGCTGCGTGATAAATTTTGTACGTTATCAAATTACATACTGCATGAGGGAGGCTGTTGTACGTGCTAAACACCGCCACCGCGGAGAGGAGCGAACTCGGGGTGGGACATGTTTTTTTATCATTTTGTATTGGCACACAAACTCATTAAAAAAAGATGGGGAGGGGGGGCTTTGATGTTTGGGTTCTTCACTATCTATATTTGTTGAAGGTTAACACGCAGCTCACTGGCAAAAGGCAAAGAGCAGCGTTTGGAACGTCGATGTGAAAAATCACCATTTTTGCTTTAATTTGATTTTAAACGAGTGACTTTTCGAGATCTGTCAGTTTTCTGTCTTTTTCTTTGGATTTTTTTATCCACACCCGATGTTTAGGTCCGCTGAGGCTAACTTGATTTATTGCCTGGAAAAAGATCAGTTGTTTTTGCCCTCTTGCATTTTGAGCAGTTCTGGCATCAAAAGATTTCGACTCAATTTGTTACGATGAGGAAGATTTCGCTCGCACGAGGGAAGTGACGTCATGTGGTAGGTCGATGTCATCCAGGTGATGGGATCTAGCTCAATAAACCAGTTCATTAAACTTTCAACTCCCAACCAAGAGGCTGATGGGAATGAACCGTCTCTTTGTGTCATTTAGTTGTTAGCCTTTGATGACTTAAATAGTAATTGATAGTTGTGGGTTTAAAGCTCTTTGATTAACAAACAAATGTAACATTCTAATGGCATAACTCGACCAGTAACTGTCCAACAGCTCTTGTGTCACACCTTCATCGACGTAGCATCACAACATGGAGTCATGCAACAATGTAGCATACGTTCCTAGCATTGTAATTTTAGCGCAACTTCCTAGCTCTGTATCACATGGCTTTGAAGTTCATAACGAAACGTCACATCGACTTATAGATACAAAGTTTGTATTCGCGGCGCATTGTAATGCAACACAGCAATGCATTTCGTAACGCAACGCAACACCGCGACTTAATGATGGAACATAACGTTGTAAGCCAACATGCTAGCACATCGTTACGCAGTATTGTAACGTAATTTCCTCACGTTGTCATGCTGCTTTGTCGCTTCGTGTCTCAACTTTGAACCTCGACTTTGTAGCTTGTAACATGAGACAAATGAAGATGCGAAGCAACCTTTGAATCCAATGTCACCATTCCGCGTTTTAACTTAACTTTACAATGAAAGTTTCCAGTTGTCGCAAAACTTTTGGTTGTCCACGCAATGCGTTTTTTGCCCTTCTTCCATTTCATTGTTATTCTTTTGCATGTGTGCCCCAGTTCATCAGAGCGTCTCCTGCTTGTCTGTGCCTCGTGCTTTGGGATATTTCACACCTCCAAAGTACATCTGTGTGTACCCCCTTAGTTGCAGCGGATTACGCACACAGCATTGCACCGCTCGGGTGTTTCTTTCGCACTCCGTGATCGATTGGTCGTAAGATAGGAGCGAAAAGAACACGTCCTTGCCACTCAAAACGTCCCAAAGATCCCTCAGCCATTTGCACGTTGATTTCTTTTAAGACTTAACGGGTCAACAAGCCCCGCCGTGTGACTTTCAAGGTGACATCTTGTAGCGCGCCGGGAGCAGAAGATTTGGGGGAGGGGGGGTTGGTGCTTTTTAGGAAGCTCCTACAGGAGTGACAATGTTCACAGACTGCACTGAAACTCCGCTGGCAATCGACGGTGTTGGCTCACCCCGCCAGAGAAGAAAAGACCCTCCGAATGATCAAGTGGGAGAAAACGCCGAGCAAACGCATTCCAAATCATGACAATTGACGACATCCGGTATACGTCGCAAAACTTCCAGCTAACAAAGCGCTCTAGCCTGCCTTCAACCTCAAAAGAAGCTGAGACAAACACAGTTTCTACCCAGCGAATGTGCTAAAGCTAGCATAACGCCGTACGGATTGTCTTGTCAAATGATATTATGTTATTATGAGATCAGCGATAAAAGATTCGTTCCGGTGGAAGTGCTTGAACCCGCAGGGTGATGTGAGAACGTTTTATGTTTTGACGGGCTATTTGTGTGGCTTCACATTCGCCCCGCTAAATCCCCACGTCAGCTCCCCATTCAGGCTGTTCATTTATTTCCTTTTCCGACAAATACACAAAATAACACTTTGACTTAATCCACTCGAGAAAACCGCGAGAGAAGTCGGACATTTTGACATCCCCTTTGGCGAGGATGCGGTGTGTTTTGTTCAGCCATTAAATGCCGCCCCCCCCCCGAACACCCGCCTAAAAAAGACAGCAGAGGATCATTCAGGTGTATAAAGATACATACTTTAAGGAGAAAAACATTCGGCATTGCAATCTCGGAAAACATTTTTGTGGGATAATGTCCTTTTTTTAATTTTATTTTTTTATGGAGTCGGAGCTCTTTGAGTGTTGCCAATGAAACAGAAGCCAAAGTGTTAAGTGTTGTTATTGACTTGGACTTGATCTTCTTGTTATCTTACACTATTGACCAGCTTTCTGTGAAAGAGAGACATATACGTATGTCCTTGGGTTCTTTTTTTGACTCGATAGACTAGTTAACATTCAAAACTAAAACGTCGTCACACCTTCATCATCATTCTCCTGAAGGCATCGTCATCGTGCGACTTGCCGCATGACTTTAGAATGCAACTTGCTCAACACTTTTTCACAATTAGGCGAGGCAACATTTTCACTGACTTCCTGTGATTGTACGGCGACTTTTATGAAGCGACTTCTGAGACACATCTTTGTAAAATGCCTCATTTCTTTTCAGTAGACGTTTTGTCGTAATTTGTTTGCGTATGCCGTAATATCAGTACCGTCAATCACGCTTTAGTGCCGATGCCGTTAACGCGTTTTATGCTTTGTTTTGCTCATGCTGACGAGGTAGTATGTAAAGCACTCCATTTTCCGACAATAAACGCAAAAGAAAGATGCGTCGCTCGTGATCATGTTTTTATGCAAATGTCAGAGGTCCGCTTCTTACGCCGAGTGTACTTTGTCGCCATAGGAACAGCATCTACAGCTGGCCCGTCTGTACCACCTTGGGTGGCATTTTATGGGACACTGCGAGTTGTTTCATGTGCTTAATTTACTTCTTCTAGTTTTGTGGCCATTTTGAAAATGCAAATTTTTCCAATTTTATTACGGCATAAATTGGCAGGAAGTTTAAGTCGCGGCGTGTAATTTGTCACTTGCCGCATCCTATGGGTAGCTGGGCGAGGATATCAACACGCCGCCGTGCTGATGGATTTGTTTCATCACACGATACATCATGTATAGCGCCGCGGGCTTCATGCATTATTCGAATAATGCCATCAGCCTTCGGTGGTGTGCAAATGTGAAACGCTGTGAGACGAGCAAGATGAACGCATGCAGGAGTAGTGGGACAAAAGTAGCACTTCAGAGTGCTTCAACTTGCAAGTGCTTGCCGTCACGCGTGGTTCATTTTGTGGTGAGAGCCAAAATGTGAGGTACAAGCTTCAGGTAATTAGCCATAAAATTTTTTTAAAAATGAGCAATGAGAATACTGCCATGCCCTTGTGAGCAAGGAGAGTCACAGTTGCCAGTGCACATGCAGCCATTTTGGTAAGCCCTCAATTAGTCAAACACGCGACACAAAATGAGAACGCTTGCAAAGAGATGCCGTCGGCCACAACTCTCAGCCAGACGCTCACCCACAGACTAACCTGGCTAAAGAAACACCCGCTCCTGACATCACTCACTATGCCCCGCCCCTTACAGGCGTACGTCTACACACTAAAAAGTCAGAGTTTAAGACTCAAAGTCAGTTTAGAAGTTTTAGGGGTTGGGGTTCATATTTGGAGTTCAGGGTTAGATGTTTGCGGTGGTTTGTGTCGGGGGTTACGATAAGATTCAGAGATGAGCATTTTTTTAGGGTTTTAGGTTAAGGTCAAGGGGGGTGAGAGATTAAGGGTTGGGTTTGAGTTGTATGGGTTTAGGTGTTTGTTTTAGGTGTAGAATTGTTTTCTTGAGCTTGAATTGTTTGCAACACTCGTATTCCATAATTAGGTGGAGCCTCCACATCAGGTGACCACATTGTTTTTCTACGTTTTTACACCGGATATGTGGCAGTGCCTGACGAGATTCCAGAGAGCCCTCCCTCTTTTTCTACTTCCACTTGTATTCCAGTGGTTGGACTGTACTTTTTTCTTCTTTGTCAGAACACTTGCCAAACATGATGCTTCTCTAAAAGTCTGCCCGTGGAGAGGGTGGTGAGTCACCGAAGATGACCTTTTTTTTTTGTCTCACTCACTCACTCTTTACGCACACACAAGCAGAGCAGCTTTAAAGCTGGGGAGGTTGGCAGCTCTTTCATCCCGTGGCTGACTCGTGTTCTGTTTTCATAATTTGGTAATTTTATGAGTATGCACCAACGTCTACCCGTTGACCTGACTGTGATGAAGCAGACACTGTAGTTGGACACACACACACACACACACACACAAAGTAACAACCACTGAAGATTATTACAATTAATAAAAGAGTCAGTGTTTTTAAAGTCACGAGCCATTAGCTAGCTTATGCGCTAACAGGTTTCCAGGCTCATGCTCCTCCGTAGCATCAACTCCTTGCTTGGGAATCTAAATAACGACACCGAGCTGGTCTTTATATTGGCACATCCAGGGAACATTCCTTTTTGGGTTGTCGGGCTAGCTAGCTAGCTAGCTAACTGTGGTAGAAAAGACCTCGCAATAACGACACCGAGCTGGTCTTTATATTGGCACATCCAGGGAACATTCCTTGTTGGGTTGTGGGGCTAGCTAGCTAGCTAGCTAACTGTGGTAGAAAAGACCTCGCAATAACAACTAAGATGCACAGAATCTGGCAGTGAGGTATTGATAAAGTGAAGGATTTTGCTTGACAGACAGAGCGAAAATGAGTGTTTGAGTGAGACAGACAGTGACTGAAAGTGTGTGTTTGTGTGTGTGAAGATTCTACACTAGCACGTTTACATTGAGCAAGCCTCACAGTTACTGTTTGTGCACATCAGTGTGTCTTTTCGGGATGACACAGCAATTGTGGTTTGCTAAATCCCACCACCAACCATGTTTGACCTGGAGGTGCGAGGAGAGAGGAAGCAAGCAGGCAGGCGGCCGGCGGGGCCTGCGGGGGCCCGCGGGCGTCGCTCGGCAGGCGGCATCCGTGCCTGCACCCTCGCTGATAAGTCACAGTGGAAAGGGGAAAACGAGGGTGGGTAGCACAGAATGGGTGTATCAGATGTCATTAGATCGTTTTTTCAAACCAGGGATCAGCAAAATAATTGGTGATAAATGTTAACTTCGTGTCATTCAAAAAAAAAGTGCCTGTACGGGGACTAGCATGCCAAATAAATCATACACAATAAACTCCTTAGCTTTTGGCCAATTAAAAGCTCAAATGTGATTGTGACTTATGACATAAATCTGGCATCTCCCCATGAATAAAGTCAGTTTCTTTGGTAGCCCAAAATGTGGATTATCACAGGAATAAGTCCCATTTTCTTCAAGAACCAATATCTTTTTCCTAACTTGTGGCAGAATAAAGGTGTAATTTCTTGAATAAAAGGGGCCATGTTATGAGAATAAACTTGTTCCTGAAATTCACATTTTCCCCTCATTAAACTTTGACAATGTTACTTATTATAACTTTGATAAAAAATGTGATTGCGATTAATTGCCTGCTGATTATTACCTACCAGGTAGCTTCAATTTGTTATTGACTTGAATCGATTACCATTTAGTAATGTGGTCAATTGTGGAATTTTCTGTATCTAAACTGTGTTGTTGGGTTTGGGGTTTTTTTGTGTGTGTTTTTGTTTTTTGTTTTTAGAAAAGTATACATTTTTTTGATGATCCAGATTAAAATGTTTTTGTTTTTTTGAATAATGAGAATTGATGACTTGAGTGTGTTGTAGTGCATACAGTAAAATGAGCATTAATGCTACCTCAGAAAGATAGATGTCCTGGCTGGTTCATGTACTTGATACAAAATAAAGTTTTGTTTTTAAATCATGTATACCCTCAAGAAAATTGTCATATTTTCAAGAAAAAAAAGTTCCTTCATCCATCTATTTTATAGTGTGCTTATACTCATTAGGGTTGTGGGTGTGCTGGGTACCATCTGACCTCCAGTGAGAGGCAGGTGACACCCTGGATACGTTGTACCAGAGTGTGGTTGCACTGCTTTTGTTAGATGTCAGTAGTAGCCGGTTTCCAATGATGTTTTTTTGGGTGGTTGCGCGCACACACACACACACAAATGTACACACACAGAGTCCGTTTTTACCATCTCATTACAAAGCCAGCAAACATAGACGCATAGAAAATAGTTGCTGCATCATCCCCTCGGGCCGTAACATTAATAGAGCTGCGTTCACAAACGCCATTTGAGAAGAGGAGGCAGATTGTGAGCCCAATGAAACCAATTGCCAGGCAGCTGTCGTCAAAAGTTTGCCTGTGGCTTTTGAGGAAACCTTTTCCGCGCTCGCACACACACACACACACACACACACACACATGCGCATACACAATCTTTTCTTTCTTGTTTTCGTTATTTCTCTTAGTGCCGCATTTCAGCTGTCGGTTTCTGAAGGGTCGCTCTTTGATTCGTCATCATGCTTTGTGAAGGCTGACAAGAAGACTATATAGCGGACAATCACTTGCCTTCACATAAACAGTGGCGAGACGTTTTCTCACCTCCGAGAAATGTTTTTATGGTGACGTTCAACAGAATAACTTTTGTACGATTTTGAGTCTGAAAAAAAAAAAAACTCAAACCAAATAATTGCACTATTGGTCGTATATTTTCTAGAGGAAAACAAACAATGTATATTTTTTGAGAAAACAGGTCATACTTTTAAGAGTCTTATTTGGTATTCAACATTTATTTTTTTTAAATCCACAGTTTTCTCAAATATGTGCCTTTTTTCTCCTCAAATGTGTGATTTTACTCCTTAATAAAACAACATTTATTCTCATAGATTATGACTTTTTCCATGCTAAATATACAAGTTCTATCTAAAATGAGTTATTTTGCCTTAACCCTATGTTGCATACGGGTTACTTACAGTAACCACAACTTTAACTCATATTGGTTATTCAAGTTACCAGTTTTAGTTTTTAAATCCACCGCGAGATGTCACTAGCGTGCGCAACAGCGGGAGGAAAAGGTGAAAGAGGGTCCACAAAATGTTGAATAATTTCTATCCGTGAGATGAAAAGGTCCAAATACCCTATTGTACTTGTGCAGAAGAGTATATAGAACATATAGAACACAATAAATAACAGTTTCTATGTGTTACCTATCAGTACTGCCATGCTTTTTGGCAAGGTAATTGTAGTGACCACTATGCACACAAGTACCCCCCTATTATGTATTTTTTTCCCAAAATTGTGAATTTATGATATTTGGCCATAATCTACCCTAAATTTAAAAACAAACCACAATTGAATAACTCCTGCAGAAGCCATGCAACATAGGGTTAACAATATTCAACTCAATTCTTAAAAAACATACTTTAAAATGTACTCCTTTCCCGAATCAAAACTAGAACTCTTATGCCCAAAAACTAGTAATCCAGAAATAAGAATGGACTTTACATTTTGTGTTTTTTTTTTTTTTTGGGAAAATTCACTCAAATTCCCATACATTTTCAATGACGTGTACACTGGAAAATTTTTATTGAATTTACTCGATTTGATATCAAGTGGAGGCATGAAATGAAATCATTTTATGGAGACTATACTTTTACTTCAAACACGTACCAAGATCCAGATGGTTTCATTGTGCGCAGTCCCTTGAAGAAATCAAATTGAGTAAATTCCACACCATTCCTTTTTTTTTTTTTTCCAGTGTACAGATGTCAGACTTTGCGTTGTTACAGTGATTCATGCGCAGTGACTGACAAATCCATCATCAGTGCCGCGGTGTTGCCACTAATGATCACAAAGGAGTCTCAACGTTAGAAATGTCTGCTGGGGTCAGCAGCGAGTGACGCCTTCAAAGTGACGATCGCTTGTTCGGCTCGGCGGGATGCAACCGTCTGTTTCCGTTTTTCCGTCTCGCTTTGTGTGATCACAGCCTGGTTGTCGCTCACGTCTTTTTGAACGACAAAAGTGACTCCGAATCCAAGCTTTAGTGTGACACAAAACAAATGACAGTCGCCATCATGACAACTCGGGATGAAAACAATACGGTTGAGTAATAAAATAAATAATGCTAACATCGGCAACATTTGCAAGAGATCTTCATGGCGGCGACTTAAAATGATTGTTCAACTTTGGCATTGAAAGAGGCTTTGCAAGTCACTTGCGCGTTCTGACTAGGATTAATTTTCAAGCAAGAAAAAAAGGTTTGGCGGATTTTTGGATAAAAAGTGTTTGATTTTGGAAAAAAATTATGAGAGCAGAAAAGCTATGTTAAAAAGTCATCTTTTCAAGAAAAAAGTGCTTTCAAGAAAAAGATGCATATTTTCAAAAAAGGCAACTTTATTTTGTATATTTCAAGGAAGGAGAAAAATGTTTTGCTGGACCTCAATGGACCTCATTTTCTATAGGAGAAAAAAAAGGTAAAACAGTTTTGCAAAAAATAAAAAACAAAAAATAGGATTCAAATGGTGCATTTTCAAGCGAAACAGTTCTACATTTTTGATTCACATTTTTATTGTATTTTTAAATAATAACAAATTGTTACTTAAATAGCTCAGCTTCTACAATGCAAGTCAATTCCATCATTTTCCATGGAAATGGTTCAAATTTGCCAACGCTTTAACATCATCGTCATTACCGTCGTTATCAAAATCACCATCATCACCTCCTGCATAAACTCCATGCTAGTTGAACTTGATGCCTCGGTTGCTATGGTAACAACAGGAGCATTTTTGGCCATCGCGACACTTCGACTAAATCCCCGTGATAAGAATCCTAATCCCAACTGTAAACCAGCACATTGTGTTTGTTGGGGGGGGGGGGCTATTTCTGTTAATCCATTTTTATTTCATTCTTCAGTGCAACCGTCCGCAATTGTCAACGTGCTCTGCTTGGTGCTGCTGCTGTGGCACTCTTCTAACCTCCCATCTAGAAAAATCAGTGGACCAGCCAGGACCCTTGTGGTGTTGTGTTGGCATCGATGCAAATGCTAACGTGCAAACTTGATGCTATTAGCCAAATTCTAATTTAACACTTGAACGTCTTATCACACTTCACATGTGCAGCATAAGGGGTGACCAGAAGAAAACAAACCTAAAATTGTGTCACCGTAACCCATTATGTAGTACATCTTAAGAAATAAGAAAACAATAAAATTGACTGTCGCGATAAATGTCATTCTTGTTTATTTTTTAATGTAGTCCACTGTCGTATACTGTACAAGAATAAACCGGAGCACAGCGTAAGGCAGCGTTGTCACGGTGATGAATAGTCTCATAGGCAA
Organism: Hippocampus mohnikei; assembly: GCA_026261675.1. Lineage (NCBI taxonomy): Eukaryota > Metazoa > Chordata > Actinopteri > Syngnathiformes > Syngnathidae > Hippocampus > Hippocampus mohnikei. Next base: position 6,592,479 of record JAKGUB010000348.1, read on the forward strand.
CACAGGAAGTCTATTTGGGGGAGAAAACTAACGGTAGATCGCAAAAAAAAAAAAATAGAGTGGATGTCGTCTTGATTAATTCCGCCTCGTCCATCGTGAAGACGTTCGCCGCCCAACGATGAATAAGCATCCACATGAGCTATTTGTGGCGACTGTTGGAACGGAACCCGTCTTCACTTGCAGGGTACCCCGAGTCCATGTAGGCCGACTAGCCCGCTAACATTTCTTTGTACCTGCGCGCTAATCTGCACGTGTCTAAAGGAGATACAGTACAGGCACATGCATAATTGCACTGGCGCCGGGGTAAACAGCCCCCATCCATTCCCACCCCCTGCTAACAGGGGGATCAAAGCGAATGTTCAATGTCATGCTAAGCATCGTGCATCTTAATTTTGTGTGTGCGTGTGTGTGTGGGGGGGGGGTCTGAATAAATGAGCCTTAATAACATGCACATGAGACAAATCAAAGCAACAGAGATTGCTAGTTCCCAATGAAAAGCCACCACAGACCACTCAAATCTTTTGTGTGAAGCCGATTGGATCATTTGCTCGAAAGACGTACAACGGGATTCTAATTATGAACCTGATCCTGTCTTCGAACCGTTTTTTGCCTCAAACTGTAACCTTGTCTTGAAATCCCGAATCGAAACCCCAATTTGAATCTTAAGGTCTGACCGGGCATCCTAAACTGAGATGTTTGAAACTCACCTTGCCTTGAAACTCAAAGATTCAAACCCCAACTTTGATTTAAAACTGTGGCTTCAAATCTTAAATTTTGCTTGAAACCCTAATCCAAGTTTGATACCCAATTTAAAACCCTAATCATGGAATGAAACCCCAGTTTTGAACCCTAACCATCAATTGAAACTCTAACCTTTGCTTGAAACCCAAACTCAGATTTGAAACCCAACTTGAAATCCTCGCCAGAAATCACAATACCGGTATTATAACATTTCTTTTAACACCTAACTTCCAAATTATAGGCTTGGCCTAAACACTGATTTTAATGTGATGCTCTAATTTGAGATCCTTATATTTGCTCTAAAGCCTTACCCAGTCTTAAGATCCTCATTTCAAAGCCCATCTTCATACTCAAATTCTGTCTTGAAAACCTTCATGGTTGCTCAGAACACGATCTCTCAGATTTGAAACCTTAATTAACTTGAAACCTGACTTGGAAACCCCTAACCCTCACTTGAGACTCTAACTCTGGTTTAAACATTTAACCTTTTGCGTAAAACCTCCCATCCTTGTCTTAAAACGTCAACTTGAAAACCTCATCATATTTTAAGACCAAACCCGGTCTTAAAACCTCACCTTCAAACCCTAATCACATCCAGGTACTCTAGCGGCTGGCTTGAAAGCCCATTTTCAAGTCCAAAGCTTCTCTCGAATGTCGAAACTCAAACCCTGTGGTTGATGCTTAAGATAAAACGCCAAAACCACGACTTGTTCCAATCAATCCATATGAAGTCACCTAACTTTTGATGCATCCTACACATGTACACGCGAGTGAATTATCTTCAGGGTGCCGACCGCTTATATGTGACAGAGCCGCGGGAGAAAGCGCGCTCACGGAATGTGCATTCATTACGCCGGGCAGCCAGGCCTGCTGATGAGCTTAAACGCACTTCCGTGGAGCGGCAACAAGACGACGCCTTCATCAACTATTTATTTATTCAGCCACTTGAAGGTCACGCCGGGCCTCCTCCTCCTCCTCAGCTAAAACTTTTTTAATTGTTGTTGTTAATCCAGAGAGATGACAACAGACCTTCGGTATATCTAGTCTGCCTCTCTGCTACGCCATATTTCATCATCCAGCCAGTCAGTCATTCATCAGCCCTTCCATCCATTCATACATCTGTTAACGGTGTATCCTTATGTCCGCCCTTTTATCCAGCTACCCAACCAAGATCGGAGGTACCCCAATTTACAAGTTACGATGGGCTAAGAGTTACGGATGCTTGAGTTAAGTGGGGGGGGATATGGCACAATGAAAGTACAGTCATGCCCTCTCACGGTCACTGATGCCTTTTCAGCTGTTAATTGAATCCGCCTAGATGCTCACACACAGACTCAGTGGCCAATCCAAATCCTGCTCCTTGTGTCACTGAATAGGCCACGCCCCTTCAGGGCACAAGACCAACCGGGGGTGTGCAGAGAAAGGGGGCGGAGCGAGCAGCAGCCTCAGGCCACCTCCAAGAGGTCATCCCCAGCCCCGCCCTCTCAGTCATTCATTCATTCATTCATTCATGCATTCATTCATGCATTCATTCATCCACGTGCTTATTTGTTCTTTAATCCATCAACCCCTGTGCATATCCATTCATTCATCCATCATGCATTGACCATTTTTTTTTCATGTGCCTACATTAATTAATTAATCTGTGTGCAATTACACATTCAAGGCAAGGCAGAGCCTCTTTCTATAGCACATTTCATCCACAAGGCAAATCAATGATTAATCATGAGCGTTCGTTCAGTCATTCATGTAGTCTCTCATTAATCAATATGTCAATGATATGATTGTAGCGTACGGACATCGGCTGATGAGATTCAAGTGTGACAGCCTTTTTTTTTTTTTTTTTTTTTTTTTAATTACACCTTGTGGTTGAAATCCCGGAAGAGGCCAATGCAAAATGACATTGGAGCACATGTGCCATCTCAGAGGTGAAAAGTGACAGAAAAATGGGGCTGGAAGGGACAGAGTGTTTTTTTTTTCTTTTTTAACCCGCCCCCACGTCACTGTGTAATGTCAAGCCGGGTGTCAGGAGTGGACGCTGAGTGTCACTGTGCATCATTCCTCTGGAGGGACACAAGGACACAGAGTGTCACCAGTCAATGACCACCACACTCTTCATGGCCCACCATTTATTCTTCACACTGCATTGTGTGTAATTGTGTGCGTGCGTGCGTGTGTGTGTGTGTGTGTGTGTGCTTGTATCCAGGGAGCGTTCACGACTGTCAGCGGCGCACAACCGGTCGCATGTGTTGACCAGCATTGCATGCACACGCACGCACACACACACTCATACACACAGGTCATGTGGAAAGGCACAAAGCATGACAACCCTCTCCACTATTAACTTTTAGCCTCAATCGTTTCGATTTATGATCAGATTTATTGTCAGTCCTTCTTGCAGTGTTTTATATATATATATATTTTTATGATCACTCTGACAAATTAATTGCCTTTTGGGGAGGGCCTCAAATTTCCCGAAAAAGCAATTGTTTGTTTACAACTGCATGTAACATGGTGGAAATGGACAAGTGTCTATTTTAGGCACTCGCCAAAAGTATCTCATTAGTGGGGCTTAGAAACTTGGGGGACTGTGTGTGTGTGTGTGGGGTGGGGGGGGGCTCCTACGGAACTAGTTGTGACCTGTGGTTGTCGTGGCTGCTAAATGCTAGCTTGGTTGGCAGTTCAACGGTTGATACAATGAAGTCCACTCAGATTACTTCTTTGCTCCCAATTCACCAAATCTTTTTTGTTCCAGTCTCAAATGGAAGTCGGGTTGGATACCAAAGACGGCAACGATATTGTCCCACATTTATTTCTATTTCACCATCGTGTCTGTATGTGTGACATTTTTCTTTCATGCTGTGGTGTGTACCTTTTCGGTCCCACAGATATAAGTGCGCTCTCAACACCGATCGGCTGTTGCCGCCGCGCGCTGCCAAATGGTCACTTCAGCTTATCATGGCGAAAGGGGCACTTTTTTTCTATGAATGCCTCAAACGCGCACCCGGCATGCAACCCGGCCTCCTCATGCAAACCGCATTGACTACATGTAGAAACGGCGCACACATATTAGGCGAGACCGTAGCATAAGGCAGATAAGCAATGCTAAATTGCTGAACCGTTTTGTCTACGACATCTGATGTGGGCACAGCCTGGTGTCAGATTTTGACCGTTTCTCGTATTTGCTGCGAAAAAGGGGGGTGTGAGAGCCTTTTGATCATTACTGGCAGCTGGGGTTTTTTTTGTCATCGTGTATTCCAGTAAGTAGGCGTCCAGGCCAACTTGATGTGGTTATCTTCACAATTGCCCTGGTTTTCAAAATCAAATTAAGCATTGCCTCGTGGTCATCTGACAGTCAAAGAAAAGGAATTGATAACATCTTGGATAATGGATGTCATATTTTGAAATACAATTGGTTCCCTACTTTTCTGATGAAAAGATTTCAACAACAGCGTGTGTGTTTGTCAGCGAAATATTCAGTCTTGATGAATGAATTATAGAGTCGCAAAAATCTCCCGAATTGCTCTTTAAGGAGTGCAAAAAAAAAAAAAAAAGTTAAACCTCCTCTTCTCTCGCGCCATCTGTTCGCGTGCACCCACGCCCACTCTCCCTGCGCCCTTCGCAATCTGCTCACACACAAACACAATAATGAATAACCATGCATCACCCGCCACCCCAAAAAAACCCACCTTCACTCACACACAAAAACAACACTGGAGACACAGTATGCTAAAATTGCTGGGCAAGATAGCAACGCCTTCTAGTAATCATTGGTTCTTATTGGGTGACAAACACAGCCCTCCCCTTAACAAAACTCACTCGGCAGGATACCCTGCAACTTTGGAAAATAATGAGCCCCTGTCCCAGGTGTCACTGGTTGACTCGAAATTAGATGGTCGTGTCTAATCATGACAGGATGCATGAAAAAGGTCTGAGGACCCATGCCTGAAAGTGAGTCGGCCATTTTGGTTTGAAGGAGGCACCATCCCTGCCCGTACATCAGAATGAACCAGCCCCGTCGCCCGGAAACTGTCATCACTTGCTGTCAGCGACCCATTTTGAAGATTCAAAGTGGGGGGAAAAAAGGGTTTAGAAGGAAGATTTCGTTGCATTTTTGACATTGCAATTCATAGTTCCATGACTAATTTAGCTACCTGATGTTGATCCGCCTGCCTCGGTCAGACATGGAAACGAAACCATTACAGTTTGTTCCTCATCCAATATTGTCAAGACTTAATCGTTTCCATCAATAAGGGTGGCGGGGTTAGTATGCCTTCTATTTTCAAGGGCTGTATCATTTCGTAAAGTGGGTGATTGGTTTACGATGGAGTCGTGCGGCGGCAACATGAACCCGCTTCGTATGTGGAATAGTCCACCAGTCGACGCGTCCACTTCACCGTTGCGCGATGATGAATTTAGCTTGGAATGAATTAGTCCCCCAATCACGGGTTCTGGCGTTAATGATGCGGAGCCCTGACGACAGTCGCCAGGTGGTCAGTTGGCGCAGCAAACGAGCGTCGGTGCCTAGCAACTCGCGTTTTGCTGAAGCCTTCATCCTGCAGATACACGACAAAGCTGCTCTTCCCTCCTTTCTTGACTCAATCATCCAATCACAAATCACACTCGGACACGTTCGTCGTCTCATAAAACTCGAGCAACAATCGAGGGAAGGCAACTGCAGGTTTGGAGTATGTTCAGCATCCGTTGGCTTATATTTCTTCGATGTGTGTTTTGTTGTCAGCCTGAGGGTCTAAAAATCTTCAACATGATTTTGTGGACGGTCTGTGGCAGTGAGCCGAATAACCCTGGGATCAAGTGAATTCCTGCCTCGGGTCTTTTTTTTTTTAATCCAACAATATATTCAGTACACTTCAGGTTTTCACTCATCTGCCTGAAATATGTTGGACTAATCCACTGCGATTCACAAATGGAATCGATAGATTTTTTTTCTTCCCAGAATATGAAAAAAATGAGGCATTTCAATCACTTTCCCTTGTGTTTGACCATGATTTTACCCACACATTACTGAGGATTTACATTTGCAAGTTAAAAAAAAACAAAAAAAGCAACGACGGTGTTCCGGAGAGACAGTTTGACAGTTACATTCATTGTTCTTTGAGAGCTCTCCGGGGAAATGCAGCCTTGCCGACTGATATGCATCGGCAAGTTCCCTCATATTCAAGATGCTCGCGATGTGAGAACGCTTGGCAGGGGCCACGGGGCATCGGCCCACCATGCCAGAATCAATGACACTGTGGGGTGGAGTCGGGGTGGGGGGCGGGGGGGTCGGAGCCTGTCAGTATTCCGATGTGACCAGAACACAATGTGAAAAGTGGATTCTTCCAGACAATTACATGAAAACATTTTGTCTCGCAAGAGAACTTCAGTGATCGGACTGTTGAATTTCCTGAACAATTCAGCACTGATTGTTTATTTTCCAAGTAAAAATAAGATGCATAAACTAAAATAAGAATCCTAACCATGTCGTCTGCCAGAGGGAAGATGGACTTAACCCAACACTTAACCCAGCGGTGTTATGACTGAAACCAAATCCAAAAGGTCTATCGGTTTAATAAACAATTTTTAAAAGTTGCTATAATGAGGGGTTTGGTTAAAATAAAATGCTTACAGTATGTTTCTTACTTATTTCGTAGGAGAATTTTACATTTTGGTCGAGATTTTAGCAAGCATCATGAAGTTGACCAGCTTGATTTGCTTTTGCCGGCCACCATAAAATGATGTGGCGGGCCAGATCTGACACGTATGACTTAACCTATTGACAATCATTTTTTATCTTTTTGGGGTTTACAGTGCAGAGTAATCATTTCTACCATATATTTGCCTCACAGTCAAGTGCGAATGGCTGTCTGTCTATGTGTGCTGTCAACGATCGCAGGGCGATTCACGCCTCTCTTCAAAAGTCAGCTGGAATAGGCTGTCGCTCACCTTTGACCCTCTTGAGGAGAAGCGGTACCGAAAATCGTGAGCTGGACACGTTATCCGGATGGATGAACTCATGATCTATTTGAGAAAAGAAGTTGTTTCCTCCGATTTGGGGCGATTGAAAAGCAAAGTGAATGATGGCTTATTTTGCATCCCTTTTTGCCGTCGGCTCGCTTCGCCGTTTTCACTTGTTTCTCTCGGTGGCCTCTTACCTCTCTTTCCCCTCGTCTCTCCTCATTTGTTTGCCTTTGATGCAGCGGCATTAGTATTCCCCGCGTGCTTATTGTCGAGTGGCGACTGGTGAGAAGAGCGGATGGATGGCGGCGGGGTGCAATTTGTAAAGCGTATAAACTGCAAATGGAAAGTTGACGTACGCTTCGGCTCCACGGCCCTGTTCGAATCACGCTATCTGAGGGATCACCTCGCACCCCGCGGCCGTTAGGTGCCAGGTTTGATTTGCAAAAATACGGGCTATTGTCAGCAGAAACATTTAATATTGATGACACGGTGCAGGCCCCTGAGGTGGCGAGTCAATATCCGCTTGTGCGCCAGGTGTCAGGACGTGCCGATGTTCCCTTATAGCTGTTTAACCTCACTTTCTCCTTCTTCTCTGTGTCCTTGTCTTGAAAATACCCCTTTGGTAAAAATCACTGAAAAATGGTGGAGTACAGTTTGGCCCGGTCTTGCGCAATCTCTCTCATATCCCCAAGGCTGGCCTGACCTTCACTTAGCTTAGACGATGCCCCCACCACCGAGGAAGACCTGACACTCCCCTGGTGTGCACAGAAAGACACGTAATAAATTCAGGGATGTACTCGCCAAAGGATACCCTTGCTTACAAATAAGTCTTTTAATTCGAGTATTTTTCAGCGGTGGGCATTTTACAAAAAATGCCGAGCTGTCATTCAACACCCGTCCATCATTTATTTTTCTTTTAAAGCTGATTGAAAGTGTTATTGTCAGTTAGCTTCTTATTGTTATTGTCATCTTCTTTCATCTTCGGCAGCTGGCAAACGTGAGCCGTCAAGCAGAAATGTTCATACTGGCTTGCTTCTGAATTCTGAAATGCCCGACGTGCTTTGCTCTGCTTCTGCTTGCGAGTCTTATGACCAGTTTTTAGCAAATGACGGACGAGCTTTTATATTCCCCCGTTATGCATATTCCATGATGGTTTCAAAAAAAGGTCCTTTCTGTCGCTGATTGGTTGACTTTCCTCATACGCTGTGGTTTGTTTTGTAAAGTCATATCAGAGGTACAAGATAGGGGCAGAGAATGCAGTTTTTTCCCCCCCACAGATAATTTTCTTAAATATGACAAAGTAAGTGAAGCAAATTAATTCAGGAAATAAAATGAAATTGCTCAACGTTCAGTCAATATGGTCTTTGGTAAGTGATTGTTCTGTCCAATCGCCTTGTCAAGTCCACATGCGCGGAATGATGCGACGGACACGTCAGTTCGTGCTGCATTGTTCCTGCTAACACTTGAATCGGTTTACGCTAGAATTGATTGTTGGATTATTTTCTTGGACTTCAAAGCACTAAATGGATTCCGTCAATAATAAATGTTGAGCGTGCTTTCAACCTCCTTCCAGTCCCCGGCGCAGCACATTCAAATTCCGCAGCTCTCTTTTGGATTTGAAAGCTTCTTGTCACTCTATTATTCTGCATTTTCTCTGCCAGTTGAGAAGTGCTTGAAATTTTGTTTTCTCTTCCCCGCCCAGAATAGACTCTTAAATGTTGTTGGGGGGGGGGGGTGTTCTGTTCATTGATTTTTCTTTTATGGTCGTGGAAGATAACATGAAATGAATGGTTGATGATCATCCGAATCAGCATTCAAATCACCGTGACAGCGGTAAACAAACTTTGCAATCTTTGAGGTTATGAAATAAATATGAACATCTATTGAATTTGTAAAAACAAGTTTTGAAAACATGCTTTGAAATGTCAAGACCCTGATTCTGAATGTGAAAATGAAAGATTATGCCACTGGTCAATTGATTTGTTTTGGATGTGTGGGTTTGTTATTTTTGGATCCAAATGAAACTTTTTAGGTGCAATTTTAGGACAAATTAATCACCATTTTGGGGCTTTTCCTATATTAAATAATTCTGGCTCAGAAAAATGGACTCAGTTGTGTGGCGTTATTTACATGGAGTTAAGCCGGCGTAAAAAATGAATCACCCACAATCACAGGATGTCTGCCATTTGGTTCCAAGCGGCCATTTTAAGATTATTTTTGTTTTCATTTTTCAAAAGCTGACTTGTCGATTTTTTTTTCTTCTGATTGCTACTAAATTGGAAGCATACACACTGTGAAAATTATGCAGCGTTCAAGTCTGCACGCCCACCTACATTTCTATTTTGCAAATCCAGTACTCTGTAGCATTTTGTTCCTTAACTTTTCCAAATTGGAGTGGAACTTACTAAGGGACACCCCCCCCCCCTCCACCCCATCATAAATTCTGTCCTGGCTTGTACCTATTTCAAAGTATAAATAAGGGAGGAGAGGAACACTGTTGATCCTTCTGCTGCGGAAGTCCCTCGCTGTTCATGTGTAGGCATCATTGCTGGTGACTACACTCGGTTCGAAGCACAAGACAGGAGACGATTCTTATTTTTCTTTGTGTGGTCGCTATCACTGAGTCGCTAAACACCTGGCGTGCCACAGTGCACCTTCACTGCCAGAAGCGAACTGCAGGGAAGCTCCACCCCCTTTATTTACATACACCCCAGAACATGGTATCCCTCCACACAAAATAGTACCAACATTAAACTCTAATGCTAGTGGCGTACATCGTCACCCAACACCCCACTCGATGGCGCCACATACACTAACATTGCATTAGTTACCTATACACCTGTTTTAATGCTGTCAAGTGCTTTTCCTTGGATCAGACATATACTGAGATAGTCTACTCACAATCCAGCTAATATCAGGTCTAGTGCAGGTCATGATGTATATGAGGCTGCCCAGCATTGCTCTATATTTCCTCTGATCAGTTTTGTCCCCCTCTGGAGCCAGGTCACATTTGATTTCACTTGGAGTGGCTCTTGCTTTGCATTCAGACATGCCAAACCTTTCCAATATTTTCTCAATATATCTGGATTGGTTCAATGTGATTGAGCCCACATTTTGCTTGAAATCAATCCCAATGAAATGAGTGAGGCATCCGAGATCTTTCATCCTAAACTTACTCTTGAGTTTCTCTTTGATCTCGCATAAACACCTCTCATTGCTGGCAGCCACAATGATATCATCGACCCACACTAACAAAATTTCTTTTTCTTTGTCAGACATTTTGGTGTAAATACAGTGGTCTGCTTGACTCTGTACAAACTCGTTCGCAAGTAAAAACTCATGAAGCATCATGTTCCAATTTCTCCCAGACTGTTTGAGGCCATATATGGATTTGTTTAACTTACACACAAGTTGTACACCATCCCTTTGTTTCACACAAAAACCTTCAGGTTGATCCATGTATAGTTCGCAGTCAATAGGTGCATGTAAGTATGCTGCCTTCACGTCCATTTGGTTTAACAGCAACTCATACTGTGCAGCAAGCTGCATCAGTAGTCGCAGTGATGTCAGATTAGCGGTCGGCGAAAATGTCTCAGAATAGTCAAGTCCTTCTCTCTGACTGTACCCTTTGGCTACATATCTCGCTTTATATGTTTCATTGCCTTTGTCATCCTCCTTTAAAGCATACACCCACCTTCCCCCACTGTCTGTCTACCCTCCGGTAATGGCACAAGGGTGAAAGTGTCGTTCTCTTTAAAAGAAGTCATCTCATCTATCATCGCCTTTCTCCACTTTTCTGACTTTGGCGATGCCATTGCCTCGTAGAATGTTTGTGGCAATCCCACTGTTGCTCTATAGCAGTAATCAATTGTGATCTCATTGCCTTTTATCACACATTCATAATCCTCTAAATATTTTGGTGTCTTCCTTTCTCTACCAGAAGTACGAGGAGTCTCATTACCATTGGTTGAGTCCGTGTCGCAGTCAGGTTTAAGCTCTGGTTCAGTGTCAGAATCTTTTCCTACATATTCCGTCTGTAACTGACTTGCTTTAGGCATAGTTACCCACTCTACATAGTGGTCCTCCAGTTGGGCCTTCTCGGTCTGCGTCTCACTCTCAGTCACGGTCTTTGTGATGAAGTGGACCAGTCTGTGTTTCTGAACCTTGTTTGTCTCTGGAAAATAAATCAAATAAGCAGGTGAATGACGGTCAAAACCAACAAAGATCCCCTTTTTGCCCTTTGGATCTAGCTTTCTCCTGTTTTGCTCATACACCATGCATTCTGAACCAAACTTTTTCATTTTTGACAAATCTGGTCTTTTTCCTGTGAAAAGGAAATAAGGAGTCTCCCCTGTTCTTTCGCAGTAACATCTGTTCCGTATAACTGCTGCTGTTCTGGCTGCATATGGCCATAGCTCTTTGGGTAAGCCTGATTCTATCAGCATACACCTGACCATCTCAAACAATGTGCGCCAGTTCCTCTCTGCTGTCCCATTTTGATGTGGGGAGTAGGCGCTGATCTCTCATGTTTTATCATATTATCTCGAAGTAGAGATTGATACTCTTTTGAAACAAACTCTGTCCCATTATCCGATCTCATTCGCTTCACTTTACCATATGGTGCTGTGTCTGCCAAGAACTGCTTTGTAGCCTCGACTGCCATGTTTTGTTCCTGAGAAAGTATACAAAAACAGCTCCAGAAAAAGTCATCAGTAAAAGTGATGGCATATTTGTACCCGTCGAATGACTCTGGGTCAATAGGCCCACCTAGATCTGTATGTACCAGCCCTAATGGCTCTTTAGCTCTCACATCACTTTTCCTGTTTCTATTCTGGGTGAATTTCCCTTGAATACAGGTTTCACACTGGTTAGGTCTAGTTTTGTTACTAATTTTCATACCTTCTACCACAGCTTCAAGCTTAGCAATATCACCATAGTTACAATGGCCCATTATCTCATGCCATGTTTTCATGTCTAAAGATGCATTGCAGGAGTCCTCACTGCATTCAGAATTTTCTGTGACAATGTCAAGATAGTACATTCGGTCCTTTACAATCATCTTGCATATTGTCCCATCTGAAAGAATCATTTTGTTGTCATTCTTCGCAAAGTTGAACTTTGCTCCTTTCGAGTTGCTGCATCCACAGAAAGGATATTCTGCGGGTATTCTGGGATGAGGAGAGCATTTGTGAGCTTGACACTCACTACTCGTCCACTGCTGTCGGCCAGCTTGATTTGCGCGTCCCCCTTCTTCTCGACACTTCCGGTGATCCGTCTTCCATCAGCCAGCTGCATGATGTGATCTTTAGGCCGGAAACTTTCATCAAATCGGATGAATGCGGTCTTGTCGGTGATTATGTGGGCAGAAGCACCGCTGTCCACGAGTAGTCCATATTGCTGCGCTCCTTGGGTCGCCATTCACTCACCCGAGCAATAATGTTTCTTCTTCTTCCCTCGAAGATTTGGCTTGGTCTCTGCCACGGAAAACTTTTCCGAATCGTCCATAACTGTAGCCACTTTATTGTTCTTATCAGCTTTTGTCGATTCGCTTGTGTGGTTTCTTATCCTTACTCGTGCAGTCTCTTGCTTTATGCCCCACTTTCTCACAAATAAAGCATTCTCCATTGAAGACGTATTTCTTGTCTTTTTCTTTGGGCTTCGGCTTGAATGACTTGGCGGTCATTACTTCATCTGGTCTGGGCCTGCTTCGGTAGCGGAGGGTGCATTCAAAACTTCTCAGCCTAGTCTTGAATTCAGCAAAGGTTAACACTTCCCTCGTTTGAGTTACATGCACAGAAAATGGGTTGTACTCATCAGTGAGTCCTTTCAACACCATAGCCACTAATAGTGCATCGCTTAGGTTCTCTTTAGCTCTTTGTAGCGCGGCCACTAGCTTCTCGACACGTGCTAGATAGCCCGCTAGCTCCTCGCCGTTAGCCATTAGCATATTGGTTAGCTCTGTGTACAGCCCGACAATTCGCGGCTTTTCTTCGGACTCAAAATGGCGTCTCAATATTTCCAGACTTTTCTTACCATCTTCTGGTGCTTCATACAGGATGAGTGTCAGTGTTTTATCATCCAAGCAGCCGCACAGTTCAGCATATGCCAGTTCGTTTTCCACACGGTTTCTGTTGCGGCCTGTTCGCTGGATCCCGTAGCTACATCACACCCGAGGATAGCATCTTTTAGCCCGATGGTTTTCAAGTATGCTAGAACCTCGCCTCCCAGATGTGATAGCGGGCCTCATCTCCGTCAAATCGCGGCGGTAATCCTCTCCCATGGAGCGCCGCTGTGCCTGGAACCCACCTGGGCCCATAACCTGTTGATCCTTCTGCTGCGGAAGTCCTCGCTGTTCATGTGTAGGCATCATTGCTGGTGACTACACTCGGTTCGAAGCACAAGACAGGAGACGATTCTTATTTTTCTTTGTGTGGTCGCTATCACTGAGTCGCTAAACACCTGGCGTGCCACAGTGCACCTTCACTGCCAGAAGCGAACTGCAGGGAAGCTCCACCCCCTTTATTTACATACACCCCAGAACATGGTATCCCTCCACACAAAATAGTACCAACATTAAACTCTAATGCTAGTGGCGTACATCGTCACCCAACAAACACAAAAACACTCATTCGATTTCAGATTTAGCAATTTCATGATGCCTCCACCTCACTTATTAAAAAAAATATCAGCATCGATAATATCGGCTGTATTGACTTGATGTCAGATTAAGGTACTCAATATTACAAAACAGCACGAAAGTATAAGTAAAGCTACGCTCAATTATTGTAGCGATGAGGATGAAGGGGTTATGACGCATGGGGAATGTATTGTCAGCGTTGCTTGGGAACAGAGACGTGGAACTTGAGGCGTTAGATCTCCAACGTGCTTGCTGTAAAATTCAGTTCCAGATACAAAAGTAACACTTGAATACTGTAACATTAAATGTCATGAGACTAAGTGCCCGGTGGCACACAGTAATAGTATGGCTCTTACTACTTTCATGTCTAAGTAAGCCGGAGATTTCCGTTGTATGGCTTGTCATTCAAATTTGCAGACATGGCCGCGTGGCTCTGTAGACCCGATTACTGGATATGCACAAACAAAATCTGTATTCAGAGATAAAAATGTGTGCCTACCATGTAAAATGTAGTCCAGGTTGGCATTTCTACATTGTTACATTTGCAAGAAATGACCTGCTCACCGAATTACCAGCAATTGGCTGGAGGAAAAAAAAAAATGCTATGGCAACCAAGACGAGATCGAAAACATAAACAGCATCAAAACACAATATTTCTCTTGCGGGAACACCAAAAGCAAACTGTAGTCGCGGTAATTAGCTTATAGCAGCGTTGGTGCTTTTACCGAGACTAACAAAAAAAGAACATGATAGAGGCGCGGCTTTCATATTTCTTGCTCTTTGTGCTGCTCTTAAAGGAGCGAGCCGAGCATCTCGTCTGACAAGCAGGCTGTTTTTCTTCCTCGCTATCGGAGGAGCCAGACCTTTCTTCTCCTTTTACGCACATGCACACACGCAAAAACCAGACTTGCCAGGCAAAAGGAGGGGGTGTGTGTGTGGGGGGCGGGGGTTCTAAATAAAAGACACAGTATTGCATATAAACTCTAGCGAGACGAACTAATATTAGTTTAGTGGAGATTGTGCGCCTGTGTGGGAACGATATCTCTCACTTTATCATGCCGCCCCCCCCTTCCTGTGAAAGCACTACCACTCCCCGAGACTGATAACTTTCCAGTCTGGACTGCCGCTATCAGCATGCACGGGCATGAGTGTATGAATGCACGCAGTCAAGCTGAAATGACTCCTTAATAAATCGGATCTGTGTTTGATTAACGGTGGGAATATCACTGGAAACGCACGAACACAGTACAGTGGTGGACGGATTTATCCGAATAGCGATAATAGTGATATCGACATTGGTGTTGATGTCAGTGGTGTGCGATACTGCAAAGATTTGGTCTCCATTCAAAAGCAAGTAAATCCATGCATACAGATGCTTGCATCATCAACTTCCTAAATCAGAATACCTTTTCACAATTTCATTTTTTTTGGTTTTGTTATGATTTGACAATATTGTCATTAATATGGATACCAACATTGGTACAATAAAGATACACGTGACCCAACCATTGTGTTTTTTGGAGATAATTTCTGTCGGGCTGAAATTTTACAAGCGGAAATTTGAGAAGTGTTGCGATGGCGGCAGTGAAGTCAACTCAACTCACTGCAGGCAGATAGTTTATTGTCACTCCTAGTGGGAATCCACTGTCAAATTAGATCAAAAACAAAGAGAATTGTGGATTTACTCAAGGAATATAACTTTGCCGCACTAAAGTCCGCTGGCCTAATGCTAAGACTCAATGTCCTCAAAATAGATGCCATCATATTTATATACTTTTTCTTCTTCTATTTCTCCCTTTCATAATTTTGCTGCTGTAAATTGGGAATTTCGCCATTGTGAGACAAATCAATGTTTTCTTATCTTATTATCCAGAAAAAACGGGTAGCAACTGTAAACATCTAAGTTGAAAGACACTGTCATTCAAAGATGAATTTTTAATTACTGACCGTAACATTTAAGCAGTAAGCCCATTTGATCTATTCAAAACAGTCGCCAAGGGCCGAGGCACAATTTTTTTCAGTGGGGTAGCCCCCGCAACACTTCACTTGATGTTGTTTGCATTCAGAGCAATTGTAAATGAGTTTTTTTTTATGTGCAGTTAATACAGATGAGATGTGGCAGAGTATCATGTCATCCAAGAATACTTCATCCATGTAAAGTTGGCAAGAAAGTGGCAGGTATCAGAGTTTTCCCCCTGAATGTGCTGCTGGGCAGAAAGTGACCACCTAGCTTGACCCCTGAGACAAAAAAACAAACCAACAAAAAAGAAACAGTAAAGCCCAATTATGCTCGTAATCAACAACATAAGACAAAGAAACACCACCCTCAAATGGACACCCCCCATCGGAAAGAAAAAAAAAACTGGCCGCAAGTGTAATTCTCAGTTCATCGAGGCTAATGTCCAAAAGACAGACATTTAGTGACTGCTGAGTCCCTTTGTACACCTTTTCTAACGCAAACAACAATCTCTCAGATGAATTAGAAAGTGTGAAAATGTCATTTTCAAGATGAGCTCATGTTATGTGCAGATGCCATCTTTAATGACGACCGGTATTAACGTTCCACTAGACGGGCATGCGGGTCTTCCACATTGTGTGAACAACATATTAGTTCCATTTACTTTTTTTATTTTTTGCTGTATTTCTTCAAAAATAGTCTCATTGCACTATGTTAGTTAAATTCCTCAAATGTGTGTGTGTGTGACTCCCCCCAGCCACCCCCCGCCCCCTAATTGAGGCACTAGCTTGACAGATTTACAATCGAGCTTGACAAACATTAAAATGTTCTAACATGCGGTTTCAATCGCGACTTCTCCTGCCGAGCTGACAATTACATTGTTCATTTAAAAAAAAGAAAAAAAGTCCTATCTGCTCATCCAAACTTCTGAAGGCCGCTTGATGGTGGACATGAGGAATGAGTTTGTCAAGGTTAGACACACACACACACACGGACACAGACAAACACAGCGTGGGCTGACAGTTTATATGCCTCAGAGCGCCAGCAAGATAGATAAAAGGATGAGTGACCACCACCTGTTGCTGAACTTTCAGATGAATCACACATTAATGCGTACGGTTGAAGATCGTAATGGGCAGCAAGATCCTCGCCCTTGTTTGTGGTCCAAGTCTCAAAGCGAAAATTCACCGTCCAAAAAGGTTTTCTTATTCAAAAGAACACAGGCGACAGCCAAAGGTGAACCTTGACTCCGATTTATTTTATATGTGACATGATTATGGTTCTGTCTTTGGAATGTTTCCGTGACAACAGGCATGATTAATGCTCGAAGGAAGACGGGGAGTTGCGGATGCCTGGATCATGACTCAAGAAATAGTTTGATTTAAAAAAAAAAGTAATTTTTATTACACAAAAAAAGAATTCGAGGAAAAGGGGAGTAGGTTTTAGCTCTTTGAAAATGGAATGAAAATTAAAAATGATGACATAAGAACAAGAATAACAAGAATAACTGTGCAACCCTGAAGGTGTCTGTGATTTGTGATGGGATGAGGGAGTGGGTGGGAGGGGCCAGTGGAAGGAGAGAGAATGATTTGCCGCCTGACGGTTGTGAGAAACGTCACTTGGATGTTTGCTGTCAGCAAAATGAACAGTTCCTATTGACAACGAAGAGGGTTATTGATTGACCGCCGCTTGTCTTCGTTTCATCTCCCGAGCAGGCGCTACAGTATTTTGTCTGTCTTTTCACTGCAGCGGGAGAATCACCGGTCAATATGCTGATGGATGAATGAGGTTTTCCAACTGCTCGCCGGCTAGCGTTAGCATCTGCCTCTTTAGATCGCCATGCTTTTTTAGATTGAATGGTACTTTTTAAAGATTTTAGGATACACTTGTATGTTTTCCAAGAGACCGTACCACCGGGCTCATTTTATTTTATTTCTTTTTTTTAAAATGAAATTGTTTCGCATGGTCATGACACCGTTGCTAGTGGACTGAGCTAACCTGCCGTCTTTTGATTTGCGCGAGGCGTACGTTTTATTTGCCACATCATGTAACTGCAGCTGTCAAGGATATTCGACTTTCTAATTTCGTCAACGTTAGGTCGATCATACGATTCCTTTTCCGCTCCGTTCGCCATCTTGCATCATCCACAATGGCTTGTTTGTTAAATGGGTCTCGCGGTTCCACATCATAGCATCGCCCGCCGCTTTGGGATGCACGTGGGCACCCTTTGAATGCATTGGCATGGCTGGAGAGCTCATTTTTCTTTTTCAGAGTGGTTATTTTGATAACAATGAGGGGGAAAATAAGGACATCGCCCATCTCCTAGTGTTACTGTAGAGTCCAATGCCACTCAGGCTGATTGCAATCAGCATGAGTCCTGGTCCTCTCTATTGGCTGTACTGGACTGTAATTGTCCAGCTTGTGTTCTGTTTTTTTTTTCTTCTTTGTCCCCGTGAGGTGGCCCTTGTTTGCTGCTTATTGCAGCGCTGCCTGCTATGTCCATGTTTCATCATTGGCTTTGTCTCGCATCCTTTGTTGTGAGACTTCATCTCCTCCCCCCCGTTGCCAGACAGATTCTTTTGTGAAACAACAAAGTCTCCAGTAAATGCTGTCAAAACCTCTTTTTCCAACATACACACATTCACTTTAATCAAGTACCCAAAAAAAAAAAGAGAAGGGAAAAAAAAGCCTGTTCTAACATTTGGGAAACAACAACAAAAGATTGGTCGGAAAGTTTTCTGGCTGCAGACACGTTGCATAAGTTGACAAAAATGTGACCAAAGACATGACAAAATCACAACCCAAATGCCATTAACAAACGCATGTCCAAAAATGAGACCTAAAAGTCCAAATTATGACCAAACCTCATGACCCAAAAACATGATAAAAACAAAATAACTCAGAGCATGACCAAAAAAATGATCATGTAAAAAAAAAAGATCAAAACCCCAACCAAAAACTGTGACCAAAAACTATGACCGAAAATCTAGATCGAGGCACCATCATCACCCAAAAAATGATTAAAACCGAGATCAGCAACGTGACCAAAACCGTGATCAGAAATGGGAGACAAGCCCCCAAGAAATCACGACTCGGCAAATGACAATCATGACCAAAACCGCCATCTTGAACACACATCCTAACCAATATATACTTGACCAAAAATATTGACCTGTCACTCTTCCAAACTTGCACCCTACCAAGGAAGTACTCCCCCTCTCCACTCTACTAGATCAACAAATCAGTGTGACAATTACAAAAAGGTCCATCAATGGGAACAACCCAGCTAAAATGTCGCCGATGTCCTGCGGCCCCTTCGCGCTTTGCCTCTCTCGGGAAAATGAGCAGGATCCCCCCCCCTATAAATTCACAGCCTGTCATTTGGACAAAGATACGCCCATAAATCCTGCGCTGATTAGTGTACATCCTGTCAGAAGCGGTCGAACACTTCCTGTCAGGGCGCCAAAGTAGGTCAGGAGTCAAGGTTCTGTTTTGCGCCAATGCGACACTTCAACCTTTTGTCTTTTTATTCATTTATTTTTTCCTCCACACTTTCTCAGGACAAGCACCTCCTCACTCCTCCTTTTTGCCCCTCAGCTTTAGCCCCCCCACATGGCCCACCCCAACCCCTCTCCCCTTGCCATACACGGCCTCCCAAATCAAATGAACATGTGGACAAAACAGGGTACTAAAAGCTAATGGCTTGTTATATGAGGTACACACTTGCAGAGGCGCTTTGACGCTACTAGTCTATCCGCTACTCACTTGAAGCTATGATTAAATGTTTGGACCACGGGGGCTGCGTTGAACTAATCTGTTTCGCCATAATATTCATATATTGTCTAATATATTGTTGTTTTATTTTGTGTAGACATTCCGGCAGTTTAAATCTATAATTATCCGTCTTCATTGACTTCCTTGACCCTTTTCAGGGACAACAGTTACTACAGTGGACAGCTTATCGTGTTATCAGGTTACAGAGGAGGTCGGCAACCCGCATGCGGCTCTTTAGCGCCGCCCTAGTGGCTCCCCGAAGCTTTTTCAAAAATGTTGGAAAATGGAAAAAGATGGAGGAGGGAAATATATTTTTTGTTTTAATATGGTTTATGTATGAGGAAAAACATGACACAAACATTCTTTACATTTTCTAATGCTGTAAATTTCAAAATTTCCGTCAACGGGGATTTGCTTCATAGCCTGGGGCACACGTTTCTATTAGCAGGACGGGATGCCAGGCAGGGGGCTGTTGCAAAAAAAACCCCAAAAAACAAAATAAAACGGCCTTTGATGTACAATTCACCGAGGGTACTGGCTAAGAATGGGAATCCGGAGGTCCGATAGAAGCATTTTAAAACTGTACACGTGAGCTACGTAGTTAACACGCTGCAAAAGTGCGTCCGCGTCTGGTCTCGACGAAGGTAGGTCGGCATGTGTGTTTAAGTGCGTGCGTATGCGGGAACGTGGGAGGTTGGTTGATCGAAAAGTAGATCTTTGGTCAAAAAATGTAGGCACCCCTCCTCTACAGGATGAAGTGCAGGGAAAAATATAGTATTTGTTGCCAACTTAGTCATTTTAGACATTTAGGCTGATATAGATACATACAGCATGTGTTTCCTTCATTACAAGGCTTGGAGAAGGCTTTTGTTTTTTTGTGGCTCCAGACATATTTGTTTTTGGGGTTTTGTCCAATATGTCTCCTTCAACATTTTGGGTTGCTGACCCCTGGATTACAGGGTGCATTAAAAGGATGAATTAAAGTTTCCCATTATCCTGATTACTGGTCGATCCAATGACTGCGGTCAAAGTATATATTGATCATCAAAATTGATGAAAACATGAACAGATCATGGAACCCCATCAGGCCCAAAATACTTGATCAATACATGGCCCGAAACATGATCAGGCAAAAAAACAAAACAAAAACATGACCTAAAGCTTGTAAGGTACGTGGGTATGTGTGTTAGAAGAAAGGGAGTGAGTTTGTCCGCGGCATTCGGAATGCGTGTGTCGAAATTTCTCCTCCGTTTGGAATTCTCAGAGCCTCCATTGTTTGCCATCTGCTGTGTACACATGTTATCTGCTTGGCCTCTCCTCCTTTTGACCCGTAGGAGTGTTCTGAAGGAATGACTGTTAAGTATACTGTTGAAAACTCAGCCCCACTAAGCATCTTGAAATTGAGTAGTCCATTCTGTGTATGAGCACGAAGAAAATATCAAGAACCTATGCCGAGAAGTCCACAGTTTTGGTCCGGAGCAGCCATTTTAGTCATTGTGTCCATTTTCCTTGATGAATGAACTACCAAATTCTGTGTGTGTGTGTGTGTGTGTGTGATGTAAGATACACCGTGTAGTGATATTGCGCATAATGTGGGCATGCAATTGTGCAGCTGATGTTCAGATTTCTTACGTCCAAGTTTTAATGAAATCTTATCTGATCAAAAATACAAAAGTCGTACTGCCTTGTTTCATGTTAAAAAAAAACATCTCCAAAATATGAAGCAGGAATGTTTTGGGAGATTGCCACATGGTCATCTAAAGCATCTCCGGAGGCAGCCATAATGCTGTATTGATTTTATTTTCCTCTCCCCGTGCGATGGCGTCTGCTTGCTTAGACCGCACACACACAATTGTTTCCTGTGTGACTCACGGCTCGCGGAGCCGAGTCCTAATGGCATGAACTCAAGTTGACTTTACCAAGTATTGCACTTGTTGCAGTCATAAGTTCTTCTTTTTCAATGACACCAAATCGGCACATGGTTTCCAAGCTTTTTTTTTTTTAATCATCCGCTTGAGACAACAGCATGTATTGCATTCATGTTTTTAAGGTGAGCAGCTCAACAATGTCCAAAAATGTCTGTGGTGGTATGCACGCATGCTACTTTTTTACTTTATGCTAGCAGTCATATAATTTGCAAGTGACAGTACTCTTTTCCTGATTAAAATTTTTGGCTACGCTATCCCCTTCTGAGGGCCAATCTCATTTAAATTGCATCCCTTCAGCCTCCTGATCCCCGAATTCCACTTTTGGGTTCGCCTTGTTAAAAGGTTTGTGTACTCTCCGCGGCAGCCGGTGCGAGTCAGGCGATGGTCCAAACACGTTTCTCCGTCAAAGGTAATGAAAGCAGCCTCGCCGTCTTTGATGGCGCGGCGAGGGCATCAAACCGCCGTTAGATTTCTGACATATCTCGGCAGCTCAAGGCTTTATCTTTCCGTGCGCACACGCGTGCACACATGAATACAGTCAACCGGGGGCGGGCGGGTGGGTGGGTGGGGGAGATGGTCACGGGCATGCACATGTAAATAAATCCGCATGTCATTACACACGCTGCAGCCGGCCTGAGCGCTGTCAGCGGCAGCTCCCCAAGTGCAGATAAGAAGACGGCGAGTCCAAATTGATGGGGATGCCAGCACGCAAACACAAACACCAAACGTCTCTTTATGTGCCTCAGCCAGGTCGGGACCGAAAATGTATTTCATATGTAGCTTGAAACAGCTTCTGAAAACTCTACTTTGAAAATCCTCACCCTTTTTTGGAACCCCGAATTGAAGGTTAATTTAAAACCCAAACCCTGTCTTGGAACCTTAATTTGAAATCATGTATTGAAACTGGCATCCTGTTTTGAAAGCGAATGTTGAAACCCGAAATTGAAATCACTGCCCGGACTTGCAATCTTACTTTGAAAAGCAGGGTTAGGATTTAAAAAAGCTTGAAACTTGAACCATGCCTTTCAAACCCAAACTTGAAACCTTAACCCTGTGTTGAATCCCTGCTTTAAAACCCTCAGCAAGACTTGAAATTAAATTTCAGACCCCTGCTTATAACTAAGACATATCTGTCACGTATTTTATGAATGGTGCGCTACAAACTTCAAACTACGCTCAACCGGCACCCATTTGCAGTTCTTCAGCCACACATTTGCAGATTTTTATTTTTCTGTATAATCCTTGTTGGAAATTCTCATTCATATTCCTGAATGGCGTTTTGAAAGACCCAAACTTTGTCTTGAAGCCGTATGTTAAAACCCAAATCACCCAGGTATGAAACCTTGTCTTGAAACCTTAACTCGTTGGCGTGAATTCGCTCTCTTGTTCTTTCCCCAAATACTGTCATAGCGTGCAACACAAAAGCTGATTTGCGTTCATTTGGTTTTCTTCTTATGCTTGCTGGGTCTTGATGTTGTTGTCAAACAGGCTTGAGAGACGCGCCGTAGCTCACTTTTTGTCTTTTTAACATCCAAATCTTTTTTCTATGTCTTTTATGCTCCCCAAGTCCTTTTCGAGCAGCGGGGTGCCCCCTCAGCACAGCGGCTTGTTTTGGGTGCGGTCGGCCTCACTTAAAGGGAGGACTCGCCTGTCAGAATCTTAAAAGGAAGCGCTGGAAATCAACCGAGACCATTGTTTGAGTCGCGTTCCGAATGGAAGCGCGCGCTTTGCGTGCCTTGATATTTTCCTTGCTTGTCCACTCTCGGGCTACTGAGAAGGCTCCACTAACCTCAAGCTCGTTTCCATTTCAAATAGTACGGCGCAGATCTGTGAAAACCATGCCACATGGAGCCCATCAGTCAGAACAGCGTTTGAGGAGAACAAGGGTCTCTGCGACTTCATTTACTCCTTAGACTGTAAGTCCTAGAGGTACATTTTATTCTCGAGGAGACTAAGGCTGTAGCAAAGGGCTAAAGCATAGCAAGAGGGTATTCTAATATACAGTGGTACCTCGGCTCACGAACTTAATTGGTTCCCAGAAAAGGTTTGTGAGCCAAAATGTTTGTGAGCCAAAATGTCTTCCGAACATTTATTTCCCATAGGAAACCATTAAAATGAGAATAATCCGTTCCCAGGTCCCCATAAACATAATTTTCGACTAAATAAGCCTTAAAACTACACAAAAATATACCTTATTTTATGTATAATAAATGTGCTATTGTATTGAAATTAAAGAAATAAACTGTCCTGTATAATAAAGTCGTTTTATTTACCTTTGTGATCGTAGTTGATGGCTTGATGGAATGGAGTGGGAGGGGGAAGGAGGGAAGGGAGTTACGGTTTGGAAGGAGAGTCACCTTCCATAAGGACTGTAGGTAACTCAACCTGCGGTGTGGCTTCTCTTCTTTGCTTCTTAGAAGGAGACTCTTTATCCTTTTTGCTGATTAAAAACCTCTTAATTGACACCTGTTGCGTGTTAGCGTACTGGTACTGGGACGCTAAGTCACACAAACGCACACCTCATTCGTGTTTTTCAATGATCTCCTTCTACTCGATCGTAATTTTCTTTAATGTCTTCTTAGGCTTAACACTAGCCTGTGGCGGGGTCTTTTTCGGTCCCATAATAGCAAAAGTACACTCAATATGGTCCAAAATGTCTAGCAAACACAAACCACGTCCGCATTCAAAGAAAGGGGGTGACGAAGTGAACGCCGTGAGCGTGCGGTCAGCTTCTCGTGGCCGCCACAGGGGCGCTGTTCGACCGCTTGGTTTGGTTCGTCCGCCGAAAACTAGTTCGTCAGCTGAGACTAAATGCTCGCGAAATTAATGTTCGTGAGGCGAAAAGTTAGTGAGCTAAAGCGTTCGTGAGCCGAGGTACCACTGTACGTGCTTTTGCTCTTTTTTATTTATTTATTTATTTATTTTTAGATGTTACACGGATTACTTTGACACCTTAACCCTGTCTTGAAACCCTAATGAAAAAAAAACAACAAAAAAACGTTTTTGAACCTTGTCCTAAAAACCAAATTCTGGCTTGAAACCCTGCTTTGACATGGCAGCACTAGCTTGAAACCATAAACGTCTTTTGAAACCCTTGCTCTGGACTGAAAACATTTTCCAAGCTAGTCTGGTTTGAAAACTCTGTTCAATCACAATTCTTGTTTGCGACCTTCACCCTTGCTTGAAAGCCTGATTTGAAACACAAACATTCATTTGAATGTCTCACCCAGGTTTCAAACCCTAATTTGAACAACTAAACCAGGCTTGAAGCCCTAATCTGAACCTTAACCCTGTTTGTAGCCGTCACCCATGTTTGAAACCCTACTTTAAAATCGTCCACTTGAAACCCTAACCCTGGTTTTAAACCCTGACTCTGACTTGAGAAAACTTCAAACCTTAACGCCTGTTTGGAACGCTAATCTTATTTTGAAATGTACCCGGTCTTGAGACCCTAATTTGAACATCTATCTTGAATTCCTAACTTGAAAATCAGATGCTTCAAAGACATCAAACCTAATCTCGAAACCAGGCCTTCGCCCCTCATTTAAAACATGAACTTTAAAACTTGACCTTTGTTTGAAGCCCTAACGCAGGCTTGCAACCCTAACACTGACTTGAAATAGTACTCGGAAACCCGAGAGTAGACCACATTGGCAGCCGTCTTTTTTTTTTTTTAAAGGAAACTGGTGTACAATAATGTAGGATTCATTTTTGTCATTTCTTGCCGTCGACATTGTCCTTTTATTCGTGTTCCAAAGCAACTCGCGGGCTAGGCTACGTTACGTACTGTATTTGTTCAGCATGCTTAAAAA
Source organism: Hippocampus mohnikei (assembly GCA_026261675.1). Taxonomy (NCBI): domain Eukaryota; kingdom Metazoa; phylum Chordata; class Actinopteri; order Syngnathiformes; family Syngnathidae; genus Hippocampus; species Hippocampus mohnikei. Next base: position 6,617,289 of record JAKGUB010000348.1, read on the forward strand.
TCACACCAAAGTCCGCCTGAAAACAAACCACCACCATTTTGCCATCTTCATCATGTCCGTAGTCGACTGAGGTGCCGTGACATTAGAGTGACAGATGGGGAGGTGGCGCGAGTGTTGAGTGGGAGGTGGCGAGTGGCGGAAGGGGCTGGAAATATGGAAGGTTTTGAGAAGGATGGCGCGATCCTCACGTTACTGCCAGCGATTGCATCTTTATCTGCCAAATGCACTTTTCATGCCTCTCCGCGTGCGCGGCGGTAAATTACCTTTAAGGCCGCAAAGATGGAGGATGCAGCGTGTCAAGAGGTCCTTTTTTTTTTTTTTTAATGGAGCATGGCTCTTAGCCTTCCAGCTTTCCATTTCTGTAAGTACCGTATTGCCTCACGTCGCTGCCGTAATAGAGGGCCCTCCTTTTCTTCTATCAGCAACAAATCAGGTTGTAACTGTTAATATATCAATTCAGAGACAGTGATTTTTTTGGGTTGTGCTTTAATGTTTAAAAAAAAAAATGAAGGCCTTCCCTCCAATAAATGTCTTTCACCATCTGCAGCAGAGTGTGGCTGGTACCCTTCCATCGTTCCTTTATTTGATTTGATTTTTAATTTTTTTCACTGTTTGGAAGAAAAAAATGCATCCTAATAAATAAGAGCAAGCCCCAAATTTGTTTAACCCAAAAATGTTTCCCCCACCTCAACACCCTCAAATAATTCCCGCTGAGTAAATGAATCATCTTTTGCAGCTCATTACGTTCCTTTTCTCTCTTTTCTGCTTCTTCCCTTGTGAATTCCACACATTTAATTCAGTTTTCCACCATCCCCTCCCACCCCCGTTTTCCCTGCCGTCACTCGTCTCCACCCCTCGGTATGTTTGTGTCTTTTGTCCACATTTCTCATTGGCTTTGTCTCAGTAGTTTCATCTCATTATGGATGTGTGGGTGGTTAGGATCTGTTTATTTCTTTCGAACAACCTTGATGGCCATGTTGCGTACACATGGGGGAAAAAGGAAAAAATAAAAAAGTCAAACGGTGACAAAACGCTTTCGTAGTTGTTTTTTTAACCGCAATGAACAAAGCCAGGCAGATTTGTGGAATATAATGATAAGATATGCCAAAAGTCACAAATTTTGGGAACGGTTTGATTCACATTGTGTACAGTAAGCGTTTTCCTTTCGTGTAAACGGGAGCACATTGAATGACATTCAAAATGAAACGTACACAAAACAAAACGCAAAGTGCAAGCAGTAAATTCCTCAGTAAATTGAAACTTGTGAAACAAATGAAAATAATGTCAACAACACAATTGAATACAAATTTGGTAATATTTAAGATCTTAAAGGTTAGAGTTTTAGTCTACAGCAATACCAATATTTTGGTCAAAACCGTTGTTTTCAGCCAGGACATCTGTTTTCCAGAAGCTGAGCCACACCAGAAGTGTTTTACAAAGGCATTTTTGTTGTTTTTTTACAATGTTCCATTAAATGTTGCATTGTTTAAAGTGTTACACTTCTAGAAGGCTATTGGTTGATTGAATGATGGATTGGCTTATACCTGCGCGGAGCTGCAGCAAAGTTACATGCTAATGCTAGCGCGAACGCTAAATGTAGCTCATCAAGCTACGATCTTCTCTAAATGCACGAGCGCTTCAGTTGCCATAAGTAGCAGAACAGTTTGGTGTCCGTTTCAATGCGTACAAGCTGATGGAACATTCACAGCCCCTTCGGCAAGCATCCTCGATATGCTTATGTGTGGAAAGTGCACGCCAGATCGTCTTTGTCCAGATCGTCTTTGGGATGAAGCTGTTAAAGAAAAGGGGCGAATAAGCCCGACCGCATTTCATGCTCCGCCGCCTTTTACTGTGGACGTTACATCGGAAACATTTTCCTGTGATTATAGCGGATCGGTCGTTCCGCGGTTCTTGCGGCGGGGGCCGACGTAATTTAACAGGACGCCGAAAGCCCATCCGGCAGGTGCCGCCAAGCCGCGACTCACGATCGGGGGCTCGCACTTTAATAAGACTTAAAATGACAAAAGGAAAGCGGTTACCGCAAAGCGCAAATGATCTCATCCTGTTTATGGCCGTCCTGGAGAGATTCGCAGAAAATAACCTTCATGGCTGAGTTGCTGAGTAAATTAGCAAGGCGCGGTTTTAGGACAATATTTGAAAATAGTACGATGGAGGCTATGAAGTAATATATCAACGGGGTATCTCATGTAATGTCAAATGTTAAACGGGATGAACATATCGGAAATAACGTTTTTAATACTTATATACAGATACTTGGGTTGCTTGAGTGCCTTTCCACCCATCAAGTCGAAATTTACACATTCAATTATCTCTTTTGTTGTATGTGTTTTGGGAAAAAAATGTGTCCAGGTCAATGACCACCCCCGAGCCGAGTTTCTCAACTTGCCCAGCAAGGTTTGGTGAAGATCCAGAACTACTTTCAAGTAAATGACCATAGTCCACTTCTGTTAAATGTCAAAAATCCGATTGCTGTGTGAAGTTATGGTGCCGTTTATATTTTGGTGACATGATGAGAGGATGCCAGAGCTGCCTCCCCAGAGTCGCTTGTTTGGAACTATACTTCCATTCGCCCTCACAAATCTTCTTTTGGAGGATGCTCCATAGGCTCTCAATAGGGTTCAGGTCAAGGCATAATGCTGGACACGCCCTTATTTAATCCATTCATACCTATTGCTGCTAAGGCATCATTTTATTTTATTTTATTTTTTATTTTTTTAATAATCACAGCATGGAATGGTGAGTTGTGAATTTTGCTTGATCGAAACATCAACAGTAAGCTAATTTATACCAACACGGACATGTTTACCACAATGCCGTTAGGTAATCCATGCCAACACTGCAACTCTGCTTGGATTTTGGCAAGTAGTCTGACTGCTGCTTGAAAATGCTCGATCTTCTCCCAGCCTAGTGGCAAAGTCATTGGTGGCGGTTGTTTTGCGATATGTTATCTGCATGCACCACATGCATGGATCTGCCTCGGTAATTGACAAGTAGTATACTGTAGTTTGGCAACTTAGTGATGACGTGCTACTCCCGTGGCTGAAAATACAACCCACGCTTTGACCTGTACTGTCTTTGTTGTTGTGAAAGCATATCGCTGACAAAAGCCACACATTCTGCTCATTTTCCAATCTTCAATTTATTTCCAAATGATTTTCACTTACATGTTTGGTATTGTGTTCACTTCCAGTACTGAATATGAACCAAACCGCCGTCTTAGAATACAGCCAAGATATGTGCCGAATTGTGATTCTTGAAGTACCATTAGACCGTTGCTATTCACATCCTGCACAATACTGCGCCCAGATGTGTTTACATCTCCAATTGTTTCCGTGATACATCTGCTCTCACTCCCCCCGCTTCCTTGCAGCTCACAGCAAAAGAAACCAAGTGGCGTCTAAAGAGGGAAATACGATTTTTGCTTTCTTTAGGCTGCATCAATAACGAGCCGGCGAGTTGCTGCGTCGTGTTGTGCGTGCGCGCGTGTGGCGTATCCAACTTGCGACAGATGTTCGTCCTTTTTATCAACCTGCCGCTCCTCTCGCATCCGCTCTTGAGTCGCTCTTTGGGAAAATGAAGGGGACAATTAGGAAGTTCTCGCCCTCCCCTCCCTCGTCAAAGAGGCTGTTAAACGTTCCAGCTCGTGCTCGTAATAGGCAGTAAAGTCTAATTAGAAGTTGGATATCCTGGAGAGAGTATCGAGTGGAAATGTACATATTTGGTCAGGTAATATTGCTCAGTTGGGGATTACTGCGATTCTCCTGAGCTCCCATAGCCAGCAGCACTTTTTTTCTTTTTTTTACAGCTCTGATGTAAAAGGTCGCCTGCACTTATTCCATCAGGTAGACCACCGCCGATGGCGACCGACGCGAGCGCTTCGCCAGTGAGCCAGTAACTATTAGAGACCCCTGACGGCAAAAGGAAAATGGCGTTGATGGACTGACATGAAATAGATGATACACGGTGAAGGTTTGCGCTTATTAACATGTTATTGTTTGTGTCTTGTAAAGGAAGTCTAATGTAACAGTATATTACCGCATCATATTAATATACCATTCTTTTATTTAAAAAAACATTTCGAAACATTTCTTTTTACATTTTAAATACCTATACATGAAAAATAAATCTTTTGAAAATACTTTTTAAAACTTATTTTAATTTTACTTAAATCATTTAAATTTTTTATTAATTTTTTATTAATGATATTATCATTTAATTTTTTTGTTTCTAATTTATACATACCGTACTTTGACTTTTTTTTACACTTTTCTCCATTTTAATATTTTTTAAATAATTTTAAAAAGGAAAAAAAATAAAAAGATTGTTCTGACTAACGCAGCAGCCGCTGCCGCACGCTGAGAGCCGCTTGTTGACGAACGCACAATTGTTGACAGTGACGTTGATCAGTGTGCAAGACAACAACCTTGCTGGCCATGTTTGTGGTGATCTCAACATTACAATTTACTTCCCGAACCTTTCCAGATGCCAGAAAGTCCTTTTCGTATCATTTCTTATCCAATCTTTGCGCCGACGAGTTGGTGTGTGATGCAACAGCTGATTACGAGCGTGTAACTGCGCAACAATGCAAATGCGGGTAATCTTGCATCCTCTTGCTAGCAAGAAAGTGACCTGTGTACAAGGCAAAAGGACAGAATGGAGCGTGCGAGGTCTTCTGACTTCTTCTGGCTATCTTTCTAGTTATTTTCTTGTTTCTTTGAAAGGAGCGTTCACAAAAAAAAAAAACTCCCTCACAATAATGCTGTGAAATTGCTTATGAATGAAAGAAGTAGAAGGTCTTCCCACTGGCAACCACTGTCCAGTTCAGACAAAACATTTAGCAGCTTTGTGAACACAAATTGTGGACAGATTCTGAGTGAAAAAGAACAATGTTGGACAAACTGTACACATAAATTTGGGCTGTACCATTGACCCGTTTTCCACGTACCCGCAAAAAGGAGTTTGTTGACATTGGAAGTCGAAGTAGTATTTCCTGTGTAAAGTGGCCAGGCCAGGACCAGATTGATGATGTTTAAACGGCAGCTGAAAGAGCTGCTGGGGATTGGAGCAAGAGCACGGGGGCGACAGCTGATATGACCCCTGACCTCACACCTCTTTTGGAATGTCAACACACGCACACACCCACACGCGCACGTCCTTGCGGAGCCCCGCAAGCTCTTACATGGAGTACACAAGTAAGCGGCGGGTGTGTTGCTTGTCTCTATCTCTGCCACTCGGTGTCTAAAGGTCGCCGCATCTGGACAAGATTTCACATTTGCGGCAATTCAAAATTGGAATCGCAGTCGCACGATGTGGCGTCGCACATTAGAGCCAATCAAAATAAACAGAAGCTTCCACACAAGAGAAAAATCAATTCATGGGTTCTAAGCGAGTGGGACACAGCCACGACAAATACAGCCTACATATTTCACAACAATACTTAACCATATTTATAATATCATATATTTCTGTGAATGAAATATCAAAGCGTTTAGTGTTTAATAAGTGTGATGGAATTGTGTAGGGTAAAACCAGAATAAATAATCTTTTTATTTATTATTTTTTGTGTATCTCACGATCAACATGCTGTGGTGCTGTTGCACCCGTCTCGCACACCCCCGCCCCTTACACACAGGGCAGGAAGGACTTGACAGCAGCAGGGTCGCGCTAAGTAGCCGCAAAGGGTTTCTTTCATGTTGAGGGCAATTGATGAGGCGACGGAGGTACGCGGATGAAAAGCATCAGTGCGCTAGTTTGCTCATCTTATCTTTAAAACGCCAGCTTTGAGAAACCCCCTCCCCCTGTTTTTTTGCTGCAAATGAGTAGCAGACGTTTATTCACTTTCTAACCTTAAGGGAACGGGGTCAATGGCTTGCAACAACTCCAAAAATAACAGATTTTAAAATGATTCAGCGGTGTTGTACTACAAAATATTGACAAATAATACTTACATACAAAATTACTAAGTTATAATCTTCCTGTAAATGATGGACATTGTTGATTGATACATACATACATACAAAGAATGTACACATGCATATCATAAAACAATTGTAATTATTAAAAATTGAATTATTTGCATATATTAGTCTGTATGTAGAATTTCTATTCATGTCAATAATCCCAAAATCAAAATTCAAATGCAAAAGAAAACACAACTCAACATGTTATAATTATGTAATTAACCTGATGGAAAGTGGGGCTCAAAATGATCTTTTTATTTTTTTATTTGATTTTTTTACTAAGAGCACAGTGGTGCCTAACCTGAAATTTTAGGGGTGCCAATCAATCACAAATTGACTTGTGAAGTAAATATTCATATGCCCAATCGTTTTCAGTTTGTTACTGATAAACAGATGCAGATTTTTTTTTTTGGTGGCACGTTAACAAGTAGATAAATGTTGTTGCACTGTCTCAAATTTTAGGGGCCAGACGCCACCAATTAGGGACAGTCTGGAGCCCTCGATGGGTATATTTCCAACCTTAAATTTCAAAATTTTAAGGTGGTACCCACTTTTTTGGTCTCCTTCTTAATTATTAAAATATTTTTTAAATCATAATGCCTTGCCACAACATCATACAAAGACGCTCTGCTGAGTCTCAAGGTAGATTATTAAAGAAGCGACCCACTTTTCTCATCGGTGTATTGTTCCTCTGTAACCGACCATCAAACCGGCCTGCCAGCCAGCCAAATAACTAGCCAGCACCAACTCTCGCCTTTCAGCATGGCGGCGTGTTGTCATCAAACTCTGGGCTGGCCAATGACTGCATAAACAGTCTTTTAAAATCCAGCCAATGGTGGTGGAATCAGAACGCCACGGGCATTGAAACACAAGTCATACCGGAGTAGAGGAATATGTGATGAGCGAAGATAGATTAGTAATTAGTAAGCACATGGTAACCTATGATTCAATTTTTATGTTAAAATACATGTTGGTGATGTTTTTTTTTCTGCAGCATCCCCATCTAATAATAACAATGAGGATGCCGCCACCACTGAAGCCGTTTCCTAATGGTTTAATTGCAGCAATATTGGTCACCACTGGGTTGGCAATGCTAATTAAATGTGACTCGAGCTTCCAGGAGTGTGCGCGAGGTAATAATGAGCTAATCAAAAAGCACTCGGGCTGATTGCCGCAGAATTAACACCGAGGAAGAGGGACTGGAATTAATTGCTTATGTGCTCGCGGCTCACAGAACACATCTGCGTCTGTCAGGGGCCGTCGGTGTTGCCGTTGCGTTATCCTGTTGCGTTGTTGTTGTTGCTTTTTTTTTTTTCCGTAATTCACGGCCCCAGCACGGCGGTCTTAAAGTTTAAACTCTCCCCGCGGCATCGATGGGTGTCCGTTTGTGGAGTTCGTTGGCATTCCACTTTGGATTGAAGTGTCATTTGTTAAGGTTGTAGGAGGATTTCTCGGGGGGTTGGCAAGACGCCAAGCGGTCGCTCGGCATGTCATGTGGCAACGCCTCGTCTGCGAGCAGCCAGTCGTCTGAGCTTTGCAGCAAGCTGCTCAACCAGACACGCTTCCTGTCTTTGAAGGGCACGTTGTCGTTTCAAGACGGTCACGTGGTTTTTCTCTTCAGGTCGATTTCGACTTTTGGTGGTTTGTTGTTGCTGTTGTTTGATTTAAATGTATTCCAACTTGCTTACATATGTCCTCTGCTTTTCCTTTTTTTTTCTTTTACAGACAGCATTGTTGATAAGAGTAAACTTTCAAATGTATACATATTCGGTCTCAAATTATTTTTCGACTTTGTTTTTAAGTTCTTCAAGTCCAGTATTACTTTTTTGATTTTGATATGATTAGATGAGTGCCCATATATATATATATATATATATATATATATATATATATATATATATATATATATATATATATATATATATATATATATATATATATATATATATATATATATATATATATATATATATATATATATATATATATATATATATATATATATATATATATATATATATATATATATATATATATATATATATATATATATATATATATATATATATACTTTTTTTAGAAAGCTCTGCAGGAGCCTGATAAGAACCCTGATCATTTGAATCGGGCGTGTCGGAGGAGGGAACCACCTAAAACTTCCTAAAACTTGCAGAAAAGCGGCTCTCAAGGACCAGAGTTTAAGACGGTCACCCTGTTGTTGAAAATCACTCGAATATTCATGTTTTCAACTCCCCAAAATGTGCTTGTCAACCAAAGTTAATGCAAAAATATGAGGTCTGAGCAAGCTTCAGATACAGAACACCACAACATCAGCTCACTCTCTCTCTCTCTCTCTCTCTCTCTCTCGCTCTCTCTCTCTCTCTCTCTCTCTCTCTCTCTCTCTCTCTCTCTCACACCCAATTTGAAATCGAGTAAATGGAGTTACTTTGCTGAGTCAAATTTTAAATCTTAAAATGCCACTGAATACTATTCTTGAATTTCCATGCAGGTTATGTGGCAAAAAAACAGTCCTTACTTGTGACTTTGCATGTTCCTTATCATATATTCCACTGTACATGGGAGGTTTATTAAAACCATAATAGCATGCTACATTAACGCTGCAGTTTATCTACATCGCTGCGCACTATTACTGGACTACCATTAAGAAAGGGGGGAAAAAAACTCCTCTGGCTCAATCCTCCGGAGAATGTTTGGGAAATTACATTCAATGGGATACTTGATTTGATTTGCAGCGCAACAAAGGCTTGGAAATTGCCTCTTGTCCTGATGGTGCCAGTGGATATCTAGAATTGAATCAGTCTCTAATAGAACAAAAACAGCGGATCAAGGCGGCGATGTGTGCGTTCCCACGCGGACGGCAAACGGTTTGGTTCAGCTCCCATTAGAACGGTTACACGTTACGCTGTATTCCGTTCGGGTGATAAAAGCAAATCGGAGGCGTCGTACTGTGGCGATGATGTCAAATGACAATTCATGAGTTGACTAAACATCTTCAGGTGGCGCTCGCCGCTTCCGTTCATATAACGTTGTCAAGTGTGTTCACTATGGGAAGCCGTTGACGCAGTTGTCCTCGATTTCCAGCTTGAGTTCTATGAACGAGTGTGCTCGTTGTCCTCAATGGTAACGAGTAAGGCAAAGTACTTCTACTAGTGCGCTAAAGTCTCTCTACTAGTGTGCTGAATGACGACTAGGCCCAACTAGTAGGCATGTATAGAAAGTGATTGGATTTCCAGTTGAACATCCATGGACGAGTTTCTCACTACTAATCGGCAAAACTGCCGTAATTGACAACTGTGTGCTACCTGTACTACTAGTGACAACACAAAACGTCTCCATTTAACATAGTTTTATTGCTTTGAGATTTCTACTGTCTTCGTGTTTCATTTATTGTTTGATTGTTTATTGTTGTGTATATGATATTTGCTCCATTTACAGCACTTTGGATACTGTGGTGGTCATTTTAAAGTGCTCTATGAATACAGTTGAGTTGAGGAAACAAATGCAATTAGTGGCACATTATTTTGATGTGAAATGTGCTCTCCTTCCTTTTGAGGTCACATGCTGCAAGGGATTTTTCAATCCAATTTATCGCCGCCGTGATGTTTTGTTCGCTGCTAAATCCGCTTGTGTGTGTGTGTGTGTGTGTGTGTGTGTGTGCGTGTGTGTCTCTCTCGCTCTCTGTAAATGTGTATATATACATACTGATAACTATCTATCTATATATTTGTATATGTGTGTGTGTGTGTATATTTTAAATGTTTGTGTCCCTCAGGAAACAAATCAATTAGATGACTTTTCTACATGTCCCTTGTCTGTCTGTCTGTCTGTCTGTCTGTCTGTCTGTCTGTCTGTCAAACGAGCAGCTGCCAAAGCACTCAAATCCATCAAATGATTGATACAATGCCATTTTTTCCCTTTTATCCCCGCCCTGGTTTGTTTGCTAGAGGTGAGGCGCTAAACGGTTGACTCTTTCGTCTCATTTTTCAAGTAAATCCCCCTCTCAAACGTCTACATGGACCACCTGGGCCGCTAATCCACTCACGTGTCGGCTGGATGCGAGGACGGAAAGTTTGGGATGTGATTATTTGTCCCAGTCTATTCGCTGATTAAAACAAGGACCTGAGGGTAACTTGTTACGTAATGAGTAAATGTAAGCTCTTCTCGTCCAGCCACAGAATCCTGGTTGCTTTTGTCTTTCTATAGGTTAGCTTTAAAAAAACGATTTTTTTCATTTTGTGCAATTGCATTAGCCTTTTGAGAATAAAAAGTACCTCACTAGAGGGAAAGATCTGTGATTCATATAGATCTGGCTCTCAAGTTAATCACTAGCAATATGTGAGTATACAAACTGTTAGCAAGTTAGCATTTGATTTATGTATTGCTAGCTTGCCATATTACCTGATTAGTGGATATGTTTTAAATAATCCCGATGGATACACCTTTCTCCTTACATTATTTTATCTCGCATACTAATTGTTAGTATTTTAGCATTCTATCTAGTCTCACTTTATGAAATAGTACGGAAAGTTAGCATAACAATTGTTGGCAATTTAGCATTTCATCTAGTCTCGCAATCCCGAGGGTCACCAACGTGGCATCAAGTAGCCCTCAAAGACAATATGAGTAGCTCACGGGTCGATTGAAAAAATAGCTCACCATCATGGGACACTAACTTTCTAGGAACGTTGTAGACGTGATCACCCATGCACTAGCCCCTTTAAGTGGCACCCGACTGCAGGAAATGTTTAATATAAACTATAATATCTTGAATAATATAGTACTCTATGTGCCTTTCTGTACTCACGTTGCTATCTTGCTATATGTTAGCACACTAACTATTAGCCCGCTAGCATTTTCATTCATTCATTCATCTTCCGAACCGCTTTATCCTCACTAGGGACGCGAGGATGCTGGAGCCTATCCCAGCTGTCTCCGGGCAGTAGGCGGGGGACACCCTGAGTCGGTTGCCAGCCAATTGCAGGGCACGCAGAGACAAACAATCATCCATGCCCACACTCATACCTAGGGACAATTTAGAGTGCTCAATCAGCCTGCCATGCATGTCTTTGGAATGTGGGAGGAAACCGGAGCACCCGGAGAAAACCCACTCAAGCCCGGGGAGAACATGCAAACTCCATACAGGGAGGTCGGAGCTGGAATCGAACCCCGTACCTCTGCACTGTGAAGCCGACGTGCTAACTACTGGCCTACTTGGCCGCCGGCTAGCATTTTATCAAGTCTAATTAAATGCCCTTTGAACATTTCTGACGATGGGGCTTGATCTATAATGCTTATGGATCTGCCTTTCTGTGCTCAAGAGGCCATCTTGCTGTGAGTTCGTCTATCGATATTAGCGGTTTATCCAGGCTCATTATGTAATAATCAATAAGTGAAAAAGTAATTGATTATGTTCCCTACGTTGTATAATCCTTATGAATCTTGCTTAGAGCTTTATGCATTCGATCTTCTTTTATGTTATCATACAAAGTGTTGTTGTGTTGGTCTTCTATGTATCCACTGAGACATGAGGTCTTTCCATATGAAATACAGTACATAGGTCCTCACAGCTGACGCGCACGCTGAATTTTGCATCCTAGCGGTGAGCATTTGACAGTATTTTCAGGAAAAATTTGAGTGAGGGTTTTATTTTTGCACCCGCGTAATGAAACCAATATTTTTGCGGCAATGTGAACTAAGCGAATTACAAGTGTCGCAAACAAAACGCAAAGTCCCCCGTTGGCACTGAACGCTCATGAGGGCTGAGTGCTGATCCATATCCGAGCGTTCCATATGTTTCCCGTCTAACTTATTGCTTCCCCCATTCCCAATAAAGTGGCAGCATAAAAAGGCTTTTTACAGGTCCCGACGGGTCGCCGCGACTCGCGGCGACGGCGTTCCGAGCTCGCGGGGGCTGCCGCGATGACAAATGGCAGCCAGTGCATATTTTACTACGGCCATTTACAATGCATGATGCCCTGCCCGGGCTGCAACAAAATGACTGTGCAGAAACATAATTGAGAAGGGGAAGTCATGCAAAATATGCACTGATCCTGCACCTTGTTTTTGGAATAAGTGTCACAAAAACAAGTACAAGAAAAAGCAAAGGGCATGACTTGTGTTGTCATATCTGGCATGGTTCGAACTATGACTGTTGCGCAACATTAGAGGTATGAAGAATATTGGTCGGTTTCAGATTTGGTCAGGTTTGCTTAACTAATTGGAATGTTAGCATTTGTGATATTCTCATTAGGCTTTTGAAATGCTCTCTGATTACAGGGGATGATGTGTAATATTTTCGGTTTGGCTTTTCGCACTCATGCTGCACTCTTGCAACCGTCTAAGCGTAGCAATTCTAAGCATGTTATTCAGTCTCATTTTTCGATATTATGTGAGTACGGGATGTTATGCATAACTCTTACGTCTGGCGTTTTGTAATCAAGTTGCTCGTATGTACATCATGCTGGTTTATCGATTTAAGAGGATGTTAGTCATGTTTTATCCAGTTCATGTTATATCTTGCATATGCAAATGTTTGCATGTTAGTATTTTGTCCTGTATTTTGTCTCATTACCGTTATCGTATCTCACGATCGATACACCGTAATATGGGTCTATCAATTGTTAGCATTTTATCAGTTCCCATGAACTTTTGTTGTTGTTTTTTTTTTTCATTGTAGATTTTGATTTCAAGGCATGACATATAATCCCGACGGAGATTCCTTTCTGTATTCCCGTTGCTATTTTCCCACGTTAGCATTCTATCCTGTCCTGTGATCTTTTTGAACTACAAAGTAGGATAATTTGTGCCGTTTCTCATTTTGATGTAGTTTCTTTTATCTCATGGGTCAAAACTTTAGAAACATCTCAAGGCACACCTCATATGAAACTGGTCTCTTGACCGGTCTCACCTGCTGGCATCTGGATTTTGGCCTGTTTTACTATCGCTTCTCCTCTCATCTCCCTCCTCTACTGCTCTGTGAGTGTGTTAAGTATTGATAGACTGGTAAAGGGTAAATAGGGCTGTCGCTTATAAAGTGCTTTTCTACCTCAGGTACTCAAAGCACTTTATACTGTTACCACATTCACCTCCTGATGACGCAGCATCAGGAGCAACTGGGGGTTCACTATCTTGCACAAGGACACTTTGATGTGGTTGCAATGGCCGGCGATCGAACCACCAACCTCTGGGTTGGGGAACGACCCATCTGCCACTGAGCCATGAGTAGAGTGAGGGTGTTGCTGTGGAGGATTCTGTGCAGACAAAGCGAAATAGGTCTCGAGGAGAGCCACTTCCCTGGAGGCGTCTATGCTGCGCTTCATTCCATCAAATGGTCTCTCCTGCTGTTTAAACGAACATCGTACAGCATCATGTCTTGCGATAAATGTTGCCCACTTCTATTGCGGCCTGCCCAATCTGGAGTGGAGATCCTTGCATCTGTGATCCCTTTTGGAGGTTTCTTCATTTTTAACCCCCTTAGTGTTTTTTCCCCTGAGTATTTCCTTAACCGAAAGAGGTGGGCGGGATCTAGACGAAGGTGATCTCGTTGAGTTTTGTCAGTGGGCCTCAAAGTGCTAAATAAATAAACTTGCCTTGACATTTCTACAACTTAATCAGCACCTTTCTGAACGGTGTCATTTAAAAATATGTCCCTTATTACCCACGTTAAAGCTGAATTTGTGTCATTGATCGCATTAGCTGATGAAACAAAACGTATAATTATACCGCGTTTGCAGGTTAAGAGGGTGTCAGGTCTTGCACACCAATGTGCAACCTTGTTCCGGTGCTGGCCGTGAGGGGGCAGTCGTCAGTCAGCAAAGCTGCACGCACACACGCTCTATGCGCGTGTGCTGCACGCGTCTCAACTACTGTACAGTGTGTAATAATAATAATAATTAAAAGAAAACATCAGGTGGATGTATTACATTAAAATACAGCTCATGCCGTGTTTTAAGTGTTTTAAAAAAGGCGCAATGGGATATTGGGCAAAGGTGCAACTTATTTCATGTTAGTCAGACCAGACGTGTGAATTATTAATTGAGTGTGATCATTTGAACGTGTGACATAATAGTTAAGAATGGTTAAGTACAAGAAGTGTTACATGCAGAGAATCGCACGCAGAGGGCGGAGGCATAGCTCTTTTCCCTCAGTCGCTCTCTCTCTCTCTTGCTGTGAGTGTGCGCGGATCCGCCAGCAGCGAGCGAGCAAGGCAGCAGCCGCGCTCAGTCCAGCCGCGCGCAGACACGCGTGAAGGGAAGTGACATCGCCCCCCGCTTAAAAAAAAAAAACCTTTTCGGGAGTTCAGGATTAGAAAACGTCTATTGGCTTTGTCTGTTCGGAGCGGGGAGAGCTGAGATCTTATAGTTTTTTTAATTTTTATTATTTGTCTGTGTTTTGTTTATTTGTTTGTTTGTTTGTTTTTCCTGTGGACTGACAGCGGAGGGCTTCTTTTTTTTTCGTGGACATGGGGAGAAGTGGACTAGTAGATCGCTGGAGGTGGATGTGCGCCACGCCGGGCGTCCTTCTTCTCCTCCTCCTGGGGTTCGTGCATGCAGGACTCGGCCAAGGTAAACGCGGTGATCGGAAACGTGCCTTTGCGCTTGACTTGGAGCGTTTTCTCTGTAGAGGGTGTGTTAAAGTGCCAATAAAATAAAACCATTTGCACGTTTTTGCACTTAAATTACACCCGTGTGAAAGCACCGTGATTGCCCCACCCCCCCCCCGCCAAAAGAAAGAAGAAAAAAAACATAAAACGCTTTAAAGCCACCAAACTTGCTCTGTTGAGGTGTGGAAGTAGGTGACTCGACCACACAGACCAAGAATTAGACTGTTCCCAAGTCAATAAAACTACAAGGCATGAACTTTTAATCTATCAGTAATGTAAGAGCTATCTATTTATCTATCCACCATCCATCATCAGGATTCCCATGGCACATCATACAGCAAAGCTTGTCAAAAAATAAATGCCTCCTTCAAATAGAAGCATGCTTTTTTTTTTTTTGCTGTCAGAAAAAGCAGGCAGTCATTCTGTAGACGTTGCTGTCCACCTATGGACATTCACCAGTCTTCGTGCATCATTTACTGAAGCAAAAGAAATGTCTCCCTCAAACCGACGCCTCGTCGGTTTCTTTCCGGGAACGAAAAAAATAAATAGTTGTAACTGAAATTAGGTGAGGTGTTATAAAAAGTTAGCGGTTGTTGACGCTGTTTGAACAAAATTGCTGACCAAACCAGCAACACCTTTACCAATACATCTATCTTTGGGGGCGGCATGGCTCACTCAGTGTTGGAGTGGTTATCCCCCCGACCCAGAGGTTGGAGGTTCGAACCCCGGCCATTGTGATGATATCAAAGTGTCCTCGATCAAGATGCTGAACCCCCAGTTGCTCCTGATGCTGCGTCATCAGTCGGTGAATGAGGTAACGGCATTAAAGCGCTTTGAGTTTGAAGTGAAAGCCCATTTATCCATGGAAAAAAAAAAATCGAACAAAAATTGTTTTTGTTTTTTTTCCAAGACACAAACACTAAGCTCGAATCAGTCTCATTTTTCCTGTTAGGATGTTTTTTTTTTTTTAAAGTAATTGTCTCATTGAGGAGCTATTGTCCACACACAGACATTCATGACTCTCACTCGGGTGTGTCATCTACTTGAGAACATTTCACGGCAAACTGCTTTTCCATGTCAGTAAAAAAAAAAACAAGGAGCAAATGTAACGTCAATTCATAGCAAGTATCAAGGCCTTTTGGACTCTGTCGCTGGCCAAAACAGCAACAACAACCATTCAACGTTTCTGAACTTGCCATCAACCAAAGTAAAATGAATACCTCCCTCAAACACGTGACTCCTTTTTCATGTCAAAGACCCAAAAACAAGAACAAAATAACTGGAATCACTTTAGACACACCCTGCGGACATGATGAAAGAGTTCAATGTTGGGTCCTCCGTTGCTGACCAAAACAGCAGCACCTACAGAGATGCAGAAAGAGTCTCATAGGTGAATTGAGTTTGTGAAAGGATTCCAGGCTTGAAAGGATTGTACAATATAGTTCTGTGGCGCAAAGGTGGGTGACTTACTTACTGGAAACAGTAGCCCTGAATATACAGCATGGTGGGCGCATCATCCATTGAAGCCCTTTCCCTCAAATTGATGGCTCCAATTTTCGTTGGGGGGGGGGGGGATCAGTGCATTGACTTCAATTAATTGACACCTAGTGAGTAGCAGGGTTGACCCAGGGATTCAAACACTGTAACCTTGTTTACTGGTGGTCAAAAAGTGTCCGATGCCGTGTCTCATGGGAAAATTAAATGTCTCAAGTTTGCTGTGAGGAAAGTGAAAAAGGTCGTAGTGTAAGAGTAATAATTTCAGTTCATAGACACGATTGTTCACACCAGGACAATATAGAGAAAACTGCTGAACCCATTTGAGCTTGTGCTAACCAAAACAGCAGCACCTGCCGAGTCAGCATTTCTCTTATATGTGAATTTTAGCTCTTTGCGGGCTGGGCTGGTCCCAACAAAGAGTTTGAGTAGCTGGGTATTCATTCATTATGATTTATTAATTTCTTTGATTGAATAATTGTTCAATTGCCATCCATTTAACAATGTATTTATTTTCCTAAATCATCATTGAATATTCTTATTCTTTTCACTTGTTTTGTTTTTTTTTTACTTTTTATTTGACCACCCGTTCAGCCCGGAACAATTTTTGGCACTCTATTGATATTTTTTTTTTTTTTTAAATCGAGATTTCAATGGAAGATAAAAGTTGAACGCAGTGTCGGGATGAGTGTGAAAAGTCTCCTTGTTTTCCCTCGAGCTGAATGGTCGCAGACACGTTCTGCCATTCAGCTGCTGGAGAGTAGGGGAGGGAGTCGGGCAGTGGAACATTGGCGGTTCTGTTTCTTCCCGGACCATTCCTTAGCTTCTGGTTACATGACATTCATATTTCCATCAACACACATACTACATTCACACACGAGCGCACACGCACCCTCACACTGGTTGAGATTAGCCTTGTTCAAAACGGCATTGCAAACTGTTGGGATTGGATGTTGAAGTTGTGTGAGACTGTTGGCATATCTGTGTGGATCTGCGATGTAAGGATGCTTGCACTGTGCTCCTATGTGGCATATAAGTGTGTATGTGTGCATATGTAGGTGTGTGTTTTGTACATATGTGTGAACCAACATGTTCTGTACGTGGGAGTTTGTGTGATATTTTTTTGTTTTTTGTGTGTGTGCGCCAACTTGGCTTTGTGGTAAAGATCACATGTTGTTTCTTTCTTTGTGTGTGTGTGTGTGTGTGTGTGTGTGTGTGTATATATGTTTGTGTGTGTGTGTGCCCGCGCGTGTGCGTGCGTGCATACACTTGGCATGACGATATTGCCAGCGCTGCCGTCTCCTGCTGTCGCCCATTATGCTGCGATCCCGTCCCATGGTGCACTGCTGCAGCCTTTAAGGATTCACAGCTGGGGAGGCAGAAACCCAAACGAGGCCAATCCGATTGGTCGCTCTAAAGCGACCAATGAGCCGGCTGACCGAGCGGGACTCATGTTGTTGTGGTGCCTGTATGAATGCTGAAAGATACGCGTTCATACTAATGCCGATGGTCACGTTTCATTGTGTGTGAGAACGAATAAGCTGATAGTCAAGTTATAACAATTTTTTTTTCTCACTGGTGGTGTTAAGTGGTACACGCCGTTGCCTTTCATGCAGTCTTGCACAGGCGCGATTTAAGGCCAGTGCCACAATTTCAAGCCACGACCGGATCAAAGAAATGGGTGAGTTGCGTCAGGAAGGACAGCCAGTGTAAAAACTGACAACCAAATCATGCTAGTGACTCTCTCTGGCGACCCCTGAGATTCAATTTTTTTAAAAATAATTATAATATACCATGCAAGAATTCAATTATGACTGGAATTTTCAAAATTTGCAGAATGTAAAAAACTTCTGAATGTACAGTACATAATGAATTTCACACAAAATGACATTTTTTTGGAAGGTACAAACATTGACACATATTTCAAATCCAAAACAAAGTTCTTCAATTGCACAAAATGTTTTCATGTGTCGCGGGTTATTCAGGAATATTTACTGATGAGCGTCAATAGATTTACCAAAAGTCTCATCACCTCTGACCAATGAAATTACCAAACGCGTCAGAGTTGGACCACTGAAAATGTCCCGAGGGCTGCCTGAAATGAATTGTGTGTGTGTGGAGCAGTACGCAGCTGTGCAGGAGTGAATATAGTAGAGTGAAAATAAGCATGCAGGTTTGAGTTTAATAAGCAGAGGGAACGAGTGCCATAAATACAGCCATGTCTACAGCGCGACACCCGTCTCCGTTGTTTGTTTGGCAACTGTCTCCCACCATTGTTGGCAACTGACGACAGGAGCTAGCCAGGGAAGACGGCATTTCTGGCCGTGGAGCGACATACCCTGCATCTCCCAAACCCCTAACAAACGGATTTCCAAAAGCTGTACTGCCATGAACGTGTGTGCCTGATGAAGCTCGTCGGCGAATTGGCCTCTTGTGAGTGGCTGAAAAAGATTTTGGGGTCCCATTGTGTAACTAGCTGCGTTCAGCATTGTTTTTGGAGGGGTGGTTAAAAGTTTCTTTGCTAATTTCCCATGTTATGACGTGGCTTTTTATTAGATGCATTTTGACATCCGGAAGTAACGTCATCATGTGACTTCAAACTCACAAAGGAGTTTCAAAATGTAAGAGCATTTACAAAAATTTACGACATGTATTACATGTGCAAAGCAGATGCAAAACCTGTGACCTTTTACTAAATTTGTTGCACAACTATTCTCACTCCAAACCCAGTAAAACAAGAAGCACATTTGCAGTGTCTGCGACTCATTGTGATGAATTACTGAGACAGTCTGTCCTCCATTTATTTATTTCCTGGGAATTCCGCATTTTCTGAAGGAATTTTAATGTCCATCTTTTTGTACATGGGCCAGATGGAGGGAGGAGGGTGAGGCCAGGTTGCATGGGTGAGGAAGGGAGAGATCTCTCTGGGTGGTTTGCAAGGGCTTTGATCACGCCACTTGGACTCGACAACCACACACACACACACACACACACACACACACAAAGCTGCATTCTATGCACGTGGATTGTCCATACTTATGGCGTGAAAGGATGTCTTTGACTGCGCCTGGCCTTGAGACTGAGCCTCCCGCTGATTGCGATGCCGCATTTGTCTCACCTCTTCTTCATCTTCATTTTCTTCTGTGGCCACACTTATTCACAACAAACCGAGCACCTTTAAGGTCTCGGCCATGATCAGACATGTTTTTTTTTTTTTGTGTGTGTGTGTGTTTTATTTTTTTGCTCCCTTCTCACCCACTGTCTCCTCTTTGCGCTTGCAGAAAAGCATTTTTTTTTCTGACCTTTCTGAGCCTCCCTCTCCCGCTCGTCGCCTGCGGCCTTGTGTTCTTCTCTCCCATTCACTCATTACATTTTATGATGGACAGTGAAAAAAGACATCCCACGCCTGGAGCTTTTTTTTTCTTCCTTTTTTTTTTTAATTCTTTAATTTAATTTGTTTGGAAATAGGTCCTTACATATCATAGGACTTTTATTACTGTTACATCCAACATTTGTTGTTTTGGCTGATCTAAATCACTTGATTCTACCACTCGTAGGGAGACCTGGCTTAAATTGAACTTGGCAAATCTGGTTCCTTGTGCCTGAAAGCGCGAAAGAGCTTCACAGCAAATATTTTTTTCTTTGCTGTAATTTTCCACTCAATTCTTGTCAAAGAAAAAAATTGTGTTGAAAGCAAGCACAAAATGAATCAAATTTCTGTCAATTAAGCACGACTTTGAAAAGCATTGAAACCGTACCACAACAAATGTACACCCGCAGTGCATGCTAGTTTGTTTATGTAAGCGTGAGTGTTTACTAGAGATTTTGCAACCAACTAGTAGAGCACGAAGAGGAGATCCTCGGTTTGTTCTCCTTTCCGCCGTCTCCCGCTATCAGTCCTTAATTCCTTCTAGAGTTTCATGTACGGCTCTGGAATTATGAATTTTTCATGGCCTGTGAAACCCGAGGCCTCATTTGGGGATCTCGTTTCCTGCCGTTTCGTCTTTTACCCAGTGTGTGTGTGTGTGTGTGTGTGTGTGTGTGTGTGTGTGTGTGTGTGTGTGTGTGTGTGTGTGTGCGGTGAGAGCAGTTTTCGAGAATGAGACTTCGCACTTCGTGTTCGGATACGTTTTGGTTGGTTGAAAAGAAACTCTGCAAACCCACCAGAAGTGCTTTATTGTGGAATTTTAGGCAGCAATATGCTTGGCTTTGAGCATGTGTAACTTAAAACAAAGATAGTATGTTAAATTTGGTTGGTGTTTACAAACCCAGAAAAGTAGTGTCACAAAAGTCACCTATGAATACAGGAAGTCAGCCATTTTGATTGGGTTTTTGTTTTTCACTTTACGGACTTTCCATGTTAATGTGGTTTGGCGTTTTTTTTTTTCCTCATTAGGGTCAATTCGCCAAAAGAAATTATTTTTAAATTCAGCCTGAAACCAGCTTCATTCAGCTACAGTCGCAAGAAAACAAAACACATGGGATGTATACCTTTTTGGATTTTTTTTTTGGGGGGGTAAAATTATTTCTAAAATCCAGCCCCGGAAAACCAGTTTCACTTCGATGTGTGTACCGATGATGGCATGTGACTGAGGAGAACTACCAAAAAGTGTCCCCACTCACATTCCTAAAGCGATACAAGAGACCTGCCATCATAGTTCAAATTGGCACACCACGAAATGATGAAAAATGTCAGCCCCTGAAGCCACTTTCACTTCATGAGATATTGTAGGCATGCAGAACTACAAAATCACGTCAAGAACCCACGCTTAAAACCACACAGAAAGACTGACATTTTGATTGCTTTTTGTTTTCCTTCATTTTAGGGTCAATAAATCCCTTTCCTGGGTCTCGTCGTGGACACATTCCTCCTGGAGATTTTCATCCGATTACGACCAAATTGGACGTATATACTGTACTAGACGAATGGCCGACGCTTAATTACGAGACATTTGGTGTGTGTGGGGGGGTCGGTTGTTTTGTTGTTTGTTATTGCTTGTAGGTGGAGTGGAGCGGCAAAGTTTCTCTTCCTATGCCCGTCTTCGGCAACTGTCTGCCTCCCACTCTTGCGCCTGTCTGCCATTGGATTTACTCGGTTTAATTAGCGTGGAGACCAAACAGTGGACATATTGTGCTCTTGACGGGAGTCCCACGAGCAGGACATGTGTGTGTGTGTGTGTGTGTGTGAGTAAGTGTATGCATGTAAGTGTATGTGTGCTGCATGTAAATTAATGAGTCAATCGTGGGGTGTAAGGATGTGTGCGTTTTGCACATGCGAAAACCCTGATGAGTCAAATGGGGATGGCGAGGGGTAGTGGAAGCAATAGACAGGTAAAGAAATGGAGTGCCCACACACACACACACACACACACACACACACACACACACACACACACACACACACACACCCTCTCTGCCCGCCATCTGCTCTGCATTGAAACCTCACCTCGTATATCTCTTTGTTTCATCTCTCCCCTTCACGGTCTATATCTTCTTTTTTATTCGACACCGTAAAATCTCTAATAAATAGGCCGGGCTTTTTTTTATTCGCCTCCAGAATGAGCGGCAGAATCTCGCTTTGACAGGTGACACTTTCCCCTTAACAATGCCCTATACTTAATCTCAATCTGCTCTGTCCTTTCCCTGGTTTGTGTCATCCTCAGACACCAGGTCTGGAATCATGCTAACGTATTTCACTTTTTTTAGCATGTGGCAAAGACACAAATGGTTGTTCAGAGGAAAATTGTTCCACTTGCCAAACATGTTGGTATCAATCTTAAAACAATAAGATATTTAATAGTCAGAAATGTAGAAATTTTTAACTTTTCATCGTGAGATGAATCTCGTCTGAACTGCTCCACACGTGTTTCTCGAAAATACAAACTGCAAAGAGACATTTATGACAGGCAGTCCTTCGGAATTGGAATTGTGAATCAGTCAGTTTGGTTTGAGGCCGAGCACTTCTCGCTGACATGCGCGACCTGGCAGATGGCTGCTGGCGGTTTTTTGGCTGAGCTGTGTGTTTGTGTGTCACAGCACCAGGGTCTTTAGTTGTGTCATCATGAATATGTAATCAAGCAGCCCATTGATAAATGAAGGCGTGATGTGACAGGGTCCCGGAAAAGAAAAAGTGGCGAGACTTGCACCCCCCCCCTCCCCTCCCCCACCCCTCACCCCCGCCTTGCGCGAGGCCGATTGGATGAGCTGTGCAAGTCCGTTCTGGTTGTGACTCCGGAGAAAGGGATTGGAAGGTTTTTTTTTGCATGGCAGCAACTGGTAATCCAGTGGTCCATGCAAAAAAAAACCTTGAAACCATAATTATTATAATCACCACTTTCACCTCTGAGGCGCTTACGTTAGCACAAACACAAAAAGAAGTGTGCGTGTGTGTGTGTGTGTGTGTGTGTGTGTGTGTGCGTGTGAGTGTCTTGAAAAATAACGTAATAGTCAAATAGCGTATCAAAAAAGATGGATCGATATAGTGCTTTAAGTGGAAAAAACGTAAGCCCTTCTTCGTCATTGATTTTGTGTATGTGGGGTGGGGGGGGGGTCTCCAAGTGCTCACTTCAAAAGGAAAAGGAAGATGTACTTTGTACTACTCCCATATCAACACCGAAACGTGTAACGAGCGCACCGCAATTCGGGGGGAATGAAAAGAGTCATTTTGATTGGCCATGAGACAGAGGAAGTCAGCTGTGACCACACCCACAGCAGTGCAGCCCTCCGTTTTGCTAATCCGCATGCCTGCGGTCAGCTGCAAAATTACCAACAGCGAGCGCACAATTACGCCATGTGACGCACGGGATTCACACCTGTCAATTAAACACACGCAGACTCCTGCTCATGATCACATGGGAGTACGGTTACCGATTACGTTAATTCCATTTCCAACCACTCCTATGGGACAACCGGTTCCAAATTGGTGGTTGTTCAACTTTAGTGGTGATGCATATGAAAAGAAATGGTCCTATGCATTTCATTCCAGAGCAGTTCATTTCACCCAAGTCCCTCTAGAGCTCACTATAGCGAGTGTTAAACCCGTGATAATTAAACAAATTACATAAAAGCCAATGACCTCAAAAATGCTCAAAATTCCGTCGCGTTATCAGTGTACCTCCAGGTTACAATTTTCAAAGTGAGCGGCGCGTAAACACACTGTGATGAATTCAGACGCCATTCCCCACCATTCTTCTTCCACGCCATTTGGATTCCTCAAATCTATTTCCTGTCTGCGTGTGAAGCGCCGTGATTAATTAGGAGGCCTGCAGCCACCTCCAAGCTGGCTCCCGCGCTTCCTTCCCCGCTTGGCTTCGCTCTCACGGATCACCTTCTTCTCCTTGAGAACAAAAGATTTCCTTCACGAGGATTCTTTTTGTTGTGTTTTAAAAAGCACAAAGTGATCTTCACCTCTCAGCCTCCGTGCCTCCACAGCGCTCCTCTGGGGGGGAGCGGTGTGCATGGATATTTCTGGCCCAATAACAATGCTATACACGCACAAAAAGCGCCTCCTCAGCAATGTGCTGCCCATATTCATTAGCGACTTTAGAATGCTGTTGAAATGAATCAAAGCAAAGTGCTTACATGTGGTCTTGTCACCCGCTGAACAAAATATACTGCTCCCTAAGTGTCTGCATACGCCGGTGGGGCTAATAGTGTGTATGTGTGTATGTGTGTGTGTGCTATACAACGTGTATCTTTGTACCAAGCTAGATAAACCCAAACTGTGTTTTTCGGTGGAGCGCCAAGTTGTTCCGCAACACGCCGGACGTCACTGAGCTCTACTGAAAGAGTTGCAAGATAAATAACAGCAATAATAACAAGATACCCTTCAGTGTAAGACAGCGCCACATTATTCCGCGTTTGTCATGTTCCGTATTTGGCAGCAGGTGGCAGGCGTTCATTTCTGCTGCCTGCGCACCTGCTGCCTATTTGTCGGTGATTGCACCTGCTATATCTAGGTGCTCCGGCTGTCGACTCATTGCCAAAGTATTGTATGCCGCGCCACTGCTGTTGCCCATATATTTAAGCGTTACTTGAGTACTAATGCTGTTTATTCTATTATCGTCGTCGTGTTAAGTAAATTCAAAGTGCCGTTTTTTTGCAAGCGTTTTTCGTTGTCGCGTTTATGTTTTTTCTGGTTCTCGTTATTGACCAGCACTTTCTGTTTTCTATTAGACGGAGTTTTTGTTTATAATAAATATTATTTTGAGACGGAGTTCCTTGTCAGTGTCTGCTATTTTTGGGATCCACGTATTCTCGTTTTTTATGTTACGTACGAAGCGGTTCCTTTCCCGCTTTGTGCGTAACGTGACAGCGTTAATGTTCATTTTTTTTCCCCCAAAGCAAAGCGAATACATGCCTGTGAATTTTGTTGTATACTCTCTTTGTATGTGTTGCTGCTCCGTGAATGTAGCAGCAGTTGTTTGAAGGTTAAATACCGTCATTCATGACACAGCATCTACGCTAATGTTCGTTATACATTATAAGTTAGCATTAAGCTAACAGGCTTTATATACAATGCTCTTCATTTTCTTGACAGCTGCGCAGTGCGAACAAGCAGCAAGGAATACTTGAATAAGTGTGTTTCAACCACTTTAAGTGGGGTTGAATATATATAAATGAGTTATGCCAGTAAAAGTTAAGTAAGCAAGATTCTTTAACCGTCCACTCTGTATGGTCAGTGGGAACAGAACAGAGTGAAACAGTGGGGATTTTTTTTTATACTCTCCATATCGCACAATTTCATGATTATGGCAATCTTGCACAACAGAAATAAACAGAACGACTAGAAATCATCCGGTCAAAAAAAAAAATACTTGCAATGTACATGTTCTGATTGATCCAATTGCCTCTGTCAGTTATTACTGATAGCCACCACTGGGCACAATCGAAGTAAAAAGAGTTGAATAATCACGTGATGGCACGTAAAATTAATCAATGTCACACAGTGTACACCATATATATTTTCTCAACTCAAGGATGCGCATCGCCCGCGTGATGGATTGACCGTGTGCGCAATGTGAACGTGATCAATGCCGTATGCCTGCAGAGAGGTCACTTTCATATGGAGGGAAATGAGGAAAGACGCCGTGTGAATAAAATCAAAACAGAGTCTGCTATGCGTGTCCAAATGCAAAAGTTTGTCTCCCTCAACTTGCTTATTGCATTTATTTTTATTTTTAATAAAAACGGAAACACAAGGGATGAATGGCATTCAAACAATGGAAAAGATTGCGTTTGAGCTCATGTTGTTATTATGGGCATATTCATATTTTGATATTGCAAATATTTTGATGTTCATAAATAGTTGCTGTTATTTAAATAAATAAATACAAACATTGTCGCTGTTGCATATTAAGTTTCATTTCGGAAGGACGCTTGAAGTTCCACTTTGGGTAGGACTCCCGCTCCAGTTTGTAGGCTGATTGACTTTGATGCGACTGGGGCGAATACACAGGCAGAAATACACGCCATTTTTTCTTTACCGTTGGAAAAATGAGGTACTGCGAGGTACTGTTTTATCATAGCTGGTTAGTTGATACAATAGGAACGATGTCAACTTATTGGTCAATAACGATCATTTGAGGGCCTATTTAGAAATGACAAAACAACACATGCTAATGACAAATACGCCTCACAAAAAGGGCTTAACTTTGCAGATGCACTTCACAATCTCCACGTAGATTTCTCTCCGGTTCCCATCGTTTCCCTTATCGCCCGATGCGTTCAATGCGGTATGGTTTTTGTACTTTCAACGTTCAACACACGCTCCAGTCGAGGTTATAGTTTAACTACATTCATTGACAATAAACCTTCGTTTACTCAAACGATTCCAGAAGGCCTTAGACACACAATCAGATATTACTCTCTGTATTCCCCTTTTTGATTCAACCATTTGGCCGTCGTCGTCGTCATCATCATAATAATCGTAATCATCATCATCTCCTTGAGGCGCAGCTGGTGTACTGCGCCGTGCAATAACGCTTTCCTTGTCCAATGACATGTGGCTCAATGGGCTTGCCAATCATACGCGCGTGCACACACACACACACACACACACACACACACACACACACACACACACACACACACACACACACAATCCCATCATTCCGTCACCTCTCTTATCAACACCGCATGGCATTAAGT
Source organism: Hippocampus mohnikei (assembly GCA_026261675.1). Classification (NCBI taxonomy): domain Eukaryota; kingdom Metazoa; phylum Chordata; class Actinopteri; order Syngnathiformes; family Syngnathidae; genus Hippocampus; species Hippocampus mohnikei. Next base: position 6,643,533 of record JAKGUB010000348.1, read on the forward strand.
GAAGCCGGCATGCCATTGCTTAATTTTTTCTCTTTTTTTTCTCAGAATGTTCCTCTCTCTGGCATGCCAAATTGGCTTCTCTGCCATCCTGGTGGCATCACAATGCTCCCCTTACTTGCTTGTTTCAAAAATAAAATAAAACAAAAATCACAGTAATCTTCAACTCTTCATCAGTCAAGGTCTGACTCGGGGGTCTTACCACACTGTTAAGCACCGTGACGTGTATTTAGACTCAAAGCACGAGCCATAATCAAAACCTCTTGCCTTGGTTAAAAACAAAAAGTGATGACAACTTAACTTTTGTGTTACAGTGCTTTGTTTTTTTTTCTTTTTCTATATGTGAGATGCACAAGCATGTGTCACAATGTCACTGTGGGGTTATTTCGCCACATCAAAGGCACACAAAATAAGTCCTCTGGTTCTCTTTCCATGCGCCGTCCATCTCCATTTGTGTCGTGTACGCCTCTGGACTCCCTCTCATCTTTTCCTTACTTTTTGTACCCAGCCGCATCCTCTGCACTTCCTGAGGGAGAAATGGGAGAAACTCAAAACAAAAATGATTGAAAAAAAGACACACGGTTGTTTTCCCTCCTCCTTCCTTCCATCCTCCTTCAAAAATGTCATCCCCTTCAAAAAACAGGAGAAAGCAGCTCAGTCAAAGTTATGCCCACGAATCCCCACAGCCAGCCCAAATCTTCCTATTGTTGTCCGCGCCGCTTCCTCTCCCTCACGCCCGTGCTGGCTTTTTGTCTGGGTTGCAACTCGCCAAACTTTTGTCCGTCCGCCAATCTTTTTGGATCAGGTTGCGCTGTTTTTTTTTTTTTGCCAAATGTTGGTTGCGAAATGTGCACGGTCTGGAAAAATTATAGCTTGAACTCCCTGAATGGGAAGCACATTTTCTCCTTTAATGGCGGTTGGGTCTTTTTGCAGAAAAAGAAAATATTATGCTAATCGATGCAATGATTTCAAGTTGGTGTTTTTCATTCGGCAAATTTCTCATATTTGTTGGTCAGTGTAACTGCTGCGATTGTATGTTGAGGAAAATATGCAAGAATCACGTGCAAAAAATGACAACGATGCTATCGAGTTAGCGTTGTTGTTTGTCTGACAATTTTTTTTAATGGTTATTTGTATTTGTATTTTCTTTCTTTGCAATGTGTTTGGGATGATAGCAGGGGATTGTGTTAAAATCCAAAGAAAGGGAGAATTTAATAAGAGAAATCTCATTGTCAGACGCAACAATACAAGTTTCAATTATCTGCCTTTTCTTTAGATGTAGTTAAATAGAGAGTAAAGTGTAGATAATCAGTGTGTCGAGATTGATCTGTTGCTTAAGAAAACACACACACACACACACACACACACACACACACACACACACTTGCATACCTGTACTTGCCTGAAAGGGTTGCTTAAGTGGACTTTTAATCATCATGGTCCTTTTTCTTGGCTGCACACAAACACGGTGCACACACACTCACAAATACACAGAGTTGCGTGGCGGCGTATTGATTTTCGGTGTCATCCAGCCGTTGTTGCTTAAACAAGGCGGTCATAATGGAGCGACATTGTTTAGTCTGCTCATTGAGCTGTGACTGGCTGACATTGATCATTGTCTGCATCTTAGGGAATACATCATACTTCATGTGTGAGTGTCGCTGCGTGTGTGTGTGTGTGTGTGTGTGTGTGTGTGTGTGTGTGTGTGAGATGGCATGCAAGCGAGCATGTGGGCCTCCAAGTTGTGTGAGGTATGTTTTGACCTCACTTTTTGAAGTCAATTTTCCAAGTGAAGAGACTGCATCCATGGAAGTCTTCCAACATGGGGGACACAACAAATCACAGAAATATACCGCTGCTATCAAAGTATATCCCCAGATGAACGCTGATAATACTAATTATATAATGGAATACAATATAAACCTGCGAATAGATTTGTGCTGTATGAAGACATGCAGTATATCAGTTTCACTTAATATAAAATGTTATGTTTATTATAAGAATACGAATGCACCATTTTTTCTGGTATTTTTAAAATGAAATTATATTATGTTTGTCTGTAAATGTACTATTTTCCAGCTTTTACTATATTTATTTCATTTTTTTTATTTAATTCACATTTTTAAATGTTATTTTGAAATTTAATATTATTGGTTTTACTTTTACTTTACTTTTTCTATTTTAGTCATTTAATTTCTATTGTTTTAAATCGTATTCTATTGAAAGTTACTTTAACTTTTTATTTTCAATATTTAATATTCATTTATTATTAGATTTGTTTAAGTGTTTGCCTAGCATTGATTCCATTTTCGTCGTTCAGCTCCATTGTCGCTCAACTTCGCAGAGCCGACCTCACCTTCTTCTTCATCAAAATTGTCAAGATTGAATCAACACTGCCTCTTCTGGCCGCCACCAAGCAGTGCACTCCATTTTTTTTTCTTCGACGCCCTTACGATTCCACTTCCCATGTCATCCATGTGGTCTTCTTGTCTTCTGTGACGTATGATGCTAATTTGGTCTCGCGAGCATGCGCAATGGCGAGACGCGCGTACCGATTGGTCTCACGGAGACCCGTATTGGGAGACGTTCGCTCGGCTCTGCATCATTAAGCCCATACTGAGCACACGTGCATGGGAGGCACGAGCGTTTCTGTGTGTGTGCGAAGATGCATCCACGAATTTTAAGATTGAATATGATCAGCAATGACGCAACGATGGTGTCGAGCCGCTCCATCAGACGACTCGTTGGCATCTTTCTTCGCTTTCACCATTTCAGCGTTTTCTGTGTGTGTGTGTGTGTGTCGGCGCGCGCGCTGTTGTAAAGACTGAATATGCACAAGTGTCTGAGCGAGACAGATTGAGAGATCTGGGATTGTTTGAGGAAGTGCGCGTGTGTGCGTGTGTGTGCATGCACGCTCCTCAGGCTGTCTAATTGGGACACGGGTTGAGCCATTTTTTGGGCCGTGCGTCCCACATGAGCATCGCTGTAAATCTTGATAATGGCACGAAGCGTGTCAAGGCAGTTTGTGACTCTGTCACGTAGCCGATACACACACACACACACGCGCACACGACACTTAGTCCGCATGCGCACATATACCAGTGTCCTAACTGCCTATTACCGCGGAGTTGATGTACCTCTGTGGCACTTAGCGCAGCTTTACTGGGCTTCTATGAATACATTTGGAGATGAATATTGCATGTAGATGCAGTGTCCCGCGCTTGTTCGGTTTAAACCTTTGTGAAATCAAGCGGCCAGAAATGGGACGCGTCAGCACTCTTGCGGCCACGCGAGAGGTCTCAAAGTGTGCGGTGGAGCATTTTAAGCTGAACAGAATTGCTCAACCCGGACTGTACTGGATTTAGAAGTCGTTTTTTTTCTCCACTCATAAGATATAATGGAAATGATTTCAGTTTTTGCACTGTCATATGAGTTAAAAATAATCCAATCACTTGGAAACATCAAAACAACCCCCAAAATCTCTAGCAAAATGTTTTTTGTGACATGCTCTCTTGGAGTAAACGTTGCCAAGACCCCCCCCCCCCCCCTCCCCAAAAAAAGCAAAAAGCAGACTGAATCCTTGAACGCTTGGTGAGCTATGGTCTGACACGACAAGCTAACATTCTTGTGTGAAGTCGCGCATGATGGCAGTCCATTTCTTGGAGTCGGTTTTGCATAAAATAAAAGGAAATTAATAACTCAAAGCAAATCATCGGATGCTTGTTTTAATGTTTTGCTATGGTTTGGCACGACGTGCTTGTGTGATTTCATGCGTGGCTATCGCTCAAGTTTTAAAAGATGTCAAATCCTGGAAAACAGCACTACCGCCACTGCAGTTTCGGGGAGTAGGGAGACAGGCAGGAGAGTCCTTGAGCTTTGGAGAAGTAGATTTGGCGGTGGAACCTGGAAAGCACACAAGGAAGTAGGTTAGATAAGAAGAAATGGGACACCGAGGTGACTGAGGTGCGGAGACAAGAATACGCGGAGATGTGATGTAGAGCAACGGCGGACGTGGCAAAGGCCGAGAAAGAGACAGATGATGACATGGTGAACATTAAAGGTGATTAAGGAGAGAGATGGAAATTTGTTGACTGGTTGTGGTGGTGTGCTGGATAGAGGGAAAGAATATTTTGAGGAGATGACGAATGAGAAAAATGAGAGCGAGAGAAACGCAAGAGTCGAAAGAGGCACTTGTGGTGGACCAGGACGAAGCAATGATGAGTAAAGGGAAAAATGGAAAAGCCGTCGGTCCTGATGACATACCGGCGGAAGAATGGAAGCATCTAGGAGACGCAGCCGCGGAGGTTTATGTGCAGAAATGAGGATTTGGTTTCATGTCACGGAAGAGCCACAGATGCATTTATTTGTCTTGAGGGTGTTGAGGGAGAAACGAAGGAGCAGCATTGTGGCTTTGTCTTTCTACATGAAACCTTTACCAGGCTACCCAGAGAGGAACTCGGATACTGCGTGAGGAAGTCTGGAGCAACAGAAAAGTTACACAGTGAAAAAAAAAAACATTTGTTGAATTTTATTAGATCAAGTGGTTGCATGAAATAAAATCATCTGGATCCAGATTACTTTTTTAACCCTTTCAGGGACAGCGTTTACTACAGTGGACAGCTTACCACGTTATCAGGTCACAGGGTGCATGAAAGGGTTCATGTAGTGTACATGAACCCTACATGCATCCCAAAAAAACCCGAACTGGATCCAGAGGATTTTATTTTGTGCAGCCACTGCACAAAATAAAATGCAGTCAATCCAACACACAGTTTGCTTTTCCTAAAACGTTTGAGTAACTCACGGAAGAGCTCCTGCCGAAACAAAGCGCTTTGAATGGTGCTGGATCCGCACGAGCCAATTAAACTTCGCTCCTGTAGGGGGAGTCATTACATAGCAATTTATTTATCTCAAACTGTGGTTAATTTGATGCTCCCACCCCTGCGTTTCCCATTCAAGTACTTCGTGTGGTAAAAGTGTGTGTTAATGAATGGGAGAGGAAGACGGCTAATAAACTCCCATCCAGCTGGTAGATTTGGGGAAAGCCAAAATCGATTGGTCTCGAAGTCGTAAAACTGAGCGTGGCGACACCGCAGTTTGGCCCAATGTTGGGCTTCGCAAAATAAAATGGGGCAGACGGCAAGAGGGCCACATCACAGCGAGTTAGCCTAATTGAAAAAGGCAAAGGGAGGAAATCGTTAAACAAGCCCCTACTTGTGTCGCCATGATTAGATTCCCCTGCTGGTGTCATGCAGATTAAATTCTTACCCCCACCCCCCACCCCCCACCCCTCTGATTTCCCACTAACAAACTTGAAGCTCTCAGGGTGTCGGTACTTGTGTGCAGTTGTTGACGACGAGGCGAATGTCTGATGACACCCATTTTCTCAGTCAATCAGACAGTGATTATAACATTTATTACGCCGCCGACTATTTGTCCCGGCGTTATTAAAACATGGGCGGACCACACGTCGACGCGCACGACAGCTACTCATGCTAGACACGTGAAGTGAATCTGGTTTGGTTTTGCTTGGCTGTGATACACCAAGTCATCAAATTTTGGCCACACACACTGACAACAACTCAAATGTTTTGCAGTTTACCATCTATGGCACAAATGGTTAAAATTTGGTCGCATTTGGACGAAAATGAGTTTGCCTTTGAATGACCACTGGAAATGTCCCAAAAAATATCTGCTTCAAACCAAAATGACGAGCCACAGATGCCTTTGCAAACATGAATTGTTGAGACTTTTCGTGGGTCTTCTTATGCTGGATGTGCCCACCAAATTTCATGTGGCTAAACGAAAGCTGGCTTCAGGGACTGACTTTTCAAAGCATTAAAGTCGAGACACGGGGGCAATTTTAAAAATAAATTGCATGCCTTGTTCTGACTACACACAATGGCAAAAATGTAAATGTTTCACAATATCGCATCTGTCCCCTAAGCATGGTTAAAATTTGGGAGAGCGGTCGTAAAAAATCTTCAGGACAAGTTGGTTTTGAAATGAGCCCTGGAGATCGCGGAAATGCCCCAAAACACTCCACTTCAAACCAAAAGAAAAAAAGCAGACCTTGCATCTCGTTTTTTTGATTCATGGGTTCATGAATGAGTTTTCGGTCTACTCCTTATAGACAGGCCCATCAAATTTGCACTTCTACAAATAATAGTCATGCCTACCAAACTTCATGTTGACAGTGACGCTTTGCGCCATCCAGTTCTTGATGTTTCTTCTTCTTCTTCTTCTCACTTTTCACAACCTCCCCCATCCTCATTACCCCTCATGATTTTTTTCCCGTCTGCTCTCAAAGATGAATACTCGAAGCAAAGCCGAGCGCCGACTGCCGCACGCGCCTAACCCCAGCCCCCTATTGCACATGTATATATTCCCTTTCTTTAGAGCCCATCAGTAAATCCCTAAACCACCCCCCACCCCCATTACTCTCATTAGTTGTTACAACACTTGACTGTTAAAGCCATTTGAAACGTACCACGCGGTGTTTGTTTGCTGGCGTGGCCCAACGCTGCCATGCGCCTTGCATCTCATCAACATTAAAGTAAATTGCGTTCGCATGTCGCCGGATAATTTCCCAGGAGTCTTTGAGACACAAAATACAGATCCCGATACAACAAACAGCGAGGAAACTTGATGCCAGATCATTTTTTTCCCTCCCCGCCATCGAGCCAACGTTAACAACAACATGAAAGTTGCGAGCAGAACCGCAATCATCACACGGTCATCAATTTTTAACGCTTGCGTTGACAAGAAAACGCCCCATCTGTACTCTATCGGGACAATGCATATACGTATTTAGGGGCCCGTTACAATTGAAAAATCTTGACTGTGTCGATAAAAAAGGACTTGAAGTTTCAATCGGAGAACTTTTCAGTGTGACTAAAGGGAGTTTAAGGATTTGAGGGGACGAGTATGACTAACTGAGCTTCTCCCGACCTTCTGACAGTCAGTAGGTCACATTACTTCTGACCCATTAGCTGACTGGTACTCGGGCTCTTATCTGCCCTAGCAACAAGCGCCCTCCCGTCACTTTCTATCTCTGTCTCAAGCCACCAAACCGTCCTTCCCTTCCTTTTCTTTTCCCTTGCCTTGCCCATATGCGCCACATGTCCCCGGGATGCGTCACACTTCCATGTCTAGACTGTCAGAGGCGTTCACGTCCTCACTGCGTTACCGCAGGTGACAAGGACCCGAGCCCCTGTGACTTTTAGTCAATTTTCCTACTGTACCATGTTGCCCGCGGGCCACCGCTAAATAATTCCCTGGTGAAAAGACCTGATATAAAAGTTTTGATGTGAGCGCAAAAAGGGTGAAATCTCAGTGAGGTACAAAAGTGAGGTGCCAGTGCCGTGGAAGGGTTTCGCTCAAGGAGACAAAGCACCTAAAAGGCCAGCGGAGGGTGAAAGGAAGGGCAGTGTTGTCACTGTGTGCTGCCCTAAATTTCCCCCAAACATTTGCCTAATTTATTCTCTTAACCTAGTGTTTGCTTCCAGGCAAAGAAAGCAGTCACCTACAACATTAGTACCATAATCCTAGCCATATTCCCATTTATTATTTCTGAAGTGTATCCCCAGCTATTGGCTAAAAATATCCATCTCCATTGGTGATTTTTGTACATGCACACATCTGGTGTATATATATTTTTTCGAAATCCAATAATCTTTAAACCATTTATTTTTGAAGATTAATCTTGTGGGATGAGTTTGAAAAGATTATAATCCTCTCGGATCTTTGCTGGTGAATCGTGTTCACTGTGGGTCCCTTTTTGAACCATTTTCACTCTGTTGGTGTAAACGTCAAGACATTTTCAAAGTGTTGGTGTGATTTTTTTGTCATTTCCAACATTAGCTCTTTTCCCAATCATCACGTTGTTCGTTTTGGCTCCAGCGTGGCCACTTTTGGCAAGTTGAAACCCCCTCTGACAATGACATTTTTTATTTATTTAATTCTTAGGAAGTCGGCCATCTTGGGTACATTTTGGCATTGTTGTCATTGTACAGTGTAGCCTTTCGATGTGAGTCTAGTTTGTTCTATGATCACGCTCATAACTCAAAACACGTCTCAAATCATCTTTCCTCATTGAAATTAATGGAAATGTATTTTATGTGTTCCGAAGGACCCCTCCCCCAAATAACAAAAAAATTGGCCACCTGGGGGCAGTAGAATGCAGACATACAGATACTGGAAGCAAGGAGACAGCCACTCCTCAGTAAACCACTGTAATATTCGTTCCACAGAGGATAAAGAAAATATGACTGTGAATATTGTTATATGATCTGTAATGGAGTCAATGATAGTAAGTAGCAATATGATACGAAACGAACAGAGCCAACGAAGCCAACCGTTGTCAGTGCTGTACTTCTCCAGTCCAAGAGGGGTGGCATCAAGCCGCTAGCAGCCATTATCGGCTCTTTAGATGGCGTCAGTCAACACACACGCGCGCACACACAAAAACACACGCTCACAAGTTGGCACTTAGTAGGCTAAGAGGCGGAAAGTCACATTTATTTGGTCCAACTGCGACAGCAGCTTCTGTCTCACTAATGTGTTTTCGTGAAGGATTTTTTTTAGGGGGGGTGGGGGAATTCAGGCCTTGCGTTAAGTACTTTGAAAGTAAGAGAAGTACTGTACTGTAATTGCGGAGGAGTCATACAGAATGCAGTAGACAAGGTGTTCTGGCAAACATAAGATTCTTTTTTTTTTTTTAACCAAATGAGACACATGTTGCTTCACCAACTCTAAGAATATTATTCCAAGTCCTGAAACTACTCGAGATGCTCCTGCCACTATTAATACTATTACTACATTTACTCATCCATCTCCTCCTCCTACAACAGCAACTTTTACTCCACGTACTCATATAGTACTAGTAAAAGTACTACTCCTGCTCCATCTACCGCGGCAGTTTCTCGTCATCATCCTCCTACTACTAACCACTACTACAGTACTTCTATAGCTACTGCCATTGCTGTTACTGCTTTTCCTACTACTATTGCAACTAACTAACCCTCTTACTAATACTGTACTGTACTACTCATACTACAATTCCTCCTCCACCTCCTCCTTCTCCTTCTAATAGGACATTGAATACTTAGATCCAGTATACTACAACTACTGTGATGACTCCTCGTAAAACTACTCGACCACTCGGACGACTACTACCACTAACTTGTCCAACACTACAACGCCTATGACAACTACTACTACTCCTTATACTCCTAAAACAACGAATAATCTCACGACTAATTCAATTTGACAGCAGTAGTGTCTACTGCTACATCTAAAACTGCTACAGCTATTACGAATCACACTCCTACTACCAGTACTAAAAGCCCTTCGAGTATCACTACAAGTAGTGCAATTTCTACTCAATCTACAACTTATACAATTACTATTTGTAGTCCTACTACTACTACTACTATATTAATATTACGACAACTACTTCTACTACAACCCCTATTACTCTTTGTTGTGTTTGTAAATACTTTTAGTAGCTGTGATTTTGCTTGTGTGAAGCACATTGAGTCGTCTTGTGTATGAATTGTCTGATATGAATCACGTAGCCTTGCCTTACTAAGGCTAGCACTACGATTATTATGACTGCTACTGCGACGACTACTAACACCACCACCCCTGCCACTAATACACCTCCAGCTCCTCACTCTATGACCCACTTGTAACTATGTGGAACCTTATCTTCATCTTTCTTATCCGTTCATAAGTCTGAAAGCAGCAGGGTCTTAAACCATGCTAAGACGGATGGGGGGGATTTCCCTGCTGCTGATATACCAATAAACTTTACTACAGTATATCGTGCGGAACAAAAGTTCTATTCATCCGCGGGCCCAGCGTGGATTCGCCGGGAAAAGGGCACCGCCCGAGAGAGGCTCGTATTAATTTGACGATATGAATCAACGTGACACGTCTTCCCCTCTTGTTTGCTTTTTACCACTATTTGATCCTCTTTTCAATCGAATAATTTGGATGTAGTGACTCTTGGTCACCCCCGTTTCCCCTTCCATCGCACGATTTGGGGAACAGTTAGTCAATGGAAGACGAGAGAGCCCAGGAGCGCAGAATAATGGCCGTGATTTAGCGTTCCCTCGTCTAAAAGGTTACACTGCTCTCGCGCCAGGATGAATGGACGCAATAAGAGCGCTGGTCTCACGTGAGCTTGTAACTTGTTAGCCAGCTTGTCCGTCTGTGTAGAAGATGCTTTTATCGCGGAATTATTCAAGCAAATTAAGGTGGAAATCACAAGCGACGTTTACATTGTTTCGATGGGGAAAGGGGAAGGAGAGGTTGAGGGGGTTGCGTTCGACCCCTAACGTCCGACTTGGGAAGCATCGGGGAGGTCACGTCTGTTTCTTTAGGCAGCTGTTGTTGTTATGATCTCACACAGGAAGTAGCGAGATGACTGACATTTTGCGGGCTCCCCCCTGTTGACATTGGCGTCCCCAAAGTGGATGCTGGGACAAAGGTGGGGCAGGCTCAAGTCTGCACTCGGTCATGCTGATACTATTTTGTTAGGTTGTACAATTCCCAGAGAGGACAGTTTGCCCAAAATACGGTACAGTGATAACACATTAATTGATATATTGGAGGAAAAAAAAATTAATAGTTCATCAAACAAGTGCTTATCCAGCATCATACATACTTTAATGTATACTATTTCACTTTCATACTCCCAGTCTCACAATAATCAAAACTGAAGTTCAAAACAGGCAACGATTTGCTCATTTCTTTAAAAGTAGGTTTAAAAAAAAATCAATAAATGTAATTATCAGTTGCTGAAGAAATGTTCCTCAAATTTCAACTACCCTGCCATTACCATACCATTTTGGTATAACCTCTTTTTACACAACCCACTCATCTTTGCATCTACATGATTAAATAAATATGTGACTGATTGTTGTGCTGGTTTAACTTGTCTTGCCTTGAAAATTGTAAAACATTGCGTGTTAAGTTAATAAGGACGGCCATAAGAATGGACTGATTAAAAAAAAGGAAGGAAGAAGAGAGAACACATACAGAACAAACACAGAACCCCACTTGAAAGCAACCCTGCAGCTCGCAAATCTTCACAACTTAATGAGTTGTCTGTATGTGTTCCTTGCTTGCCAAATGACCAGATGTGTGTGTGTGGGTGTGGGTGTGTGGAGGCGTACACGCAAAGGTTATCCTTATGTGTGTGTTTGCATAGCTGTTGACATGCGGTAGTTATTACATGTATATTTGCAGTCGGCGAACTATTCGAAACACATGTCTTTGTTTCGTTCCTGGCTACTGTTGAAAATGTGCACGCACACACACACACACGCACACACACGTGCGCACAAACGCTGATACAGGGTTGCAACCGGCCACCGAAGCAATGCTAATTAATACCATATTGTATGCATTGGAGTTAACCTTTCCACTCTTGTTTCTCTCCCCTGCCTTTGCGGCGCTTTTATGACGGTGTCGGAAACCCCTTCGATGCTTCACTTTGCCGAGTCGATTCACGCGTGAACAAAATCAAAGCAAAAAATAGGGAGATTTTGAACCTGTATACTTATAGTATACTTATTTACTGTAAAAACCCTTGCGTGTGGGGAAAGGAAAGACGCACGTGAGAGCTGCTGTCCGTCACCGCTCACACCCGAATACTCACACACAGACTCAACCTTACATGCCACCTCACCAGGCCCCGCCTCTTAAAGGCTCATGACTGCACGCCATCAATACCGAGAGTATTTTGGATACATTTAATGCTTTCAAATGTATTGAAAATTTTCTAGTACACAAAATGAACATTCGGTAGCAGCATTGGGTCTATTCATGACAGACATGCCTGCAAAATTCCACGTTAATTCAAAGGTGAAAAAAAAAAATCAGAGGGGGAACTCTTCCAAGATGTAAGATTTGACGATCATTTGTTTACCCAGGCAGACCTCATCACGATGAACACGATGAACCTGTCTCCTCTCTGGTAAAATATTCTACCATATCACCGTCACATTTTCCCCATCCCGATGATCCCCCGTAACCTCTTTCCGCCTTCCTCCGTATACTGATGACCGTCTCCTTGTCAGTCTGAGTCCACGCCACGGCGAGGGCTCGCTACTTGGCATTCAAATGTGTGTGCGCGATTGCAGAACCAATTAAGTCTCACACCGTCTTTGCTTCTTGGTTTGCCCCCTCGGCCTCACCTCTTCCCGATCGGGCCAATTCCGTTCATTATTTTGCGACATGAGGAGCATTTACTGTTCGATTGCCATCGTGGGCTTGATCAACGTTGCGGTTGAATTTTTGCTGATGTAGCGCAGAGCTTGGCCGGATTTCTGGTCACGAATGAAACTGAAATTTGTCCTCCAAATAGTATCGAACTGAAGCAAATGTTATGGATCGACACATTTTTATTGCATTTGCCTAATCTTACTGGAAACTGGACTAGAATGTAGCAATCCGACCTGAACTGTACCAAATCAAATTTTGTGGCAATGTGGCTTCATTGGACATTTGGTTGCATGCATTTTCCTGTGTCACTGTTCGTTATAACACAACAGCGGAAAGGGGGGTAAAAAAATTCAACCCGGCATGTTTACAAATTCCGATGAAGTGTCAGAGCCGTAACTCTAAACAGGACTCATTGGTCCGATCCGTACCAAAATAAACCAAAGTTGATGCTAACCTGTCTTTTAGTGCGGGTTCGGTTGCTTTTTTTTGGGGGGGGGGGCGTTGTTGACTCACAGATTAAAAATCAGACCTTTCAAAATGTAGCCTGCTCACGCACGCCAGATTTTTGTATTGCTCTCTTTTCACCTGACTGACAACCAGCCAGACGAATCAGACAAGTCAAAATGTAACATGTTGGTGTTTATGAATAAAACATCAGTTTGTTCCTACTCTGGTTTGGATTGGATTCCGTGTTGTTATTTCGCTTGCGCGTTCCGTCACATTACGAGGGTAAAAAATACCAAATTCTCATGGAAAAAAAAAAGCTACTCATAAAGTTGTTCAAGCATCAGATGTAATCGCAGTCAGATGGGACTGAGGCGGAACACCCTTGCAGTGAGATTTTTCTTCATTTTGAGACGTAAGCAATATATATGACAGCGTTCCGTAACTTCCAACGCAGTCGCATGACAAAGTCCAAACCAGATATGTGGTAACTTGGAGTTAAGGCGAGGGGAAAGAATGCGACAGGGTGGGAACGTGAGGCGGCCCAGACAGCGCTGAGCCGCAAACCACAGGCTGGCCGCTGGGATGGCACCTCCACCCTATCGTCTGGGCTTGCCAGCCTTGTAAAAAGTGGGACCCGGGACGCACACCAGCGCTCAGATGGCAGCACTTAGCTGTAATAGTCGCCTACTTCAAACGGAACGTCGCCTCCCGGGCCAGACGTGAGAGCAGAGCGGACCTGAGACCATTTTATGAAAAGTTTCGGCCCCCGGGGTGCTTTTAGGAGACAACGAAGGAAAGAAAAAAAAAACAACGGTCGTCTGAGGGCCACATAATGCACAGTCAAGCTTCACGAGGGGGGGTGGAGGACAAAGGCTTAAGCGGGCTGTGAGCAACGTGCCCACCCACGCGCTACTGGAGTACAAGGCTACCTCATTTAGGCCAGCAGAGGCCTTCAGGCAACTGAGAACTTGTATTTTATTTTTTTTTTGGTCATATCATCAATGTTAAAGGGGGGAAAAAAAGCATCATTTGATGCTTTGATCAATAATTCTTTGACAAATGTAACAAGGGACTTTTTTTTGTTCAAAATGGTCTTTGAAAAATCCCTCTTTGCACACCCTGAGGAGATTATAACCACTTCTCCACTATCTGGAAATTTCTGCATTTTTCCCACTGGGGGGGGGGTCAAGTTTACCCGGCAATTTTCCGGTTTTGGGATTCGTAGTGGAGCTGTAATAGACGGGACATTTCCTGTGTGTAAAAGTCTTCTACATTGCCGGGACTGAAGCGTGAAAACCTGAGATCGGAACCACGATGATAATCTCATCAAATGAGTGAAACAGAAGCAGATCCTTGTCCCTTTCAGACAGAATTCACACAAGCGGGACATTCCATAAGTTTACATTACCGATGCGGCTTTGCTGTTTAGATAATTGAATGTGTGAGCAAATAGTCTCGCGGCCCCTTATACACAGGTTGCACCCATCTATGATAGCAACTGGGAAAGAGCCGACTTTGATGGGCAGTGTGAAAGGGCCTTAAGGAGTCCGATTTTCTATTTATTTATTTTTACTTTATGGATTATTTCTAGTCATTATGAGCCGTCAACTGTGGATTATCCCAAGTGGTTCTGCATATTTCTGTAGCGCAAGGTGGTGCTTGTCATGAAAAGTTATATTCTATTGTGCAAGGTGTCGATTTGACAGAGGGAGTGGTGGAATGTTTTTCATGCATCATTTCTAGTCATTCTGTTTTATTTCTTTGGCGCAAGCTGTACATTTTTCACAAAGAACACTGGCGAAAGGAGACAACGCATCTATGACTTGACGACATGTCGTACGCGTCCACACGCGTGTACATACATGCTGCATTACAGTTCGGTCTCACTCCCATAGAGACGTCATGACACTCGGGGGACGGATTATCTGTCCGACCATCAGTACCGAGCACTCATCTACGCTTGACATCTTCACTTTTGTATCGATTCATCTGCACTTTGCCTCGTATATACACACACACACACACACACACACACACACACACACACACACACACACACACACACACACACACACGCTTAGAAATGGGGACAAGAACACACATGGGGATTTAGAAAGTGGCTTCGGTTGCTCTCTCTCTATCTCTCTCTTTACCCCCCCACCCCATTCCGAGCACTTAAAGGGATCCGGGTGTGCGTTGGAAGGAGCGATGGGGGGGAAAGAAAGAAGGCAAGTGTGCTAAAAGATCACAAAAGTGGAATATGTTCCCAGCCTGTTTTAATCTTCCTGTTTTTGAATGCCTCACCAAACAGCCGTTCAATTTGCATGATTTGTGAAGGGAGCGGATCACTGCCTCATCCTTGATTCTTAATTTTTCCTTTTTAAAATTTTTACTCTTCCCTCCAAGGGGGGGGGGGGGGGTGCGCGTTGGCCGTCACAAGCTCCAGTGACTGAGCGCAGAGGCATACACCAGTAAATGAGTTGGACTTGAGGCTATTTTCCTCTTGGTTTCCTCTCCACTATCAGTGGCCTCAACCCCCCCCCCCCAAAAAAGGGAATCACAAAGAACATTAGAAAGTGTGTGCCAGATGAATGTGTGTGTGTGTGTGTGTGTGTGTGTGTGTGTGTGTGTGTGTGTGTGTGTGTGTGTGTGTTAAATACAAAGTACGAAAAATAAATTGCTCTTTTTCAAGGCTGGGCAGAACATTGAAGCAAGCTGCCGTCTTTTAAATATGCTATTCAGAGATGCAAATGCAAAACCTAACGCACTTGCTTTTTTTTTTTTTTTGGGGGGGGGGGGTTATTTGCAAGGACATTTCAAGCTCACTTCTGCTCGCCTCTTGTGTCAAGTAAATCATGAAGAACATTAGAGGGGACTGGTGGTGCAGTGATTACATTATGATCTAGTGCGGGCAGTCTCAGACGGTGGTGCGCAAGATTAAAAGTGCAATGGCGGTCTGGTATAATGAGGACACCTCGAACGAAATACATTTTTTAAACGTGTGATTGTGTGTCACGCAGAATTATGGGGAAAAAAAAGTTCATCAGTTAATTTTAAACACGATGTATTTAATGTTCAGTGAATCTTTGGTCCGAAGGGAACGCAAAAGAACATGTTACCGATAATATATCAAAATGAAAATTGGTGAAATCATTGGGTCATATTTTCTTTTCCAAAATTTCTTTTGGTCCTCTGAGGACTCCCGCATTGATTACAGTTTTGTTTTCCCATCCTGTCATTCCGTTTTAGAGATGAAGCAAAACTCAGACGAAAAGCTATGAAAGGGTCCTTGCACTTCCCTTCACGAGACTTTTTGACACGTCCTTTTATGATCGACATGACCACCAAATTTCATGGTGGTCAGTCAAACTGGTGACAGGGGGGAATTTATTTTGAACTTTCCAGTGGGTGCTGCTCGATGAGATGAATGGGCCATTATGCTCGATTTCTTTTTCTTTTTTTTCTTTGCGAAACCTGATCATAAAACTCTCGACACCATGCTCTGCCCTCATCACACGGCATTGGCAAAAAAATGTGTTGCCAATTTAGCATTGCCTATCTGATTCTATTATCTCATTCTGATTGGGTCAGATTTGATTCAGAACCCTGGAATTGGCTGCTTCAAACCAAAATGGTTGACATCTCGTTTATTTTCGCTCATGGATGCATTAAGACATTTTCATTCCTCTTGTTATGGTAGACACGTGCATTCGATTATGTGGCATTTTGTCAAACTGGTGTCAGATGCTGGTTTCTTGTTGAACTTTCTTATGATCAACAAATGCTATTTTGGAATGCACTGTACAGGTATTTCTTTAAAATAATCCGTCATTGGTTTAATAGAAATGTTATGTAACAAAAGTATTAATGGTATTGGCACTTGGTATCGGTGACTACTCAAGAGCGGAGTACTCGTACTGGTATCAGTCTGGGGGGGGGGGGGGAGTGGTACGGAACATCCTTATCCTCACGTCTGCTTGCTTTGACTGCGCAGCAACATGATAAGAAATAAAACAGTCAGAATCTGGTAATAAAAGGCAAAGGCAAGTTTTGCGCTCGCTCTCCTAATTGCTGCATCTAATCGGCAGTTAGGAGCATTTGGTGCTCCTCTATTATTCAAATGGTGTTGTTTCAATGCAAGCAGTGTTTGCTTTGAAAAAAAAAACCCAAAACAAAAACAGAGCTTTGGGCGTCAAGTGCTTAACCACCGACCGACTCTTTCAGTCTCACTGAACTTGAGGTGTTTCCCCATTTTGAACAAGAAGTGAAGAATTTACAGTTGCCTAAAAAAAAAAAAAGTCCCACAACCACACAAATACGCACGGGATATATATTCGGACCGATGTGGAAATGGATTATTGCATTCAGTGACCAATAAACGCATTACAACCTCCATGAGCCTTGGAAGTTTTCCGCGGAGAGATGCTTTTGACGTAACACACTGGATACCAACTCGACGTCTTCTACCTCTGTAAAAAAAGCACACAGGGGTCATTCAGTTGTCTCTCCTGCTTGGCCTCCCCCCGAGAACAACCGAAGTTAGCTCATTTCCCAAAGTTAAACAGGTTTATTTTCGTTCTTGTTTCCATTGGCGTGGAACTGAGAGCCAGTTGAGAGTTTGTTGTTTTTCACACGAGATTGAAAAGTGTGTACAAGGCTCTTTACGAGCGAGGCAATTTGTGGTTTCATACTCGGCGAAATAGAAGCGATTGCACAGTTTTACGGGGGAGAAGAGAATGAATTGATTGTGTTTGGAAGTACAGTACGCCGCTCGTGTGCTTCCTGCATGCAAAGTTCTCACAAGTCACCACGATTCATAAATAGGTTTACTTGTTTATGAATTGAAATCAAAGAGATTTTGTTAATCAACCAAACGATAATTGCTGGCCTTTTTATTCAGACTCAAAAATAAATTGTCATTGTGAAGGCTTTTCCACGCACACAAAACTCACCAAAATTGTTTGGCTTATTCAAGCTGTTGAATGTTTGGGATCGGTCGTGACCCAAAAAGTCTCTGTAGCATTCCCAGGAATTAAAAATGCTCCCCCCCCAAAAAAAAAAAAATCTGTTCCCGAGGCCGACTTCGTTTAACAACAGGAAGTTTTGCAGTCATGTCTTTCATAAGTAGAACCACAAAAAGGCTTAACAAGTCTGCCATTTTGGCCTTGAGTAATTCAGCCTTTTGTTGGGGTTCATCAAAGGCTCCAGCCAGAGATCTTGTTGTGAGATGTGGATTGTAGAGCGATGAGGAAAATGTTTTCTTCATTGTGTGTGGGCATAGCAAAGCCGCCGTCTTGCTATGCCCAGTTTGATAAAGCACCCTAAAACACAACCGCCCACTCCCCGTTGACAAGGTTCAAAAACATCTTTTGATATTTTGTTGCATTGCAGGCGTGACATTTAAAAAAAAAACATCCTTACAGCACATCTTGAATTAAAAAACCAAAGTAACCGCAAATTACGTTGCTTAATTAAATCAGAGATGGTTTTATGCATCCCTAAACCTATTTTAGATGATGAGTTCAAAAACATCTTTAACTGTTTGCAAGCATATCAGGTTTTTGAGATATTATGTTTCCGAGTTTGACCTATAAATCTTTTCACAATTGTAACCATGCATTGTAATTTATAGCCATGACATTTCAGGAAAAAAAAAAATCCACCTGTTGCCATCCATCCATCCATCCATCCATTTTCTGATCCGCTTTATCCTCACAAGGGTCGCGGGGCATGCTGGAGCCTATCCCAGCTGTCTTTCGGCAGCAGGTTGCCAGCCAGCCTATCGCAGTCACCTGTTACCTTTAATTCTTACTCAATATCTTACTGTATTACTGATTTTATTGTTATGTAATTATGATGAAAGCCAAGGGCAGATTTGGAATCGGCGCAAAAAAGAAAACAAATCTCAACAATTCACAATTCATTTCTGACCCAAAAAAAAAAAAAGAACTGTACACATTTGACCAGTGTAATCGAATCCCTCAAAAGGGAGTTCAACTGAAACTCATGCCGCAAAAGAATTCTGCGTGGAGTCAGTTTGGCTCTTTCCTTCAAAACCTGACGTCTGCTCAAGAATTTGTACAGTAAAACTTGAACAATGTATATTGAATAGAACGGTACCCCAAATTTGTGAAAAGTTTTTCGTCATTGCATGTGTGCACCTGTCAGTGACATTTGATGACACACTTAAAAACTCCGCTTTCACAAGGTCCAACAATGTTTCTTCAAAGCACTTTAAGTTGATCCTAAATGTATTTTCATATATAAGTTTCTCAATAAACCCACCCAAAAGGTTCCAAGGAAACCATGCCTGAAATGACTTGGGAAGTCTGCCGCGGAAAAAGAAGTTGAGAACTTTAAAAGAGAGAAGAGCTATCATTAATTTACCCATACTGTAATTAATCGAGGAAATGTAGCCAAGTGACCATCTCCACCTCCCACCTCCCCCCACCCCCTCCCCTATGAATACATTTGTTCGCTTTTCTATTCATTTGAATGAGCATGACTTTTGGGTGCAACGACGCATTCAGGTTCCAGTCTGGTGCAAGACTCCAAACACACACACCCACTGCTCCCCCTGCTTTTTAATTGCTCATAATGATTTTCTCCTGTTTCCCAGTGAATGTTTGTCCTATCTAATAGGAAGCACACTGTTGGCAGGATGAATATTTATTTACTTCTTATTTTGCTTTTCACAGGCGTGAAAGGCCTTGGAGCTAATTTAATTTTGCTGTGCTGTTTTGGGGAGATTGTTTCCCAATGCGTGTGTGTGTTTGTGTCTCTGTGTGAGAGAGAAAACACTCCAATGAGTTTTAAGTGTGGATTATAATGATTTTTTTCCCCCTCTCTAAACCTGCTAAAAATGTTACATCCTGAACCAGCTGAAAATGGAAAGAGTGGATATATGTTCCATACCATTGGAGTTGAACGTACGGCCAGAACTGACCCGTCAGGGGGTCCAAGCCGGTCTGTGGGAATAAAGAACACGTTATCTGCAATTTTTCAATCGAAGTACCGGTAACTGTTTTTTATTCAGTGGCGGTGGCCACTTAAATGTCTGGTAACCGAGATGTCAAATTCAAACATCATTTTATTAATTGTGACATCATTGTGTCAAGGTTAGTGTAGCCAATCGGGTGCGTGTTTAATAGAGATGGGCGAGTACAGATACCAACTTCGGTCAAATTGACCGAAGAAAATTTCTTGAACTCTAATAATGGTGGCCCTACCAGGACACATCCTGGGCGTCTCAGCTAATACAGTTCAGAGAGGTGGCTTTTATTTAACTTCTGCTTTTGACGTGTGGGCTAAAGCTTCCTTTAAATGACTGGACTTTTTTATTTTATTTTATTTTTTAATTTAAAGACATGATGTTTAAAATGGTCAAAGCCTCCTCATTCCCACATGCGGCTATGATGGAATCAGAAAATCCAATGGTGCTTTAATGAGGATTTTGACCCCAATTAAGGTGCCCCCTTTGATTTTTTTCCCCTCTTTTTCTTTTGGCCCGACCCCAGAGAGCTCAGGAGTTCAATGCAGTTCAGTGATCCTGAAAATGTCTATCCCTGTTGAAAGGTTGATTAGATTAGAACTTTAATAGAGCTTAATCTTAGCAGCATCCTAATTGGCCAGTGCAGAGAGCAACATGTCGCAGTGGCACCCCGACCAGCTCGCGTCTTCGTTAACCAAACCGGAAAGCCGAAACACAATATTGTATATTATGTGATCAGACTAGAGTTCCGTGATCCTGCTTAGTAACCAGATATTTAGCAATTAGCAGGTACCTAATAACAACCAAATCAATCTTGCTGCCGAAAGGAGGATATCAACCAATTGTAATCGCCTTAGCACGAACCCTTTAAATCAACTGTTAAGCAACTTATATTAATTGCAAATGATTTAAAATTAATTGAATCGCATTTGTAATCCTTTAGTATTTCTCGCGTGCAGATAAAGATGATTTACAGCTTACTGCGGAACTGCAAAACTAGCCTCCAATTTCCTGTTTTGTTTTGTTTTTTTTCTCTTTTTTCATTGCTGCCTTCAAACGTTCTTCTCATTCGTTTCTGTCTCCTGACAGTGAACAAACGATCCTCGCTAAATTACTGTCTGTCGATTCTTTTTTGTGGAGTGGTTTTGAGTCTCCCGGAGACAAACATCAAAGACGCGCCAAAAGCACTTTACAATTAGTGACAACGAGATGAGAAGCTTAAAAGTGAACATCTGCCGAATCGGCAGCTGAAAAGCTCATCTCGCCATGAAAGTTCAGGCATAGAATAGCTAAGTTGCTTTTTTAAGTTTTCTTTTTTTTTTCTTTTTTTTCCATGTTTTGCAACTCAAGTTCAGTGCCCTACTCAGGGACTGTTCAACATCAAGTTAACAACAAGCTAGCATCCACTGAGAAGGCATGTAGCATTTATTCACTAACCTTAAAACATCCAGGTAGCAACCAGCTCACAGCGACCACTCAGAAAATGGCAAAAAGCAAGTTAGCAGGTAAAAGGCAGCCACAAATCATCCTGTTCGCATCTAACTATCTACCAGTTAGCAGATAAAAGGCAATCGTGTCTTGTCAGTCACAACACAATATCCGGCTAGCAACCAGTTAGCAGATGCTGGAGCTGGCAACCACTCAACATCCAGTTCGCAACAAGCTTGAAACCAGTTAGCATGTAGCTTGTAAGAAAAATACACTCCCAATACATCGAAAGTGACCTGGAGGTTGTTCTCACGTCACCACATTAAGGACAAGTATCTTCTCACTTGTCTTGAATGCGCATTGAGGTGTCCATATCAAGCATTGAGGAAGTACTATGAGCTACACATAAATCAAAGGCCCACTGAGGTATCTTATGCGTAAGTCTTATAGCTCCTCACTACTGATGCATTAAAATAGTTCCTTATCATAAACACAGCAGGACTTAAAATTAAATAGTTACTTTTCTGTTTTTGCCATCCCTTGATTGTTTCACTTTGGATATACAGGTATATATACAGTGGTGTGAAAAAGGGGTTGCTCCCTTCCTGATTTCTTTTTTGGAATGTTTGTCACACTTACATGTTTCAGATCATCAAACCAATTTAAATATTCTTCAAAGATAACACAAATAAACAAAAAATGCAGTTTTTACATTAAAAATTTTATTATTAAAGGGAAAACAAAATCCATTTTTGGAAACATTTCTCCCTCCTCCCGCCTGCCTCCATCTCAGTCTCCTCAGATTCAGATTCAGATTCAGAAAACTTTATTTAACCCCATGGGGTAATTTGGACTTAACAGGCACGCTCTGCACAAGAAACATGAAAAAAACAATGACGAACATGGGATACAGTGCAAAGGGCCTGTCGGTACTCGCCGTATGTACAGCGCCCCGAGATCTTAGTTGAGAAAGTAAACACTAGGGAAGGAGAGGGAAAAAAAAACCATGCTTGAACTATCCTCTTCTGAGGATAATTTAAGTCTAGGAGAAAAAAATACCCTGCACATCAAAGCATATGACAGTTGCAACAAGTCACAAGACATAACATGTGATGAGGGGGCGGGTGGATGGGTGGGGGGGAACGCGACGCGACCCGACCAGCGTGCTGCCAGTCCATCCAGCGCACAGCAGATCAGGTCACATCACAATACAATACAATACAATACATGCTGATTTATATAGCGCTTTCACAACAGCGGCAGCTGTAACAAAGCGCTTAACAAAGCAGTTAACATAAAGTAAAATAATAAACACAACACACAACATAAAACACGAACAAAAAGTAAAATAATGAACACAACACATGACATAAAACACGGACAGTCGTGCAGTCCTAACCACTTTTCCCTCATACGCTTTGTTGTTAAAGCAGTTTGAGATGAAAGAGGAGAGAATCAAAGTGTCCTTTCACCAGTGGATCAGAGACGTCATGTTCAAAATGTGCACACGTCGGCTACAAGCTAAGTTTCTAAGTTTCATCTCCCCGATCGGATCTCTGATGGGAGGAGCTAATATAAACAGAAGTAAGGAGAGAGGCCCTCAGAAGTTGCAAATATAGAAATGAATTGAGCCCAGCCACATCCAGAAATCTAATAACTAGCAACCATCAAACTTCCAGTAAGTAACCAGCTTGAAAGTGTTTAGGAGGTAGCTTACACAATTACACAATATCTAGTATCACTTACTTTGTTTAAAAATCATTGTTTACTTTTTCCAAACAACAATTAACATTTGTGTTGCCGGTGTCCCGCTGACAAAGAGAGATTAGCATCTGCAGAAAACAAACATGACAACATGAAAGCATCAGGCCGGCGTGATGCTAATCAAAAGCTGGACCGAGGGGAGTTTGAGCGAGTGCGCAATCCACAGAGACCAATGCAAAGTGGCTCTGAGCTGCCCAAATGCTGACAGGAATAGAACAAATAAATAATATTTATTGGTTGGATATTCATGTCTCTTTACCACATTGACATTCAAAACAGATACAGTATGTGATGAAAAACAATCACTGAAACCATGTCAACATTAGCTGTGGATTTTTAAAAACACAATTTGGCCATAACATCCAGTTAACAACCAACTACAATCTTGTCACCATTTACCAACCAGATAAAAACAGTTAGTGACTCCTCATTCAACGTATACAGGTAGTGAGTAAACAGCTGCACTCCAGTTAGCAGGTAGCTTCAACCAGTTAGCGACCACTCAGGAACCTTTGAACAAGCAGTCAGCAACCAGCTAGACTCCAATTAGCATCGACTCCGTAACCACTCCTCATGCAGTTAGCATCCAGCTAACAATGCGTCGACAGCCAGCCATTGAGAAACCATGCACTTAAAAAGTACAGTAGCTAGCGCTCAGTTAGCAATTTCTCATTAACAACTCAAAATCCAGTTCTAAGACTGCAAAAATCCAGCCATAACCTGTTAGCAACCATCCTGTAACTCTTCTACATCTATTTATAAAGTAGACCACAGTATATGATGAAAATGAGACTCCTTCGCAAACGAGATTTTGCATCTCAACACTCAGTCAGCAGCCAGCAAGCAACACTCAGCAACCAGTGAGCAACCAATAAGCATTTACTAAACACACTAGACAGTAGATCGCTTGTAACCAGTGTGGGGCTACTCAGTAACGAATCAACATCCAGTCCAGTTAGCTGCCAGTCAGAAACCAGTTAGCAACTACTAAATGCACACTCACCGACACCGGCTAGGAACTAATTTACAAGTAGCTAGTAGTGACTATCTAGTAATTACTGAACATCCAGTCCAGTTAACAACCAGGTTAAACCCAGTTAAGAAAGTTACTATAGTCCCTTAACAGTCGTTGGTTCTACGTGTGGACTATTCACCAATGTTTCAAAGCGGGCAAATAAAGTGAGGTGATAAGCACTTTGGCGGGTGGGCATGCCAGGACATGCTCTGATTTAATGACAGCTGCCTTGTTGACGCTCCTGAAGCCAATTACAGTGCCACATAATTGGGCTTGATTGCTGGGAGGCCAATTATATCCGTTTGCACACCCGCTGCCTTTTAGTATTATAGTGTGTATGTGTTTCTGTGTGCTTCATTATGCTGTGTAGTCAAGAAAAAAGCATGGTCTTAAATGATAACATCATTTCAGACCTTTTTTTTTTTGCCTTGCCTCGCCCCCCTCAAGTTTCTCTAACCATGAGAGCCATTAAAGCTCCGATTAGAGTCGTGCGGTGTCAGCTAGCGCCATCAATGTGCTTGTTATCCAGCGTACAGTTTGCTAAGCTGAGCTAACTTTGCGCTTCTGTTTACTTTCGATTGTGCGGACACCACATCGTGACTAAAGAAGTAAGTGCTAAACTTGGCCAAAAACGTCATTAACTAGTCGGACTGAAGAACCTTTCTCACTTTATTTCATGCTATGAGCTGCACAAACAAACACATTATAATGCAATAGCTAACAGCAATATTTGCATAAGAGCCTGAAAGTTTCCATTTAAGAAGTGTTTTACAGAATAAATATCAATAAAGGTTTCTTTCTTTTCCTTCCCATGTGCTCTGAAATGTATTTGACATTCAAGAGACTGCGCTAAATAGAATGGAGCACTCTTGAAGTAGATATTACCATCAATGCTCCATTTCTGCTTTATGTGTTAATAAGTAACACAATATCCCAATAATGTTTTCGTTTTTTTTTTTGTCCCCTTCTGTGGCATGTGAGGAACACCCACATTTTCATTACCTCCTGAACCTCAAAATAGCGTCTTCAAGTAGCCTGATAATGACCAGCGTAGTCCGGGTGTAATTACACGTGGTCTTCCAGAGAATGCAATAATTGCGAGTGGTCGCCTGGAGTGGAGGGTGGGGGTCCTCTGTCAGGTGTGATTATCTTTAGTGGTCACCCAGTAACAGCCGACTGTGGTTTTGGCACCAAAATATTCAAGGGTCATTATTGTTGTGAACATCAAGGATTATAATAGAGTTTGAAAATGCGCCAAACTGAGTATTTAACATTATCTGGATTCATTTGGCGTCAAATTCAGGGCCACGGTGGTTGTTGATCGCATTTGGTTTGAAGTTCCTGCATGTTTCTGTATTGTGGATCACTCTGTTCATGTAGATGGCAGGTGGGGGTGACGGAGGGTGTCCTTGCTTTATAATTGTCTCGACATGTACGGTTTTGAGAATGGCACGCCATAAACTAGTTTGCCGGGCTGGAATACGAAAATGGGCCCAGTTTCTGTTACTGATTTTTATTAGATTGTTTCTTAGTCATGGCCATGAATGTTATATAGAATATATTTACTGTGATCATAACTTAGCCTTCGTAATCTTTGTAAACGGAAGAAGCCATGTATGACAATAAGTGGTTAAAACGTGCAAACTACCGGTACTTGTTTTATATTTGGAATGCCGTGTGTACTTTTTTGTGCAGATTGAGACAATGGTGCACATCCCAAACATTTTGTATTTTTCATTTAGCACTTTGATTTAGCGATAACTTGAAGTGGGTGAATGCTGGACTGCAATTTGGTGGGTGTTGACTGTAATACAGGACACAATCATGGGCGACGCCCCAGAGGTTAAGAGCAATGAAGGCTGAGATTTTTCCAAGGAACGAATCAGAAGACGATAAACGTGATTTGTTCTGAGAGGCAACACGGCGACATGCCAGACGCAGTGAGGCTCAAAAAAGAGATGATGAAGAAAAAGAAGAGAGACACAAATAGTGACAGAGAAGTAAAGAAGCAGCGAGGTCTCCCCACGAGGGACCCGGGCTAATGTAATATTTAGACATAAACGTGGCGCAATGATGTCACCCCCGGCTCGCTTTTAGACCTCTCGGATATAGCAGTCAAAGACGCGGAGGCTCCCCTGGTAGCCTAGCAATCTGCAAACAACCCAATACGTGGCATTCCATCTGGAAGAGCAGATTTGCTTGTTTTTAAAGAAGGCCCCGCCCATACAACACATTTAGCTTAGCATATCATAACGCATACGCTGCAAACTCCTCCAAAGGGGATGCTTGAAGTCACATTTTCACATTCATAATTACAACAAGTGTCAAGAAAAGCGTGGCTGGACACGATTGACATGGAATATTTCAATGTAACTCATGACAGATGGATGACTGACAAGAAACAGCGTGAATAGAAAATGGCTGATATCAAAACAAATAAAGCTCTCAGTCTTTGATGTTGAGAACCAACTGTGGCCAAGTATTATAGAAAATAAGGGGGACATATGCAACAGTGACGTTGGCTAATTTGCATCATCCTGCCCTCACAACCAAGTTTCTCCGACCATGCCGCCAGACTCTGGAAGGATCGGCCATTTCCAAGCGCGAGTTCTTGTGTTAGCATTAGTGAGCATTAGCTTCTGATGTGCGACACATGGCCGAACGTCGGGCAAAGTTGTCTACGTGTTGGCGGGGTTGCTTTTTGTGTTCGTGCGGATCTACTGAAGTGTCATTTGGCAGCTTGGTAAACGTGAAGTACTGCTTCCACCAGTGAAAGTTCAATAGACGTTTTTGCTGTCTATGGGGGGTTCACTTTTTTTTCTTCTCCAGGCTTTGCGTTCGTAATAGCCACTTGCTCTATAGTCAGCCATGCATTAGAGAGGCGAGTGTGACCAGTGGCTCGTTTGTATGAAATGGGACCCCCCCCTTAAAGCAGGCTAGTTTCAACGAGGATAGAAAATGCTGATGGAAAATACGCTATAATTATTGATCTTGGGGTAGTTTGAAGTAAGTGTGTCACAGACATGTTATTTGGTTATCTGCTAGTCATCGTAATTTTACGTGTGCGTGTGTGTGTGTGTCAGAGGAGGAGACAACAGGTCCTTTCATAAAGCTCGTCGACCTCTGCGCTCAGACGCTGCCATCTCCCTTTCTCTCTTTTTAATTTTGTTTCGTGCACCGTCCATTAAGTTTCCTCTTAATCAATGTCCACTCTTAATTGGCCCGTTATTTAATTAAAATTGGGCTTTAGAAGATTAGGATTTTGGCAGTCGATCGCTGATTAGTGAGTTTAAAGATAAAAACATGGGGTAATAGAACTATTTATATAACTTGTTTCTTGAGTATTTTTGCTTGTGAAATTTATAAACAAATACCTTCTCAACTCTGCATTTTTGCCAATAGTTAACTATCTTTGTCATGCCCAATGGAACCAAAGGGGCGGGGGAGAAAAAAAAATCTATTAGCGGCAACCAAAATTAATTTGTGGCAGCCCGCCTTGGATAAATGGATACATTCTAAATTTATGATGCCATTGATCAAGATTAGCAGATTAAACCATGACAGATGATGAAAAAATATAATACGCAAGAAATGCAAAATATTGGCCGATCAGATCGGAGCAAAGTCGTCATTCAACTTTCATTTACTCAAAGTCATTATTTGTGTATTTAACGAAACCTGCGGGACATTTAGTGGGTGCATGTGGAAAAAGGCGCAATGACAAATGACAGCCAAGTGTCACACTTGTGTCATGTTATCACAAAAAAAAACAACCCAATCATTACAAATGAAGAAATAAGAAACTGAAACAGATAAAATAATAAATTTTCTCCAATACTTCCAAAAATTGAAATTTGGGTTCCGCAAAAAAAAAAAAAGAAATTGAAATAATATTTTTTTATTGTTGTTATATTCCTCTCAGGACAATATGAATTACTTTTCCATCTACTTACAAAATTTGAATTTAAATGTGAGTTTCTAAAAAATAGTATTGACAAGTTCAACCATCATCGTCGTCTTGATCGTTACCAGAGTGGGCTGCCACACGTCATACGCCACAACTTGGTGAAGCAGCATGTGGCGCGCTGTTCAAGGTTGCTCTCTCTCGAGCTGTTCGAACTTTTATAAAAGCCATCAAGATTAGGTTTATCATCACTTGAGTTTTGCATACGCGTGTACGGCAGCCGCCGTGTTCGTCGGAGGAAAGCGCGGGCTGCCTTCCGCGTTTCTGCGGGATGCAGTTTTGCTTTTTCTGTGTATTTGTGTGTGTGGTCCCGTCAGCCGCTCGCAGTCCCCTCAGTAGATTGGTTTGTCGTGCTGCTGACTCGATGCTTCACCTTGTATCCGGGACACGCACACACACACACAAACAGGCAGTCGGTGTGACTGTCCTTGCAATCTCGGAGAGCGCTGTTAAAGTGTTTCAGAGTAGTCATTTGTCAAAGTCACTCACTCTTTGTGTTGGAAGATTGTGCGTTGCTTTCTCTTTCACTGTTTCGCTGCTTTTCTTTGAGTTGAAGCGAACAGAAGTCCAACTTTTTAGAATGGAATACATTTACAAATAAATAAATCGTTTTTTCTTTTGACTGGGCTTTGTGGCTTTGTGCATCCGCAAAATTTCCACCTGGGCAGGTTTTATTGGCCAAGGTTTGTTTACGGGCAAATCATTCTCAATTTTGTCTTTTGATCTCAAAAATAAAATGACTATCCATACAGTTGCGATATATACAAATGCATGTTTCTATTCTAAATGGATAAACATTTATAATAAAGTGCTAAATGCTAATATTTTAAGAATGAATTTACTGTAATAGCTACTTTGTTTTCTATCAAGAATTAACCGACATCTTTTTAAACGTACATAAATCTCTTCTTGTCCGAGAATGTTTTTTTGTTTTTTTAACCCAATACCATTTTATTTAACATGTTTAATTGAATTAATCATTTTGAGCGTACTTATGCTGTTTGTTAGCTGGTGACAAAAATGAAAAGTCAGATATCGGCGACTTGTTATCAATAAAGCCAGTTAGCCTCCTGTATATGTAACAAGAATGTAAATCATTCACTCTGTTGATCAAATAAAAGGAAGTTTTGCTTGTTTTTATGATGCATAGATATGCACGCGTATCGTGTGTGTGTGTGTATGTGCACTTTGAAAAGTCACTGGCAGCCTAGATACATATCATTTGATTACATTTTGAAGCCCACCAACAGATTTCACACACCACTTGGAAGTCCAGATATAGGTTTTTATTTTGGATTATTATTTTTATTTTTTTCCTGTGGAAGTTTTCTGTGTTTGTCGCAGAGTGTTCTCCCTGGTGCACGCCGCCCTGTCAACTCTGTGTGTAAATAGCTCATTAGCGCAATGGGAGGGGCACATCTCGACTATGTGTGTGTGTGTGTGTGCGTGCGTGTGTGTGTTTACTGATGTGGTCACAGCAGGGTGCCGAGGCCTACTTCCAAACTCCTCTCATCCGATCCCGGCTCCTCTCTTCGCTCCCCGCTCTTGCTTCATCCAATGCGGCGGCGTCATCGAGGGACACTGCTCGTTTTCAAACGTCCCACTCACGACTCCCCCTCCCTTCCCCGCCCCTCCATCCTCACGTCAAGTCCTGTGACACACTTGTCACCCGCGCCCCGAACGTCACTCGCTACCGCCTGCTGTTTTGTCAGAAATTAAACTGAAGCCCGCCCGTCTCCTTCCACTGAATATTCTTCATATTTATAATTTTTTTTCACTTTAAGGATTTTTTTACGGTTCTTTTGGGGATACGTCTAGGAGACAGACACCCACTCACTGCTCTCCAACCCCTCCGCAGTTCTGTGACGTCTGACACCTCAACTTCCAAACAGTACATGATTAAAAACTAAATTTTTACAAACAAGGAAAGTGCCGCTATGGGAAGCTGGTGGACTGCCCATGGTTTTGGGAATTCCCAATTTTTGCCATAGCAAATAATGGGAAATCGAAATAGAAGGGCCAACATCATACAATCTTTACTGACTACGTTTACAGACCGTCTATATTCGAGTTGAGGACCAAAAATATTACATGGGATGTTTTGGGTTGACGTCAGCGACAAGAGAAAATAAATCCCTTGACAAGCACCTTTGTCTGGATCGGCGCCTAAAGACTTAAAAGGGGAGGTTGTGTTTTGGGGATGGTTATGTGGTGCACTCTAACACTTGACCTTCGACCTTACCTTCATGGAGCTGTATGTGATTTCTGCTAGGCCAAAGAAGCAGCTTGTTTATCAAGCTGCGCCAGTCTGGCTTTTGTTTGACTTTTCTTCCTGTTAACGTTGTTTTCCTCCCCCTTCCTCGCAAAGAGAAAGTGGGCTTAGACGGTCTCGCTGCGCCCATGTTAAACAAAGACTCAAGCTGGTGGCGGTGTGGCAAAATGAGGCGAGATAGACGAGCAAACTTGCA
The DNA here is from genome assembly GCA_026261675.1 of Hippocampus mohnikei. Classification (NCBI taxonomy): domain Eukaryota; kingdom Metazoa; phylum Chordata; class Actinopteri; order Syngnathiformes; family Syngnathidae; genus Hippocampus; species Hippocampus mohnikei. The sequence continues at coordinate 6,673,841 of JAKGUB010000348.1, forward strand.
GACACTCAGGAAGGTAGATGAGTAACCACACAAATAATGGACTTTTTCGTTTGTTTGTTTTTTTACACGTAAAATTTGTTAATTTTGCCTGATGAATATCTGAGCTTGTTTGTCTCAGTTCTGGCAATGTTAAATGTAAAATGCAGTCCTTGCACTTGGATTGTGAAAAATCTACAATTGTGAAACTCTCAGCCTAAAACATGGGATAAAATCCTCGGCGTGTCCAAGCCCAAGCGTAAAGTATCCCATATTCTGTCGTCTTATGAGAAATTTAAATGCTTTTCGGTGCACCTTACAGTGTGGAAAATACGGTAATAAGAAGAGTAAATGTGAATGGAGGATATAGCTCGGAAAAACCTGCTCTCACTTTTTCAATATCAAGGATGAAAGCAGTTCTTGATCTATTTTCAGCCGTTTGTTATTAAAGCGACACTATGCAGCCGTGTTGCACATCAATAATGCCTGGTTGCGCTTGGGTCTCATTTCCCGCAGATGTCGCGAATCAACAAGTAGGTAAATGGTGGTTTCTTATTTGATCAGTGACCCATCTGCTTTTTAATTTGGCCAAGTTCAGTTTGATGCAGTTCTGTACAGGTATGTGAGCAGAGCATGAATTAATGTAACCTCATAAAGTATCATGCAATATGACACATTTGAATATGATACAACACAAAACCGTCTGAATCAGGGGTGTCAAACTCATTTTTGTCGGGGCCACATTGTAGTTACGGTTTGTCTTGGAGGGCCGTTATGAATTTTGGGAAACCATATAAATGTTTAATTACCTTCGCATATATCACATACACAGTACACAAAAAATAGATGAATAACTAGTTTTAAAATCAGAAGTCAAGAATAATGACTGTGATTGTGGATAACATTTGAAATTTGGGTTCTGACTTTAGCAAGCATCACAGAACTTGATTTGCAATCACGGGCCACATACAATGATGTGGCGGGCCAAATCTGGCCCGGGCCTTGGCTTTGAGACCAGTGGTCTAAATTAACGTAGTTCAAAAGTAATTTAATTTTGAATTTTTGTGCCGTCTGTGTCGTTTAAGTTCGATAAAAGTGCATCAACAACTGGCGTGTCTCCTTACCGATAAGTACTAGGCTATTATAGGACTTGGATTGCTCCGTTTTCTTTCACTTTCCTCCAGGAGATGCATGTGAACCTCAGATGTAATTTAAATTTGCGACTTGGAAAATTCATCTCGTATATCAAAGGGACCGCGGGATTATGTATTCTCCTCCTCCTAAACCCATTCATCAGAAAGTTCTCAATTTAGTGCTTTGGCTGCTTTTCACTATGATGTAAACACATAATTACGGAGGTATTGATTAAATGGTCGGGCTCGCTCACACGCGGCCGTTATTTGCTGTTCTCCGAGATTAAAGATGCACAAGATGAATATTTGTCCCGAAATGACAACATGATGGTCATTTATCGGCGGTCTCATCCCGTCCACCTTGCATCTGCGCAGACAATCAATAAGGCTTTAATTCATCCTTCAAAGATAATTTCATGCTCGCTAAAGCCCATTGGTTATATTAATACATCTATTAAAGTGAAGTTCATATGGCGTTGCGGCGAGGGAGCCCAGGGCCGCTGATGGAGGAGAGTGCCATGACCGCAGCTATCTGCGCGTGCTAAATGAGAGTTTAAACTGTTAATCATCTCTGTTAGCGGCCCCTCGCAGACAACTTCTCGGCTCTTTAATGGCTAATAAGATTCGCTAAGACGGCAAGCGGCGGGGCCCGTGAGGTAGCGGCAGACCTCATCTGATTTTATTTTTGTAATTTTTTTTTTTTAATATAGTTTCTGAGGCACTGAGTTGACCTCTGTGTTGACTTTTGGAGGAAAGTGTTCAATTTTGGCTTTTTTTTTTTTTTTCAAATATCTGTTTCTAAAGAAAAAACACTGCAGGAAGGTCAGTGTAAATGGATGTGTATGTACTGGGGGAAGAAAGGTCGCTTTGAAAGTTGATGTAAGGGCGGCAGGTTAGTCCATCTGTAACCAGGTCTGCTGGAAGGCTGTGTGCGAATGTGTGTGTGTGTGTGTGTGTGTGTGTGTGTGTGTGTGTGTACACAATGTGACTCCCATAACGTAAGCTGCCATAAAGAATGTGCGTCTTTGCTGACCTGTGACGAGACAGAACAGAGTCCCAGCAGCGGGGGGTCTTCCTTCTCTCTCTCTCACACACACACACACACACACACACACACACACACACACACACACACACACACACATACACATTCACGGCTACATTACACACCCGTTTGCACTCAATAACACACTGGCTGCCTCGTCTGCCCGTCTCCGTCAGAGTCATCAGCTGCCTTAATGGAAGTACTTTCCCACCAGCTTTTACAGCATTGTTGACCACTTACACATGCACGCACACGCACACACACACAAACAACGTTATTTGAGTGGCAGGGGGCAATTTGTCCTTTTGTAATGACCGCAACACATCCACCCACAAGGAGTTCTGCCCATCACTCAGAACCCAGACATCGACTTTTTTGTCGAGACAAAACATCTTCCAACAAACAGATACGTTTTTACATCTTAAACTGTTAGCAGTAGTGCTAGGGCTAAAGCAACAAGAGACATGTCCTGCCTGGACATGGCTGGACCATCACCATCAGTATGTGTTGGCTATTTACATTACATTAATTACAACAAGTAACTTGAGAATAGTAATGCACTGTACAGTTGGCATTTTCCAGAACTAGAGGTGAAACTCTGTACGGATCAACCTTCAAGTTAGCTGCTACGTTAAGACACGGAGTAGCAACACGTCAACAGTGAGGATAAAGCGGATCTATGTATGTATGTATATGTATGCATTTATGTATGTGCGTGTGTGTGTGTATACATAAGCATCTTATTCCAGAAAGGAATGTGTGTGTGTGTGGGGAGGGGGGGGGGGGCTTTGATGGAACACATGGGAGCTAACATGATTGCTCGTAATGACCTCGGCAACAAAAAGGCCTTTCAGCTCACTTGTTTAGATCAACTCCCTCCCTTACCTCACCCACCCCCTTTTTTCTGGGAGGGAATCGCTTATTGACTCCCACGGGAAGTGGTTAAGAGCACAAATCCACCCTGGCTAGGTCAACAGCAGCTGAAAAGGTTTCCAAAATCAGGAAGTAATCACGGAATGATTACAATCATAATGCCAGGTGGAATCAAGCTTCATTTCTGTGTGTGTGTGTGTGTGTGTGTGTTTGGAGGGAAGGGGGGGGGGTGGTCATTCCCCCTGCAGTTAAAAGCTATTAGTAGTTAAAAATATCAGAAGTCTTAGCTGGAATTGCTGGTGTTTACACGTGTTTTTACATCAATTGTTCCATGGCGGTACAGCGAGAGCCACAAAGAGGAATTCAGATACACGATGAGGTCACTTCGATGTAATTTTATTGTAGAGTAATCCTGAGAGAAAACTATAATACTATACAGTATTTTGAGTGAATTGACAAAAGATTCAAAGTGACTTTTTTAAAAATACTTTAAGTGTCACTTTGATTTCACAGATTTTGTATATAGTGTAGATTGGTGTAACAAAAACACAAACAGGATCAAATAAAATGCAAAAATAAGAAGAAAATCCAAAAAAGACCATTGTAATAATTGACAACCAAAAAATACAGTAGAAAATAATGAGACAAGTCATAGTTTTATGGAGTTTAGTTCAAATTCATTCATTCATTCATTCATCTTCCGAACCGCTTGATCCTCACTAGGGTCGCGGGGGGTGCTGGAGCCTATCCCAGCTGTCTCCGGGCAGTAGGCGGGGGACACCCTGAATCGGTTGCCAGCCAATCGCAGGGCACACAGAGACGAACAACCATCCACGCTCACACTCACACCTAGGGACAATTTAGAGTGCTCAATCAGCCTGCCATGCATGTCTTTGGAATGTGGGAGGAAACCGGAGCACCCGGAGAAAACCCACGCAAGCCCGGGGAGAACTCCACACAGGGAGGCCGGGGCTGGAATCGAATCCGGTACCTCTGCACTGTGAAGCCGACGTGCTAACCACTGGACTACCAGGCTGCCCGAGTTCAAATTTGAGCCCTAAAAATATACTACAACTATATGTGTTTTCCCTTTTGACCTTATAATAATTTGAAAATAATGTTCTGTCAGGTTGAAAAAAAAATGTGACCCAATCGTTCAATTGCTATTGAATTAAGCTTAAAAGATTTACAATGATAATAATGCTCAGTCTAAATTGAGAGGAATTAATTCAATAATGTGTTGCATCTTGTTACGGTTTGCAGTGCTGCCTGACTAACATTATAGACGGATCTCAGTATATTGCAGCACATTTTTGGAACAGAACAAAAAGAAAGATCTTAGGGATCTGCAAACGGCCCCCTTTGCCGGACTTTGGACACCCCCTGGTGGGACCATTATCTGCATCTCTCAAATGTTTCTCAGCACCTTGAAAAATGCAAGCCGTTGTTAAAATGTCTGAACAGCAAAGGCTTGTGAAAGATAAGTCATCAGTAAAACACACACACGCACGAGCGCACACGCACGCGCACACATACAGACTAAGACTAAGACTAAGACAAGGCATCCCTTCCGAGACTTTCCACACAGAGGTAACCTGAATTCATAAACGGCGACCTGTCTCCCCACCACTTCTCTGCATTCGTAACAGTGGAAATCAACCGTCACGTCTCACACTTGGTCAAGCAGAAACAAAACGCACACTTTTGACACAAGCCAGGCACAGTAATTGCGCTCCATTGCCACGGTCCTGTTACTCATCAATGCTCGTTGTTGCAAATGAGATTTTGCTTTGTGTTTTGTGACTGAACAGAAGGCCGGAAAGAACGTTCGTGTTAACATCATACGGTCATGATCATGAAAGTATCATGACGCAGCTGTATGTAATCCGGAGTTTGGAGGACTACCATTTTTAATAAATCACCACATATATGTGAGGGAAGAAGAGAGGTTTAAGTCAGGAAAAGTAACAAGTAAAAAAAAAACAAGAACAGGGAGCCTTGAACTATAAGTTGGAGACAGTACCTGCAAGTCAGGAACAGAAACTATAGGTAAGAACTGGGACAGCAACCCAGCAGGAGGGATAACAAGTTAAAAAAACATGCAACAGTCAGTCAGAAAAAGTAAGTTAGAGAAAGGAAAAGCTAATCAGGAACTGGAACAGAAACAACAAACTATGATCAGGAAACACAACCCAGAGAAGGGAACGGCTAACAAGGAACTACAAGTCACGAAAATCAACACTGAGTGGGAAAAAAGTTAGGGAAATGAGCAGTCAATCAGAACAAGGAATATTTAGATATTCCTTGTTAGATATTTAGATATTCAAGGACAGGGAAAAGAAGGCAGGAACATGGACAACAAGTTAGAACCAGGTCCTGCAAGTCAGGAGTGACAAAGACAAATTAGGAAAAGTAGCTGCTCTCTGAAAGTGCAAGTCGTGGCAAGGAAAAGCGAATTGGGAACCTGAACACCAAGTTTCTTATAACCGCTTGTAAGAAACAACAGAAATTCAAGTGAAAGGAGTTGTCGGTCAGAAACGGGCTAAGGTACCTGAAGTCAAAACCAGAAGTCAGGAACTGATAGTTTTGAGCTGCTTGCTAGGGTCAGGAACAAGTCAGAAACAGTAGGGACAGCAACTGCAAGTCAAGAACAACAAGTCAGCAACAGAAAATCGCTGAATAGAAACAGCTCATCATGAACCGGAACAGAAAGTTGGGGGAAAGCATTAGCTAGTCAAGAACGAGGACAATAGATCAGGGACAGGGACCTTAAATCTGGGACAAATAGGCACGCTTAGTCCTCAACCAAAAGTCAGGAACAGGAACAGCAAGCCAAAGACACAGACAGTCTAAAACAGAAACAGTAAGTCAGAGACTGGATCATGTCAGGGAAATTAAGTGCGGGACAGGAAGTCAGGAGCAAATACAACAGCTCAGGGTCAGGGATACCATTTCTGAGGAACAGGTAGTGCTGAATCAGGAGTTTTGGAGGTAGGAGAGTGGCCCTCGAGGACCGGAGTTGCCCACCGTTGTGATAGATGCGATTTATCATCCATTACTTGACTTCTGAGTCCATGAAAATTAAATTGCCGACCAAAACAGCAGCACCTACCAAGGATCGTGAACCGTAGCCCATAAGAATTCAAGTGTGGTGCCGTACTAAATGTTGTTACATGCTAAATGTATTCCTGTAGATTCATTTTTTTAGTCACGATAACGCTCCCAAGAGACGACGGATTAAACGACCTTGTCAACGTTGAAACCCGATTTTAATTATTCGTCTCGCATGCTGAGGGGGAAAAAAAAATGTCCGAGCGAGTGTAATTGTTTCTGAGGGCTGCGAGCGTGTTTAATAATCTAACAAAGCCGCTGTCTTGTCTCTTTCTGTTTTCTCCTTTGATCATCGCCTGACACCCGCTCCCTGTCCTTCCCACACCTTCGTCTTCCTAATCCCCAGGTAAGAAAATGTTTTTCTTGTTTGTCAGCTCAATAACCATGAAGGGGGCACTCATAGTGTTCAAAAGTATTGGGATATTGGTACTGTGATTTTTCTTTTTTAATTTGTATTTACTGTACGTAATGCGGGCGGCCCGGTAGTCCAGTGGTTAGCACGCCGGCTTCACAGTGCAGAGGTACCGGGTTCGATTCCAGCTCCGGCCTCCCTGTGTGGAGTTTGCATGTTCTCCCCGGGCTTGCGTGGGTTTTCTCCGGGTGCTCCGGTTTCCTCCCACATTCCAAAGACATGCATGGCAGGCTGATTGAACACTCTAAATTGTCCCTAGGTGTGAGTGTGGGCGTGGATGGTTGTTCGTCTCTGTGTGCCCTGCAATTGGCTGGCAACCAATTCAGGGTGTCCCCTGCCTACTGCCCGGAGACAGCTGGGATAGGCTCCAGCACCCCCCGCGGCCCTAGTGAGGATTAAGCGGTTCGGAAGATGAATGAATGAATGAATGTACGTAATGCAGGAATACTTTGTAAGATGTATGCCTTGTGATCGTCTCACATCTTCAGCCTCGCCAAAGCCAAATTGCTGCAAACTTTCGCGGCATGATTGAATCGTGTTCATTGACATCCAGCGATGACTGAGGGATACACTTTTATGATTCTTGCAGAAATTGGTTTGGACAGGAATGGCGGGTCCATGCACACGTGGTCACACCATCCTCCCCGGGGTGCGTTATGTTTTTGTTCCAGCTTATCCCTCCATCTAGTCGACTCAATTGTGCTGTTCAGTGAACAGTGAAATGGACTTAGCGGCTCCTCAGTACTGTCAGGTGTGTTTGTTGTCTGAAATAAATGAACAGATGGCTCACCCAACCAGCATGGGTCGTGTAGGCGCTATGTATTTGTGATTGTTTGTGTGTGGGAGTGTATTCACGGTTTACCAAGAAGCCTTCGCAAGAAGGGAGGTGAAGCCGTATTCATGAAAAGTCGAGAAACAACAGCAGCCACTCAGAAAAAGTACCAGTCAGGAGCCGGTATTCCCAAAGTGCAATTCAGGGACATGAACAAAAATTTAGCAGAACACACCAGCGGCAAGTCAGGAAAAGCAAAAACAACAGCGAGTCAAAAACAGGAGCTGCAAGTCGGGGAGTAGAACCGCTCATCGGGGACAACAAATCGGCGGCTGGTTAGGCAAAGAAGAGGCAAAATAACAGCCAGTCAAAAACAGGAAAGGCAAGTCATGGAAAAGAACACCTTACCAAGTACAAGCACAACAATGGGACAGCAAGTCAGGAGCATGGGAGAAAAAAAAAATCAGGTCAGGAAAGCAAACAGCTCATCTGTAAAGAAGAAAAGCATACACATTATTTTTAACTGTCTATTTCAAGTGAGCTACATCTTGGAAAAAAATCTGTTCATGTTAAAAAAAATAAAAAATAAAGGTGTTTTGTGTTGGTGTTCTTTGCCCTTCGACTCGAGATTGGTAGTGCGTGGTCAAAAAAGATGATGACAAAATGACTTCAAGAGCATCGAATGCTGAAAACACATAAAAAAAAAAAGGGTGGATGTATTCGGGAATAATTGAAAGGAAGAAAAGAGTGTCTGGAAACAGATGAAAGGTCTCCTGGTATGTTATGTGGGAGGTTGAGAGAGGCAATGTTGTTATAATTGCGAAACACAAAAGACGAGGGGCTAGCGGATTTGTACTTGCCTCAGATGGGAGATGGGAAGTAAGCATTTAATGATACGCACTGCATGGGAGGGAAAAAACATTGCTGTTTATCGGTTCTTAGCTTCCCCGAGTCACTGTCCTTTTCCAATGCTCTCCCTGTTTATTCACTCTCTCTATTTATACAGTGTATACCCATCTCTTTCTATTCACACATTTTTCCTGGCTCTTACCATTTGCTCCGCCCCCCCCAAAAACCTTCTCGTCTCTTCGTGCTCTTCTTTCATCTTTCTCTTTTTTTTTTCCTTCCACCTGCCCCCGCGCTCCATTCCCTCCTCCACTCCGTTCCAGTCACTTGGTAGTCCACTAAGAGGCTGTTGATGTCACTCTGCTATTTGGATATTTATGCAAGGGAGCGATCGAAAGGCATGCCAAAGGAAGGCAAACGTGAGCACGCCAGCCAAACACAGAAGTTTGAACAGCCTGCCAGGTGTAGTGTGTTCTTAGCCCCTCTTTCCACCACATGAGTCCACACAGCTCTACTTGATCACGACGCCTTTCCAAAATCAGGGACTATTTTTAATGAGTGTTGAAAATGGCTTGGTGGCTGACTGGTAAGTATATCCACCTCTGATCTCTGAGGTTGTAAGTTCTGGAATAGCAAATCAGTAACAGGAACAGCAGGTCAAAATCAGGAACTTCACGTCAGTATCAGCAAGTCAGGAACTGAACAACTGAGTCAGGGATACCAAGTCAGAAACAGGGACATGAAGTTTAGAATCTAAAAAGTACGTCATGGACAGGAAAGGAAGTGGAAGTCGGTCATGTTTCTCGACCATTACACTCCGCAGTCTCCACTTTGCTCACCACTCTTTATTTTCATTGGCTACCAAGTCTCCTCTGTCATTAAATGAGCTTGCAAATGGAGCTGTTTACAATAGATCTCCATTTTGGTTTATTCCAACTGATGCGCTCAATCTGCTGTGGTTTTTGCCAACCTAAACAGAGGCGAGGTGTGAGCCATACCACTTATTAACGCTTATATTTTAATGACAAAAAGATTTAAAACCCATTGGAAAAAAAGATATCATTTGTTAAACATCCACCTCGCTGACTATTTACAAAGCTATTTCCTCGAATGGAGTTTTCCATTTGGATATAAGCGTTCTGCATAGACATAAACTACCGAAGCATGAAGCCTAATTAACTGATGATCGCGTACATGAATGCATCGTCATCCTCAATTACCAACAGTGGTTTTGTTTATCACACTGCATTATATTTGAAAGGCTGTCCTGCTCTCCATTTCGTTTTATGTGAAGCATTAGCAAGCTCTTTGCTATACAGCAGAATGTAAATGCAAGTCATTCTTGGGTATGCCATGTGCTTACTGTGCTGTACTGTACATCACTCTCTTTCTTCATACTTTCAACAGCAGGTCAAGTAATCCACTTCTTTCAAAAGTCTTGAGGGGCACTCAGAGGAGTATTGGTACTGATAATGGAAAGTCAGTCACAGATAATATGTCAGGAACCGGAACACAAGTCAGGAACTGGAATAGTGTATTATGAACAGGAACAATAACTCAGGAACACAAGTCAGGGTCAAGAGGTCAGGAACAAGCAAGTGGCAGGAATAGCAAATCATGGACAGGGCCACAGTTTAGGAACGTTACCACTATTATATGAAATACCAAATCAATCTCCAGATATGATGACATCAGTGTTTCCAGAGAAGTTGTAATCATAAATAAAATAAATCATTATGCACTTCCTCTTCTTTTACCGTATCTTCTTTGGAGCCATCCCTCTCTTTTGTTGGGTAAACACTTTCTCCTTTAAAGCTGTTTGTTTAGCTGCATCTCATCTTAGACATCAAACATTGGTGGAAACCCCCCGGAGCGTCCCAGCATCCTCAAAAGTCTAACAAGGTGCACATGCACTGGGGGGGGTCTCCATAAACACCCACCTCTGATGTGCGTTTGAGACACGATAATTTGATATGTTTAAATGATTACAGATCACAATTAAAGGAAAGTACACGTGTGTACATTCCAGCTCCTTACGCAACCAACATGCTTTGTTGTGCTAACTTGTCATTAGCATCTCCATTTTGCATGGTTGCTCTTTGAAAAGGTGTCTCTTCTCATTCCCAGCCTAAAATAAATTTCAGTCAGTCATTTAGTGTATTTTGCCCTGGTCTCTAGCTCTATCTTACCATTTCTCGAAATATGTCCTCAATTTCCCTACTCATCTGTCAGAATGGAAACACAGCCTCTTCGTGTCCATGAATTAATATTTTGAGATCGCAATAGATTTTTTTTTCTGCCCCATATGTCATGTCTGGGGCTGTGCAATAATGCCTTAATTCATTTGGATTCACTCTGCTTTTGTGACTATTTGACGGCTTTCAATAGCCTCCTGCTTAAATTGTAAGCATTAATGAATGTGACAACATGAGCGGGAGCGTATCTTTTTGACAAGCGCATTGTGTTCTTGACTTGGCGATGCAACAAATGGCCATCTTTGTGTCATTAACGTGTCAAGCAAAGGTTTTGTAGCAAGACTTATTCTGCCAATGCGACAATATTTTTTAAAAATATAATCTGTGCACAATATCTAATTTTACTAGATCCTTTTTGTCTTATTTTTACATCATGTAAAATAACCAAGTCAATATTTTTACTCTGTTGGAATATCAAGTTAGGAACAAGCCAAGCAAGTCAGGAACTCGAATTTCAGGTCATAAACTGCGGGAAGACCTAAGCAGGGTTCCTTTGATCTTCATCGCATTGACTAATACAAACAATGGGAATGTCCCAAAAATTCCGAGAAGATCTTAGGAGGAGTCATCCGATGTTCGTTGTGTCGATCTATAGTCAGAACAGCGGGAAAGTCTCATGAACTCAGGGAAGAGCTCAGAAGAAGTCCTTTGATTCTTGGATTCCACCTCTGTTGCCAAGCCATTACATTTGAGTTAAAATCATTCCCCAAAAAAGTGTGCTGGTTACTTTTTGCCGGTGTCTGGCATAAATTTCAGCGTGGCCATCTGTCAGGCAGAATTATGAAAAACTAGAAGAACACACACGCCTTGGTGAAGGCGTGTGTGTGTGTGTGTGTGTGTGTGTGTGTGTGTGTGTGTGTGTGTGTGTATGTACGGGCCAAGAAGAGCCTGTTAATTTGGCAACTCATTTGCTATCATTTCATAGTGAACATCCCAGCAGAGTTTGCGAGGGACTGCGCCAAGTGCACCTCCACATAAAAGTTGCATATATTGCTAAAAGGTCACTGCTTTTCCTCTGTGACTCATAAAATAAATTTTTACATGTCACACCTATGAATTTCCCTCCATTTTCGAACCACTTTGGCATGAAATTAGCTTCCGATAGTTAGGCACGTGTATGGCGACGTTGGTTTCATGGAACAGAAGACAACAGAAGTCAGGCGAGAAGGAGTAGCAGTCGAATTTGGGTTTGGTGGTTTATAGTTTGCTTTTGAGTTAAAAATGTTTATTTTGTAGAGGAAATAATTAAATGTAGATCTGGAGAAACAAACATACCTGGCCCCTGTTACAATTTAATTAATCCTGCACATCATCAATTGAAAAAAAAGTGTTTTTTTGGGGGGCAGCTGTTCTAGTTGTAACTCCAGAGAGACACAAATTTTTAAAATAAACTATGTGATTAGTTTTTAATTCATTTATAGTTATTTATATATTATTTATAGTTATTAATTTTTCAATTATTTTGCATTCCAACTGTTTTTTATTTATTTTTAAAAATATCATTTATCGACTGTCATTTAAAAATATTTCCCCCTTTAGTAATTATTTTTAAATGTACTAAACTTTTTAAGTTCGAAACTTTTCATTTTAAAAACAATTAATTAACTAATTGACAATTTATTTATATATTTGGCTATTCATTTCTGCATTGTGCCAGCCAATCACAGGGCACACAGACAAACAACCATCCGCGCTCACATTCACACCAAGGGACAATTTAGAGTGTTCAATCAGCCTGCAATGATTGTTTTTGGAATGTGGGAGGAAACCGGAGGCCCCGGAGAAAACCCACGTAGGCACGGGGAGAACATGCAAACTCCACACAGGAGCTAGAATTGAACCCGGTACCTCTGCACTGTGAGGTCGACGCGCTAACCACTGAAACACCGGGCCGCCACATTCATTATCATATTTCGAATTTGCACTTGAATGGTAAAGGGGGTAAAACACAAAAAGAATTGAGGGCCGGGGGTATCAAGGTCATCAATCATGCCCCCCACACTCTCGTCTTGTCAGACATTCATTGTTGTAATTGGGTCTTGCCAGGTTATGAAAATGCTTGCTTTTGTTTTTTTTAATCTGTCTTCAGCAGAGCATGCAGTGCCATTAATCACCGCCCCTCTTCATCTGACTCGGATTCCACTTCGGCCGTTTGTTGTTTGTGTCGGCGTGCGTGCGAGCATTGATTGAATTGCATGTTTGGCAGACAAGTAGATGTGGAGGAGAGGCTGAGAGAAGGCAAACAAAAACACTTGAGAGGCAAGGTGTTTGCTCGTAATGCAACAATAGGGCGTGTTTCTGACCCTAAAAATAACAGCTTTCCGAAACATGCGGATACGACGTTGGCTCGTGAGGAAAATTATATCTCTGCCGTTGATCACCCACTTGTCCTGCTATATAATATTGGCAGACACTTACGAGGCCCCGTCCACAAGGAAATGATGCCAGTCTGTTTCTGATTTTTTTTTTTTACTGTTTCCAATAAACATGAAATCCTTTCAAGAAAAGTTGCTGAAGCGCTGTAGTAGAAGCTCACATGCCAGGCTTGACATGCCCGTGCGATAGGAACATACTCGCAAGATTGACTGTGAATGCTAAAAAGCGTGTAGAGTAGACTGACGACAAGGTCGAAATTCTGTTTTAGAATTGAAGCACAGATCATCACCAAGGTAAAGAACAGCCGACACGTTGATCCATAATTATTGTGTGGAACTTGTTCACACTTGTTCACGTGAGAACTGGACATCCAAGTTGTCATCTCAGGAAAGAAGTGTGTGTTGTACACAAGGAAATGTGAGGGCAATGGTTTGTGTGTGGACAAAACATCAAAATGATAAAACCAAAAACAAAACAAAAACCGTTCTATATACACTCTACCATGTGGATGGGTTTTGAGTTAATTTCGTTAGCATGCTAACATCTGTGCTAAGGTTGGAGGATAGCATATTTTCCATTCACATGAAAACAGCACTTCTGCTGTTGGCAACTCTTGATCAGCCATCTTAATGGCCAATGTTTTTTGCGGACCAGCCAAGATGCTTAATTTTGTGTGTGCCTGACGTTAACATGAGCATCTGCGCAAAAATTGGATAACACTGCATTTGTCCTCTGAGGATCCCGGATAACATAGGTTGTTAAAATACAGGTGCTAACAAACCAGCCAAGACACTTAGCTTCAGGTTAGCATTAGCTTGGTAGCGTAGATGTGGGTGGACCAGACAGATCCGTGATTTTTTTTTTAATACTAACCAAGTCAGTCAGTAGCATATTTAAATTCCAACTTTACAAACTTTCCGATCAAGAAACTATGATGAAGGCAGCTGCTCCACTTAGCTTTCCCGCTCTCATTATGCTCGCATCATTAGGCTTTTTTTATTTTTCCCACGGCACCGCCAATCTAAATCTATCATGGAATGTCACATTCACGCACTCGCATTAACTCGCTTTCACGCGCCTGTCCAATATCATTTCTCACACATGATGCTCATCCATCATTGCTGGCCGTCTGAAGCTAAACCCCGCTGTGACAGACACTTTGCAGACACTTTGTAGATAATTACACAGAAGAAGAAAGGCTTTGTTTGTGTGTGTGTGTGTGTGTGTGTGTGTGTGTTTTGTTTTTGTACTGTATCTTTACAATAACATTCATTGTTATCGAGTTGTTTGTTCTGTTCTAAAGTTAATGTTCGATATTAGGTAAGTAGCTGCATTGTATAACATTGAACAGTGCAACCTTCGGATTGGCTTTATTTAGCGATAGCTTTTTGTCTTGTTGGAGATACTTTTGCTTGCTTTTTAGGAAATGTAATGAAATTGAAATGAGGCCATTTTAAGAAAAAAAAAAAATAATATAACTGCTTAAGGGTGGCCCGGTAATCCAGTGGTTAGCACGTCGGCTTCACAGTGCAGAGGTACCGGGTTCGATTCCAGCTCCGGCCTCCCTGTGTGGAGTTTGCATGTGCTCCAGTTTCCTCCCACATTCCAAAGACATGCATGGTAGGCTGATTGAACACTCTAAATTGTCCCTAGGTGTGAGTGTGAGCGTGGATGGTTGTTCGTCTCTGTGTGCCCTGCGATTGGCTAGCAACCGATTCAGGGTGTCCCCTGCCTACTGCCCGGAGACAACTGGGATTGGCTCCAGCACCCCCCGCGACCCTAGTGAGGATCAAGCGGTTCGGAAGATGAATGAATGAATGAATAACTGCTTAAGTCTTTAAGAACATTAAAAATAATAATAATAATATAACTGCTTAAGTCTTTTATCAGGAAAGTGGAACATTAAGTTTTAAATCTATTTAATAATACAACATCTTAAATATATTTTTTGGGGGGGAAAGTGCAACATCAGTAGTTTGTCTTTCTCAACATTTTAAAAATCATTTTAAAGAGTATATATCCACCTCTTGGACCTCCATTAATAAGACAAGCTCTTCACATTTCAGCGTGGCATGCTGGATCGATTATTAGCGTTGCGTTTACATGCTTCCAATTTCCACATGTAAACAACACCAAAGAGGTCGGAATGCTCAGCTGTAGTCCATTAGCTCGGAGCTTACAAGGTTCAGACACTTAAGAGGCCATTCATCAGCTATCTGACAGGAGCAGCCTGCCCCAAACACATCCACTCATGCAGGGAATACTCCCCCCCCCCCCAACAGCCCAATGCCCACACCCCCTCCCAGAACCACTTCAACTCCTGACCTCACCGTCCACCTGCACTGAGGCCTTTTCATCATGTAGCATATCTTCTTTATGGCTCACTCATGCACACACACACACACATGCACACGTGCACACACACACAAGATGTCATCACTTCAGAGGACATTACTAGCACATCCCAGAGACTGCAGCGTAACCTAACCATGGTGCCTTTTGGAAAGTTGGGAAAAGGGAAATGTTCCAGTTGGAACTTACAAGGTGCCGTGTGTAGTTAGCCAAGTGTAAACTAAAAAAAAAAAAAATGGTTGACGACCTCAATAAGATATATAAAACTAAGGCACTGTTATTGGAATTTTTGTGACTAGTGTCGTGTATGTGAGTGCATGTTCCCTACTCCCATTTCACATTTTTTTGTCAATAAGTCATGTGATGTTTTTGGTCTCTTTAAAAAGCCCCAAAATAAGCGAAAGCTAATTCCATGCCATTTTTGACACATCATTTTCACAACTACTTTTTCCTCCATTTTTGTTTTTGTTTTGTTTTTTTTTGTTAGGGATTCACTTTGGTGAGTTTTGGTGACAAAAGGATTTCAAATCTTCCATGACTGGTACGGTGTACTCAAATTCCGTCTTGTTTTTGCTTTTTGACAAAAAAACAGCACTGAATATAGATGTAGACGGCTGCATTAACGGCGTACCCGCCCACAAAACACAAGTTAGCCCAGCCATAGTCAAATCAGGAGATCAAGTTGAAAAGTTCAACACACACGCAGAAAGAAAGGCCATAAAGAGAAAGTACACAGAGGCGGCCGTGACTTGACCGCCTCTACGCCCGCCGTAAAGGTTAGGAGTTCAAAGCGCAAGTGAACAAGCGACAGAGTCACTTTGTTGACATGTGAGTCAGGAACGAAAGAAAGAGAAAAAAAAGATGTATAGAGACGTTGAGAGGTTGCGGAGGCTGAGCGACTTGAGCCCTGGGGCTGGTGTTGCTGCATGACTGGGCCTTTCAGCCGGGCCCCACACAAAGACACACTCAGGAGGGAGAAATAACAGAAGGTTGGTTAGTTAACTGGGGGTCAGGGGGCAGAAAGGTGAAGAGGCTTTTAAGTGCGCGTGTGTGCAGCGATTCTTATTGTTAGGAGCCCAAGCATCTGTTTTGGCAGCCGTACCAACGGTCTTCTTCAACATGTCTCTGTATGTTGTTTTTAGCAACCCGATTTTAAAGGTTAAGGTAACCACGCATTCCAGAAAGTTGCCATTGGAAGACCGCTCACCGGGTCAGGTCCAATCGAATTCTACTCAAAGTATGACTGAGTGTAAAGTCACTGCAAGCGCTGAAGACCACACTGAAAACTATATTAACTACAGCGCTTATGAAATTAACCCTTTCAGGGACAGCGGTTCTGACTACAAAATTTCCTGTTGAGGCGTTTCGTAACTTGAACATTTCGTATGAAGAGACGTTTGTAAGTAGAGGTACCACTGTACGTTAATACTTTCAACCCTAATTATATGTTGAAACAGTGATCCCCAAACTCATTTTATTTTAAAACTTTTCTGACACTACCCTTATGAATAAATAGATGTGTTTTCTGTTTTTTCAGATTTACAGATTGCTTTCTCATGGTTTTGATTCAGTGATACATCCTGCCGAGATTGCCTTGATTGAAGTAACACGATACCTTGACTTATGGCAGTTTGCGTGTTACTTTGTCGTCTTATTTAATGAGTGTCCAGACTTGTTGGTACGTTTGGTACCACAGTCGAAGCAAATGCTCTTTGTTTTGCTCTTTCGCACTGACTCTATAAAAGCAGATGCCCATGTCATTAGCTTTATAAGAGAGCCTCGTAAAGAAAACGATCCGCATCACTGTTTCCGCAAATGAAGTCTTCAGCCTTCTTGTTTATATCTGGCCATGTGGTCCTAATACAACACATCCCTCAGCAGTGTTACGACTCGGGTACCTGAAATCACAGGAAGACCCTCCAGTGTGAACTGAATCTGAACTTTGTTCATTGCCATGTTATGCTGCAATCTACCTCCAACCCTCCGCCCCTTCCAAAAAAAAAAAAAACCCAAGGAAAAAAAACATGATTACCCACAGTGACTGTGTGTCTTTAGAGGGAATTACACCACAGCTCAGAATAGTCTGAACAAAAGAATCACCTGAGATTGAACTTACAACCTCAACCCCACAGTCGACGGCGCTGCCGTTGTTTATCTCCTCTGTGATTTAAATAACAAGTGGTTTGCTTTGCTGGTATTACTTTTGGGGAGGATGAGGAAACTAGTTTTGTTATAAGCTTTCAACGAGTTCCAAATAAATTTGAAGGCATAAGCTGGGCCTCCCTTTTATTGTCTGAGCATGTTTTGTCTGCAGTATTGCAATCCTGTTTACACAAATTACTTGTATAGGTCCAAACTGGAATGGGTGAAAGGCACAATGATGCAATAATATGAAAAATACTGGTAAAACAGCACATATGTGATCCTGTGAGAATTGTGAATTTTTTGACTCCTCACCCGCTGCCTGTGTTGATGTAAACCAGCAGCTCTTTGAGATCAAGGGTGTGTTTACCTGAAAACAGCAGGCAGTTTTTATGTTTCATACTGAAAAACAATTGCCTAAGATCAGCTACCAGTCTGTCCGGCGTTTAACCCGCCTCTCGGACCAAGGTTAGCTGGAAGATACCCCGTCAATAGAAATTGGACAAATGGATGAAGACATTTGGATGTCATGTCAAAAGATGGTTACGTCAACTGCACAGGTCAGCACATGAATGGTCAATTGTCATTTGGCAGCTTGGTGAAGAAGTGCCGCCTCCACAAGTGAAAATACAATCGATGCGTCTACAGTTTTCAGTAGGGTTTGGTTGTGCACAAATTGCCACTCCCTTGCTCCCATGGTATCGGAATGCCATATTTGCGTGAATACACCCTGCAGTCAAGGATGGTGTTTTGAGCAGTGGCTCGTTTGCCTGAGATAAGCCTCCCCCCTTTAGTCTGTCACAACATCCATCCATCCATCCATTTTCTACCGCTTATCCGGGGTCGGGTCGCGGGGGCAGCAGCTTTAGGAGGGAAGCCCAGACTTCCCTCTCCCCAGCCACTTCTTCGAGCTCTTCCTGGCGGATCCCGAGGCGTTCCCAGGCCAGCTGGGTAACATAGTCTCTCCAGCGTGTCCTGGGTCGTCCCCGGGGTCTCCTGCCAGTGGGACATGCCCGGTACACCTCACCAGGGAGGCGTCCAGGAGGCATCCTAATTAGATGCCCGAGCCACCTCATCTGGCTCCTCTCGATGTGGAGGAGAAGCGGCTCGACTCTGAGCCCCTCCCGGATGACCGAGCTTCTCACCTTATCTCTAAGGGAGAGCCCGGACACCCTGCGGAGAAAACTCATTTCGGCCGCTTGTATCCGGGATCTCGTTCTTTCGGTCACGACCCATAGCTCGTGACCATAGATGAGGGTCGGGACGTAGATCGACCGGTAAATTGAGAGCTTCGCCCTTTGGCTCAGCTCCTTCTTTACCACGACAGACCGATACAGCGTCCGCATCACAGCAGACGCTGCACCGATCCGCCTGTCGATCTCTCGCTCCCTTCTGCCCTCACTCGTGAACAAGACCCCAAGATACTTAAACTCCTCCACTTGGGGCAAGATCTCCTCCCGACCGGAGAGGGCACTCCACCCTTTTCCGACTGAGGACCATGGTTTCAGATTTGGAGGTGCTGATCCCCATCCCAACCGCTTCACACTCGGCTGTGAAACGCTCCAGTGAGAGTTGGAGAGCCCTGCTTGAAGGAGCCAACAGTACTACATCATCTGCAAAAAGCAGAGATGCAATACTGAGGGCACAAAAACGGACCCCCTCAACGCTTCGGCTGCGCCTAGAAATTCTGTCCATAAAGGTGATGAACAGAATCGGCGACAAAGGGCAGCCTTGGCGGAGTCCAACCCTCACTGGAAACTGTCACAACAGAGATGTGCAAAATTGGCAAAAATTTGAAAAATGCTATTATGGAGTTATGAATCGACTATTTACATAATTAATGGCAAGCAGAAAGAAGCTATCTACTGGTCTGCTGGTTTCAGTCTGAATATTTCGATAGCGGCTATGTGAAGGAAGGAGCTGGAAGAGGTTGTGGTGACCAGGATTTGGAGGGTCCAAGAGAATTTTGGCCTGCCCTTGTCTTAGTTGTTACAGCGTGCAAGATCTCAAGTGGGTAGCGTGGTACCCGTGATCTTTTTGGCAGGCCTAACAGTCCGTTGCGGTCGGATTTTGTCCTCCTTTGTCGCAGCACCTAACCAGACAGTGACAGATGAACACAGGACTTATTCCATGACTGCTGTATAGAACTGCCGTAACAGCTCCTAGGGCAGGCTGTGCTTCCTTGGCAGCTGCAGGAAGTCGTACATCCTCTGCTCTGATTTTTCTGGTGGGATTCATGTTGGTCTCCCACTTCAGAAACAGTAATTCTCAGAAGCTTGAAGGTGAATGATTGTTGTCTTCTCCTGCTGCGTCCTGCCCATCAGGAAGCTGTAGATCCGATGGTGGATGGCAGGTGAGCTGGAGGAGTTTGGAAGAGAGGAGTTCAGGCATGATAATCATTTTATGGCGCATGGGAGCTGTTTTAATTTGTTAAAAAAAATAAAAATAAAGAAAAGCATAATATGGCTCCTTTTCGCAGGTTTACTTCATTTCACATTGAGAGGTGGTTAGTACATAGGTTATTGGTTTGCACTGATTGATCCTTTTTCTCAGCTGGCAGCTATTACTTTGAAATGTGGCAACAAAATAGAAGAAAGCTCGTAAAGTGGGGAAAAAAATAATCCTGTATATTTTTGCCTTTTGGGTTCTCTGCAATCATTTCGATTCGCTTTGAATAAGACGTGCTGACAAGCCATACACACAAATGATCGGAACCGCAGCTTATCTCGACGGGAGGTTGACGGAATGACGCCGTTGTTTATTCCCATTTTTGCCAAACAACATCTTGATAGCGTTTGTCATTCACAAATAGTCCCAAAAGTCCGAATGAATTGGCCCAAATCTGCCAATGTTGGATTTCCCTTCTTTGTACGCTATCTGGCGCACAACACAGCCCACATGGCGAACCAAGGCCGCCGGCTCCTCATCATTCATGGTCGACGTGTGTGCGCGCGTGAGTATCGGCCATGCCGAGGGAGCTTTGGGTCACATGTAAATGAGTTAAAATAGAAAATGATCACACTGTGCGGCAATCTATGCGGGGCTTGTAGGGTGGCTGGCGTGGGAGCGGCATTCATTTTTCATGTGTCGTGCGGCGTGATCTTAGGACCCCACACCTATCCCGAAGAACGCCCTCAACACAACAACACCCTCAAGCTCCGGAGAGGGTGTGAAAGACTGCACGCTTGTTCTCTGCACTGCTTGAATTTATCAGCAATTCGCTCATTCGGCAGCGGGTATGTTTACCCCCGAGGCTGATTAAACTGATTCAGGCCTGTTTTGTGTTGAATTGAAAAGCTTTGGATTTGACCAAAGATGAGGCAGAAAATCAAACAACTGACTGACTCAAATCTAGAAGATTGATTGGCGCTTTCCATTTTCCTCATGTTCCAAAAGTAGCACTTTGTCAGGAGCAAACCCGCATGGTGAAATTTAATTCGGACTAAGGCGACGAATGAAAACTACGGAGGGGGTTGGAATGTCTTGAGCCGACAGGCCCGACATTCTCCTCACGTTGGATTTAGGAGTCTAAGCTCGCTCACTCGCTCGTCACCGCAGCTGCATGTTTTCATGCGTCCTGTTGACGCGTTAGGATCGAGGTGCTGGTTGGGAAAATTGGTGACAGGTATTTATTTATTTATTCTAATTTCACCAAAAGAAAAAAATAATGCATATGTCTGCTTTTGCTTTCAAACTCATCAATTAAAGCTACAAGTGGTGATAAATGAGGCCTCGCCGCTGCATTTTGAATGCCCAATTCTCCAATTTCCGAGTGGGAATTTGTCAGCGTATGAGCCAAGTCGAAATGTTCAATTTCCGGCATGGGTCCTTGAGACTTTTTCCATCCAATTTGGTGTGGATCGGTCAATCTGGTGTTGGGAGCAATTTCTCTCTCTTGCTCGACTAAGACAGAGAGAGATTTGAGGGTTCGTGTTGGGGACCCCTGCATACATTTTCAACAAGGATAGATGTGTTTCAAAAATCATTTAATTTTCAGGAGCCCCCCAAAAGTTGATTAATTGGCAGGTTTTCCAGGTGCCCAAGTCCTAACTACACCTTGTTTGTAATATTAGCCGAAAATAAACCTTAAGTGGTGAACCTGATGTCAATGATGAAAAACATGTAAAAGGCTATGTCTGCAGTCTTGTTTTTTGGTTTTGTTTTTTTAAGTGGAACGGCTGCTCCTATTAATGAGCTGCAAAATGAGCAGTTGTTTACAGTGTACGTGTCTGGGTGCGTGTGTGTATGTTGGTGTGTGTACAGAGGAGTCAGCGGGGGAGAGAAGCTTGGTCAGTAATGTGTTTGTAATAAGGTCAGAAGCAGGAGTCCATTATAAAACAAAACCCTTGAGGCTCTATTTATAGTGATCTAAGACCACGAGGCGAGCGGATAGAGAGGAAGTGGGGGGGAAAAAAACCCACACACAAGGGAAGACCGCCAAAGAGGACGAGGGTGGTGGCCAGAGGTGTTTGGAAAGTGAAAAAGGGTCCAGGATGGCCAAGAAATGTTGGCTTCAAAACAGAGCCAATGGCTTGGGAATGTGCCAATATAGAAGGCCTTCGAAGCAGAGGTCTCCAGATATTCATCCATGGTGATTATAAAAAGTCATCACACCCCTGTTCACATAACAAGACGAACAACCAATCAAACCCACATCTACAATGTCACTGAGCGGGAACCGATCCCATACTGCCCGCTTACAAGTCTGGTGAGTGTACCACTACACCATCAGCAACTATGTAGTGTATATATCCCCCCTCCACCCCCCCACACATACATTATTTTCAGTTTCAAATAAAAGTGTTCTCTCTTGTATAATTCAACGTATTGAAAGCTCTTTACCTTTTTAAAAATACTTTTCAAAAGTGTGTGATACTTCACCGTATTACCTTTTTGATAACCTTTTGACACAAACAAGAGTTTAGATTCTATTATTAGACCATGCGACAGGCTTATAAAAACGTGTAGCACGCCGCAAATTGACTTTGGACACTGCGGAGAGACAAGGGAGGTATAAGGAGCCTCCAGATGGTGACAGGCGCGATCCAATTTTTGTCTTCAGCCGTGAAGGAAGGAGTCTGCAAATGAAATAAGCCCGTAAGCTTTTCCCGGTCATCTCATTGTGCGTGTTTGCAGACTCAAGCGATTCTTCCTGGACAAATACAATCTACACTCTTTCAATCCTCTCTGGAGCAATGGGCGCGTCAGACGGGTCGATGCATACAGTATCACGTATTAGGAGTGATAAGGGAACCTGCTCACATGGAGATGTCAATTAAGTCACGCACAAAAGCGGAGCTGTGCAACATTTCTTGTCTTGTATTCGAGTTGTTCTGGGTACAAATCTTTGGCCTTTTGGATTGGAATTTTGACTTGTCCCCGTGTGTGTTTTCTGCCACACCCAATTGAACCACTGGTTAGCACGTCTGCCTCACAGTGCACAGGTGCAGGGTTCCATTCCGGCTCCGGCCTTTTTGTGTGGAGTTTGTAAGTTCTCCCCGTGCCTGCGTGGGTTTTCTCCACGCACTGCGGTTCCTTCCCACATTCCAAAAACATGCATGGCGGGTTAATGGAACACTCAAAATTAACCCACGGTCTGACTGTGAGTGCGAATGATCTTTGTGTGCCCTATGATTGGCTGGCAACCACTTCAGGGTGTCCCCTGCCTAATACCTGATGGCGGCTGGGATAGGCTCCACCCTTGTGTGGATAAGTGGATTGGAAAATGGATGTATAGATGGATGACTTGAGTCTGTCCCTGTTTGACTTCGAGTGAGAGGCGGAGCTATGTCCTGGACTGGTTGCTGTAAACCAATTTGCTAGTCACAGGGAACATCTGGGAAAACATTCACTTTGACACGTGTGGACAATTCGTAGTATTCAGTGAACCTGCCTCCTGTAGAATTCTCAGACTTCTCGCAATTGATGACCGGTCCCTTTTGAAACCAAAGAGAATACTCTGGCTACCGTTAATGTCGGTCAAGCCATTAGATTTGGTACCACAGTCAAATAGTACCACAAGATTTTTGACCCCAGGCACCAGAGGACAGAATGTACAGTCGGTAGCTGTAAAGATGGTGTGGTATCCTCAACGTGTCTTCCTGGTGTAGCACCAATGAGACGAATGGGGATCTGGCAACTCACTTCTCCTGTACTTTGAGTAAAGTGGTCACGATCAACACTTTCTGGGAAGAAAATCGGCAAAGCTGTCAAATTTAGACGAGAGCTGCTGAGTCACGGCTTCTTCTCTAAGGTTAGGTTGTCGCTTGACCCTCAGCTCTGTCGTCGGTCCGCCAAACCCCGCGACGCTTCTTTTTGGGGGAGTCCATCTGCTGAATATTCCTTGTTCCTTCTCAAGTGAGGTCAGAATGGAGAGTATCTTAATTCCCTGCACAGGGATTGCAACGGCGTTCAAGCTGTTTCTATTGCAACGCTCGTGCTTTGTAGTCTTTACAAGAGAAATAATCACTTCTATGTCTTGCATTTTGTTCCCTCACTGTACCATTTTATAAACCTGAAACATCACATGGCAAGCTCTGCGAAATAAAGTAGGAAAATAATCTGGTCGTCTCGATAATGGGGAAAAGAAAGCAGGTGAGTGCTTTCTCATCGAAACGGCCCGAACGGCCTTCGGGACAAATAGACAACATTGTGCTATATCTCCGAAATTAGGCCAGTGTTGTGATACGCCGATGCGCTGCCCCGTGCCGACTGCCTGCATTAATATGGATGGCGGGCTGTGATAGTAGAACATGAATGAAAGCGAAGTCTTGCTTTTCCCGCAGGCCTCGGGATAAGGGAGACAGAATCCATCTGGAAGATAACATTACACAGCAACTCACACAAGTTTGTACACCCACAAGCTAATGTGGGACTATGCATTTCAATGAGATACTCCAGCTGCATGTGGATGCGTCCCTGAGAGCGCGTGTGGCAAATTTTCATGTCTGAGCGACCGAATGTGTCACAACAACAGGTAACCCTTTGAAACGACAGTTATTATTTTTTGGTTTGTTCACTTATCTGCATTCCTCCGCCGCAAGCCGCAAATATCTTCTTTTGTTGCGGCGGCCTTGTCATGTGATCACGGCATCATTCGCTTCAAGGGAGACTTGATTAAACAATGTTGTAAATTACAAGCATGGAGCATTAATGGGATTTTTTTTTGGGGTGGAAAACAAATTGTGTTCCAAATTAGTTGAAGGCTAATTGGAAAGTTTGTTTTTGTTTCACAAGACAGGATATGTTTGTTGCTTTTGCATGCACCACATGCACAGATCCGCACCGCCAATCGACAAGTGTAATTCAGCAGCTTGGTGATGAAGTGCTGCCTCTACAAGCGAAAATACAGTCCATGCTTTTACTGTTTTTATGTGGGTCATTCTATTCTTTGATGTTGGCACTCAGTGCTTTGTAGATGTGGTGAAGCAGCATGTGGCGTATACCCAGTGCTATTCTTGTTCTACCTGTTACAAGTAACGTTCAGCAATTGTGGTTGCAGCCTGACACTACTACCTTGATACCAAGAATTCTTTCCTGTCAGCCAGGGATTTGACGCCATCTTGTTGTGAATCAGTGTTTCCCAAAATGTATTGAGCCAGGGCACATATTTTATATTAGAAAATGTAACTGAACACCAAGCAATGATATCTAAAAAAGTGTCAGTATACCCTGAAATAGTGGGGGTTTGATCTCAATTCACTTTCATGTGAAATTGCAAATTTCTCCATTGAGGGGGAAATCTTAAATTTGTTCAATTGAACACAGAGCTATTATTCCGTTGTATGAATCGTCCTTGGCAGTAAGATGCAACAATATGGAGCCAAAGCAATCCTTTTACACGACAGTCGACAGACCTTTGGCCTAAGTGCGAAAACATCAAGGCGATATGTCTGGGGAAAAATTAGAAATGAACAGACCAGTATGTTCTGTCACTTCTAGGCAATCCAGTTTTCTGCTGCGGACATATCAGGACACGCAAGTCCTACAAAATGTATTTCTTCATGTGACACTCAGCAGGAGCCATGAAAAAGAGGCAACTGTCACACTGCCTACCTGCGAGTGCCCACGCGTCAGCTGCTCCTCAGGAGACGTGCCAAATTGATAAAATAATCCCGTATTCGAGCTTGTCGAGATAACTGAATTTAAAAATATATATTAAAAAATGGCGCTAAGAAGTCGGCGCCGGCCGATTCGACAGCACGGCTAAAGCGATCAAATGGATCTCGTAACATGACGTTAAATATTCATTCGCATCGTTTCAGGTGATCGGCTGGCGAGACACGCGCCCACTCGGCTAATTGAGTCAGCGTGACTGCTCGGATGCATATTAAAAGCATATTGTAGTCTCTCATCACCTTCTGCTGCTTAGTGGATGTTGTCTTTCGAGCTGCTTTACTGGATTAGTGGAACGCAGAATTAATCTTGAGTGGATCTTATAGAGCCAAGATGCTGAAGTTGCAAATGATCAAATCAGACAAAAATCCCCACCATTGGGAAGTTTGCGATAAAACAGTTAAAATGGTTCGATAACAGGAAGTGAGGTGGATACAAAAGGCCAGGATGTTAATCAACTCTATTTCACATTGCGGGAGACGTCCAACACCGCAAATTATTAGATTCTTATTATTCCAAAATTGTACAATTAGTCATTAAACGTGGAAGTTGTAGACGTCTCTCCCAATACAGAGTAACACTCTTGTCCTTTCCAAATTTCAATCTGATATTCATCGGGTGGAATATGCTCCCATTTGATCAGTCCAATCACATTTAAAGCGACTACTCGGATGACTCCAATTATTTTGTCCAACTGACAGGCACTCTCACGCATGGAAGCGCTGCAACCGGAATACTAAGAAAAAAAAAATCAGGAGAAAAGACTGCCACAGAAAAGCTTTGTGAGCCTTGGTGAGGCAAATAAGAGAATATGCCTCCCTTATACCTCATATAGGGAAGCATATCCGCATAATGCATCGACGTGTTTTTATCAACGTGCATTTCGATAGGCTTACAGTATGTCTGTTTAAAAATGCATGTATTCCCCGCCACACACACACACAAACACTCACGCTGCTTTAAAAACTAATATGCACTTTGACGCCGCGCCGACCCGATAACTCCAACCTACGCAGCCTTCAGAATGATAATGAGGTAATAACGGGAAGTATGCATGCATGTATGTATGAGGGGGTTATATTCATATAGCTCAGTAGCCTTGATTGTATAAACAGTGTAAGCGCTGAAATTGAACAACTTTGGGCTGTACCATTCAGTTGCAACTGGGGAGTGGGGGGGGGGGGTGTCCGCGATGATCCTTCCTAAAATGAAGTGTAATTGCATATCAGCTACAGTAGGTGGCATTGGCGCTCTCATTTATTTATTTGATTTCAGGCAAATCGATGCATATCAGATTTTCTGTTCGAGACTAAAAAGCAATGTTAGCTTTTATTCTTTCTTTTTGTTGTTATTGGGGTTACAATGTTTTGCAAAGTTGAGCTTGTCATAGTTTCACAGGGGGTGTCGGTGGAGGTAAAAAATATTTTCTTCTTCCGAGGTGGCCGTAACAGAAAATAATTGAGAAGCTCTGACTTTAAAGTGTGAATATACCACAAAGTGCCCTTTAAACCCCATATTTTGTCTACATTTAATGCGTTTTGTGTGTGTGTGTGTGTTTTTAAAATAAATTCACATTGCCTTTTTAAAAAATAAAAAGTGTGTTTTAATAGTTCTACATTTTTTGTAGGTGTAGTCAATACAAAATGATCTCTGGATATCGCAGATGCTTACCCATGGTCTGGAACATAACCCAAAGAAAACTTCACTGTAAATTGAATCCATTCCAAAATAAAACAGGAAAAGAAGATTTTTTTTTCTATTTGAATTCTTTCCAGTGTCTTTCCAAATCTCCCTTTCACAAACCCACAACGAGATTATATTCAACCTCAGAGGATGTACTGCCTTCTATTGAACTTTGAGTTACCTCCTGATAAAACAAACTGAAGAAAACCCGGAAAGTGATTTCTGTCTCTTTTTTTTTTTTTTTAATGAGGGAGTGGGGACGCAGCCAATGGGCATGACAAACGATTTAACACGCCATGCGTCTTAATACCCTGTCTCCTTATGTCTCTTTTAAACCCGGGGTTCAGACCGTGCGGCCCTTATAAATCTAGTTGGAGGCGCCACACACGGAGCCCAGCGTGACATGGTCAATGAGAGCCGCAGACACAAGGCAGCCGTCACTGTCCGTTCCCATAAAGGTGCTCACTTTTACATCCCGCTCCTATTAATTGCTTTTGAAAAAGCCCTCAAATCCTGCCGGGTGTTTAATGGACGATGACGAGCAAAGGTTGCTACTTGTGCCGTTTTCGGTCTTCTGGCATTTAACCGTCATGGCTGGCCGGTCCAGGCTGACGCTCTCATCTTCTGCACGTGAACGCTTACAACTGAGAAGTGCAGAGCAAGCACAAGATGATTTGATAAGAGTGGATGTTTGAAATGGGATTTTGCATGTTGTGCAAAGATTTTCTCCGGACGGGTTCACTTTTCTGGACAGCAGTCATCTATTATGTTTTTCAAGACCACAATAGAACCTTATGAGACCTCAATTCAGTGAATGTAAATGTATGAACTGTGTGTGTTTGCCTTTTGGGGGGCTTTTTATGAATGGTCGCAAGCCAGCATCTTAACATTAAATGATTTTTAGGTGATCGATCGTATTCATGGCATTTTTCAAGTACAACATGAACATAAGATGGTCTGATAACATTTTCAATGAGAGTGTTTTAATGTCTGAGGGTAGAATATTGGAATTGAAATAACGTTGACAGTTTGAGTCCATGGCGACCAGATGTCCTCTTCATATGGACAAATCCTCTTCAAAAATAAATAAAGAAGGAAATTAAAGACAACAAAAATAACGGTTACACTTTCAGAGGTTCTGCCTTCTTATACGGTGTCACTGCGTCGTCATTGGCAAAAACCAAAAAATCCAGGATGTAGGTTGATGTCGGATATTACTCAGCACCGCATCGTTTCACATTTTGCCACTGATCGAGCAGTGATGCACAAAGCTGGCTTTCTTTCAAAAGTTTGTTGTGGGACGGGAAAAACATGCGGAACCCCAAAGGACAAAAGAACATGAGTAAAACCGTGAAAGATTCCTGGAAGCAATAGTTTTCCTTCTATTGATTTCATTAGCGCTTGTGAATGCCTCTGACATAGCAGACTGATTACACGCTGTGACTGCGATTTGTTCTTGGGCTTGAAACGCGTCCAGAAAAACAACCAAAAAAAAAAAAAAGGAAACGAGTCTTTTAGGCCGCAAACAAGTATTTAATAACAGTGCCTTGCTGCCAGTTATGAAAAGTTCAGCATTAAATTAGCATTAGTATCCTAAAATGATGCTAATGATCATATTTGATCATATTTTCATAAATTTAGAGACTCTGTGAGTTATAATAGATCCTTGGGCGAAAGCAGGTAAATGAAACTTGCATGAATATTTGAATAGCAAGCAGATAAGGAAATTATTTAAATTTACAATGGATTAAGCTTCTGACCGAAAATTTCAAGGACAGTACACATTTTCAATTCAGAATGCTAATGTCAGATCTTAGCGGGGTGGGGCGGGGGCTGGGGCTGGGGCTGCTACAAGTGTGAATTTTTTTTTTTAAGTAGTATGAATGAAGTGAGTGACATCACAGCTGACATTCAGTACTATCACTATGATTCAAAGTTAGCGTGCTAATGACTACACGAACAGTCACGATAAATAATCGGCCAGTGACTGAATAGTCAGGTTTATCCTCTTGGTCATTATTTTTGCTCCCAAAAAGAGGACTTCTGGCCACCTGCAGATCAAACTGGAATCATTAGATCTGATACTCAAGCAAATGATGAGCTAGCTTAACACCGAGGTCTCAAAAGATGCCATTTCAGATAATGTTTCCAAATCGAATATTTACCCAGGCAAAAGAGGGCGTCTGGTCACCCGAGACTCAAACTGTGAAACCGATTTTGCGTAATTTGAATCCAACATGAAAAATCCAAATGAAATTCATCACATTCTCATGGGATCATTTTGTATTTGTCTTGGGCTTAGGTTAAGACGCCACATGCTAAAACCGTTTCATGGCACATCTCCAGTTCTCGTCTTCCTCTGGAAGCATCACCTGAAACATTTTTTAAAAAGTCAAATGCTTGCAGAGCTTGCTGAATTGAGGTCTCGTGAGATTTCCTCAGGTAAGGCATATCGACAGATCACGGAGGACGATGGCCCTCAAAAGCGAACTTTGACGTAAAAAGAGGATTTCTGTTCACTCGAATCACTGTTAGCGGTCATGCTAGAATGTCTTCTGCGATAACAAGGGGGCAGCCATTTGCGTAAAAGTATGTTTTCTCGATACTGGACAACAGCGACAGGCCCATCTGTCTTAAGCAAATGCCTATGTATGGCAAACACACGCCTTTGCGCCGACAGTATATGTTTTTGCAGCTGCTGCTGATAAGATGTTAAGAGCTATGATCTCACGACTTGAATGGCTCCTGCACTCCGATACGCATCTTGCGGCGTCACTTAGCAGGAAAGCAAGGTCCTGCTCCCCACCCGGTGTGAAAACTTGATGGAAAGGCACATACATACTCTCGAGCATGTGGCATTTGACCTTATTTGGCCATGATGGGCTTGCTTTGCCGTCAGGATGGATAGGTGCTTGGAATTCCTCGCTATCGACCCCCTGCTAGCATCCACGTAGTGTAAATCCCCAAAATGTCCTAAATGAAAATGTGCTACAGTGTGTTCACACACTTGTCGCGTTCATGTTTTTCAAACATGCTTTTTTTGTTGTTTTTGTTTTAATGGGATACTTACTGTACTGTATACTTACTTACAGTGGGTAGCACGCGACCTCACGGTGCAGCGGTCGTGGGTTCGATCCCAGCTCCAGCCTTCCTGTGTGGAGTTTGCATGTTCTCCTCGTGCCTGCGTGGGTTTTCTCCGGGTACTTCGGTTTCCTACACATTCCTATTGGCTAATGGAACACTCTAAATTGACCCTGGGTGTGACTGTGAGCGCGGATGGTTGTTCGTCTCTATGTGCCCTGCGATTGGTTTGCAACCGGTTCAGGGTGTCCCCCGCCTACTGCCCAAAGACAGCTGGAATAGGCTCCTTGTGTAAGGATAAAGCGGATCTGAAAAAGAATGGCTTGTTGGACTTACTGTAATGCCCTGTCATGTGTGAAAGGAGAGCTACAGTTGCTTATGCACTTTTAAATATAATACACAGAAGCTGCTGTCGGCCTCAGCGTCGGCCCAGAGAGTCCTCTTCAGAAAGGTGGACATCACGTGCTAGCTTCACAGGCCCCGCCTCTTAAAGGCACATGCACATACATCGACACTAAATATACACGCCGTTCTT
Organism: Hippocampus mohnikei; assembly: GCA_026261675.1. Lineage (NCBI taxonomy): Eukaryota > Metazoa > Chordata > Actinopteri > Syngnathiformes > Syngnathidae > Hippocampus > Hippocampus mohnikei. Next base: position 6,704,548 of record JAKGUB010000348.1, read on the forward strand.
TGTACATGTTGTGTTTGCACTTTTTGGGGGGGTACATGAGCACTTCCGAAATCAAATCAACCAGTCATTTCATGAAGGGCGGTAATGTTGCTGATGATGAGTTTGATGTTGAAATGTCAATATGAACATTGTCGGGGACACCTCAATTACATGTGTGCTGTCTGTATATAAAACAATAAGTCTTTCAGTTGGAGTAGTTCCATGGTGGTTGTGTCAGTCGGGGGTTGCTAACTGACTCAGTACCAATGGGCGTTCGCCAGCACAATTCACGTCCTTTACATCATCCGTTACTTGTAGACCGTCTGTAGCCAGTTCATCAATTGAAAGTCAACCTAGAGGTTAAATGCCTAATTGACTTTCTTTTTTTTTTTTTTTTTTAACAGTGTGCAGAAGGAGTACATTCGTAAGCGCTATCTATAGGAAGTGTGCCCAAAGAGACGATGTCAATCGCACGTCATTTGAAGAAGTCATTTGGCAGTCGGTATCCCTGTTTTCATTATAAAGTGTGTCGATCATATAGACAATATGTCAGGCCTGATTTAAATATGTCGGATGTCAGGTAGTATATCTTTAATAGCGTGTGTCAGTACTTGACACGGTGGGTCATACTCAGTCAGTAGACAGTAGATCAATGGGCTTTATGTCAATTGGCTTTATGTCAGGTGGCACTTAAGGACTATGTCAGTAGATATTTCTTTCAACCACTGTAATTCTGTTGCAAGTAGATCAATATATTTTCTTTTTTTCATGAGTAAGCACTGTCGACAAGAGTTACTTACACTATATCACTTGCTGGATGTGTCAGAATAGTTTGGTCGGCAGCCTGCCGGAGAACATAATTCAGTGGGTCGTAGATCCGTCGCTTGTACATCGGTTCACACTTTCTCATTAGAAATGATAGATTCCGTAATATGCCAGTAGGTCCATTTGGGTCTGCTGTACATGAGTAGTGTTTTGGCAATACCTCAGTATGCCATGACGACAGTATGTCGGTTGGTGGACGTACATTATTATTGATCAATCGGCTTTTTGGGGTTTCCCCAAATGCTTTATGAGCCTGGCGGGCGTATAAAGTAGTGTAAGTCTCTGCTGTAGGTGTTGCATCGGTGAATGTCAAGGAGCCAATCCATCAGGTGAAAGTATGTCAATAGGTTTTACATCAGCCTTATGCGTCTTTGTTTGTCAGTACATCCAATAGTCTTACAGTGTGTCGGCTGTTGGTATGTCTGCATTCCGCAGGCCTTGAGTCAGTGCCTTGAGACACCGCGCAGTTCCAGTCTGCTGGCGGTTTCGCTGTTGTTCCAACCGTTGGCAGTTGTCAGACACACTCAAATGTGACCGGCCACGGCTGATGACTTCATCCTCAATAGATGCTCCCGATATTTACTGGTCGTGTTCCCTAAGGGTTTTTTTTTTAAAGCGGAGCCACGAGCAAAGGGGTAAATGGAGGTTTTGGGTCCCACCGTGGTGCAATATTTACAAGGTACAATAAATCGCATCAGGGGATATTGTTCGGCCGCAGCCATTCATTTTTGATGACAGCATTCAGGCCAGACGTTTATGAGCTGGGCTGCGAAGTTGCGTAATTCAACTCGGTTGGTGGGGCGGGCGGGGGTCATCAGCAAAGAGGAGCCGCCAGATAAACAAATGGAGGATTGACGGCTTGGGAGTGAGGCGTTAAAAAGGAAGGCGAGGAGAAAAGACGGAAAGACACAAGCTCAAAGACACAGGGAATTGTGTATCAATTCCTTCACCCGTTCCTTATTCCTCCCGCCCCGTTCTCGGGCTATCATGTTTCCTTTACCAATCAATAATTTACAACTGCCACTGTGGAGCAATGAGCCCCCCAGCGCTGAATGACAGATGAGGATGACAGAGGGGTATTCATCGGGGCTAGCAGAGCGAACAGCGGCAGAGCTGCCAGGAGTGGTGGAAAAATAAACGATGCTCGTTGTCATAATTGTGCGATTTTCCTTCATGTGTAAATGACATTAAAGGCGACATGCGATGGGAAGGTTATTTGTGAGGCGATGAAGTATCCGCCCACTCCACCCATCAAGTGTGAAATTATACAACCAAATACATTCTTTGTGAGACAGAAAATGTGCCTGGAACTGTTCGGATATTGGCGGATTCTTTTTAAAGACTAGCTTTGCCACCATCCTGGTGGCAAAGCATTACGTATGCATTCATGAAGCTTCTCAACTCACTTCACTGTAGTTCCTTTGGCACCGAGATGCTACAAGATGGTGCCAAAGAGCTAAAAGTTGAGATTTTCAGTGAATCACAGACGGTAGATTCCGAAAGAGATCTTAAAATAGGCGAATACGCAAAAGGGGAATTGTGAACAACTGTATAACTCACAACATCCCCATTGGGTCATCCGTGGCCTTGAAATTTCCGGAAGTTTCTTTTGAAACTGACACATACTGCATCCTTAAATCTTGAATATCGTTGATAAACTGTTAATGTGAAGACCTTCGGCATAATTTCGTGATCCGAGGCTATCGATATAAATTTTACATGACTTAACTGTTATCTCGGTCGTGCATTGATTTTCTCCAGCGTTCATCCTCATTAGAGCCGACGTTGAAACAACGTTGGCGAAAAGCATACAACACCCCGGACTGGTCGCCAGTCAATTACAGTGGAAACTCGGACAACTAGTCATTTACGCTCACATTCACATCTATGGACAATTTGACGTTTTCACCCGATGCCATGCTTTTGGAACGTTCACCTTGGCAAGCGTGGGGAAAACATCTCAATTTCATGTCATTTTCAGTAAATGTCATCAAGGTCTTGAAATTCATTTCAGTCGCTGCTGTCGCAAAGAAACCCTCGAATGTGACACAGCGGCAAAATAAATCCATGAGTGAGAAAAACTTTTTTTTTTCCCTGCGAGATAATGGAATTACGTCACATAAATGTCTCACCATTTTCCCTCCTGTCACAGAACTAATTAGAGGGACGGCGGGCGGAGAGACTGTCAGCACGGTGATATCAAAGTGGAACCGGCCTACTCAGTTCTCATTATTTTTGCTGGTGTTGTTTTACCTAAGCTGCTTTTATAGCTCCGAGCCCGCAGCTACTGCCGCCGTTGCCCAAGATAAGAACGCACACCGAATTAAAGATCACCTGTGTGTGTTGTGAAATACAAACTACAGCGGTGTGTGTTTTATAAGTCCAAACAAGCTCAGGAAACTGACTGATGACAGGGGCGGGGAGGAAATGGCACAGCGCTGTGTATTAGGGTGTGCGCGGTGCATCTGTTGTTGTAGACATGTCCACCTACACTTGTAATCCTCTCCGCATTGGTGACCTTGACAAGCTATCGATTGAGGAAAGGTGTGGAGGGGTGTGGGGGTTGTCTGAAGGAAAAGGACGCAGAAGGGGTGAAATACTTCGCGGAGATCTTTGACTTTATTTGTGCGGATGAATTAAAAGAAAGGTTAAAACGAGACAAGAGGAGGGGAGAAGAAGTGCAAAGAAAGAGGAGGTCAAGTGATATAATGGAGGGAAGAAGATTGAAAGAGACGAAGCGGGAAGTGGAAGGGGCACGACGGTGGTGATGGAGAAGGTGGAGTGAGGAAGAAGAAGGATCAGAAGGGGAGGGAAATTAATAGATGGGGGGGTTGAAGATGGAGGACAAGAAACGGGATGGAGGAGAGGGAGTACAGGGGAAAGGAAGCAGAATGAGAACATGGGAGAGAATGCCATGGGAATGAGGAGGATATGGCAGAAGGAGAAGAGGCAGAATTGAGAGAAAAACGAACGCCTTTGCACTTAGAAACTTTATTTGATGTTAATTACAAGCTGGTAATCTTTTGTTTTTGTCAGAGGTTAAGAAAGTAGACCTTGTTTCTCTGTCTGATCTTGTATAATCATTTTCCTGTGAGACAAGGCAAGATGTCTGTGGTTGCACGTGGCAGATAACTGCCCGTTCATGTGTACGTTATATGACACTTCTTAGTCATCGCGTGTGTTTGAAATTTGTATTCACTTTTGTCTCTCGAGATTCTCTAAAATCTTTATCTTGTCTTTTGGCTACTCAAGGGTTAACATTTTTCCCTTGGCAAATATGAGAAGCAAGAGGATGAAGGATGAATGAGAGGGAGACGAATCGACAAGATGGATGGAATGGGTCCCGTGTTAAAGAGCACGAAAACCCCCAACACTTTCAGTGAAATTCCAATCATATTTTTTCTTCCTCCCACAACAGCACGAGAAGACGACGATTTCCTGAGCGAGCTGCCCGAGACCTTCCCGTCCGACCCGCCCGAGCCGTTGCCGCACTTCCTGTTCGAACCCGACGAGGGCTACATCGTCAAGAACAAGCCCGTCAACCTCTACTGCAAGGCCACGCCCGCCACGCAGATCTACTTCAAGTGCAACAGCGAGTGGGTCCACCAGAAGGATCACACAGTGGAAGAACGCGTGGATGAGAACTCAGGTAAGGAATCGCCAACATATAGCGTGAACTGTCAGAAGCGCCGACTTAAATTTGCAACTAAAGTTCGTATATTCGCTCTATGAGATTGTATCAGACTAGTCCTAATAGTGGATCCTCTTAATTTTATTAAATACATCTTCCGCCGCTGCGAACTCCCACAATGTATGGTCATCTTCCTCGAACCAGGAAGTAGAAAACACATTTGCAGCGCTCTGTAATTTTTTAAATTTTTTGCTGATGATGAATTCATTTTCTCCTTGTGGGTTTGAGTAATTATGGAACTGTTCTTTCCACACCAGAATAAAATATGGTCCAGTCCGGTCATGTTTGTCCTTGAGCATGCAAAAAGCCTGCTAAAATATGGACGGACAAACATGCAGTATATATCACACTCGTTTTTTTTTTTTTTTTGGTCACTTTTGTAGAATTATTTTTTTCTTTTCACCATTTAGGTCACAATAAGTGTCCACCCTGCCCAAGAATCAGAAATGGTTAAGGTCTGGTCACTTTTTGTCATCTTCCTTCAACCAGGAAGGAGCCCGTTAGCTAAAATAGCTAACATTCATCCAGCTAACTAATATACCGCATTCCACATTTTTTCACCTGAGTTTGTCGTTTTGCTGTTTTGAGACACACAACAACTGTCCTCCTTCCCGACCCCCCATCCCAGAATCTACCAGTAAATTGTATTTTCCAATTGTCTTGCGACATCCTCCGTGAAATAGCAACTAGCCTGCTAAGTAGCCTAAGGCATTTGCCGACAGTTTTACTTTTTTCAAAGGGTTATATTTTCTCTTTGTGTCGTTTTGAGTCACAATTCGGCTCACGTTCCCATCGCAGAATGAAAAATATCCCTCCTGTCATCTTATATAATCTTCCACGCCGACAAAGCTCCTCTGTCGCTGCTGTGCAGTTCACAGTGAAACCTGCTGGTGCTTTGTGCATCATTTAGTGTCCCGGTTGTGTTTGCGGGTAACCAAGCCAAGTCAGGAAGTGAGCCCAGTTTGATGTTTCCACTGATTCAGCTGTCGCCCTCACAGCGGCAAACACACACACACACACACACACACACACACACACACAATAGAAAGAATGTTCTAGTTGGTGCTTTGAGATTGTTCTGTCACATCATGATTTAAAAGAGACCAAACTATGTGCTTTAGTAGACACCGCTAAGCCGTAGATCATTGCGGTTCAAGTCTGTGTCCAATAGGCTTCATTTCTCTCTTTCCCTTTCATTCATTGTCTATTTGTTTTCTTTTTTTATCGTCCATATGGCACAGTTTTCACAAATGTGTACTTGGGTTTCCCTCGCATCAAAGATTGCATCGAGGAAAACAAAAGAGGAAGGAGGAGGGATTAACATTTGGAGAAATGAGACAATCACTCCTCGATGCCATTATTTTCGAGACTCGGCAATTAAAGTTGGCGTCACGTCATTGAAGCGTGTAACAAGTCAATTGTCCCAGTGTCTGAATATTTAACATCACAACGCGTCGCCCACTTTATGCTACATTTTTTCAAGAGGAAGAAAATGAAACTAAAATCTGATTAACACTGTTCCTCTTCACCAAGAGACTATCATGAGTGGGCTTTCCCAGCTCCTCCTTTTTTAAATTTTCTTGATGATTTGCCAAATGTAATGGACAAAATGACACCCGGATTATCGCGGTTTTCATTGCGTCGTAACAATGAGCCTGTACAACTAATTCATTTTAGTGTAACAGATGAAAAGCGCCACTGACAGGCTAACAAGAATGAGCTTATACTATATGTTACTATCATTTAAAAACCTTCCGACAACTGTTACTTTAACAAACACAGCGCAGCAACACGTGCCAACAAAGCCTTGAACAATACTCGCAGGCGTATATTCTCTCGGCTGTGTGAGAGCAGTGACTTTTACTGAAGAGGATTAGTTGGGGACCTACTCTGCCTCTTCCTTTTTCCTGTTAATTACGCCGCATTATTTCGAGAAGACCACATTGCTTCCCGGCACAACGTTGCACTCTGCTAAAGGCCCTTTAAATTCGGACTTTTCCATATATCTGTACTGCAAAATCCCATAAAAAAATCTAACAGGCCTTCTCGAAACGACACAAACTGTTGAATTATTACCTCTCAAACAGTGCCAATCAAAACGGAACACTGCTATCTCTGTAAAGGCAGACTTTTGCCCGCCCCCCCTGCCCCCCTTTATTGAATCGCATTAGATGTGTGTCTTTCTTCACTTGTACGATCTTAATTGCCCATCTTATTATGCACACCTAATGGGAGATATGTGGATGTGTCAAAAAAAAAGGAAGAATAAAAAATAGCTGGATGACAGCCAGCTTGCTGTATAATCATCACCGCTGTCTTTTATCGTTTTTTTGTTTTTTTTGCCTTCCGCCATCCTCCGCCTCTTACTCATCATCCTTCAGCATTCATGACGGGCATCGTCACGCACCTGCTCGTCATTTATTATTCACCCTGTCACACACTCGTTGGCTAACCTGTGGATACGTTTTAACAGCTCAGGCGGTGATGTATAGATGATAAATCGAGATAAAATTCAATGAAAAGTCGGATTAAATAAGCATCGAGCAATGCTTGATGTTATGTTAATAAAAGTGGATTAATCGCGCGCTCGGCTGGGCACCGCACCATTGCTCGCTCGCTCGCTCGCTCGGGGGATGCTTAAGCTCCTCTGGTACATCCTGCTCATTTAAGAACTCGGTGCTGTTTTCTTGTTTCGTGATCCTTGCTTTGGATTTGAATATGTGCTTTGTCACTTGACGCATCATTAGTAGACTTTATATGGAGGGACTCGGCAGAAAGTTTTGCATTTCATGCAAGATCGGTGATCGCTTGGAATTTGCCCATCGATGAATGATGTCATAGCTCGCCTCTGCAAAATAAAATATTACAGCCAACGTACTGTAAGTTGATAGGTGGGCAGAAGTATAGGTGTAGGTAGGTAGGACTGGTGAGATAGGCAGGTCGTATGTACTGTCTGTCTCTCTTTCCGGTGATGTGTTCAATGTGGCGCATTTATTTTAGTTTCCGCGACCACTGAAGCCCCGACTGCTGCGCTTCTTTTCTTCCTAGCCAAGGTTCTATTCTTCCCACTCATCTCCTTATCATGTTTTCCTCGTCCCCCTCCCCCCTTCACCCCCAATCCCACACGCCTGCCATTTCTTCACATTGGCCGCAATGGAAGTCCTTTTGACAGCATTCCACGAATGATCCGTGCATCTGCTGCCACTCTGCTGCCAAAACCAGCGAGCGTGATGATTCCACCCGAGGACGGAATACTTCGATCGCAAGCCTCCGCGTGTTTAACGTCCTTTTTAGTTTGCGTTTTTCGAACGGAATGCATCTGTGGAACGTGACGGGTTACGCAGGCGAGCCGCCTTCATGCTGTCATCTTGCCGGACAGCCGCGGCTAACCGTGCCCGCTGTTGCGTATGGCGTGCCAGCTGGTCACTTCCTGTTTCTCAGCAACAGCAGACACAAGACCTCGAACCAGAGACGTAACCCGCCCGTCCTCCAGATGGGGTTTTGAACACAAGACAATTATCAGCCACCATGTTGGATGAAAACGTACATACGTCAAAGAGGAAATACTCACACGTACATGTTATACATGGCTCTCGGTGCCTTTCATTTTGACTTCTGTAAGTAAAAAATATGCACGATTGGATTTGAGATGAGATCACTGACTTGCTCATTGAAGAATATTCCATGACTTTGCCTTTAGAAAGTATCAAGTGCTTTTGCGCACAATAAGTTGTCTTGTAAAAGTTTTGACTTTATTTCCTTCAAAAGGTCCTGAGCTGCTTACGAACCTGACCGCTGATTATTTTATTTCTAAACTGCCTTCAAGGAGGAAGAGATGTCCATTCATTTTCTTTCATCTGGACCTTTTTCCCAACCTGTTCATTTACGGGTACTTTGATTTGACCTCCAAAAGTCTAGAGTTGCCTATTAACTTGGTCAGTGATACTATAAATTCTAAATGAATGATTATTTGCTAAAAGCAACAAAGTTCATCTGTTTCACTTTGAATATCTTGTCTTTGTAGTGTATTCAGTTTAACACTGCGTAGGTTGAACATGATTAGCGGATCATTCCGTTCTGTTTTCATTGGAATTTCATTTCATTCCATTGATTTATTGATTGCATCCTTGAAAAGAAATGAAAGGCGGCATAAAAAAGTTTTAAAAATGTAACATCCTCCCCTTATCAATACAAAATGAAAGACAACTATTATCATGGCCTCCTTATAAACACAATTTTACAATACAAACCAGAATTGATGCAATGCCCTCATTTATCATTTAGAATCCGTAATCCGAAAGACATTTATAGAATCATATAAATTAGTCCAGCAGTATAAACAGTGATCTTGGATATTAATGAAAAGCAAAACAAAGAAACAACCTTATGGCCTACTCTAATGGCTCGTTTTTTGCAGCATCAATAATGGATGTGGTGAACTCAGATGTATTGCCCTCACATGTCTGTGCAGTAATGCGGGCAGAACAGGGAGGGTGGAATAAGCTGTTCTCGAGCCTGCTGGTTCTTGCACAGAGGCATCGCAGTCTCCTCCCCTGACGGCAGCAGGTCGAAGAGGCTGTGAGATGGGTGGGTGGGGTCACCTGCGATCCGGATGGCTTTGCGGGTCAGACGAGAGTTGTAGATGTCCACGAGTGGGGGGGAAGAGAGACACCAATGATCTTCTCAGCTTGTGATGTGGGATGCTTTGGATTGTGGGCTGTTTCCCTCACATTATTCCTGCAGAAGTTGACCTTGTATCCGAATTTGATTCTTTTTTGCGTGTTTTTAACGTTAACTTAAATCCACCGTACGCATCCATGCTTTAAAGTTGCCTCATGATGTGGTATGCTTTGGATTTGGACATTTTTTTATTTTATTTTTTGGGTATGTCTTTTTATGGAATATATTTGTGACGTTGAATATACAATAGAGAATTTCACTCTGCTTTTACTACGCTCGCGATGGTGTGTGTGTTTTTTTAATCATTACTTCGCTTGAAACGCCTTAGGCTTAGGTTAGGAATTCTATATTATTCATCGGTTTCATTGGAAATTTATTTTTGTAGTTAAAAACAAAATGGTCCTTGCTCCTGTGGGCACATTGTCTTGCCAAGGTTTTTTTTTTTTTTTTTTTTTTAACCGAAGCACCGGGTCCACGACCTCGGTATATCTCCATTAGCATGGAATGGACTAATGACATATGGTGCGCCCTCATACTTACTTTGTCTCCATTAGTCACCGTGTGAATTATTAGCTATAACTCGCGTTTTCCATTTGACACACACACACACACACACACGCACACACACACACACACACACACTTATGCTCAAAGTATTGGCTCGGGTGATTTGTGACCTCCCTTCCTCCTTTGCTGCCATTGCACTTATTGATTTCTTCTCATCTTTACCGTCTCTCTCGCGCTCTTCCTGTCAATGTTGTCTTCTCCGTGCTTCCTTTTCCTCCCATCACTCCCACTTGCCTACCTTTTGGCGTCTTTTTGCCTCACCCCCGTCCCCCACCCTTATTTTTTTATTAGTTTTTTTTTTTTTTTATCTCTTATCACCACATTATTAACAACCATCACAATTTATAGGCAGCTCCATTATTGTGTTTCATTTTGGGTCCGATTTGGAGGTAGTGTGTGCGTGTGTGTGCGCGCGTATGTGTGTGTGTCCTTGAATGTCTTGCTTCACTGCTACACACACACACACACACACACACACACACACACACACACACACACACACACATACGTGTATACATAAAATAGGTATTCAAACGTGACCCAGAAGGAATGGTACTGATCAATCAACGTCAAGGGAGACCCACACAGTGACATGCACAGATGAGTGCAGACACACGCACACAAACGCAGTGGGAGTGTTCACACGGACACGGTCCATCGACTTGCTTGCGTCCGTGGTGTCCCACGTGAGTTCCTCGCACAGGCATGAATGTCATGATGTCTCTGTTTCCTCTGTTTTTGTTTGGCTCGCTCCTCCGTGCTTCACCCATAGTTCAGTACATTTTTGTTGGTGGGGATTTATGATTTAATTCGATCCATCCTTTTTATTGATTTATTTATTTATTTTTAACACTTATCCTCATCCTTGTCCTTGGCCAATAGCAGGGAACAAACAACAAGGCAAACCTTGTTTGACAATTTGAAGTCTTCAATTAACATCACATGCATTCGGGGCGACGACTCTACCCATGATGCCAAAATGTGGCATACTTCCACCAGTGCAGAATTTGTACTTCTCACATGATTCAACGTACAATGATAAATAAGAAGTTGTCAGTCACCAAAAAAAACAAAAAACAAAAAAAAAAAACCCCACTTGTTTTCTGTCAATGCATGAAAAAGGGCAATGAAATGCTTTTTACGAGAAGGAAGTCAGCCAAGGTTGCAGACAGACAATGTTCCAAAACACAAAAATACTGAACAACACAGACAGGTGCATGTTTTGTATTCGACTGAATTTTATTTCACGCGTCGTCTGAAAAGCTCAACCCTGAAATAACAACAGAAGACAATCCACAATGCACAGAGATTGACGTCTTGTATAAATCAATGAAACCTGCGAACGCCATTTCGAGTTAAGGTCGTTAACAGGTGGTGCCGTTAAAGTTAACGCTCAGTTAAACCTAGCGGGACTCAAGCTGCGGTTAAAAGAAAAAGAAATGAGATTTGAACAACCGGATCCATATTATTATTATTTATTTAACACACTTAAACTTAACCAAAAACATATTTTAAAAAAAAAAATAGGCATGTATAGTGTGTATGTTGTTGGGTCTGTGTGTACATTAAAGTGCCTTTAAGAGGCGTGGCCTAGTGGGGTAGGGAGTCAATGTGCGAATGTCTGAGCACTTGTCTGCCCTGAGATTATTCCCTGTCATTAAACAGCTGAAAAGTGCAATTGTGGCTGTGGCTCTCCTTTCCCACAAGTGAAGGCATGTGTGGGTCAATATAATACAAACCCAGAACAGTCCGTTCATTAGTCAAAAAAGTCATCCAGGCATCCACAATAGGGGTTGTCGAGAGTTGCGTTGTAATGTTTTGTTTCTCCTCCTCCCCCCTCTGCTGGGTTTTACTTTTGCATTCCCGTTCGGGTGTCTTCCCCCCCTCCATGACACAGACAAACTATTTAGAACAAACATTTAGATGTTTTTTTTTCCTTCCTTAGCCTTCTTTTGTTTCTTTTGCACCCCCCAAAAGATGCATCTGTTTGATCTGTTACATTTTGAACACGACATCGCTTTTAAGTGCTTTATTTCCTCTGCTTCCCTTATCGTCTTTTCAAGAGAGCTGAGCTTCAAACCGCTTCCTTATCACGTCCGCCCTTTACGTAGCGACTTCCATTCCACTCGATTCTGTGTAACATCTTTCTATTTCTTTGGCGCAGGTGTTTGATGGCTTTACTGCTTTCGCGTACGACGTCAGAAACGGAGGCAAAGGTGCAGTCGACACTGATTCACCCCGTTTATTACTTGAATGATGTCTTCTTTTAAGTTGTGCGGACATTTTTTTTTGACAAAAGCCTAATTTGCATGTCGGCATCAGCATCCATTGTTGTCCGATCTTAAAGAAGTAATGCGATTTTATCCACATTTTTAAACATCTCCCAGGAGTCTTAATGTCAAAATACACTAAGGATAAAGAATTATAGCACACTTAACAATACTTGTCACACTCAGTGGCGGGTCTGTCTCATGCAAATGCAGCGTACGGCTTTTGTTAGCAGAAAGTATTTTTGCCAACTGCCTGCAACTTTAAAGAAAAAAAAATAAAAGACGAGCAAAAAACAAACTAGACTCTTTTGTGTGTGTGTGTGTGTGTGTGTGTGTGTGTGTGTGTGTGTGTGTGTGTGTGTGTGTGTGTGTTTAAGATTTTAGGACTCAGACTCCCTGCAAGGCTGGAGATGGCCACCCATTTATAACCGGACTGTAAATGAATGCCCCTTGTGTAAAGTCAGTGACCCAATCATTTGCATACAAACAATTAAAAAGTAAAATTGACACATTATGAAAACCGGATGTAAAAATGAACAGTTGACTCATCGATTACAAGCTGCATTTTGTGTTGAGTTTTAGAAGTCAGGCCAAGGTATGTTTAGGTTGAGTTGAGCTTGTGTAATTCATGTTGTTTCATCAGAATTTGACTGCAAACCGCTACAAGTTTATAAATCTAAGACCAATTAAACCCTAATCACAAAGGTTAAAAAAAAAAAAAGCAGAACAACAGGATGTGCTAACATACCCTCAGGTACCACCTCATCTATTTTTAAGGGTTCAGCAGTGAGATTCAGTTCAGATTTGATCAATACTGTCCAGAGAAATTCCCACTTATAGACAAGGATCATGTTTAAGCTCCAAGGCAAGGCGGCTTTTTGATATCAGCACAAATACACGAGATAACTCTATGTGCTTCATTGTACTCTAGCCAGACGAGTACTTGAGAAACAATAACAGTGCAGCTCAGCCTCTGGCTTGCGGACGTCATGCCGAGCCACGTGGTCGATGTCAGAATATCACACTTATGAACTCAGTTGAAAGCGATATTGATGGATGGATACCAGGGAAACTTTGGTGCTAAACTTGAACATATTTTCGACATTCTTGACACACTTATTAAAATAAACTTTGTGCATATTTGTGCAATCCATGTGTCAAAGTTGACTTGTGTGGCTTCCACGCAAGAAGCAACAACACGCTAACAACCAACATTAAAGTCAAGATCTCGCATGATTGACGGGAATGTCAGTGACGGGCTCCATTCATTTTGATACGGGATTTTTTTTTTTTTCCTCATGAACTTCCCGAGCTGACATGAAGAGTTCTCTTGAAGGCAAGTTCTGTCACGCACCCAATTTTTCTTCACCTTGCAGCTCTGATTTTGATATGCAAAGAAAATAAGGCAACCTGTGAAAAGTTAGTTTGACTTTAAGTTTCTGATAAATTGGTCTCGCAATGCTAACCTTGGGAGATTTGTGTCAGAAAACAACGCGGGACGATTGGGGCATTTTTTTTAAAAATAATCATTTTATGCCTATTTTCTGACATGCTAAAGACTAAACAAGGAACAGAGTCATAATTCATTTTTTTTTCAATGACTGGAAAAAGTTCATTAAGCATCCGCAAGATGATGTTATCAGCAATATCACGGCACTTGGGGGGAAAAAAAACGAACCAACGTTTGGGGTTTCCACTGTGCAATGAACGAATAAGTCCCATGCTAGGGTAATGGTTGGCTTCCTACCTGTCACTTTCCCCTCTTGTACACTCTTGCTGGATTTTCATGCTCGGCGCAAGTTCTTTCCTCGTTTTCACCGAAGTGCTCCAGAGCCTCTCGCTGTTTCTAATTGCCTCTTTAGCTGGCATTTTCGTCGGCGCCTTTGCTCCCTCGCTGTGTCCCCCGTCTGCAGTTGTTGCTGGCGATGGCGGAGCAGTCGCCCTTGTTAGCCTGCTAGCGGGAGTGCTCGCGTTGTCACTTTTCAGTGTCGCTCCTCTTTGGCCTTCTGTACTCTTATTAGCTCTTGTTGTGTACCTTTCCAGCAGTTTTCACAATATTCTACTGACAACCATTAAACCGGTAGAATCAAAATTCACAGACCTTGTTGCTGACTTCAAACTTTTTCTTTTTCTTTTGGGCCAGAACTTGCCCAGTGCCCTCAATGGATATGTCGCCGAAATGATCATGCAGATGACTGGCATTTATATTTGAGATTATAGTCCTTAGTTATCATTTAAATTGTGCTAGGACCATTAATTATATTAATATGATTATTGTTCTTATTATTGTATTATCTTATTAATGTTCTAGTTTCGCTCTTTTTGCACAGCACATTTTCTTTCAGCTGTGGTAGATGTTTTAAAGTGCTCTAAATGAAGTTGAGTTGAGGGTGTAAGGTGATTTTTTAAAATTCAAAGATAGAAATACATAAGACAAAAAGTGTGATGGATTGATTTTTCATTATTAGAAAAAGTGGTTTCTAAAAACATTAGTTGTTTTTTCCGATGAAAACAACAAAAAAACCAAACCAAAAAAATCATCTTCCATCTTGAATTCATCGCTGTTGCCTGCCTTTGCTTCTTCAGGCAACCGCAACTCGTTCCCATTTGCCTCGCTACTGTCTTAAAACTTTATTTTCTCAAAACTTCCTGAGAGTCCTCGACGAGCAATCCCCATGGAAATGGTTGGCATTGGCCTGTGTAACACCCCTGAACCCGAAATAAACTGACAAGATCTTTCGCATGGAACATTTTTGTCCGCCCACGCATCCAAGTCCCCGTGTACTTTTTCCTTAAAAGCCATTTTTCTATCCTCTGGGTTGAACATTTCATTTGGCCTCTCGCACCTCTTAATCTTTCTCTCTAGTCTGTGTACTTAAGCATTCACTTCCTCCTCTGCCTCCTCATAATTCTTTTATTCCTAAAACATTTTCTGAACGGCTCAGCAGTCCCATTTGATCCCGTTGCCTTCTCAAAGGATATGATGGATCAGGATTCGCGAGTAACGGAAGACATTTACCGGCGTTACATATTCAAGAAAAAAAAAGTTACTGTGTTCTGTTACAGTTACAGAAAAGAAAACATGTATTGCAAGTACGTTAATTAAAAAAATGGTATGAGGTGTGAGGATGGATTGTTTTTTTGTCTATGTGTGCCCTGCGATTGGCTGGCAACCAGTACAGGGTGTGCCCCACCTACTGCCCAAAAATTGATGGGGTGGGCTCCAACACGCCTGCTACCCTCGTGAGGATAAGCGGATTAGAAAATGGATGGATGGATGAATGGATGGATGGATGGGTTTTATCATCATTATAATGTATTATTAGTAGTAGTAGGAGTAGTGGGTGTAGTAGTTATACTAATAGTATAATGGTTTTATTTGTATTTGCACACAAGTTTATCCTTTACACCTATCATAACCGTGAAGTTTGCTGTGTTCCCTGATTACGCGCATCGGCTGTATTTTATCCAGGTTGTTAGTAATCCACTTGAGTCCGTTCGTGCTCTTGAAGCTTGCTTTAATCGCTAACAAACAAACACACAATAGACATAGCGTAAGCCACGGTAAGCCAACCGTGTGTCTCCGCAGCTCAAGATGAAAGCCCCTTCCTGGACAATATAGGCAAATATATAAAGAAGGTATAACAAAGACGTAACTGACATAAACAGTGACAGTTCGTAGCTCTTGCTCCATGCAATCAACGGTCCAAGCAGTATACATGTATACCACAATGCGCTACCATAGGTTTTCGCATTGCTGTCTCGCTTTGAACCTAGTTATTTTGTTGTGCAACTTTTTTGAGTATAATTGCAATATGCAGCATAAACAGCTGTGAGAACAGCTGTGCCGTATTTACAGCACTATAAGGCGCTTCTGAGTATTAGGCGCACCTTCAATGAATGGCCTATTTTAAACTGTATTCATATACTGGGCGCACCGCATTAGAAGGTGCATAGAATAGAAGCCACAAGAGTGGCTGTTACATTATGCAGCCACTAGATGGAGCCTTGCTACAGGAAATACAATACAATATAATACAGCTGTATTTATATCGAGCTTTCACAACCACTGCAGCTGTAAGATAGCGCCTTATAGTGCGGAAAATACGGTAAATGTGTTTTGGTTTGGGTTTTATTGGGGGGGGCTTCAATATAATGGTGCTGATTGCTATTTTTTTGCAGGGCTGGTTGTGAGAGAAGCCAGCATAGAAATAACCCGGCAGCAGGTGGAGGAACTATTCGGCCCGGAAGATTACTGGTGTCAGTGCGTGGCATGGAGCTCTGCCGGAACCACTAAAAGTCGCAAGGCGTACGTTCGCATCGCATGTGAGTACAGCATTCCTTTATTCTGAAAACCATAAAAACCATAACTTTGCAATCGGAATGGCACATTCTTCATCCACATATTTGAAATATGGTCATCACTGTTACTAGAAACAAAAAGTGGCTTGTTCTAGCCGGATCAGTCTAGAAGGGAAATCAGTCAGGGGGTTGTCTTCAATTCTTTCTTGATGCATGCTCTGTTTGTTTGAGTTATTTGAAACTTTATAAATACTACATTATTTTTGTTCAACTCTGAAAGCTTAGTACAGTAATCCCTCGCCACTTTGCAATTCACGTTTCCAGCTTCAGGGCTTTGTGGGGTTTCCAAAATACTGTATCCATTAAAAAAAAAAATAATGAATAAAATAAAAATCTAAAAATGAAAAACATACAGCCATATCTGCAGCCATGTTCTGGTCCCCATTAACCACGAAAAATGAGGGATTAGTGTAATGGCATTTTAATGTGTGCAATTGTCTTTTGTTTAGTGTGTTAGTTTTAAACTTCAACTGGGAGTAACAAATAGCCTGAGGCACGCATGCTTTGCCTCTGATTTAGGGAACTCTGCTGGCAAGTGTTCTTCCTTTTGTTTCCTCAAAGTGATACTATTCGGCAGTCTCCCATTTTCTCGACTGTGAAAGGGTGAGAACAGGCACAAGGAAATCCTTTAAAAAGTGGGTTTTGAAGTTTTTGAATGTGTGTAAAGCATGTGGGGAAGGTAAAAGTAGTTTTTGAAAATCGTATGCTCACTATTCTACATCCAAGATTTTCACTTAAGATGGGTTGGTCTGGAACGTACCCCGCTGCGATGAACTGGGGTTGACTGTACTGCTAAATACATGACTTTGCGGGGGAAATCATTTTAACTCTCCCAACGGAGGACACGGAGATGCTTTACGGCGGCCTCATATAACCGGGCCGATGGCTTCTCGGCAAGCCGGACCCACGACGGTCGTCTTGCGGGCGTCGTTGCCTCGGCGCCAGTCATCCATGTAAGACGAGCGGGGAACTTGTCAGGCGGTCAGAGAGAGGTGAACCCGTGAAGAAATAACCAATAACCTTTACACCGCCTCTTGCGTTTTTGTTTTATTAGTCGTGCTTCACTGATGGAGTCGAACATCCTCTGCCATAGACGCTATCGCCAGACCAGACGGCATTCCCGAGTGGGCTCGACAGGAGGAAATCCATCACGCTCAGCCCGATCTTTTTAAATATTAACCAGGAAGCCGCTCTTGTAAAGGCTTTATTTATGCACTTACTTACATGCTTTTATTACCTCCTCCCAAAGCCCCCGTGTTTCGTTTTCCGTTTATATTAGCGACAAAATTTACTCAACTCATTTTCACTAAAATTAGTTTATGAGACATACCGGTAATCGAATAATCAATGATTTGGTTGTTATGAATTGGGGATTTTTGTGTTCAGTTAATCGTGCCTTGGAGCAAATGAGGACTTGGCGGCAACCAGCGGAGGCGCTCTTGATTTACTCGGTGTTTTGCTGACTAAAGAAGTACGGATACAGTGGTCGCAGTCTAATTAAATGATTCAATTCAAGGAATTTGGTCAGTTGTGTGAATTTGGTCGTCGGTTAGTCACATCTTGAAGCAATGGACACAAAAACTTTCAATTCAACTCCTGTGTAAAGAATTTGGGATGGCACAACAATGTAATAGTTTGTGAAGTGATTGAGTTTGATGAAGTTGGTAAGTTGTAGACTTGAGCCAGATCTGATCGGCAGATGTTTTGCATTTTTGCAAAATCGGTGATTGTAATCGGTGGTTGTATCGGTGCTCCATCACCTTCACTCCAGGGACATTCTGTGCTGCCATCGTAAGTAATCCAAGGTGTCTTAGCATATATGGTCAGATTTGTTTTTCTTTTATTTCCTCATTTTTAAATCATTTGGTAGGGGGATGTCGAGTTTTGGTTTTTTTGTTGTTTTTCTTTTTGCCCTCCATTTTCTTTGTCTTGAATGTTTCTCAGCATTTTTGCAAGAATCTTTAGGATTTCATTGGTTATTTTTCTTTTCACATTGCAATGTGCACCCGTTAAATGCAAATATGGGCTATTCATAGGCAGGGCCACTTCCAAAGTCCTGCAAATAGCGGGTCTCAACTCCATAGAAAATAATAAATAAGATGGATGTCATGTTGTCAAATATTGACTTTTCCTCATATCGTAGTTGAAAAATTAGTCCAAACTGTAATTAGGGAGGTCCAAAAAATCTGATGTTGATTGACATATCCTCTGTTGCATGTTCCTATTGTGATTACCTTTTATCTTATCTGAACTTGGCATTCCGCTCAAATTTCGATTGACTGGCGTGCGATTAAAATGCCAGGTGGCAGCTCAGGCTTGCATATTTTTTCTCCAGCACCTTTCTAGCGAGTCAGCATTCGATTTCTGCATGCGTTTTACTTTTTTTTTTTTTTCCACTGTCGCGTCTCGCTTTGGCCATCTTGCTCCTCTGCATATTTAAATTGGGTTTAATCTATTCATTGGATGGATAATAGCGATCATTGTGGCATTATATTTAAAATGTAAGCGTTTCTAGAGTCCTTTTGAAAGTAGTGTAGGCGACACAAATACATACATTTACTCAATTAAACAGTGAATTGAAATGCAGGCTTGTCTGTGCCCACAAATGGGCATGTGCTGTGTCAGCCTTGCTCTTTGGCCCCACAGCCATCAGGTCAAGTGTTTCTCCTTCGATGGATTAGCGCCGTGTCAAGGTTGCGCGCGGGCACGCACAAACACACACACACACACACACACACACACACACACACACACACAGGCGCACAGTCCAGATGACTGCAATTTGTTCTGCCACTTTCCTCTGAGACACGCGTGTGAATAGTAATCAGCAGTCCAGACACTCGTAATGTCTGTCAGTGCCAAATGTCTCTCAATGTGCCACTTTCAGGACTGTGAATAAGTCTAGCTTTGTTGACTCAATGTCTGGTCACCAAAGACTAAAACTTTCTTGGATGAACTTTTAATTGTGTTAATATACAGGATGGCTCTTTTTTTTTTTTTTTTTTTTTTTTTTAAATCACGGTGACGGACAACACACACGTAAGTCTTAACAGAAAGTGGAGCCCAGTGTCCAACCTGCTGTTTTGCTACCACAGAGAGACTACCAGATGTCTGTTTCTGAAACGCTTCAAAATAAAGTCAAACACAACAATTCGACACCAAGTTAAAGTAATCATGGAAAACCTTGCAAGCTAGCTCCTCGCCGCGGTAAATTGTATTCGTCCGTCAGTAACATGAGTCTTTGTGAAAATAGCGGTTATTTAGGTGGAGAAAATTTTCTGCAACACCTCAATGCGTTTGTCAATCATGTCCCCCTCGCGGGGCGGGGTTGGCCATTGGTAGCCGTGCCACCATTGACCACCACGTAGCTCCGCCGATGCTCCTTTTTTTTTCCAGACCCACTAGCTGATGAACCTAAAGAATAAGGGCACATTCGGGCAAACATTATTGTTAATATGTGTCGATATGTCATTTTAATGTAACTGATTTTTTTTTCCGGTCACCGTCGATGTAGCCTTCAGCTCGTAGCTAGCCTAGTCAAGTTAGCCGCCACAATGGTTGTTCATATGTCGCTATGCAACACGCTGTGAGCTTCAACTTCAAGATACTATCAAAGCGAAAAAAAGTTAGACTGTATATGTCTAGGTGGTGACGCAACTTCGAGTTGAGGCTACCCTCAAAGTTCGGAGACAGACTTGAACTGGAGTGCAATATTCCACTTGTCGTGCGCACCACTTATCTGCACGCCGACAGTATATACAGACATACACAGACGCTATCTTAGTAGCTCAGACGCCAAACAAAAACACTCACAGACTGTTTGTTCTTGGAAGTTATTTTGGCTTTTATGGATGCAAACTGCAACTAACTCACTCTTGATAGCCTGCCAGCTGCCTCAACTGCGCCATTTTCTGGATGGCTTCATCCAGACAGGCTTTGCTTTATGCCTGCAAAAGCAGAGAGACGCTACCAAACACTGCAAATATATACATTATTTTTATAGAGCGACAGCTCGAGTTGATATGTGGTTGCGAAGGCGACGCACCACACTGCTCTTCCATCAAGCAACTGAGCATTTTCCCAGATGTGCCGAGTTGCTTCGGTGCGCTCGCTAAATCTTACAGCGCTGATAAAATAGAGGCCATGTGTGTGAATGCTTTATGAAAAGTAAGTCTGTAAATCAGTTGAAAGAAACTTAAAGGTCTTAACCGCGCCTCACTTTTCAAAATCAAAAAAATGCTCCTACGCTTTTGTATTTACTCTTACGCCAGACAATGGACTCGTTTGAAAAAAAATTGAAGCTGAGCTATTACTGTAAATTGGCGGCTTCAAACCAAAATATGAGTTTTGCCTTTCAAGCATGGAATTTTGAAACTTTTGTGTGCTTACCGACTCGGTCGTGAATTGAAACTGGCGACAGGGGGCTGAATTTTCTGAGGTAACACCTGAGCACATTTTTGGGAGCAACGTACTTACAACATGGCCATCTCACGAAAGACGTTGGGGGCTGTAAAAAATTTTTAGGGGGGCACTTGTTTTATAAAGTTTGACGACCACTGTTGTAGAGCTTCGTTGAACGCTATTCCCGCGATGCATGCAAGAGTTTTCATTGCTGACAAGCTCTTACTTTGCACTTGATTCCCTGAGCGGCAAGCGAGGAAACACTGCCTGTGATTTGGCAATGGGAAGCATGCATTCCGGCTCCTTTTTTTTGCATAATTGCTCTGAAATGTGCTTATGCAGAGGATGCCTGCAGGCCGCCAGCCCACCGGAACGCATAATAACAGTCTCAGTTGAAGCCTGCGGAAGAAGAAAGAGAAGACGTTTAGGACGGAGAGGGAGATATTTCGGGGGCGGGGTCATTTGATGTTTATACGAGTCTGCTCTTTGCGCTTGTCAAGCCTTTTTTTGCCTTCTCACGGTTGTTTTGGCGGGTTTTCACTTGAATTTATGGAGCTGGATGATGTTATCTGTGTGTGGGAGTGAAGTGGGGTCAGTGGATTGATGTGACACAGCTGTCCCCCATCAAATTGCGCATTCCCCTTGGGTGAAATATTTGGTTGAAGGAGACATTATCCCATTTTTACATAATTTTAAGCAGTCCCCAGGTGTTTGAAAAAAAAAAAAAGTCTGGCTTCGTCAAAACCCAGAGGATCAGGACTGTTAGCACACTTGTCATCCTCTCTAAACAGCCCCGTTCAAAGCAGACTGTCTTGTCATGTGCAATTATTTTTTTGTGTACTCATTTACGAGACACAAAAACAAAGCGGCTTCCAAAGTGAGCAAAACATGTGGTACGCATGAACACAAAGCATGACGTCTAGTGTTTATGGAAGTAAATATCGTCCTGCGTTTAGGTGCTCACCTTATCTCATATCGACAGAGAGTCGAGGTGTGAAGAGGTAGAAATATTTTGGTGACATGAGGTGAAGTGAGATTCAACAAAATATAAATATAAAAGGAATACTGTTACAACAACTTCGCAGATTCCCGGACGATTGTCACCCCACGTAGCGCATTTTTGGCATCTGATGAATTGGAATTGAACTGCATTGTGAATAGAACATACTGTAATGTAAACAGAGGCTATAGGCCACCACAGAAATGTTTTAAAAATGTATTTTAATTAAATTTATCTCTCAAGTTAGCCCTTTAATTTTGATAGCCCTAGTTGCGATATAGATCAAATCTGAATGCCTTGTTTTATCCAATGTGTTTTCCAACATGGCCAGCTAACAAAAAATTTACTTGGTTGTCTAATTTCACACACCACAATGGGTGGGGCAGGCACTCCACAGAGCCAAGTCTTTGTATGGAGGCATTTACAAGTCACTTTTCCATAATGTGTTCCCCTTCAAAGTATTCTTTCCCGCTGACGTGAACCCACGCTTCATCCTGCAGCTTAGCTTCGGCGATTTTAGCGCTAACATGCCGGTGTGCATTCATCATCCTCTGAGCTTGTCGGTGCTAATCTCCTTTAATTTCATCTTCAAGGAAATTGACTCTGACTAATTAAAACCAGGAAATTGGTCACAGATTTTGGCTGGAAATCCCCCCTCCCCTTATTATTTCTTTTGTTTTATTGTTTTTGTGGTTCCATTGATGTGTCTCATTGAGGCTATCGTCTCCGTTTGTCTCGATTGCCTCAATCGCTGGCACGTTTTATGTGTCTCTTTCACTTCCCCTGGTTATGTCCCACGTGTGTTGCGTGGGGAGACGCATGTGCGCGAATTTGGGAAAGGGGATAACACTCTGGGTGATTACCTCCTTGTCATCATGCTCCGTTTGGGTCGTCACCTCCTCGGGGATTGATTGTATTGTAAAGGCAGCGATGCTTGTTGTCCCCATGTGACTCCTTTTAAACACGATGCCTTTCCACCAGGAAAAAGGCAAAACAAATTTGATGTCTTTTAATTAGTGAATTATACTGGGTATTTATATACAACCTCGAAGTAAAGGGTGCGTATTATGGAAAATTGGCTTTTTAATGTTTTGTATAAAAATACTTCTCTGGTCTCTGGAATCCCTGCCCACCAATCACGTGTGAAATTACAAAAACAAGTGAAGCTTTTGTGAGTTGCCTATTCCCCAAACTGCGTTTGTAAGTGAGCTGTTCTGAATGTTTATAGATTGTGTCATAAGCATGGGGCTTTATTTACAATCTTTGGCGCTAGGCTTCGCCACACAAAAGCACTATCAGTTCAAAGTTGCAAGATAAGCACTAATTAGCTTTAGCGCCTGCTGAATAGGTTGTACTCGAATGTTCGGCAAAGATTTCAACATACGATTGACTTAAATGATGAGTGATACCTTGAGTCTTTCGGGATATGAATTAAAAATGGCTTGATTATTATTATGATTGTTTTTTGTTTTTTTTGTCGTTTTGACTTGAGAGCAAACATTTCACAAGGGTTAACTTAACTCACTTCCCAACAAGAGTGAACAATTGTTCAAAAAAGAGGCTTTGAACGGCTTATTGCCACTCTCGGGTGAATTTTACCATTAAAACTGAACATAAAAACAACAACAATTACGTCTTGTGTCATTAAAACAAACACACAGCTTTGCCTTATGACAGCCAGCGTAGCCTAATGCTAACAAACAATGCAAAATGGCATAGACAGCCTCTCGAAAAGCAATGGTGTTGCAGTTTTATAACCCTTTAGCCAACTGATACTGTAACACATCCACCGACGTATACAAAATGGAGACCCGCTTTTCACAGGGCAATAAGAACCAGGTTGGCCTGTGAATAATGAAATCCGGGTATAATCGACAGCCATTGAAATGTATTATCAAAAAAATGTGTAAACCAAAGGACCGCTTTACTGACTGACACTAAAGAGTTTTAGCGTTTTATAAAACAGTCACATGTAAAAAAGTGATGCAGTGATAAGCACCACTTTTCACAATATAAATAACCCGGATGACTTGAAATAATCCACACAGTAAACCCCTCACCCCCCCAAAAACCCCTAAAACATCCAGTGGTATATTGGCATTTAAAACAATATTTTTTTTAATCTAAAAAATATTCCAAAACGTTGATAAACCTTTAATCTATTAAAATATTGAATGAAATATTGAAAAAAAATTGTATGTGGCCTAAAAATCTCTATTATAGTGCCCCCCCAACAGTGGGCAAGGTACACCTGGAGTAGCGCAATATCCATTGAATTGCAACAGAAAATGAGGCAAAAGATGTTTACGTCTTTAAATGTAAATAAAATAATTGTCATTAATGTATGCTCTTATAATGTGCAGTATTATAGAGTGCTAACAAAAAAACTCTTTACAAACATGTTGTTTTTGAGGGGGTGGTTGAAATGGATAAATTGAGTTTTTCTTCATTTTTATTAATGATTGAAGAAAATAAGATTTGATTGAGTGTTTGAAAAAATGATTTGAGACATCTGTGTTTTAAGCAATGGAACGAATTAACCCGTGCCTAAAGGTACTCCTGTATTACAGAATGGAACACCGTTATGTGAAGTATGATGTCATGGTTGAGCCTTGGGGTATTTTGACAAAAGCCTGTCACAAACATCACACCTGGGAACTGTTTCAAATATTGTCTACTGCTGCGGATCTACGCAATGTGCGCGCCGTGTTTGTCAGTACCGTGTTTTAGAATCCTCTATCCATTATTTGGTAGGTGAAGCTTGCGCAGGTGTTGCAGCTCTTCTCACCCAAGCGCTCCCTGCTCATCATTCAATCCCTACTGTGCACCTGTTCCCTTGACTTTTACCAACCTCCCTCTGAAAATTCAACACTACCTCCTCTTCCTCACGGCGGCAACCTTCGACAACTCTGTGTGTGTGTGTGTGTGCGCGTGCGTCGCAGCAGACAGACAAGGCGAGAGTGTGCCTGGCAACCACGGAGAACGAAAGGACTCAAGGATGACACACACACACACACACACACACACACACACACACACACACACTAGCCGACCGGCGAACCTTCTGAAACATTTAGTTAAAGAAATGTGGTGGAATAATTTGAAAAGTAAAATTCCACACATGCCGGGTTATACAGTGGTAGAGAGACAGGAGAAAAAAAACTCCCGTTTTGATTCATAAGCAGGGATGGGGAATATTTTTTTTATACTTTTATACTTCACAGATATTGCATTTGCACTTTTGTTCTAAATATATAGTACATGACTTAGTCGCGTGTAGCATCAAGAGAAGCGAGGTACTCCTGGATCCACTCGGACAAGTTTGAAAAATCGCTTTCTGAATCAATTTCGAACTGGCTTTGTACACTTTCCGTATAGAGCTGTACCATTGTTTTCTTGAATTGACGTAACACTTCATTACTTTGTCAAAATTACAAAATAGAAAATATTTTTTTCACATTTTATTTAATGTATTTTGTTTAGTTACTTGACTCCATCCATGCCTCCATTTTCCAATCCGCTTATCCTCACAAGGGTTGTGGGGCATGCTGGACCGAAACTTGTGAAATAAAAATATTCCATTTGGGATTTCCTGAAATGACTCCCTAGTTGACCTTAAAGAGGCGGGCCTGGTGGGGTGACATGTGATGTCACCAGTCTGCGTGAGAGTGTCTAGGTGTACGCTGTGGTAAAAGCAGCATACTCATTGTGTTTTTGCTGTTCCACCGATGTTCATTTAAGGGCTGATAAGTGCATTGGTGGGTGTGGCTCTCCTTTCCTACATGTGAGGGCATTACAGTAATTATATATTGTATACACAGTTATTATGTTCAAGCTACAAAAACCCATTAAATAAACAGCTGGACATGCCTGGTCTGAGGAACCAAAGTGAATCTAGATGGAAGATCTGATGTCAGCATTATGTTATAGGAACATTCGGGAGAAATCTAGCTGTTTACCTCCTCTTCGCCAAGAGCTTAGCTTGTATTCATATAAGGTCTACCTGATCTCAACCACGTTTCCTTTTGAGGGAATCCATCAGAGTATTTCATCAGAGGCATAAAGAACGTCCACCGCAACCTCGAACTGGCAACAAGGAAAGCGGCTACGGCCAAATACCTCCAGCGGGTGAGGCAAGTCCTAAGAAGCCAGCTCAATGGCAAGAATAAGACCGGGCAATAAACAGCTATGCCCTGCCAGTGATCAGATACCCTGCAGGAATAATCAGGTGGCCAAAGGAAGAGATTCAGACCACGGATGTTAAGACCAGCTCCTAACCATGCATGGAGGGTTCCATCCCAAATCCAGCACCCTGAGACTGTACGCAAGCCGAAAGGAAGGAGGCCGGGGACTAGTGAGTGTGAGAGCCACTGTCCAGGATGAAACATCCAAGCTCCATGAATACATCAAGGAGAAGGCTCCAACGGATGATGTACTCAGAGAATGTCTCAGACAATGGGGAACAGAGGATGAGGTGCTGGAAGAGGGACCATCATGGGAGGACAAGCCCCTACACGGGATGTACCACCGACCATAAGTGAAGTGGCTGATCTCAAGAAGTCCTATCAGTGGCTAGAGAGGGCTGGCCTGAAGGACAGCACAGAGGCACTCATCCTGGCTGCTCAGGAGCAGGCCCTGAGCACCAGAGCCATTGAGGCCCAGATATACCACACCAGACAAGGCCCAAGGTGTAGGTTGTGCAAAGAGGCACCGAGACGATCCAACACATAACTGCAGGGTGTAAAATGCTGGCAGGGAAAGCCTACATGGAACGCCATAACCAGGTGGCTGGCATAGTCTACCGAAACATCTGTGCCGAGTATGGACTGGAAACCCCAAGGTCAAAATGGGAAACACCTCCCAAGGTGGTGGAGAATGACCGAGCGAAGATCCTGTGGGACTTCCAGATCCAGACAGACAAGATGGTAATGGCGAACCAACCGGATATTGTGATCATTGAAAAAGGGCAGAAGAAAGCCGTTGTAGTGGATGTAGCGGTCCCAAGTGATGGAAACATCAGAAAGAAGGAACACGAGAAACTCGAGAAATACCAAGGGCTCAGAGAGGAGCTGGAGATATATATATATATATATATATATATATATATATATATATATATATATATATATAAAATTGCATCATTTCAGTTAGAAAAATCACTAGATCACTATAAAAGCTAATGCAATTGTTGATGAAACTTGACAACTGCATTTGAGGGAAAAAAACAATATACAGGGACTGGATATTAAATTGCAATGTTTTGACTTGCCTGCATTTTTAAATACATAGTGGTCAATTTAAAGTGTACATAAGCAACCGGAAGAGCAATTTAGTCCCTTAATGGCTGCCACGTTATGGCTGTGGAAACGATGCTATGGGGCATATTTACAATTAAATACTCTTAAATAGTCGACATAAACGACACCCATATGACCATGCTTCAGGCTCTAGGCTATGTTTATATGACTATTTATGACTTTGGCTTTACAATGGACATCATTGATGGGGATAAAAAAATCCACCCATATTTTCATAGCTGTATTGTTTCTCTCCACAGACCTGAAGAAGTCATTTGAGCAGGAGCCCCTCGGCAAGGAGGTGTCCCTGGAACAGGAAGTGCTGTTGCAGTGTCGCCCACCGGAGGGCATACCGTCAGCAGAGGTACATGCTATTTTGTATGCTTATGACTAATCAATACAAAATACAAATTTTACCAAAATTATTTAATCTTTTATTGAACCCCTATAAAATTAGGTGAAGTTAGTTAGCCTGTTGTTTACTATTGCAGTCATTCAGAAGCAATTGACCTTGTATAGCCTACAGATTGTAATTAGTCCTCATGTGAGCTGTGTAGCATTGACATTTCAGCTAACATGCTAGCAACAGCATGGTATTTTTTGATGGCTAATACAAGTACAGTACAATGCTTACCTTGTAGCAGATCTTAATTTTTCATGTGTTTTAAAGTCTATGCAAACACAGCCAGAGCACTCTGGATTTTTTTACATTTGGTTTTGGGACCAACCTAGCTAACAATAGCACAGCCTCATTTTACAGCTAATACAAGTGCATTGATTTTGAGGGGGATTCAAATGGCAGTGCTGAAGGCTTTATCCAGAGCACCCTGCATTTATGTGGCTCAGCTTTGGATCCAACCAAAATCAAACAAAAGCAGAGCTTTATTTCCTGGTTTACTTCAGCACATTGCTAACTTTGGAATCAACATCACTGGTGATTTCTGAGGAATTGAAATTGAAATAACAATGCAGATGGCCCAATGGCTTGACAGTCTGCAGAATATCCGGCATACATCTGGGTGAGTTTTGGCAACAACTTGGCTAGCGGTGGAAAAGCATTATTTTACATCTGAAAGTGTTTTTCGAGGGATTTAAATGACTGTGCAGATCGATTGTAACTTTAATCTATACCTCCTGCCTGTTTCTGGGTTAGTTTTAAAAATCTCCTGAGCTGACATTGTGTTCGTGGTACACGACTTACCTTAGAGCAGACAAACGTAGGCATTTTTTTATTTATTTATGTATTTATTATTTTTAAGGGATTCAAATAACCATGGGGATGGCCTTATAGCTTTATCCAGAGCATCTAGCTTTTAACTGGGTTGGTTTTGCAAACAACCTAGCTAACGACTGCAGAGCGTTATTTTATAGCTAACAGTGATTGATTTTGTGTCAGGGCAACTTTATTCCTAACTTCCATCATTTTGTCACGTATTGTTAACATTCTAAAATGCATCCAAATGTTTTCAAATGAGTGGACGAATTCCATGAAGCAGCGCCGTAGTCTATTCTGTGCTGTGTTTTGATCGGCTTTTCTCTGCTTCAGGGCTACGTAATGCAATCATGGTAAATAAACCCATTGAAGTGAAATGTTTTAAAATCCACCACCAGTGATGAGCATCACTGCAAAAGTCAGAATTTGTTCCCAGAGTGACTTTGGCTTGAAAGTGTGTTGTGACAATACGTCAGTGATGCAAAGATGAGAAGACTAAAGTTAGATTTAAATGTCCCCTGAGAGCCAATTTAAGTTGCTGGCAAAGGTTTCTCTGCAACTCCAGACCTGGAGTGTGTGTGTGTTATTTGACTTTAGGTGAAACATAGAGACATATTTCTTTTAAACTGTAGAGACAAACTCGATGCCTAATCAAACTAAATTCAAGATTTTAAGAAATCGCGACTTCCCTATAAACGTCATGGAATCAAGTCAAAGCTATGATGTCATGCTCTAACGACTAATTCTCGCATAGTATTTGCTTGTTCAGCCTAAACCACAATTTGTTGTATGTTGGACCTACTTTTCCTCAGAAGAAAGAAGGGAAGTACACTTATTTCTAACAAATGTCAATTTGTACAATCTTAGAAAAATCTAATCTGAGAGGTTTCCATGTGTATTGTACTGCACCTTCAGGAGAAACCAGCTCCACTAGACATACTTATCTATTTACATTACTTATTGATCAAGTCAAGGCCATCATTGGTAGCATTGATAAGGAGCGTGGACATGATGAGGTCATGGCTTCTCGGCATTCAAGCAGTGTTATCGCCGCCTCGCAATGCTTATTAACATGTGATGTTATTGGACGACTCAGCACAGTGTGTTCGTGTTTGCCTCACAGTCAGGCGACCGAAGTTACAAACTTCTTCACTCTCTGGTTTCCTTTCACAATAGATTCATTGAAGACTCTCAATTGTTGCATGGATGTGGGTGTGAGTGTGTTTGTCTTTATGTTCCCTGCACTTGCCCGGCAGTCAGTCCAGAGTGTACCCTGCTTCTCACCTTACCCTAACACACTCTAATAAGGCCTGTCTTCCTCTTCCAACACATTTGATTGAAATGATCAGCTCATCAGCAAGCTCGGAGAAGCCTGATAACGATCCCGATCATTTGAGTCAGCTGGCTTGGAGGAGGCAGACATGCAGGATAGGAACCCTCAAGGACCGAGGTTGGACACCCGTGCTGTACACTGAAAAAAGATTATTTGCAGACTGTGTGTATGCAACCACTTGACAAAATGCAATTGAGTAAACTCAACATGGCATATTTGTTTTAGTGTAGAATATGGATGGATAGATAAAATCCATCAACTGTAACATCAATGTTTGCTGTAGAATTTTTTTTTAATTAATGTATTTGTTTGTCACGCTCATGTAAAATGTAAAATGAAAGACTGTGGAAAAAAATATGCAGTGAACCCCTAACATATTTGCAGTTTGGCTTTCACAAATTCTGCTATCTTCAGCGTTGTATCCCGTTTTATGGCATCTTGGTGCCAAGAAACTATGTTGAAGTAAGCTGAAGAGCTTCATTTGGACCAAAGTATTGATTTACCACCATTTTGTGGCATGAGTAGGCAATTATTTTTTAGGGTAGTATCAGTTTACATGCAAATTGGGCCTTATCCCTCGCCTTTCACAAATGGGGAGCACTATAAAGTGTGTGTGTGTGTGTGTGTGTGTGTGTGTGTGTGTGTGTGTGTGTGTGTGTGTGTGTGTGTGTGTGTGTGTGTGTGTGTGTGTGTGTGCAGTGAAATAGCACATCAGTGCACAGCTGCACACACACACACACACACACACACACACACACACACACACACACACACACACACACACACACACACACACACACACACACACACACACACACACACTACAAAGACTATTGGTTGACATGCTTGCATTACCTTGTGTACCGAATGGTGTGGCAGGCTACTGTATTCCCCAGACACACACACACACACACACGCATCCATACATAGAGATTCAAAAAGCTGTTCTGTGATTGTGTTCAATTTGCTCCCTTTCTGCTGTCATAATGGGATCTTGGAGCAAATGGATTGCTCTGTCTGGCGTCCACTGAAGCTGATGAGATGGATACGAGTCTCAAACCCGCTCATGACCTCTGCTTCAATCCACTATCTCTCCTCATTTTTATTTTTAGGGCCCAAGCATAAGGCGGTGCAAAGGCCCTCTGGAAATTGATGGTTTATAAGTGAAGGGGGGGAACAATGCTCGAGAAGTCTCAAAATTTGGCGAGCATTTCAGTCTTGGTGAGAATGCGTGTATTTTAGGGGTCCTGAACACAAACCCTAAAAGTCTCCCAATGGCGTCACTTCCACACCAGTTCCACCAATCCACATGAAAATTGGGAGGCGTGCTCTATCATAAAAGTACTCTCAAAAGTCTCAAGAAGCCATATCCGAAATTTAACAGGCTATTTTGGTCAAACGTTTGCAAGTAAGTGAAAGTGCAACTTAAAGCTTTTTGAGCACCCACCGTATGTATGTATGTTTTTTCCCCTCTCCCCACAGAAGCACAAAGTGCGAATCCATTGAAGATTAGGAAAGTCGACAATAGTCCCAAAATACCAGTTTCATCGATTATTATGAAATTGTTGTGGACATGACGCTCGTAACAGTGTGCGCGTAAAAGGAGACAAACCTGAAATTGTAAAATCAGTTGACATTTTAGTCAAAAATGAGCACCAATTGGAAGCAGATGCCTTCGACATCAGGGCAATGAGACATCCTCAAGATGTATTCATTTTTTTACATGACCATTTAATGTGGGCGGAGTGTAGCATCAACACTTGTTGATCATGTCAGGATTCACCATGAAAAAGGAACGTTTGAAAATGACAGCTCTTGTGCAACACTTGTTAAAAAAACGAAAAGAAAAAGATATTCTAAAAATAGCGGCAGAGCTGCTCAGCCCCGCTTGATGGGGCTGCTGTAAAACTGTCAATGTGATGGGGTCGGCGCCCTGATAGGCGATACCCGTGTCGAAATGTGGCCAGCTGGCACCATCATCAAAGCCTCCGCTTCTTCCACGCGCACATATGTTTACCTTCAATTTTACACATTACCTCCACATGTGTGAGGACGTCCCCCGCACATTTAGAAGGTTTTATGTAAGCATAACAATTGGTCCACTCAGAGACGGGATTAGCTCCTGGTAACTGTAACCGCAAGACAAGTGGCCACATTGCAGCCTAGGATTAGGCTCAAGATGGTTTTAAGAAAAAAATAAAATAAAATCAGGTTTCACATCAGTAGGGAGTCTTTGGCAAGTTCTTTTTTTTTCTTCTTCATTTTTTTAAAGATAACTAAAAATGGCAAAAACAATTACCCCCCCAAAAATTCTTATTGAGATTTTTTTGTGGGTCTATTCATGATGGACATGTCTACCAAAATTCATGTCGCTAAGTGATTCTGTTTTTTTTTTTTTTTCTTAGCCAATTGCATCATAGCAGCGCTGATCGATGCTCTGACAGCTTTATCGCTCGGCATCCGAAGCTCCCGGGAGACGGCACACGTTCAAGCGTGGGGGTTGAGATCCTTCAGAAACAAAAGTAAATCTCTTTAGGCCGCGCACAAAAATCCTTTTTAAAGCTGATGGTTAAAAAGCTCCCAGAATCAGCCAGGGAGGGTTCAGGAGTTCAACGGGAACGACTTTATAGAGGATTGGCAACAAGTGCCAAGCGGTCTCTCCGCTGTTGTTGTTTTGTTTGATTTGACTTTTTATTTATTTATGAGGCACTTTTTTCACACTGCGGGTATTCAAAAGCAAGATGAAGGACAGATCACAGGGATGTTTTTTGAGACACATTTAAGCAGAGTTGGCAAAAGTGCTATCCTTCAGTCGAAGTGCCGCTTCTTGGTATGGGAAAGAAAGACGTCCATTTCACCTCCTTTACTTAAGTAAACATTTTTTTAAAGTGCAGACTGTAAAATGTATTGACAGGGATTTAAATTTTTTTAATTTTACTGGCCAACCTGAAAAATCTACTGAAGTATGGCAATGTATTTGTACTTTACTTCTTACCACTTCATTTAACTTTGTTGAAGTCCCAATAGTTTATCATTCTATGATGAGGTAAGAGGGTATTTCAGGCATTGTGAATAATATTTGCAAGTCTAGACATCAGCAAAATTACACACGTCAGCTTCCCCTGTCGCTGAACCTGTGCTGTCGTATTTATAGTCCATAGTCTCCACTTAGCTGCTGTGGCTCTTAGTCTGCTGTCAGTTCAACTCCATAGTTTTACACACACACGTCCAAATATTTTTGTCTTCGCTTTGCTGCAACTGCAGCAGGAGACTCTCCTTCTCCGCCATTGTTGTTGTTTGTGAGCAGTAGCATCTTGTTCTTCCTGATGTATTCCAAGTGTGTTTTTTCACCATTTTCTGCGGTGCCAAAATGTTACGTAGAAAACTGCAAGCCACACACACACGGAGAAAAACTCAACATTTTAGAACACATGCTAATGTTAGCGTACCCTGTTGTGCTCAAGTGAACTAAAATAAAATCGATAAATACCCCTTCATTCTCCTACCTACACTAATGTTAATTGGCATGCCGCTCTCAAACCGATTCATATAATGGTGCTTTTTTTTTTTTTGGAACCCTTTTAAAGAGAACAACTCAATTTGATTGTTGTTCTATTTTCACTTCCTGTAATGGACAAGCCCAATACTTTTGTCCTGCTCGCCTACAAGCGACATTGATTCGAAGGCTGCAGAGGGTTGCCCCAGTGTGACACATTTTAACTCGCAACTCAAAGAGCAACAGTGCCCCCATAGGTCTTGCTCCGAGCCCAGTGGACTACACATAGCAAGTGTCTGTGTGTGTGTGAGTGACTGGCCCAGCTGCAGGGAAATAAACACATCAGTGTGTGGTGACAGGCCTTTCCATGTGTCTAACCTTCACACACATACACACACACACACACGCAGTGTCAGACGGTAACTGGATAGGCGTCTGGAGCCGGGTCAAGTCGCTGTCACATTCTTACCCACTCCATCCTCACCCGAAATTAGCTCCCTTGAATAATGGCTTTTGATCAACCTCCACTCGACCTTATCTGTTGCACTCTAATCCTTCACTTGATAATTATGGACTCCACATCAGTTGAACGTACAACACCGAGCAGGATGACGCGGATCGAGACGACCGTCACCTGTGGCAACCCGTAGTCTATCACGGGGGAAAACCTGTCTGTCATTCGGCGGGATTTGTCGGGGTTTGTCCATTTCACCTCCTTTACTTAAGTAAACATTTTTTAAAAGTGCAGACTGTAAAATGTATTGACAGGGATTTAAAAAAATTTAATTTTACTGGCCAACCTGAAAAATCTACTGAAGTATGGCAATGTATTTGTACTTTACTTCTTACCACTTCATTCAACTTTGTTGTAGTCCCAATAGTTTATCATTCTATGATGAGGTAAGAGGGTATTTCAGGCATTGTGAATAATATTTGCAAGTCTAGACATCAGCAAAATTATACACGTCAGCTTCCCCTGTCGCTGAACCTGTGCTGTCGTATTTATAGTCCATAGTCTCCACTTAGCTGCTGTGGCTCTTAGTCTGCTGTCAGTTCAACTCCATAGTTTTACACACACACGTCCAAATATTTTTGTCTTCGCTTTGCTGCAACTGCAGCAGGAGACTCTCCTTCTCCGCCATTGTTGTTGTTTGTGAGCAGTAGCATCTTGTTCTTCCTGATGTATTCCAAGTGTGTCTTTCACCATTTTCTGTGGTGCCAAAATGTTACGTAGAAAACTGCAAGCCACACACACACGGAGAAAAACTCAACATTTTAGAACACATGCTAATGTTAGCATACCCTGTTGTGCTCAAGTGAACTAAAATAAAATCGATAAATACCCCTTCATTCTCCTACCTACACTAATGTTAATTGGCATGCCGCTCTCAAACCGATTCATATAATGGTGCTTTTTTTTTTTGGAACCCTTTTAAAGAGAACAACTCAATTTGATTGTTGTTCTATTTTCACTTCCTGTAATGGACAAGCCCAATACTTTTGTCCTGCTCGCCTACAAGCGACATTGATTCGAAGGCTGCAGAGGGTTGCCCCAGTGTGACACATTTTAACTCGCAACTCAAAGAGCAACAGTGCCCCCATAGGTCTTGCTCCGAGCCCAGTGGACTACACATAGCAAGTGTCTGTGTGTGTGTGAGTGACTGGCCCAGCTGCAGGAAATAAACACATCAGTGTGTGGTGACAGGCCTTTCCATGTGTCTAACCTTCACACACATACACACACACACACACGCAGTGTCAGACGGTAACTGGATAGGCGTCTGGAGCCGGGTCAAGTCGCTGTCACATTCTTACCCACTCCATCCTCACCCGAAATTAGCTCCCTTGAATAATGGCTTTTGATCAACCTCCACTCGACCTTATCTGTTGCACTCTAATCCTTCACTTGATAATTATGGACTCCACATCAGTTGAACGTACAACACCGAGCAGGATGACGCGGATCGAGACGACCGTCACCTGTGGCAACCCGTAGTCTATCACGGGGGAAAACCTGTCTGTCGTTCGGCGGGATTTGTCGGGGTTTTAAGTGTCCTTGAGCAACGCACAACAAGTGCGGTGCAGTTCATCCATCTGCAGCTCTCAAGGCCGATTTGCTGTAGCTGAGGCAGCGTGGGAGTTAGAAGGAAAAAAGCAACAAAAAAAAAAAGCAATCAACACAAAGAAAGTGCAATGACCATAACATTAGGTACCACCAAATAATTGGATTAGAAAAATACTGTAACAAGAACAATATTGATTGGATGCTGCAAACCAACCAGTGAGTAATAACATCATGCAATTCCACCTCCCTAAGATGCTTCCCTTTTCCCCCATGATGAAAAAAAATAAATTAATCACACGCACTTATAAATCATCATCTTGTAGTCTATTTTTCACTTAGCAAGCGTCAATTTAGCTAGTTTATGCCGTCATACCACTCGTCAATTTATTCTGTTAGAGATTGGATCACTATTTGCAAAATACAAGCTGCAATTCAAGTACTACCTGAGTACCCGGAGAAATCCCACGCAACCAAGGCGAGAATATGCAAACTCCACCGGGAAGGCCGGAGCTGGAATCGAACCCGTTACCTCAGCACTGTGAGGTTGACGCGCTAACCAGTCGACCACCGAGCCGCCCCCATCACTCATTCATATTTATTTTGGTAATTCCAACCTAGAGCTAAATTTCTAAATCTGATGTGGTGATCATGTGGCTCACTATTTGGCAAGTTTGTGCCACGACTACACTCGCCATTGTCTTCTATTAAGCGTTGATATCATTATTTGTCAAGTACAAGCCACCGCATTAACACCAGTCAGTCATTTCTGTCAATTAACTCACTATTTGGCAAGCTCCTGCCACCGCAGCAACACTCAACATCAACCGATGCCTCATTATTTAGCAGGTGCAGCACACTGTACTACTAGTCACTCCATTCTGTCACATAATGGCTCACTATATGGCAAGTTCTAGCCACTACTCAGTATAAGAGTGTCCTGGTCCACCTGAGTGTTGGTGTGAAGGATTTCCTGGAAATAAAACAATTTATGTGAGGCCCCCATCCCCCCCAAATAGATCCTTACCTTAATCCTCTTTTAGGAAGCGTAGTAAGCCCTCCGCACTCGGATTCTACCTCCAGCCCCCCTACAACCTCTGTCAGAAATCATCACCGTAATCCGCAGATTAGTCGGCAATCTCTTATTCATTCCCCACGCTGCCTGCTTGATTTACAGATACAGTGTTAGGATTATTAAAAAAAGAGAAAAAAAACAATGTATCGATGCAGCAGAGCAATTTACAAATGGGAGGAAGCGCGGCTTTTTCGGGGGTTATTGTTTGCGAGGGAATGTACTGTCATCTGGACTCAGGCCATGTTGGAGACGGATTAGGATCATTATCTAATGGTGTGTGTGCACAAAAGTGGACAAGCACATGCACACACACGTTCCCACTCACTGGGCATCTCATCATTTGGCAAGTCTAAGCTTCTGCAACACAAATTTATTCCGGTTAGTGTTGGCTTGCTGTCTATTCAGTATATATGGCGACCCACTAAAATACTGGTACAGTGAACACCCGTTATTCATTGTCTCACTATTTGGAAAGTTCGTGCCACTTGCAACACTACTAAATCTCGTTTCTTTCACCACTGCCTGACTATTTGGCAATCTTAAACTGCAACACAAATTTTCATTGATGTCTCACTATTTGCCGAGTTCAAACAATTCATTCTGTTAAATGTTGGCTCAGTATTTGGCAAGTTCAACCCACTGTAACACCAGTTAATCTATTCTGTTATGCTTTTGCTCACCATTTGGCAAGTCTGACACATTTTATACTGGTCACTCCATTCAATTAACTGTTGGCTCACTATTTGCTGGGTTACAGATAATGAGGCAGAAGTCGATTTATTCTGTCAAATGCAAGTTCACGCTACCGCTGTAACAGTTGTCAATTTATTTTAAGTGCTGGCTCACTATTTGTCAAATTGAACCTTACTGCTACACTGCTCACACAACGTCCCCCTCACTTGACACTTAATTAAGTACATCTGCATGTACAGTGCTACAGAATGAGATCCAATGTTTTTTTTGTTTGTTTGTTTTCTTTCCCCCTAGGCTCCTAAAAGCACCACAGAAGCCACATGTTTATTTTGGCCTTTTTTGGCTATTTTAATCGGTCGCTAACTGGAAATGTGCACTTGAACTAGCAATTAAGATGTCAAAAGACAGAAGTCTCATGGCACTTTGTTTTTGTTTTGTGATTGGTGACCTATTATTTTCTCTGCTGAGAATGAAACACGATTACAAGCCACTGATCACTTAATTGTACTTCTCTTTTTTTAGTTTGGCTTGAGATGAAAATGTATTTTGTGCTCTGTATTTGGCAAGCCCAAACCACCACTGACATCTGTCAATCCATACTAATCAGTGTTGTGTCTCATTATTTGGCAAGTCAAAGCTACTATGCCATGCTTGTCAACGTACTGTTGGTTGTGAACTAGTGATTCATTGTTTACAACTCAGTCTAGTCCCTGAAGCTGGTTGGTTATTTATTTGACAAGATCAAACCAATTCAACACCAGACAATTTATGTTACACGTAAGATCGCACTTTGGCAAGCCACCACTGCTACACTTTTCAGTGTATTCTGTTCATTTAGCGCTTCACTATTTGTTAAGTTCGACCCATTGTTTAACTTGTCACTCTTCTCTTAAACATTGGCCGGCTATTTTTAAGTTATTCTATTACACATTAACTCACCATTTGGCAAGGTCATTGCATTCAACATCAGTAATTCCTGAATGGCAAATGCCATGACAAAGTCATGCAAAGGACAACAGGAAAAAAAAACCCAAAAAACAAAGTGTGAATCTTTTCAGTCCTCTTTTGCGCATCTCCAATGCCCCTGACCCGGTATTGCTTGCACCCCTGCGCTTTTATTTTGTCTTTGTCACTTTCCGTATCTGTCTTCCCGCGGCCTCCTCGCCGCCCCATTTGACACTTTTCTTTCCCGAGACAAATGTGGGGATTGACGAGCGACATGACAGTGTCGGCGGCGCGGCATTGTCAAAGCGGCTGTACCCGCGCTGCCCTCGGCGGTCCTGACAGCATTGTCACGGATGAATGAACAGTGTGTTGTGACACATGCTGCGACGCTGTCACACACAAGACTTCCACGTCGACTTTTAAAGTTGTTGCCGTGGTTAGGATGAAGAAGTTGGGTGCGTCAATGGAGGGTGGACAACGTATTTGACCTATTCCATGGTAATATATCTGTGTCTAAACCGGTCCGTCTATCTTATTATCTTCTGCCACTGCAGTCAAACTATAATTTTTTATCAATGTCTCACTATTTGGCAAGTTCAAGTCACCACCGCAACACTAGTCGATGCGTGCTAGTCATTGATCGTTTTACTTTTTGACAAGGTTAGGCCTCTGGGACACTAATTAATCTAGTTTACTGTCTTAGTCATTAGCTCACTATTTGGCGACTTCATGCCATTGCAACACGAGTCAGTCGATGTGTTTAATAGTGAGGCAGCCGTGCGGATGACAGTAAGTCTGTGACATGTCGATGCGTGCTCTGCATGGGCGAAAAATGAACGTCACACTGTGGAGCAGTCAGCATCTTTTCCGGAGGAGCAATTGAGCCCGTAGACATTCAGTGACACGCTGATTAAATTGATATTAATTAAAGTTAGGACTTGATAAGCAAGCGGTATTATCAGTACAATCTGCATATTTTTTTTAATGCGATAGGATGAACTGAATATTATCAAATGATGCTTGTTCCGAGAAGCTAAGCTAATTATATGAGCCACTCTTACTGTGACACAATCCAAATCCATTCAAGACCTGTTTGTTGAAAAATCCCATATGCTGACTTCTTTTTGCTGAGCTATGTTAACTACAAGAACACTGCTTACACCCGCCGATGATTGTAGTGAAACATTAGCTGATCAAACACTGCCAAGAAGTCGCCCCCGGCGCTCTGGATGTGTTGATGATTTCAAAAACTCTCTTCGTCTTTTAAAGGTAGAAAGAAGGCTGCGGGCCAAGCCGGTGTGACCTCGCAGAGACTGATGTACAGCATTTCGTGATAAATTCTCCTTTTATACTAAAAAGGAAGCATGGAGAAAATGAAACATGTGCCTCAGGGTGCCTTATTCAGCATTAAAAACTTGGGATTTAAAGCGGCGCAAAGGAATATTTGTTTTGGTTCCCCATCATTGTGATCTGTATACAAAGTTTATACAACCTCTGCACCCAGCTCTTGACAAACACGTTAGAACTGGTTCGAATACACTTTGAATTCTGGTTGGTCTACCGATTTTGTACTGTAGTACCTTGGCTGAAGGTGCTGTAATGCCCTTGCATGTGGGCAAGGAGAGCCACTGTCCTCTATGCATTTTGGGGACGTTTATTGAACGGGACAAGCCATCAAATATGCAATAAAAACACGAGCTGGCCAACACGAGCAGAGATGTCCTCGCTGGTCCAATGATGTTTTAATGTGCTAAAAATGTGTGTCCATGGCAACAAATAAATTTCCCCTTGGTAGTCGTCCCCATGACTTTGAAGCTTTTAAAATTAATTCCTTATCAATGTTTAACGTAAAGTCCTTGAATTTAAACAGAGCATGTATTGGTCTTTGGTGAAGCAGCATGTGGCTCACTTTCCATGGTTGCTCTTGAACATTCTCTTTTAAGTCCCTGTAAACAACAAGGTGTACACTAGAAAGAGAATCATCCAACCCAGTTAATATAGTCAGTAATAATGATATGATTATTAATTTGAGGAGGGGGTGGGGTTGTGGTTAATAACACGTATTTAGACCTGGGAAGTCAATTAAAAAGGATTATAGCAGTGGCCCCCAACCGACGCTGAGCCTCCTCATGCTTAATGATTATGGAGTGTCATCAGCACTCCTACGCTCCTGCACACTTGAATAACACGCACACACACACACACACACACACACACACACACACACACACACACACACACACAAGGTTGCCTTCTCATTCATAACGTAAGGAGTGTTGAAATAGTGTCATGTTTATCAAGTAACTCCTCAATCATTGATACGATCATTAACATATCGACATTCATTACTCAGTTGTTCAAGATTTAGCTGTTAATGCCAGTCATGCCAGTTAATTTGGTTCACTATTTTGCATGTTCAAGCAGCTGCCGCAAAACCGATCAAGGTATGCTTTTATTTGGTTCCTCACTTTTTGGCAAGTTCAACTCATCACCCCAACACTAGTCAATGGATTCTAATGAAAGACAATTGACTAGTGAATCTATTCTATTAGTCATTGGCTCACGCGTTGGCAAGTTCAAGCACTATCTCAGCACTACTTAATGGATTCTATGAAACAATACCTCACAAAGTGAACGTATTTTATTAGTTGGTGGCTCAAATCACCTCCGCAACACTAGTCAATGCTTGCTTCAACAATACTTCAACAATAAATATAGTTGGTGGGTCACTTTTTGTCACGTTCAAGCCACCACCGCAACTCTAGTAAATGCTTGCTTGAACAGTACTTTACCAGTCAGTCTTTTCTCTTAGTCAGTGGTTCACTATTTGGCAACTCAACTGTATTAAAGAGCACTTTAAAACAACCACCACTGGATACAAAGTGGTTTTACTTTCGCCAGCTGCCTAAGATGAAAGAAGTTAGATTTGTCAATTTGACGGTCCAATTTATATCACTGTCAAGTTTAAGACCCACGTCTGAGACTGTTAAGGAGCCGGAGGTCCGACGTCCGCAAAATGGGATGTACAAGGACCACTTGGACCAAACACCATCAAGAAATTCAGTGCCATCCAGCTCTTGATTTCCGCTAGACAGGATAAAAGTGGCAAGTTCAAACCACCACCGCAACACTAGTCAATGCTTGGTTTAACAATACTTTACCAGCGAATCTACTCTATGAGTCTGTGGTTCACTATTTGGCAAGTTCAAGTCACCACCGCAACGCTAGTCTATGCACGCTTAAGCGATACTAGTGTAGCCATTCGTTTTTGATTCGCTTGGCAAATTCAGAAAAATAAAGTGAGAGGAGAAGAGCAGAGCTGATGGCACACCAGAAAAGGAAGTTGTTCATCTCAAAAGGAGGTCACATACACACACGTGCACACACACACACACACACACCTGGGAGATTTAACACAGGTGCAGATGTTTCCCGGTGATCTATTGGACTCATCCTCTCATGTCAACATTCAAGAGTAAAGAGAGCGAGCGTGAGCAAGGGGAGACAGAGATGGATGGCGACCAATCTTAAGAGAAGGTCGGCGGCGAAAAAAAGAACTATTCCCACAGCAACCGGCGACGAGCGAGAGAGCCTTAGTGAGGAGGTGATTATGGAGGAGGAGGCGAGGAGCAGATTATGTGCGGGTGATCCATTAAGGCACGGCAGACAATGTCAACATGTCGAGTGGAAGGAAGGAAGGAAAGAAAGAGAGGAATGAATGAAAGGGATAAATGAATGTTGGGAGAAGCAGTATTTCCATAGAATCTGCTCAATTAGGGGAAAAGGATGGAGGTTGCTGAGCGAGGAGAAAAGGTGTGCGCGTGCATGTGGAGCGATGGCGGTGTAATCCATTCTAAAATAAGAAGGGGGGGTTATCTGTCCGCTCCTCATGTTATCTCCTCTCCTCTCCTTCTTTCCTTGAGCTGACTCATCTTTTTCCTCCCAGTGTCTTGTTCTTTCCTTCCCTGCTTTTCCCTTTTCTCCTCAGTTCTTCTTCTGTCATTCTTCCCTTTTCCACTTTTGTCTTTTCCTCCCTCCGTTCTCCTGCCCTGACATCGTTCCTCCTCCTCCACTTCCCCTTCTCTTCCCATTTCCGCCTTCATTCGC
The DNA here is from genome assembly GCA_026261675.1 of Hippocampus mohnikei. NCBI lineage: Eukaryota > Metazoa > Chordata > Actinopteri > Syngnathiformes > Syngnathidae > Hippocampus > Hippocampus mohnikei. The sequence continues at coordinate 6,746,544 of JAKGUB010000348.1, forward strand.
ATCGCACCTCGTCTACTGTTTTCTCCACTGCCGTATTTCCTCCCCTTGTCTCCTCTTTCCTTGTCTCCTCTTTCCTCTTTTGTTTGCTCCCATCCCTTTTTTGGTCAGTCTTAGCATCTCTTCTTCTCCTCTCCTGTCCCAATTTCTGCGACTTTTTTCTTTCCTTATGTTGTCTTTCCTCACCCCTCGTTTGTCTTTCCTACTCCCTTCTCTTCTCCTTTCCTTTCCCCTTTGCTATTTCTTCTCACTCTTCTCCGCACCGAGTCTTTCCTATCACCTCCCCATTCCTCTCTTAATCCTTTTTTTTCTTGCCCTCCTTATGATTTATTCTCCCCTTTCTCTGCTCTTTCCTCTCCTCACTCCTCTCCGTACCTCCTCTTTCCTCTCTTATTCCTTTCCTTTCTTCCACTCCGCTCACTATTTCCTCTCCTCTCTCCTCTATTTCCTCCCTGCACCTCCTCTTTTCTCCCCTCTCCTTTCCATTTCTCACCCCTCCCATTTCATATCGTCTCCTCCCGTTTCCTCTCCTTCCCTCCTCTTTCCTTTCATCTCCCCTATCTTCACCCTCATCTCCGCATTGTTTTATTCTTTTCTTACATCTCCTCATGCTTCCAATCTTTTCTTCCCATTCCCCGCCCCTCCACCCCCGTTCCCTCTCTCATTTATCTCTGCTCCTCTCCTCTCACTATTTACTCTCCTGGCACTTTTTTTTTCTCTCGACCGCCTGTCTGCCATCTTCTTCCTCATGGGTGCACTCGGCGACATAGGTTCTGCCTTTTGTGCCTCGCTCAAAACAAAATGCACTGTTTCGGCTCGTTTACAGTCGCAAAGTCAGTGTTGCTCGTGTAAAATGATGTATTGCACGTGTGAAAATGTGTACGTGTGTGTGTGTGTGTGCGCGCACGCCATACATCTTTCATGGGCGGTGCACCGGCTGGGTTATAAATAGGTCTCTAAAGGCACGTCCCAGTCCAGGCGGTTGTCCTCATGTGTCCTAGTTCTGTCGGCGGCGGGACACCTTGGAGAGCACTGGCACTATTTGTTCACTTTGGGAATTGTTTTCTCTTCCTTATCCCTTCGTATTTCCCCTTGATATGTTTTTTATTTATTTATTTATTTGATTCCCGCTTGAGAGGCTCTTTACAGGACAATATGCGCACACCTGTGGGAATTGTGCCCCCTGTCCCTTTTTATGCTTTATTGCGTTATTGAAAATATATGGGGATCCAATCTATAGTAGCGTCACACTTTTCAACCATTCTCGATTATCACTTTATTCTCAGGCAATTACGTTTTTTCTTAAATTCCAGTATTTTCTTTGTAATATTATACTTTTTTTTAAATGATGAATATATTGTCATATACACATCGTATATATATTTTTAATCTTTTACCACGTCAAGACTCTTCTCAGCCTCTAACTTTGTGCGGTGGTGTCATTTTTTTCTTCTTCTGAGTGTGGCCCTAATAATGCTCATGTGCAATAGACATCAGCAGTAGTCGCTATGGCAACCCAGTAATGTCAGCGTACTTTAATTGGATCTTCATGTCACTCGCGCAGATCTCATTAATTAAGCTGTCAGCGCTCCCCAGAAATCCCACCGTGTCGCTCTCACCTAACCTGCGTTGCGTTGTTGCAGCGCCGGTCCATTTGGAGCGTGTCGCCAGGGCAGCGGGACGGTCCAAAATCCCCCCCAAGAGACACCATGGCACATATGGCCAATTAAAATGGACGTCAAATGGCACATGCTCACTTCATTAAAGACACCTGGGCTGCTGCTGTCATTAGCTTAATGTTGCTTTAAATGTAGCCCCGGGTATCCATCATATTTTACATCTCCAAGTCTGCTAATTTAGATACCTGACTTTCACCTGCTCATGTTAAACCGCATTCGGTTCACTGCAAGTATACTTCCTAAGTCAAGGCACTTTTATCTCAAGTCACTACTGTATCGGACAGGGAGTTCGAGTGTTTTTCTATTTCGATCCATCCATCTTCTGATTCCAGGGTACCCAGTGAAAACCCATGCAGGCATGGGGAGAACATGCAAACTCCACACAGGGAGGCCGGGGCCGGAATTGAACCCTACACTGCAAGGTTGATACGTTAACCACTGGACCCATCGGGCCACCAGCTAGTTGTATCCATAAACCACATATTAAATTAAATTTTTTAAAAAGCACAATTTGTCGATGTTGCTTTTCACTAGACGATGTACTGTCGCTTCCAAATTTCAAGAGAAATCAAATGCGAAAAATGAGAGCCTGGGCGATGAACTTTGTGTTATTTTTTGCAAACACACACACACACACACACATATGCACGTTAGCTGAATTCATGTGTGCCATTGGATTAAATTTCTATTAGTTTTCCCCGATTGAGTTTGAAGAGTGTTGATTAGGCAGTAATGGCCTTTGTTAGCTCGCTAATGAAGGGCTTGATTACTATTCTACTTAGTGCCGCACATCGGGATATGGCTGATGTGTTTGCTTAGCATCTGTTGGCGATAACACACAGACACACGCAATTGTCTTTTTATTCGCTGAGGAGGAGTGACGCAAGTGGGGGCGAAAGACGGATGGTGTTGGCTTGCCAGCGCTCATCTCTCACTCCCCTCCCTAGTTCTGTCTTTTTCACTCCTCACATCCTCTCAAACAACTTTGCTCTGTCCGTCGTGTTTTCTGAAGACCTCCATCAGCTTCCGAGACGGTTTCTAACCCCTCGCGCTTTCTCCTCTCTCCTTTAGTGCTCGCTTGTTTCTTTTCCTGATGACTGGACTTTGGTGTGTGTGTGTTACCACGCCCACCTCACAGTGCAGCGTTCGATCCCGGCTCAAGCCTTCCTGTGTGGAGTTTGCATGTTCTCCCCGTGCCTGTGTGGGTTTTCTCCGGGTACTCGGGTTTCTCCCCACTTTCCAAAAACATGCATGGCAGGCTAATGGAACACTCTAAATTGCTCCTAGGTGTGATTGTGAGCGCAAATGGTTGTTGGTCTTTGTGTGGCCTGCAATTGGCTGGCAACCAGTTCTGGGTGTACCCCGCCTACTCCCCAAAGATAGTTGGGATGACACGCCTGCGACCCTTGTGAGGATAAATGGATTAGAAGATGGATGGATGGATAAGATTTGAAAACATGTCCGACAAACCATTAAAAAAACTTTTTGGGACTGTGGTAACTCTTTTTATACAAAAAGAAAATATGATTTACTTGTTAAAATTGGAATAAAATAATGATTTCCACTGGGAAGTCACAACTTCTTATTTTGCATCATTATTTTGGCTTTCCAAATAAAAGATAAGAAATACATGCTTTTCATTGGCCAATAACAACGTGTCCCGGTTGCCATAAAGCCACATATTAGCCAGGGAAGAACTCAAACAAACTTTCTTCAACCTAAAAAAAAAAACAATGCGGCTGTGGGCTAATTTGGAAATGTTTGCACGTATAAAAGTGAGTACTGCTCCTCCTGCTCTCTTACCTCCGTATCCCATGACTGGAGTGTCATTCCGGCATGAAATGAAGTGACAAATCTTCCTGGGTGGCTCGTTGAGATTATTGGAGCGCACCACGCCCGCTCAGTACCCGCTCCCCCGCACACACGTACGCGCTCACATACGCAGGCAAGGCTAATCACTGGCGGAGAGAGCTCTTTAAGCCACTCGGCTGTGGTCTTGCGGGGATGGAAATAATACAGCTAATCAAGGGGGATGATCCTCAGTATCAACACTTCGTTTTCAGTACAGTGCGATTTGCAGGTGGTAAAGAGTCTTGCATAAGCGCTCCTTTGTGTGTTTTCTCATTTTATCTCCACAATGCCACGTTTTAGCATCTGTTATAATCTGCCTTTTTTTTTTTTTTTTTTACTCTGCCATTTGTTTTGCCTTTGAAAGATTCACATGATGTTCCTCTTTCGCGACAGACTGTGATGTTCCCGCACGCAAAGCTTTTCGCCTTCCGGAACTTTTTTTTTTTTCTTTTGGTGGCTCTCCCCAGTGCAACAAACTATCTCTATATTGTGGCCTACTTTTATCCACGCCAAGCCTTTGTTCCGCCACCGCCGCTAAAAATGCAGGCAGATAGAAAGCGTCGTGAATTAAGTCTTTCCCTTTTGGCTCTGCCTTGATCTTACACAGCTGGAGATGGGACGTTTGTCCTTAGAGCAACAGAACCCCTGCGAACGTTTGAATGAATTGCACCAGTTTTCACGCAAAATGCAGTACAATTGTGAAACATACATACATAGAGTTATGCTATTAATTCCTCCGCACACCGGGTGACGCAGCCAATACCCAACGGTTCCGCGATGGTTTTACATGACTCGCCGGTCTACAAGCGAGCTTCAGCTGCTCAAGAGAACTCTTTACATTCACTTGCACATTTCTCCCAAAAAGAAGCGTTTGCAAGAAGCTGTTTATTTGGCGCTCCCAGTTGCAATTAACTGTAAAACCAAACCGCACAATTTCATCTAATGAAAGTCTGAGCTTAATACGACACAGACAGGCTAATGGAAATTAGCATAGTATTGAGCTCATTATAAACATGAGCACAACTGCTGCACACAGAACATGAGAGCATACAAAAATATTCACAGGCACCTATTTTCTCTTCCAGGAACTGGAGCTTTGAGGACCTTCTCTGCCTCTCCTCTTTGCTCTTATGCTAGTATGTCGACGTCAGTGTGACGTAGTACTCCACTGAAGGCGCGTTAGCCAAAGTTCGGACGTGCCTCTATACTTCAAAATCTCCAATTTCGCCAGGCGCTAACGATGAACCCTGATGTAGCAGCGGAATGCTTTCTACACCGGCTTGATTCAAGTTGATGACCGCGTTTCCTTTGAAAAGAATGTCGCGTGATTCCTTTTGTTTCAAAGAAAAGAAGACTAGACTCTTGTTGAACCATCAGCAAATCCCACATCAGTTGAAACCAAGGCCAAAGCTACATCTGGTGTGTGTGCGCGGGCAAGAGCATGTGTGCGTGTCGATCCTTGTATCAAAGGCCGCGGGTTGTGTTTGTGTGTCTCGTGTCTGGAGCTGTGCGCCTAAAGCGGGGAGACAGGTGATGTCGGGGCGAGAGTTAAAATAACAAACACGCCATCGCCCCCAAAGACTGACTTGATCCAATCAGCCCCTGTCTGTTGTCTGACACACACCACCACGCACAAACACGTATACACACACACACACACACACACACACACACACACACACACACACACACACACACACACACACACACACACACACACACACACATCGGTTGACACCAGCTGGGGCTAATGATGTGATGGCTGCCGTGGTATTGCCACCACATGGGGTCTGGTTGTCTGAGCCCAGACGAGCATCTATGGGTCCTGCATGCTAAAATGAAAAGCCGGCACTACAGCTGTGATAAAGCAGCAAAGATCTGCTTTTGTGTTGTTTTGCATCGCCGCGCGTCTGTTTCATTTTCACCGCAGACTCAGAAAGTGCTACAGTAAGCAAGTGTGAGAGCGGAAGGTTGCCGGGGTTAATTGGCATTGAAGTTCAAATTACTTTTTAAGTGCAGGAGGCATGTTTGTCCTCATTGATTTTGCTGACTGGGAGTCATTTATAAACGGCGTTTGCGGGGAGGGAAAAGAAGTCGGTGGTAATGGAGTAGATAGAATAGCTCAGCCACGTGCGTGAAGCTACGTGACAAAAGAATTGTTAGAGTGGGATGGATGGATGGATGGTGAACAGATGGACTGGATGATGGACAAAGACTGGCTGGGTTGGTCTTCATTGGATGGTGGATGGATGGCTTGGGACTAAAGATGGATGGTTGGATGGAGCGATGAAGGATGGTGGGTGAAGAGGGATCGGAATGAGGTCCAGTATCTTTGGAGGATGGCTGGAATTATAAATGGATGGATGGATGAAGTGTAAATAGGGCTGCACAAGATATCGAAAAAGTATCAACGTCGCAATATCGGCCAATGCAATATGCATATCGTAAAGGTATGCAACAAGTTTCTTCTGGAATAATGTCTTCCAATATCATGCAGCACTGATTGTAAATGGTATGTTGATGAAATGGATGCATGGATGGATGGGCAGATGGATGGATAGTGAATGGATTCTTTAGGTTCCTTTCAAGGTTCACAAACTTCAACTAATGTGACAGCTCATTTAGGTTTGCTCAGGGGTCACCAACGTGGTGCCCGTAGGCAGCCCCCAAGGTGCAGTTCGCAGCCCCTTTCTCAAAATAGCTCATAGTTGTGATTTTCTCGGAGTGTTGTAGAAATTATCATTTGAAAATGCACCTGATGATTGTGCGAAACCATTAGTATTGGTCAGTGTCTTAACATAAATGAAAATCAGTCATTTTTTATCACTTACTACTAACGGTATTGAAGCTAATTTGGGGATTTGTAGTTTCGGAAATGTGTATCGAATTGGTAGCCCTTCACATTAATCGGTATCCAAAAGGAAGCTCTCAGTTTTAAAACGGTTGGTGACCCCTGGGTTAGCCGATGTTCACCGCACTCCCTTGATTCTTGAACACATCTCGATATTTTGGGTCCGTCCAAAGAAACACTTTCCTTCCCATTTGTGCCGTACAGAGCCTGCATGTTCCATTTTCTTGATGTTGAGCATAACCTTTTGTTTTATATTAGAAAGCAAAAGGTCAAACAAGGAGCTTGCCGTCATCCAAAGAATCAAGCCGGTGGAGAGAGAAGCATCAAATTGCTCGAGAATAAGTACCGGCGCAATAACAGCGGCCTTGTTTTCCTCCCTTCGCCACATCTGAGATTTCCATTTCCTAACGTGACGCGAGAAGGAAATTAAACAATGGGAATGGAACAATGTTGCGGCAAACAGTTAGGCCTCCGCCATAAAGCTCGGACAGGCTGAATTTACGAGGGTTTGCCGCCGTAAATACTGCGCTCGGGAAATGTGATTAGGCTCATAAATACGATATTCCCTGCTGTCCTACCCTTCACCCGAGGAGCCTTGTAAAAGCATATGTTCAGGACACTTGCCTGCTTTTCGCTGTTGCCAGTCTTCTGTGTGGGATCTTTTAGATTTTTACATTTACAATCCATAAGAGTCCAGAATCAATACACAAACGTTAAAAGTATAAATGAAAGACATCATACTCACCAGAGATGATTTAATCGAATCATCTGTTCGGGTCGCTCAAGACATATTTTGCTCATTGAAGTTGACCGGAACAAATTTTGCCCTGAGCAACCAATCACAGGATGGAAAAATAATGATGTCATCAAGGGCCAGCGCTGATTGGTTAAAAATGAGTCCTACTCCGTTCGTGCCATCAAACCGTACGACTGATTCTGAAGCGCAGATTAGATTGACAACAAGGCTGAAATCGGATTGGACAAAAAAACAAAAAAGATACGTAAGTAGAAGCAGTTCAGATCAAAGAATGATTACAAAATTATGAGAATTCTAGGAATAAATGGATACAGTTTCATGGAACAAATTTTTCGTCATTGCGTGTTGCACATAGCAACGTGAAATTGGGCAGGCATGTCTATCATGACGAGAACAACAACAAAAATCTCAAGAACCCGTGCCCACAAAAACGCAGGAAGTCTGCTACTTTGGTTCTAAGCATACAATTTAGGGTTACTTGAGACATTTCCAGGTGTCTTTCAAAAACGGATTTGTTCTATACACCAAAAAACTCTCAAGACTCCATGGCTGAAAAGACAAAGGAAGCCTGCCATATTGGTTTGAAGCTGCCATTTTAGGGCCGGTCTTGCAAAAATGAGCCAGATTTGACATATCTGGAGCTTTTCTCATATACAGGGGCAACGCAAAATTTGAAGAAATGCCTTTTTTTCACTCAGCGTTGACGTTCACTCGATAACATATTTAACATTCCGCTGATCTTCTTTCTGGCAGGTGGAGTGGCTGAAGAACGAAGAGATCATCGACCCAGCGGAGGACAGAAACTTCTACATTACCATCGACCATAATCTGATCATCAAACAAGCGCGTCTTTCGGACACGGCTAACTACACCTGCGTGGCCAAGAACATCGTGGCCAAGAGACGCAGCACAACGGCCACCGTCATCGTTTACGGTAATCATCGGGATCATATGCTGCAATTGACCGCTTTTGAAATTCTTATCTTTCGGTAATGAATCACAGTAGGCCATAATCGAATCCCAATATTTTGGGCTTCTTTTTTGGCGGCATGGCAGCTGTGCCTAGCAACAAATCAAGTCACAATATTGACTTGCCGAGCACCCGCGCCAGCTTTTGGCCAGTGTTAGAGGAGAGGAAACAATGCGCATGCGATGCACACAAAAGAAAACACACTCTGCGTGTTTCCCTCCAGTGTAACCGCTGTTGCATCTATCCACTGTGTGCTTCAATCCGAAGGGGAAAAAAAAAAAAACCTGCACGTGTGCGCTGCTACAGACAGACAGCCCGAGATGGAGTGGTTTGACACTGATGTATCCTTACAGAAATAGATTGTTCAATCTGCGGTTCAATCTCCTCGGCTCCCCCTCCCCGAGGCCCGGCTGGCGCTGTTGACAAGGTGAAAAAGTTGCAAGGCTAGTGGAGGGATGTGGCGGATCACGAGGGGGATAAATAAAAGCATGGTGGAGAGGCAGCTCGGTGAAGAAACTCGAATTGACCTATTTTTGTTGTAGCCGATAGGAAGGTCCCGCTTCAAACATTGATCGACGCATCCTGTAAGCGCCATTTGTGTCGGCTGCTTAAGTCGTGAGAGCAGTTTGCATAGAAACAGCAGAAAAAAAAACATTGATTTGGGTCCTACCAGTTGAGGGCGACAACTGTAACTCCTCCAATGATTCAAGCCTCATATATGTCCAGTAAAAAGCTAGACATTTTGACAGCCATCATTCTCAGCACGGTATAGCCACAAAAAGAAACATTTTGGGAAGGTGTGAAAGCACCAATTTCACCATATTTCCGCTAGGCAGAACATCAAGCAGCAATTCATGCGCTGCCTTGACCGAAAAACGTTTTTCTGTTATGATTGTGGGGGTGATAAGCTGTCCATCCAATCACCGATCTCTTGAACTTCGCAGTTAATGGTGGCTGGTCGACGTGGACGGAGTGGTCGATGTGTAACAGCCGCTGTGGGCGGGGCTTCCAGAAACGAAGTCGCAGCTGTACTAACCCCGCCCCTTTAAACGGCGGACTGCCTTGTGACGGACAGGCCATCCAGAAACTACCCTGCACCTCCTTGTGCACCGGTGAGTTTGAACCACTTTGCTATTTTCTGCCGTAACTTGCAAAGCGACGTCACGGACACGGACAAGATTTGCTGTTCCATCTTCGGCAGCCATGTTTCTCTCAGGGTCAAGTCATATGTGTAGACAAATCCCACCGTTGATAGTGGATTAGGAAGTGTTTTCGTTTCCTTTCCTTTCCGCTCCCTTTAGTGGATGGCGAGTGGACGGACTGGAGTAAGTGGTCAGCCTGCGGGACGGAGTGCACCCAGTGGAGGAGGCGGGAGTGCAACAACCCGGCGCCCAAAAACGGCGGGAAGGACTGCGAGGGTCTGGTGCTTCACTCTCAGAACTGCACCGATGGACTTTGTATGCAGAGTAAGTTGATCCTCTGCCACCCGCTCAGAAACCTGCACGGAAAGTTCATTTTGGATGTGAACTTGTTCAAAGCAAAGTCCCCCCCCCCCACAAAATATTAGTGAGAGCCATTACCCTCAAAATACTGGCATTTCCCCATTGTTGGAAACCAGTCCACACTAGTGGACAACTGCAAGTTCCACCCTCCATTCTCACAGTACAGTGGACCCCCATTATTCAGGGGGGCGGAAGGGGGGGGGGATATAGAACTGGTTGGCCTGCAAATAACGAAAATCTGTGTATTATTGACACCAAGCGAAATGCATTGACGATGCATTTTTCATGGGAAAAGTTGGTGGTGGGGGTGAACATGTAAAGGAAATATTTAGGAAAATTACAACCCCCCCAAAAAAATGCAAATCTGCCAGTGCCAAAAAACATGCATGGTAGGTTGAATGGGCACTCTGTATTGTCCCGAGGTGTGTTTGTGAGTGTGAATGATTGTTGGTCTGTGTGTGCCCTGCGATTGGCTGGCGACCAAATGAGGTTGTACCCTCGCTGCCGCCCAAAGGCAGCTGGGATGGGCTCCAGCGACACCTGCGACCCTCGCGAGGAGAAGTGGTTTGGAAAATGGATGAATAAATGTTACATTCAGTGTTTTCGTACCACTTTAAATGAAACTGGTGAGAAACGAATCGTTCCTTTCTAAATTGCCATGTTTGTATCATCCCCCATTCAAATCTTTCGCTTTTGTATCACGCCCTTCTGAATTTTTATGTTTGAGTCACTTTCCTACTATTTTTATGTAAGCGTACCTCGAAAATTATTTGCGTGTTTTTTGTGCCCTTTCTGACTAAATACGGACTATTTTGCATCATTACAGACTAAAAATTCATGTTTTTGTGTCATCTCACACTGAATTATGGTTTTCTGTCTTTTCTTACTTTGTTCTTTTATTATAATTTTTTTTTGGTAGCATTTTGTAGTGAATGTTTGTGTTTCATCCTCTTTCCTCCATTTTTTCTGACAAATATTTCTGCATCATTTCCCACTAACGGCTAAATACATTTAGCCAGAGTTGCTTTTTTGTTTATTGCCACGTCCCTATCTTCCTCCCCCGACTCTTCCTCAGGCGGCGACGGCGCTATCATCTCTCCCTTCGCCTGCCTTGTGTCGCTCTTCCTCTCAGGAGGCTTTCATGGCGTCGATTCATCCTCATTTACTTTCCGAACGTCACCCACCGGTGGCCTCGCGCGGTCAAGTCAAAGCCTCCTTTCTTACAAAAACCTAACATCACATAACGAACCATCATAAAGTGCATCGGCCACCAATTGAACTGCCGTTTGGCTCATTCCCGCCATGTTTTTTTTTTTTTTTTTTTGCGGTGAGTTTCTAAAACACTTGAAAGGGTGAAGCGAATATAGCAGCGGTTCTCCAAGGCGCAGGCAATTATATTTGTTGACTTGCAGCATGAGGAGGAGTACCTTGCTTACTCATTGCGCCGAGAGTAATTGGCAGACGTTTGACGAGAGGAGAAGAGCAAAAAAATAAAAATAGCGGAACATATTTTTAGAACACGCACACACATTCTCTCGCTTGTGCATGCAACGATGCCACAGGTTCTCGGTGTGCCGAGCGACAACAACCCTTCATTAGCCAGGAATGATCAGCCAGCGCCTTGACATAATCAGTAATTTTCCAAGTCATATCGGCTTCTCTGGATGACACAAATTGTTGGAAGGCAACTCACGAGTACAAGTCAAGAATGCACTGTATACATCGTTACACGTATCGCACAGTCCAACGCTTAAGAACGGAAAAATAGAAGCAATAAGTTGTGTTGTCAGCAGCTTGAAAGGGCCACGCAGGACTGGCTGGTATCGAAATACAGTGGAACAGGGCACAAAAACAAAAGGAACACCTACAGTGCCGCAAAATGATGCCAGAGGCAACACTTTTATATTAGCCGGTGCTAAGCTTTGAACTGAATAGCGGAGGAGGTGTTCCAAAAGAAAATCCATGCAGAGATTACCATGCAATCGGCCTCCGATTGAATAAATAACCGTTCCTCCTATAGACTCAATTAATCGTGACGTGCGTCCTCTACTTGAATAAATAAAGACAGCAAATGTACGCCTCCTCTTTTGCGCTTTTGAACAAAACAAACCGCTTGTCCATCAGGGGTCTTGGTGGTAACAAGGAAGATGCGCTGTGGCTCATTAAAAGACACCATGCCATCCAAATGATGTTTCATCCCGATGCAATTTTTCCCTATCGTTGCTCTAATGTTGTACTCAAGTGATCTTTTCCGGGGACGAAACCTGCAGGGTTATACATTCAGACTCATTTCCCCCGATTGACTTTCTGTCCTTGTAACGACTCAACACACTGGGCTTATGTTTCAACTACTTCCTGTAGCGCTAACAGGAAGACATAAAATGTGCGTGAGCGTGTGTGTCACGTCGCAGCACGTAGTGCGTCGCCAGCGAATAAATTCTGATGTCATCTTTTAGAGCCGCGGTAATCTCCGGAGATAGCAGAGTTGCCGTGTAACGCGTTATACCGTGTTGGCATTTGCATGACACAAAGCGCAGGTAGAACAGCAAACCAACTCTGTGTGTGCGTGTGTGTGTGTGTGTGTGTGTGTGTGTGTGTGTGTGTGTGTGTGTGTGTGTGTGTGTGTGTGTGTGTGTGTGTGTGTGTGTGTGTGTGTGTGTGTGTGTGTGTGTGTGTGTCCATTTATTATTCATGATTTCTATTTAAAAATGAGCACAAACTTGAATGCATACGTACGCCAAATGTGTCAAAATAATGACCTCTTATTTCATCGATGTTGTTGTCTGTTATCCTCTCATTTGGCTTCCCACTTAATCAAATGCGCTTTTTCCCCTCCATGCCGTCTTCTTTTGTAATCGGGTGTGCCATGCGTTCCTGTCACGCCGCATTCAAAATTTTTGCGTCACCTCGACCGCTAATCGCTTTGGCATTTGGCAGATGCGCTCACGATTAATAACAAACGAGGTTCAAAAAAGAAGGGTCACGCTGTTTGCTGTTGGAGATCAACTACGCTGATAGTGGTGAGTCAGTGTGTTGTGTTTCTGTCCCATGTGACTCCTTTTTTTTTTTGTCGCTGTTTTGTTGATCCAAGCATCCATCCATCCATCCTTCATCCCTACCTTTTCCCTGTCCCCAAGGTTCATTGTTTGAGACGTCCAAAGAAACGAGTGATGTGGGGTTCACATGTGAGTTTTATCTTTAATTTCTTGCATTTTTTGCGTGCTTGCGTGCGTGCGTGCGTGCGTGCGTGCGTGTGTGTCCGCACCGCGCGTGAGCGTGTCTTTGTGTCCGTATCTATTTATGCTCTTCTCTTATCACAAAATCCGTGTATTTGTTTGCTTCAGGAAGTCAACCGTGCTCAAATGCTGGCATCAAAGGCACATCAATTATTTTTTTCACCGTTGCCTGCGTGATGGGAATGTGAATCAAAAGCGTGTCGTTGATTCAATTTGGACAAGAAGGGATTTGGGTGGGTGGGGGTGGGGTGGGAGGGTAAATAAATGGTTCAAAGGAGGAAAAAGCAAGTGTGAAAGGAAACACGTTATGCATTTTTTTTCTTTCATATTTCAAAAGAGTTTCCTAGTGTCTGAAATAAAAGCAGCCAGACATCAAAATATACAAAATAAGTAGAATTACACCGCACTTTACACCCACTTTGTATATGCTCTGGTTATACCTACCAACTTTCATACCTAGCTAGTTACCTATGCACTGACCAGCTAAGCTACCTGCCTACCTATTTAGAGACCCAACTACCCACCCAGCCCGACAATAAAACAAAATTTCGCAAATATGAAGCTACCAACCCACCCTTCCAAACGCTGAGGTACCTAACTACTGTCTTACTTACTTTTGTTTGTGTGTGTGTGTGTGTGTGTGTGTGTGTGTGTGTGTGTGTGCGCAAGCAATTTGGGATTTGAGAGTCAAACATCCACCTCCTCGCATCGAGCGCTGTCAGATTAGACTGAGCAGAGCATCAAAGATGTTCGAATACGACTCAGGTGTTTCATGGGCTCCTTTTATGGTGCGTCCACTCAGATGTAGAAATGTGGGACCGGCTTTTCACATTTTATTCAGTGACAAACACACACAGGTGACAATAGGACTTGCGGTTGAAAGCTGATGCCTGTGTTTCCACACGGGGGGGTTGGGGAGTCAAGTCAAGTCGCAGAGCTTTGAATTTAAAAGTTGGGTCCGTTCTTAGTCACCGATGTGACTTTAAAGTTCTGGATTATTGATGAAAAAAAGTAGGCTGGAAAACAGCAAAAGACTGCTTTAAAATGGTTTTTCTATAAGATTAGACTTCATCCCATGCTATTGACGTTATTGTTATGATATTCTCAATGAATGACCGTTTCCCACATCTTTGGATTTTGTACTTTTTGCATGGAAAAAATTGTAACGTTAAATTCATCATTTTTCAAACAACATTAACGCATTCAATTCCGTAACGTTTTACTGGATTTTGACTGATTTGCAAGGCCCACAGGTTATTGTCTTCTTTTGCGATATAAATATGCAGCCTACACCAAAAAAAAAAAGAAGATGACTCTTCGTTCAACTGAAAAAAAAAATGTTTCTCTCTCTTTTTCGGTGAAAACAAGCTATTTTGTAAAAGCATACATTCCAAGCATAATTTCAAGTATGTCACGACTATTTGTTGCTTTTGTGACATTTCAAATATCTAAATAAGACTGTCCTTCGACAAACCAACATCAACGACACCACAAAAGGGCTTTTGATGCTTTGTTGCATTTGCATGAGGCGGCCTCTTGCTGCTTCTTTCTTTTGCACGGACAAAAACGTCCTGTTGCTTTCAGAAACTCCTCTCCCTGATCACGGTGGAAGATTTTCCTCCCCACAAGCAATCCTCTCCGGTCGACTATTTGTTTAGATTTCTCCATCGCTACTGGTTCGAATGCTCTCTCTACTAACGACACGCTACTCCACCTGACTCTACGCTATTCCACAACTTCGCCCATCCTTCCTCCCTCTACTTTTACTTGTTCTGCGGCATATTCCTTGCTGATGCCATACAGCCGCTACCCCCTGCTGGACAGATTTTAAATGATTTACAATTTACCATGCAGCCAAGCCTGATCTTTAGTCAGAGGCTGCGTCAGACAATTGTGCACATTATGGCCGCCAAAACGTCATTGGTAGGCGGCGGTAGCATCTTTTTTAAGATGTATTTCTATGTCATGTCTATGTTTTTTCATTGCATTGTTGTCTGACTTGATTCTCAAGCGACGCTAACTTTTACCTCGTCACAATGCAACTTTTTCCCTTTAATGTTACTCCAATCTCTCACACTACTTTCCATCCTGATGATATCTCATACCATGACTTTTTCTTGAAATACGAATCGCTGATAAATGACCCCTTTACCTTATTTCTCGAAAGTTTACTTCCCCCCCCTGTTGGCATGGGCATTATAGATCTCAGTACATGAGCGAGTGTAGCTTTGTGTTCTTCCTCCGTTTCTTCCTGATTCTTTCTCAGCCTATTCATTCTGTCATGCTGCCTTCAAATCACACGCACGCACGCACGCACACACGTCCAAACCCATTATTCATCCAAGCGGGTCGAAAGTGTTCACCCACGTCCAGTTGCTTTTTCCCCCTCCTCTCCTGTGTCTCGTTGTCAGGAGGCAGCCTATTATGCCACGCTGTCAAGCTGTAAAAGGGCATTAAATAAACAATGAGTAAACTTTCAAGTGACAGCTCTCGTGTTGTGGAACTTAAAATAGAAGGTCAATCAGATCAAGATTTATTCATCTAATAGATCCATCATGATTACAGTACTATGGTAGAGTTGCAATTTAAGCGGATAATAGTGACCCCGACCTCTCATCGCGATGTTTTTAAAAACATATTTTTCGAGAAGTCTTTTTAAAGGGTCCTTGGTCCACCCAGGCTTAAGAGTGGCAACCATGCGCCCTCATCCGCTGCCCGAGGACGCTTTGAGATGGTTGACAGCGCCCTCACGTGGTCACTCTTGAAACTTTTTTATGAAGGCGTGCACGGGATGGGAATGGATTGACCATAATAAAAACCGTCCATCAATCATCGATAGCGTTTATCTTCACGGTGGTCGCGGGGTAAATAATAATATGTATTGTAATCAATAATATTGGTAAAATATTATTCATATGTTCAATGTCATGCCATTTTAGATTTACCACCCAAACTAAAATTAGAAATAAAGAATGCAGCTTTTGGTATGCTGCAGTGCCGGTCGGTGTACACCACTGCATACTACAAGTGCAGTAATAAGTTGTTAAAGTTGTTCAAGTGAAATGTTTGATTGAGCCAATTTGATGAGGTGGACATAATAAATTGAATATACAAGTCACATACAACAAGTGCATCCACCCGCATTAAGTTTGACTGCTTGTCACAATCAATGTATTTGGTACCTTTTTTAATCTCCTTCCTCATATCAACTGGTTGGTTTCCTTTCATCTGAACTCCTCATGCTCATCTTGCTTCCGAGCCAATGCTTAGAACTTTTAAAACACATTCTTCTTTTGTGGAAGGCCGCATGAATGTATAGATGAGTAGCCTATCTTTAAAACACCTCATGTCATATTGAAGGGGGATCCTTGTAAAATAATTAACAAGGTTATTAAGATGGAACAGATTTATGAAAAATGTCTCTCGCCCCGGTGTCTAGACAAATGCTCTTATTTCGCATGCCCGAGGCCTGTTTAAAAGTTTCACAGGTCTTCCTTTCAGTTTGAAAGGAAGGGAAATGAGATGCTGTCATTGTTCTGGGAGTGTTTTTAGGATTCTCTAGTTGGATTGTTTAAAAAAAAAAATACTAAAAAAATATGCTTTATTTACTTCAAATGGACTAAAAATGCAAAGAATTAGGAAACTAGAATGAATATATTCATTTATATGTAATAAAATCATTGGGGGTTTTTTCAGCGGCTCCGAGCACGGACGATGTGGCTCTCTACGTGGGCGTGGTCATCGCCGTCATCATGTGCCTGGTCATCTCGGTCATCGTGGCGCTCTTCGTGTATCGCAAAACTCACCGCGACTTCGACTCGGACATCATCGACACGTCGGCGCTCAACGGAGGGTTCCAGTCGGTCAACATCAAGACGGCCAGATCAGGTACTTGCAGGCTTTGGAGTCAGATCAATTGTGTGTCCACAGAGTTATGCTGGGTATTTGTCAATCATGAACTTTTGATACCTTCTTCCGTCAACATTTGGCAACAAATTCCGAAATAGTACAAGCCAAGGTGTTCGTGAAAAGTCAGCTTGACTGACAAAATGGCTGCCTCACGCCAAAATGAGCATTTCAGCCATTTTGATACACTCTCTTATAACATGACCAGTGACGATGACACCGATCGAGGAAACCCACTTCCGTCAGTGCTGAGTCAGTCTTTTTTTTAAGTTTCCCGTCAGTCATCATTTGTCAGAAAATCGGGCGTCAATCAATGACCGACTGAAGGACTTCTGTGTGTGTTCAGTGTGACAGAACGGCCAACTCTGCAAGTCAATCCCTTGTCCCATTCATCCGCATATTGCTTACTTTACCCGAGCTTGTTCCGCTGGCGCCACATCGAGTCCCACCCGCAGCATCCGTCATTCCCGTGGTTAAATTGCACTCGGCTTTTGCTGCCTGCGTTGCGTTTCTTTCCGTCCGGCTAATGGCGAGGACCCTGAGAAGCTCACTTCTTCACACATTAATTGCTCGACAAGAAATGTCAGGGAATTTGAAATCGATCAGGCGGTCACTGGAAAACTTTGCCCATTGCTGCTTCGCTAGTCACAAATTCACTGATCATGCTCAGCAAATCAGTTTTTATTTAACGCGAATCCTTGGAGACACTCAAAGATGAGCGACAGAGCCGTGTACTGTATAAATAAGACATTCCGTAATGCTTGTAAACATGACCAGTAAAATGCTAGCACAGAAAATGTTCCTACGCATATTGAACTGATGTCTTCCTGTGTATGTCTGTCTTTCTTTTTTTTTCCGTGTCATATCTGTGTTTTACATTGGAGATGTGGATTTATTTATGAGTGCTAGTGGGAGGCCAGGAAGTTAGCTGGAGGTACATGGACAAGTGTCATGTTTACATACGTCAGCCAGGACAACTCAGGAAGTTGCCGTGTAAAAAGATGCACAGGGGAGTTTTAAATGTGGAATACTTAAAGCAGAACTAAGGGTTAATATGTTCTGGATTTCCTGTATCCATTTGTTCAGTCTTTTTTTTTTTCTGTAATGACGAGGCATTTGACAAAATGGGTCCAGCTAATGCGCTAAATGCTAACAGACCTACTTTGTCGGATTGATGATGAAAGGTAACACGAGAGGCGTCCTGGTTGGTCCAACAAGACCACGAAAAATAGTCTAGTCTGCTATCCAGCTGTGTTGGCAGTGCCTCTAGTGCTAGCCCGACGTTATATGTGTCCTGGTTAGTCCAAAGATAATACATGCTATGGGAAAGTAGGTGATCTGCCATTGGCAACAACAAAGCACAATAATATATTCCACTGCTGCTCTGCAGTAGCACTGGCACAACATGAAAGCTGGCCTGGCCCTGGTCCTCGCCATAGCAACAACAAACGTGCTTTTCTCTGAAGAGTAATGTTAGCACTCGAAAACATTGTCCTGGCGGGTTCAACGAGACCATGAAAAATAGGTGAGCCTGGGTTGCCAAGGCAACAGCAAAGATTCAAACCTCCGAACAAAATTTTAGTAGTACAGCCAGCACGAGTACAGCAGGATATGTGACCTGGCTGGTCCAACAAGACCACGAAAATCTGTGGCAATCTGTGGCAAACACAAAAAAAAACGATTTCATCCCTCCAAATAGTAAGAATTGTGCTGCTGGTGTGAAATTTGTCAAATGGTTTTAGCAACTTTGCTATTAGGCTAACAATTTTGTTGCTTTGGTTGACCGGGAAACCCATGCTTATGATTGTGCTCACGGTACCAAATGTTAATTATTTGCCTTTTTCCAAATTTCCGTCCCTATTTCCATTCCCCCCGTGCCCCCGCCCCTCCACTTTTCCTTGCTCCTAGCTGATTTTTTTTCAGCCCCTCCCGATTTGACAAATGCGTCCGCCGTGTACGGCGGTCCCTCTTATGTCCTCCGTGGCCTGTCCGATAAAATCCCAATGACCAACTCTCCACTCTTAGAGCCCCTCCCCAACCTGAAGATTAAGGTGTACAACTCCTCCGGCCTCGTCACGCCGCAGGACGACCTCGGAGGAGACTTTACGTCCAAGCTCTCTCCCAAGGTAAGGCTATCGAGTTCGAAAAAAGTTTGTGGGTTTTTGATATGTTGGCACAATAACCCCTAAAACACATTTTCCCATGACTTAGTAAAATTCACACGTTAAAATTCCATTCGCAACAAAGCCCATTGAGTCATACCTCATCATAAAGCACTAGAAAAGAGCTTATTAATTCTCCAAAACATGAATATGGAGCAACTGCTCCGGAGTCATAGAGCATATTAAAGCACTTGAAGAAGGCTTTCCTGATATGTTTTCTTTCATTACAATTTGCATTCTTTCATTAAAAATGTGCATCGTTACTTGTCTCTTATGAAGACACACATCAGAAGTTCCTAATTTGCAACGAGCACCACTGAGTCACACATAACAGCGCCTCATATTAAAGCACTTGTAGAGACTTAAGAGACGATACATTGGCCTCAAAAAGATTGTTCGAAAATGGCAACATGCTAAAAATGCCTTGTGACAAACGACCCTCAGTCATACCTCATATTAAAGCCCATAAAGTGATGCTTTCTGCATCAATAGTTATTTTCTCAGTGTGCTCTCATAAAATAACACAATGTGTCGCAACTCTCTCATAAAATAACACAATGTAACACAAACCCCAAAGCTCACAGAGTCACATCTCTGATTAAAGCATTTCCAAATCTGTCAATGTATCATTGAACAGATGAGACCATGACCCCAAAACATCAAAAAACGGCATCAATATGCCGGATTCTACTAACACCAAACCATATCGAGTTATATGTCACATGAAACCACTAAAAGACGGCTTTCTCGATCCATAGCTATTTCGTCAGTGTGCCAAAAAAACATTGTCAACATGTTCGGCCTTATCAAAATTGACATGTGAAAAAACGGAGTCGTATCTCAAATTAAAGGACCTCGATAGGTGTTCCAAATATGCGATACTATGAACATCACGTCCCACGGTGATGGCTAATAATGAAAAAAACAAAACGTTTTTTTTCTTGATTGAAAAGTCACAAGTCATTCTTGTTGCACCAAATCTTAAACTGAACCTGAATCCTAATGACTTATTTTACAAGTCAGCGCTCACATTTAGACCATGAAATGCAAACCTGCTCCTTTTTTTTTCCTACTACTTCAAACCCTACGGTGATTTGAGATCTTCCCTCTTCCAGCTGAGCCTCATGGCGGCGCTCCCGGGCACGAGGCTCAGCTTCCCAGTAGCGGTTCTCAAGGAAACGTGTCCAACAAAAAAGAGCAAAAAAAGAAAACACTGCCAAAACATTTTTTTTTGCATGCAATGCTTCAGGATGAACACGTCGTCTCTCCTCGGTGACCAACTTTTCCTTGCTGCCACACTGATACTGTTACTTACAACACGATCGCATTACAACAGCAAATTATATGAATACAGTATCATGAATGAAACAAAAAAGTCATCCCCGTACAGTAATCAGAAAAATATTTTTTTCAATATATATTAATAGTTAAAAAATGAGCAGTAAAAGAAAATAATGTGCTCGATTTTAGTTTTTTTTTTAAAGTTGAACAAATAAGAAATTGAAAAATAATTGCCTTAACCTAATAAATAAAATCAAATAAAATGAAATAATAGAGCAATAAAAACGATGCAATTAAATAAAATGTCATTTCTTTACAGACATCATAAAAATATTTTAACAAAAATAATAATGGGAAAATTAAGTTGAATTGTGTAAAAGTAAAAATAGTTTTCTGCCTTCATTTTGTAAAAAAAAAACTTGAATAATACATAATTTAATGAAATATTAAGTCAAGCCAACAAAGAAAATAAATAATCATAAATAATAAAAACAAAATACATCCAGTAAGGTAAAATAATGTTCTCTTGTAGAGCTGCTACAAAACAGTCAAGTAGATTAAAATAAAATAAGGAACTATGATACATGAGCTAGCTTTTCTGCCATGGTTGTATGAAAAAAAAACAAGTTCTCAACTGAAACCAAATCCACTTTGCTGCTCACGGGGACACTGGCGCTCCCTCTTGTAACTTTGCCGCTGCAGTTGACGCAGTCTCTGCTGGAGAACAGCGACACCATGAACCTTCGGAACCAGAGCTTGGCCCGCACTCGAGACCCCTCGTGTACCGCGCACGGCTCCTTCAACAACCAGGGAGGACACCTCATTGTGCCCAACTCGGGTAAACGCCAGCCCACCTCCAAACAGACCCTTCTGCACCAAATCCATCTCCTTAGGAGAAAGAATTAGTTGTGACATAGTTGATCGATGTACAGGAGAAACATTTTTTAATAACCTTTCTATTTTTACGTGAAAATGCCACCAGTGAAAAGTAGGATCTAGTGCGACATTTGTTGTCAGAGGTAGTTTTATCTCGAAAGGTGTCGATATGCTGGACTAATGCTCCCTTGCTCATTGCGCACGATGACCTGAAAGAAGTTGTTTGTGCCGCTTGTGGTTGCAGGAGTGAGTCTGCTGGTTCCGGCGGGCGCCGTGCCCCAGGGCCGTGTCTACGAGATGTATGTGACGGTGCACAGGAAGGACAGCTCCAGGCAAGTCTTAGCCCCTTTATCCCCTCCCCTGCCTTCCCCTCCGCCATCTTCCTCACGTCTTTCATGTGCCTTCCCAGCTGCTGGCCGAACACGTTTTTTCCTCTTCAGCTTGATATTCCTCGCCGTTATTAATATTTGCATTCATTGATCGTTTCTGTTGATCATTCGCAGTGATTGCAGGGCCATCTTTGATACATTCTGTCAGCTTTTTGGGGCAGACCAGCCAAGAGATGTTTTAATGTTGTTGTTTTTAAATACTATTCAAACTTAGAATATGAATGAGGCTTTACTTTTCAAAATGTTGAAGTATGAAAGTCATTTATGTGAAATTCAACTTCATTTTATTTGAACATATTGCGGTACAAAGACTTCCCTTTTTTTTTTGCACTTAAAACTATTGGTTCAAAAATAACCCCACAAAATTCTATACACTATGCTAAATATTTTATTTTATTCTTATTATTTTACGTTTTCACACAATGGACTATTACTACTAACATTGTTTTGTGTTTTTTGTTACTGTAAAGTGTCCTTGGGTGTCTTATGAATCAAATGTATTATTATTATTATGTATTATTATTATTATTATTATAACTGCGCAATGTGTAACAGTGTTGAGACAGTTCAGTTCAGTTTCATAAAAATCCTTCTGAAGGATTTTAAGGACTTTGTTAGTGAATCATCTTGTGTCGAGGCGAAAATATAACTTTTGTCAGCGCAGAACATAGATGACTGGGATTTGCCTTGGGCCCCTAAATGACTAAATACGCGCCTGCTTTAGCTGCGAAGTGTCACATCAAATTTCATAAAAATGCCGGGCCTCTAACTTCAAACGGTCGCCTTAATACAATTCCACACGCGTAATAGCCCAACGGATTAAGTGGCAAGCTCGGCGTTGGCCACGCCAACGTGACTGCGCTACATTTCGCCTCCTTGATGGAATGTTTATTTTATCTTCTTCTACTTCTCCCTTCATGAGTCATTAATGAGGTCCAGCGGCTGAATCAATAATGCTGTCGAGGATTAGTGCTGCCTCGAGCAGTGCTGCCCCACGCCCCCCAATTTTTTATTTTTTTTTTTTAAAGTCGAGACTCTTAAAAAAAAACAAGAAGACGTGTCTTGAAGCTGCACGGTCTTTCACACCAGCCATCAGGTGGCAACAGATCAAATGCTCATTTCGCTCAAAATGACTCACTGGTATTGTTACATTAAAAAAAAACGTAACGGCAAACTGATGCTTTTAAACATAAAATGTTGCTTTGATGAAGTCGTGGACAGGTGATAGTTGAATGCGAGTGGAAGAAGATGACTGATGTTGGGCTGAGTGTAGCACAAGAGGTGGGGAGTGAGCACCGGGATGTTTTCTCACTCGACTCACTCGGTTGGAGTTTCAAACACCCACGCGCTGATGGGATTTGATTTTATTCCATTTTATTTGAAGTTTGTGGTTTTATTTTCAAAGGGCTTTGTATGTATTTTTTTTTCTTCGTCTAAGAATTGTCTGATTTACTCACAATGTGTTTTCTAATTGCATAAATAACTATTTGGATTTAATTTCGAATTGTTAGTCGAATTAGTTGTGATATAATTAGTGTGATTGTACTTTTTCATATACCATTTTTATACACCCAATGCATTTCATTTTATTATTTTTCAATGCATTTTAATGGCCGTAGGTTGTACCCGGATTTTCGCCAGTCGAAGGCCGGCCGGTCCGAATCAATCAATCAATCAAACTTTATTTATATTGCACTTTTCATACATAAAAATGCAACTCAAAGTGCTGTACGTTGCCTTCATTTTATTTACCGGATATAAACTGTAATTTTCTGATATTATGATATAAATTGATAGACACTTTTTCATTAATTTTAGTATGACGAGCCAGCAAAACTATATTTTTGTTTTTAAATATTTAATTTAATTAATAATTCATTTTTACATAGACTCTAATTAGTATTGTCCTTGTTGTTTATTTGTATTATTTACTTTATGTCATTGTTTACATTTAACATGCATCAACTTCCAAATTATATTTTAAGAGCAAAATTTGGATAGTTTGACGAGTGCCCAGGAGTCGGATGACTGCTTTCGAGCAACACAGCCCGAGACTAAAACGACTCGCATCGACTTAAAATGCTGCGGCTATGTGTTTATCTGTTCGCCGCAGACCACCGGTGGAGGACGTGCAGACTGTGCTGAGTCCGGTGGTAAGCTGCGGACCCCCAGGAGCTCTGCTGACCAGACCGGTCATCCTCACCATCCACCATTGTGCTGACAACGTCCACGAGGACTGGCTCATACAGCTGAAAAACCAACTGGCTATGGGAGAGTGGGAGGCGAGTGCACGTGCTTCTTTGCTATTTTTCGTCTACAGTTACACACAAGTCTTTATTTATTTATGTATTTATTTATTTATACACTGCTTTGTGTGTTCTTATGACACTAGTTCAGATCTCGACATAGCTGAGTAGTGAATGATTACATTTCAACTCTGCGTAGAGCAACTGCAGCCCTGTCATGCTTTCATCAAGTTGTGCTCTGTAATGTGGGATGGCGGGAACTAAGTATACAAGTAGTACGTTAAAATTAGTTTTGCTTTTAACCACAGCTACACCGATAACCTACTAACTACTCCGTTTCTAGTTTTAACTCATCACGATGGGTATTTTGGACCCCCTGTTGGATAATTGGACAATTTCTTGACCCAACGTGCTGAGTCAAATTGTCAGCCAACGCTATAAATAACCCAGCATTGGATAAGTCCTTTTTGGACCCAGTGCTCGATAAGCCATTTCACCCATTTTAGTTTACTTTTGAGCCAACGGTGTAAGAAGTGTACTAGCTTAGGTTGGTATGTCGGTAGAGGGTAAGTAGATGGGGTTGGTAGTTAGATAGGTGAGTACAGGGTAAGTCGTGTGGATAAGTAGCTTCACTATTTCATCTTTACCACGCACGTACAGTCGAATAATATCAAGCAGTGGAGTATAAGAAAGCCACCTGTGACTATTGTTTCAGCAGCAAAAGGTAACATCCCCCAACACAGAGCACACCATGCCTGACAACCTGTTCATCTAGCCAACACGCACACGTTATGTGATATACACCACGTCTGTAGGGGATAAAGCAAATAGAAAAGCAGGCGAGAGTTCTCTTACAGGAGGTAGGAGACTCCTATCAGCTGCAATTTGTTATGCTCCTGCCGTCCTCCTCCTCTCTCATCTTTCTTTTTTTTGTGTGTGTGTGCTTCTTTTAGCATGAAGCCTCAACAATTTCAGCGAGTGTGTTTTTGTATACTGTGTGTGTGTGTGTGTGTGTGTGCATGTGTGTATCATCCCCGTGCGCTCGTCTTGTTTCTTATCACAGCTCCACACAATGTCTCTGCGCAATTAGCCATGCGTACGATGCCTGTGTGTGCCTGTACGTACGTGCGAGTGTGTGTTTGTGGTTGTGTGTGTGGTTGTGTGTGTGGGGGTAGTCTATGTTTGCAGCAGCAGGGATGGGGTATTGAAAATGGAAAGCGGAATTTGTTTGGAGGAAAATGCCTCCCCCCCCATACAAAAATTACATTTAAGATCCAAATGGAGTGAAGTAATTAAATTCTGCAGGTGTCAGGCCACAGTGTGATTAGAACTGCCGCTGATTACACATTCAAACTCAACTTAAAACAGAAGAGAAATACACATGATGTATTCAAAACAACCACCTGCTGTAGCCTCCGCTATCTGAATGCTAAGGTACAATGGGAAACTCCATAGGAACAAAAGCTAACAATTAGCATTATATTGTTAATGTTGTTCCCCTTTAAGCGACAAGTATCTGAAGGTGCTGCAACACATGTAGACAGACCATATGACAATGTTCACATGCATATATTCTTCATCCTCTGTGAAGACTGACTCAAATTGATGCTCTACTGAGAAGCTGATCGAGGAGCTGAGTTTCCAGTACAGTATTCAGTGTATCAGTTTTATACTGCCGCCAGGTGGCAAAGGTGTACACACCAGAATGAGTAGCACAATTGAAGGGAAAGGTGTGTTTCATTCTTTTTAATTGTATTGTATTGTATTTAATTCCACAGCTCTGATAGGCTCCAGCACGCCTCGATCGACCCTTGTGAGGATAAGCGGATTAGAAAATGGATGGATGGATGGATGGATTTAATTCCATCATCACTGTGTGTTTTGTATAACGCGTAATATCAAAGATATTAAAAATAGATCACAAAACTTTTTTTTTTTAATGGAAGGCTTAAACAGACTAATTTAATAAGTAAAGAACGGGTTGGTTGGTAGGTAAGATGGATAGCCAACACTCATCTTCAGCATAACATACTGGCTCCACAGTAACTTGTGTGTATGTGTGTCCAACAGGATGTGGTGGTGGTGGGCGAGGAAAACTTCACCACCCCCTGCTACGTGCAGATGGACCTGGAAGCCTGTCACATCCTCACGGAGACTCTGGGCACGTACTGTCTGGTGGGCCAGTCGGTGGGCAAGGCGGCCGCCAAGAGGCTGAAGCTGGCTGTCTTTGGACCCGTTTCTTGCACCACGCTGGACTACCACATCAGGGTGTACTGTCTGGACGACACGCAAGATGCACTCAAGGTACTCCGCAGTTGTGTGGACACACCATTAGGAACACCTGCATAATAATAACTATCAAGAATAAAAATAATATAACACAGGTTAACCAGTCAACCAGATCCCAGCTCCTGATTTAACTCTCTAAGCCACCACCCCCCGAAAGGGTGCGTAGAGTGACTTTGATGCTCGTAGTTTTGCTTCAGTCATTCTTCAAACCTCTTCTTGTATAAAGTACCATTAACAATCAAAATGTGCTTTTGATGGCAAAATAATGTATTTACAACAAATCACGAGTGTAACAATTTTACATTTGACAAACTTTATAAATTCTTTGCACGCTATTCAGTCATGGTAGGAGTATTTAGTAGTGTGTGTGTGTGTGGGTGCGTGCATGCACTGCGTACATGACGTCATTGCTTCTCCTTCTAAATTTAAGAAATTCCCATCATCTTTTCTCCATTTTGTGGTATTCTCTGTAGTAAATTTAACATGACAAACACTTTGTTCAGTCACAAGGTGCTTGCAACGGTCGCATTTCCTCACTTTCAGCATGTTTTAGCAGCTTACACGTGCGGTGAGCTCCTCCCGAAGAGATACAATGCTGCCACCTGTGGGCCGATTTCATCATCGCAGTTGCCCAAGATTATTTTCCGCCCATTCCCATTAAAAAATAAAAAAATGTAAGTAGTTGACAGCAATTGACGATGAAGGGGCTCAGAGTTTTTATAAATTGCAGTACTGTACTACCATTTTGGGTGGACTGAATGGCTTTTCAGTTCATTAGAGTAGCGAACAGGAATTAGATAAAGTAGTGGAACTGTCACGTTGCGTGGTGGTGGTGGACCCCAAGAAGCAGGCAGGAGGAAGGAGCAGGGTGAACTTGACGAATTGTATTTAATAAAACAGAAAACTAAGTCCAAAACAAAGTCCAAAGTATCAAACAAAACACATGACTGAAGATAAAAACTCTAACAGAAACATGATCGAAACAAACCTGACAGCAGCAAACAAACAAACATGACAGTGGCAAAAAGCTACAGTGACCCGACACTGAATGCTCAGGTGGGGTGGGAGTCCTTTTAAAGCACTAATTGCCAAATGACCAACAGGTGTGCAGCTCAGGGAGAGCCCTGCAGTGGCACCTGTTGGTCCCAAACCGAATCATGACAGGAACCTGCCATGTGCGACATGTGCGGCCCCATATTTTTATAATCTTATTCTGTCTTAATTCTAATCTTTTCTGTTGCTCTATTTAAGCACTAAGCACATTTTAGATCTAATCCAGTGTTGTTGTTTTTTTTATATTGTCTGCTCAACATGGGCTCCAACTCCAAGCCTCAAGTCATCATAAGAAGAATTCACGGTGCTTTATTGTGTTCATTTGCATTCCGACATATTAAAGATTTGGTGTGTGTGGCGTCTTCATCTTGGCGGCGATAAACAAAACCGGGTCGAGCAATGTCAAACTAGCTGACGCTTTAGAGTTTAAACATATTCAAAAGCCCCGGAGGGAACATCTGATACGGGGGAGCTTAGCGCTGCTAATTTATGCATGAAGTGATCAAGTTGAGTAGCAACGCGTACACAGGCGCGCACTAACAGTGTGGTTAGCATTTCAAACAAGCAATTCCATCATTAAAAACAACTCTCGGAGAGATGTGGTTTAGCATATTACATACCACTTGTCTTTTTTTACTTTTAATCTTATTAAACGGGAGAAATTATGCAGAGCGGATGCCCACGCATGGAATGAACGCACGGAAGTGTCATTCCAACGAAAGACGTGGCCGCTTGTCCCGCATGCATTTAAACAACAAAATGTCGCCATTGATGGCAAATGTACACGGAAATGTAAATGAGCCGAGGGTGTTCAAATGTGCAGCCACATGCTGCTTCACCGTGCATAATTTTTGTACAGCGCCGTGCAATAGAAAGGCAGTGCTTTAGCACCATCATGTGGGTATCTACGGGCACCTTTAAGGGGGCTGAAAATTGAGTTTGGGGTTTTTTGGGGGGGGGTAATCTAATGAAGCACAATAAAAGTAAATGTATGTTCAATTTATGGGTAGTTTATTTTCTTTTTTCTTAGATGAAATCAAATACCGTAACCAACTATTTAATGACATTTTGAATTAATAAAAATATTTTTAATAACCAATTTGAGGAGGGAAAATGGCTGAATTACTCTAAGAAATATTACAGCACTCATAATCATATAAATGCCAGATGGGGCAAATTATTCTGATCTTGGTATCATATTATGATGTGTATGCAAAAGAAACAGAATGTTCAAACTTTGCAGTGCATTCATTTTTCTTTTTTGAAATCCAACATGTCGTAAGTCCACTTGTATTTAGGTACAATACATTTTCATTTAGTGTTTTAGAACTGTTTGTTTTCAAACATTTATTTACCAAATGTAGAATACATTTTCATTGAAACATTATTGAAGCGCAGATTGAATTTCTTGTATTTAAGTGCGGGGTTACTGTTCAAATTGTACTTAATGTTGCAGTTGCTGAGAGTAATATCGTACATTATTTTCATGTTTGTCATGACGTTGATACTTTTTTGGGAGGTGGTATGAAGAACCACTTGCATAGTTGATTGAATGTAAAAAAAAAAAAGAAGGAAAAAAACGTTCTTCTGGCGATCGTTTTTTGGCAGGAGGTTCTTCAGATGGAGACGCAAATGGGAGGCAAGCTCCTGGACGAGCCCAAGACTCTCAACTTTAAGGACAGCACGCATAACCTGAGACTGTCCATTCATGATGTACCGCACCCGCACTGGAAGAGCAAACTCATTGCCAAATATCAGGTGAAACCACAGGGGCGCAAAAGTACTCACACTCTTTACTTAAGTATTGATTTGACTCCTTTGCGAAAGTCAACTTTTGTACGTACCCCCGCAGGAGATCCCCTTCTACCAGGTATGGAGCACTAGCCAGAGGAGCCTCCACTGCACCTTCACGCTGGAGAGGATGAGCTCGGCCGTTACTGAGGTCAGCTGTAAGCTGTGCGTCAGGCAGGTGGAGGGCGAGGGGCAGATCTTTCAGCTCAGCAACACCCTGGAGGAGGTTCGAGCGCCACCGTTTACACCGCACCATAATCAACTTGCTAATATCATAACCGCCATCATCCCGGGTGACCGCTTTGTATCCCACAAGACATAAACTGAATTTATATCATGCCATTTAAATACAAACTGGGCCAAAGTACCATTAAGGCCACATGGACATCAAACTGGTAAAAAATTAAAATAAAATAAAATAAAATTACTTACAGTCAAATAGGAAGTGTGTATGTCTGTCACCGTTTCCGTCAGCATTTTATACCGCCCCAAACGGGCCCATGCCATCCCTTGTCGACGACAGCCAGTTGGCGGCAATAATGTAATTTCCACGTCACTCACAGGTGACGCGCAAGCTGACACGCAGCCAAATAAAGAATATGCACACACACACACACACACACACACACACACACACACATTTATTCAGTCATTGATTCATTCGCCGAACCATTTGGAGAAGTTCTGTGGATGCATACATTGACGAAAGTCCTCTTGACGAGCCTCCCGTCTCATTTGCACATTTTTGGCCCAAATCCCGTTGTGGCCATGGCATGGGAGTTCAAAACGATGACATTTGGAGCCCCCCCCCCCATCCCTCACACAAAAAAAAAATATACAGTCTGACCTTTGAACCCAAGCCGCATACACGCTCAGCTTTTGTCAGTATGGCAAAAAAATCAAAGCCTCGCTATTCCGGTCATGTTGGCATGACCTCTTGCCCTACTATGAATGATTGAACAGTCGCAGGCAGCTCGACGTAAGACTTTGTGACTTGTGGACCTTTGAGAGTGTGCAAGTTCGCGGAGGAACTTCTCTGTGTGCTCGGCTTCATCTTTGGGCATCCTGTTCTTTATTAGTGTTCCTGAGAAGCGACTTTATTCAGGAAAACGTGTGACCAAAAAAAAATATTTTTTTTCGAGGCAGAAATGAATGACTGGCATTTCACTTCAATTCATTGTAGGAGCTCCAGTGCATAGACACGTCCCTGATGGACCCAGCCAGCAACATCACCACGTTAGTGGGGCCCAACGCCTTCCGCATCCCTCTGTCCATCAGACACAAACTGTGCGGGAGTCTGGACGCACCGCAGACAAGAGGCAACGACTGGAGGATGCTGGCCCACAAGCTCAACTTGGACAGGTCGCTTCGGTCCTCCAAATGACTCGACACCACATGCGCACTCATTCATTTTCTTTGGCCGATTTTTGAAAAACATAACATCACTGCACTTCCTCAAATCCCAATGTCATTTCATATTTTTTATTAAAATGTAATGGAGGCAACAAAAAAAAAACATGAAAAGATCAAAGTATAAATCCAATTTAATACATTGGTTCAATGAGCTAGTTTGGATTTTTCCCGACAGATGAAAGCTGTAAAAACACTCCTCTCAAAGCGTCAAGGCACCACTGCACGGTGAACGTGAGCTTCATGTTTGTTTTTGGCATTCCTCAGGTACCTGAACTACTTCGCCACCAAGTCCAGTCCGACGGGCGTTATCCTGGACCTGTGGGAGGCCCAGCATTTCCCCGACGGGGACCTCAACGAACTGGCGGCCGTGCTGGAAGAGATGGGTCGACACGATAGCAACTTCTGCTCCATGACCGTGGAACACTGACCGGGCTAGGGACCAACGACGCTGGACAAATGGCAACGGTTGACCATGTACGCGGGCCAGGCTAACCCAGGGGGACGCGAGCAGAACGACCAAAACAAACAAACAAACAAACAAAATAAAAGCTAAGTCTTTTTACTCGCCTAGAACGAGCTAAACTAGCGATGTTACTCAAAAGTGGCATCGTAGCAGGCTAACAAAACAAACTAAGGATAGAAGAAAACCGTTAGCGATTGTTGCAAACCGCTAGCAAGGGTAAAGGGATCGAGCTAAGGATGTGAATTCAAGGAAAGCGTTTGCTAAACGCTGGCGAGCATAAAAGGAAGCTAGCTTAAGAAAAAAAAATTTGACGGGTGGGTGTACGACTGTCAACCTGTCGGGAACAAACTGTTTAGTTTAACGGGTGGGCTTAAAAGTGCCATTGTAAGTAGTGGGCTATCAAAATCAGCTAAATGTTTGTTGAGGCCTGAGGGACAGTTGCTAACCCCTAGCGAGCATAAATGGAACATAGCTTGAA
The DNA here is from genome assembly GCA_026261675.1 of Hippocampus mohnikei. Classification (NCBI taxonomy): domain Eukaryota; kingdom Metazoa; phylum Chordata; class Actinopteri; order Syngnathiformes; family Syngnathidae; genus Hippocampus; species Hippocampus mohnikei. The sequence goes on from JAKGUB010000348.1 coordinate 6,777,734, forward strand.
AGACGCTTTGAGGAGTGTTTTTGTGTTTTGTTGTTGAAAAATTGGCATTGTATGTCGTGGGATCATAACACAACGTAAGGACATAGTTGGAGGGAATGCTAACTGCTAGCATGGTAAACGAAAGCTCGCTCAAACATGTATTGTACATTTACAATTTTTAAAAATGCAAGAGACGAAACGACGCAGCTACTCAGAGGCTGTGCCCTGTTGCAACTGTTAACCAGAGGTCCTGCCAAGCCCTCCACTCAGATCCTGTCATGAATCGACCGGTTTCCCCGACGCGAGCGTGAAGTGCAGATGTATTGATATGAGCGGGAGAACATGCGAAAAATCGATTCTCCCTCGTTATTATTCCTATTTTTATTTTATGATACTAATTATTATTGAATGAATGCAAGCCATGGCAAGAGAGTCTATGAGTTACAACTGCAGGAAGCAGTATTATTTTTCGTAATGACGAACAACCAGCAGGGGGTAGATGAAAGAGGACGAGGCAGCGATCGCACCACATGATTAATACACTCAGTTTTTTTTCCAAATATGTCATGCATATTCATACAGTAAGAGCAACTCTGGTGTCGCGTCACATCACCACCATGTCTTTCTTGATCTCTAGTGCCATCCAGTGGCCTTGACAATACAGTTTCGTTGTCTTTTCATTTTAATGACTCATGTAAATACAGTACATGATTGTCAGATGTTAAGTACGTTTACATTTTTTTCCTCATTGAAGATTATTGTAGTTGTGATCTCATAATTATTTGAGTTGTATTTTAGGTTTTCGTAAAATGTCCATGTCATCGCATTACCATGTTTGAAACACTTTTTTATATTTATTTTTTTAGATTAACAAAAAAAAACATTTAGATCAATCAATCGCAAAGCATGAATTTATTTTGTATGGGGTTTTTTGTTCATATTTTGGTTGTCAAAATATATTTGAGGCCTTGGGATTCATTATTACAAAAACATATTTAATGTATTTAAACGGTAAGATAAATATTTGAAAGAGTTCAAAACAAATGTAAATTTAAAGAGCAATCAACATAGAAATATTATAAAAACATCTTATATTTTAAGTCGTTTTGCATCATTATCAACAGCAACGCCAGATTGTTTTATTAATGTCATTATTCTGGGGTTGGTGCACCATGTTTGAATAACAGTTTTAACAAAGAAAACTTTTAAAAGTCAGAGTTTTGAATCAAGGGAAAATATATATTTCTGTTTAAAAAAAGTAATTTATTAATCAAAACATGATTTCTTCTTAGGTCACCAGTCCAAATGAAGAAATAAAAGGCTTATATAATTTTAACAACATTCTCAGTTTTGAATAGGCGTCCATAATTTTAACCCCCCCTCCGAGGACAAAAAAAGAATTGAACAAATGACGCAGTTTTTTTTAAGGATTACATTTTCTGGATAAATAACATCCAACAAAAGCAGTATGTAAACATCAGTATGTAGCAGGCAAACGCTTGTTTTTTTTTGGGGGGGGGGGGCGGAGTTGTCACTTTTTCTCTTTTGGGGTTTGCTCCAAAATGTGTGCTTCTCGGTTGGATGTTGTGATTGTTTCCTGATGTAAGTGCTCATTCAAAAAGGGTACAGGGTGCATTTAAAATGTAAACTCGAACCCAAAGGCGACGGCGATGACATTGGCTTTTTTTTTTCCCTTCATTTTCAAAAATCTGCTAGTCGACATTTTAGCCACTGGACTCTTCACGTGGACTCGACAGACAAATACAGTGTTGTTATTGTATGGAAATGTAAGGGGAAAAAAGTGTTTTCTATTTGACTATAGTGTGTACACTTGTGTACTGTCACTTTAAGAGTTTGAAAAAAAAGTTAGGAAGTAGTATGTTTACTTTGTTGTTGTTGTTTTTTTGTTTTGTTTTTTTTGTCGACTATGCAAACTGCCATTGGTTGTCATGATGGACGTCTTGGCTGTGCTTGTACCGTTTTGCTATGGGGAGTGATATGGACTTGACACATGTTGAGCCGTGGTGGTGACTGTTTTGGTTGCATCCGGCACGCTTGTCATGTCATGTCAATCTTTTTGCGCTCTCCTTGTTTTCTGTACAAAGTGTAAGAAAGAATTTTTAAGATGATTAATAAATTATATTTATAAGCAACGCTCAACACGACTTCCTTTGCTGCTGTATGTTTTTTTTAAACACTCAACACTTTTCACTCCACTTCTGAGACAATTTTTCACCTCGACTTGAATCTTGGGTTTCAAAGTCTTTTGAAACACTCACCCAAGTTTATAATTAAACATTTAAACCCTAAATTGAAAACCCTAATTTGAAAACCTAATCTTAATTTGAAACCCTACATTGAAACCTTAACCCTAGTTTCAAAACCTACTTTGAAACCCTAACCCTAGTTTGAAACCCTACCTTGAAACCCTTACCCCGGTTTGAAACCCAACTTTGCAACTCCATCCCTCGGTCAATTTGAAACCCTAAAGGCGCATTCCCACATTGCAATTTGTGGCATAAGTTTTGTGGCATGCAACACATTGCAACGTGTGAACCCCGAAGTTGGACAGACTTTTGTGGCATGCAACGTGTTGGATGCGTGTTGCATGAAATAGGACTTGCTCTATTTTCTTGCAACGTGTTGCATGAACCCGACCAATCAGAACGCGTTGGGCTATCACGTGACAAAACCATCGCGTCGTAAACACGGAAAGTATAATGGCGTCGACACAGAAAAACAAAAATCGAGCTCTACCGGGACGACACCGAAAGGTTAATTATTAAAAGTTCAAAATTGGTGCGATCCATTCGAAGGAAATTTCAGAAATTATCGGGGTCCTCGGCCGCCAACTCCTGCATCAGAGCGTTGTAAGCGCCGAGTTCTTGCCGCCTCCCGATCCACGGTCGTACCCAAAACGACCGTTTGGGTTTTGGCTCCTCTAGCTCGGCTAGTAGACCGATAGCTGCCAGTTCGAGGAGATTATCGTCGCTGTCGTACTGACAATTAGCCGCCATAGTCGCAGAACGAAATAACGTTAAACGCGCATTCGGAAAACTATTCCCGCGAGATTTGAAATTGTTTGCAACTGTTGCAACGTGGGAACACATTCGGTTTGCAACATCATATTTGCAATTTGTCTTATGCAACACGTTGCATAAAACAAATTGCAACGTGGGAACGCGCCTTAACCCTAGTTTAAAACCTTACTTAAGGCGCGTTCCCACGTTGCAATTTGTGGCATACGTTTTGTGGCATGCAACACATTGCAACGTGTGAACCCCAAAGTTGGACAGACTTTTGTGGCATACAACGTGTTGTATGCGTGTTGCATGAAATAGGACTTGCTCTATTTTCTTGTAACGTGTTGCATGAACCCGACCAATCAGAACGCGTTGGGCTATCACATGACAAAACCATCGCGTCGTAAACACGGAAAGTATAATGGCGTCGACACAGAAAAAAAAAAATCGAGCTCTACCGGGACGACACCGAAAGGTTAATTCTTAAAAGTTAAAAATTGGTGCGATCCATTCGAAGGAAATTTCTGAAATTATCGGGGTCCTCGGCCGCCAACTCCTGCATCAGAGCGTTGTAAGCGCCGAGTTCTTGCCGCCTCACGATCCACGGTCGTACCAAAAACGACCGTTTGGGTTTTGGCTCCTCTAGCTCGGCTAGTAGACCGATAGCTCCCAGTTCGAGGAGATCATCGTCGCTGTCGTATTGACAATTAGCCGCCATAGTCGCAGAACGAAATAACGTTAAACGCGCATTCGGAAAACTATTCCCGCGAGATTTGAAATTGTTTGCAACACATTGCAACGTGGGAACACATTCGGTTTGCAACATCATATTTGCAATTTGTCTTATGCAACACGTTGCATAAAACAAATTACAACGTGAACGCGCCTTAACCCTAGTTTAAAACCTTACTTAAGCGCGTTCCCACGTTGCAATTTGTGGCATACGTTTTGTGGCATGCAACACATTGCAACGTGTGAACCCCAAAGTTGGACAGACTTTTGTGGCATACAACGTGTTGTATGCGTGTTGCATGAAATAGGACTTGCTCTATTTTCTTGTAACGTGTTGCATGAACCCGACCAATCAGAACGCGTTGGGCTATCACGTGACAAAACCATCGCGTCGTAAACACGGAAAGTATAATGGCGTCGACACAGAAAAAAAAATCGAGCTCTACCGGGCGACACGAAAGGTTAATTATTAAAAGTTCAAAATTGGTACGATCCATTCGAAGGAAATTTCTGAAATTATCGGGGTCCTCGCCGCCAACTCCTGCATCAGAGCGTTGTAGCGCCGAGTTCTTGCCGCCTCGATCCACGGTCGTACCAAAAGCGACCGTTTGGGTTTTGGCTCCTCTAGCTCGGCTAGTAGACCGATAGCTGCCAGTTCGAGGAGATCATCGCCGCTGTCGTATTGACAATTAGCCGCCATAGTCGCAGAACGAAATAACGTTAAACGCGCATTCGGAAAACTATTCCCGCGAGATTTGAAATTGTTTGCAACTGTTGCAACGTGGGAACACATTCGGTTTGCAACATCATATTTGCAATTTGTCTTATGCAACACGTTGCATAAAACAAATTACAGCGTGAAACGCGCCTTAACCCTAGTTTAAAACCTTACTTAAGCGCGTTCCCACGTTGCAATTTGTGGCATACGTTTTGTGGCATGCAACACATTGCAACGTGTGAACCCCAAAGTTGGACAGACTTTTGTGGCATACAACGTGTTGTATCGTGTTGCATGAAATAGGACTTGCTCTATTTTCTTGCAACGTGTTGCATGAACCCGACCAATCAGAACGCGTTGGGCTATCACGTGACAAAACCATCGCGTCGTAAACACGGAAAGTATAATGGCGTCGACACAGAAAAAAAAAAATCGAGCTCTCCCGGGGCGACACCGAAAGGTTAATTATTAAAAGTTCAAAATTGGTACGATCCATTCGAAGGAAATTTCTGAAATTATCGGGTCTTCGCCGCCAACTCCTGCATCAGAGCGTTGTGGCGCCGAGTTCTTGCCGCCTCCCGATCCACGGTCGTACCAAAAACGACCGTTTGGGTTTTGGCTCCTCTAGCTCGGCTAGTAGACCGATAGCTGCCAGTTCGAGGAGATCATCGTCGCTGTCGTATTGACAATTAGCCGCCATAGTCGCAGAACGAAATAACGTTAAACGCGCATTAAGAAAACTATTCCCGCGAGATTTGAAATTGTTTGCAACACATTGCAACGTGGGAACACATTCGGTTTGCAACATCATATTTGCAATTTGTCTTATGCAACACGTTGCATAAAACAAATTGCAACGTGGGAACGCGCCTTAACCCTAGTTTAAAACCTTACTTAAGGCGCGTTCCCACGTTGCAATTTGTGGCATACGTTTTGTGGCATGCAACACATTGCAACGTGTGAACCCCAAAGTTGGACAGACTTTTGTGGCATACAACGTGTTGTATGCGTGTTGCATGAAATAGGACTTGCTCTATTTTCTTGCAACGTGTTGCATGAACCCGACCAATCAGAACGCGTTGGGCTATCACGTGACAAAACCATCGCGTCGTAAACACGGAAAGTATAATGGCGTCGACACAGAAAAAAAAAAATCGAGCTCTCCCGGGGCGACACCGAAAGGTTAATTATTAAAAGTTCAAAATTGGTACGATCCATTCGAAGGAAATTTCTGAAATTATCGGGTCCTCGCCGCCAACTCCTGCATCAGAGCGTTGTGGCGCCGAGTTCTTGCCGCCTCGATCCACGGTCGTACCAAAACGACCGTTTGGGTTTTGGCTCCTCTAGCTCGGCTAGTAGACCGATAGCTGCCAGTTCGAGGAGATCATCGTCGCTGTCGTACTGACAATTAGCCGCCATAGTCGCAGAACGAAATAACGTTAAACGCGCATTAAGAAAACTATTCCCACCAGATTTGAAATTGTTTGCAACTGTTGCAACGTGGGAACACATTCGGTTTGCAACATCATATTTGCAATTTGTCTTATGCAACACGTTGCATAAAACAAATTACAACGTGAAACGCGCCTTAACCCTAGTTTAAAACCTTACTTAAGCGCGTTCCCACGTTGCAATTTGTGGCATACGTTTTGTGGCATGCAACACATTGCAGCGTGTGAACCCCAAAGTTGGACAGACTTTTGTGGCATACAACGTGGTGTATGCGTGTTGCATGAAATAGGACTTGCTCTATTTTCTTGCAACGTGTTGCATGAACCCGACCAATCAGAACGCGTTGGGCTATCACGTGACAAAACCATCACGTCGTAAACACGGAAAGTATAATGGCGTCGACACAGAAAAAAAAATCGAGCTCTCCGGCGACACGAAGGTTAATTATTAAAAGTAAAAATTGGTGCGATCCATTCGAAGGAAATTTCTGAAATTATCGGGGTCCTCGCCGCCAACTCCTGCATCAGAGCGTTATGGCGCCGAGTTCTTGCCGCCTCGATCCACGGTCGTACCAAAAGCGACCGTTTGGGTTTTGCTCCTCTAGCTCGGCTAGTAGACCGATACCTGCCAGTTCGAGGAGATCATCGTCGCTGTCGTACTGACAATTAGCCGCCATAGTCGCAGAACGAAATAACGTTAAACGCGCATTCGGAAAACTATTCCCGCGAGATTTGAAATTGTTTGCAACTGTTGCAACGTGGGAACACATTCGGTTTGCAACATCATATTTGCAATTTGTCTTATGCAACACGTTGCATAAAACAAATTGCAACATGAAACGCGCCTTAACCCTAGTTTAAAACCTTACTTAAGGCGCGTTCCACGTTGCAATTTGTGGCATACGTTTTGTGGCATGCAACACATTGCAACGTGTGAACCCCAAAGTTGGACAGACTTTTGTGGCATACAACGTGTTGTATGCGTGTTGCATGAAATAGGACTTGCTCTATTTTCTTGTAACGTGTTGCATGAACCCGACCAATCAGAACGCGTTGGGCTATCACATGACAAAACCATCGCGTCGTAAACACGGAAAGTATAATGGCGTCGACACAGAAAAAAAAAAATCGAGCTCTCCCGGCGACACCGAAAGGTTAATTCTTAAAAGTTAAAAATTGGTGCGATCCATTCGAAGGAAATTTCTGAAATTATCGGGGTCCTCGGCCGCCAACTCCTGCATCAGAGCGTTGTAAGCGCCGAGTTCTTGCCGCCTCCCGATCCACGGTCGTACCAAAAACGACCGTTTGGGTTTTGGCTCCTCTAGCTCGGCTAGTAGACCGATAGCTGCCAGTTCGAGGAGATCATCGTCGCTGTCGTACTGACAATTAGCCGCCATAGTCGCAAAACGAAATAACGTTAAACGCGCATTAAGAAAACTATTCCCGCGAGATTTGAAATTGTTTGCAACTGTTGCAACGTGGGAACACATTCGGTTTGCAACATCATATTTGCAATTTGTCTTATGCAACATGTTGCATAAAACAAATTGCAACGTGGGAACGCGCTTAACCCTAGTTTAAAACCCTACTTAAGCGCGTTCCCACGTTGCAATTTGTGGCATACGTTTTGTGGCATGCAACACATTGCAACGTGTGAACCCCAAAGTTGGACAGACTTTTGTGGCATACAACGTGTTGTATGCGTGTTGCATGAAATAGGACTTGCTCTATTTTCTTGCAACGTGTTGCATGAACCCGACCAATCAGAACGCGTTGGGCTATCACGTGACAAAACCATCGCGTCGTAAACACGGAAAGTATAATGGCGTCGACACAGAAAAAAAAAAATCGAGCTCTCCCGGGGCGACACCGAAAGGTTAATTATTAAAAGTTCAAAATTGGTACGATCCATTCGAAGGAAATTTCTGAAATTATCGGGGTCCTCGGCCGCCAACTCCTGCATCAGAGCGTTGTAAGCGCCGAGTTCTTGCCGCCTCCCGATCCACGGTCGTACCAAAAACGACCGTTTGGGTTTTGGCTCCTCTAGCTCGGCTAGTAGACCGATAGCTGCCAGTTCGAGGAGATCATCGTCGCTGTCGTACTGACAATTAGCCGCCATAGTCGCAGAACGAAATAACGTTAAACGCGCATTAAGAAAACTATTCCCGCCAGATTTGAAATTGTTTGCAACACATTGCAACGTGGGAACACATTCGGTTTGCAACATCATATTTGCAATTTGTCTTATGCAACACGTTGCATAAAACAAATTGCAACGTGGGAACGCGCCTTAACCCTAGTTTAAAACCTTAAGGCGCGTTCCCACGTTGCAATTTGTGGCATAAGTTTTGTGGCATGCAACACATTGCAACGTGTGAACCCCAAAGTTGGACAGACTTTTGTGGCATACAACGTGTTGTATGCGTGTTGCATGAAATAGGACTTGCTCTATTTTCTTGCAACGTGTTGCATGAACCCGACCAATCAGAACGCGTTGGGCTATCACGTGACAAAACCATCGCGTCGTAAACACGGAAAGTATAATGGCGTCGACACAGAAAAAAAAAAATCGAGCTCTCCCGGCGACACCGAAAGGTTAATTATTAAAAGTAAAAAATTGGTGCGATCCATTCGAAGGAAATTTCTGAAATTATCGGGGTCCTCGGCCGCCAACTCCTGCATCAGAGCGTTATAGCGCCGAGTTCTTGCCGCCTCGATCCACGGTCGTACCAAAACGACCGTTTGGGTTTTGGCTCCTCTAGCTCGGCTAGTAGACCGATAGCTGCCAGTTCGAGGAGATCATCGTCGCTGTCGTACTGACAATTAGCCGCCATAGTCGCAGAACGAAATAACGTTAAACGCGCATTAAGAAAACTATTCCCGCCAGATTTGAAATTGTTTGCAACACATTGCAACGTGGGAACACATTCGGTTTGCAACATCATATTTGCAATTTGTCTTATGCAACACGTTGCATAAAACAAATTACAACGTGGAACGCGCCTTAACCCTAGTTTAAAACCTTACTTAAGCGCGTTCCCACGTTGCAATTTGTGGCATACGTTTTGTGGCATGCAACACATTGCAACGTGTGAACCCCAAAGTTGGACAGACTTTTGTGGCATACAACGTGTTGTATGCGTGTTGCATGAAATAGGACTTGCTCTATTTTCTTGCAACGTGTTGCATGAACCCGACCAATCAGAACGCGTTGGGCTATCACGTGACAAAACCATCGCGTCGTAAACACGGAAAGTATAATGGCGTCGACACAGAAAAAAAAAAATCGAGCTCTCCCGGGGCGACACCGAAAGGTTAATTATTAAAAGTTCAAAATTGGTACGATCCATTCGAAGGAAATTTCTGAAATTATCGGGGTCCTCGGCCGCCAACTCCTGCATCAGAGCGTTGTAAGCGCCGAGTTCTTGCCGCCTCCCGATCCACGGTCGTACCAAAAACGACCGTTTGGGTTTTGGCTCCTCTAGCTCGGCTAGTAGACCGATAGCTGCCAGTTCGAGGAGATCATCGTCGCTGTCGTATTGACAATTAGCCGCCATAGTCGCAGAACGAAATAACGTTAAACGCGCATTAAGAAAACTATTCCCGCGAGATTTGAAATTGTTTGCAACTGTTGCAACGTGGGAACACATTTGGTTTGCAACATCATATTTGCAATTTGTCTTATGCAACACGTTGCATAAAACAAATTGCAACGTGGGAACGCGCCTTAACCCTAGTTTAAAACCTTACTTAAGGCGCGTTCCCACGTTGCAATTTGTGGCATACGTTTTGTGGCATGCAACACATTGCAACGTGTGAACCCCAAAGTTGGACAGACTTTTGTGGCATACAACGTGGTGTATGCGTAATGCATGAAATAGGACTTGCTCTATTTTCTTGCAACGTGTTGCATGAACCCGACCAATCAGAACGCGTTGGGCTATCACGTGACAAAACCATCGCGTCTTAAACACGGAAAGTATAATGGCGTCGACACAGAAAAAAAAAAATCGAGCTCTCCCGGCGACACCGAAAGGTTAATTATTAAAAGTAAAAAATTGGTGCGATCCATTCGAAGGAAATTTCTGAAATTATCGGGGTCCTCGGCCGCCAACTCCTGCATCAGAGCGTTGTAAGCGCCGAGTTCTTGCCGCCTCCCGATCCACGGTCGTACCAAAAACGACCGTTTGGGTTTTGGCTCCTCTAGCTCGGCTAGTAGACCGATAGCTGCCAGTTCGAGGAGATCATCGTCGCTGTCGTACTGACAATTAGCCGCCATAGTCGCAGAACGAAATAACGTTAAACGCGCATTAAGAAAACTATTCCCGCCAGATTTGAAATTGTTTGCAACACATTGCAACGTGGGAACACATTCGGTTTGCAACATCATATTTGCAATTTGTCTTATGCAACACGTTGCATAAAACAAATTGCAACGTGGGAACGCGCCTTAACCCTAGTTTAAAACCTTAAGGCGCGTTCCCACGTTGCAATTTGTGGCATAAGTTTTGTGGCATGCAACACATTGCAACGTGTGAACCCCAAAGTTGGACAGACTTTTGTGGCATACAACGTGTTGTATGCGTGTTGCATGAAATAGGACTTGCTCTATTTTCTTGCAACGTGTTGCATGAACCCGACCAATCAGAACGCGTTGGGCTATCACGTGACAAAACCATCGCGTCGTAAACACGGAAAGTATAATGGCGTCGACACAGAAAAAAAAAAAATCGAGCTCTCCGGCGACACGAAAGGTTAATTATTAAAAGTAAAAATTGGTGCGATCCATTCAAGGAAATTTCTGAAATTATCGGGTCCTCGCCGCCAACTCCTGCATCAGAGCGTTGTAAGCGCCGAGTTCTTGCCGCCTCCCGATCCACGGTCGTACCCAAAACGACCTTTTGGGTTTTGGCTCCTCTAGCTCGGCTAGTAGACCGATAGCTCCCAGTTCGAGGAGATCATCGTCGCTGTCGTATTGACAATTAGCCGCCATAGTCGCAGAACGAAATAACGTTAAACGCGCATTCGGAAAACTATTCCCGCGAGATTTGAAATTGTTTGCAACTGTTGCAACGTGGGAACACATTCGGTTTGCAACATCATATTTGCAATTTGTCTTATGCAACACGTTGCATAAAACAAATTGCAACATGGGAACGCGCCTTAACCCTAGTTTAAAGCCTTACTTAAGGAGCGTTCCCACGTTGCAATTTGTGGCATACGTTTTGTGGCATGCAACACATTGCAACGTGTGAACCCCAAAGTTGGACAGACTTTTGTGGCATACAACGTGTTGTATGCGTGTTGCATGAAATAGGACTTGCTCTATTTTCTTGCAACGTGTTGCATGAACCCGACCAATCAGAACGCGTTGGGCTATCACGTGACAAAACCATCGCGTCGTAAACACGGAAAGTATAATGGCGTCGACACAGAAAAAAAAAAATCGAGCTCTCCCGGCGACACCGAAAGGTTAATTATTAAAAGTTCAAAATTGGTGCGATCCATTCGAAGGAAATTTCTGAAATTATCGGGTCCTCGCCGCCAACTCCTGCATCAGAGCGTTGTAGCGCCGAGTTCTTGCCGCCACGATCCACGGTCGTACCAAAACGACCGTTTGGGTTTTGCTCCTCTAGCTCGGCTAGTAGACCGATAGCTGCCAGTTCGAGGAGATCATCGCCGCTGTCGTATTGACAATTAGCCGCCATAGTCGCAGAACGAAATAACGTTAAACGCGCATTCGGAAAACTATTCCAGCGAGATTTGAAATTGTTTGCAACTGTTGCAACGTGGGAACACATTCGGTTTGCAACATCATATTTGCAATTTGTCTTATGCAACACGTTGCATAAAACAAATTGCAACGTGGGAACGCGCCTTAACCCTAGTTTAAAACCTTACTTTAGGCGCGTTCCACGTTGCAATTTGTGGCATACGTTTTGTGGCATGCAACACATTGCAACGTGTGAACCCCAAAGTTGGACAGACTTTTGTGGCATACAACGTGTTGTATGCGTGTTGCATGAAATAGGACTTGCTCTATTTTCTTGCAACGTGTTGCATGAACCCGACCAATCAGAATGCGTTGGGCTATCACGTGACAAAACCATCGCGTCGTAAACACGGAAAGTATAATGGCGTCGACACAGAAAAAAAAAATCGAGCTCTCCCGGCGACACCGAAAGGTTAATTATTAAAAGTTAAAAATTGGTGCGATCCATTCGAAGGAAATTTCTGAAATTATCGGGGTCCTCGGCCGCCAACTCCTGCATCAGAGCGTTGTAAGCGCCGAGTTCTTGCCGCCTCCCGATCCACGGTCGTACCCAAAGCGACCGTTTGGGTTTTGGCTCCTGTAAGCTCGGCTAGTAGACCGATAGCTGCCAGTTCGAGGAGATCATCGTCGCTGTCGTATTGACAATTAGCCGCCATAGTCGCAGAACGAAATAACGTTAAACGCGCATTCGGAAAACTATTCCCGCGAGATTTGAAATTGTTTGCAACTGTTGCAACGTGGGAACACATTCGGTTTGCAACATCATATTTGCAATTTGTCTTATGCAACACGTTGCATAAAACAAATTGCAACGTGGGAACGCGCCTTAACACTCATTTCAAATCCTACTTTGAAACGTTGACCCTAGTTTAAAACCCTACTGTTAAATCCAAAGCCTAGTTTAAAACCTTACTTCAAAACCCGAACCGGCGCCAAGCTGTAGTTTAAAACCCTACTCTGAAAGCCCAATTTATAAGAACACTTTGAAAACTGCAGCTGAAACAAAGTGCTGTTTGTGATACAGATAAAAAAAAGCAACTTTGTTTTCATATTCAAATTAAGGAGTAGCACCGTTTTAAATAAAAAAATGTACTCATATTAATTTTTCCAGAGCTTTTATTTCTGGATCTGTACACAAGGTATTAAAGTACAACAGAAAATACAAAAAATGTTTAACAAAATGAGTGAGAAGAGAGAGCAAACAAACACAAAAAGAAAAAAACCTGAATGACTATGTACAATTCTTATAAACAATAAAGATAACTTCTGTTCTGTAACATTTCTCATAATGATGCCTTTTTGATTGTCTAGAATTCTGGATAGATTTTTTTCTGCAGGGGTTTTATTCACAAAAGGTATTTTGGGTTGTTTTTCCATGTTTTTCTGTAAAATGACTTAACAAAAATAAAAATATAAACTTAAATTTGCTTCGTGCCAGCTTGCACACGCGCACACACAAACACACGCTCGCACAACAATAAAATATCACATTTTTCCAGAGTTCACAGGGTGGTGGGAAATAAAAAAATAAAAAATAAACCTACCACTTTTAAAATGGCCTTTTACATTCTGACAAGTGTTTGTACAAACCACAGAGTGAAATAATAAATAGCACAGCACCGCTACCCACCACCTACTGCATTTTTTTAAACAAAACAAAAACAAAAAAACCCCCACAAAAGACAAAAATACAAAATGTCATCTCCCAAAGAGCAGCAGCCATGCCATCGAGACAAATACAGGAAGATCAAGGTGGGGGGTTTTCCCTCTCTTTTACGTTTATGCTAACAAACTGAGTGATCGACGAGGTATTTTACAGTCTGGGGAGGCGGGTGGGGGCTTGTGAGAGCATCTTCACTTTCCATTTGGGGGCGGGGAGAAAGAAAAATAACACAGTGGAATCAATGAAGGTCAAGGCCCTAAAAGCAAGTTTTAAAGTCCAACATTTTGCGAGTAAAAAGAAAACGATAGTCTCAGCTAATTGTAAGACGTCATCTTCGCGCGTATGTCGGCTTCTTTGCTTTTTCTTGTGATGCCACATTTCTAAGAATAGCCAAACGGGGCTGGGGTGGGAAGGGGGTGAGGGGGGGGGCAAAAAAGTTGCTTGTTTTTCAGAATGCCAACAGTTGACTGATTTTGAAATTTTCAGCAAGTGGGTCCCACATCGGAAGTTCCATTGTACAGAAGAAAATGAAAAAGCCAAACAATCCCAAGTCAATCGGTATAATGAGAAAAAGAAGGCTCACAATTCTGTACATATCTACAATGGATGGCCATTTAGAAAACAAACAATAATAATAATAATAATAATAAGCTTTGTATGCACACATATTGACAATTAGAGGTCAGGTCATTAGAATTTTTAAAGGCTACTTGCTAATTCTTATTTACATCAATGATGCCATGGAAAGCATGAATGAGTTGCCCCCCAAGTGCTCGTGTGTGTGCGCGCGCGCGTAACTGCAAACCCACGCGCACACAGTGTCATGTACAGCCCCGGAAATGAACCATTCACGTGGCACAATGCATAGATACGTGAAGACACCCCCCCCATGCTAAAACATGGTATGCTCCCAAAACCACTTTCTGCTACACGGCCAACATTCAAAAAACACACACACACACACACACACACACACACACACACACACACACACACACACACACACACACACACACAAGCAGTGCGGGCATCAAAGCTAATACTGAAATTCTTGAATAACACCCCCCGCCCCAAAAAAAAAACAAGTTTGACATATGTGACATAAAACACACAAAATTAAGTAAAAGTGTCAGCGCAATAATTGTTCCAAATGTAAAAGGAGCAACGATGACCAATTATGTCGTTTTCAACGTGATGGACAGTCGTTTCTGGCTTTGCGCCAACATTGCAATTCATACAAAAACACACACCGCATCCCTTAAAAAAATAAAAAACATATTACCTACGACATGCTGTTTAAACAAAAGTATGCCAGGATTTCTAAAACATGAGCAAGGGCTATTTGGGTGAACAAAAATGGCGGGAGATTGTGTATTGGCCAAAATCGAACAAATTGAAGTGTTAAAAATTGTGTGGTGGTTAAAATGCAGTTTTAGTTCGTTGTTGTTGTCCACTCGGGGAGGGGAAAAATTAGAATGTTAAAGAGATTGCTAAACAGCAGGGTTATTGTCCAACTCAAACTATGAGCAAGGTAGTTCAAGTCCAACCAGAATTGAGTTTTGGTCGACCAGAATTGTTGGGAATATTTTTTTTTCGAACCATGAAGAGTGATCCAGTTAGCCAATCACACCATTCAAATGGAAACGCACCGTTTATGCTAACCCTGTGATGCAACCAAAGGAGAATTGTGGCCAAAATGGGGAAAAAATGGACAAAAACAGTGAACGACAACCGGATTTCAAGCACTGCAAGTGCGGCAGTTCAACCTTTGCTAACGTGACTCTACCGTGTGATGATCACATTTACACAGAAGAAAACAAAGAACAATAACTGGGTTTTAACAAGTGCTCCATTTCGCCAATTAAAACGTTCAAAGGACAAACGGTAGCCCAAATAATTGCTGACTGTTGGATATGAACAAGGCTCACACATCACATAGTGACAAAGTTCAGACAATTTCTGCACTTCCTCACAACTTGTCAGTCAGCCTCGAGGGACTTTAGCATGCTGGTTGGACATTTTTTTTTTTTTTTTTGGTATCATTTGCAGATCATAGTGCACAGGCCTGCTTCATGTTTCTTGCCAAATGGATTTCTTCCATTAATTCATGGCTGTATATCAATCCGAAATTTGCAAATTGCCTTCACTTCAAAAGACATTATGGGTATTTTTTTTTTTTTGCCCACTAAAATCTATTCTTAAACACTTGGCTGTCACTATTTCCCAGGAATTCTTATTTCAATTTCGTTGTTGAAAAGTATAAAATAAAACGCAAAGCCGATTGCTAGTCGTAATGAGCACACGCAAATAAGAACAAACTGAAAAGCGAGCAACATGCTCACTGCTACGTACCTGTAAAGCAAACACTGATTTGAAAAAAAAAGTACCACTTTTAAATAAGCACCTTCTAAATAAGATGATTTTGGCAGCGGAAAAGAAGAATGGCAGGGCACTGTTGACCACACTGTACATGGACGTTACCGTGGTGACAAACAAAAGAATAATGGCTATTATAAACTCTTGAGAAATCAAGATTTTAGTTCTATATGAGAGACATCACTGATGTCATAGTACACAAAAATGAAAAAAGTATAGTTCTGTACACACACAAACATATGTACATATGCATACACACAGATGTGTGTACACACACACACACACACACACACACACACACACACACACACACACACACACACACACACACACACACACACACACACATATATATTTAGCATGATATATATAACATGAGGTCAGTCTTATGTACACGCCCCAAAAAAGGGAAGAAGGAAGGAAGAGGATGAGGAAGATCAGTCGGACTGAAGTGCTGTGGCGTGCTGCGCGTGGTGGCGCGCGTGCCCGCTCAAAAAGCCGTTGGGCTCGCCGAAGTCCGTGACCGACACGGCCATTTTGGCGCCGGTTATCCGGTGGTGGTGCGGCGCGGTCCGTCGCGCTTCGAAGTCCACGGCCAGGTTGCTCACCGAGACGTCGCCCATGAACGAGTCCGGCTGCAGCGCCAGCTTGAGTCTCTTGGAGGGCCGCTCGCAGTCCTTGGCCACACACACGCCGCTCAGCTGGCCCAGCTCCGAGTGGTAGAAGCCGGCGTCCAGCATGTTGAGGCAGTCGGCGTCGGCGCCGCCCGACGGGAAGCCCAGCGACTCGTCGTGGTTGAGGGAGGTGCGGTGGAGGCTCTCCAGTGGGGGGAAGCTGTAGGAGTCTAAGCAAGTCACCTCGGCCGGGCTGCACACCGTCGCCACGCTGTTGCTCAGAGCTGCGGGGAAAACAAACAGCTGATTTCAATTCAAAGATTATTGTTCAAAAATATATCCCTCCATCCATCCATCCATCAATTTTCCGATCCGCTTTATCCTCACAAGGGTTGCGGGGGGTGCTGGAGCCCATCCCAGCCATCTTCGGGCAGTAGGCGGGGGACACCCTGAACCGGTTGCCAGCCAATCGTAGGGCACACAAAGACCATTCGCACTTACAGTCAGACCTTGGGACAATTAGTGTTTAGTGTTCAATGAGCCTGACATGCATGTTTTTGGAATGTGGGAGGAAACCGGAGTACCCGGAGAAAACCCACACATGCAAACTCCACACAGGAAGGCCGGCGCTGGAATTGAACCATCTGCACTGTGAGGTCGGTGCGCTAACCACAGGACCACCGGGCCGCCCTCAAAAATATATCTATCATTCTATCAGTGGTTCTTAACCCGGGTTCGATCAAACCCTAGGGGTTCGATGAATCGGTCTCAGGGGTTCGACGGAGCCTCTGCCATGGTGGTGAAGACAAATCCGACTCAACATGTCAGTTAGTGATGACACGCCCGCTTGGCCATTACTGGTTCACAATTAAAAAACATGTACTTTGTAATTACACTCATTGTGTAATTTTTTTAATAAATGCGTTTTTTAATGTCTTGAATTTGTAAAAAATAAAAATAACAAAATAATTTTATTTTTCACTAATGAAGGGTTCGGTGAATGTGCATATGAAATGGTTGGGTTCTGTACTTCTAACGAGGTTAAGAACCACACAGAGACAGAGAGACAAAGAGACAGAGAGACAGAGAGACAGAGAGACAGAGAGACAGAGAGAGAGAGATACTCGCCAAAGCAACAATAAACTAATAATCAACGACCGCCGAGACTGTCGTTGCTTGTTGGGCCGGATAAAAGCCATCTATAAACGTGAGCTGACCTCAAATGCCTTTAGCTTTCCATTATTTCCTACTTTCATGTTGTGTCGTTGGGTGCGGTGTGTACGGAGGACCGACCTGTGAGGTCACTGGCAGTGATAGAGTTGAGCAGGCTGAGCTGTTGATCCGTGGCGCTTTCCACCCTTCCACTCCCGCCACCTCCCGAGCACACGGACGACGAACTGTCCACGGCCAAACCCTCCGCTTCGTCAACGAGCCTGTCCATGAGGTCTCTGGGCACCAAACGCAAGGTTTTTCATTACATTTGAGCGTTGACCTTTTTTTGGGATGGAGCACAACAACTGCGCCGTGGATGTCGAACTCACGTGACACCGGGATAGCTGCTGTATTTTTTCTTCCCGAAGCGATTCTGCTGCACAAAGAAGTCGAAGCGCTCCGACTTCTTCCACATGTAGTAAAACGCGACGCATTCCGCTACCGTTCGTGTTGTCACCTGGTGTGGAAGGAAAGCCGCTCAACAAACGGCCATGCGCCAAATCTTTTTTCTGCGCGTCGCCGGAGCAAAACTCACTTTGTGTTTCTGAATGAGGTGAAAGTTCTTGTCATACATCTGCAGAGCATGTTCAAAGTTCTTGCACTCCTCCTCGGACCATGGGGGAGATTTTTCTGGAAGCATCAATTTCAAAACATCTTCATATCAATGAAAAGAAAATAGCACCTATGAAGGGTTTCGGGCTAAGATGTCCAGAGTCCAAATCACTAGATTTTGGGTATCGGAAAATACGGAAGAATTAATTGTGCTACGCAAACCGATCCGATTTGCCAGAAGAAAATTGGCATTACTGGAGTTCAAGATTTGTTGAAGGAACACATCCTCTATTTGGCAATATAAATGGATTGCCAAATTAGTCACAATTAAGGGTCCAAAAATTGCAAACATTTTCTTTGGGAATGAATGTGAATAAACCAAGATTTTTGACAAGTGATAACTAGAATCGAGACGCTTTTGAAAGGAGGGGGACTCTTTTCATTGACCATTTAGAATGGGACTTTGTTGGTATTTTTGGATGGTGGCAGCGGTGGCACATTTACAGTTTTGATAATTCTTAATTGCTCCGTGCGTGTTAATATTGAACGCAACAATCATGGCTTTGTGCTTCAAAGAAAGAATGGATCAATAAAACACTTCTTCAATAAATCAATAAAACACAAACTTGATTATGGTAAAATATATCTGTCGAAAAGTTCTGCTTTTTAATTTATTTCGCATGGACATCTTCTGGCAAAGGGTTGACATTTATGCTTGGATATGATACTTCAGCTGGAAACGTAAGAGACATTTTCCACCACTTTGCAACGGTGGTCACAATCACCACTTCATGTGTTGCCATTTAATTTTTGGGGGTTGTTGTGATGCACGGCCTGTTGACTTGGCTTACCTTTCGAGGATTTTAGGTGGCTACAGTATTGCTCAAGCGCCTCATGGGTGTTGTAGTTACACTTGACGAGCTCCAACAAAGCCTGTGTGATGAGAGTGAAGAGGATGTTGAGAAAATGCTTCTGTAAGGATTTAGACTCTGGTTGTGCACACATGCATAAAAATTGTAAAATGGGTACAAAGTAGAGTGGTAAAATCGATGTCAAAAGCCGTATTCCCTCAAATACTGGCCCCTAACTCTAGAACGTGCTGGACACAATCCAGTTATGAAAAATTGATGCCAGCCTTTTTTGCCTGCACATATTCCATTGCCCTTTTTTCTCACATCTTGAAAAGTTATCAGCTAAAGTCAATTGGTTAACATCAGAAGTGTAATTCCAAGTCAACTCTTTTCTTACATCTCTCTCCTATGAGGAAAAAATTTATTGAAATAATACATGGGCGGCACACATCCGACATCGGAGACATGCACTCCGACGCACAACGGCAGCCAAAACAGGACAAAATACACAACACACGTACATGGTGAGGGCTCCTCCACATGTTTTTTTTAAACTTGCGACGCAAAAAAGACCAAGCATGGAGTAGATCCTCGCCTCAATGTCTCGTGAAGCGGACGGAAACTTAGTGAAAACGAGTGGCTCAGCCCCGCCTGCTCCGAAAGCCCTCCGTTCCCCCCTTCTCCTCCCTCCACTTCTCAATACAGTAATGACCCATCAAATCGCAGTCTATGCGGCAACTAAATCGCCTTTTGTCAAATCACGATGACATTGCAAATGTAATTAATTGTTCGGCCCTATTGTTGACAATGTCGGATGAGAGTCGACTCCAGATGCACAATGTTGTGCGCGTGCGTCCATGCTGACACTCTGTTCCGTCTCGTCTTGCTATTCCGCCAGATTTTTTGTTCGAAATGACAAATCTAACGAAATGTTTTTTGTAACATTGTGTACACAAAGGCTTCAATGCCTCCCCTGCCTGCCTGCAATGGAGCAAATAAACACCCCCCTGCCATCGTTTGTGACGCGAGAGCATTTCATTATTAAACGCAAGCTGTTATTGTAACAAACGAGGTGCAGACATTTGTGGGAGATAAAACGGATACGGTGTTTCTCATGAACCAAATATTGATATTTTCTTTCCGTCAAGGTTAACTGCCACTCCGTCGAACTCGCCCAAAAGATATCACGAGTGAACTGACTTGTTCATTGTCTCGAACGTATAGTTTGTCGTGCGTCGTCTTCTCGTCCGTTGTCCGTGACAGGACGTCGGTCAGGAAGCTCCTGACCTTGCTCTCTGGCAGCGTGCCCGGGCACCACATGAGCTCATCTTCATCTTCATACACTGCAAAACAAAAGCGGAGGTAGCATGAGGTCAACGGTAATGTTGCAAAGCAGAGTTCGTTCGCTGGGAACAAGAAAAGTAGTTCACCTTTCTCATCTTCCGTGTAGTGGCAGATGGTGAAAGGAACTTCCGCTTGGTACTCAGCACCCACCATTATTTCCTTTTTAGAAATAAAATTAAAAAAACAAATTGAAAATTCTATTCATGAAGATGCTACAAGTGCCTCATTTTGTTTCAATATGTCATATATGATGTACCTTTCTGGAGTCTTCTGGACTTGGACCATCATCGTCACACTCGGAATCTTTATCCCCATCAGAGACAGCGTTGGCTAAAGGGACAAATAACATTTATTCCACTGTTGTATTTTCAAGAGCTCATTAAAATTTCCAGTGAAAAGCATGCTTCTCCAAAACTGAAACACATATAACATACATATCTGCATTCCACTGGATAGCTACATTGTATATAGCGGAACTTCTAAAGTTGAATATTCAAATGACTTTATCATTGGGTAGCCTTTAAATATATATATATATATATATATATATATATATATATATATAGTTAATTAAAACAACGTAATTTAAACATTAAAGATGAGAGTGTATAAATTGGTGTACGTTGCTTACATCGAAGTGTTCTGGGGAAGAAATCGGTGGCCTCGTGGGAGGTAACCGACGGGGTGAGGTCATCCGCTGACGACTGGGTCTCCTCCTCGTAGTCGCCAGACAACAAGTCTTTGGCAATTTCCTCCTAGGAAGAAATGAGTCAGGTTGACCAACAATCTTGCGAGACGCCACATATTGTGGTGAGGCGAGTGAGGCTCACCTTGTCCAAAGTCATGTCGGGCAGCTCGTCTGTGAGGTCGCCAGAGGAGCTGTCTATACTGGAACCGGCTGAGGCCTCGTAGCGATAGATGGCCAGCAGCTCCTCCAGAGGCATGTTACCCTCCTGGGGACGAGGATGGAGGAAACGATTTCATAGTCTGCATGATGTACGCATTTGTACAGTGGAACTGCGACACTCAAATATTAGTTTAAAATCATTGAAAAATATCAGTTACATTGTTGCGTTGCCTTGTGGCCAATATGCCATGTTCCTAGTGGTCTGATTGCCCAGCTCATAAATGCAACAATCACAATCGCACATACGTGCGTGCGGGCGTGCCCTCTACCTGCATCTTTGATGTCAACCACAGTTAAACAAAACTGTTTTGGTTGTTAACATGAGTTCACTGACTAATCTGTTGTCGAAACAATGTGTTAGCGTACCGAACAAGGTATCTAGTTTACCTTCTCCAAATCTGCAATTTCAGAGCTGATATTGGCTCCCCCTTCCAGAGATTCCTCCTCCTCCAGGGTCCTCTCATCATCGTACTCATGAACTAGCATCTCTGCAGTCGGGTCAAAGTCATGATCTTCCGACGACAAAGAGCCAACTGTGTTAGAAAGAAAAGGACAAAAAAAACAAAAAACAAAAACAATTTAGCAAAAATTTGCTTCAATTTTACAAAGGCGGTATAGTTTTAGTAGTGCCAGACCTGTCTCGGCCCATGCCTCGATCTGTACTTTTAATGTGTATGCTATTGTGGTGATGTCATCAAGAAACGACAGATAAGCTCCCATCGAATATGAATGAGACGGATCTTTATCTTGGTTTCAATCATTGAATAAAAATGAAAATACACACACACACACACACACACACACACACACACACACACACACACACACACACACACACACACACACACACACATTTCTCACTACAACGTACCTCGAGGGACATAGCGAATCTGTACGCTATAACAGTAGTTCGTTGTAACCATTTCCAATAAAACTGTTCGCCAACTACGATATATGATATAGGATGACCATTTATCGATGTAAAAAGATGAAAGTGTAATACAGTGTAAACATGACAATTACATGTATGCGTATATAAAGAAAAAATGATTTTATACGACATGAAATGAACAACTGTAGCGTTCCTACATTCAGTCAGCAAATGTTACTCGCCATAGGCAACTGCCAGTGCTGCCGACGAGGCCAACTGTTGTCAATTTACGTAGTCTCGGCTGAGCTTCGCTTCCGTTTACAAGACATATTTTCAGACTATTTGCTCAGGACCGCGGTGCCTCAGTGAGTTACGGCAGAAAGTATCACAATGTTCCGAGTCGATGAGTCGCGTTGCTCAACAAAGGAGGGGACTCTCGTGCTGTACATTTTGTTCCTAGGCAAAGTTGCGGCGGCAGTTAGCTTCCCGCAGCTTGTTGCCTCAAAGACATTTTCACTATTTTGTGGGAAAAATCTGGTTGTTATAATGAAGTTTATAAAGGTGTTTGTTGTAAGCAAAATGAATTAAGTGAAATCGGGACTTTGAAATGTGAATGTTCTCGCGGTGAAAATGTAAACGGGCTACGGTGAAACGACGTTCGACTGTAATATGCAGTAATATACAGTAAATAGGTTATATCTGATCGGATGGATGATTTATTTATTTATTTTACTAGCTGATCGGCCCCAAAAATCCACGATTGTCTAAAGCCTAATAAACATGCTAAGGATTGTGAAAATTTGTTTTTTTTTGTGAGGAATTTGTCATATGGAAAAAAGACATTATCTTCATAAATGTTATGTTGTAAAAATAAGACTTGTTTCAAAATTATCTCAAAATTAATTTTTTCATGAAAATATAAGACTGTAAAAATAAATAAATAAATAAATGGTTTCCTCGAGAACATTCAACGTTATTCCCATAGCGGTGACTTCACACTCAGACATACAATACTTTTTCATGAAATTACACAAGTTTAAGTGTTATGATACTTTTTTTCTTTAAAACACAACCCTTTTCTCTAATTTACCAACAGTAACCTCAAAACCTAAGAAACTTTTCACCAAAAATAAAACTTGCTCTGAAAAATAACACATTCTATGTAATATGTATATATAATCTTGAAAACTTGTAAATTTAGTCTCATAACTATGGATTTTTAAATCAACAAGAAAAATATTTTTCTCTCCAAAATATGCCACTGTTTTATTTGGACTATAATATCGTTGTGTATCAGTGTGGCTCAAAAACGCCTTCATAAGACACCGACAGCATCACTCATAAGCTTTGCGTATACAACACTTACCTGGACTTGAACTCCCAATGGAAGCCTGAGGGGGGAGGGAAAAAAAATCAAAATAAGCATTGAACACAAAAAATACAAAATATTCGAAGAATAAGAATTCTAATTCTAAGGCAGAAAAACGTGGAATTAGTCCAAAAATGTGGTCCGAAACGAGCGAGTGAAAAGGATCATTTACCGTTACCTGAACGATGGTAGGCGGCTACGACAGAAGCCGCATATACGACACATCGACAAATTCTGTCACATAAATCTTCAACAAATGGCAACCGCGAGACACGAGAATATTTCAAATAAATATCACGGAGAAGAAAGTGACATTTGGAAGCGACGCTAGTAAGCAAGCGAGCTAACATCAGAACACCGATGAGAACCCCCTCAAATGTCGATGCATGTAAACATGAACATTTCGTTTGGCGCGGTGTAACATTGGACGGCTTTTGAGTTACCGGTAACGACAACGCGGTGGCGAATAAACGACTTAAGCTGTAGGTTTCTTTCACTCGCTCCCACAAAATACGCACAGAATATGATTTCCCCCACCCCAAGCAAATGTTAAAATTTACGTATCAATTTACACCGCCGCTATACCGAAGCAGCTGAGAGCGAAGGCGCAGCGGCCTTGTAGTGCAGGATCACTTCAGACATTCGGGCACATCTCCGATTAAATAATAAACATAATTTTGGACACAACTCACGCTATACGGCCGGCAAAAAACACATTCTCTCCAATCGCTAGCAAAACAGCGGGAAAACGCGACGTAAAATGATAAAAATATCGATTCAAGAGCAATCGCTTCTCCCCTGTTTTCCCTCTTACCTCCGCCATATTGGTACCTTTAGCTAATGAGCCAGTCGTAGCGCAGTACCCGGATGACGGCTCTCCGCCAATCAGAGAGCGCGCCGGCCGCCTAGGTCGTGACGCCATCCACAACCACCGCAGATTAACGGGAATCCTTTGAGACGTTTTAAATGTACATGCAAATATATATTTTTAAACGAACAAACGAATCTCGTCGTAAAATACGTTTTTAATTCACACCATTGCGAAATCTCAGGTAATCGTCCGCACGATGAGACGATCTATAGTCGGGTCTGTGGAGAGGTATCAGATGGAGATGTACGTCAACCGTTTGCCTTGGACGTTGCAATTATTACGAATTTTGTCAAATGCCATCACACGTCGGTTATGTTATAAGGTACAGTTTCACGAGATGATGAGACTCAGGAGAACTGACGTTTGACAACAATATGACAAGAACATTGGTTGTCGATGGCCCAGAAGCTTGCAATACATTAGTCCAATATAAATTATATCATTAGAATTTCGCTAATTGCATTGTTATACTTTATAACAGTGCAATTAGCGAAATTCTGTACAAGGTCAATAGAGGGCACTCGGTCGCCACCCCAATGACGAGCCAATCTCTTTTTCGTCAATGGACGCTACACCTTGTTTGCTTTCAAACTTATCTTGTAGTAGACGTGTGCACATTTTCACCATAATGTCTTTGATCCACTGATGAAAGGACAATTTGATTCTCTCCTCTTTCATCTATAAAGGCTTCAAACAACAAAGTGTATGCAGAAAAAGTGGTTAAGATTGCACGACTGTGTCGTATGTGTTACGTTGTATTAGTTTGTCATTTTATGTGAACTGTTCTGTCGATGGCAGCGCGGGCACCCGCAGCGGCTCCTCTCTCTCCTGTGGTTGAGAGGAAATAAATTTAATCTGTGCTGTAGCACATTTGACAATAAAGTTGACTTGAACTTGAACATCTGGTTCGGACGTGCATGGTGCTATGTGGCCCCAGAGTAGCACTGATGAAAAATTGTCAGAGCTATTTTGTATTTTAAAGAATAATTAGGAATCACTTTTACATCAACCACAGTTACATTCAGCAACAAGCGCATATTTTTGTATTTTGTGTAAGGATTGTTGGGACATTTCATGGGTGGGTACAGAATGTCCTCTTGAGTGATTCGCATATTGATGGTTCAAGCTTGGTGCAGGGTCTCGCCACGCGATGGCGCTGTGTGACAGCTTTCAAAGTTGTTCATGACTCAGCCGAAGCTTCCCCCTCACTTGTCCCCAGCGCTGCAACCCCCCCCCCCCCCCGGCCCGCCACCCCATCCCATCCTTCCCCACAGACCAGCTGTGACCTGAGTGAGACATCCCCCTCTTTGTTGTGTTCATGTTCAACGTGGTGAATCATGTAAATGGCCATGTTGACAAATACTCTATTGACTTCTACACTGGGTTTCTTCACGGGGTCGGCAGCTGCAGAGCAAGGCTTTGTTTAGAGAAAGCCATTTTGAGGTTTATCTTATGAATACTCATGTCAACACGTGAGGGTAAAAAAAAACTGACAAGTTTATCATGTTGATGTAATGAATACGTTCAAACATTGGCCATCTGTGGAGCAATTGAGGACAATCCGACTGACATCATAAATGTTTACACTGATGAGGCTTTTGCGCTTTTTAAAAAAAAACTAACTATTAAGAGACATAATTGCATGAGTCAATCCTGCAGTTGTACAAATAGTGGCTTTTTCTACTCAAGGTATAAGTGGGGTGATGGCTGGATTTGGAAGCTAGCGGCATTTTTAATACCTATTGACGTTTATATGCAGCCAATAACCCTTTCAAACCCCGAATTTTGGCAGTAAATGCACTAAAGGCCACATCTGTTTATCTTCTGGTTTTGAAAAATCCGAATAAGACCTCTGACCGGATTTTTTTCAACAAATTTAAAACATTGAATGAACATTTTCTGGTGATTTCATCATTTTGAACTACACGCGTCTTTGGAATGACAAACTCATTCAAGGCGATGTCACGTTGAAACCCCACGAAGACACTCTTTGAGTTTAAGACTGACAGAAATGTTGAATCTCAAGACAAATTAAATCAAACCAAACCAAAGCTCCAAAGAAGAAACAGAATTTAAGTATTGAATCTAAGATTAGCTCCCATAGTAAGCGGAATAACGGCATTTTCTTTGTATTATATTCAAAAAAATATTTGGTACTGATCTTGAACCTGCTATTGTGTTGATTTTTACTTTGAATCTGTCACCCTCACAGTGCTTGATGACTAAATGGTACCGATCAGCAATTAAAGTGAAGCCAACCATCTGAAAACATCTCACCTTGATCTGGGGGACAGCTTCATAAGCCTTCCAAAATCATTATGACTTTGTTTCCTGAAACAGAAGAGGTGACGTGAAGGTGGAGCCAATGAGTGAGAGTGGGAACAGCAATTTCCTCTCTCTTGCACACTTCAAATCGTGGGTGTTTGCACACCATATGTATCCAGCACTTGCGTCATGCCATGCGCTGACACGGGCGAGATTTCTATGACTAACTCAGAAGCAGCAGCAGCAGCAGCAGCAGCGGTGGTGGAAATGTCCATATTTGGTCCAATGACCCAATCAAGAGTTTCCCAAGATTTACTAAACTCGAAAAGTGGACCTACGTATCGTAAAGGCATTACTTCCGGAAGGCCTGGGTATTGGTCATTGACGGGCTCCGATGTACACAGTGAAGGACAGAGAAAGCAGCTGTGTTGACGTGGACAAGAGGCTCCTTATGACGAGCCACGTGGGTGACTCTGTCTCCATGGCAACCGCAGAATCCACCACAAGAGCCAGTTGGGTGCTTGAAAAAAGAAAGAACAGAAAATAGTTGAAGTGGGAAAAACCTGCAAGACTCATTTTTCTTATATGTGTCAAGGCAAATGCGTCAACTCATCCCGCACTTCACAAAATGAAAACTCTAAAAATCAAAACATTACTCGCGGCAGTATTTAAACATCTTTGTCTGGACAGTAACTCCTCACAGGTCGCTGGGGGAAATGATGCACTCAGCTGAAGAGAGTCAGAGGAAGAAGGCTCCCATTATGTCTTTACTTGAGGTGAGGCCTTTATCTGCAAAAATGACACTTTCATAAGACTGTACATGCATACCATGAGTTGAAATAAAAACATTTGATAAATTAACTAAAGTACGAAATATAAAAAGTTGCTGATGGTCTAGTAGCACACTCGCCGGACTTCCGCCCAACTCCCCGTGACCCTGTTCAGGATAAGCCGTGTTGAAAATGGATGGTTGGAAATGGAATAAATATAAATGAAATAAATATACTATTTGTATAAAGTGTGTTACATGTGCATTTGACTAGGGCAGGTGTCAACAACGTGATGCTTGCGGGCACCAGCTACTTCAGCAGCCGCTGGGCCTGTTGTCAAAACAACTCACCACTGACATGCATCCATTTGTGTGAAAAAAAAAAAAAACAGTTCTACTTACCAGAAAGATGGTAGCCTCCTTCCGCTTTTGGGTGAGGGGGGGCGGCTCCTGACTACAGTTCGGAGTGGGCTACCTGCCCTTTTCGGCTTCTTAGAGGGAGTGCTGGAGCGCACCGCCTCTGGGGACTCCCTTGTTCAGTGCTCACGTGGGCAATGACAATGTCAGGTCATGGCTGGGACAACTGTGCCCCCTGCTCAGAACCAGAGCTGCGTCTTGTTCTAGGACTTTTTGCCCATAGACAATACTGCGTTCTGGATGTCCAATTGCGCACTTGCGATGAGCAACTTTGTGGTCGTGTAATCAGACTTGCAGCTGCATGTCTCCGATACTCAAGTGTGGCGGGGCTGTGAACCGATCACCACCCGGTGATGTTTTGGCACTGATGGTGGAACTTCGACCACATCCCGGGAAAAGTGGCAGAGACTGAATTCAAGTAGGCTATGTACTGCGCCTCTTTTGTTGGGGCGGCCGACCAGAGCAGTGCCCGTGAGATGGCTGAAGCTGTTTTATGTATTGTCCACCAGACAAACTCTATGACACGGCGAGCCACCGTTGTCCTCTTTTAAATTATTTATTAGCTGTGAAGCGACAAAACGCTTCAACATGATACATACATTGAAGTGGGCATAGCTAATGCTGCTTGTTGATTGTAAGGCATGTATTTAGATATCTGGAACAACCTGGTTTGACCTTCTTTAATGGGTTAATAAAGTAAAAGCAGGCAGGGCTGCTTTTCAAAGAACAGGACCGAATGAAGTGGACCGGGCATCAATATGCATTAGTTACAATGTCCTACAACGGGGTTAATGCAAGTCTAGTGGAGACTAATGGAAGAAAAGCACTTGTGTGCTTCTCTTCTTTTTCCCATAATGCAAACCAACATGAACTTGAAAGAGGTTGCAGTGGTACATGTTGCTTATGGTCTTTGAATTGTCACTTCTCAATGCATTTCAATGTGCGGACACTATGTCTTAGATAATAACTGTCCATTAAAGTGAATAAGTGGGCAAAGTTTTGGTCTCAAGGGCCACGTTTAGTTTTTCCAACTGACAGATAGGCCAAGTCGTTGAGGATATAGAAAAAAAATGGTGGATGTAAAATTTGTTTAAAAAAAAAAAGTGTCTGTACAAACACAATCCATTCATCCATCGATTATCCTCACAAGGGTCGCGGGGGTTGCTTGAGCCTATCCCAACTGTCAACGGGCAGTAGGCGGGGACTCCCTGAACTGGTCGCCAGTCAATCACAGGGCACACAGAGACGAACAATCATTATCTGACTTAGAGTGTTCCATTAACCTGCCACACATGTTTAGGGAATTTTGGGAGGAAACCGGAGTACCCGGAGAAAACCCACGCGGGCACTGGGAAAACTTGCAAACTCCACACAGGAAGGCCAGAGCACTGTGAGGCGGATGCGCTAACCGGTTGATCACCGAGCCGCCCAAATGTACTCAAATTTTCATGCATAATTTAGCCAATCATTTAATAGAGTGAATAAAACACGGTCAATCGTAGGAATAAATATTCATACTTTAATTTTTTTTAAATGTATTTGCGGCGGCCCGGTAGTCCAGTGGTTAGCACGTCGACTTCACAGTGCAGAGGTACCGGGTTCGATTCCAGCTCCGGCCTCCCTGTGTGGAGTTTGCATGTTCTCCCCGGGCTTGGGTGGGTTTTCTCCGGGTGCTCCGGTTTCCTCCCAAAGACATGCATGGTAGGCTGATTGAGCACTTTAAATTGTCCCTAGGTGTGAGTGTGGGCGTGGATGGTTGTTCGTCTCTGTGTGCCCTGCGATTGGCTGGCTACTGATTCAGGGTGTCCCCCGCCTACTGCCCGGAGACAGCTGGGATAGGCTCCAGCACCCCCCGCTACCCTAGTGAGGATTCACTAGGGTCACAAGCGGTTCGGAAGATGAATGAATGAATGTATTTGCAATAAATAAGTGATCCCATTATTTATAAAATAAAGGAAATGAAATGAATAAAATTTAGTTTTTATTTGACTTACATATTTTGGGGAAATTTGATTGAAAATGCATCAATTAACCAATTATTTAGGGAGATCAAGAAAAAATGAAAACATGGGAAAAAAATGTCATCATGTGAATGCTTGTTGAGTTGCTTAAATGAAGTGGGCCTTATTGTGGCCCTCGAGTCAAACTTTGCCTCATCTTCATATGATTTTGGCTGAAAGGAGAGATGACTACTGGTCACTAGTCATTCGCACGAAGAGACAAAACATCATTCACATTCACACGAAGGGACAATTAAGCATCTTCAAAGAGCCTATCGTGCCCGTTTTGGCGAGAAAACCCACTCAAGTACAGGTGGGAAAATGCAAACTCGAGATTCATACCCCGATCCTTAGTTTTGGGAGGCCTACAAGCAAAACACACGTTTCCAGAGCTGCCTGCACATTATTTCTTTGCAGGAAAATGGCCTAAAACGCCCGATGAGCATTTGTTCACCGAGAAAAAAAAAAAGCAACATTTTTTTTCACATTTATAAAAAGTCATCCCCATGTGACTCAGCAACAGGAGGCTGACATTTTTGCCATTTCACTGATTCGCCCACCAAAAAAAAATAAAAAAAAAAACTTGTCAATTTGAGTTTTTTTGTTTCACTCTTTTTTTCTAATGCTGAAAAGTGTGCGGATAATGAGACATGGGACAATGGGACATGGCTTTGTTTGTGAAGTAGCATTGAAAGAAAATGTCTGTCATGTGTGGAGCGAAGCAAAAATACTTTCACTTTTAATTATGAAACCACCGCAGGCTCTCATGTCTCTCGAGAAGGTCACGTGATTCAAGTGTGTGACCTCTCTCATTCTAATCCTTTTTATCACAGCTCCATTTTGCAATGTTTTTAAATTATTATTTTTTTTTTTTTAATGAGTAGAACGTAGGTGGGTGGATTGGGGAAGTGTATGGAAATCTCTGGCGGAGTGACACACTGAGTGCTAAATTATGTAATAACTTTGCTTTCAAAGTCGCCGGCCTACATACTGAATCTCGATTGTCCAAAATTCCCCTCCTCTCTCACCACAACACACAAAATAAAAACGAAAAAGAAACTTTATTACTCGATGCTGTTTCTCATTAACCAGATGCTGTTTTTGTTCGTTTGTAAAAAAAAAAAAAGTCTATGCCAATTAAATGTTTTAATAATCAAATATGAAATTTGGTCGATTTAGCACATCAGTGTAAACCACACCCACATTGGGAAAGAAAAAAAGTTGCGATGTCAAAGAGGAGCTCCTAACTTAACATAGACCCTGATGGTTAATATACCAAGTTATTATACCAAATAAAGTCAATATTTTTTTCCCCCCTCGCTATACTCTAACCTCTGTTGCACTGTTATGAAGTTCTGGGTTTCGAAAATTTAACTTTGCATGTTTTCTTTGAGTACACTGACTTTCTCCCTCATTCAAAAAAAAAAATGCATGTTTGGTTCATTGAATACTCCAAATTGTCTTACATGCACACACACTTGGAACCCAGCATAATCGAGGCACTGTTAATGCAGAATATTTGCAGCGACAGCGAGTGACAACGACAGTCGCTTATCTTCAAAGGATGTGACACAGATTGCTATGTCTCGGCGAGACTAAATATAGAGCCTGCGTAACATCCTCAAAACAAAGACAGCGCGGTAAACTTCCTCTTTCTTGCGCTTCCCACCACTTTATAAATATGCACAACCATTAAGCAGCAGCCAAATGTCATCCAGAGGCCTCATTTGAGTTTCTGGGTAAGGCGGAACACATATTGACCAACAATTATTCAGATTCACATTCACACCTCTGGACAATCTAGAGCATGGGTGCCTGTACTTTTTGCATGCCTAGGGGGGGTACACCTTGACCTGGTTGCCAGCCAATCGCAGGCCACAGAGAGACAAACAATCGTTCGTGCTCGCACTCACACCTATTTTTTAATGCACTGGTGGCATATGATAGTTTCGAAAAAGGGCACGAAAAATACATTTGTCCTTGCTGTCGGCTGAAAATAACATCACGGGCTCAGGTAACAACCAATCACGGCTCAGCTTGCGAAGGTCACATGACCAAAGTCAGAAAACAGGTGTGCTTGATTGCCTTACCCAGGCAAGTTAAATAAACTAAATATAAAAAACCCCATTCAGCTGTAATGTTTAAAATGTCTTGTAGTTTCATCCAGAAATGTCACCCTGTTCAAATGGCACCCAAGTGTGAATGGCTGTCCATAGAATGTCTCAGTAGTCCGACTTTCCTATTTGATTGCGATAACATTACAAATACATTGTCGCATTAGAGAGGGTATTTGCACACAATAATGATTTAAGCAGACAATACACTCCAAGAGTGTCAGAGGTGATCCACCATGTGGGACGTGCTCCCTGCTGCCTCAGCGGCCTCTGATTCACAAGCCTCGTGCTCCCTAACCTGGGTGGGGGCTGATTTTCACAGCATTGTTCCAGAGGCCTCCGTCCAACGCCATTTTGTTTCATGCACGGAACAGGAAATCCAGCTTTTTTTTTCCCAGCGCTGTGAACTAAAGAGCTTTTGCAGGCACACACACACACACACACACACACACACACACACACACACACACACACACACACACACACACACACACACACACACACACACAAACACATCCTCCCTCTTTGTGCTTCCCTTAAACTTGAGTTCAGGATGACCCTCACTAATGTGAAGATGACCCCCCCACCTGCTCCACCCCCATGAGACACTGCCAAGAACATTTCTGCTTTCCTTTGCAAGCCAAGACCTCTAACGTACAGTGAGAAGTGCGCACGTGCTGAGGCATTCCTGGAAGGATGTTGCAACAAAAAGGATTAAAGGTGCTTTTTTTTTTTTTTACCTGCTCAAACATGAGCGGGAGAAGCGAGAATGAAGGCGGCGGCATATTTGGGAAGCATGAAAATTCATTTACACAATGGGGTTTTATGGTATATATATATATATATATATATATATATATATATACTAGCGTCGATTTGAAACAAAACCATAAATATCAAGCGGGCTGCGCACATAGCTCCTATAAGGCCAAATTTGTGCATCTCGCCCTTAGGATCGAAGTGCCTAATCATCAATTGTCTCTGAAAGATTATCTTGAGCGATTATCCTACAGCCAATGTGTCAAACTCAAGTCATGTCTGTCCATTTTCCTGGTGCTTGCTAAAATCGGTACAAAAATTTCAAATTGTCATGTGTCAAACTTAACGCCGTGGAGATTTTGCAAGAATTTTTGTAATACCCTTTTTTCAGTAACTTGAACAATAGTTGAACAAAGTATTTTCCCTCACTTTTGATTTCAAGACTGGTAACGCATTAACTTCTTATCCGTTTTTAAACAGCCAACTTCTTTCATAACATTAAGTTTCATAACATTCAGACTTTTTTTTCTTTCTTTTCTGTCTAAAGATTACAACAATAGAGTCGAAACAGAACTCACTATCCTCGTTACTTTTGTTGTATATTTTGTAGGGTAATGAAAAAAAGTCAAGATGAATAACATTTTTCACCAACAAAAACTTTCCTACGTATGGAAAATGCCCTCTCTAGTTATGCTGTTGCAAAAAAAAAAGACATGATAAAACCAACTTTGGTTTGCCACTTGTGTAAGATCGACATTATCACCAGAATTAAGGGATGGCATTGCCGAGCCGGCAACGGTATTGCGCTACACTGTCATAAATGAATATCGGTGACTAATAAAGCAAATCCCTTCTTTTTCATAGCCAGAAGGAACACACCCATAAGGAATTTGCGCGTCGTTCAAACACATTCCCGCAATAAAAGACACTCGCAAGCATCTTTGGGAATCCGAGTGCACAGCTTACATTCCATGTTAATTGGGCTTCCTCTGTGAATGTGTTGCTTCAGGCCTCGGGAGGAATGGGGCTTCCTCTCCATATGCTTCCTCCAAGGAAGGATGCCATCACACCTCCTCCTCCTCCCTTGTGGTTCCACCCTTTCCTCACTTTAATAAACTCGAAGCCCGGTCCGGTTCAGCGCTGCAGGTCCGGATTGGGTGTGCAGTGTAAAGGTCTCATAACTTTTCGGTGCGTGGTACAGAAGGTGAAGGCGTGGACGTCTATATGTTGATGTATGTGCCTGCTACATGTCTTTGTGTGCACCTAAATCATCCATTAAAAAAAACTTCTGAAACCTCTGAGCATTGTTTCCAGGTATATGGAATTTTCCTGTGGGTTTAAACTTCGGCAACACATGCGAAATTATTCCCATCACGAAAGCACGTTTTAACTGGTCAAAATAATTGTGTTGCCTGAATGAAATTCTGAATGAAAATTGTAGGGAAATACGAACTACAAACGCTAAACCGTTTTAATTGGCAGCCCGACACACAAAAATGGTGTGCCTTGTAGTATTTCAGAGATGGTCTCTATTATTATTACTACGTCTCTATTATTATTATTACGACCACAATTTTGAGTGATCAATGAACTTAAAAATAAATAAATAAAAACATAAAAAGCATTTTTGGGGGGGGATTCAAATTCTACCCCCCCCAAAAAAACTTTAAAAAATGCTGATAAACATTCAACGCACATTTCACACACAAAGAAATGGAGGGAAATGGACAGCAAAACAACTCGACCCCCCCACCCAACTCCAAATATTAAAAAATACTGACATGCTTGGGGGAAAACCCCTAAGAATAGGCAAATCCGCTGGTGCCGAACTGCCAGTATGCGAGGGCCGACTGTCTTATATTTATTTGCAGCTATACATTGATAATTGAAATCTATTTACTTATTTCAACGGTACGGAAAAGATGACGTTGATGTAGGAGTGGGGTTGATACAAGTATCACGGTCATTGTATTGTAGTATAAAGCAGAAAAATACTCATGAAATCATATATCATTCAATATCAACCAGGCCTGGCTCATACAGCATGCAAAGAGGCGCCTGCAGGTCGAAACAGCGATATCGGAAACGGTCTGCTTCAAACTCGTTAAATAGATCGGATAAAAGGCACTAAATCGGAAATGGGCATCAAGTGCTGCAGTGTAAAATCCAGCCGATCGCTACGATAGCAGCACAGTTTATGGTTCAGAAGGGAGCACGATCCAGCCTCAGAGGCCCATCTATATCAACGCATTCACTTGTGAGTCACGGAGAAGACGAGGAGAGCGAGCTCACTGGGCCACGGGGGGAAGAGGAAAGAGCAAGAGGACGAGGAGGCGGTGTTGGTGGCGTGCAAAGAAGATGTGGAGGGCTCATGCAGAAGAAGCAGAGGGTTGCGACTTGCACACGGTGAATCATCTCATCGGGATCCCATGAATACTCCGGGCATGCATGCACACACACACACAAAAAAAGAAAAAACACTCTTCCCTCACCAGTTTTGAAAAAGATGAGAGTTTGTTACAGGGCAAGTTGATTTTTACAGGTGGAGAAATTCGGGTGTGAAAAGCCGGAGAGGAAGTCAGGGTCACACGTGCCGCACAGGAGCTGAACCTGTTTGCTTATTATTACTGTGTATTGTTTGGTGCTACACTTCGACTATTGTTTTCAGCCTGAGCTATGACCATAACTTTGTCATGCTATCATTTGATGATGAATATCCATCTATCCATTTTCTATATGTCATTCAGGAAGAGGCTAACGCCACAACATACGGGGCCGCGAACCAAAAATAGGCTACTGTGGCTAAAAAAAACAAAACCAAAAAGCGTGACCCATTAAAAGACAAACCACGTCGCAAAAACCTCCGTAGCGCCAGAAAACAAGGGCACAAGGCGGAAAGCAGATGTAGATAGACAATTTCTTTGATAAGAAGGGACAAACAGAGCCCACTGGTATGCCAACAGGCGAATAAGAAAAGAGGGACTGCCTCTTTGGTGACAGTCTCTGATACCCGCCACACGTCACCCAGGGGTCACTAATGACGTGGTTTGCATACTCCAAGTGCGCATGCGCAAAGGAACATTCCGTGCTGTTCAGCAGGAATGACAAAGAAGTCGTTAACGTCTGTTTCGTAAAACGTGACTTTTAACTGTATGGTCTTCAAAAGACGAGATCGTGCCCAAAAGAACAATGATGTCACGCTGTCGTGTGTACTGCTCACGGCCACCAGGAGGCATATGCGCGAGCGTATGGGCATTGCTTTGGTATGCTGCGATGATTTCTCCTCAGTGACAGCATCGATCAATACGCATTTGTGGAGTCCTTTATGTCATTGAGACATGGTGAAACACAACGATTGGGGTATCAGAATCACAATCATCCAAGTATGTAGAACACACACGGAATTTGTCTCCGGTAGTACAGACCAAGTGGGAAAGTACAGATAGCGGGTACAGGTATTTGTATTTCGAACAGGAAATAGCAACACGTGGGAAAATATACAGCGAGAGTTTTTTTCTCAAAAGGGAATGCCATTGTAAGCTTTGGTAATGAAGGTCAGGTGATACAAGTTGAGTGAAGCGTGCGTCAAAGATCGCGTGGTGTCTGGATGACGTCACGGCCATGGCCCGATGGGATGACATTCCACCGACAACGGAATGCAAAGCAACCCGTTTAAATGTTTAAGGTTGCACTCGATTGCATTTCATGACGGACTTTTTTTTCTCAAGACATTTTTCAGAAGGCTTGGCTATCTTAAGTTATCGTTCGAGTCATTTTAATAATTAGGATTGTGTGGTTCGGAAAAATAGAATTGTGAAACAAGTTCAACTTTGGAAATTACAGGTTAGTGGCAATTAAGAACTTTGACAGTCAGAATAATGCACTTTTTTTTCTTTTCTTGGAAAAGTGAAACTTTGGAAATTACAGGTTAGTGGCAATTAAGAACCTTGTCAGTCAGAATAATGCACTTTTTTTTCTTTTCTCGGAAAAGTGAAACTTAAATCTTTACATTACAATATTCACCTACCTGCGTAATTATTGTGGGTTTAATACCTAAATTAATATGCGTGTGATTCCAGCCAATTCTAAACAAAGACCAAACTCAACTTGACTCAATGTCCACAACCTGACTTCTTGTGATTAATTTCTGAGGTAACGTCACTGCTATGAAACTTAAGTGACACAAGTTTTTTTTTTCTCGTGCTTTGGCTTGTTTACAAGCTCCGTGTCATATAATGGCCTGGCCTGGAAAAAAAACAATGAATGAGGTCACCTTAAGGCTTTTCTTCCAGGATTGTTTGGAACATAAAAAGATGATGATGGTGGTGGTGGTGGGGGTTGTCGAAAAAAGCCGAGGGGAGGAAGGGGAGGACTTTTAAGACCTTGGTTCCCACTCAGTCACAACAATGATGAGAAAAAAAGTGAACACGCTAAACAAAAGATAATCCTACGGCAGGCATTTTTAGCTGCAATATGATTGCTACATCACGAAAACATTAGTAACCCCGATAATTATGCTACAAATAAGCCTTAAGACACACCTTGCTTTTGATGCCTTTCCATTGGCAAAAGTAGGTGCACTGTGTGTATATATATATATATATATATATATATAGAGAGAGAGAGAGAGAGAGAGAGAGAGAGAGAGAGAGAGAGAGAGAGAGAGAGAGAGAGAGAGAGAGAGAGAGAGAGAGAGAGAGAGAGAGAGTTGTGGGTCATCAATTAAGGCTTGCCCCGGCTTTTCTTTCTGGGGTGCTTTCACTCATCGTCAAACGGCAGCCGCCAAGTTAAGCTAAATAGCTGTCATTGTTCTTGACATAATCGCTGGTTCCACTGAGTCATCGGGGGTTGGGTGGCGAGCGGGCGAGTGAGATGCGAAGGTGCTATGTTCTTGCCATTAGGCGCCAAAGCATGGGTAATTTTGCTCCATCACAATCCGCCATTGTTTATTTAAGTGCAGTCTGTCAAGCGACATCGGGCCTCTGACGCGAACTGTCATTGAAAAAAAAAAAAAGGACAATGCGCCTGCAGATTCTTTTCATTTGGCTGACAGCGTTCACGGGGAAAACGTTTGAAAACCCCTTGGGCAAATAATTAGGCAAAACAGTCCAAATGTTGATTATTTCACATGGCAATTATCCATTTCCCGCTAAACATTTTCTTCTATTGTGCTTGACCTGATCAGGGTCACATACTGTATAAACAAAGAAGGAATCACTGTTATACTGAATGCACACCTGTGGACAATTAGCCAAGAGAAAAGAAGCGTGCAAAAAAACTCACACAAACACGCTGAGAACATACAAAATCCACACAAACAACTTCCAATGGAGATTTGACCTCAGATCTTGTCCCTGCGATAATCACACAAACTATGCCGCCGCCTCCCTATCCATGAATTTTATTCGGGTCGCAGGTGAGCTGGAGCCTCGCAGATGACTTTGGGTGGGCTACACCCTGGATGAGTCACCAGCCAATCGCAGTGCACATAGAGACAAACAAGCATTCACACTCACAATGACACCTATGGACAACTTAATACGCATGTTTTTTGGAAAGTGGGAGGAAAGCAGAGTACCTGGAGAAAGCCCACATGGGCACGGGGACAGCTTGCAAGAGATTTAAACGCAAAACTTTGACTGGGCAGCAAACAAAGGAAAACCTTCACTAATAGGGCCTCAGTGGATTTGAATAATTTTCCTGTTATCTGTTGTCAAATTACATTTTTATTTGTTTACTAAAAAGCACAACCACTGTTTGTATGCTGTCATCCTCCGCTTGTTTCCTCCGTTATCTTTTCATTCTAGGCAGGGGGCAAAAGTACAAAAGCAAAAACAAAACAAAAAAAAAAACAGAAGCATCTTTCTCCACCTCCCCCTTCATCTTGTTTACAGAGCTACACGTGTGGCCATTAAAGCCTGAGCCAAGCTGGAACGACAACACATGGGAGGCCCTGTTGCCCCGCGGCGTCCGGTTTACTGGGCTAAAGGGCACATTCAGTTAATGATCGTTGACCACGCTGCTGTTACGGCTGGCAATGTGCCTCTTGGGTGACACGGGATGTTCCGGCGTTCCGCTCGTGACACGGGAGAGAGAAAAAAAAAAACACATTCAAACACAAATCCATGCTTGTGTGTGCCGGGAAACAAAACAGATAGTCGAGTGCGTGACCTTTGGTAAGACACTGCGCATTGGAAAAGGCCAGCGCAATCTTGGGGACGCTCCACACGGTCAGGCAGAGAGCATTCGGGGCTACTTGACTGCTTGTAATTACACGTCTGGCCACGCAGGCGAGAGGGCAGAACAGTCACTGTTGTCTGTGCAATGCTGCAATGTCAAGTTTAGGAGGTAATAGTTTCCTAAATGGAAAAGCGCTTGTAAAATATATTCTGTATATACGAATATATATGTATAATATATACAAAGCGAACTTTTCAATTTTCTCCCCTTTTCACCATTTTTTTTCCTGTATAAACAGCACGAACATGGAATGAGGGTACAAATTCAACCCGACAAATACTATCTTCAGAGGTACAGTTGAGTAGATTTCCCCCCTCCATGCTGAGGCAAAAGCCGTCGAATAAGCACGTGTTTTAAGATGAGACTTAAAAATAGAAAGAGCGGGGGGCTTGCCCAACGTTTAACGAGAGGTTCTTCGAAATGGAGGAATCGGCAACGGAAAAACGCCCGATCCCCTCTGAGCCTCCGCTTAGTTCTCGGACAATTTTGTGCATTAAGGGGGTAGTTGCAAATGCAGCTGACAATTTTCCATCTTCTGAGGTCGTATCAAAGCTTCTTCATATAGTTCCTGGAAAACTGTCTTTTTCACGTTTCCTACGTTGCTGAGCACCGAATGGCTGTATGAAGTCAAACATGCAATTTTCCACCCCCCCGTCCCCTCCGTTCGGGTGCCATAAACGGCACCACCTGTTTTCAAATGTCATATCCTAGATAAACAGCATCAACACTTAAATGGAGGGGACTAAGTCAACCGAACAATTTTCTATCAATGCATACAGAATCCAAAGTGTTGTTTAAAATGGGAAATTTTCCTCCCTTTTTTTTTCTGCTAAAAGTGTATCGACGGAGAACAAGACCGGGACAATGTCAACCAGGCAATGTCTCGCCTTCATACGCAGTATCAGAAACACTTTTTACACTGCTTGTGATCAAACAAAGTAAAACAAACAATTTCCCCTGATTGACAAATTTAGCACCTTCACAGATAAGGTCAAAGGGAATTTTGTTGATTGGTCAGATATTTTTCAATAGCAGGTTTACAGGGCCTCCGTGTACAAGTCACTTTAGAAATCCCCGTCCAGTATGCTCGACACTTTGTGGAATAAAATGACAACAGACCAGTCAGAATGGATGCTTGGTAAATGTGCCATCATTCAGCATCGTTGCTTTACCATAACTTACAAAGGGTAACATTTCATATAAATGTCCACCGGTATGACAAAACTAACAGTAAAGTCACAGTGGTAGGAGTAAAAAAAACTAAAACAGTTTGTTGTTGGGTTTTTTTTGTTTTTTAGTCATGAAGGTGCATGGTGGTAGACACATGCTTTACGTACATACTGTACATGCTTTCAAAGGGAAGTCAAGTCCTTTTTTCACAAAACTATGCACCCCCACTGTAGTCAAAACATCCTGATTAATATTGAGTTTGTGGAATATGACTTCAGCAGCAAAATCCATGTCAAACCTATCCTCAGGGGGGCGGCCATTTTGCCACTTGCTGTCGACTGAAAATGACACAGTTGCTTAGGACTCAGGTCGAAAACGATCACAGCTCATGATTGGTGGTTAGCTCAGCCCTGAGCATCTTATTTGCAGTATTTTAGAGAACCATTGTAAAGAAAATGAAAGGCCATTCAAATAAAAATGTGCATGTACTACGATGAACGCAATGCTTGCTGCGGCGTGCTGCTAGCAAACACACGCACTCCAAAATGAAGATAATTATTGTGCCGTTTGATCGGATTTCCTTCATTCGTGTTAGAACATGTTGCATTGTTGGCACTCTCCATCTCTGTGTCAAGAATGTGTGTGTGTGTGTTGCAAGAGGGAAGGAAAAAAGAAAACAGGATTCTGTGAAAGTGTGTGTGTCTCACGCATCTGTGAACCTGCAGTGTGTTTGTGCAAGTGTGTATTTGAGCATGTGAGAATGTGCGTGCGTGCGTGTGTGTGTGTGTGTTCACTAAGTGTCAACTAACGGCTGTACGGGGTACGGAGCGTGTACAGAGTGTTGCTTGGTGTTTGGACTCCACGGCTGCTGCTCAAACATTCAGATGACACACAGACAGCGGAAGGAAATGTGCAATGACAGAGGCTTGCATTTAACCGCCGTATGAGCAACTTGTTTTAAGCGATTTAGATAAAAGAGGGGTAAAAAATGAATGTTGTACAGGAATGCTTTTTGTACATTGGTCAGTGCCTCTTACTGTGTATGGCGACCTAAAATGACAAAAATATTGCCCCATCCAACCTGAAGAAGGACATAGAGGTATCAATTCATATTGATCCAGTCAAGTCCAAAACGTCATGTTCAAAAGTATTTGCAAATCTTGGTATTCTCTTTTTATTGATTGGAATTGGGGTCTGCACATTTTATCATCGAATATGACTTCTGATGCTAGAAAGTGTCAGATATTTCACGCTTTTACACAAGTAATATTTCTCGAAAGCAATTACAATGGTACGTCCATTCTTTTGCAATTCTAACCAAGTAGGACTGTCAGAAACTTCATACAGGACTGGTAGTAGCCCGCCCATCCATCCATTTTCCAATCCGCTTTATCCTCACAAGGGTCGTGGGGGCTGCTGGAGCCTCTCCCAGCTGTCTACGGGCAGTAAGGGGACACCCTGAACCAGTTGCCAGCCAATCACAGGGTACACAGAGACGAACAACCAACCGCGCTCACACTCACACCTAGTGACAAATTTGGAGTGTTCAGTCAACCTGCCATGCATGTTTTTGGAATGTGGGAGGAAACCGGAGTACCCGGAGAAAACCCACACAGGCACGGGGAGACCATACAAACTCCACACAGGAAGGCCGGAGCCACGATCGAACCCACGACCTCTGCACTGTGAGGTCGACGCGCTAACCACTCTACCACTGGGCCGCTGGTAGAAGCCTGGTAACAAAATGTGTACTTGCCATTGGCCCAACGGTATATGGACCGTGCCTTGAGTGAAGCCTGCACTCTACCGAGTGCCATTCTCGTCGCATAATGGACTACACAGATCATGCACTTTTACATTTCGACCGGCTCGCTCTTTCAAGGAACCTTACTGACATGCTAGAACTGTCCGAAATTGGCCAGTGACCTTGGATGACTGAGGCAGTCCACAATGAACATTTGAGGGAATGAGTAAAAGCGACATCAAGCGCGTTGGACAAAACGTGCCATTTGAATGCACCGTTAACAGAAGAGCTGCATCTGGCCATTAATAAAAGTGAAGTGTTTTCAAATGGGTTCTACAGAAGAATTGGGCTCATTGTTTGCTTCATTTGCAGGAAGCACCTGATAACATTTGTCACAATAATGGTTGTGTTTGACTCTGACAAAAAAAAAAAAATGTTTACAAGGAGAGGAAAAAAAAGACTTCCCATGAACCAAATATCTAAATATAACTCAAGGATTTTTTTCCCCCCATCTCTGAACTTGTTTTAATGCTAAAGCATCCGGAGAGAATCCCAGCCAATGACTGCACTGACGAAAGGGGCTTATGTGGCATCACAAATCCAATCACTGATGTCTAAATGAAAAGTGAAGGCTCGCATAGGCTGATAAGAGCCTAAAATGTCAGGGTTGCCTGAGAATGAGTCACCATACCCCCAAGCGGAAAGAACGGAAAAAAAAATGCCGCATCGTGCAAACTCACTGCATGGCAATGTCTGGGAGAAGCCAAAGAATGAAACTATCCACTTGCTTATTCTGGGAATGCGACTTAACAGCTTCGCACTCCGGTGATCAGCATCTAAGTGTCATGTTGAAAATGAATGGCATGTTAACGTTTGGTGAAACGTGACTGGCATGAACAGTTGGACATGGTGTCATATTTTCCTCTACAACTTCTACTTCTGGCTCTGAAGCACCCATCATAATTTGGGGGAAATTTCAGTCCCAGAAGCTACGTTTCACTTAGATGCATGAAGTTTGGTCGGCATATTCTATCATGAGCGGACCCACAAAAAAAAAAAGTCTGAAGAACTTATACTGAGAAAAAAAAAAAAAGACACAAGCAACCGACAAATTGACAGTTGTTCATAAAAGTAATTCAAGAATTCAACTCAAGTGCATGAATGATTTCTTTGAGATGCTTTCCATCTTACAAAGCCGAAGGCTGTCTCACTCATCAAATTGTGTTTGTGTATTTGAGAATATGGTACACCATCATAAAAGCTTTTTTTCCTTTTTTTTTTTTTGCTCAGTGTACTTCAGGACAGAAAAGAGCATCTTCATGACCTCACATTATATCACAAGTCCTCCGACGGGTTTTTCTGAGTTCAGTCTGCATGATGTCAGTCTGCCCCCCCCCCCCCAATGAGAAGATGGATGAATTATTAAGGCACATTTTTAAACTTGCTGAAAGACTACCAACCACTTGAACTTGTTATCGGATTCCGAAGTGGGTGAAGTACGTGCATTTCAGAGTAGCCTTGTTGGCCTGTGAGGTGAGCCGGTTCGTGGTATTGATGCGTTTATGTGGCAGAGAGCCATATGAAGTGAGTGGTGTATAAGTGGTGCGGTGGGGCTGAAACAAGAGCAACAAGGTCACTCGACCATATGGACAAAATGTATTGGGACACTAATGGAAATCTACCAGAGCAGACTGCAGGATGTGGTCAGATGAACCTGTTTTGGTTAAAGAGCATAGCCAGTATTGTACCATATTTTCCACACTATAAGGTGCACCTAAACGCATTCGATTTTCTCAAAAGCCGGCAGTGCGCCTTATAATCCGATGCGCCTTATATATGGATCCATTTCTGGAATGTCGTATTTTAAATGGTCGGTGAAGCGCTTTGTTGCAGCTGCAGCCGTTGTGAAAGTGCAATATAAATAAAGTAGTATCGTATTGTATTGCGTTCCCTTTAGCGTAGCTCCATCTAGTGGATGCATAACACAACTCCAGCCACTATTGTAGCTTTTATTCTGTGTGCCTTATAATGCGGCCCTATATGTGAAAACAGTTCAAATATGCCATTCATTGAAGGTGCGCCTTATAGTGCGGAAAATACGGTAGTTTGTTTTCCTAGGTTCGGTTGCACTCAGCAAGCTTTAGCAAGGAAGATAGAAGTTCATATGAACAAAAAGGCAGCATTTGGTTTGTTGTTCCTGTATGCTCAGTTCCAAGAAACGTAACAATTGTATGTTTGTAGACGGATACCAGATGGCAATTTATATAGAGTGCATAGACTTTGTTGAATGCACTGTTCTGCGT
This sequence comes from Hippocampus mohnikei, assembly GCA_026261675.1. NCBI lineage: Eukaryota > Metazoa > Chordata > Actinopteri > Syngnathiformes > Syngnathidae > Hippocampus > Hippocampus mohnikei. The sequence continues at coordinate 6,821,821 of JAKGUB010000348.1, forward strand.
AACATCTTAACTAGAAATGCAAATGTTCATGTTTTTCCCCAGTGCGGAGCGTAAATAATCCATCCATCCATTTCGTGTAGTGTTTTATCCTTTTGTCATTCGGGTCGCGGGTGAGCTGAAGAAATAGCACGGCTGACTTTGAGCAACAGGACAGGGACATCCTGTACTACTAAGGAGCCCATCGCAGGCCACTTACAGACAAACTTAATCACCGTGGACAATTTAGAGTCATCATTGAGCCTTGCATACATGTACTGTATTTGAATTTGATTCTCATATCAATTCAATGTAAACCAACCGTAATCTCAGATTCGTGATGTAAATTCAAAGGAGAGCAGCTCAACTTGCAACTGAGATAAATGGATGACAGTTTTGTCGGTGAAAATCTGCATAATTGAGTACAAGAGGCACCAAAATTGAATGTGTGTGTGTGTGTGTGTGTGTGTGTGTGTGTGTGTGTGTGTGTGTGTGTGTGTGTGTGTGTGTGTGTGTGTGTGTGTGTGTGTGTGTGTGTGTGTGTGTGTGTGTGTGTGTGAGAAATCTCTCCTGGGGTACCACACAAGCCGATGCAGCATCAAGGGTCTCATCTTCTTTTCTCAACCGGCTATTACAGAATGATCTAGACATGCACTCTACCAGTATTGCACAAGTAGCCTCTGCTTGCTTGAGACTGCAAATAAGGAATGAATGAACATTTTAAAAAATATCTTCAGAAAGAGGAAAAAAAAAAGCCTAATGACTCTATTCAGCGGGAGGAGAGTGGCTCTCCATTTCACACGACTTTGTGATTTATTGTAAATGCAAGCGCAGTGCATTAGGCGAGTCATTTTTTAAGGGGATTGTCAACAAAAGGAGCGCTGTGCTATTATGCTTTTCCATCTTGAGGCCCCCCACCCCTCACCACACCCCATCCTTTTCTGCCCCGGTCACGCCGTGTGCCGTATCGTACCTGGCACAGGGTCGTGATGTCGCGCGTCTGACGGGCGCTTATCAAGGCACACGTCGAGACGGGACCCATTATGGCTTGGGTGCAATCTGTCAGAGCTGAGCGCACACTCGGCCAGGGAAGAAGGTTTGGAGCTGTCTGTACTGGATGTGTGTCTATCTGTGCAGTGGGTAATTAGTACACATTGATTAAAAAAAAAGCGTCAAGTCGTGCTGGGTTGTCTCACTCCAGCAGCGTTCAACCAAAGACGGCAGACAGCCTCCCTGCTTGGAGCAGCAGTGACTGCTTGGAATACTAATGTGCAAAGGAGGAAGGGGAGGACAACAGGAGATGATGGAGAGAAAGGTGGAGGAGGAGGATGAGGAAGGGAGGAGGGGGGAGTTTAGGGGAGGAAGCGATCGGAAAAACACAGGGAGGGGCACTTAAAAAGTAGGTCTCACCAGGAAATCTTAATAGAAAAGCGGGGATGCATAGACATGATGAACGATGCCAACCTCGGTGCGGACTGGAGACAGAACGGCATGGTGTCGAAAGTATTGGGACACGCGGCTGCTCCATTCACTGGGAAACTAACTGTCGTAATTTTTGTTTGGAAGTACCAATTTGTATTTCGACCAACAAGTGCTGTCATGAACAAATCTTTTGACAATTGGTTGTACGATTGATTATAACATACATGACTCGGGTCGTGTTCATGTACACATGGTTTATTGAAGACTCAAAACTGTCCGCGTGTGTGTGTGTCCTTGTGTGTGTGTGTGCAATAATTCTTTGTCCATACAGTATGTGACTTGCGACCTGTCCAGAGCGTAGCCCTCCTTTAGCACCAGCTCACCCGCGAGCCTAATGAGGGTAATAAGCAAGCTTACATAACCCAGATAACTCGACCATTTGTATGCCTGAGGGCAGTTTGAAGTGAGGACGAATCTACAAATGAGTGCGTTGATCCATAGAGCAGACAAGATGTACTGAGGATGCACGGATCTTCCTTCTTGTCCCCCCCCACCCCCCCAGCTCCAATCAAATATGATGTTATGTTTGAACTTTGGATGACTGATTGTGTGCAGCAGACGATGCGGATTTCTTAATTGGATACTTCTATCAAGACCGATGATGAGATGCATGTAAGGCTCTGAATTCCCCCCTTGATTGCCATAATCAGCCCAAAGAAGATGCTGCTGGTTGGAAATTAAAAGTCAAACTGATGAGAGTGCTGGAAAGGACAGTTTTCTTCACTGACATCGCTACAAATCCATCTTAACCATGTGACGATACATAAACCTGGCTTACGTTGATGAAATTAACATTGATCAATATATGCAACCATCGAGCCACGATACTATTGTTTTAATCACCTCTTATGTTTCGACTTCTTATATGTATCAGGTGACATTCATTGGTCCTAACAGTATCCTTGGTCATTAAAACGAGCATTTTGGACATGGAAGCGCCATAATGTATGACGTCAGCATGGAAGCTGTTAATAGCTACGTCTCACTAGAACTCATTTCGGCCATCATAAAAGGATCTTCTCCGTTTAACATTTTCCTTTGATTTTGGTGGCCAGTGGTGTCCAATTCCTTTTTAAAAAAGCGTTTTCAAAGGTTTCGGTATGATCACAGTGGAGGATGATGGTCAGTAGTCATGTGGATGAGCTAAGTTTAACATGCGACTGGTATTATTTTGGTAGCTTTGTACTTCCCCTCCGAGTTTCCTTCCCTGTGCATTTTTATAGCTTTCTGGTCTTGACCAATTGTTCGTCACATTAGCTTAGACATTCCCATTGTTGTGAGTAGTGGTCGAGCCAACGCGCCCTGTCAAACACTTCATTTTATGCCTGCAAAGACAAACCCTTGTCAAAATCGAAAACACGCTAGAATCTTGAGCACCACAAACTATTTAAGGGATACGTACGGTATGTAAAACAGGGTCATGGGTATACGCATGTACAGTTGCGATCAGGAGTCTTTGTCCTTGGTTTTGTCCTGCTGTGCCACATGGGCAAAGCAAATCATGAATGAACAGGGTGACAGAAACACACAATTTAGAGTGTTCAATCAGCCTGCCATGAATGTTTTTGGAATGCAGGAGGAAACCAGAGCACCCAGAGAAAACCCACGCAAGCCCGGGGAGAACATGCAAACCCCACACAGGGAGGCCGGAGATTGAATTGAACCTGGTACCTCTGCACTGTCAGGTCGACACGCTAACCACTGGACTACCGGACCGCCCTTGTGTATGTATTCATTCATTCATTCATCTTCCGAACCGCTTCATCCTCACTAGGGTCACGGGGGGTGCTGGAGCCTATCCCAGCTGTCTCCGGGCAGTAGGCGGGGGCACCCTGAATCGGTTGCCAGCCAATCGCAGGGCACACAGAGACGAACAACCATCCACGCCCACACTCGTACCTAGGGACAATTTAGAGTACTCAATCAGCCTGCCATGCATGTCTTTGGAATGTGGGAGGAAACCGGAGCACCCGGAGAAAACCCACGCAAGCCCGGGGAGAACATGCAAACTCCACACAGGGAGGCCGGAGATTGAATTGAACCCGGTACCTCTGCACTGTGAGGTTGACACGCTAACCACTGGACCACCGGACCGCCCTTGTGTATGTATTATTTATTCAAAATAAATTCAAACCGGTGCACAAAATCACAGCTATCCCTTGTGAATTCTTCCTAAAATGAACTATTGGAATAAATTCATTAAAAGTTTTATATGTGAAAAGGCACCTTTCGAACATGTTCATTACTTTATGCAAACTCCCACTCTGGGGGAATGATGGACTTTCAGATAGGATCTAATCTCTCCAATTTCTCTTTCTGTTTGTTCAGCGTGCCGCAGCCAGTCGGCCGGGTCTGATTGTAAATTGGGAAAGTGGAAGAACAGCAACCGCACGACACATCTTTTAATGTTCATTCAGTACTTCCCGCAACCAACAACAACAAAAGCGTAATCAATCGAAAGCAAACACAAAAAGCGCCTGTGATGTTTTACTTTTTTTTTTTCCTGCGTCACTGAAAGGCTGAAGTGCACCTGTCGAGGGAAGTGGACACAATGGGTTAAAATGAGCTCATCTATCAACCCCATTCAAGCCCCTCCTCGCTCTCTTGCCCTGCACTTGACTTCCTGTTGTGCAGGAAGCGTGGCCCGCTCGCCTCCACCCACTCGGCTGCAGGATAAACGGCGAGCGAGTGCGCAAAACAAAACAAAAAATAGATATATTTTAAAAGATCACTTGTATGACGGAGGTCTCACTTTTTATGTAAAATGACAAATCGTCGCTCTAGTCCAAAAAACACATCCGCGCTTAGAAGGTCTCGGCAGCTGCATGCTTCCATTGTGGTGAGGCCTGCAGTGGCTCATTAGCTCAGGAAGTTCTCTGGCAGGAAACCAGCATTTGGGATCATTCATGCTGCAGGAAGCCTTGTGCTTAGACAGCCAAGTCTTTCCTGTTGGAAGGGAAGGTGTGATGGCTTGCGTGTACTCGCACACCTGCAGCTGCAAAAGCAAAACCTTCAATCATGAGCAACTACTCACATGAAGGCTTTCTTTGGTTTTTTTTTTGTATTGACTTGTTCTCACTCAGGTGGCAACTGAGTTCGCTTGACTGGTTGGCAGTCAATCACAGGGCATATTGTTACTCTATCAGCATAATTCGAAGTAATTGACCAATTATTTTTAGGTTTTTTTTTTTTCATTTGGGTGTATTTTCAGTCAACCATTTCTGCATTTGCGAGGTACGACGAACGCCGTGCTAACGTCCGGTTGTTAAGCTAACGCACAGCGGTAATAACTGACAGAAGACCGGTAATATGTAACGATCCACACCTTTCCACCGGAAATTCTTCTGCTTGTCTGAAAAATGTAAATGTTGACAATTTAAAACCACTAGGTCAAAAATGTAAAAACCGAAAGAAGATTTTGTATCTAAAATCTTTGCTAACAGATAAGCTAACAGTCAGCCTAGCTTCTATTTCACGACTGGTACTCTTTCTTCTTTGTACATATTTTGGGGCAGTCTGTAGGCTTTGTGGCACCATGCTGCCTCTTTCAGGTCAGTCTGGTACTACTACGAGAAAAAAGGTTTGGGCAAGATGTCATATTGGGAGATTGTGTGATAACGTCGCACACGATAAGAGCTGTCGTATGTGGCGTGTCAAATAGTTTACACCTACCTTGGAAATACCCTCCCTCAATCGCACTGACAGTCTATTTTGATTCTCCGGAGCGTCCATTATCATACAATAATGACTTCTGTCCATTTATCCGATGTTGCGGTTTATCATCAATTGATTTTTTTCTCTAAGCGCTCGACTGGGAGATAAAGAAAATGAGGCTTATCGTGAAATCATGTCGTCTAAACTATTCAGCATAACGATGAGAAAAATTGAGCTGTCATTTTGTGCTGTGCAAGTCTCGTGCAAGTCGCTCGGAGCTGCAGCTTTTTTTTGTTAACTCTTGTCAGTAGCCCGTTGTAGGAAACACAATAAGCCTTTGTATCACCTAATGATTATTCATAACGGCTACAGTGATTATGCTCCCATTGTTGATATATATTATTGCTCTATTTCTACTATTGCTACATATTTCACACGTTTTGCATATGATGTATCGGTATATATCCTGCCACCGTTCACTTTCTTGGAGCAAAACTGGAATTTCCCGATTATGTGACTTACTATATTCTGTCCTGTTCTATTCATTTGAAAAAGTAGATAATGTACCCCAAAGTTAATTCGAGTCCTGTGCAGCTGTGGGACAGACAATCATGAATAGACAGACACGTGCTCACATTCCTGCATCCGCACGTTAATTGGCTCTTTCTCCAGTGTACCGTTTTCTCTTGTGCGCCATCAGTTGATTAGTAAGAAGAGTGAAAACAGTCTTGCTGTGAGGCTTCTGCGTCATCGATGTCGTTCCTGAAATCCCCCTCTTTGTTTGCCCGGCATTCGGACAAGAATGACACAGTGTCTCGTGAAAAAAGCCCCACAAAGGCGCAAATTGTCTTGGAGAGAGTCGATTAATCTCAACAATTTCTTTGTAAAATAAAAATTAAAAAACGTGACAAGGTGTTATATTCTTTGTGATTGGGATCATTCATGAGACACTCTTGAAACAATGTATGTATGACGTGTTAGCTTCCTTTGCACAATAATTTTAAATTTACCGATAAACTGTGGTTGTTATGTGTTTTATGACTCTGCTGTATTTATTGCTCCAAATAAATAATTAAGAAAAAAACAGATTTGTGTTTCAGACTGACAATTCAACCCCCCCCCAAAAAATGCTTTTCATTGGACTATGAAACAATGTTATTTAGTAGTTGTACATGGCCCTAGTACCAAACCTTGTGGTACTCCAGAGGCAATAATTACAAACTCTTAAATGTATTTTTCTTCCTCCACATAGCATTCTAGCTTTGAATTGACAGTTCTTATTATGGTATGCCCACAAAACCCATCCATGACCAACATACCCAATGAAATGATTACTTGGGCTATCTTAGAGTGCACAATGAAGCAGAACTGAACATCATTAAAATGCACCAGAAGCTCAGATGTCGGCCGTGTAGCATTACTGCTTGTAGGTCATAGTGCAAGCACAGTTACCCAAGACAAAATGTCTGCGCTGAAAAGGGCTCAGACGTTCGTAGTGTCGCGTTACTCCTTAGAGGCCGACACGATGCATTTACAAAAAGACAACATGTCTTCATGCGACATAATCTTCCAAGACTAAAATCCCAATGCATTATTAATGACGGCAATCCCCAGATGGGGTGTCAACATGTTATGTCGGGTGGAGCGCATGAACGGGGGGGATTTCAAATATTTGAGCTGCACGGCAAGCAGCTGTTTGAGGAGAAAAGGGAAACCAGGCGCATTTCTAAAATGGAGTTACACACATCATAATGCTTAGCAGCGTCATGATTTCGGCCAGTGTTTTGAGACAAAACATGTAGGTGACATAATTATGGATAAATGGCCTAGGTGTGATTATGAGTGTGAATGATTGTTGTTTGTCGATGTGTGCCCTGCGATTGGGTGGCAACCAGTTCAGGATGTACCCTGCCTACTGCCCTAAAACAGTTGGGATAGGCTCCGACACGCCTAAATTGGAGAGTAGTACGGGGAGAGTAAACTGATGTTCAACTAAGCACATTGAAGTGACAGAGACATAAGCTCTGTATGTCGGGGAGGGACTAGATTCCGATTTGAGTTGGGAGCGCAAGTTTCAGAGTCTTCGCCAAATGGGCTCTTTCACAGGCATTTTTCAATCAAATCATCTTAACTCGAAGACCATTTATGGGCCATGTAAGAAGAGTTTGAAATCATATCATATTGTTGTGTGATCAGAATTTGGGGTATACTTGCTGGTGGAGCTATTATGAAACCTTTTTCGAGAGTCATGAGCTACTCGTGGGGTTTTACGATTGGTGGCAGGGATCGGTCCTCCCCCCCTAGCAAGAACGGCGAGCCATTTTACAAAGCAAATGCAGGATATGGAATGCGGTTAGACAAGATGCCCCGACTAGCATGGCATATATTACTAAGCTTCAAGCTAACACGTGACCGCAAACATACAGTCCTTTACAGTTACTGTTCACCATGACAGAGGCTATCAATGTGATATCAAGTGCGATACAACAGCGGGGAACTGGGCCATGTGCACCATCTGAAGCAGTTTATCGAATAACATGACAAAAACAAAGCGCATTTCAAAAAAATACATACCTACTCACCACATGACTGACTATTATATGGATTTATTTTGTGCAAAATCACTCCAGCCAGGGTTTGCTATGCGAAGCTAGCTGGATTGAGTTGTCTGCTCAGAGGACGGGAAAAATGCAGATGTCATCGAGAGGGAAAGCGTTCCCGCTCGGCTATAATCGTGTTCACCGATCGCACATTTTTTTTCACGACCGATAATTCGCGGTCAATCGATTGATCGTAGCTTCCCTCGAGACAAAAATAATAATAAACGACAAAACTTTGTGACATTATACACAAATTTGTCATTTAATTTTATTATTATTTTTTGGGTGACAATAACTGTGAAATTATTCCGTTATTCTCTGTGACAAAAACACCCTCACACGGTTACCGCATATTATTCTCCCGTGAATGAAGAGCCTCAGAGAAGAAGGACTGCCAGGAGAAAGGAATGCCCTATCGTCATTCTTGATTTGGGAGGGTTTGACTGAGGCATGTCCGAACATTGCTCAGGCAAAACTTGCAAGGGGAGAGTTGCTATTGAATGAAAACATACCGATACTGTGGGTGGAATCCTAGAAACTGTTTACACTGGAATGAAGAAAAGGTTGTCCCTATGAACAGGAGTGTAGACCCCTCCCAAGGCTTAATCATTGACAGTTCGTAGAAGTGTCGCAACATGTTAAACAGGATTTTTCCATATTTTCATCGGGTTCACCATCGCAGTTTAGGACCTTGGAACATTTTTACTTTACTCTGCCCCCTGTGGACACTTGGTGAAATGGTGACAATTTGTCAACATTGTGTGAATTTTCACCAGGAAAAGACCGACGTGATAAAAAACTCTGAACTGATAAATCAACAAATGCGTACGTTGCACACCCACGAAGAAAGCCGTGCCAAATCAAGTGGAACCCTGACGTGAGCCGTGTTTCAGGACAGTATACGGCCGTACTGTTGGATCACAATTCAATAAAAAGGCAGTTATCCATGTGTGTACTTATACATTCAAGTTCAAATGAAAATTCAAAGGCTTACATTAAAATGGAACATCTTAGTGGTTGGGCATTTGATTGGGAACCAGCTAGCATCGTAGTCAGTGGAAACCTTTAAATTAGGACTTATAACCACAAACTCAACGCAATGTCGTCCGCCATTATTTGAATCGCTGCCATTGACGGAGATAGAAGTCAAAAGGTTCTTTTTTTTTCTTTTATCTAATGGACTTGAGCATGCCTTCCTTATTTTACCACTTACACTGTTTATAAGGTTAACGGTATTCTTTTCAGATGCTCGCACTTTGAAAACCCGCTTTCAGTCTTAAGACTACAAAGCAGCGCTTGCACGTAAACAAAGCAAACCAAAACCAGCAAGCCTTTTATCTTCTTTTTTTTTTCCTTCCCAGATAAAGTAGTGTCGTGTAAACAGCCCCTATGAGATAAAAGTCTGCAGACAACCTGCTAACAGACATGCCGTGCAGGCACACTGGAGGTGGTGTTCGTCACACTTGAGTCTTGATACTCCAGGTGGGCTTTTAGGCTGCCACAAACAGGTGCACGGCGCACAACTTCCAATTATCGAGAGTCATCGTATCGCTGCATCAGAAAGTGTGTCCAGCTGTTTGTGGCTCATCACGCATGTCGACTTTCTTGGCGGGGCACAACACCCGCCTGCAGCTCGGCATCCTCCGTTAAGCGTAACGCACACGCGCAAAGGCACACCGCAAGCCCTTACTTGGTTACGGAAGGTACACGGCTGGCCGACATGACAAGGGCGAGACATCCACGACCTAATGATCCATTCCCTGATCAAGAATTAGGAGAAGCAGATGCCCATTTGATTAAATCACAACTAGTTTGTCATTTTAGGTTGAGTCAAGACAACTGATTTTCATTGATAAAAGAATTCAACATTATTCTCGAAATAAAATCAAAATAATTCTGCATTTAAAACTCTCGCCAAATGTCCATCCCCACTATAAGCACATTCAAAAGATGAGTTGTGGATTTATGAATAGAAAAGTCTATTTCAAGTATATTATTTTGAAATTGATTTTTATCCTAATATTGCACACACAAAGGATGATCATGTATCATTTAAAATTTTCTACTTGTTATTAATCATATTTTATATAATCGATTATTAAATGAGACACATGATGTTGCTAATTGGACGTTGCTCCACAAGGTTTTACAGTCCTGGCATTTTTTTTCCATCGGATATTTTGTTATATATGTCACTCATATTATTTATATTCAATGCCTTGTCTTCTGATTTATTTCATTTACTTACAATTATAATATACAGTGGTACTTCTACTTACAAAATTAATTGGTTCTGGAAGAAATTTCATAACTCGAAAATTTTGTAAGTAGAGACGCGTGTGGAAGGCGATCGCCCGACTGGTGAAGACTTTTTCTGGGTGAGTCACATTTACGTAAAACTATCGGAACACCTCCTGGCCGGAAGGGCGAATGACAAGGACGCTGCATCGACACATACGATAGAAGTCCCTCTTAGCCAATGGGATGCCAGGAAGATGCTCGGTAATAGCCAATGGCAGAGCAGCTCTAAGTATGTTGCGATTAGCAGCCCATTCTGTATTTTTACCTTTCGTAGTTTGAAATTTCTTTCATACCAAGAGGCAATATTTTCCTGTTGAGACGTCTCATAACTTGGAAATTTCGTATGAAGGGACGCTTGTAAGTAGAGGTACGTACCACCGTACTCGTTTCTCACCTGTCAAACGTTTGGTAATGGCGGCACACACGTCTCCTGGAAAAGTGAATTTCTTTCATTCAGGTGGAGAAACCTGCGCACCACATACATGACATAATCTGACGACAGCGTTTGGCCCACGATGAGCGATGACTAAAACAGAGAGACCAAATGGACTGCAGATGTTTTCACGCGGGGGACGAGAATGAGCGCGCGAGCGCGCGCGAGAGAGAGGCGGTTGCCATGGAAGCAGCGGCGTGTCTCCCACTCAGCTCGGTTGCAGTCTGCCCATTTAAGAGCGAGACGTGATGGCGTTTGATTGGCCCGGCGCGGAAATATTGTGCTTGACAACTCTGACCTCACGTCACGCTCATTTAAGGGTAGGCGGCTATTTTCTTTTTTTCAACGGGAGGGGGAAGAATGTGCCGGAGTCGTACGCAGGAGGCTCTGACGGCGTGGTGAACGTCACCTGACAAGCGACAGTTGGCCGTGCAGGATTTTCCATATTTGGAAGAATTCATCAATGGCATTTAAACCAAAGTCTGGTATCCACGCTAGCATACGCCGCTATATTGTGCAATGCCGCTCCACAGGAGTGTATGGCCGGACCGATACGAGGAAAATTCAAGCCGTGCTAACTAGCGTGAGGAGGTGGAGAAAAAAAAACCCATTCAATGATTTCATTATACTGAGTGAAATGAGTATTCGATCCACAACACTGCATCCAAAATTCACGCCGTGCTAACTAGCGTGAGGAGGTGGTGGCAGACTGTGTATGGTTCTGCCACATGACCACTTGTTAAACGTCTGCATTGATTTGCAACGACTCCTAGTTTGAGTCACCAGGATGTGAAATATTAATGATTTGCGAATGTTTGGGAGCATTAACACTTGTTGAGCAATGCGGCCCCTCCCTTGGAACTTGGGACATGTCTGTGTCGAATTTGCTTTCTGCGCCCAACTCTTCAGTGAGTCACCAGTTTGAAACGTAGCTTTGAGGCCTGCCGCGCTTCCTCGCTCAACTAGGCATGGCTGCGTTTAATGACTCGGCACATTTCAAGGGGAGCTTTGCTCAACGTCTTCCCGGGGCGTAACTCGACACTGCTTGAAAGGGAAACGGAAAACTTTTCGAAATAGAATGCCGCATGATGCATGGTCAGAATCAGACTCAACTTTTTTGGGGGGCCAAATATGTCAGAACTCAGGTGGAATTTGTCTCCTGTCGTTTGAGCCACACTCGTTTGTCCACACCAAGAATTATTTACGACATGTGTCGTTGGTTGCGCAATACCGGTCAAGGTTTCGGGCGGACAGACAGTTGGCAGACATGTTGACACGTTTGATTTAGGTAAGTGGAACGATTAGACAGGAGCACACCCCTGGATTCGTTGGTATGTACGGAACGCCGCGTCTTCTGGACTGTTGCTTCTGCAAAACAGCAATTATCTTCACACCTAAATTCAGCTCATTTATCTTCTGCAACAGCGCGTTGCTTCCTTGTGGGCGGAGAAACTTGGAAGCTGTGGTTACAATTGGGTTCGACTTTGTAGCAACGGAATAAACAGAAACAGAAACGGAAAACGGCGGGTTTTGAGGAGGGGGGGAGGGGCGGGGGTGAAAAGATCTATTTGTACTAGCAGCATGAACGAAAGCAGGTCATGTAGAAACGAGGAAGTCTACCACATTTCACCATTTACTGGAATGGTGTGACCAATTATAAAAGCAGGTAATTAGCCGGTAATAATAAGCACAGAGTTCACCATGTGGTTCAAAGATTTGCATAATTGCTTCCAAATCACAACGAACCAACTAGCTCAAAGGACTTTTCGGAGCAACGCTGCGTCATCATTTGCAATTTAGGCTGGCTATAAACTGCATGGCCCAAGCTAGGGCTGCACGATTACGAATAAATAAATAAATAAATAGATTATTGAGGTCAAAGTTGACATTTATTTTTTGGGTACGAAACAAGAAAGTGTTTAAACGTAAAAAAAAAAAATATGAAGACAATTCCGATCGTTTGAAACACTATAATTATTTCAGTTCCTTTGGACCAAACAAAATGCGAGGTTGCAAGGTCAAAACGCCATTGAATACCACGCAATGTCAACATCCGCCGTCTATTTGGAGTGTGCATGACCGTCAAAAAGCATGAATAATTCCCACTCCTTCCCTCACGTGGGCCTCGACTTCTCGTTCTGCCCTCCCCGCATGGGGATGGTCTACGCTTGAGCCATGTATTATTGAGCTCGGCTCAGCACCGATATTCCGAGGGAACCTCTGAAGTGGATGACTCAAGCGTCGACGCCGGACTGCAGTCGTTATATAAGTAAGCGAGCGAGCTGCAGAGGTAAAGAGGTGCTCAGTGGAAGCCGAAATCGGAACATTTTGGTGTGAGATGCATCGAATTGCCCTCTGACTGACGTTCACAAAGACGAGAGAGAAGAACCGCGCGTTTTTTGAGATTGCTGCCGAATGGATCTTTTCAATTCACCGAGAGTCAAACGTATCCGGGAAGTAGTCAAATGGAAAAAAAACCCATTCAATTATTTCATTATACGGAGTGAAATGAGTATTCGATCCACAACACCGCATCCAAAATTCTGGTTTCTATAGAGTGGCTTTTGCCCATGAGACAATGGCCCAGATTTCAACTGGTCATGAAAAAAAGCGCACTTCAACTCAAGCGCACTTCAACTAAGAATTCATTTCTTATCTTCCGATATCCATACAACCATTGGCAAGGCAAACTATCTTTCCAAAGAAGTCAAGAAAAAGATTGTGCTAGGCAATGTGACAGCAAATATTTTTGGAAAAAGGAACAGCTGAACTTTATTTGGGATTATCGGATTATTTATCTTGGTGTACCTTTTTGGAATTTGCATTTCAACCCTGTTTTGCAGGCTTTCTCTTCAGTGTTCATGGCTCACTTTAAGAGGCCAGTGGACATCTCAGTCAGTGGTGTCAAATTCAGTTTTAGGTCGCATGGAGTTATGGTTTCTCTGATTTCGAGGTTAATGTATAAGCGCCTCATCGTATTACGCACACGATACATTTGCTTGTTATTGAGCATGCTGTAGATTTTGAACAAACAAAAAAAGTTGAATTTGAAATCAGAAGTCATGGAAAATAGTAGCACATTCAGTTAACAATTATTTCCCAAATTGCATTTAACACTGCTCTTCATAGGATTATGTAGAAAAAGAACAATTCACACACACACAATTACTTTTAAGAAAATGCACTTTATTATTAAATAAATAAATACGGCGCTTTTTTGTACACAATAAGTTATGTCTTTTTTTTTTTGGACTGGGGTGCCCGTGGCTCTTTAAGCATTCTAAAAAAAACCCTCCATCCTCCCTCACCCCTGTGCGCTCAGTCTAGTTGTCGAAGAGAAGAAATCACTGGGGTTGGGTTTTTTTTTTTTTGCATGATATTACAACCCTCCCACGCACACTGACTCAGACACACACCAACAAACAGACGTACATATTTTTAAAAACACTTGAACCCTGGCCCATCCACGCAACATATTAGCATATCTTACACTGTACATCATTGACTCTAGTGAGACAGACTCGCAGCCTCTCTTTTTTTTTTTTTTCAAGCTGGTGCCAGCGCCAGCTTTTCGCTCTTCCCAAAAGACATCCTCTTTTCTCTCTCATTGTCCAACAACATCCGGATCGTACCGACATTCCCATGTCCAACGTACTCGTCTCTCCTCCAGTGAAACCTCATTTTGCCTCCATCACATACGGTCACTCGTGATATCCGGTTTGTCGTTCCTCCACAATTCCACTTGCGCAATTCCTCCCCGCGGCGGATGCGAGCTCTGCGGGGGATGTGCGAGTCCATGTGTCTCACGCACGCATCGTTGCAGGGTAAGGCCCTTAGCTGCTCCTCTGCAGCAGCATTTTGAGCGAGTAGCGCATGCGTTCGCGCAGGTCGGCGGGGCAGCCGGACGCCAGCAGCGAGCTGAGCTTGAAGGTCTTCGAGACGCGGTCCTCGTTGATGTAGGTCAGCATGTACTCGTCCCTCTGGCAGCACAGGATGATCTTGGTGTGGTCGTGGTAAAAGTTCACCTTTGGGAATGATAGCACATGCGTCCAGGTTCTTGTGAAATTTCATTTTGGCTGAAAAATCTGCAAATTTTTTTTTTCTTTCTTCAAATTCTTTGTCCGTTTCCCGTCAAACCCCTTATCGTACGTTTGACAATGGCCGTTGACTTAAAATAATTAGTCGTCACCATGTTCCATGATTTCTGATTCCAAATTCAATCCTGTCAAAAGCAGGGCAATCTGCGTACGTCAGATAATGAGGCGATGATACGTTTGTGATTAAAAAAAAAAAAAATTATTCACAGCGGCCCACAATGAGGACCACGGTGAAAAGTTTGACAACCCCGAAGAGTTGCAAGGCTATGCGCTATTTTTTTTGTTTTGTTTCGATTCCTCTTCACCAAGAGAATGGGTTTGTTTGTGTTCCTGATCCGGGCTTCCTGTTTATAGTTTCAATTTTGCATTCCCGAAATCAGAAATTTGAATCGGGAAAGTGTAACAGACTGAAGCAATTAGAGTGTGTGTGTGTGTGGGGCGGGGGGGAATTTCACAATTTGCTTGAGTACGGCTCAGTATCCTCCGCACATAAGAGTTTGGATTATTGGGCTTTCATGTGAAATTACAGGATGAACCTAAAATGCAGAGATCCTTGCACATGTTTAGGTTTCACTTTTAATTCATCATCTTAACTCCTTTTGCAACATCCCGAGACAGTCATCTGACTTTGAGTCGGAGTATCCATGACGACATTTCAAACATTGTGGACAGCATTTGTTTGCACATGTCAGAGCTCATTTCCAAACGCTTCCTTTTCATCAAGGATGATAAGCCAACACCCATTTCACAATTAAAACGGCTTCATGACATGACCCTTGCAGTATTTCACCTCTTCTGACCTTTCTTTTCCAAGAAACTCAGACCTCTATGTCAACTCTGATCCGATTCTTTGCGAATGGCGGTCCTGATCAAGGTTTGTCAATTTCATCTTCCAAAACGTTTCAAAAGCACAAAATATGTCAGATAAACAAGACAAAACTTCAGATCATCAAATTGCATTTTGAGGTTTCCAAACTCCCAGTTTTCATGAACGCACCAAAAGATGCAGTCTATTAGACAAAACTCCAATGGTATCTTATGTTATATTTCTGTGGTTGGACTATATAAGCGTCAATGTGTCCTAATTCCCAGTTGCATCACAAGATATAACAATTCCATTTGAGTTGACCTTACGATTAGAACAAAACTCTTACTTTTATGTTTCATTTACGGTCAGTGTATTGCCTCCTATAATGTCGTTAGGAGTTTAGTAGTGTTATCTCGTTGCTCCTGGCAACCACCCATGTTTTCCCTGAGAGTGTTTACCTGGAAAGTGCCATCATTAAAGAGCATCATGAGGGCGCGGTCCGATTTGAGCCATTGGAGCAGATAGAGTCTGGGCATGTGTGCATCCGTCATACTGCCCAGGTCCCCGCCCTGAGAACGCAATACGGTTAGCATCCAACATGCCCCGGCATGCAATCGTCCTGTAGCACAATGAATGAAATTCTTACATCCATGAGGTTCTCCTCCATGTAGTGGGAAAAGTACTCGAGCACGGTCACTTGGCCCACAAAGTGTTCTGGAACTTCGCAGGTGGGGAAAACAGAGCGCTGTCCCAACTCTGCGTAATAATGGATTGTCCTGGTGAAGAATTGGGGAAGAAAAAAAAAGAGTGAGAGTGAGGAAAAACGCTTTAAAAAGCTCAAATAGATACTTTTTAAGTCAGTGGCTGAACAGCACTTGGCAACATTTGCATAGCGTAACATTTGGGGTGGCGCGTACTTTCTGTCTGGCAGGAGGCTCATGTGAGTGCCATTGTTGAAGAGAACGCCCACGGTGTGGTCGGACAACTGGTATCCAAAGCCGTACTTGTTGGAATAGTCCACCCACTTGGTCACCCACTGAAGGCCGCAACTAGTCGCGCTCTGAGGAATGTTGTCGGCTGCGGGGCGGAAAACATCAAGAAACATGAGAACGAGGCGGATTAGGACCCATTTCCCAGAAAGACGGCCCGCAATTCGCATTCCTGCCATTTTCGGATTCATACTTGGAGGAGGAAGCAATAAGTCGCTAACTCCACACAGCGCGTATTTACAACAGGCATTTGATTTGGGGCTTTAATGAATCGGTAGGTGCTGCTGTTTTGGTTAGCGATGGCGATCAGCGATAGCGACAATAGCATCAACACCTCAAAAGCGGATCTGTTGGGACTGACGCATTTGGCGGTGACCGACTCACCTTTCGGCATGCTCTCCAGGCAACCCCTCAACACGCCGGCGACCGTGTCGGCGACGCTCCCCGTGGTGTTGTACTCTAGACCTTCAGGGACAACAGGGTATGGACTTAAAGCATTTCATTGGATTGTACAAACACACATGACAATTCGAATAAGGCATATAGCGGGATTTTTAGCACGGCTCATTCATGACATGTCACTAAACTAATCGGGTGTACCTATTGAATTGGCCAGTGTAGCAACGCAGCCGTCATAACTCACATTCGCTGCTGCTGCTGCTGCAACTCCCCAGACTCCCCCTGACGATTAGCCGGATAGTATCTCGCGTCGTCGTCAGGGATCGGCTCTCCGTTGCCAGGGCGACGGTACTTTGGGCAGATGGCGGAAGTAGACTTCCATTCTGAGGCGGATGAAACGCGTGACGACAGTGTTTGAAAATGTGCGATGGCACTTGGAGTAGGATTCATCTCCGTCCACTATGACTCAACCCGAAGTGGTTGAAAATAACCGGCCTTCTGAACATGCTGTGTAACTTGCTCACTTAAGGACTGTATGAAAACTTGCAAGTGCAATTGAATATAAATATATATATATATATATATATATATATATATATATATATATATATATATATATATATATATTTTATTTTATTTTTTTACCTCAGCTGTCTTTTTGCACTGCTGCTGGCTGATGACAGTTCGTTCCAGGTCATGCTGCAGCTTGTAGATCTCCTCTTCCTCTTTGGTTAACTTGTCTGCAACAAGAAAAAAAAAAAACAACAAAAAAGATTTAATCACCAGTATCTCTGGTGATTATGAAACATTTAATTTGTTTTTCTGTCATGTCATTAGATATATATTTGGATTCTGAACTGCTCCAGATGATGTATGTGGCGTGCTGCTGTGTTGCATTTTTGGATAGTAGTGATAGTTTCCATAATTGTGGAGTGATAGTGGTGGATAAAGGTGGACTAAGTTGGTAAATGCCCACTGAGGGCTACAGTACTGTAA
Organism: Hippocampus mohnikei; assembly: GCA_026261675.1. Lineage (NCBI taxonomy): Eukaryota > Metazoa > Chordata > Actinopteri > Syngnathiformes > Syngnathidae > Hippocampus > Hippocampus mohnikei. Next base: position 6,839,556 of record JAKGUB010000348.1, read on the forward strand.
ATCAGTCTTACTCACTTAGAGTCTCGTAGTATTTGACCTTGTCCCGTCTGCCTCCAAAAAGGGCCGCTGCCGCTTTCTTGAAAAAACTCTTGGCGGGACTTGAAACGTGGAAATCAGGGGCGGAGTGACAACAGCTCGCCGACAAACGCTCGGGACTGAAGCCCTGCAAAAGTGGACACCAAAGTGGGTCAGCGCCTGCTGTAAGAAGGGAGGGAGGTCAAAGTGCTCCCGTCCTTTGGAACATTTGCATCCCACCTGTGTGAAGAAGTCATGTCTCAAGATGTGTTCCAGGTTGGGTCTGTCTTCCGGCACTTTGGCCAGCAGGCTGGCGATGAGCTGCTTGGCCTGCGGCGAGAGCGAGGAGGGCAAGGAGTAGCGAGCGTCGCGGATGCACCGGTAGGTCTCTTTCAGATTGGTGGTTTCGAACGGCGGCCTTCCCAAAAGCATGGTGTACCTGGAGCCAGACAGACGGTGCTCATGAGGCTCGAGCCATCCATTTTCTATTGCAGTTTTGTTCATTTGGGGGTCACCGGTGAGCTGCACCCTATCCCAATGCGACCGCGCATTTCAAGTTATTGCTGCACTTTCTGTCTGTTTGGTAGCATCAGCGATATAGAGGGTTCACATTAGGACTCATTTAGAAGTCTACTCACATTACACAGCCAAGGGCCCAGATGTCTGATTCACAGCCGTGGCCCTGCTTATTCAGCACCTCGGGGGAAAGATAGTTGGGAGTCCCACATATCGTCTTCCTCCTGTTCCCCGCCGGCTCCAGCTTGGCTGCCAGACCAAAGTCGCCCACCTTCAGCTCCATGGATTCACTTACGAAAAAATTACCTGTATGTGATAAAGGGAAAGATGAGAACAGGCAAGATGACGAGGCTGCCGTTCGGTTCGACACGCGTGCCGCTGAATGCATGTAAGACCTACCCAGTTTGAGGTCCCTGTGCAGGATCTCCTGCTCGTGCAGGTACTTGAGGCCGGAGACGATCTGTCGCAGGTAGTAGCGCACTTCTGGCTCGGTCAGCACTTTGCGGGCCTTCAGGATGTGTGCTAAGGACTGCGAGAAGAAGAAGAAGAAGAAGAGTCAGGCATGCAATTTGACACAGGAAAGAAATGCAGAGTATTCGGCGCGCGGCGCAAGCATGAATGGGGTGGCAAACCTACAGTCCCGTGGGCAATAGGGAGCAGTATTTCCCAACCTTTATTGAGCCACAACACAGTTTAAGTGACACACTAGCAAACAAAAAGGACACAGAAAGTAGCTATATATACTTAAGCAATGATGATGTCGACAACAAATTCACTTACTCAGCATTGGTGCTGCTAGTCACCAAAGACACATTATGTATAGTAAATAATGATTTCTGCACCAATTTGGTGAATCCGTATAATTTCCTGCGGCGCACCTCTCACGGAAAACTAATGTGCTGTGGCAGAAGGGTTGGGAATCACTAATACAGAGCAATTGGACTTGTCTACCATACAATTAAGAAAAACTGGTAAAGCCCAAATGAAGTGTTCTTCAGGCACACAACGCATGATAATTGTTCAAAAAATATGGTCAATGCATTGTGTTTGGCCACCGATTTAGTCCAACAGATGAGAAGTCATGCGGCGTGGTAGATTTGTATGCCTTCTCATGCTTTTTAGATGTTACCCATATGGACTGGAAAGGCAGTGCAGCGCCATTTGAGGAAGGGAGGCAACAAGTAGCCAATAGGATAGAATGGCACAGGTCAGGAATAGTGTGCAGGCAAAGTAAACGGCGGGAAAAAGGTTGCCCACCCCTCATGCTAGTTACAAGATGTGCATGTGACTAACTTTTCTGCTGCAGTACTCCAGCAGGATGTAAATGTTGTCCTTGTCCTCGAAATGGTGATAAAAGTGCACTATGTGCTTGTGATGGAGTATTCGATGCAGCTCGATTTCTCTGTCAATCTATAGATAGGAAGAAAACAAAACATCAGAATTGTTAAAAACACATTTTTAAAGCGTTTTCTTGAAAGGATTGTGATGATTAAATTGGGGGGGGGGGGTTGCATGTATGGGTTGATACCTTCTCCCGTTGGTGCGGCTTAGACACGCGGGCATGCGGGATGATTTTGGCCGCGTAAACTTTGCTGGTGGAGAGGTCGGTCATCTCGTAGCACTTGGCAAAGCCTCCCTGCAAAGACAAAAATGGTGTGTGTATTAAAGATTGAATTGGTCGCATCCATACAAGTTACGTGCTGCATCTCTCTCTTCCTCTGTACCTTTCCCAGAACTTTGCCCCGGCAGTAGCACTTGCCGGTGGCCGGGTCGGTAATGATCCGAGACATCTCCGAGGGAGCGCCGCGCTCCTCGGCTTTCTTCCGCCGAGGCTCGCAGGACCTCGGCGTCGACTCGCACATGTTGCCGCTATTTGCTTGCTGAAGCCCGGTAGTGCTCTGTACTTCCATTTATCGTGTGCGCAGGAGAGTTTTGTCTGCACCCTCGTCCCGCTATAATCTCAATGCACGCCCAACTAAGGCGCCTGAGTTTATATACTGCGTCGCCCTCTGTACTCCGCCTCTTTTGTGACGTCACAACATATCTCTTTTCATCCCGCGCTATAAAAATGCAAGTATAGTACTGTACTAGGCTCAGGCATCCAAAAGCATAGACAGTAGCTGCATTAATGTTTTAGATATAACTCTGAAGCGATTGATAATGGTTGTGACAGGATTCTTTTTTATTTTTATTTTGGCATCAAGAGAAACATAGAAAAAAACCTTAAGAACATAAATTTAAAAACTCATTCACTCATATTTAAATGTCTTTTCACACTCCACACGTTCAACCCCAGATACTTGGGGTTTTTTTCAAATTTTTTTCAAGACTTAGGGTAAAAAAAAAAGGGTCTACAATTAGCTGAGTTTTAACTTAGCATATTTGAAGGGGAAATTAATTAATTTTATTAATTGTATTAATTTTATACACACAGTATAGTATTGTTTGATTTATATAGTCGTCAAGCACATTGTATTGTTTTGTGTTTTTTGTTATTGTAAAGTGTCCTTGGGTGTCTTGAAAGGCGCTTATAAATAAAATGTATTATTATTATTATTATTATTGTTGCTTGTCTTCGCAGCTGTTTGAAGCACGAGCGCCCCCTGGGCGGTGCTGTGTGTAGTGCAATTTAGCTCAGGTCCGGGGGCATTCTCAAAATCAAATTTCAAGATGCGTTTTCTTCCATGGTGGATTTGTTTTCAAGTGCAACTTCCAGGTCAGAGTATGATCGACCCGACGCAGCACATTTTAAAGAAACATTAAAAAATATATATGCTATACAAAAAGAGAGTACGATGAAATTCACATATGCAAACATGAAATGCTGACTTAGGAAAGGTGAGCGAGTAGTGCAGAACATTCAGATATACTCCAAAGAGTCATTCTCTTAAATTATCATCCTAATCTTTTGTAAATATGCTTTGCACAAATCGAGGGTCACCTGAGCGCAAATACAAGCCCCAACTGCTCTTTCGCATTACTTGAGACTCTCCCTCAGACTGGACCGCACGACGCCAATATCGTAGGCCCACGTCTGGCTGAGTCCTGACCCGAGAGTGGACTGGTGAGGCCAGCCGGGGAAAGGGTAACGGCAGGCGATGACGCGCGCATCATCACGAAGTTCTTTCAGCAGCTTCTCTCCGAGCACTTCCATCTGTCGAGCCATCCGGGAAAGGCCGCATCAGCCAAACCGCTGTTATGAAATGTTTAGAAAGCTTCGACTCACCACTCCTGTAGCTAGAAAAGCCGTCATGTTGTCGTACTGTGACAAATCAGACTATGGGTAGAAGAAATACATCAAATGTCAACACAAGATCCAGAGACAATAATCCCACAGCCATATATTTACCTTCCAAAAGTATTTTTAACAAAGATAGCCTGGCTGGAAGGCACTGCGGTCCAACGGGCCTTTGACCTGGCATACGCAACAAGAATGGAGTTAATCTCGAAGCCAGTGCACTTGAAGCCAGCAGAAGAGGCGGCAAACACCTGAGATATGACACAATTTCACGTCATTTAACATTTTGCATCAGGGGTTCCATCCATTCATCTTTCGATAGCGCTGCGCCGGTTGTCGGTCAAATCCCAGGGTGCATTGCATTTATTAGGATCTCCATTAGCTCTGGGGTCCACTCCTACCATTATGTTTTCAGTGCAATACACTATACGGTGCATATAAAGTAGAAATACAACCATTGAGACTCACATTCACACCCTAATGACAATTCTCGCGTTTTCAAATCTGAGAGAAATCCATGCCATTCGCACAATGGTATTCTGAAATGCTGTTCTTATTTGTTAAGTTTCGAAGACATCCATCCATTGGTTTCAAGCCAATCTGCCACCATAAAAATAAAAATAAAAATAAAAATAATTATACAGGCATTTTTTAAGCAGGATTCATTCTTTGATATCATGAGTGCAAGTGTAATAAAAAGTTAACCACTGTTGAAATGTAAAAAATAACAAAACACTCAACTTTAATCATGACTGACCAAGGCATAATGGCAAATTGACACCCAGACTTGAATACCAGCCAGAGAAAAAGCAAAACATTCATGAGAGGGGTGTGATTGTTTTTGGAATCATTTCCTCAGTGCGTCTGATTTACTGTTCCTGCCCATCCTCCTTGCCGCTTTTTCTGCTCTGATGGGTAGCGGAGGCCCCCCATCACAGGTTTAATTGCTAAAATACAAGTGTATTTCACACTAAACAGGACAAACTTGTAGTGAAGGCATAGCAACTCACGCACCAGCCTCCCATCTCCCGATCCCAGATCTGCTAAGCGACCTGTGCGGCCCTCGAGCAGCTTCATGATGTTCAGTGTCTGATCTCTACTGGAGAGCAGATAGGGCACCTGCACCACAGTACACATAAATCGATTAATTACACCCGCTGGACACCCATGATGACAATACGGTAATTCTATAAAAGAAACTGATTTCACAAATATATTTTGTCGATTTAGTCTAACAGCATACCGATTTCTAATTTATTGAGTCCCACATGCATCTTAAGGTAAACAAAATCTTAGAAATCTGCGAGACAAGGTAAATAAATTGCAGGGGAATTGCATCAAACCACAACTCACTTAAGGACAATCACCTCCAGATCAGCGTGTTTTCTTGATTTGATAGTGGAAAAGATTTAGCATTACGTCCAACAAAACATCTCTTTAAGATGTCATGTATATAATCCAGTTTACCGACCACTTTTTCTTTGCTCACCTTTCTTGCTACCACGACACAGAAAAAAAAGCAGATGATTGTTAATGTGCAAGTCGGCCTTATTTTGAACTGATATTTCACAAAGAAAGCAGACGGGTCATAAATGTAACGGAGAAAAGAAAAAAAAAAGAAGAACATTGAGTCACCTTCAGGGTGGACGGGATTTTGCGGAAGCCGGGCATCGTGAATAGGCTCCACACTCCATAGAGGCCTGCGAACAGCGCGCCGGTACAGGCCGACAACAACGGATGAGGACTGCTCAAAGGAAGGACTTTCTCAAAGTCTTGCAGGATAACGTCAATGGAGTCTTCCATTCGGCTGAAGAAAAACACAATGTTCTAAAGGGTTAGCCATGTTTTTTGTTCATTTGGCTAAACAGTCCATACGAGAAACGTCACATATTGGCAAATTCAGATTTTTTTTGAAACCCTATAATCCATTTCCCGCTGTTTCTTCTCTTGCCACAGCAATAAAAAAAAAATAATGCTTTGCCACCATCTTGTGGAATCTTTTAGCTCAGGTGGGTGCACATTACTGCATATCAAACACAAATGTTGTAGCCTTACTTATACCAGGTGTCACCAACATGGTAGACCCCAACAACCTCCTGACTATCCGGTGAGTGATTGAACATTGAAGTAAGCTGTCGAAGGGCCAATAAGATCAAAGCATTATTCAGTCAAATCCTCGCAGAAGCTGCAGGCTTGTTGGCACATGGTGGCAATCCACCAACAAGCCAGAACTCCCTCCATCTGGACCCTTCAGAGTAGCACAGCAATCATCACTGAGTAACACTGTTAGGAAATCAGTCTTCATGGATTTCTAAGCCTACTGCAAACGTTTCTCCGTGCAAGCGCTGGTTCGGGTGGGGCAAAATACAGCTTTAGGAATGACTGCAAAAAAGGCTCCAGCGTCAAGAGGTTTGTGGGATTCCAGTGACATCAGATATTGGAGATTTACCTTATGAGAGTGGTGAACATCTCTTCACACTGACAGGAATATTAAAATGTTAATGAGTACATTGCCGGTATAGTTAATGAAGAAATATAAACAAGAACACAAAGAGCTTTTCTATTCGTTAAACTCTTAGATTTTCACGTACTATATTTAGTGGATATGCAGCATCTACTGTGGGTCAGCTAATATAATAAGGCGTAGAAAAAAAAGTAGTGTGTTTCCGGTAACCCGACCGACCGAGAATTTCTACCTCGAACAAAAACTTTACGGTCGGCATTTTTTAAAAAACCTTCTACATTTTTGTGTAATAATAATAATAGTACATTTCATTTATACACGCCTTTCAAAACACTCAAGGACGCTTTACAATCAAAACAAGAACAATAAAACCACAGACAAAATTATAAATAATAAAAGGAAAGATGAATTTAGAGCGTTTACGTTGGTGCAAACTCGCGATATTCACGTTAAGGTCGTTTGCCCTGTCGTCTGTCAACAACATTGAATCATGGCGGCGGCCACGATCTCCGACAACAGTTTAAACCGCGTTTTGTGTGTTGCAGTCGCATGCTCGCACCATAATATTAAGAAAATAGCATCCACTGCTGTATCGAAAAGATTCAACAAACTATTTGACGAACACCACGGGCCGTCTAGGACGCGGGACGCAGAGGTAACGAGATGGCTGTAACACCCAGTCGCTGGGTATACAACTCTCTCGCCGCCAAAGGCGGCGAGCGGGGGTTTCAATCAGTGGCGATTGCTCTCGGACTGCAAGGGAAGCTCGGCTTCCCCTAAAATGTCAAAGAATAAGTGATCAAATATATGAATGTAAATTTCATTTTGTGTACATGTCATTGACTAAATGTGCGCTACAACGTGCTCAGCTTTTGTTCCGAATCAGCTTCTTCTTACTGGTTACGACGCAACTCCCTTCTCATTCATCCCGCAGCTTCGCTGTGCTTTAAACGGGAGTGAGTTCAGGGTAGGTTGTCCCAATGCGTTGAACGGAGACGAGTCATTGGATACAAGCTGGTTTTTGTCCAGACCACGGACGCTCGTCGTCTCTGGGACTGGATGGCAGTGGGAGGGTACCGGACGCCAGGCTTTTCTGCATCAGATTGGATGATCTGTCTGAGCCTGTGTGCCAGTTCGATTGACATTGAAATGAGCCAGTCACCGAGCTTTTAGTGTAGACGCGAGCAATTTTTCAACTCGCATTCTGTTCCGAGTTGAGCTGGAGACTTCTAATCATTTTAGCGACACTCTTTGTTGTAAACAAACAATTAGCGACAAATTAATCTTTTATTTCTGGTGGGTTTTATTGTAGTTTCTATAGTTGTAGGACACTAATTAAGTACCGGGAAAAGACGGCTTGTTGGTATGACAGGGTCACAGATCATTTTCTTGAAAAGGAACGGAGCTCGAGTAGAATTCACGTATAAATAAACGGACACATTTTATGATGTCGACCAAAATTGAGCTTCCCCTCTTTGACAGACGAGCATCCGGCACTGGTTTCAATGTCTCCTTGTTTTATGTTTTATGGTTATTTTGTTAACGTTTTTGATGGGGGAGGGAGGGCGAAAAAAATATTAAAAAAAAAAAAACTTTGTCCGACCTACCGACCCCATGCTGAAATTTTATGTTACCGGAAACACACTACTTATTTTTCTACGCCTAAGGCGTTTTTAGCCGAAAAAACGACCATGTAAAGTAAGGCATTTTTAGCCGAGCAAAAAGACCATGTATAGTAAGGCGTTTTTAGCCGAAAAAAACCACTGCGGTCAAGCCAGCCTCCACTCGCAAAATCGAAGTCAAGTGAGCCGCCACAGCGATTGTCAGTGCTCTGCATTACGGTAGTCTGCCGCCAGCGAGCGGCGTTGGCCACCTTCAAAATAAAAGTGTATCCACGAATGCATACACGTCAGTTGTTTGGGTGAAAAGAAATTAATAAAAATATAAAATAAGTAATTTCTTGGCTGACTCTTACAACAGCACCAATATACACAAATACACGTTTAAGTGGAGATCATTCGGATCTGATGTCGGCCTGTGAAGTGACAAGATGGCCTGTATTCTGACATGTTGATCTTTTTGCCCATTTTTAGAACATCTGAAAAGAAGGAATCCAGCACCCCGGCTCTCCACACAGACCACCCTCGTCCGGATCCAATTTTGAATGTTGAAATAAAAGATCTCTGAAAACTGACATGTTGATCTGGGTCCCGACAAGTTGGTGTGAGCGCCTAACATGTTGACATTTTCGATCGTTTTGAAAAAATTCCTAAAATTAGAAATTTCGTTATCCCGTGAGGGCCTTAGGTCTGGAGATAACTACAGCACCCCAGCTATCCAACCAGACCACTTTGGTCCAATTCTGATGTGACATTTTGGAATAAAAGGCCTCCAAAATAGGAGAATATGACCTGGGTCAAGTTGGTCTGAGCGCCTAACATGTTGACATTTTAGAGCGTTTTGAAAAAATTCCTAAAATTAGAAATTTCGTTATCCCGTGAGGGCCATAGGTCTGGAGGTGACTACGGCACCCCGGCTATCCAACCAGACCACTTTGGTCCGATTCTGATGTGAAATTTTGGAATAAAAGGCCTCCAAAATAGGAGAATATGACCTGGGTCAAGTTGGTCTGAGCGCCTAACATGTTGACATTTTCAAGCGTTTTGAAAAAATTCCTAAAATTAGAAATTTCGTTATCCCGTGAGGGCCTTAGGTCTGGAGGTGACTACGGCACCCGGCTATCCAACCAGACCACTTTGGTCCGATTCTGATGTTACATTTGGGAATTAAAGGCCTCTGAAATGTGGCAAAAGATCTTATTTCTGACATGTTGACGCGGACAAGACTCTACTGTCGCCATGTTCTGCCCCTCCCCTGCCTCCTGCCACAATCGGTGTCTCTCTCCGCATCTGACATCCGATTATTGCTTTGTGTGAATAGGCAATAATCACAAGTGCCCTTGGTTGTCTGTGGTTGCTATTTGTTTTTCTATTGTTTGTTATTTGTTTTATTTATTATTGTAGATCTGACTAGCGCGTAAGTCTCTCGCTGGTCTTGTGTAGGCATCATTTCTGGTGACCACACTCGGTTCGAGGCACAAGACTGGAGTTTTCTATTTATCGGTGTGGTCCCTACTGAATGCTAAACTTCCTCAGCGCACCTTCACTGTCAGAGGCGCACTGCAGGAAGCTCCACATTCTTCAATTTTTCAACCCAAAAGACGGTAACCTTCCACCTAAAGTACTACCAAACAATAAACAATAGTGTCAGTGGCATACATCACACTCAACATACAGTATTTAGAAATTTATATCTCATGATTTTTATTCATAAATTTTAGCTGTTCAATAAATCCTGTTAAATGTAGTACATGTGTGCACTGTGGTTGAGAGAGGAAAGTAATTTCATCTGTGCTATACAGTATGTTAAACATACTGTAGAGCATATTTGACAATAAAAACAGAATTGACTTGTCTGTTGATTTTTAGCTTTGAAATTTTCAATGGCATCTCTGAAGCTATTACTCTGAAGTTTTGGAGGCCTTTTATTCCAAAATGTCACATCAGAATCAGACCAAAGTGGTCTGGTTGGATAGCTGGGGTGCCGTAGTCACCTCCAGACCTAAGGCCCTCACGGGATAACGAAATTTCTAATTTTAGGAATTTTTTCAAAACGCTCTAAAATGTCAACATGTTAGGCGCTCAGACCAACTTGACCCAGGTCATATTCTCCTATTTTGGAGGCCTTTTATTCCAAAATTTCACATCAGAATCGGACCAAAGTGGTCTGGTTGGATAGCTGGGGTGCTGTAGTTATCTCCAGACCTAAGGCCCTCACGGGATAACGAAATTTCTAATTTTAGGAATTTTTCAAAACACTTGAAAATGTCAACATGTTAGGAGCTCACACCAACTTGACCCAGGTCATATTCTCCTATTTTGGAGGCCTTTTATTCCAAAATTTCACATCAGAATCGGACCAAAGTGGTCTGGTTGGATAGCTGAAGTGCCGTAGTCACCTCCAGACCTAAGGCCCTCACGGGATAACGAAATTTCTAATTTTAGGAATTTTTCAAAACGATCGAAAATGTCAACATGTTAGGCGCTCACACCAACTTGACCCAGGTCATATTCTCCTATTTTGGAGGCCTTTTATTCCAAAATGTCACATCAGAATTGGACCAAAGTGGTCTGGTTGGATAGCTGGGTGCTGTAGTCACCTCCAGACCTAAGGCCCTCACGGGATAACGAAATTTCTAATTTTAGGAATTTTTCAAAACGCTTGAAAATGTCAACACGTTAGGCGCTCAGACCAACTTGACCCAGGTCATATTCTCCTATTTTGGAGGCCTTTTATTCCAAAATTTCACATCAGAATCGGACCAAAGTGGTCTGGTTGGATAGCCGGGGTGCCGTAGTCACCTCCAGACCTAAGGCCCTCACGGGATAACGAAATTTCTAATTTTAGGAATTTTTTCAAAACGCTTGAAAATGTCAACACGTTAGGCGCTCAGACCAACTTGACCCAGGTCATATTCTCCTATTTTGGAGGCCTTTTATTCCAAAATGTCACATCAGAATCGGACCAAAGTGGTCTGGTTGGATAGCCGGGGTGCCGTAGTCACCTCCAGACCTAAGGCCCTCACGGGATAACGAAATTTCTAATTTTAGGAATTTTTTCAAAACGCTCTAAAATGTCAACATGTTAGGCGCTCAGACCAACTTGACCCAGGTCATATTCTCCTATTTTGGAGGCCTTTTATTCCAAAATGTCACATCAGAATCAGACCAAAGTGGTCTGGTTGGATAGCTGGGGTGCCGTAGTCACCTCCAGACCTAAGGCCCTCACGGGATAACGAAATTTCTAATTTTAGGAATTTTTTCAAAACGCTCTAAAATGTCAACATGTTAGGCGCTCAGACCAACTTGACCCAGGTCATATTCTCCTATTTTGGAGGCCTTTTATTCCAAAATTTCACATCAGAATCGGACCAAAGTGGTCTGGTTGGATAGCTGGGGTGCTGTAGTTATCTCCAGACCTAAGGCCCTCACGGGATAACGAAATTTCTAATTTTAGGAATTTTTTCAAAACACTTGAAAATGTCAACATGTTAGGAGCTCACACCAACTTGACCCAGGTCATATTCTCCTATTTTGGAGGCCTTTTATTCCAAAATTTCACATCAGAATTGGACCAAAGTGGTCTGGTTGGATAGCTGGGGTGCTGTAGTTATCTCCAGACCTAAGGCCCTCACGGGATAACGAAATTTCTAATTTTAGGAATTTTTTCAAAACACTTGAAAATGTCAACATGTTAGGAGCTCACACCAACTTGACCCAGGTCATATTCTCCTATTTTGGAGGCCTTTTATTCCAAAATTTCACATCAGAATCGGACCAAAGTGGTCTGGTTGGATAGCTGGGGTGCCGTAGTCACCTCCAGACCTAAGGCCCTCACGGGATAACGAAATTTCTAATTTTAGGAATTTTTTCAAAACGATCGAAAATGTCAACATGTTAGGCGCTCACACCAACTTGACCCAGGTCATATTCTCCTATTTTGGAGGCCTTTTATTCCAAAATGTCACATCAGAATTGGACCAAAGTGGTCTGGTTGGATAGCTGGGTGCTGTAGTCACCTCCAGACCTAAGGCCCTCACGGGATAACGAAATTTCTAATTTTAGGAATTTTTTCAAAACGCTTGAAAATGTCAACACGTTAGGCGCTCAGACCAACTTGACCCAGGTCATATTCTCCTATTTTGGAGGCCTTTATTCCAAAATTTCACATCAGAATCGGACCAAAGTGGTCTGGTTGGATAGCCGGGTGCCGTAGTCACCTCCAGACCTAAGGCCCTCACGGGATAACGAAATTTCTAATTTTAGGAATTTTTCAAAACGCTTGAAAATGTCAACACGTTAGGCGCTCAGACCAACTTGACCCAGGTCATATTCTCCTATTTTGGAGGCCTTTATTCCAAAATGTCACATCAGAATCGGACCAAAGTGGTCTGGTTGGATAGCCGGGGTGCCGTAGTCACCTCCAGACCTAAGGCCCTCACGGGATAACGAAATTTCTAATTTTAGGAATTTTTTCAAAACGCTCTAAAATGTCAACATGTTAGGCGCTCAGACCAACTTGACCCAGGTCATATTCTCCTATTTTGGAGGCCTTTTATTCCAAAATGTCACATCAGAATCAGACCAAAGTGGTCTGGTTGGATAGCTGGGGTGCCGTAGTCACCTCCAGACCTAAGGCCCTCACGGGATAACGAAATTTCTAATTTTAGGAATTTTTTCAAAACGCTCTAAAATGTCAACATGTTAGGCGCTCAGACCAACTTGACCCAGGTCATATTCTCCTATTTTGGAGGCCTTTTATTCCAAAATTTCACATCAGAATCGGACCAAAGTGGTCTGGTTGGATAGCTGGGGTGCTGTAGTTATCTCCAGACCTAAGGCCCTCACGGGATAACGAAATTTCTAATTTTAGGAATTTTTTCAAAACACTTGAAAATGTCAACATGTTAGGAGCTCACACCAACTTGACCCAGGTCATATTCTCCTATTTTGGAGGCCTTTATTCCAAAATTTCACATCAGAATTGGACCAAAGTGGTCTGGTTGGATAGCTGGGGTGCTGTAGTTATCTCCAGACCTAAGGCCCTCACGGGATAACGAAATTTCTAATTTTAGGAATTTTTTCAAAACACTTGAAAATGTCAACATGTTAGGAGCTCACACCAACTTGACCCAGGTCATATTCTCCTATTTTGGAGGCCTTTTATTCCAAAATTTCACATCAGAATCGGACCAAAGTGGTCTGGTTGGATAGCTGGGGTGCCGTAGTCACCTCCAGACCTAAGGCCCTCACGGGATAACGAAATTTCTAATTTTAGGAATTTTTTCAAAACGATCGAAAATGTCAACATGTTAGGCGCTCACACCAACTTGACCCAGGTCATATTCTCCTATTTTGGAGGCCTTTTATTCCAAAATGTCACATCAGAATTGGACCAAAGTGGTCTGGTTGGATAGCTGGGGTGCTGTAGTCACCTCCAGACCTAAGGCCCTCACGGGATAACGAAATTTCTAATTTTAGGAATTTTTTCAAAACGCTTGAAAATGTCAACACGTTAGGCGCTCAGACCAACTTGACCCAGGTCATATTCTCCTATTTTGGAGGCCTTTTATTCCAAAATTTCACATCAGAATCGGACCAAAGTGGTCTGGTTGGATAGCCGGGGTGCCGTAGTCACCTCCAGACCTAAGGCCCTCACGGGATAACGAAATTTCTAATTTTAGGAATTTTTTCAAAACGCTTGAAAATGTCAACACGTTAGGCGCTCAGACCAACTTGACCCAGGTCATATTCTCCTATTTTGGAGGCCTTTTATTCCAAAATGTCACATCAGAATCGGACCAAAGTGGTCTGGTTGGATAGCCGGGGTGCCGTAGTCACCTCCAGACCTAAGGCCCTCACGGGATAACGAAATTTCTAATTTTAGGAATTTATTCAAAACGATCGAAAATGTCAACATGTTAGGCGCTCAGACCAACTTGTCGGGACCCAGGTCAACATGTCAGTTTTCAGACATCTTTTATTTCAACATTCAAAATTGGATCCGGACGAGGGTGGTCTGTGTGGAGAGCCGGGGTGCTGGATTCCTTCTTTTCAGATGTTCTAAAAATGGGCAAAAAGATCAACATGTCAGAATACAGGCCATCTTGTCACTTCACAGGCCGACATCAGATCCGAATGATCTCCAGTTGAACGTGTATTTGTGTATATTGGTGCTGTTGTAAGAGTCAGCCAAGAAATTACTTATTTTATATTTTTATTAATTTCTTTTTACCCAAACAAATGACGTTTATGCATTCGTGGATACACTTTTATTTTGAAGGTGGCCCATGCCACTCGCCGTCGGCAGATTACCGTAATGCACAGTATTGAAGATCGCTGTGGCGGCTCACTTGACATCGATTTTGCGAGTGGAGGCTGGCTTGACCGCAGTAAAAAACCGACCATGTATAGTAAGGCGTTTTTAGCCGAAAAAAACCCGACCATGTATAGTAAGGCATTTTTAGCCGAAAAAACGATAATGTATAGTAAGGCGTTTTTAGCCGAAAAAACGACCATGTATAGTAAGGCGTTTTTTGCCGAAAAAAAGACCATGTATAGTAAGGCGTTTTAACCAGATGGACGGCACTCACCGTAGGTGCCCTTTTAGGACACTCGTCCGGCCAGTCGTCCTATCACTGAGGGCCTCAAGCTCCATAAAAAGTCGCCCTCCACCACACGTGCAATCACATCTTATTATTATTATTGCACCTGTTTTGTCAACTATTCAAAGACGATACAATTGACTTGGGAAAACACACGCTATTCCAGTATTTAAAAAAAAAAAGGACACCATGAAGTCCGGAGTTGGTACTTATGACATGCAAACCGTAAGGTTATTTATTTCTGTACTTTTCACCGCGTCGCCATCTTAACTCACACAGCTATGTACGCGCGTATCGTGGTGCATGCTGGAAGCTGTAGTCAACGCTCTCCCTTTCGGTTGTGGACGCACTTCCGCGTCAGAGTCTCAAGAAAACTACAACTCCCATTGAAGTTAGTTAGTACATGACGTCAGAAGCAGGCTCGCGCAGCGACCGGAGAGAGCGGGGTAGCGGAAAGCGAGAAGGGAGGGGGGGAGTGGTGGGAACAGCTCCTTGGTGCTGAAATTGCTTCAGCACAGCCAACCAGCGACGCGCAGGGGGAAGAAGAAGAAGAGGAAAAAGACGAAAAAAACCCCAAACATTGAATAAAACGAAGGAGGAACATTTTGACACAGACTGAACTCGAGCCAAGAGCCTTGGAGACAGGTTTGTCAAATAGCATGTCTACTAGCTTCATCTGTGAATGGCTCATAATTCGTCATAAAATGACCTCGCTAGCGTTAGCGAGTACGCCCCCCCTCAACACCACCACCACCTTTCTTTATCCCCCCCTCCTCCATTCCTACCACATCGTGTCATTTTTGGGCACTATTATTCATACATTATTACACACTAGGCATGTAAATGACAGCTCGTCTATGGTGTGCCCTTGTGAGTATTTGTGTTTTTAGAGAAGATGCAAAGATACTCCACGGATGCTATATATTATTCTATTTAAAAAATGATAGCAAGGCTGCACATGTTTGGCACGAGTGAATGCGGTGCTCTTGCCTGCATGGTTCACCTTGGAGCAAAGATGACTGTGTGTTTGTGTGCGTGTGTGTGTGTATGTCTTCTCAGGTGGCTGGTTGCTGACGTAGAAACGCGTTGGTTAATTGTAGCGACAGTTTAATGAATTACTCTGCCATAAGGGCCCCACCTGATTGAACAGATGATATTATTTGGGTTTTGGATCATAGTACCTGACAAATTGCGCCCAGAAAGAAGCCAAAGCCACATGCAACATTGTAAACTAATGCATGTAAACTTCACAGAACGTCCTAAAGGGACAACCTACAAAGTGCGCAAAGTTTATGCCCCTCATTCATCCATTTGCACCCCCCATGCATTGACTTAAGACTTGCACATTTCTGACTGTCTCCCACCTCTGGAGAATAATGTAATGTTTGGAGAAAAAGTCACAATTTAGCAAGAAAAAAAACGCTGTGTGTGTGTGTGTGTGTGTGTGTGTGTGTGGGGGGGGGTTGTCACTTCATGCAAAAGTGACAAGATTCAGTTTGTAATGGCTGAAGAGAAAAAACAATGCCATGAGAGAAAAGACAATGTTACAAGAAATGCTTGGAGGGTCACAAGAAAAAAGTCACATTAGTAGACATGAATAAGAAGAAAAGGTGATGTTAGGAGGAAAAAAGGTGTGTTAAGAAAGAAAAAAAAGGATTACATCATGTTTTACCCAAATAAATCACAATAACAACAACAAACTGGACTAAACTCAAATGACAACTCAGACATCCGGCCAAGGTTGAACTGCTAACAAAAAATGATTTGTGTTAGTCTTTTTTGTCCATCTGTATGCTAGCCAGCTGGCCACTCCCTGGCAAGACTAAAAGATTAAAGCCTAAAAATATCGTCCCCCTTTCTTTCCTTTTCATGATGTTCCTGACCACCTCGCTACCTTCTGATCCGCTTTTCCATTGATTGTCATTGCAGATGGCTGCCACTCAGGATGCGAAAGGCAAAGCGGAGGGCGCTGACCAAAACTTCGACTACATGTTCAAGCTGCTGATCATCGGCAACAGCAGCGTGGGCAAGACGTCTTTTCTGTTCCGCTACGCCGACGACGCCTTCACCTCCGCCTTCGTCAGCACCGTGGGCATCGACTTCAAAGTGAAGACGGTGTACAAAAACGACAAGAGGATCAAGCTGCAAATATGGGTACGAACGGCTTCGGCTTTGACTGGCTCCTCCCTGTTGTTCCGTGTCATGCCTTGTGTTGAACCGAATTATTTTAATCAACTGAAAAAGGGGGACTTTCTGAACGTCTTATCATGAGCTTAGCTTTAGAAGGAAGATCTTATCTGATCTTATCTCAACTCATCGTTTGTCCTCTATTCTATTCTTATCGTGATCAATCCATCAATGCTTTATTTTTATTTATTTTTTTATTTTTAGAAAGGTCTGACCTTTATGTTTAGAATCAGGAACTGGTTGAAGAAGATGGAAGCGTATAATTGCCAGCAACAACCAATAATCTGGCCTAATTTGATCTTGATCATCTACCCACCCTCCCTCACCAGGTCAAGGTCATTCAAAGCTTGATTATTGGATGTCTCTGAAAGACTATCCTGTGCTGTGGGGTGTGTTCTTTATGTTTCGATCAGGGTCAACAATCATAAATGTTAACCCTGTTCACTATTTCAGATCACTAAGTCATTCACCATAATAAAAATGTTGTGGAACCGCAATGTTCTTACGAGTTGAGCTAACAGATAGCCTAGCTTCTTCTTCTACTGGTGCTAGGGCTATGACTCGAATGAAAGAGTGTGGTGTGTTGAAATTCTTGATTATCATTAGAAAGATTTAATTGCAAGAACATGAAGAACGCACCAGAGTAAAAATGTCATAGATTGTGGAACCGCAACGTTGAGCTAACAGATAGCTTAGCTTCTTCTTCTACAGGTACAACGGCTACTACCCTGAAAAATACTGTGAATGAGATGGTGAGATGTGTTGAAATTCTTGATAATCATTACAGACATTTAATCGTAAGAACGTGAAGAACGCACATGATATTCACCATGGTAAAAATGTCAAAGATTGTGGAACCGCATTACTGAGCTAACTGATAGCATAGCTTCTTCTTCTCCCGGCACTACGGCTACTCCTCTGAAAAATGCTGCGGATGAAATGGTATGACGCGTTGAAATTCTTCATCATCGTTAAAAAGATTTAATTGTAAGAACACGAAGAACGCACATGATCTTTATGTATGCACCCAAATTTAGGGTATCAGGATTGCTTTGTATGCGCGGATATTCTTCTTTGTTTTTCAAACGCTCTGTTGTCATTTGCGATCATCTCTTTTCCCAATGACGCTAAACAGGATCAAATCCTGTAAAAGTTGCGGCAGGGCGTGGCACATCATCTCCGGACATGTTGTGTGTTTTGTCTTTGACATTCATTGGAAGTGGGGAGGCAGATGGATGACTGAACGTTTCTGAGAGGAGACCAGTAAGTGTTAGCTTGGCGCCCAGCGGGAGGGGAAGAACACATTCTGACACCTTCCTCTGTGTGTGTGGAAGCGAAGCTGATCTGCAGCTTTTTAAATTAGGAGTTACAGACGCACATTGTGTCAGGTTTTTTTCCTCGCCTATTTTCCCTTCCTTCTTTTGAATTTCACACCAAAGGTTAACGTTCCTGTCGAGAACGATCTCTTGCCATAGTTGGACTATTTTGCGGCAATTAGCCAGCCGTTGACATTCAACTCTCCAAAGTGGCTTTCAACAGCGTCGTGATCATCGAGTGAAGTCAGATGTGTGCATTTTCATCGCTAAATTAAGTGTCCGCATTGCTTTCAAGTAACCGCCTGGTCGGCTTCTAATTGGACGCGGTCGACACTTACAGTAAGACTCCTGTTAACGTAAGGGTTGCTAGATGACAGTGACTCGATGAACAGGGAGTTCCGACTTTTTAAATCTACCGTGCTTCTGAAATAATGGCTCCACCCCTGTAATTATTGTACCTACTTTGTATATTAATAATTTAAACTATAAGTATAGCATACTCTTAACAATGAAACCATCACATTTAATACCACTTAATTTACGACATCACACTTAAATAAACGCCTCCGTCTAACCGTTCGCTTGACGGTGGCGGCTGTTTGCACTGATTTCCTGTGAGCGTCCAGTTCAGCTTTTTATTTGCATGCCTTAGCAGTCGTTATTTTTGGTTTGTTTGTTTGTTTGTTTGTTTATTCCTGTCATTCTCCTGCCTTTAAAGGAGAAAAAAAATCACTGGGAGCAGCGTACTCAGCTTTTCTCTAATGAATCTCAGAAAAAAACTGTCAGTGGCACTTTTAGTAGATTTTTTTTTTTTTTGTATCATGGCATGTGGCTAAAAGGTCACTGCTCTGTGTGCTCAATCTCTGCAGCGTGAAAGTCATAGTGGGCCTCCAGCTACAGCGAGCACACTGTGGTCGAAGCCATGCGCACGCCGACGGATGGCAAAGCGGGGTAAAGCGGCGCCAAGTGGAGCAGCCAAATAAAGTCCTCCATCATGATTCACGGACAGACGCTCCCCGCAAAACACACTTTGCTGTGGGCGGATCAAACTGCCCCAGCGCAAACGGCAGGCCCCGGTTTGCCGTTATGTAACTCGCGGCAAACAGAATGAGGAGTAAACAAATAGCACTAGCCCACAAATCCTCTCATACAATCATACACGTCAAAGCGTCAACATTAGCATTTTCATTGAGAGATTTCGGAGCCAAAGGTGTGGCGGCGGGCAGTGGTTTCCACGGTGATGTTGCACGCTGTTCTGATTTTCCATTTTCCATTTTTGTTTTTCCTGATGCAACCACAATCTCATGTGCCATCATGAAATATCTAACGGGTTTATACATTTACAGGTGTTGGCCAGTCTTTTTTTCCCCAATCAGTTTGGAGTAATCATCGCAGACCTCCAACAATCAGGCCGTTGTTGACTTTGATTGGAAGGCGGCTAGGAAATACATATTCAGCTCAATCATCATGATGATTTAAGATCTCAGATTGCGCAGACAACGTCACGGCCGGTGAATGTACCGAACCGTGTCGTCATCATACGGCTGAAACTCTTCAAGTTCTCTTCACACAGCTCACGCGGCTGAGCTGAAGTTGAGTCACTGCTCTACGTCAGCGCAGATTTATTGCGAGGCACTCAGCCGAATGATGTCTGCGTTGTGAACTCAATACAGAGGATGGGATTAAATGCATGCATTGCGGCCTGTATGGTTTTTGCTCTCCTGTAATCAGATTGTCATGGACCGTTATGTAGACACATGACAGTGAATGCATGTGTGTGTGTGTGTGTGTGTGTGTGTGTGTGTGTGTGTGTGTGTGCACGTGTTTGTAGGACACAGCAGGCCAGGAGCGTTACAGGACCATTACCACGGCCTACTACCGCGGCGCCATGGGCTTCATCCTCATGTATGACATCACCAACGAGGAATCCTTTGGTGCCGTGCAGGATTGGTAAGTCACTGTTATCGATCGAGTCTTTTGTTTTGGGGCTGTCACGTTGGAGGCAAATTTGCGTTTGGAAAAGCAAGTCAGCTGTGACTACGCAGAAATAGCCACAGAGTGTTTCTCGGCGTGCGTTCTTGCCCCGAGTACTGTTCCAATTGAAATGAATCAAGAATGGGCAACTCAGCTGTTGTCTTTGTCAACGAGCTTAGATCAAGGTTGCATCGGCTGGATAGTTGCGAAGGCTAGGACCCAAAAATGCATTTTGTGCTGCTTTTGCAGAAATACGTCAGAGTCAGGAAGGGAAGTTAAAAAGCACGCAGCCAGTCCAATTTACAAAGAAACTCGCAAGTTCACGAGACCCTACTCGATGTTCAATAGTGAGCTTGCGATGATCTCAACTGACTTTGTGTAAAAGGCAGGACGCACCTTGGAATGATGTCAATTGCAAGGTTGTTGTTGCTCATACTGGAATCGGCTGAAGCTGAAGATGTTCCACTCCCCCGAGAGTTATTGGATGTCCTGTAATATATAAGCATGATTGCCGATGAACAGTTATACGAGCCCCACATGCACACATGCCTTTGACGATATTCCGCATCTCATTCAGTATAAGCTGCAAATTCAGGTTTTTACAATCCGTGCTAACGTCAGTAGAACACATTTTGCGGATCGCGTCAATCGAAGCGAACGCACTCTGTCGGATTGACATCGGCCATTTAGGCGACGTCGATGCCTTGCTCATCACTTCAACGGCGACGCAAAACATGCGGAATCAGCGGCACGTGACCCAACTGTCATCATCAGCACATTTGAAGCCCACAACCTGCAAAGCGTTGAAGACCTGACCTGAAACAGTCACAAACTTACAAAAGCGCTCACAACCATTAGCCAGTTTTTTTTTTTTTTTGGATCACGGAACGTTCCTTAGCTCCACGTGCGCCATCTCCTCCTTCCCAGCTGTCCTGAATGATGCAAAAGAGTCCACTTTCAACCAAACATGGGCCCCAAAACATAAAACACTCAAACTGTACTGAACTGCTGTGTTCTATTGTGATAATTATGTATCACATCCACTCCAGTAATACAGTCCACACTCTATCGACTTTTTTGTGCCTCTCACTTTCATCCCGCTTCCTCCCATCTTCCGTTGCACCCTGTGACATACTGTATAGCAAAAACTCCCAAAAATGGCATCACCATAGCAACCGCTCTTTCCTCAGCTGCTCCTGAATTAAACCGTGTGACGTCTTCATATCCTGTCTGCGATCTGCACATATTTCTATTCCGGTGCCGCCGCTCTATTTGAAACACACAGATGCTTAAAGTGAGTCACATCTTACGCAGCTCGACGTGTTTCCGCCTCTTTCGCCGTCTTGCCCTCTTGTTTTTTTTGGCTGTTCCGCTGGCCTACTTTTTAGTCGGGCTGCAGCACCACGGGAGATGTTTGCTCCTTAAAGCTCTTTCTCTCATTGCGCTTCACCGAGTCGCAGGGACTGTCGCGCACGCACACCGATGCATTGTTTGACTGCAGGGCTTTTTAATGGTCAAGTACAGTGCAAGCGTTGATGTCGAATGCCCGAAATTGGCACAATTCGGTGTTCTGCGACAGCCCACGTTTTTAGGAGAGAAAATTGCTAGTCAAGTCAAAGGAAGCAAGAAATATCAGTAATTGAATATCAATGACGCACGCAAAAAGAAGATGCCCATGTCAATACAGTTATTGAACTACATTGATTGACAGAACACCGCTCTGTGACAGTTCCCTGTTTTCTCTTCAATATGTGTCCCAATGGCGTCATCAAGGGATGCTTTACTTTAGTTGGACAGTGATTAACATTCCTTTATGTTTTTATGACAGAAAATAAAAAAAACCCTAAACATTCATGTTTGGTTACCATTTGCATCAGGAACTGACACAGTTCATAATAAATAAAATAGAAAATAGAAAATAAAAATATTCAACTTCAAACATAACATGGGGGCGTATCGATTTTTTAACATTTATCCGATTGATAACGTGAGAGACCCCACATAGGGCAAAGCAAAAAAATCAGCATACACACACCTCATTCACAAAAGTATCTTGACCAATAAATCATGAAAATCGCTTATAGAGCATCTAGCAAATTATTCTTGTCATTTTTATTGCGACGGATGACGTGGGAGATGCATTACACACACAATCAGCACAAGCAGTCGGTCCTCTTTTTTTTGTGTGTGTACGGCAATAATCTAAGCTTCAGTAAGCTTCCCAAGTGGCTATTGTGTGGTTTTCGCATCATAATCATGCATATGTAGATCGGCTATCATAAATATTGAAGAGGTTTAACATTTACAATTGTTGGCCCAACTATTTTGCGAGCTGATTGAGAAGGGGGAAAAAATATTTTAACACACACTGCGCCTCAGGTTGATCTGAGAGAACTATACAGAATATCAAGCCTTTGCTGACTTTGATCAGAAGGAGGGCAAAAAGCTCAAATTCACCCCTACTATAAATATGTGTGTAACCTGACAAGCATCCTTCTTCCCTCTTGTCCTCTCAGCTTGTAGCAGGTCTGCACGGAGGAAAATTTGATGAAGATTAGCAGCAGTTGTGATAGCAAGAAAAAAATTTAACCTACAAATGAGTGCGGCTGTTCAGCCCAGAACAGAACTTGACCCACTTTCCCTTCCCCACCAGCAGTGATTCACACAACAAACGATGATGCAATCCCGACCTTCGACCTGTCCAAATGGCGGACCAACTTTACATCCTGCCCATCTCTCTGTTCGTGCTGAAAAGAGTCTGTGCGATCCGATGACCCTAAAACAACTTGTCTTTGTTGTTTGACCCAAGCGTGTTCTTGTGATGTTGTGCACAGGTCGACCCAGATAAAAACATACTCGTGGGATAATGCGCAAGTGGTGCTGGCTGGTAATAAGTGTGATATGGAAGAGGAACGAGTGGTGTCTGTGGATAGCGGCAGGCTGTTGGCGGAACAGCTGGGTAAGTGTGAGGAAAAACCTTATTTGCGTGTTGCACCTTGAACTCAACTACAAATGAGGCGTGTGCTATATATACTATCAACTATATTCATCTGTATTTACTGGAAATATTGCAGACAAATGTGCGGCGGGAAATGCTACCTCTGAATCCAAATGGAATGCTGTATAAAGAATTGAGAGAATATGCAGGGATATCACAGAAATGCTGTGTATGCGAACGCTAAAGCTAAATGCTATTGTAGGATCTGAAACACTCTCAGGAATGTCGTAAATTCATCTCTCTGAATTGGTTAGAGGAGATATCACAGATGGTTTGAATGAGAGGAAATGCTAATTCTAAACGCTAACGTAAAGCTAAAAACACCCAAAACAGTGAAAAGACGATATAAACTGCGGGCAGATACCACAGAAAGTATTTGGTAAGGAACTGCTCATGTTATTTTATGTCATGCTAAAGCACTAAAATGACCATAGAAACTGTATTTGTATTTATTTCTAACAGCAGGTCTTGGAGAAAGTGTTTGTCGGCAATTGCTAATGCTAAATGCCAATGCAACGCTGGACCACTAAAACAGTGGAAGGAGTTAACCACGTTTGATCTGTATTTACTGGTTGTTCTTACACACCAAAAGTGTGTAAGCACATGCTAATGGTAAATGATAATGGTGAGCTCAAACACTAAAGCAGTGTGGAGACGATATAAACCGTATTTATTTATCAAGAGATGCTACCGCTAAATGTTAATGTAACGCTAATGCAGTAAAACAGTAGAAGGACAGTATAAAGTAAACTTCACTTGACTTGTTGCTTACAGCACATAACGCTGACAGTGTGAGTGAGAAAATGCGAACACAAATGGTCATAAATCAAAAGATACAAGCAAATGCTGAATGCTAATGTTACAGTAAAGCACTGAAACAGTGTGAGGATGATACTACATGCTGATTTATAATCATTGATTATAGCAGCGGCGGCAGAAAATGTCTTTTTAGCAAATGCTAAAACAATACAGATATCAATTCATATCTACCTGCATTTTGGGGTAAAAGCGTAGCTGGCACAAAATGTGTCAGGAAATGTTCATGCTTAATGTACAAATTTCTCATTAAACGCTCGACAAAGGCTTTGAGTTCTTCGAGACCAGCGCCAAGGACAACATCAACGTCAAGCAGACCTTTGAGCGCCTCGTCGACCTCATTTGTGACAAAATGTCCGACAGCTTGGACGGCGACCCGGCTGTTACTGCTGGAGCGCCCACCGCCAAACTGACAGACAGTGCTCCGCCTCTCCAGCAGCCCGGCTGCAACTGTTAGCTCCACTTACTGTACCGTGTTTTTGTCCCCCACAAACCTTTCTACCCACTCCCTCGATGTCTGGACCCTTTAGTGGTAGAGATACTAAAATGCTGTCGTACTATAGCGCCTAACCTTCATCACCTTCTAACGCAAGCAAATACAAAGTTACGGGATGTGCTCTTAGAGACACTGTCAATAACCTCCATGTTTGTCGTCCACTTCATCGTAGAGCATCCAAACTAAACCTAAAATCCAAGTGATAATGTCACGTAACTTCTATTTAAAGGAGACATATTATGCAAACACTTTCACAATCTCTCAAACAGTTTCCACATGTCTTAAAAAAACAGATCGCTGAGGTTCTCCCACCAAAGGATAAAGAAATACAGCATGCTTAATATTCCCCCTGGTTGAAATCGGAAATCAGACGCTTCATTTGCATTTTTACACGTGGAGGATGCACTTCACCACAAAGCCGCTGAATTTCACTTTGTCAATCAGTGTAGTGGTCAACAAACATTTTGAGTCTGCATGGTTTATATCAGAGGCTAACACTGGTGAAAATGTTAGCTAATGCGCATCCATGCTAACGCTCCAGCTCTGCTTACCTTTTGGCTTTGACATAATTGGTGTTCTGTACAATCTCTTGACAAAGGTGGCTTTCGAAGCCTAGCTGCCAGGTATGGGTGGAGTAAGTGTGGGGCGGTAACTACATAAATTAGCCAAATTGTGACATCACAACATGGCTAAAATCAGATTGTTTTGGCTCCCAGACAGTTTTTAATTTCATACTCGATGACTTGGCCCGCACCCAACTATTTGGATACAAGCCCATAAAAAAGTGAAATCTCCATCATATGTCCCCTTTAAATCTTAGGCTGCCAAATAGGGCGCTCTTAAGGAGTTTGTGTGTGTTTGTGAATGAACTTTTTGGGAGTTTTCAGACATTAAAAAAGTGGCCTTTTCGCACCCAACACAGCCTGACTCCTATTTGCGTTTTTTTTTCGTTTTCTCCACATGTTGTACTCCATCAAAGCCCCTTTTGAGCATGCTGCCAAATAAATAAATAAATAAATAAATACAAATCAATACATTTTCACCTTAAAAAGACAAGATTTGCAAGACGTTTTAGATGTTGTAACAGTGAAACAGTAGAGGAAGGGTACGACACACGATTGGGGATGGGGTGGACTTGAGGGGAATTGACAGCCATAGGCTGTGTTCAAATTCACTGGCTGAGTCCTCCGAAATTTTTCGGCCAGATGACGTCACTACTAGCTCAACTCGACCTCGCGTTGTTTCCAAATTCTAGAAAGACAATTCGCAGGCTGGGTCCAGCCTATGAATTTGGACACAGCTACTGTTTCCTTTGGGAGTCAGCATGCTAATGGAGCAAGCGCTCCCGCTAGCGGGCGCTAAAGGCACTGCAAAAGTGAGCTGTATCCAATCTCAAGGCCTTTTGAGTTCTGTTAGAACACTTGCAGTCAATGAAATATGTGTGCCAAAAGAAATAAAAACACCCCTTTTAACTTTGTTTGTTGTGTATAGGCAACAAAATTGCAGGAAAATGCATGACCTTGCAAGTAGATTTATATCCCAAGTATAAAAAAGATATATATATATATATATATATATATATATATATATATATATATATATATATATATATATATATATATATATATATATATATATATATATATATATAAATAATGCTATGTCAACAGATTTTTTAAAAAGCATGCTTGCGGCGCTCGCCGTGATGTGCAAATGGGCCAATACGTGCAATATTTTATGACTTTAAAAGCCTGTAAATAGTGTCTCCATCACTATGACTGCTGTGTGTGCATATCTGTGTGTGTGTGCGTGCCTGTGTGCGT
This sequence comes from Hippocampus mohnikei, assembly GCA_026261675.1. Classification (NCBI taxonomy): domain Eukaryota; kingdom Metazoa; phylum Chordata; class Actinopteri; order Syngnathiformes; family Syngnathidae; genus Hippocampus; species Hippocampus mohnikei. The sequence goes on from JAKGUB010000348.1 coordinate 6,865,623, forward strand.
GTGTGATGTTGTTAGCATTTTATGCCATGAATTAAGACGTTATCTGTGTGGATCTCAAATGACAAGGTGTGAGAGAAGGTTGTGTTTGACATCGTAGGAAATAAAACGAATTCAATGTTTTGCTTGGCTCCTGGGTGTTCATTTGCCGTGTGGCGTCCACATTCTGACTGGGCCACTATTACAGTAGTCCCAAATTTCCAGCACCACTTAGTGTTGAGCCTGCGCACAGCACTTTCTGCACAGTGCTTCTCGTTTGCAGGTTTTTTTTTTTTATTAATTCGTAATTTGTTTTTATTGAAGAAAATAATGGAATACCCAGATTAGGCAGAATCAACCCATGCTTTTAATTACTCCATTGCATATAAAACATTTTTTTCATTCTTTTTCACTTTTTATACATAAAGTCGTATGCTCTACAGTTCTATCCAATAGACTGCAATCAACAAGGATCCCATTAAAATAACATTTGGAATTGTCCCGTGAAACATCCAGACAAGTTGGCATTCTAAAGACATGACCACCCCCCCTGAAAAAAAAATTGTCCTGAACACCTTTTTATTTTCTTCTTTTCTTTTTTTTTTAAATTACAGTTTGTGTTTTTCCTTTAATACGTTAAAAAAGTGAACACACACACACACACACACACACACACAAAAAGAACAGACTGTTTCCATTGGGCCAGGGCTGTTTAGCATCTACAGTATATGTGTCAAAAGAAGCGTCTCTGTTAGCTGGAGAGTCTGGTTCTATTGCCAGGGATGCAGGGAAGGAAATAATGTAGGAAGGACAGATGGAAGGAAGGACCTAAGGAAGGATGGGTGTGCATTAGCGAAACACGTACACACACGTTGTGAGTGTTTCAGCCAAATTTAATGCAGCAGCGGCTGAATGTGCACGTGTGTGCGTGTGTGTGTGTGTGTGTGTGTGTGTGTGTGTGTGTGTGTGTGTGTGTGTGTGTGTCGCTAAGCCTGTGTGCTTTCCATGGGGATAGGTTTGGCTTCGAACTCGGGGAAAAAAAAGGCAATATTTCAAGAGGTGAGGCCGTCGCTACGGTGACCCAGAAGTACCAGAAACAAAAAAGCAAAACAAATGTACATGTTGTGAAAACAAAGTTTACAGTACATTTTGTTCGAAAAAAAATGTTATATATTTGCCCAAAGTATTGCTAAATATGTTAAAAATATTTGTCTTTTCTTTCTTTTTTTTTTTTACAATGTCGATTTAAAAAAAAATATCTGGCTGCTTCACTTCTCACCAAGATATTACAAAAGCTGATGACTGTTCTTTTGTTTGAACAAATGCTATGATTTATTTAAACTGTTTCTCCCCAAATTTAATGAATGAAAAATGCTTGGCAATGTCGATTTTGTTTTTACATTTTGTTGCAATGCAACACCATTTTGCTTCCATAAAAACTGTCAGGGAAAGAATCGATTGCCATTATTTGGTTTGAATAAATATCAATAATGTTTTGAAAAATAGTATTGTAAACACTTAAAAAAAAAAAAACCCTTTAAAATATTTGGCTGGTCTGTTTCCGAATTTCAGTCATCTGCTTTCACGAAGAATTTGAGAAAAAAAAAATAAACAAAACAGCTATCTGATGACATTATTTTAATAACTATTGTAACACATTGTGACGGGGTGGGGGGTGTCCTGGTATATGCCGTTGCTCCAACTCCAACACAACATGAACATTTGATTTTTGCGACTTTCTCCCTGTAAGCCACCGTATATTTCGAATGCAGCAGCAGAAGAAGAAAATGAAAAAAAAAAGTGACAGTGTTGAATTTAAGGCACAGCCCATGGGCCAAGGAACAAGTTGGTTTTTTAGAAAATAATTTGGCTTAAACCCCCCCTTGGCTAGCTCCCACTTCCCAAGCAACCATTGAAAGGAAAAAAAAAACAAAACAACTCTCCGACACATTCTCTCAACAAGAGGTACGCGATTACAGCCACACCATCACCAAAAGGGATGATTAAGAGTCAACCATTTACAACAAACGGTGTTATGATAGTAATAACATTAAGAATAATAATAATTATATAGTACATACACAACAATAAATATCATGTTTGTAAACAGCGATTAAACCGAAAAAGATTGTATTAAAGGTAAGGGCATCGGGTGAGTATGAGAAGAAAAATGGAAGGGCGGGGAAAAAAGAGATTTGGCACAGAAAAAAAAAATATGAGAGATCAAATGAAACAAAATAAGATAAATACAATGAAAAAAAAATCAGTGTGCAGTCTTCAAGTGTGTTTTTTTCTCTCCTTTTTTTGGTAACTGCTGTTGGTAATTTATGTGCACAGATGAAGAGGGGGGACAAAAATGAATAATAGTCGCATTTTAGAACTGGCAACCTTTTTTTATGCTATGGTAAACTACCATTATTTACTGTAGCAAATTTGTATGATTCAAATAAAGGGAGGGAAAAAAAATTACATTTGGAAAAATAAACAGGGGTAGGGGGGCGGTTTGGTTGAAAAATGTGCAAGTGTAATGAGTGTGGGAGACATGTTGGCATGTGAGAGTAAAATAAAAAAAATGAGGTGAAATGAGGAGAAATAAAAAAATGCAAATTTTAAATAAATCACAGCAACTTAAGTAAAATCAAAACAATATTGAATGGAACAAAAAAATCTGATACAATAAAAAAAAAATACAAAAAGTAATTAAAAAAGAAATCAAATCTAATAAAAAAATAAATAAAATAAAACTAAAATGTGTGACTGGCTTGAATGTGATGGAAAAACAAAAGCAAAACAAACAAGAGTGAAAAAAAAATCAGCCCGTTAATCGCTTCACATGGTTACTCGTTGCGTAGAGCACTAATTCTTTACCTAAAGCCAAAAAAAAAGTGCTTATTTTTCATTTTATGGACTACAAAGCATTGCATTGTTTCAGGATGTGTTCAAAAAGAACGGTAGGCAACAAGAAGATTTAAAGGCTTCACCCCACTTCAACTTATTTGTTGTTTCTTTTTCAGTTCACTTCCTCCGCCGTCGAAAGAAAAGCTAATCATAAAGTCCGAGCAAGTTAGCCGAGTGGGAGTATATTAAGGAGTATAAATGCTATTGGAGCAAGTGCAAACGCCTCACGAGAGTCTCACACACAGAGAAAGAGAGAGAGGGAAAAAAAATAAAATCTCACTCAGTAAAACAAAAGTGTAGAAAAGATTAGAAGTCAACAAGACACAGACAGCATCCCTCTGCTTTCCAAGGAAGACTTCCACATCCGTAATGTGTTTCCAAAGGCCATCACACACACAAACACACACACGCAGACATAGAAGAAGAAGAACAGAGGATGGACATACGGCACCGCAACGTGAACAGGAATACAACGTTTTCCTGAGTGCAAACAAAAAAAAAAAAAAGAAAAGAAAAAAAGTGACTGAGTACCATTGAGTGAACATGTTGAAACCAGACGTGCACTTGGCATGTTTGAGCAGTGCTCAGGTGTGCTGGGTGGCGGCTGAAGCCTGATCCGTACTGTAGGCCTTTTTGCAGTCGAAAGGCCATTTGAAACCATGGCCGCACTTGCCCCAACTTGTTTCACCCTCTTGAATCCGTGGATTATTTTTCGTCATCCTTTTTCATTTCTAATGGGCAAAGTGGCGATGAACTGGTGTGAGGAGCCTACTTGGTGGATGATTTGCACCCCTTTTGTTTGTTTCTATTGAGCAAGACGCTTGTTAGCGTGACGTGTAAATTGCGCGTGCGTCAGTGAACTTGTGGGGTTCTGTTCATTTTGATTGTGTGAGATGGCAATTGTTGTGAACGTAAGAATTCATCAGATGACACGAGAATTACATGTGCGCGTTTTTATTTTTATTTTTTTAACTGACTGTATTATTTCTAATTGTTCCATTGATTTGTGCTGTGCAAAGTGGCGGTTAGAAACAACTGGTGACGGAAGCTTTAATGACATGACTCGAACATTGCATTTGCGCAAGCGTGTGACATTTGTTGTTGATTTCTACTAGTTGTTCTGTTGATATGTACTTGTTCTTGATTGACTTATTTGATTTTTTTTGTATTGTGCAGTCTAATCGTATGACACGTCGGCACTGCATGTTCATGCCTCAATCGTGCCGAGCCAGGGGCTCCCCTCCAAAACATTTTGGACTTTCTGAGTCAAGTGGACTCGAACACGTTTCGAATGGCCTCGTGAGAGTATGCGTGAAATTTTGCATCGTCCTCTTTCACTTGTGTGCTACAGTCGAGAGCAGGCTTGAACGGAAAATCAAGTCCAAAAAACTGTCTTCATCATCATACGTTCTATACACCCTAACTCGCCTAAACACAATATCTCTGATTAATATTGTATCGGTGCAACATAAATTAAGCGGAAAAATCCAGTTATTACCCATCTCATGGGGCAGCCATTTTGCCTTGTACTGCCACTTGCTGTCGACTGAAAATGACATCACAGATCCGAAGAAGCTCAACTTGCCGACTGTCACGTGACTCAGAAATTAGGTGAGCCGTGACAGTCGTAAGCTAAGCCCTTGGGCACTGTGATGTCATTTTCAGTCAACAGCAAGTTTCCGTACCCCGAGATAAATACAGGTGGATTTTCTGCTCAATTCATACTCCAAAAAGCGCAATATTAATCACAATGCCATGTTTAGACTCATGGGGCTGCAGACAACATATGACTATAAAGACAATTTTTGAGTTGACGGCTCCTTTAAAAGAAGTGTCAGAACACGGCAGAAGGGGAACATACAAGTCAGATAAAAACATAACACCCCCCCAAAAATAAAAATTCTATAAATAATCATTACTAAGAAGAGCAGTTCGTCACTCCCGAAGCTGTTATGTTTCAGGAGTTTTCACTTCCTCCTCCTCCTCCTCCTCCTCCTCATTTTCCTTCCCCTCCGCGACCGCCTCTTCTTCCTCCTCCTCCACCACACACGTTTGCGAGCAGGAAGTGTCCCCCTCCTCCGCTACCTCCTCTTCCTCCGCCACCTGCTCGTCCAAGGGAATCTCAGTGCATTCCGAGTCCTGCGTGCAGAGTGTTTTGGAGTCCGTGCAGCTGTTTTCCTCCTCCTCGTCCTCTTCCTCCTCTTCTTCTTCTTCATCCTCCTCCTCCTCCTCCGGCTGGCTGCCGCTATCTTTTTCCGTGTCCGACTCGCCGTCCTCCTCCAACGTCAGCTCGAACTGGAATTTGTCCCCGCCCGGGTGCCTCCCGCCGTCCTCGGGCTCACCCAGGGTGGGCGAGGGGCTTTGGGGGATGGTGCTTTGGTACCACTCCCGGTTGTCCTCCAGCGTGTCCAAAATGTCCTGAGCGTCCGGATGTACCAGGTCGGCCCACGTCTCCCACAGAGGGTGCACAATGTAGTCGATGAAACCCACCTGCGCATTGGGGGAGGAGGGGGCGGGGGGCATTAACACAACATGATACCTGACCCGGCTGCTCCAACTAATCATAAAGCACTAAAGCAGTACTTTTAAACCAAGTACCGCCGAAAAAGTACCTAATTGTCTGTAAGTACCACCGTAACGACCAATATCAAAACACATTTCATACACAAGGCAAATCAATGAGCTTCACACAAGCAAAGACCAGGAGACGGCCCCAACATACCTTCGTCAGAGTACCACTGTACTGAATGCTACAGTGAAATGGAGAGTCTCACCTGGCTCTTCTCGACGGAGGCGTTGTGTTTGTCGCACATAGGGCTGATTTCCATGCCTCGCTCCCTTTCGCGATCGCCCTGGCTGAAGAACTCCTCCATGATGCGGTCGGTCCACTGCCTGTACAGCTGCAGGGGCTTCGTGGGGTTGCTCAGGTCGGCGCAATGCACCATGTTCTGCAGGACCTACAGAAAACAAGTACACAATTAAAAATAAATAAATAAAGATACATTGTAGTTTTCCATGGATCTTTTGATCAGACCGTGTTTAGAATGAGTGACTTGAGAGCGGACCTGTATTCGATCCGAGTAGTTGTCGAGAAGCAAGACTCCCGAGCTGGTCACCTTTTTGGTTTCCACCATGGTTTTCAGGTCAGCCAGTAGATTCATGTGCTTGGACATGTCAGTAGCCAACACCTAAGATGCAAAGTAGCACAGGATGCTTCATTGGAGGAATATACACAAATAAACACAGGGAAACACACAACTGTAAAGTGGCCTCAAACCTAGCTCGAACATAACATGCAAGATATCCTGCCGGGCCCACTAAGTAGATAATGATGAATAGATCAGTGCTAGTGCTAACATAACTTTAGAGGTGCCCTGGTCCAATACTACTGTATACAGTAAAACTTAAAGTAACAGTCAGGAATAATTGTGTGCATTGCTTATTTTAGTGTGTGTGTGTGTGTGTGTGTGTGTGGGGGTGCATAAGCACCTCACACAATTTTTAGCGCTAATGCAAGTTGAGAGGGGCCCTACCTGGTCCACTAATTTCAACTACAGATATTGAAGTAGAAAATGGATGGACAAAAGAACAGACAGAGAGACAGATAGCGGCTAATGCTAACAACTTCAGTGTCCAAGCTAACGAGCAAGATAGAAGGCCAGATAGATAGAGAGAGCTAGCTAGATGGATAGCTAGCTAGACAGTGATATAGCTAGCTAGCTAGCTAGCAAGCTAGACAGCAATATAGATAGATAGATAGATAGATAGATAGATAGATAGATAGATAGATAGATAGATAGATAGATAGATAGATAGATAGATAGATAGATAGATAGATAGATAGATAGATAGATAGATAGATAGATAGATAGATAGATAGACAGATTTTTTCCCCCCACAGGTCTTCTTGCACTCACAATGTCGATGACCATCTTGCGCAGTGATTGTCGTTGTTTTTTGGTAACGTTCTGGAAGATGTCGCAGTTCTCTTCCTGCAGGAGCTTGAATCCGACGGCCAGATGGTGGTTCTCCAGCACGGATGCGTCGTTGTACATCAGCGCCAGCTCAGAGTCTGTCGGGAAGGACACCACACCACTTTTACTATTTCACAACATATAGACAGTTAAGCTGCAAGCGAGCTAATTCTTTGGGTCCACAACGAAAGATGCTACTCAAGCAAAGTAAGGAATATTTTTTTATTTTTACACGTAAGAGTAATTCAATTGTAACCTTTGATGGTACGCCAAGTCTGAAAGTGTCCCAGCTGGTCATGGTTTATATCAGAGGCTAACACTGGTGAAAATGTTAGCTAATGCGCATCCATGCTAACGCTCCAGCTCTGCTTACCTTTTGGCTTTGACATAATTGGTGTTCTGTACAATCTCTTGACAAAGGTGGCTTTCGAAGCCTAGCTGCCAGGTATGGGTGGAGTAAGTGTGGGGCGGTAACTACATAAATTAGCCAAATTGTGACATCACAACATGGCTAAAATCAGATTGTTTTGGCTCCCAGACAGTTTTTAATTTCATACTCGATGACTGGGCCCGCTCAAGCCCATAAAAAAGTGAAATCTCCATCATATGTCCCCTTTAAATCTTAGGCTGCCAAATAGGGCGCTCTTAAGGAGTTTGTGTGTGTTTGTGAATGAACTTTTTGGGAGTTTTCAGACATTAAAAAAGTGGCCTTTTCGCACCCAACACAGCCTGACTCCTATTTGCGTTTTTTTTTGTTTTCTCCACATGTTGTACTCCATCAAAGCCCCTTTTGAGCATGCTGCCAAATAAATAAATAAATAAATAAATAAAAATCAATACATTTTCACCTTAAAAAGACAAGATTTGCAAGACTTTTTAGATGTTGTAACAGTGAAACAGTAGAGGAAGGGTACGACACACGATTGGGGATGGGGTGGGCTTGAGGGGAATTGACAGCCATAGGCTGTGTTCAAATTCACTGGCTGAGTCCTCCGAAAATGTTCGGCCAGATGACGTCACTACTAGCTCAACTCGACCTCGCGTTGTTTCCAAATTCTAGAAAGACAATTCGCAGGCTGGGTCCAGCCTATGAATTTGGACACAGCTACTGTTTCCTTTGGGAGTCAGCATGCTAATGGAGCAAGCGCTCCCGCTAGCGGGCGCTAAAGGCACTGCAAAAGTGAGCTGTATCCAATCTCAAGGCCTTTTGAGTTCTGTTAGAACACTTGCAGTCAATGAAATATGTGTGCCAAAAGAAAAAAAAAACACCCCTTTTAACTTTGTTTGTTGTGTATAGGCAAAAAATTGCAGGAAAATGCATGACCTTGCAAGTAGATTTATATCCCAAGTATAAAAAAAAATATATATATATATATATATATATATATATATATATATATATATATATATATATATATATATATATATATATATATATATATATATATATATATATATAAATAATGCTATGTCAACAGATTTTTAAAAAGCATGCTTGCGGCGCTCGCCGTGATGTGCAAATGGGCCAATACGTGCAATATTTTATGACTTTAAAAGCCTGTAAATAGTGTCTCCATCACTATGACTGCTGTGTGTGCATATCTGTGTGTGTGTGCGTGCTTGTGTGCGTGTGTGATGTTGTTAGCATTTTATGCCATGAATTAAGACGTTATCTGTGTGGATCTCAAATGACAAGGTGTGAGAGAAGGTTGTGTTTGACATCGTAGGAAATAAAACGAATTCAATGTTTTGCTTGGCTCCTGGGTGTTCATTTGCCGTGTGGCGTCCACATTCTGACTGGGCCACTATTACAGTAGTCCCAAATCTCCAGCGCCACTTAGTGTTGAGCCTGCGCACAGCACTTTCTGCACAGTGCTTCTCGTTTGCAGGTTTTTTTTTTTAATTAATTCGTAATTTGTTTTTATTGAAGAAAATAATGGAATACCCAGATTAGGCAGAATCAACCCATGCTTTTAATTACTCCATTGCATATAAAACATTTTTTTCATTCTTTTTCACTTTTTATACATAAAGTCGTATGCTCTACAGTTCTATCCAATAGACTGCAATCAACAAGGATCCCATTAAAATAACATTTGGAATTGTCCCGTGAAACATCCAGACAAGTTGGCATTCTAAAGACATGACCACCCCCCCTGAAAAAAAAATTGTCCTGAACACCTTTTTATTTTCTTCTTTTCTTTTTTTTTTAAATTACAGTTTGTGTTTTTCCTTTAATACGTTAAAAAAGTGAACACGCACACACACACACACACACATTCACACACACACAAAAAGAACAGACTGTTTCCATTGGGCCAGGGCTGTTTAGCATCTACAGTATATGTGTCAAAAGAAGCGTCTCTGTTAGCTGGAGAGTCTGGTTCTATTGCCAGGGATGCAGGGAAGGAAATAATGTAGGAAGGACAGATGGAAGGAAGGACCTAAGGAAGGATGGGTGTGCATTAGCGAAACACGTACACACACACGTTGTGAGTGTTTCAGCCAAATTTAATGCAGCAGCGGCTGAATGTGCACGTGTGTGTGTGTGTGTGTGTGTGTGTGTGTGTGTGTGTGTGTGTCGCTAAGCCTGTGTGCTTTCCATGGGGATAGGTTTGGCTTCGAACTCGGGGAAAAAAAAGGCAATATTTCAAGAGGCGAGGCCGTCGCTACGGTGACCCAGAAGTACCAGAAACAAAAAAGCAAAACAAATGTACATGTTGTGAAAACAAAGTTTACAGTACATTTTGTTCGAAAAAAAATGTTATATATTTGCCCAAAGTATTGCTAAAATATGTTAAAAATATTTGCCTTTTCTTTCTTTTTTTTTTTTACAATTTCGATTTAAAAAAAATATCTGGCTGCTTCACTTCTCACCAAGATTTTACAAAAGCTGATGACTGTTCTTTTGTTTGAACAAATGCTGTGATTTATTTAAACTGTTTCTCCGCAAATTTAATGAATGAAAAATGCTTGGCAATGTCGATTTTGTTTTTACATTTTGTTGCAATGCAACACCATTTTGCTTCCATAAAAACTGTCGGGGAAAGAATCGATTGCCATTATTTGGTTTGAATAAATATCAATAATGTTTTGAAAAATAGTATTGTAAACACTTAAAAAAAAAAAAAAACCCTTTAAAATATTTGGCTGGTCTGTTTCCGAATTTCAGTCATCTGCTTTCACGAAGAATTTGAAAAAAAAAAACAAAAAAAAACAGCTATCTGATGACATTATTTTAATAACTATTGTAACACATTGTGACGGGGTGGGGGGTGTCCTGGTATATGCCGTTGCTCTAACTCCAACACAACATGAACATTTGATTTTGCGACTTTCTCCTGTAAGCCACCGTATATTTCGAATGCAGCAGCAGAAGAAGAAAATGAAAACAAAAAGTGACAGTGTTGAATTTAAGGCACAGCCCATGGGCCAAGGAACAAGTTGGTTTTTTAGAAAATAATTTGGCTTAAACCCCCCCTTGGCTAGCTCCCACTTCCCAAGCAACCATTGAAAGGAAAAAAAACAAAACAACTCTCCGACACATTCTCTCAACAAGAGGTACGCGATTACAGCCACACCATCACCAAAAGGGATGATTAAGAGTCAACCATTTACAACAAACGGTGTTATGATAGTAATAACATTAAGAATAATAATAATTATATAGTACATACACAACAATAAATATCATGTTTGTAAACAGCGATTAAACCGAAAAAGATTGTATTACAGGTAAGAGCATTGGGTGAGTATGAGAAGAAAAATGGAAGGGCAGGGAAAAAAGAGATTTGGCACAGAAAAAAAAAGATGAGAGCTCAAATGAAATAAAATAAGATAAATACAATGAAAAAAAAATCAGTGTGCAGTCTTCAAGTGTGTTTTTTTTCTCTCCTTTTTTTGGTAACTGCTGTTGGTAATTTATGTGCACAGATGAAGAGGGGGGACAAAAATGAATAATAGTCGCATTTTAGAACTGGCAACCTTTTTTTAATGCTATGGTAAACTAACATTATTTACTGTAGCAAATTTGTATGATTCAAATAAAGGGAGGAAAAAAAAATTAAATTTGGAAAAATAAATGTGTGGAAACAGGGGTGGGGGGGCGGTTTGGTTGAAAAATGTGCAAGTGTAATGAGTGTGGGAGACATGTTGGCATGTGAGAGTAAAATAAAAAAAATGAGGTGAAATGAGGAGAAATAAAAAAATGCAAATTTTAAATAAATCACAGCAATTTAAGTAAAATCAAAAGAATATTGAATGGAACAAAAAAATCTGATACAATAAAAAAAAATACAAAAAGTAATTAAAAAAGAAATCAAATCTAATAAAAAATAAATAAAATAAAACTAAAATGTGTGACTGGCTTGAATGTGATGGAAAAACAAAAGCAAAACAAACAAGAGTGGAAAAAAAAATCAGCCCGTTAATCGCTTCACATGGTTACTCGTTGCGTAGAGCACTAATTCTTTACCTAAAGCCAAAAAAAAAGTGCTTATTTTTCATTTTATGGACTACAAAGCATTGCATTGTTTCAGGATGTGTTCAAAAAGAACGGTAGGCAACAAGAAGATTTAAAGGCTTCACCCCACTTCAACTTATTTTTTGTTTCTTTTTCAGTTCACTTCCTCCGCCGTCGAAAGAAAAGCTAATCATAAAGTCCGAGCAAGTTAGCCGAGTGGGAGTATATTAAGGAGTATAAATGCTATTGGAGCAAGTGCAAACGCCTCACGAGAGTCTCACACACAGAGAAAGAGAGAGAGGGAAAAAAAATAGACATCATATGCTCTCACTCAGTAAAACAAAAGTGTAGAAAAGATCAGAAGTCAACAAGACACAGACAGCATCCCTCTGCTTTCCAAGGAAGACTTCCACATCCGTAATGTGTTTCCAAAGGCCATCACACACGCAAACACACACACGCAGACATAGAAGAAGAAGAACAGAGGATGGACATACGGCACCGCAACGTGAACAGGAATACAACGTTTTCCTGAGTGCAAACAAAAAAAAAAAAGAAAAGAAAAAAAGTGACTGAGTACCATTGAGTGAACATGTTGAAACCAGACGTGCACTTGGCATGTTTGAGCAGTGCTCAGGTGTGCTGGGTGGCGGCTGAAGCCTGATCCGTACTGTAGGCCTTTTTGCAGTCGAAAGGCCATTTGAAACCGTGGCCGCACTTGCCCCACCCTCTTGAATCTGTGGATTATTTTTCGTCGTCCTTTTTCATTTCTAATGGGCAAAGTGGCGATGAACTGGTGTGAGGAGCCTACTTGGTGGATGATTTGCACCCCTTTTGTTTGCTTCTATTGAGCAAGACGCTTGTTAGCGTGACGTGTAAATTGCGCGTGCGTCAGTGAACTTGTGGGGTTCTGTTCATTTTGATTGTGTGAGATGGCAACTGTTGTGAACGTAAGAATTCATCAGATGACACGAGAATTACATGTGCGCGTTTTTATTTTTTATTTTTTTAACTGACTGTATTATTTCTAATTGTTCCATTGATTTGTGCTGTGCAAAGTGGCGGTTAGAAATAACTGGTGACGGAAGCTTTAATGACATGACTCGGACATTGCATTTGTGCAAGCGTGTGACATTTGTTGTTGATTTCTACTAGTTGTTCTGTTGATATGTAATTTTTTTTGTATTGTGCAGTCTAATCGTATGACACGTCGGCACTGCATGTTCATTCCTCAATCGTGCCGAGCCAGGGGCTCCCCTCCAAAACATTTTGGACTTTCTGAGTCAAGTGGACTCGAACACGTTTCGAATGGCCTCGTGAGAGTATCGTGAAATTTTGCATCGTCCTCTTTCACTTGTGTGCTACAGTCGAGCAGGCTTGAACGGAAAATCAAGTCCAAAACTGTCTTCACCATCATACGTTCTATACACCTAACTCGCCTAAACACAATATCTCTGATTAATATTGTATCGGTGCAACATAAATTAAGCGGAAAAATCCAGTTATTACCCATCTCATGGGGCAGCCATTTTGCCTTGTACTGCCACTTGCTGTAGACTGAAAATGACATCACAGATCCGAAGAAGCTCAACTTGCCGACTGTCACGTGACTCAGAAATTACGTGAGCCATGACAGTCGTAAGCTAAGCCCTTGGGCATTGTCATGTCATTTTCAGTCAACAGCAAGTGGCAGTACAAGGCAAAATGCCCCGAGATAAATACAGGTGGATTTTCTGCTCAATTCATACTCCAAAAAGCGCAATATTAATCACAATGCCATGTTTAGACTCATGGGGCTGCAGACAACATATGACTATAAAGACAATTTTTGAGTTGACGGCTCCTTTAAAAGAAGTGTCAGAACACGGCAGAAGGGGAACATACAAGTCAGATAAAAACATAACACCCCAAAAATAAAAATTCTATAAATTATCATTACTAAGAAGAGCAGTTCGTCACTCCCGAAGCTGTTATGTGTCAGGAGTTTTCACTTCGTCCTCCTCCTCCTCCTTCCCCTCCGCGACCGCCTCTTCTTCCTCCTCCTCCACCACACACGTTTGCGAGCAGGAAGTGTCCCCCTCCTCCACTACCTCCTCTTCCTCCGCCACCTGCTCGTCCAAGGGAACCTCAGTGCATTCCGAGTCCTGCGTGCAGAGTGTTTTGGAGTCCGTGCAGCTGTTTTCCTCCTCCTCGTCCTCTTCCTCCTCTTCTTCTTCTTCATCCTCCTCCTCCTCCTCCGGCTGGCTGCCGCTATCTTTTTCCGTGTCCGACTCGCCGTCCTCCTCCAACGTCAGCTCGAACTGGAATTTGTCCCCGCCCGGGTGCCTCCCGCCGTCCTCGAGCTCACCCAGGGTGGGCGAGGGGCTTTGGGGGATGGTGCTTTGGTACCACTCCCGGTTGTCCTCCAGCGTGTCCAAAATGTCCTGAGCGTCCGGATGTACCAGGTCGGCCCACGTCTCCCACAGAGGGTGCACAATGTAGTCGATGAAACCCACCTGCGCATTGGGGGAGGAGGGGGCGGGGGGCATTAACACGACATGATACCTGACCCGGCTGCTCCAACTAATCATAAAGCACTAAAGCAGTACTTTTAAACCAAGCACCGCCGAAAAAGTACCTAATTGTCTGTAAGTACCACCGTAACGACCAATATCAAAACACATTTCATACACAAGGCAAATCAATGAGCTTCACACAAGCAAAGACCAGGAGACGGCCCCAACATACCTTTGTCAGAGTACCACTGTACTGAATGCTACAGTGAAATGGAGAGTCTCACCTGGCTCTTCTCGACGGAGGCGTTGTGTTTGTCGCACATAGGGCTGATTTCCATGCCTCGCTCCCTTTCGCGATCGCCCTGGCTGAAGAACTCCTCCATGATGCGGTCGGTCCACTGCCTGTACAGCTGCAGGGGCTTCGTGGGGTTGCTCAGGTCGGCGCAATGCACCATGTTCTGCAGGACCTACAGAAAACAAGTACACAATTAAAAATAAATACATAAATAAAGATACATGGTAGTTTTCCATAGATCTTTTGATCAGACCGTGTTTAGAATGAGTGACTTGAGAGCGGACCTGTATTCGATCCGAGTAGTTGTCGAGAAGCAAGACTCCCGAGCTGGTCACCTTTTTGGTTTCCACCATGGTTTTCAGGTCAGCCAGTAGATTCATGTGCTTGGACATGTCAGTAGCCAACACCTAAGATGCAAAGTAGCACAGGATGCTTCATTGGAGGAATATACACAAATAAACACAGGGAAACACACTACACACAACTGTAAAGTGGCCTCAAACCTAGCTCGAACATAACATGCAAGATATCCTGCCGGGCCCACTAAGTAGATAATGATGAATGGATCAGTGCTAGTGCTAACATAACTTTAGAGGTGCCCTGGTCCAATACGACTGTATACAGTAAAACTTAAAGTAACAGTCAGGAATAATTGTGTGCATTGCTTATTTTAGTGTGTGTGTGTGTGTGTGTGTGTGTGTGGGGGGTGCATAAGCACCTCACACAATTTTTAGCGCTAATGCAAATTGAGAGGGGCCCTACCTGGTCCACTAATTTCAACTACAGGTATTGAAGTAGAAAATGGATGGACAAAAGAACAGACAGAGAGACAGATAGCGGCTAATGCTAACAACTTCAGTGTCCAAGCTAACGAGCAAGATCAAAGGCCAGATAGATAGAGAGAGCTAGCTAGATGGATAGCTAGCTAGACAGTGATAAAGCTAGCTAGCTAGCAAGCTAGACAGCAATATAGATAGATAGATAGATAGATAGATAGATAGATAGATAGATAGATAGATAGATAGATAGATAGATAGATAGATAGATAGATAGATAGATAGATAGATAGATAGATAGATAGATAGATAGATAGATAGATAGATAGATAGATAGATAGATAGCTAGATAGATAGATTTTTTTCTCCCCACAGGTCTTCTTGCACTCACAATGTCGATGACCATCTTGCGCAGTGATTGTCGTTGTTTTTTGGTAACGTTCTGGAAGATGTCGCAGTTCTCCTCCTGCAGGAGCTTGAATCCGACGGCCAGATGGTGGTTCTCCAGAACGGATGCGTCGTTGTACATCAGCGCCAGCTCAGAGTCTGTCGGGAAGGACACCACACCACTTTTACTATTTCACGACATATAGACAGTTAAGCTGCAAGCGAGCTAATTCTTTGGGTCCACAACGAAAGATGCTACTCAAGCAAAGTAAGGAATATTTTTTTCTTTTTACACGTAAGAGTAATTCAATTGTAACCTTTGATGGTACGCCAAGTCTGAAAGTGTCCCAGCTGGTGCAACAACATTAAAAGATATTATAAATCACTGAAGCAGGTAATAATGGAAAGATGGGCGGATTAACTGCAGTGCTCAGACTTAAAGAAATACGAAGCAATTGTGGTTGCGTTGAACTTTTGCTCAAGCTAGCATGACGTGCCCTGGGCGCGCCTCTAAAAATAAGAACCATTACTCACCATTCAAGCTGGTCATGATGAATAGAAAGATGGCTATTTATGAAGAGATATCTACTTATTGCCTAAACCTATTTAAAGGAACTACAAGGAATAATTGTTTGCTGTTCTTATATTAGTAAGGAGAAATGTTCTCTGAGCAGGAACCTTGGCACTGACGCAAGCACTGACATGGCGGGTGCCCTGGCTTGTCCACGATGATTGGCTGCAAAAAACGCGACTTTAAGTCATTTGTAATGGCTGTGCGATTTCATTCAAGTCAACTCTGGAAGCATGTTGTCCTTTTAGTGACTCAGCTTAGTTTCCCAGAAGAGCTGTTAGCGTGAGCGGCTAATAATGTTGAGTTGAAGCTGAAAAGCACGACTGATGGTCCACTTTGAACTCCGTTCACCACCTTGCCAGCACGAGGTCACCTGTCATCACACGTGACCGCATGCACACACGGGAAGATGTGCTCCGACACGTGGACATCACATTTAGTACATGTATGTGTGTGTGTGTGTGTGTGTGGCGGACAGGGGCTTTAACATGTGTATTTGTACAGCTAGTAATGGGAGTGTGACAGCAAACCAAGGCTCGGAATACTCTAACAATTTTTTCTTTGAGGAGCAGTGACTTCATTTGAGGAACAACTCAAGCAATGTTTTTTTTTTTTTTTTACAGGACCTGAAGCACGGATTTTATTAAACAAGAACAATATGACAATATAACAAATGAACTATTATTTTTTTTCTTTTTTATATCACCAACATTTTTAATTTCTCACTATCACTTATTTCAAATTCAACATTTCAAAAGCAAATATACATTTCAGTTCACACTCTTTCTGAATGAGTTGTATGGTTCTTTAGCTAAATTGATGAAAGAAAAAGAGAGATCTCCACTGTCATGCAATTTAGAAAAAAATTATTGTGCAGATCTCCAAATCAAAAATCAAAACTCAGACCTATAGTGTGAAAACAAACAAATAACGAGCTAGCGACATTTCTACCGATATTGTAAATATTCAATATACTATATTAATATAATTTTTGTCTTCTCGCCCACTCCTCCTGTGTGACGTATGTTGTAATTTAACGTCATTTATTTCTGGTCCTGTTTAACTATGCATTTAGCATTATATTATATAATTTTCTCTCCAGACACTTATTAAATTGCCTCCTACTTTGCTGTTCAAAGTTGTATACTCTCTGGTTCTCGATCATCCAGGCACTGAAATAACCACCGAATATGAAAATGGCTTGTTACACAAACGTGTGTGTATCTCTGTGTGTATTGTCTGGGCGCGCACACTCCCACTTTAGAACAGTGTGTCGTGTGAACAAACGTGACGTAGGTGCCAAAAATAAATAAATAAAAAGTGCCGCTTTTAGACTCACTGGTGTTGATGAGGAACTGGTTCGACACTCCAGGGTGGTCGACGTCGTGAATGGCGCTGGCAAAGATGGCGGCCAGGATCTCCAGGTCCGTGAACACCGCCTGCCAGCCAGGGAGTGAAGGGGTGGAGGATCAGAAACCCGCCGGTTTAAAAATATCCCCACAAGCATGAGTTATTGATTGGAGTGAGCTCAGGTTTGATTGAAGCTTATTGTGGCGTGCTCACCGGTGTGTTAATGCTGGTGTGTATGCGCACGTGTGCGCGCTTCTTCTTGAGTACACAGTGTTACGAGACTAAAAAACATCACTTTCAGAGAAAAAAAAAACTGGCAAGAACACAGGCAAAGTGTTATGAGGGGGAAAAAAAAGTCATGTTGCTAGAGGAAAACGTCAGTGTTTTGAGACAAAAAATATATAATTTTAAATAAAAGAAAAACAGACATATGAAAACTAAAGATGTCATTTTACGGGAGAAAAATTTATGTGCTACTTGAAGGACCAAAAATGTAATTTACAAGAAAAAGTCAGTGTTAAAAAAAGATCGAAATGTTATGGGACTAGAGTCACAATGTTGCAGAATGAAAGATGTAATTATACAAGATTTTTTTTTAAGAATAACAAGAATGAAGACGTTTCAAAAAGTCCATATATAATGACAATATAAAATGTCAATGTCATGATGCTTCAATAATCAAGATGGTAATTCCATATAAGTCGCAATGGCACACAAAAAGGTAATTTTTACATAAATTCAAATATAATCAGAATAAAAACATTATTTTTCTTAGGAAGATGGTTTCGTTTTTGCGGGGGGGGGGGGCTTACAATGTTACAAGACTAAAAGTGCACTTTTGACATGAACAAAGTTACAACGTTCCAATGAGTTTATAAGTGCATGTGTGTGTGCGTGCGTGGTCCTGACCTCAAGCGCAGGCGTGGAGAGCAGCACGTGGGTGGACTGTGTGACGTCAGCGGCGTGGATATTGTTATGGTAGGCCACGTCGCCGTGATAGTGGTCCTCTAAGGTCATCAGGTAGGTGATAAAGGTGTCCAGTGGAATTTTAAAGGTTTTTAACAAATCTCGCTCCTGAAACAAGCAGCAAAGAGCTTTTAAAATCTAAAAGTTGAACTCCGACCGCGTGGTGGCGGGAGGTAAGAAGCGCTACCTGGAATATGGTGTACATCATGACTGTCAGTGGCCGATTCCCGGAGAATTCCGAGATCTTAAAAACGTTAAGGCCCCATTTGTTCACGTGTTCCAGCTCCTGGTGGGAAATCAAGAGACATATTTTCATTCTCCAGCGAACAGCCACAACTGAAGTGCTACTTTGGTGCCATCTTCCTGTTGTGATGTTTAATTAATTCATGGTGTTCTTTTTTTCTTCTTCTTTTTTTTGCCTTTCTAAACGTTTGAACTCCTGCATTCGGTTGGGGGAACAAAGAAAAAAGTTGCCCCGAAACTTCGCCAACACCAAATTACGCATCCAAATTTCCAGGCTACAAAAAA
Source organism: Hippocampus mohnikei (assembly GCA_026261675.1). Classification (NCBI taxonomy): domain Eukaryota; kingdom Metazoa; phylum Chordata; class Actinopteri; order Syngnathiformes; family Syngnathidae; genus Hippocampus; species Hippocampus mohnikei. The sequence continues at coordinate 6,884,301 of JAKGUB010000348.1, forward strand.
ACTGCATTGACCCGCATTGAATCTGCTGAAAGCCGTTTCACAGTCTCATTAGCACCCTCTATTGGTAGAAAGGTAGAACTGCAGTCAAACAATGAACTTTTCCCTTTAGGGTTGTGTCAATTCCTCGTAGCTTATAGCAGGCAGTCAGTGTACAGTAAAAAGCGAGGAGCGTACCTTGCCCAGCTCGTCCTCCGTCTCCGTCTTGACGCCAAAGCGAGGGATGTTGGAGTTGGTGAGGCTGGACGAGTGCTGCAGCTTCTTTACGCCGCTGATCTGAGACATGGGCTTGTTCTTCTTCTCCTTGTCCTTCTGAGACTGAGGTGAAGGCATCTCCACCTCGTGCTGCTTGTCTGCAAAAGGCGGGAGAGTCAGTCAAAAAAGTTGAGAGAAGATTAAGGCCAAACGAAGAAGAAATTGCCCACAACATTTTAAGCATGAAGCTCATATTTTAAATCAAATTCTGTAAATTAAGATCATTTCACTAAAAAAAAGTCACCAAAAAAAAAAACAAAAAACAACAATTAAAAACAACTGAACCACATTTTTGGGAGAATTGTAAAATTGCAAAAAAGAAAAAAAAACCCCAACCCCCACAAACCCCCACAAAAATAAAAAAACTTACAGAGATGAAAATATTTTCAGAGCAGTTACTCAAGTGAAATTAATATAATAAAACTAAAGAGAAAAGAAAAAGACATTTAAAAAGTGAAAATATTTTCAGAAACTATTAAAGTAGAATGGAGACGCTCTTTAACAGTAAAATGATCAAAATACATCAAGACTAAAACCTGCAATGTTACAACACAACATCTGAATAAAATAAAAACAGCAAAAAGTTAGAAAACTACAGAATTCACAAAAAAAACGATTGTTTAAATTTAAACAAAAAAAAAAGTCATTGATTTGTGAGAAAAAGAGCCAAGAGCAAAACATGCATTTGCAATTCTACATCTCTTTTGTGTTGAACATCAGCCACAATATATCACCTGCCAATAAGTAGAACTTGGATGTTTATCTGAGTTGATGGAGGAAAAAGAAGAAAGGAAAAAAAAACGTATTATACCGAATCCAGAAAAACTCACTCACCTAGGAAAGTGCTGGAGATGAACTCAGACACCTGATTCCCAGAACGACTCATCTCTGACAGGTGAGTCAGTTCCCGGTTCAACATCCTCTTGAACTGCAAAACAACACACAAATCTTGTTATAGGGCGACATTGCGCTGGGACGCGACATGTGGAATACAAAAAAACCCAAAAAAACACTCATGCATGAACAAAACATAGAGGAGAGTGTAGTGGCACATCCACTCATCCAGGTGTTTGTTGGGCTTGTTCTTCCACAACACCTTCATCCACCCACACTTTTATGGATGTTGCTCTCCACACCAGTGGAAACAGCAAAGGGCCTACGCCAAAAGATTTCCACAGATTTGGAAGCATGCCATTGTCCAAAATGGGTCAACAGCAGGAACTCATAGGTCGAGACCATCACATTATTGATCACTTGATCGACAATGTTGTCAAATTATCCATCCATTTTCTGACAAGGGTCTCCGGGGGAGGAGGGGGTGGGGGTGCTGGAGCCTATCCCAGCTGTCTTCGGGCAGTAGGTGGTGGACACCCTCAACTGGTTGCCAGCCAATCGCAGGCCACACATAGACGAACAACCATTCGTGTTCAGAATCACACCAAGGGACAATTTAGAGTGTTCCATGAACATGCCATGCATGTTTTTGTTTGTGAAACCGGAGTACCCAGAGAAAACCCACCCAGGGACAGGGAGAACATGCAAACTCCACACAGGAAGGCGACGTCAGGGTAGGAGATGTTCACACTTCTGCATCATGACTGTTAATTAATTTCAAAATCATCGTTGTAAAGGCGTTTCTTTGGGAGAGGGACGGGGGCGATTGGATCCCTAGCGGGCGTACCTAATCTTTAGTCCAGCATTGCCTGTGCAAGAGTGAGCTTGTGCCTGTCTCTTTCGTCACACAGGTCTGTCTGGAGTGGCAGGAGATAATTTTGTGATTTGATGGATAGAGGGTGCTTGAAATCAGAGGATTTTCCATCGTGTTTGTGTAGCAAAATTGCGCCATAATACCGACTTTAACAAAAATAAAAAATAAAAGGAAGCCTTGTTGTATGGAGAAAAAAAAGCCACTTCCTTCAGGCTAAACACATGATGTGTGTATTTTAATGGAGGCCCATGAATCGGTATAGATCCCTTGAAATAGATCATTTTGGCATCGCTAGTGCGCGTCATTGTGTATGCTATTGACTTCCTACTGAATAACACCCACATTTTTTTTTAATGAACACAAGGGGTCACGTGAAGAGCACTTTTGTGATTTGAAAATGAAAACCTCTCAATACTGAATAACTGATGAATACGCATGACTCAAACATAAATACACGTACATAAATGAATGAACATTAACAAGTGTTTCAGTGCCTGAAAAGCTGTGTGACGCACAACAAGAAGCTCTCTAGAGAATGGCTCCACCACCGTGTCCCAAAACACTTCTTTTTTTTTTTTTAAAGATAAAGATTATACATGTTTTTCCTTAATTTTCATAAGTAGCTTAAAATGTTTTTCTTTTTTAGACATGGTTCAGCAGTAACACACATACACACACACACACACATAAATGTGTGTATATATATATATCTCAGTGTATTGTATTTTTAACTCTATATATATATTCTCTCTCTCTCTCTCTCTCTCTCTCTCTCTCTCTCTCTCTCTCTCTCTCTATATATATATATATATATATATATATATATATATATATAGGTTTAAAAATACACGAAAGAAAAGTACAGTATTATTGTACTGATGTAGCTTTAAATGTGGAAAAATAACATTTAATTCCATGTAAATGGTTTCAACATTTCCATCAATGAAGCGGCAGAGAAAACAAAATCATTGTACCTGCAGTCTGACTATTTCACCTGATATAACATCTTACCTTAATGTATCCCCAGGACACAGAGAACAAATAATTTGCTTCAGGCATTTTGGCAAAACAAACAAGGTTGAAATCCACAAAAGAGAAAGTGGAATGTGCAAAGTTCCAAAGCTTAAAGTTCAGAGAGCGTCTTCACGGTGCTTCACATCCTGCTAGCATCCGCTGAGGAACGTCAGGTGGAATGCGACTCCCCCAAAGATCAGACGGGAGCATACTTGTGAGGGATGCGGGAAGATGGGATGCGAGCATGAAAGAAAAAAAAAAAAAGATGGCTTGCCACAGAGAGGAAAAGGGGAAGCGGCGGAAAATTTGTGTCACGGGCTGGCTCCCTTCCTTCCTGCCTGCCTGCGCTCGTGCTCGGCTCGGCTGGGTGTGAGCGACACGAGCTTACCCCCACCACGCACACAGGCTGCTCCCCACGCGACGACAACCAATCGGCGCGCGGGGCACGACCGGACGGTGAGCTCACCCTGCTTTTTGATTGGCTCGGACGGGCCACCAGCTGTGCGATTGGCCCGAAATTGTGGAAAATGTACCATCCTGCGCCTCCATGCTGAGGCATATGTGTGTGCATATTCATACGTATGTGATCACCTGAACTGGCGTGTACAGTGCGGTGACTAAAATGACTTCATGATAAAGGAAGCTGAGCTCACACATGTAACACTGAGTCACCGGGATGATGTCAGCGTGCCAGAATGAAAAATTAAACAATTAATGGCGTGAAATCAAAGGTGGCAGACAACTAAATAAATCTTTTTGAAAATGGTTCGAGTGGTTCTGTATTTTGCCCCACTGTGAGACAAAGTGACACACATTAAACAAATTGGCAGTGAATTAATTAACACATATTTTTTTTTTTTGGCCGTGACTTGAGGGGAAAATCGTTCAGGTGACAGCCGTACTGGACTTTTGAAATGTTATTGTGTCAAAGTGAAACGGTAAGCAGAGCCACATTGAGCTCTGATGGATGCACAGTTTCGAATTAGCTTAGCATTGTTTTAGTGTTTTATTGTGTTTATTGGTGTTTTTGTTACTAACTTAGGTCATTTTTACTTTACGTACAACACTTTGTGCGCATGTTCAGTTGAGAGTTGAGCGAACAGCATTAACTTGTGATTTGCAAAAATGTGTCTGTGATCGAGATGTTCAGAATTTTGCTACGTCGTGACATCGTAATTGGGTAAATGTGCAGAGCACCGCACCCACACAGTTTTTCTCCACCCATGACTTGGTAGTCAGGATGAGCCGAGAGCCGCATTTGTCAAGTGATGGGCGACATAATAAAGTCTGACTACACAGAAGCAGTAGTCAGAAAAGCAGAACTGCAGTGTTAGCACTAGCATACAAGCATCGAATGAGGCAACAACTAGTTTCTGATAAACGGCAGATGGGTGAAGTTGCTGTCATGCTGTCATGCGGGCAGCTTTATCGTGTGTCCACTGCGTGTTGCATAGACACAAATTGACACACATTCTTGATTACTTACACACTTTCTGATCAAGTACTGATTCTCCAAGTGAAAATCTCGGCAAAGTGGTTTGCTTGCGTAAGACAGAGAACTGTTCCACAAAAGTGACGGCGTGAAGTAATACCTCAGAAATAAATCAATAAAAAGAATGGCAAAGGGTGAGCTGTAATTCTTGATCCTTGGGCTATTCTGACAAAAGCATTGAAATATGCAATCGTCTTTTTTTTTGCTGTAAAAACCCAAAATTCTACTTCAATTTCACAGTGATAAGGGCTATTGTTAAATAGAACATAACGCAAGTGCATGTGTGTATGGTGAGTGTCAGGTCAAAACATAATATAGAATATGTCTCTTCTGATTTGACCCCATCATAAGCGGTGAGAGTCATTTACAGCCGCAGTGAAAACAGATGAGGCCACTGCGATGGCTGAGCGCAGACACACACGGACACATGCACAGCTCGCTGAGATGTAACGCACACGCGTACGTATGGATAGCTGGGAATGGAGGTGTGAACAAAAAGTATCGGGTACAAATTGCAAAGTGTCACACCAGGCTGAGCCAGGCCCCAAAAGCAATTTCTTCTCTGGCACGGTGACCAAAAATATCATACTCCTTTCTAAACGACACCTGCACATGCTAATGGTATTGCCACTGACATAAGGTAAGGCATGATATATGAACACTTGGGGGGGGGTTGTTACCAAATAAAATAGGCATAATTGGTAAATGGCACTCAAAGCGCTTCACGATGTTCGCTCATTCACTCAGATTTTACCCTATTCACAATCTAATTTTGATTTTGACGTACCTTATGCTAAAATTTGGTTGTTAGGTAATGCTAGTCTACTTAATGGGAACTTCCTTAACAAAATTAATTTGTTGAGGCCTAACTGTACTGTTTTTTGGTTTTTTTTTTTAAGTCCCCTGTTATGTTTTTTTTCCCTGAGTGCTTTGTTTTTGTTTTTTTTTGTCTTGTGTAAAAGAGAGAGAATTGATTTTATTGATGTATGTAAACTCTTTTTACACCAATAAATTAAAAATTTGGATAAATAATTGGTTAATGAATCATAATGTATTTTTAAAAAATGCTTCTCAATTCTAATCCTTTTTATTTACTCATTTTTTTAATCCTATTACATTACTTACATTACATGTAAATATGAAAACATTCCTTTGAACCTTATCTACAAATAACCGAATCAAATTTGGCTCTGAATCACATTTTAAGGTCACCTTTGAATCACCGTGAAAAAAAGATTAAAAATGTTCTTCCTCAAAACAACAACACCCCCTGCTGGATATAAAAGGTACTAGCTCTTGGGAAGCGTTATAAAAACATTCACAATATATTATTATAAATAGCAAACAACATTTGCTGCTGCAAATAAAGTCCCATTTCTGTGGCCTGTTTCTTCCGGGGTCCATTCTGCACACAATTTCAGATGGATACACATATAGATCGTTCAATATACACCGATGTGTTTTTTTTTTCTTTTCAGGGCCAATATCGATATTAGTTGTCAAGGAGGCCGATAACCAATATTTGGACCCAATAGTCATTTGCAGTAAAAGGGGAAACATTGGCATTTTGAATCATACAAACACCAACACATTACTTTGTTTAGATGCATTGAAGATTTTCAGGTTTCTAACATACCATATTCAAGTTTATGTTTAATCTAAGACAATAGACATGTTCGTTTTAAAATTTCCCCCAAAAAGTACAGGGACCTCCCAGGCTCAGCAGCACGTCTTATGAAGTTAAATAAAACTTCAACAGAGAAATAGCCCTAAAGTTTCCTCCGTTAATTTAACCGTTAATTAAAAGTTTTCCAAGTTTTCCATATTCATTCATTCATTCATTTTCCGATCCGCTTATCCTCACAAGGGTTGCGGGGAGTGCAGGAGCCTATCCCAGCTGTCTTCGGGCAGTAGGCCGGGGACACCCTGGACCGGTTGCCAGCCAATCAATTTTCTAATGTAACTGAAAAAAAAAATCTTTCACTTATCTTTGTTTTAAATTCAAACATAAAGAAAAAGCACAGGATTTCCCAGAGTCAGCAGCATCACTAATAAAGTTAACTGTAATTGTGAATGACCGAATAAATAATTGACTGCAGTTTACAATTTCTCTTTTATCAGCAATCGGATTAAAAAAAAAAACATAAAAATTAAACAACAGTGACAAACAAAACCTGAAGTGCGGATGTTCACAGGAAGGCCATCAAACTGCTGGGAGTTAGCTTTCCCAAATTGTATTCAACAAATCAGAAATGGCTGCGTCTTAACGTGAATGCAACAGCTACAATGTGATAGCGGGGCACCTTGTAGGCCCCGTCGCTGTTGCCATGGTAACCAACTATAGTAAAGCCGCGGAAGCTGGGTGGTGTGGGGTGGTGGGGGTGGGGGGTGGGGTGCTGAACACATTCTCCCGCATTTATATGATCTCATGTATGCAATGCTGGATGACATCAGCGCTGTTTTGTGCCTTTGTCTTGCCGTTTCCATAACCCACCTACTACCCCCTCTTTTTTGGGGTGACATCACAAGGTGTGACATCACCGCAGATGATCAGCATTCAGAAGGAGTGTGCTGCTCGCACACACACGCAGGCACGCGCACGTGCACACACGCTGACACTGACTGAGCATGCTCCTTGGCTGCACGCTGATGCTATCGCTGGCACGGTAGAAGCGACGTGCTGACAATGCTAATAGACGAGCGGCTGTCATTTGTGACGTATGATCAGAGATGACACGCCGTCAGCGTAAGTGTGGATGTACAGTTTACGCTTCAAATTGAGGCGATGCTTTACGTGCGAGTGTCAAGAGCTGCACCATTTTTTTCTATTATGACTCCCACTTTTTTGGCCTGCCACATTTCTCAACTGATTCAAATGTCCATGTATAAAAACAAATAAAATAAAATAAAATAAATAAATAAATAAATAAAAAAAAACATCTGAAATTCAGTCGGACGCCACAAGGTGTCACCAAAGGGCCATCTAAATAGGAGTTGGTGTGAAGGAAGTATGTCAGGCAAGGTTGTATGTTGGGGTGGGCAGGAGCTAAGTTGAGCCTGTGTCGTTAGAAGAAAGTACGGAAAGGCTTCATAACAATTGTATGTACGCACACAGCTCAAGTATTATTCTCAAAATCAACTCATTTATAATAAGCAGGGATGTTGTGATCAGGGTTTTTAAACTGCCGATGCCGCTCATCAAATATGGAAATTTCTAGGGAGGGTTGTCAACTACTCACAATTTCTGCAGCTGTCTCCAGTCCTAAGAGAGGGTGATTAGTGTGTCTATGTGTTAGGGATGTGCCTAAGTGGCATCCTAAGTCTACAAGGATGGGCCAATCTATGGTGAATCCGTGCGTGAGGTAGTTAGCGTGAGCTGAGGCCGACAGCAGATCTTGTATGAGTGAGCTCATCGTGTGTGTTTTACAGACCCTAAGCATTCAATAAGCAGGTCGACTTTGGAGACTGGTTTTAGGGCATGAGAGTAAGTATATGTGGCGTAAAAATCCATTTTCACACATCAGTCGATACAGGTAATGACAGATTGCTATAATCTCGAAGGATTTCCATGATCGACAAGTACATAACATTCCATACCAAAAAAACAAAAATTGTGATGCACTATATTTTCACAAGTAAAGGCCTCCCCTCCAGTCAACAACCTAACCCTGAAATCCTTTTCCTGATTTTTTTAAACAGTGCACTCCCTTCAACATCAAGACCAGAGTTGGGGCAGAGTAGCACGGTTGCATTAGCACCCTCTGTAGTTGAGTAAAGAAAGCCTGGGGCCACGAGATGAGGAAACACAGGACACAAAGCGACTTCTGGTCATCCTTACCTTATTGGAGGCCATCTCGCTGACCGAGTGTCTGGTCTGCAGGGTTTCCAGCTGGTCCAGGCACCAGTCAAGCTCTTCCAGAGTTTCAGTGGCCAGTTTCTGGTAGGCCTCCTCTGCGGGGACGAGACAGGACGGTAGGGGGTCAGTAATGGCCCGCTTCAAGGGGCTAGTGGACGGCCCAGGCCCGGGGTCGGGGTCTCCCGCACCACACACGGCTAAGCTGGGATACCCCGAGTAGACACATGGGTGACTCTTCATACTGGACGGTCCAGCTCTTGGGGGAGGGTGTGTGTCTGGTGACGGGGTATGTCGGGAGTAGGGCCTTTGGGTCCCTGTGTCCAAGAACCAAATCCTTAGCCCTCTTTGAGGGAAGTCAATCGGAGTCGATGTCAGCCAGAACAATTAAGGGTGTCCAGACGCTAACGGCGAGTAACATAGAAGCCAGAGAGCTGACCAAGCGGAGAGCACGAAGGCACCGTCACGCCACTTCCTGCCTCAGCAGCTCCACAATGTCATTCATATGAAAGGTGTAATTCCAGTCATGTAGCAGGATGAAGAGCAGTCTGCCCAGCAGGCCCGGGAGGAGGGAGGATGGAGACACACCGAATGCGACTGGGGGGCTCACAACCGCCTCGGATCCCCGTCGAAGCATCCTGACATGACTACCAAACACACACGCGCGCAAACACGCTCACACGCACCGCACGTAACACTAGCACATGATGCTTCAGCCTCCTCGTGTGCAGATAAAAACATCCATGGTATCCGCGGGGGTAGATTCCTGTATGCTAGCCAGACAGATGCTGTGTGTGTAAAGGGACGGAGGTGGGGCTCAGGGGTGGGGGGTTTGGAGGGGTTTTGCTGTTGCTTCGGCGTCCCTGGTAGCCAAAACGTGCTGTACCTAAAGCCTGAGAGGACCGCACTGTAGATGGGGAAGGGAAAGCGACAACACATGGACTGGACTATACGCGGAGCAGGGCAGCTGCATGGGAGCGCCTGCTATAGTCAATGCATGCACGTCAAATATATGATCAGCATACAAATATGCTGAGCAGGAGGTAAACAACTAACATGGCGGGGGGGAGAGGACGGAATCCAAAGCCCAGTGCTTTTAATACAATGTGAGCTGGGAACACGAGGGGAGCATATTCAGTTCATGGACAGCCGCCCCTTGCGTTGTTGCGGTTCACAAATTCACCAGTTAGTGGTTTTTGTGGAGAACCTATCTATCCCTTAGCTAGTTGCTCAAAAACTCAGCTAGTGCCATTTTCACTTTCTGGAATGCCCTAAGATGGCCACAAGATGGCGCCAAAGCCCGTTCTGAATGGAAAGAGGAGCACAATAAGTGGAAGGAAGGAAGCATGTTATATTATGTCTATGTCTAAGTGTTTTGGGATGATGATTTTTGGTATATTTACAGTTTCAACTAATACTGCCTGCGACTATCAACATTTTTACCAGGGTTGTAAATCAGTCACACTTTTCCAGCAAAAAGAGAGGGATTAGTCGAAGTGCAACAAAAATGTATACATTCATTGACAACACTGGTCAATACATAGGGCGGCTGGTCGACTGGTTAGTGCGTCGGCCTCAGTGCAGAGGTGCACGGTTTGATTCCGGCTCCGGCCTTCGAGTGTGAAGTTTACATGTTGATGTTGACGAGCGTTATTATTTATTATTATTGTTTTAGCGCTTTATTTCAGAAAATACAAATGCATGCAAACGTAAATTTGTTTTTCAATCGCAAGCAAGTTTCGAGCATCAATTCGAACCGTGAACCTCAGAACGGTGAGGCAGACGTGCTAACCACGAGCTCACGGTGCTGCCGCTTTAACACCGCCTTCACAGGAGAAATGGAAGATTTTAACATTGATTTTGCCTGCGCCTTTCAGACAGCCGTCGGAGAAGTGCGACGGTGCTTTCACAGATACGGCTCTGTTGTAGCTTCACACCAATCAGACAATCTTATGCGACAATTGTTTTGGCCACAACTGAAAACCACACGCTGCCCTCGCACACGAGTGGCCCTCTGATGCTCTTACATCTCTTCAACTACTGAAGTCACCCAGGATTTGGCTTGAATGACACATTTTATTCGACTTTGAAGCATATTTTTGTTTCAATTGCAGATCGTATGACTTTCGGGGCCTTTTCTCCTTCCGAGGCTCCGCTGCACACCGGATCACATGATGTCGTCACAACACGGCGTCATCTTTCTTTGGGGCTATCATGACACACGCGTCGTTGCTATCATGTGACAATCGTGTCAGTGCGGTCACACAAAAGCGTAAACAGGATGCCCGTTCATCTTCAAGGAGCTCCTATGTCACCGAGCTATTGTCAACAATATCCTCCTTCTCCCCTTTCTGTCACAATAATCCTCCTTCCTCTCCCCGGACGCGTCTCGTCTGTCTGTCCTCTTTCTTCCCCATTTACCCTCCGTGGCTGAGGTGTCGGCGACTGGGGTGCTACCCTTTCTGACAGCGACTGCACTGACGTCAATGACATTCTTCTCATGCTTAGTGCGACATCAGACACCGGGTGCTCGGAGAGGCCACTCTGCTGCTGCACAGACGCACGGCTGCAGACAAACCACGAAGCGGAGCGGATGGGCGGGCGAAACAGGACTGGGAGGGCGCAGGATGAAGAATTTAGCCAGAGGCACGCCATGTGGTCTCAAGAGTTTGGACACACTTCTTCATCAGTCAATAAATCAATAGTGGGGTAGTCTAGAGCGATGTTGGGCAAACTTTTGTTCTCAAGGGCCAAGTTTGATTCTTAAAACGGATTGATGGGCCAGGTCATTTGTCGATGAGGAAAAAGAAAGTAAGAGAAACGATTGAAATGGGCATGTAAAACATGTAAAAGAGTTTTAAGAATGAAATTATAATCCTTCCTCATGTTTTAAATTCATTGTTCGGACTTAATTTGAGTTAATTAATCATAATTAACAAATGACTAAAACAATGACTTTGCTTTGACAAATATGAATAGGACATGGCTGTAGCCTGAGGAAATTTACAGATTCTCATGACATTTATTTAAAATATACATTTGAGACGCTGCTGATTCAGCGAGAAACTATTTTGGCTCTTAAAAAAAAAATCAAAAAGGGAGTTTAGAACATTCAGAGACAGATTCTGCCATCTCATAAAAAATGTAGTAAAATAATTAAAAACATATATATATATACATACACACACACACACACACAAACACACACATGGGTAATAATACGTCTGCTTTTACTTCAACCATGAGCTAATCTCCCCTTGATGAACTCCCTGCCTTGCCGTTACAGGTCGCCAATACTCTCAAACAATCACTACCGTGACTCACAGCTGTCACCGGTTTATGGCAGGGCCCATAATGGCCGCTAACCAGTATGATTGGGCTCTAAATATAGCGCTGCATCGACAGACGTCCCATATATAGGAGGAGGCAATTTATCGGAAAAGTCAATCCTAAAAGGAGATAATATTCGTGCTTTAACGTCGCAATAGCGCTTATTTCCTTGCACAAATGCATGCGAAAGTGCAATATGGACTTTACCGTGTATGGCCTACATCAGGGCCATATCTGGAAAAAGCTCAATGTAAAACAAATGTTTTATTATTAATTCATTAATATTATTATTGATATTAATATGATGATGACTGATTGATTATTATCATGTGTTGTAATAGCAACCCTCATTGTTGTCATACTTTCCCCTTGGCTTACTTTTTTTTTTTTCCATTGTAGACAACAACCATGGCTTTGCAATGGTCACTAAGTTTAGTATATGTCACGGTCATGAAAAAAAAAAAAGGACAGTGGGTCATAAATGGCTCCTGGGCCATGGTTTGGCCACCCTTGGTCTATATTGTTAGATGTCATGTAAAAGTGCCTGATGAGAACAGGTGTGTCCTTACTATGAGAAAAAACCAACAAAAAAACAGACAGCCCATCTTAATCACTACAACCATCATAAAATAGGTCAGACAGTCTGATGATATTTTGACCAGACAGTGGATGTATTATTGACTTGTCGACAAACCTGTAAAGGTGGTCTTGGTGATGGGTGGTGGGTTGCACATGGGTGATCTCCTGTTGTGAGGAAAACAACACACAACGTCAATATTATTATTATTTTTATTTTTTTTAAAGATTGTTCACATGCTTTGCTAGGTGCGGCAGTTTTGGTTAGCAGCATAGTTCTAATGGCCTCACCAATTAAAATAGTATCTAAACAATAGCATCTATGAACTAAAATAATTACACTTGAAACGTGTGTGTGTGTGTGTGTGTGTGTGTGTGTGTGTGTGTCCCGGCGATTGGAATAGGGAGGCATTTATTTGAAAGAGGCATCTATTTAATGCACTCAAATCACTAAATGGTGCAGAAATTAACCATGTAATGTATGTATTTGAGTAATAACTTCTATGAACTGAGATAATTGCACTTACTCCAACATACTTTTGCTCTCTGAAAGGAAAAGGGAAGCGGACCACTCAGTGACTAATTGGGCCACAGCATCCATTAGAGGTAGTTGGACACAGTAGTTGAATAATAACTTAAATTGTAAATCACAACTCATAAACCTGAGAGATGTACTTCGCTGCTGTTTTGGTTAGCAACAGAGTGCAAATAGGGCCCAGACATCCAATCTTTAATGTTCACGTGTGCACAGTTGTGTTTATTAACAGACCCGGATAATTACAGTTACTATATGCCCCCTGGACAGTAAAAGGGATGTGCCAATTTGAGGGAGGCATTTAATTCAGACAATTGGATCATGTACTCAGTAATGGCAGTAAAAGGTTGTCAAGCTGCTGCTGCAATACCACATGGGAACAGAGGAGGGGGTAAAAAGCCACATTTTGAGTGAGCACAAGATATAGCTAACAGTTTGTCGTCAAGTTTCCCACAAATTCCAGCAAAATGGAGCAAACGTACTTATTAGATGCTCTGTCTTGCTGCAGGTTGGTTAATGCACCAAAGTTATTCCGTACAGTTCTTAGGCTGGCAAGGACCTGAAAGGCACAAGGTAAGAGTATTGGTAAATTTATTATTTTTTTAATAACTATATTATATCAAATGGTGGTGAAAAAGCTCACCTGTGCAAATGGCGTTACAATCATGTCGTCACCATGGCTGGAAAACACACAACACAGACTTTAGAGAGACTTTAAAGCAAGTTTTACACACACAAATAAATAAATAAATGGGGGGTTGGACACATTCACATCTTGACCATTGTATGGTGGCTTCTTACTGTGGCCAATTACTGTGTACACAAAGTAATTACTGTACACACACACACACACACACACACAAACGTATAAGAATATAATTACATATAAAATGTCAGCTGTCAATTCAGCATGAGGACAAGCACATGACAAAAAAGGTCAGAGTGGGAGAATAATGGGGTGTCGTCATATGAGAAGCTTCAGTGTTCGTCATGTACTCCATCACAGTGACACGTTGACTTTACATCAGCAGGTGTTTTAGGCACTCGCTACTTACAAGCCGGCTTTGGGTATGTGGCGGGCGCTAGAATGTGGTGGTGACGCAGTAAAAGCTTCCACGCATGAGGATTTCCTATTCTCTGACATCATTGAAGGATTCTGGGAAAAGCCAACAGGATGGCAGGCAAAAGGAAGAGGCCTTTACGCATTTTGCTACCTCTTGAAAGGAATTGGACTCCTGAGACCGTGAGTCATACAAACTCGTGCTGCTGACCTCAAAGCTCACCGTCAACATTTGTTCAGGTGATCGGTCCATCTTGGAACACTTTTTTTTTCCCTCCAGTGTAAAACAATGACGTTTTATTCATATCATTTTGACGTGATGTGCATCCAGCTCATATCACAGCTTCATAAGAGTAACATTCAGGCATTTTTGTATTATGTTTATTGATCAAAACTATGACGCTCTTTTAATATTTTAATTCATAATATAAAATTAGCACTAATATTTTTTTTGTATGGTGATTAACATTTTATTTTTATATTCCTACAAGGGAAATATTGTTTTTGCATCATAATTTGTTTTATTTTTTTTTGCATTTGGGACAAATATTTCCCAATTACATAAGGACGTTGAATATTTGAATGGAAGGTGTTTTTAAAAATAAAGCTAAGTAAAAAGCAGAAATAAGGGGCCACGTAGTGTGTAAAGTTAATGCAGGTCATTATCCATTCATTGCTCTTTTCCCCATCTTCCCTTTCAGGCTCGATCAAGAAGCAACCTTTTTCCAACCAATAATTCCATTTCCTGTACGACTACTTCGTGTAACCGGATACCAGCGGGGGAGCATGCGATCATCATATGAAGATGGCGGCGTCAGTCAAAAACGGAGCATGATTATCCCACTGAAGGCTGAGTTTTCCACACTTCTATCGGATTTGCTTGTGCAGGAGTGTTGAGTCAATAAAGAGTAGTGTGTCAACAGCGGACGTTTCAGCAGTGATTTAAGATACTTCACCGCGCAGCTTGCGCGCGATATGTGATAAGAATAGATGTGACACCACTCGGCGAGCTGTCGGTCATGCACACTTCCCTCCAGAGCCAAAGGTGGCCCGTGTGGCAGCTTTATGACCTATGCTGATAAACATCCAGCTGTGGCACTCAGACACACATTCAGACAGGCAAGGTCTAAAAATAGAATAAAAAGCTTTGAATGCAACAAGGGAACACGGAGTTGGTTTAAAAACAAACAAATAAACAAAAAATGAATGGCCTCAAGCACTCACATGTCACTGGCGATGGAGGAGTTTCGGGACATGGACTTGGGAGAGAGGTCGTAGTCGCTGTCTGAGCGGTACAAGAACGACTCCCTCCGCTGGCTGTGGACAAAGTTGGCCTGCAGGATGAGGCCCGATCCTGGACTGGCCATCGGGTCCAGGGGGCTGCGACCTGATGATGTTCCATTGTCCACGTCGAAACTGCAGAAAGGAGAAAGAGAACAAGAAATGTTAACTGAGCGATGCAGCTGGTCTTCGAGGCCCAACAATTGTGATTTGGATTCACATCTAATTGTACATCTCCACACACAACGCATACAATGAATGCCGTTTGTCACGGGGGATACGTTTCAGAAACACCCGGGGGATATGGCAGCATCTGAGAAACAGACAGTTTGAGAGTGGTGAAAAGGTTGGCGCAAGCTCTGGTGAGAGTGTGAGTGTCTGTGAGCCGTGGCTGACGACAGCACCTGGACGAGAGAGCCCATTGTAATAAATGGCTGAAAAAGTGCATGGGCCACTGTGGCTCTCCTTTCCCACATGCAAGGGCATTAGCGATTTCTGGTTCTGAATGAGTGTCAATATAAGCCCTGCAACTGGCCAGTGATCAGTCCATCGCGTACCCGACCTCGAGCCTTAAATCAGCTGGGATAAGCTCCGCCTCACCTGTGTTCTTCATGAGGGCAAGTGCTACGGAAAGAGGAGATCGATGTTATTGTAGGCGCGGCTGTTTTGGTTAGCATCGGTCCTGGCGCTATTACTGTACAGCGGTGTAAACTACAAAGATTGAAGATTCATGATCCACTCGGGCATGGCTGGACGAAATACGGCCCTCCGTTCTTTCATCCGGCTCACCAATCATTTACACTGTCAAGACTTCTGCAAAATGTGTTCCATTTAATGTACAGTAATGTACTTCTTTAACATGTGTTTGTGATCACTTCTCAAATAATGTCTTTTGTTGTTTTTTTTTTACAATTTCACACATACATTTAACATGTATTATATTGAAGTCATTGTTAATTTACGTAATTAAAATAATTATGATTAATGCACATTAACTGTGATAAAGAATTATTTTATTGAAATAAATTAAATATGATTACGGTACAAGACATGTATTAAAAAAATATTCACACCAAATGAAAATTATATATTTTTCTGACTTTCCCCTTTTAAAAAAGAAATCGTTTTTACTAGCCTTATTCTTCTGTCCATTTGAACAAAATCTAAAGTTACCCTCGAGCAAAAAGGTTTGCTGACTCCTTGCACTGGGGATGCCATTGACTCACAGCTCCAACAACCAACGTTCGACCCCTCGGCAACATCACCAAAGGCTTCCAAGTCTCCGGAGAGATTCATGTCAGCCTGACCGTTGACTACCACCTGTGTCACAGGCAAGGGAGATCTGCCACCGAGACACATCCCATAATCCCATCTGCTTGTGAGAGGGAGGGTATCCCATGACCGGCAGCCGTGACGTCACCCCCCCACCCCCCCCGCACATAATCATCATCCTCACTGTAGATAAGGGCATGTCCTGAATGCGGCGTGACGTACTTTGTAGCGTGCGCGTGACAGGATGATGTCAGCGGCGTGTCGAGACATGCAAGGACACACGTGGATGATTGGAACGGCGAAGAAGGAAATGTATTGTGAGAGCGCATGAATCCTTTCTCATCAGAGCTGATTCATACCTTCACTGCCAAAAGTGCGGTTCAAAGAAACAAGGCCAAAATGTCATGATTTGGGGATTATATGACTTAGTTTTGCCAATAGGAAATTTTGACTTGATTTGGCAGGATAAAACATGGAAACTGGAAGCAAGTGCGTTTATCCAGTACAACCTGCACCTGTGGGATACTACTGTACTCCTAACAAGGAATAAAATACAACTAAAAATACTGACAAAGGAGAAGTACATTTTCCCTTGGTTCGAGTTGGATATGTACAGCGTTTTATTTTTTTAAAGTGTTTAAACAACATAATTCAGATTTTTTTTTGCTTTCAAGTACACAATTTAATTGCATATAAGATTTTCTCTCACAATGGAGAAATTCGCATATCTTGGCGGCATGAAGAGGAAAAAACCCACATGGAATTGGATATCTTTGATCAGACTCAGGCCTCTTCCAAATTTTGATAAAAACCTGAATCATATCTGATATCGGCCAAGACAAGTGCTGTGTAAACACAGATCTGAGATACATCGCCAGTGCCTGCTTCAAGACTATATTTCCTCCTATTTCACTTCAGCAGGTGCAATGACCATGCATCCCAATACTTTTGTTACGATGGATGAATCTGATCCATTTATCTATTATGTGGCATTTAGCAGGAAATTGGCACAACCAATACTAAAGACAGGAAGCGTACTATAGAATGGTAAAAAAATAACACGAGAGTCCAAACAGTCCTCACATGAAAAAACTCAAATTAGCCCAACACCAAACCATTCAGAAATATATCAACCTCCTGCAAATGCTCGCATTCGTTACGATTCAGGCATTCATTGAAAAATTAAACCAAAAAAAAAGTTTTAAAACCTAGATCAATGTTCAAGACAGTAGTCTTGAGGATGAAAAAAATTCTATCAAAACTACAGTGTTATTCCCTGAAGCTTAATTGTTCGACAGGGTCATAATAACTGCGATCCACTTCCATTTTAACATTCTTGACTGCCATGCAAGTGTCAACATGCACGGGACTGCCACAGCCGAACCTCTAGTCACCTAGCTACTTATGTAGCAATCAGGCCCGTTGAATTGCTACCAAGATGCCTCATGACACATGACAAGCGTGAAGGTTGGCGGTCAGCGGTTGAAGATGACTCCACCTCAACTTTGATAAGGCGTAGGAAAAAAATCCATATCAAATTTATTGCTAGCAGTTTGCAGTTGGTGTGTTTCGTGAAAAATGCTAAAAGGTTGTTTTGGGGGGTCCGATTCAGTTAGCCGACGAACAAACAGTGTTGACATCGCGAGATGTGGATGAAAGTCACAATGAACACACACACACACACACACACACACATAAACGGGTCATGCCAGGAATCACCCCCCCACCCCCCCAACAACTTCAACACTGATCTCTCACCCTCTGTTGTCTCTGTAGTGGCAGCTAAGTGGGTGTCAGTTTTGGCTAGCAAGGAAAGGGCAATCAAATGGTTATCTCTCTCTCTCTCTCTCTCTCTCAACTCTCTCTCTCTCTCTCTCTCTCTCTCTCTCTCTCTCTCTCACCTCATTCTCGCACGCACAAACACACACGGATGCAGCCAGTATGACTCCAATAACTCCATGTTTGTGTTGATTGGACACCACCCGTATCTCTGTAGCAGATTCCTCTCACCACCACACGTCATATTTAGCATCGGACAGGAAAATGAAACCACACACGCACAATGCTTTACACTGTCTTAAAAAATAAATAAATAAATCAAAAAGCTGGCATTTTGAACCCCCCACCTCCACCTACAGAGATGGTATCCCAGCTTGTAAAAGTGCACATTTGGCCATCTTTTCAACATTTCTCTGGTATGTGCCATTCTGCACCAATCCAGGACACTTAATCCCCTTAGGAATTTTCTGCTTTCAAAAGTTATCAGAAGCCAGTTTTATAATCCATTGAGCTGTATGAATGACACCAACACTGACTTCTTTTTTCTTCTTTTTCTGCAATTCTCCGCAACCTGCAATTCTCATTAATGACTTATGTCTACATGTGTGCGTGGGTGCCAGAGGACACGCCCTCTCTGGGAATGACTCGTTGCACTATTGCTCCAGCTCTGACGTCACACGCGGAGGAAGCTCTTCTTTTCTTCTCCCCTCTGACACAAAGCTCTTCCACATTTCCCAACAAGGAGCGACTTAATCGCCTCGAACGGAAATCTTGAAAGAGTCAGCAGATTCCAGACAGCCCTTTAATCTGCCTTTGCGATAAAACAATAAGTCTTGTTGACATCCAGGAGGACAGTAACATGTCCAAAGATGGAAGATCAAGTTTCAACGGCCCATACAAAGCGAACACAGCGTTTCCCATGCGAGTCAAGTTGCCTTGACTCCTCACACTCTGCCACACTTTTTGTTACAAATCGAACCCTGCCCCCGTCAGAGAAGGGAAAAGTTATTTGGCCTTCACAGGAAAAAGTTTGGGGAAAGTTTGGAGTCTTGGATGAACTTAAGGTGCGTGCTTTGGAGTTTGGGAAACAGCAGCAGACCCGGGAAATATGCAACCTCCACACGAGAAGGCCCAAGATTTACACGCAGAACCTATGAAACTGTGAGGCAGACGGAAGAACACCACTTCACTGCACCGCCGTATTTGTTCTATTTTATCGTGTACCCAATTTATTTTGTGACTTTCACTGGAGAATTTATTGCTGGCAGTTTGCAGTTTTAAATGTCACAAAAACATGCTCCCGTTTACAAAAATAAAAATAAAAAATAAAAAGATAAGCAGCTTTGTTTGTTCCATGACCTTAAAACCAAGGTACCGAACAGTCATTCTGAGCATACCGTTGAACCCTGGCTACACATTTGTAGTGCATCTCACTGGATGAGAAGGTGGATGTAATGTACTTCAACAGTCTTCCTTTATTTACACACAAACGCCCGTGGTGACGTCCAGGTGAGAAAGTTAGCATACAAGAGCAGCCTGTTGTGCCGTCGAGCTCCATCTGGTTCGACTCGTTCTGCCAGACGGAGTCCAAAAAAAAAAAAAAATCAACACTCACTCGTAGTCTCCACGCAGACTGCCAATGCTCCACTCGGAGTCGTTCACAGTCATGACACGTGTGCAAATAGGGGTCATGCACTCTACCCGTTTAGCGAGTCTTGTCAGTAGGAATCTAAAGACTCCAATGGGACTAATATAAAACAGGCCATCAGCACATGCGAGTGGCATCATCGCTCAGTCAGCTGTTGACAGACAAAATCCAGATGAATACACTTCAAGTCAAAGTCAGACATTCCCGTTCTTCCACGTTTAATTTCAGCATGCAGTCCTCCTGTTTTCCAAGTGGGGGGCGCCAGAATGCTGGTTGATATTAATTATTACCTCATGATAATAATTAAAAAAATACATTCATAGTAAATAAAAACATGGCTGCCTCTTATCCACGGCAAGTTCTGACACGGACGCATTTGCTCAACTGTGTTTAGGGTGAGTGTCTGCAAAAGTCAGACAAAAACATGCGGAGGCTTCTGTAAAATCTCCCACAAAATATCTGACACGCACAAGAACTAAAAGTGGTCTACTGTCTTCCAGCAAAACAAAATATGTCAGCTGCAGGTCTGTTTATGTAATCTGTAATATTTAGAGTTTGACCAAAATCTATCAAGGACGACCTTGATTTTTAGCAAGTTAGTCTCTCTTTCCCAAAATGAAAGAAAGACAGGAGAAGAGAACGACTGTACACCGGAAAGCTTTCCGCTTCAAAACGGCACTGTGGGAAAATCTGAAAAAACGCACCGCCTTGAACGCATCAATCAGAACAAGACTGGCAAACAGCAAAACAATCTAAAAGAATGACAGTCTCCGGCATTTCCTTCTCACCAACAGTAATGACACAATTGTAAGACTGTTCAAAATGCCATGCTATCAAGTCAAAGCCACAGGGTAAGCTGAGCTGCATTACGTTTTGCTAACTGCAGAGGTGAGCAACGAGAATAAAATAAAATAAAAACACGCATATGTCAACTTTGTGGGAAGCGTCGGAACCAACTCGGAAAAGTTGGCCGGCTTTTGACCTTAATGCCTGCAACCTTACGACTCAATTTAAAGTAAACAGACATCAGCTCAGTCGTGGTATTGAGACAGGATGTGTGCCGCGCACCACCTGAGGGCGTCGGATGCACATGCTAACATAACACAAGCGCTACAAAAGATTACACGCACAGTCAAGTGCTGTCATATCCAAACAGACGAAGCCAAACAATCTCTCACACCCATCAGCGTTATTTGCATATCTCACGTGAATATTCGGCGATAACAAAAATGAGCACAAAAACCCCCAACAACCAAATAAATAAATAAATAAATTGCCGAAAGGCTGTAGATGAACACAGGTGACGAGACAAGAGGCATTTTGCTCTCCTATACGATTGCAGCGAGGATTCTGAGATTTATTTGCAGCGCCGTCTGGGACAGTGGGAGAACATATTTACCGGGGCTGCCTCCTCCCGGCGTGAAGCGACAGGAGGACAATTTGTTAGAGGGAAATGAGAGCTGACAGCCAAGGACGAGTCGAGACAAGACGAGGGCAGGGCAGGTTGCGCCTCGGGGCTGCATCTTTGTTTATCTGCTCTACCAGAGAGCGAGAGAGAGAGAAATACTACTTCTTGGTAGGACAAATGGCGATGGACCCGAGATGCTTTAAAACCTGAAGTCTTGCCTAAGGCCAAATGGGCGCGCCATCGCTGAAAAACAAAACTGGGATAGACTGGAAGTCCATCCCTTTCGACGGGATGTGTCCTCATAAGGGTCACAGGTGAAATGGAGCCTCTCCAAGCTGACTTTGGGCGAGAGGAACTCTACATGCAGGAGTGAGTGCCAGTCAATTAGAAATCTGGTGATTGATTGTAAAGGGAAGAAAATATTGATTACCAAAGTTGGTCGGCGTTTGAGTATCTGGCTGGACCATGTTTTCGGTGAAGCACCCAACTGCCCAAAATGTGACAAGAGGGGCAACGAATGGACATTTTACTCATGACCGGTATTTGACTTTAGGATGCAATTTGTCAATCAACTGTTTGAACGCCGCCTTGAAGAAAAGTATGAGGCTATATAAGCCAATAAATGCCTCCGCTTGTGTACTTGGTGACGCTAATTTTAAACTTTTGCCTGCAGCTGAACTCAGCTCGCCCAAGTTTTCCCTTCAAAGCGGTACCGTGGGAAAATATAAACCACGTCGCATTGAACGCATCAGTCGGAATGAAAGGCGAACAAACAACAACAGCACAGGAGATTATTACAAGAGGCTTGTGTATTCCTTGTGTGGTGAAGGGCTCAGGACTAAAACTGTGGAGTAGAAAAGTGCAGAGTCAAGAACTGAGGAACAGTCAAAGCTAACATCAGCGTGTGTGTTTATTTGTGCCCTTTCGAGTGACAAATCCGCTACACCAAAGAGCAACCAAGCGTGGCTTGGATCACGCAAATGGTTCGGACTAAAGGACTACTTGGTCCTCGTACCTTGACGAAGACCAAAAATTAAGTTTTCATTCACATCCGTTTTAATCATCTTGACACATTTGGCATGATTTTTATAAGGAAACATACTTCAAATATTAATCTAATATTAATAGTTAGGGATGTTCAATACCATATTCTTTAAGACCGATACCTGGAGGAGTCTTCACTGAAGTACTCACCGATACCAAATACCGATATCACTAGTACTTTTGATACATAAAAATCCAATTAACGCAATGACAGATATTTCTTAACAAAGACCATTCTGTCTTCCTGACGGACAGGATGATTCATTAACGCGTCAAACGGTCGCCGTGCCGCACCGATTATTAGCAAGCAAGACTTACTTGATCTCAGATTTATTTATTTTTTTGCCTAAAGTATTGGTGACTGGTATCGCCATCCATGAGTACCCAATACCTTGAAATAAGGCCGGTATAGGCTGGATACCAATATCGGTACTCGTCCATTCCTAATAATAATAATAATAATAATCATTAAATTCTAGCTTATTGAATTTCTAATTATGAGAATTGCAAATTTTGGGGTAGATTTTAGCAAGCATCATGCAAGTTGACATGTTTGAGTTGTATTCCGCGGGTCACATAAAATGACGTACGTGGGCCGGATCTGGCCCCCGGGCCTTGAGTTTGACACCTGTGCCGTAGAGCAACCATGGCATCTGTAAAGTGGAAGTTCATGGTGCGATTTAAAACAAAAAATAAAAAGATATCCGAAGTCTTAACATTTTTTTTGTGTGAAAATGTCCTGGAAATATCTAATGAATGTATTATTAATTTACTTTATTAGAATCTCTCTCTCTCTCTCTCTCTCTCTCTCTCTCTCTCTCTCTCTCTCTCTCTCTCTCTCTCTCTCTCTCTCTCTCTCTCTCTCTCTCTCTCTCTCTCTCTCTCTCTCTCTCTCTCTCTCTCTCTCTCTCTCTCTCTCTCTCTCTCTCTCTCTCTCTCTCTCTCTCTCTCTCTCTCTCTCTCTCGTTAGTTTTCTTTTGGTATCCAAATTTCGATCCCTTTATTTTTTAAAAACAGGACTTTTTCCCCCCAAAATTGGCAAACTGCACAGACATATGTGACGATTCAATTCATGGTTTGGTCTGTAACATACGTCGTGTTACGGAAGGACTACACTAACATGTTGATATTTCCATTCTAAAACTATATTCTTAGCTGTAGGCGACAGTGAGAATTAGATCTGAGAGGAGACTGAAAGGGCTGGAGCAGCCAAGTGGAGACTGCGGAGTTTCATATGGCGTGGGTTAGCATGGGATGGATGTAAACCAACAGGAGGTAACACTCAAACAGGAAGGAAGGAATGGTGAACAATAGCGTGACACACACACAAATAGAGGACAGGATGAAGATTGTCAATGTTTCCATTTACCATAATCCTTCAGTGTTCTTCAGCGAGCTGGTGGAGCGTGACCTTGGTTTGAGAATGATACTCATGTTCTCACGTTCCCGTCCGCATACACTTGCTCTACTTATGCACACGCACATCTAGCCACACAAACACACAGACACACTAGAGGGCCACCTGGACCTCCAGTCCCGTACGCTCCCTCGGATCAAGTCGTCCGTATTCCCGATGATCCCCGACTGCCTTTTGAAAGCTCACTCCTGGACGGATGAGGGATTCATTCTCGTTTTGAATCCAGACAACTTCCCGGGTTCGGCTTCCACATTCGGCACCCTCCAACCCTCACCCGAGTGGAAGAGTTGCATGACTCTTCGCGCCGTCTCTGCCTCACTCCACAGCTGCAGCCTGGCTTTTGAGTGCGAGTGGGAGGGGTTGTTATAGTTGTAGTAATTCCTTAAAGGGCGGGACTTGCGTTCACCCCTCGCCTACCTCCCAGGCGTCCTTATAATCTCAAACGTCAGTCGCCCATGCTGCCACGGTAACCTAAAACCAAAGGCAACAATGCCAGGAGAAGCGGACGATGACCCCCATGTTGTTTTGAACGCAGCAAAGAAAATGCGTGCGAGTGGAATGGAAATGTGCTTTAATGGGAGAGGAGGAGAGGAAATGTAACCCTTCATTAAAAATAATAATAATTTAAATACTTAGAAATTAACATTTTTAACCCCAGAAAATTACTGTGGTTGACTACTCGACTTTTTAGGGTACATTTTTAAGAACCCTGTAATTTATTATTGTTATTCTGAATTAATGATAAAGTATACGATCAGGCTGCAACCACGTTTGGATTCAACACAAAGATTACACTGATCAACACATTATCTTTATTTATTTCTTTTTAAATCGGAGAGGCAAGAAAACTTTTTTCGATAAATTGTTTCGTCTTATTCCGAGACAGCCCATGTTTTTTTTAGCGAGAACATCATAGCACAATAATAATAATAATAATGATAATAATAATAATAACAACAACACTGCTTTTGGTCACGATATGGTGACAAATCGTGAAACATATAGAATTATGAGTCAATATAACAGATGAATCCTCATATATAAAATTAACAGATGTGTGTCTTGTTCTCTAAAATAATCTAAATATTCCTTTTGGAGCCCATCTTAGCGCATGGACACAATATGAAAACCCAAATGCATGGTCACAGAAACAGATGACCCCAATGCATTCCAGCGAGTATCTTCTGGACTTTCTCATGCATTTGAAGAGTAAGAAAGCAAGATAAGGTTGAAAATGCCCAAAATAGAACAGGAAGTCGGTCATTTTAGTTTGAAGTCAGCTATTTCGGGCAAATTCCAGCACTCAGATTTGGAGAAAGTATCCAAATGAGCCCCAGTGGTAAAGCAGGTATCCTCACTAGTGTTTCCTAATGTTTTTATCGAGCCAAGCTACATTAGAAAAATCGCATTCAGCGCACAAAACAAAAATGCCACCAACAAAAAGTTAAGAATGAAATGAAGACAATCTTGTCTGAATGTACTCAAAAATTCAGACTATGTGAAATTTGAACCCGTTTAGTTCAACACAAAGCTGATCTGCTCGCAGGAAGCCGAAACAACCAACAGGTGAATAAACGGGTCCATTGTACCTTTTTCCAACAAGTAAAAGACTATTTAAACATTTCTATCCGTCAATATTACAATGCTAGCAGAGAGTTGACCAAAGACATGATATTGTTAGAAAATAATTCATTTTCAGATGAATGAAGAGAAATTGGATCATTTCCTGCGGCGCATCTGCGATGCTAGCTACATTGGAAAGCTTTTTTGCCTAATGGGGGCAGAAAATGACGTCAAAGATTGACGGCCATTTCAAGAATGTGCTTGGGGTGAAACGGGTCCTTGAGTAATTTGACCACGTAAAGAACATGCTCCAGGAATTCTTTCTGCCCTGGATACCGTGTAATTGGTGTGCACCGTCGGGAAGACGACTCAAGCCAGCCACAACAATTGTTCATGCTTTGCATGACAGTAAGACGCCCCAATGGACTGAGTAGACCAACTCCAAAATGAAATCTTCCCAAATACAGTTATACATGGATATCAGTGCCATGGCACGCTTTTATTTTGAAGTGGGTTGTGAGAGCGCATGATGGCTAACTTGAATCTCCTTCCCGAATGAAAGTTGTAACCCGGTTTAAATTTAAATTGCCATCACAAGATTAACACGTCACCCTGAAATCACGTCCAATCATTAATTAAGGATTAAAAAAAAAAAAAAAGTTGTGCTGAAACTGTACAATATGGCGCCTGTTCTCAGCGTTAGCGACTAGCAGCTAGCCGCTAAGCAAGTTCCATTTTTAGACTGGTAAATGGTGTCGTAATTCTTTCAAAGGAAATTTAATATGCGGAAATGACTACATACTTTGATGCTCACAACGTGAGGGTTATAATTCCGACGGATCTATTTTTTTTTTTTTTTTTTTTTTTTTAAACAAACCAGAGATACTCAAATGTACTGTTTGAGTTGGTAAAGCTGCTATTGCGGTTCTGGCATCACTTCGTCTCATAGTCCAAGACAGAAGAAAACACAGTATTTGATAGCTTCAGCGCAAGAATTTGCCAGGGGAAAAAAAAGGGATTGCAAGGCCACATTCATTGTCGCTTTTGGTTTCTGAATTACATAGTGGATTCAGAATTACATCAAATGCTCTCGGCTGAAGGTTCCCCACCCCCATCATACAAAAACCTTCCACTGCATGACGATTGAGGCCGTTTCATACAAAAGAAGACATTCAACACCAAGACGCCCCGAGGTCAACTTTAAAGCAGCTTTGAACATTTCCGACTGACCAGAAACGTAAGCGACGGCAGAGTGACATCACTCAGCGCAAGCTTCCCTTTTGTTCGCAGCAAGCACGGCGTATATAAAAGACATGCAGATGGAAACGCGTCCATCTGCAGCCCCATTCAAGACAAAACAAACGGCCTGCCCGACCCTTTTGACTGATAATACCGCGGCCGTCCACTCCAGTCGCACGTACGGGCTTTCATGTCACGAAAGGAAGGCGGCGGCGGCAGCGGCCTTGAGGTGAAAGCGGGATGCTAATGCTGCGACGTGCGTGCGACGTATGTGCGCATGACGTGCGAGCGTCGTCGAGTACGCACCTCAACATCCCCGTAAAAGTGAAAGTGAAACTCCAAGCGACACTTGAGGCAGTTGTTGCAATCATGCAAATGGTCCTCTTTTAAACTAAATGTCTCACCATCCATCCCATTTCAAAGGAATTCAACATTTTTTAGGGACATTTTCAAGTTTCACATTAAACAACCTAGTGCTGGGCTATTATATAACCTGATAGATCCCGATTTTCGAGTAAAATATTTTCCTTAAATTTAATTTTCTCTCATCTTTTTGCCATTTATTTAAAAATCACTATATTAAAAAAAGACAGCAATGGAAGATTTTTTAATTGTTTTGCCTGTCACAAAAATAAAATCAGTTGTAATTAATAAATCATATTTTTGGGACAAATTAAGTGAAATTGCCCAATTTCCCACAACACCCTGGTTGGGAATAACTGCACAGAAGAAGAATTGTTGGAAATTCACTTTTTAATATCCAAATGGTCTGCTCTCTGGAGCACCTGATCATAAAATTAAGTGTGAAATTAATCCTCTTTTATTATTGCCCTGCTTCTTAAAATGCGCTTGTGAGCAATTTTTTGGGGGGAAAAAATGCATACATGTCCTACAGAAGGACAAGATTGCCCATTTTTCACCAACAAGCTCACTTTGAGTATTTTTCGCTCATTTTTAATCATTTCGAGCCATTTTTGAGCAATCTGTAAATATTCAGTCCGACGGCCCCCTTTTTAATGGCTGTAATTGACAAGTTTTGAAGCTAAATTGGAACATTTTAAAGCAGCCCAGTACAACGCAAAAATAGGGAACCAAAACAAGGGCCAACAAAATTCCAGGAGGGGACATCGAGGGCATGGAATGGCTCAACTCACTTCTACTAGTCCTGTTTCCGAATGCAATACATGATTTTTTTCAACGCTAGATAATGACGATATTTTCTTGTTACTATGAAACCCTAAACATTAATAACTATGACATCATCAGATTTTGTTTTAGAAATGATATAACAGAGTTGAATACTAATTGAATCTATCAATATTAGCAAAAAGAAACAAAAGGTGACAAAAACATGTAACCCACAAACATTCATAATAAGAATGATGATGATAAATGAGTGACATTATTATTCACCTTAATCCACCCTCATAAGTCAAATAAGAAAAATCATGCCCACCCTTGAGGTACAAGGCAGCCACCTAGTGCTGATTGCACCGCTAGTGCAGCATTAAGCCTGCCATAAAAAGAGCGGCAGCAACAGACTGAAGAGACAAACATCAATAGAGAAAATTATTGATTTTAAGGGTCGGGGGGTCCATCGCGTGGTACACATAGAGAAAGTGCTCTGAGTCAATGCTGGTATATGTATAAATAGCAGCCAAAGAAGCAGAGCACAGATGGCTCGGGCGCGCTATTGACAAGGCTACATCCATATCTATATGTCTACACAGCCATTATCTTAAATTCATATGCAAATAATCCGACACCGCAGTGAAACACGCAGAAAAAGGCACCTATCCAGATTTCACATTCATACATCTTTGGGTGTTGTTTTTGTTGTTGTTGTTGTTGCTCGAGGTCACTGAGTGGATGCTGCTCACAGAACTATGGCGGCATGATAATGCACCTAATCAGGTCTTGAAATTTGCTGTGCGGGGGCCCTAATGGGCGCAGAGTGCTCGGATTATGAGCGCTGCGCCCGAACACAATGATTGAGTGTTCATGTGATGTTAACCTGGTCAGAAAAAGCAAAAAATGAGGAATATGGGAGTATCCAGCCACACAGGAGGGTAAGCAGATGCTGCAACAGGGCAGGCCACGCGGGGCCCCAAGTGGAAAGGGGCCCCACAACGTCATACTAATCATCAAAAACCTTGCATTCTGGAAAAGATGCACTTTCGTCATTTCTCTGGTCAACAGAAAATTTTAATCAGAGATTCTCAAACAATTTATTTTTGAGGCTGATTTCAAAAATTGACTTCTCTAGCAGATCAAGTTTTTGAGATATTTTTTTTGGTTTGTTTCACCATGCGATATAATTTATAGCTATGGAATTTCGGAAAATTCATCCCACCTTGATAGCACATAGTATAATTATTTTGAAAACCTGATGTGCTCAATTTGCACACACACACACAAAAAATACAATATTCACATGTCTGATTCTTTTTTAAGGTACAGCATCTTTCTTTCTCTAGAAAGTGGGGTGGGGTGGGTCACCATGGTTATTCCTGCTTGAGGCCCCCTGGGGGATATAAAACGCCCCTACACACACACACACACACACACACACACACACACACACACACACACACACACACACACACACACACACACACACACACACACACACACACACACACACACACAGATACATACAATGTTGAGTAAACAGTGCTAGACGACAGCAGGTGGAAGAACTCCGCAGATAAGAATGCACACAAAGCAAGCTCGTTCAAGTTCAGGCCGACTTTCTGGCTCTGAAAGCAAGCACACAGCTTTCTGGATTTCTCGAAGCCAAGCTAAACCTTGCATACCCTCTCCTGCCGCGAGGTTTGATGTCGATGGGCTTGTTGGTGGCGTAGGGCGAGCCGTTGGAGCAGGCGTGGCGGTAGCGCGCTATCCTCTCCAGCGACAGGTACTCGGAGTTGACCGGTAAACTCATCTCGACCAGGGGCGGGGTTCAAGGGGGGTGAGGGGGACTCGAAAGCCAACTGAGCGGCACCTGGTACCACCGAGGTTGAGGGGGAAAAAGAGGAGAAGGAGAGCTGAGTGTGGAGAGCGAGTGAGGCGGTGGGTGTGACTTGGAGTCAAAAGATGATAGAGGGAGAGAGAGCGAGGGATGCAATAGGAGGGGGGCAAAGTGCAAATGCAGAGTAAACTAATTTATCATATCTGTCAGCTCATAATCAAGTACGTTTTCGAGTAATGCTGCAGGCTGGCGGCATGGCCACACTTTCACGTCCTGAAAGTCCCTTCGTTCAACAATTACATTCAGGCTCGTTTGCCAAAGTGTTCTGGCTGTTAACAGCTGAGTGGACTTTATCATTGAAAGCTGACGTTTTGGTTGCTCATTTTTCTGGGGTCTACACATATATTGAAAAAAAAAAAGGTTACAAAAGACAACAACCATTTTAGAGGGGGGGGGGGCTGTACATGAGACAGGTTGGGATTCTATGTGCGGTAAAATGTGCCTATTTTTGAGGGAAATAATGTCATAAAGCAGGGCTCGGCACTAACTTTAGCAATTTTTTTTCCCCCAGTTGGTCGCACTAGCACAGATTTGGTTCTACCCTTTTTCTGGGGCCGAACAGCATGACGATATTTGCTGATGTATAATCGCCTCAATCAGCAGAAAAGTTTCATATGATGTAAACATTGACAGTGACTCAATGATGTGTTCGGGCAGGAGGCGGGTCCATTTTGAACGGGTTGCTATGCAATCGCAGGGCACATATAGATGAACAATCATCCATGCTCATCCTCATACCCAGTGACAATTTAGAGTGTTCTATTAACTTGCCATGCATGTTTTTGGAATGTGGGAGAAAACCGGTGTACCCCGGAGAAAACCCACACAGTTGCAGCCAAAATATCTTTTCGTGACATACATTATTTTTTGTTGTTTGTTGTTGTTGTTATTGTTGTTGTGTCTATTTTCTAAATGTCCTGTTAAAAAACGACCAAAGCAAATTTTATTTCCAAATAGGACCAATAAAAAGATACCGCAGTTTACAATTTGAAAAGGAGCAGTCGAAGCAAATATATACAGGCACTATAATATACGCTTCCACCTATTAAATAATAAATACAGATAACACACATACAATCATAACTACTACTGATATTAATAATAATTAAAATATATTGTTTAGTATTCATGTATTAATACCTGATTATTAGTAGTAGCAGTAGTGAAAGTACTGTTGTCATACCTCAACCCCAAACTAAACTGTGAAAAATGATATCAGAAGTGACATTAGCCAGACTGTGACGGGAGTCTTTTGGACACACGATAAATTGATATGAGGGAGCTCAATCCGATCATTCACACTCACAATCATTCAAGTGCTGTATGTGAACGTTTCCACCAGCAGGTGGGAGTAGTGCACCACAAAAGCAGCCACGAGTCAACAGAGGACACTGTACTGCCCTTTAAAGTCACGAATGCGAGTGAGCAACAGAATAAATTGGGCCGGGGCAGAAAGCAAAATACTCAATTGACACAGCTGTGAAAACAAAAAACAAACAAACAAAAAAACACCAAAAAACCGCTGGACCTCTGATATTTTGACTTTGGCTTTTTTTTTTTTCGACAGACAAACGCTCTCAATGACGATAGTTTTATTTGGAATTCGAGATTGATGTTACCAACAACACCGTGAAACATTAATGTATTCATTATATTGAATCGTAGATTAGACACCTACCGAAATGTAGAGACTGCTTACTGTGTAATCATGGTTTCCATCCCTCCTCTCCCACCCTTACCCCAGAGTTGTTTATATTTTACATTCAAATTATAACACACACACACACACACACACACACACACACACACACACACACACACACACACACACACTAAATCTCAGTGGTATTCCTGTTGCAGCTCTGCTTTGTCAGACTCATCCAGCGTGTGACAACAGATCGTGCGCGTGTGTGTGTGTGTGTGTGTGTGTGTGTGTGTGTGTGTGTGTGTGTGTGTGTGTGTGTGTGTGTGCCAATTCCAATTCCAATCGCAACAGTGGGCTTTGTGACATCCGCGTACCCATGTAGTGACTTAGGTGGGCGCGTCGGGACAGGTGACACGCGCATGCTCCAGTGCAGAGACAACCATCTCCCGCGCCTCCTCGCAAAACAAGCACAATGCTTTTCACATGCCATCAGCGCATCAAATGACGCAATCGCGTCACACGGTCTGCCACTTTCCCTGACACCACGCCGCCTTGTACCCCGAGATGAATGAAGTACTTGCACTCTATACTTAAGTAGATACAAATACCGATGACAAGCAAACATATGTGCAGAGGTGATGTGCTGGGTTGCCTTGACTTGCTCTTAATCAACCATTTAAAGGATTGAAAAATGCTGCTATCTTTGCTTTTTAAAATTTTAAGTTACATGTGGCCTAATGATTCTGAAGGCCCTGGGCAGATTTGATTGACTTTGAAACACATGGAGGCTGAATGCTCCATCTATCCAACTGTCCTTTATATGAACAAAGCTGGGGACTCCCTCCCCTCCCCCCTCTTCCGAAAGATTTTCTTTTTCATCTAAGAAAATCAGGGCGCCGTATGGCAACCTGTCAGGTCTCTCCATTCTGACTACCTCTGTTAGTCATTGTTTTTTTTATGTCTCTTGGATGGGTTGTAACTGTGAAATGTATTGCTCTGCATTTGTGCATGTGAAATGACTAATTCGATTCCATTGCATCCTCTTCAGCTGATGGTCAGGTTGCAGGGGAGCCGTGTTTCGCAGGGAAACCCAGACTTCCCTCTCCCCAGCCACTTCATCCAGCTCTTCTGGGGGAACCCCGTTGCGTTCCAAGGCTAGCCTGGAGACATGGTCTCTCCAGCATGTTCTGGGTCATTTTAGTTTAAAATGGATACTTAACTGTGACTTTGAGTGACTGATAAAGTAATAGTTTGGTGAGTTTACAAACACTTAACAATGCAGTCAATCAATCAGTGCGTTCCCTTTTTGGTGTTATTTTTTCTCCACGGATAACGGAGTGTGAGCGACAATCCGATGCGACAAAGAGGCGGAGGTTGGCCACACATCCATCTCTCCTACATCACTGGCTAATGGGTTCGTACACAAAGCACATACGTCAAAGTTAATTGAATTCTCAGCAGCGGTGGATAAATGGTTAAAAATAAAGAAAGAAATAAGAAAAGGAAAGAAAACACACTCTCCGCGGCTCCTGCTAAAGTGGCAGATTATCACCATGGCAACTGTACTTCATCCACGGGAAAGCAGGTTGACAAAGACTGACTATTCATCTTCCGCTGTGTTTGAATGAGCAAAGTTATTGAGAGGAAGAGTCGGCAATGGCGTGGCCAAGAGGCCAGTCCGCACCTCGCATCAAGGAAGGGGGGGGGGGGGGGCTGTTTAGTGGTGACGACGACCAATTCCTTCGCCTCACCCAGGCCCGCACTTCCTGCCTACCTTTTACCGTGCCTGCCGAGTCATGTTTATAATGTGGTTGCCTTGGCGATGTGGCAGCTTTCAAAAGGGACAGGTAACCAATCAGCATGCAGTTGCTAAGGGTAAGAAATGATGACAACATCGAGGATGACGAGAGTAGACGTGATGTAAACACCACACAATGGGAATCGATCCAAGAAGAAGAAGAAAAAAAGCATTTGCAAGGAACCATGATTCAATCACATGAAGGCAGGATATAGTAAATGACAAATGTAAATATCCATCCACCCATTTTCCGATCCGCTTATCCTCACAAAGGTCGCGGGGGTGCTGGAGCCTATCCCAGCCGTCTTCGGGCAGTAGGCAGGGGACACCCTGAACCGGTTGGCAGCCAATCGCAGGGCACACAGAAACGAACAACCATCCACGCTCACACTCATAACTTGGGACAATTCAGAGTGTTCAATCAGCCTGCCATGCTTGTTTTTGAATGTGGGAGGAAACCGAGTACCCGGAGAAAACCCACGCAGGCCCGGGGAGAACATGCAAACTCCACACAGGGAGGCCACAGCTGGAATTGAACCCGCTACCTCTGCACTGTGAGGTCAACACGCTAACCACTGGGCCGCCATGCACTAAAATGACAAATGTAAATAAAATACTCAAATATCAATGTAATTAAATATCATGAAAATAATGTCCCACCTAGTGTTGATTTTGCGCACACACACACACAAATCAAATTTGATATTTTCACGTCTGATGCCTGAAATGTGGCAAAAGGTCAAAAAGTTCATGTGGGCCGAATATTTCGCAAGCTACTGTACATTACAGCATCTGGGCGTGTGCACGTGTATGAGTACATTACACACCATTCACTTCCATCGATTACGGACACAATGAAACATATGATCAAGTGGCACCGCGGGTCTGCCGTCGAGTCCTTGTCGGATTCGTGTCGTCCGCGGACGCTAGCTGTGAAACCCGCTTCCTCTCCAGACACAAATTGATGGAGAGATGAATGGACGTGGGCAGCCTCTTAAACGTGTACTGCACACGCGTCTGCGCGCACACATACAATGACAGCGCTTGAGATGCAGTACGGCACAGGCACATGGGCCAGCTAATCGGTTTAACCTGGCAGCGGGCCCGCTGATGTCAGAGTAATCCCTCATTAAAGCCCTGATGACATCACTACTACGCCGGGGAGAGTGTGTGACCCAGAGCTGAGGCCACATGCTTTTGGACAACTTTTGTTGGATACGTCTTGCGTGCGTCACTTTCTCTCTCTCTCTCTGTCTGTGTTTGCACGGCAAAACCCCTCATCATCCTACCTTTATTGTGTGAACATTTTGGACAGTTCACAAGGGGAAACCTCCATTAGACTGTCGTCGAGTTTGTGCGGGTGTCAGGGACAGCCTGTCATAGTGCGCCAACGCAGACCAGGTAATCCAGGATGTTCCCCAACACGCGCAGACATGCTTGGAACGCTGGTGTGTGTGTGTGTGTGTGTGTGTGTGTGTGTGTGTGTGTGTGTGTGTGTGTGTGTGTGTGTGTGTGTGTGTGTGTGTGTGTGTGTGTGTGTGTGTGTGACTACATATGTTCATGTGCATTTTATGTAAGCGCGCCACAACATGCATTCACAATAACAAGAATTAGAGTTGCACCCAGTCTGAACAGGCCATCATTAAATCCACTTTTGCATGTTTTCAGAATGTGGGAGGAAACCGGAGTACCCGGAGAAAACCCACGCAAGCACGGGGAGAACATGCAAACTCCACACAGGAAGGCCGGAGCCGGGATCGAACCGACGGCCTCTGCACTGCGAAGTTGACATGCAAACCACTCGACTACTGGGCCGCAACAAAATGCATAATTGATGAATACAAGCTGAAGTACAGTGGCTTAAAGGGGTCAAAAATGTTAAAATCGTAACATGCCCGAATACTACTTTTTTTGAGAATTTGGCTCAAATTTACAGCAGAAATTTCACTACAAGACCTTGGTCTACAGACGTTAAAGGGAAACATCGTCTGACGCATTGGTTCATTTTTCTTTGGCTTTTCTATCATCCCAATTCATTGTATGGTGGCCTTAAAGGGGTCAAAAAGGCTCAAAAGTCGACTGACTATACCTTCCCGGTATGCACAATTGCAACAGCCCACAGAGCTCCTTAATTAAAAGCAAACACAGTGGCAAGAAAAAAACCCGGTGGCCTATTTAAATGTTCTCAGTACGTACTGAACGAGTCCAAAATGACTGCTGACTTGAGTGTTATGCGACACGACGACAACGTGCGAGTCTGTGCTACCGGCTGGATGAAAAACGCACAGCAACAGTTGGGATTGTGCAAGTGGGAGTGCGTTTCCTCCGAGGAAGCCATTGCATTCATCGTGTGCCAGCACGCACGCAACCGCACATGCACACACACACACACACACACACACACACACACACACACACACACACACACACACACACTCAGACGCACACACGCACACACACACACACACAGGACAGTGCTGGCTAAATATTGGTTCGAAATGTTTGCACAAATGAGGATACAATGCCAAGTTTTCGGGAGGGAAAAGTAAGCCAGAGAAAGAACGCAGCAGTGCAGAAAGTTTCAAGTATGTCATTATGACTTAGTCCAGCCAGGTACGAGGGGGGACTCCCTCTCTAAACCCCCCGTCTAAGCCGTTGATTACGCCCGGCCATAAACACTGTCGTCATCCAAATCGTTAGCGTCATCCAGCTTTGCCACTAATGAGGGCGATTCCCAGAACGCGTGTCAGGCGCCGCCTCGGGACGCCACTGACCACGAGGAACGTGGTTGCGCCACAGCAGCTGCTTATTACCTCCTCCAAGGGCGTGAGGTTTCCAATTATTGTGTGTTTGGTAGCAGGATTAAAAACGATTTCTCATGCACATTTTTCCCCCTTTTCTTTCTTTCCCTCTACTTTTTTTTCACATTTTGTCTTCGCGATGAATCATGACGATGAATAATCATATATATAGTGCAGTTATGTGTAACAAGGCGGGATATGGTCTTAATCCAGCCCACCGATCTCATATCAAGAGTCCACTAATATTTGTTGCATTCATAACACCATTCTTTTCCCTAAAATTGGCTCATTTACATTTTTTTTTGTATTCTGTGGTTGTTGAAACATTATTTCATTATGTTAAGTGAAATATACAAAATTGTTCAACTATAACAATATACATACAGATCTAAAACTTTCATTTTCAAATTTTTGGGACTAATTTTTCAAGCGGAACTACATAAGGCATGTAAGTTTTTTTCTGACAAATCAAACAATATTGAGATGTACTCGTATTCACTCATTTTAGTGATATTTTGTCAATGAAAAAATGCTTTTACCAATGTGGAATGTATTTTCTTTTTTTAATTTGTAATTTTAATTTGGAA
The DNA here is from genome assembly GCA_026261675.1 of Hippocampus mohnikei. Taxonomy (NCBI): domain Eukaryota; kingdom Metazoa; phylum Chordata; class Actinopteri; order Syngnathiformes; family Syngnathidae; genus Hippocampus; species Hippocampus mohnikei. The sequence continues at coordinate 6,920,634 of JAKGUB010000348.1, forward strand.
ATTCATATCAAATCCATTCTAATTAATCCAACTAAAAATGTGAATTAATTATTTTATCATTACAAAATTAAAACGTTTTTAACCTTATCTACCCATGACGTAGCCACTTTTTTGATTGATTGATTGATTGCGGTCAATCGGGTTGGCTGACAATGCAGAACGAGAATCTGTTCTCAATTACTCAAGAGATCTTGCTGTCCACAGTGGTGCTCTTGGTCCTATATTAATATATATGGATAGTTACATACTGATCCAACTTGGGAATTTCTGCCTTGGCAGAGGTCTGCGCCATTCTCACGTAGCCCTGTTAATACACTTGGTTCCAACTGTGACAAAGGTCACGTCAGAGAGTCGCACCTCAAGAGCAGGACGCCGACATATTTATGAGATGATTCCTTTCAAAGGCAACCACATCATTCCATCCACATTGTTTTGTTTCACAATTCATTGCCATTTATTAGCACCATTGAAGTGGACGGCTCCTTTGTTTGTACGGGAAGTGCCGCATTTGATAGCATCTCCGGGCTAGTCTCAGGTTTTGTTTGGGTCAAGAGGCTGACGCACACGGCCGCACAGTGGCACTCCGATTCACCGCGCGGATTACGTTTCACTGAAGCAGTTTACATGGAAACGACAAAGGCCTGTCTAATCCAAGTTTGGGTCGGGCATGTGGCTAGTGAAAGGATTAGCCATTAACTAGCTTCAAGAGGTTCATGAACTTGGAGAGGTTTCATTTTTGTGCTACTGTCTAATCAAATTTGTTTTGTCATTTGAAAGTAACAGACACTATTCAGTGTAAAATTATTGAAACTTTTTTTAAATTAATGTGAGCCATCTGTGAAAAAAAAACATTTTCATAGCACATTATGCGCAATATCACTACACGGTGTATCTTACAACACACACACACACACACACACACACACACACACACACACACACACACACACACACACACACACACACACACACACACACACACACACACACACACCTTACGTTTGCAATATTCTTTATTCTTGCTGTTTTAGTTTGCAGTGGGGCGGCCCGGTACCGGGTTTCACTCCGGACTTCCTGTGTGGAGTTTGCATGTTCTCCCCGGGCCTGCGTGGCTTTTCTCCGGGTACTCCAGTTTCCTCCCACATTCCAAAAACATGAATGGCAGGCTGATTGAACAATGCTAAATTATCCCTCAGTGTGAGTGTGAGCGCAGATGGTTGTTCGCCTCTGTGTGCCCTGCGATTGGCTGGCAATGGGTTCAGGGTGTCCCCCACCTACTGCCCGAAGACAGCTGAGATAGGCTCCAGCATGCCCCGCGATCAATGTGCGGATAAAGTGGTTCACAAAATGGATGGATGCATTCGTGTCGATCTGCATAGCAGCAGCACCTGGAAAGTGCAACCCCAATAAGAAAGATCGTGTTGAATTCATCAATTTCTTCGACATAATTTTATTTGTCACGACCTGTGAAAATCATCATGTTGTTTTGTGGCGCGCTGTCACTTGACTTGAATAAAATAGAGGAGTCCTATGAAGCAAACCACGTTTCTAATCTTCCAAACCAATCACTCGGTCCCAGTCGGTCAGTTGCCTTTGAGTCAAAACTGCGGTGATGTTCTTAATTTCCAACCGTTCTGAAAAACATGCATCATGACCGCCAGGCTCGGGGAGGTTTTGCCAGCTGCTCTGTCTTTCTTATTGATCTGTCCGTCTTCTCCCCTTTTGTGGGCGAGATGAACGCCAGATTGAGCGGCCCCGCGCCGCAGCTGCTGTGCGGACGGCGCGCCCTGATAAATCAAATTGAAAGAGAAATGGATATTTAGAATCGATGTGGTCTCAAAAGCTGCCTTGGGCTTTGGGGAGCCTTATTGCTAGCAGAGTGTCTCAAGACACATCTTTATTGGTCATGGTCGAACTTTATTTGCACAAATCCATTTCTACAAGACCTCGGGGTTGTTTTTGGCTCCAGGTGACCATTCGCTGTTATTCCAGGAGACTTTATTCAACTGACCAGTGACAACCTGATTCACTACGAAGAGATTTTCGGTCAGCTTTCATCACTAAAAGAGACATATTATGCCACTTTTCTACTAAATGAAACACTTCCCAGGAGTCTTAATAAAATGTGTGACATTCCTCGGTTATAATGGCTCAAGGATGAAGAATTACGGGGCACTTATCAAAACAGCTCGCTCCGACGGGGGCTGTTTGTCTCATACAAATGAACCACGGCTCACCCCGACCTCTTTACTACACAGCCAATGCAGAGTAAGGATTTTGTCACCGTGATGACTTCCCGAACCGGCTATAAAAGTCACGCATACAACAGGATGTTACCGAATGGTTAATTGTGAACATAACAACACTTGGTGCTTCCTTTTGGTGGATGGCATTTACTGCGGGGAGAGTTCAAAGGGCTTCCGTGGCTATGCTAGTGACTATTAGCCTTTTGATTCTACTAAGTGGTCATGGGAAGGTAACTAATAGTGGCCGGCGACCCTGTGGCCATGCGTCACTGTCCCTCAACTTCCAATCTCGTGCTTCTTTGGACAGCCAACTAGTTGAGACCGAAACAATAGCACCTCTGTACTTAAAGCCAAATAGTCCACTTCATTTTAACTCGAATGATTCACAATTCGATGAATCAATACTAAATTCCAGACAATGAACAGCATTCTTAACACAATTGTTGCCTATGATGTCGATTCCTGGACTGACGCGTGATTCTGCACACTTAACAGACACTTGAGGAACAGGGAACATCTGAAGCAAAATACACACAATCAAGTCAACACCGTTCACGTCAAACAAGTTGCTTCCTGACAAAAAAAATAAGAAAAAAAAGCAGGAGGTGAAACAGGGAGAACTTTGTGGGCAAGAGCAAACATTCCACGTTAGCGCCCATGCACACGATACTGAGACAAATCGGCAAGTAACATGCCAGTTATGCTTCACGTCAGTTCATAATCAAGTTACCACCGCACTGCACATATCGTGGGACACATGCGTGTTCATCACAAGTGACAGCAGGTCTCTCCAAAGTAAAAAAACAAAAAAAAACAACCCAATTTCAAAAGCAAAGCAACAGGCAGTGATAGAAAGTCATCTACAGTTTGCCCGAGCGCGACGAGAATCAATGTCACAGGGCAATGGCAGTCGAGAGCGAGATAAGTGTCTCATTGTCAGAGGCCAGCCTCGGGCTAATGCGTAAGAGGTGCACAGGAGGGTGTCAAGGCACAGGAATGAAAATTGACCATTAACTAGTAACATATTTGAAAAATGCAATTTGCGTCATCCGTAACTGCTCGAACAGGCCAAAACAGGTCCAGTCCTCAGACCATGTGTCAAGGTAACATTGCAGAGCATTTGAAGCAGTGCTCAGGCAACACACAGTTTCACCAAATGACAACAACCACATCGATCACTATTTTGATGGGGAAAGTGTGACTGTTTTTAACTCGGTTTTGAAAACATCACACACAAATTAAAACCAACTGTAGACCAGGGATGCCCATGTCTGGTTCTCGACAGCGCCCTATCCAGTCAGTGTTATGATCAAACAGTTTAACTGGCTGACATCAATTTTGAACATGTCGAACATTTCTTTGGGACAAGAAAAACTGTATGCGACTGTTCAAACGGTTTGCCGAACATCATTGCAACCTTTTGGCAGCTTGAATGAACCCTGATGAAAAACCAACATTCGGGCCAGGCGCGAGCCTTGGCCGCTCAGTGAGATACCACTTTTAGATTGATCAAATAGATTGGACAGACAGACAGATAAACAGAGAGAGAGTGCGAGAGAAAGAGACAGCTAGCTAGCTAGCTGTCAGCGTCATTTATACAGCTAGCTAGCTGCTCCATTACCAAGCTGCAATGAATTATACACATCCTCCTGAAACCTTATTTGGCTCTGCAACCATGCACACGCACACACACGCACACGCACATGCACATGCACTTCTCCTCAACAACAATGGTGTCCACTGGTAAGTGACTGATTACAACCAAAATCCTTGCCTGGTTATAAATGGAGCTCATCTGTCATGTTTCATCGACGAATGGCTGCATGTGCCAAGCATGTCAGCTTGCGGAATTGTCAGCGCACAAAGCATTCAAATAGCATGCCATCTAACTCAGGCAATTGTACAATTAAATAAATCATGAAAGAAATGGCCTATTGATTAGAAGAAAAAAAAAATCTTGATATCCTATTGCATGCGACATCCTGCGTAAGTATAGAAATAATGGCAACACAATAAGCCAAAGCTGGAAGTCGTTTCAAATGGGGTCTGCTCTAAAGTGTTTACAAAAGTCTAGCGGTGCGAGCTTCAGGAGAGGAACAAGGATGTTTGAGCGTGTTGACGGCAATCATGAAGGGTTATTTGACTGCACCTTCCTGTCTATAAAGGCCGCCCTCTTCCGTGCATGACGATGCAGTAACATAAAAATACTGTCCTGACGTCTTCATGCACGTCAACGTCGACTTCCGCTCCTGCAGCAGCTCAACTTCTGTGCCTTGAGTGAAAAACTCTCTGAACCCCAACGTGATGATAAACAGAATAGTCTCGTTAAAACCGGCTAGTGAACAGCACCGACATGGAATAGGGAAGGGGAGGCATCCAGTCACTCCCAGTAATATTCCTGGATAAGTGGTAGAATCAGAAACACCTTTTACACAGTTGACACAGTAAAAGTAGGAATTTTCCACTTTTTATTATTTTTATTTTTTTAATGAACAGTAGAGATGTTGAATTGTGATATAATGTCAAATTTTCCGGCTTTGTAGAGAGTATCAGAATTTGGAATGGTACGCATTTTTTTCTGTCACTGTTAGTGGAAGTGGTATGGAGCTTAAGTCAATCTGCAAAGTTTCATAGGTAATAGGCCTTTCTTCTTTTTTTACTGCCGATACAAGTCAGCATTGTCCATCTTTCATCTGTTTTGCCGTTGTACAAATGCCGTTGTATAAATGACGCTGACAGTGTGACAACAAAATCCTTTTTACCTTTTCTACCAAATTTCACAACTTTGGGGATCGTGTCAGATGCCTGTAAAAGCTCAAAATGTTCTTGCTTTTTTATGTATCATTTTTCCATTTGAACTACACCAACAGAAAATTGCAAGGCTGCCTGTAAATCCGTCGTTTTTCCTGCCTTTTTCCCAAATCGCTGTTTTGTACAAATGGCTCCAACATGGAATGCAGCAGCCAAGTTGCCTTGGACATTTTTCAGCTTTGGCTGTAGTATCAGATGCCTCTTGTGCACTACCTGTAATAGCTGCCATTTTTTTCCTTTTTCGAAAATGGCACCAACATGGGTGTGGGATGAAATTGACGGAGATTTTCCGGCTTTGGGGGTAGTATGAGAGGCTCTTTCCCTATGAATAGCATTGAGACGGAATGGGGGGGGTTGACAAGGGAATTTTCTGGCTTCAGTAGTAGTATAAAAGGTGTCACTCAATAGCCCGCCAGCCACAACAAATGATAAAAATAAATACCATCGGACCTCCGTTCAGCTCTATACGATTTTCCACAACTTGCGTAGTCATGGTGCAGACAATCATCGGCCAAACTGCTTTAAATGATGAGAAGATTACCTTGGGTCGACTTAATGGCCATAAAATGGAAGCAATTTGCCATCCCGTACAGCACTTTCTGATGACATCACTGACTCATCTCTTCACACTTCCTCTTGTTTTTCAAGCGCAGCTATGGCACAACTACAATATTCCCGAAAGACCATATTGCCTCATTAGGGGTGACTAATAACCAAAAAAAAAAAAGAACAGACAATAGGGGAAAAGGCCACTGACGCAGCACGGCGTTTATCGAGGTCCCAAAGCTTGTTTGGCTGTTGAAAAACAGTAAACATCAACTTGTTGCACTTGCTCTTTTGTTTTGTTTGTTCTAGGGGAAAAAAATAACAGGAAAATGTTGGACTCGTTTCACAATATTATTTCCTGGCCTGAGTTGCATGAGGTGTAAAGTGTAACCAGGAGTTATTTGTTGAAACTCACCATATCCAGGAGTGTCTTCTAAAGGGAAAGCGGCTAAGGTGCTTCATGGTTCTGTCACTGGATACACCTGGACACAGTCCGGGCTTCATGCTGAGGCTGACTCAGCGTTTCTGATTCTAAGATTCTATCCACGGGCGAAGACCCACAGTGTGCACCACTATCATGAGTGGTGTCCCAGGCTCCGGTAAACCAGACGAGTCCAGCAAAAAGCTATAAATAGAAGTCTTTGGTCGCAATAAAAAAAAGCACTTAAAAATGAACTAGCACAATCAAATTCATGGAAAAAAAAAGCCACTATTCAAAGGCAGATTAGATCCCAGTGTACAAACTGCAGCGTATGGACTCCCAGCAGTGCGGCCACCCACGCCGAGCCCTCTGGGGCCGCCGCCACCGCCGCTCCTTTTTTCCTCGGTATCCTTCCGGCAAAGGTCTGGAAATGACTGCCCTGCATCCACATGGTGAGCCGGCTTCAGGGAGTCATTCCTCTGGAGAACAGCTGACGGGTTGCAGCGGCGGGATGAGGAGGAGGAGGAGGAGGAGTGGCATTTGCGTGACCGAGCATGTTGCAAAGCGCTCTGCTTTGTCTCGCTTACTTTCTCAACATCCCGCAGAGGAAAGTAAGGAAATAGGAAGGGAGAGAAGAGGGAGGGAGGTAAAAGAAAAAAAACAACAACAATGAACCATCTGAGCCTATCTCTGCCTCCCGCCTCCTCCTGCGTGGGATGTCCTGACCCTGTGTAAGAGGCATGCCTTCGCTCTCCACTCTGCTAAAACCTATTGATCCTCTTACCACACGCGGCTGCGCTCCATTCCTGAGCAACGTGTCTGCACGGGCGCTTGCATGCACACAAACACACGAACACACACACAAAACCGAAAGCCGGTCGTGTGTACATAATGTGCACATAGATGAATTGACACACGTAATTCCACTTATATCCATCTGTCGCCACACCTTTCTTTTCTTTGCGGAGTACGCCTTTGTTTGTCCGCCGACGTCATTGTAACCGCTCAAGAAGGGGCATGTTGGTCTCATGTTGCATTGAATGTGGTTTTGTGTGTGTGTGAGTGTGCACGAGTAACGCCGCAAAAACACGCAGGGATTCTTGTAAACGCACTACACAGGATGTTAACTACCACGAACCAACAAAGCAGAAACAGACATTGCGCTGTTCTTACACCAGCACCGTCGAGCCTCTGTTGAATTTTGTCCGTTAAAACACAACCGTGTTACATCAGGGACGGACGTGGGACTTCAATGCTGGAAGGAGCCATGATTTTTCATCGGTGCCACTGTGGGGAGGGGGCACATACAACCACGCACTTCCTTATCAGATAAAAAGTATATATATATATATATATATATATATATATATATATATATATATATATATATATATATATATATATATATATATATATATATATATATATATATATATATATATATATATTAGAGCTGTCAGTTTAGCGCGTTTTATTGGCATTAATTTAAATGAATTTTATCGGGATCAAAACTTTCTCGCGAGATTAACGCGCAGACGTCACAGCGGATGTTACGTTGCTCTATAAATAAACCAGAAACAAAACATCAAGCGCTGCACAGGTCCACGCACGTTTGTTTTGCCAGCCACGGCAGCGGAGACACCAAAACGGATACTTAAATAGTTTATGAATGGAAAGTTTACTTTTAAAAAGTTGCCAGATTGTTCCACTGACAAGACCAAAGTTACCTGTATGTTTTGCAGTCGTAAACTGAGCTATCATCATAGCACGTCGAGTCTGAAATACCACTTAATGGCCAAGCGCACAGCTGACGTGAGTACTCCGCCCCCTCGTCTCAGACAGACAGCTATGGATCATTTCAAAGTGAAGAAAATGGATGACACGACAAAGAACAAAGTTGCTGAAGCAATCAGCAATTTAAACAGCGTGGGCTAAACTGTTGCTAGAACAGGGGTGTCTTTATTTAGCTCATTTGTGCATAGTTGTCATGTTTGTCCGTCTGCAATCTGACGTTTAAACGAAGTAAATTGCGTTGCAGCTGGGGTTAATCAAGCCGGCGCTCCACTTCCGGGATTGACTGTTGGGACTTGTAGTTCTTTTGTTCGATTCGACTTGATATGTTTGTGTTGTATGGTTTCTTACGTTTAAAACAATGAATAATGATGACGATAATGATACATAGTGAAATCAGGGTTGATTACATTATTTATTAAACGTATTGTTAAATAAAGGTATTAATTAATGTCAATTATATAATATTTACATTGTGATGCAGAAAGATAGATATATTAATTTTTTACTGCATTTATGTGTAGTTTGGGTTATTACCTGCTTCTGATACTTCTGTTACAACTACTACTACTACTACTACTACTACTTCTGCTGCAAAGTGCTCCAATAAATGATCAAAAAAGTACAGAACGAGAGATCCTTCCATGCTGACCAACAATCCCTATTCAGGGGGCCGTGAAAAACGGAATTAACTGAACAACTCCACTACTGATTGCCAGCGAGAGCCTCCATTACAAGAATCCGAAATGATGTTGACACAAAACCGTAGAGAGACTTCCGAGCAAGAAGGTTCAACAGAATCAGCATAGCCTGACTGCTGTGTTCAAAGCAAATTTGAGAAAAACGAAGTATGCAACCATTGCTTAAATCCATTATAGGCTGAGTACTAGTTTACCTTAGATGTGTGTTCTACATACTTGGCCAATAAAGATGATTCTGATTCTGATTCTGATGTGCACTTTATAATGTTATATTGCGCTGTTTTGATTCCATAAAAAGAGCTGTTCAAGCAGCTGTTGTGTGACAAAATATTTTTTTCACTGTTGTTGATGGACAGTAATATTGTGTGAGAGATAATGTGTGAATAACTGCTCCAAGTGAAAAATGTTCATGTAAAATTGAAAATCAAAATTGTTATTTCAGTAAATATTTGCATTTTGCACATCGAAACGGATTCATGATTCCATGTTGATGAGAGCATTAAAATGGGGAAAATAGGACAAAAATATAAAAGGAAATTCAGAAACGATAAAAATACGTGAGTAATCACGATTAATTTTTAGTTAATTTGAGTTAATTATGACAGTTGAGTTTTTAATTAGATTAAATATTTTAATTGTTTGACAGCTCTAATATATATATATACATATATATTATATATATATATATATATATATATGTAAGTAATTGTTCTACTAGTTACAGTGTTTTACACTTTTGCACGAAATCCTGCAGCGATCTCGTGAGAACAAGCTCAATCCTATTTAGAGTGTGAAAGACAATCAGACGTCATGATGTTATTCATAAGCAGTGAGGTGTGAAGATAACTACAACCCCTCCCACCCCCTACGCATGATTGACACTGATTGTAGAAAGCGTGCGTATTCGCGTGCGTGCATGCATTTAGGAATTTGGGGAGGGGGAGTGGTTTGCGAGGAAGTTATGAGGGGAGGTCAGGGTGAGCGCACTGCATGTGTGTGCGTGTGCGTTACAAGTCACAGCAGCGGCGCGCCTCCAGTTGCTTGCGGTCTGCAAAACAGGATCCAACGTTGCTTCTTGCACACTTCCTGCCTGACACGCACGTCAGCAGCCTCTCAAACGCTGCCAGCAGGCAAAACCGCCTCGTCGCCTCTGTCGGCTTGCACCTCTGAGCTGCGCGGTTTGGGTGGGGCAGCCGGTGACGGGTGGGGAATCCGCTTGTGGCCAACGTCGGGACCGAGATGCGGTCCTGCTGGGAGACTGTGGCCGGTTTGTGCGCGCAAGCGGAATGACTAGTGGCGTAAAAGCGGTGACGGGGAAAACATTTTCATTTCGGAGGCTTCAAAGGACAACTCGCAAAACTAACCGCTTCCAAGGCTTAAGTCGGAAAAAAAGTTGCGGGGTGCCATATTTGTGTTTGTCCATCCATTCACGGTTTTGTTTGCACTCCATTTACGTCATCGTGACACCAAATCTTACGGAGAGCGAATTTACAAATATGGCAAACAAACAAATCACGGAAACTTATCCTACTAGCTGACGAAGCAAAAGTCCTTATATGTGAATTATAGCGTCTACAAAATTAGGTAATTATACTTACTAATTGTTTCAATCCATTAATCTGACAGGATTATAGAATTTCTTTTTTTGCAATTTATGCTTGGTGGAGGTAAAAAAAAAACAAACAGCATCCAATCCAGTTTTGAAACAGCCACATATGGTTGCAGGGGGAGTATGGAAGCTATGATGGATTTTGTTCGAAAAACTATGAACTGATTGCATGAAGGTATATCTATTTAGGAGCCAAACTGAAGTTTGATTTCCTCCCCGAAAAACTATAACATACAGACAGACACCCATTCACACTCACATATGCACCCATAGAGAATTCAGAATCCTCGATCACCCGAACATTCTGTAGATTTCATTCGGTACATTTTCGCGGTTGATGGAGCCAACATTGTGTCCCAGTGTCAGTCTCTGCTTGTCGTATTGCGTAATCCTAGACGTTACCCCGGCGGGCTCTTGGCCCCCGATCCACTCCGCGCTGTTGAGTTGTCACGACTCATTCTGCCACTCGACACATGTAAGAAGAGGAAGGTGTAGCAAAGGCTAAAACAAAGTATGTTAAAAGTGTGCAGGCATGAAGAAAAATAGGACGCGGATGTAAAGAGGAGGTCTAGGAAAGATACTTGTGGGCTCTATACACAGCGGGATTGATTTTACTTTAGCAGAGAATTTAACCTCGTGTGCTCTATCTCTACTTCCGTCGATCACGGAACAGTGCGCGACGGCTGACGTCAAACAACATGGCAGAATGTCAACGCTCCTGGTCATGTGACTTTTTTTTTTTTTTGTACCAGGTGAAATGCAATTAGTTCCACAAGGCAGGGTGCCGGGGCTTACGACAGTCCCGACAAACGGCGGTTTGAGGTGAGGAATTGTGGGCAATCAAGTTGAAACCACTGCATTAGCGCGCTCAACAACACGTTCAACCGGTGTAGGAACGGAGCTCTGCCGTATACTGAGGACGCTCTGTAAATCAAGAACGTCATTTTTAAGTTTGTTGAGCAACCATTTTATGCTGCTTTAGCTAGTAAAACTGCAAGTAAGGTCTTTGGTCAGCGTCATGCAACCAGGCAGCACATGCTAGTGGAAAGTGAATGGAGTGACCGAATTTTTATTTTTTTTTCCTGTTTCATAACAAAAACATAAAAAATGATTTCAATTGGAAAATCATTTCCAAGATGTGAGTACATAGACTCGAACCAAATTTAAAGTTTAATCCTTTCAGGGACAGCGGTTACTACAGTGGACAGTTTAGGATGTTATCAGGTTACAGGGTGCACAAAAGGGCTAAAATATATTGAGATATGCATCGAATCATCTTTTATAGGAGAGATATTGTATATCTTTGGAGAAAATGCCACATTTAAAGTGCTGACAAGTTCATTCATACGTTTGCAAAATAACAACAAGGAACTCATTGCAATCAGAACCTTACCAAGTAAGCCGTAACACGACTCCAAATGCCACTGAATCGAACCAAATCAAATCGTTCCGCTTTCAAATCGAACCGTTCTTGAATCACCCGCCCCCGCATGAGATATGTGTCAAATCTTCGCAACCCGAATATCTGGATGCTTTCCGTCGGGGTGGTTTTCGCTGCGGAATCTGAACTGAAGGTTGTCCCGCATGCTGATGCTGACAGAGCTAATCTCAATAACAACACTTGAATACCCCAGATAAGATCCAAATGTGAAAGTGGTGCTCTCCAGACAGGTGGAGAAAAGTGGAACGTGGTGCACGCTTACTTCCTAGGAGGAGGGCCGGCTGTCCATCATTTCTATGTGCGCTGCTGTGCAAAAAGCCCAGAGGCACCAGCCCTCCTCCTTGCCATTCACACAAGCCAAAGTGGTGGCATTTCAGCAAATAGTAACTCATTCCCCAACGGAGAGAGATATTTGTAATCAGAGCGGCATCTACTGGGGAGGGGGGCGGGGGGAGAAGGGTGACATGGAGGCTTCAAGGGCCATTTGGAGAATATAAAGAAGGTGTAAGTGGCAAGAGAAGAAATTGCCCACAAGTGGCGGGGAAAAGGGTTGTTTTTATTCCTCTTTTCCACCGACTCTTTGATTTTATGGCCAAGTGAAAGAAAGGAACGGGTTTCTTTGATTTAAAAAAAAAAAAAAAAAAGGAAATTCACACTTCTAAAGCCCCTACTTTGACTTCAAAGAGCTGCAGGATATTACAGATGGGGGCACTTTTTAGTGACTCATACAAAGTAAAGAAGTAGAAAGATTCGGAAGTGTGGCGCTGACACTGTCATCTTGTCTACATGTGATGTCATATCACCGCGACCATACCTAAGTTGGGGGGGTTCTAGAGCCTATCCCAGCAGTCTTCGGGCAGTAGGCGGGGGACAACCTGAACCGGTCGCCAGCCAATCGCAGGGCACACAGAGACGAACAACCATCCGCGCTCACACTCACACCTAGGGACAATTTAGAGTGTTCAATCAGCCTGCCACGCATGTTTTTGGAATGTGGGAGGTAACCAGAATACCCGGAGAAAACCTACACATGGAGGCCGGAGCCGGAATCGAATCCTGCTCGTCTCTCAGGTGTATGCATTCAATATACTCCCTTCCTACTCCGAATGGCCCTTCACGCCATCTTGAGGCATCTTAAAGCGATGGGGAAAGACCACAAAAAAACTTGACAGGATGAGTTTTTCAGCGACTAACGGAGGATAGTTCCCAAAAAGAAAAGGTTAAATAGGTGAATTTGTGAATAGCAGACCGCGGGCAGACGGGGGATTGATTGCTGTGTACGGTGAGCCACGCTTCTCGTTCACAAACCCACTGTTGCATCTGTACTTTGTCCCAATTTCTCACCGCCGAAAAGCCAGTCTCCCTGCCTGTCACCCCCGCCCGTCAAATGGTGCACCCCAGCACCTCCATTCCCCAGCTTTGTTGCTCAAGCCCTCCAAAAATAGACTTCTCCTGCATTGCACCAACGTTGTGTCACTGATGCGGTCGAGACGCTCAGGCTGACTTCTCTCCCCCTTGTGCCGGCTGACTCGTCGTAGCCTTAATCACCGGGATGCATGGACTGATTGTCAATGCGAGCGTGATTAGTAATTCCACAGAGGGTTGGTATGGCCCACTAGTGACCCTGCGATACAGTAATTACCGCAGGCTCGTCCACTCTTGGTCTCAAAGAGGCAACATGAATTGAAATCAATAATTCATCATGTTTACATGGGAACCAGGAAGTGATGTGGATGGCACACCGGCCTGTAACACAACTTGACAACTATCATTTCGCAATGCCAGCACAACCCTTGAACGACTGGTCTGTGATACTAGCGGACCAGCAAGGACATTACTTATGTTGTTAGCGCGAGCGCTAAACTTAGATATGATGTGATAGCGTAGATAAGTTATGTTTTGGTTTAACTTCATTGGCTTAAAGTTTTCTTACTGTACGTCAAAAGCAGTTGAGGTTTACAGATTGTGAAACAGCAAAAAAACACAAATTGCTCTGAAAACTCATCCTGACATTAGAACGGAGCATTCTGGCTAAGAAACATTTAAATGACTTTTTGAGGCATTTAGTGCAAAAGAAATGAATCACACAGCTTTTTTTTGTGTCCTATCCCCCCCCCCGCCCTGAATTCCGTTCAAGGGCATCAATTATGAAGGCGGAAAGAACAGCACACGGGAAGTGCGTTGTGGATGTACATGGTGGCGGACTTGTGCGACATTAAACTGTTAAAGTAATTACGGGTTAGGAGGATCGTTGCGGGATATAAAATTATCTTCCAGGCAAAAAAAAAAAAAGGGACTGTACTTAATTTTCTGCCGACAAAGTGCGGAAGAAAAACCACCAGACTGAGCGGCACACGCCCTTCCAAACCGACCAGCAAAATCATCCACGCTAGTGGTCTAGAATATTAGTCGACCGACTCGGACACCTCACCGCTTTTGACGTTTTTTTGTTTTTTTCTTGACTCGTTTATGTGGCAGTTCCCTTTTCCACTTCACAAGAAAACTGCAAAAAAGCACACCGCATAGAGCGCATCATACATCATGAGACAGCAATACATTTTGCATCACTGGAAGTTATCCCAGTTGGCTTGGGTGAGAAGTTTGGATACACCCTGGATGGGTCATTAGACAATTGCAGGTAATGCACAGACAAGCAAACGTGCAAGCTCACATTTACACCAAAGACAACTGAGACTGGGCGTCCGTTAAAGGGCAAGTCAACCCCAAACTTTTCTTGACAGGAATAATTCTATTGACAATGCGTTTGTGCAATTTGTTAAGCAGGAAAATCAGCCCCTTTTTGTCCATCTCAGGGGGCGGCCATTTTGCCACAAGCTGTCGAGATTCAAAATGACATCACAGTTGCTCAGCAACAGATCCGGCTTGAAGGCGTGCACTGGTAAATTTGGTTGCAAGTGAATTGGAAAAATGCAACTCAACAAGTATAGGACCATTGTAGATTACATTTAAATGAATGAATTTGGAGAGTAACACTCATGAAGCGGTCTGCTCTCGGGATTGCTATTGGCCTTTGTCTGTGCCGATGCAGCGGAGTGCTGTGGGTTTTGTGTCTTGAAAGGATGTGACAGCAGCGGCTGAGGGGCACGCAGCGGCGACCCGGCCACCCCTCTGCGTCTGTGCGTGTGTGCATGCGTGCGTGCGTGTATGTCGATGCGGTCACGGCTCCCGTGACATTTAAAAGTCAAACTTTCACCTCCTTTTCTTTCACACGTCGCCGTCACCCAAATGAAACTCGGCTGTCGGTCCGCTGGGACTCGCGGCAGATTGGGAAACAAATAGAAAGCTGGACCTCGACATCGGCAAGGTAAAGAATTAAAAAGCTTGAGCAACAAATAACGCACTGAGGAAAATGGATCTCACTTCTCATTTGTCAATCGAGCTGCCAGCTGAATAATTCTTCATGATGGCTTGCTTTTAAACGCATTAATACCAGATAACATTGTGGTGACAAAAGCATGTTAGCATGTTTGTATGACCTGAACACCACATTAAGCGTATCATGCTAAGCACCTTAGCAAGGCATTTATTTATGTATTTATTTTTGCATTGGATCTCATTAGACTGAATGCAAAATGAACGTTGTGGCCGCCGAGTGTACACCACATGATGCAAAGCACTTAAGAGTATGCACCTCCTGAGGCCACATGTTAATATTTTAGTGGGACCCACCCCGCCCCCGGTGTGCAGCAGCTCCAGGTGCGCCACTCAGTATGTGAGCCTCCCCAATGACGTCAACAGTGCAGGGCGCAGGCAAATGGAGAGCTTCCCCGCAGAGATCAACAAAGTGTCGTGTTACGGCTATTATTGTTCGCCCGGGTAAAACGACCAGGCCAAGCCGGCAGCACCTGCTGCAACAAAGAGCGCCGAAGCGCTATTTACTTTTACTCACACTATTATCTACTGGCTGATGGATTGATTTTACTCATTGTTTTGAGAACGTATTACTCCAGGCTCGAATTTATCTATGCGGCACGTCAACAGCAACCGCAGCTACAACAATGTACTCTACGTAGGATTGAACAAAAACAAATACATTATAATAGTAGAAGATTCATAACCCTGAACCATTAAAATAACATTGGGCAACATTTTTTTTTAACAAAATATTTTAATCAGAGATGCAGGTACAATTTTTTTTCCAGGCTGATTCAGACGCCACCATTGTTTTTTTTTCCTCCAGCGTATTGGGTTTTCGAATTATTAATAGTAATAATAATCATTTAAAAACAATAATATATGTATTATGGTAGTATAGTGAGTACTGTTTATTATTTATCATTTTATCTGTGGTTTTACTGTTCTTGTTTGATTGTAAGGTGTCCTTGAGTGTTTTGAAAGGCGCTTATAAATAAAATGTATTATTATTATTATTATTACTATTTATGAATTAATGATTGGGCCGGGCAACAGGTGGACATTTTTTTCTGAAACTTTATCGCTATAAATTACGCATGGTCAAATCGATACTCTGCACACTTTTACACTTTTTACACAAAACATCATCATGATACTCACTCAAAACGCCACCGATTTGTGAACAGCCCAAGTACAAACAGCACACTTCAGCAAGGACACACTTGTGAAATGTCAAAACTACAAAAAATGATTTTAAGACAGTTTTTTTTAAATAAAAAATAACACTATGTTGACCAAAAAAACCTCATTAAAAAAACAACTGATCAATAAACTAAAATGAACGGACAGACCGTCGAATATCGGAAATTAAGCAGCACGCAAAATACAGACAAACACTCCTTTGCATCATTGCCCTCAACCGTCAAGTGTGAGCACAAAAATACCCCATTCAAGAGCAACACAACTGGGCTTTCGAAAATCACCACACTGCGCACACACAAGTACAGAGCCACTGGAAGTGAAAGTGTGCGGGGAGCATCGTTACGTAACGCCCGCCAGCGAGCGGCATGGCAGCAGGCAGAGGGGAGCTCCCGGGTTTCTCTGCAAGTCGCAGTATGACGCATTGCCCAGCGCGCGCGCACACACACACACACACACACACACACACACACACACACACACACACACACACACACACACACACACACACACACACACACACACACACACACACACACACACACACAGGCACACACTGCTGCACACGTTCACTTTGATGTGCAAGCCTAGCCACTCCCACACTTTCCTCACGGAGTGTGGCGACGCGGCCACATCAACGCGGCCGTGCAGCGCGGGTGTGACACACGATGTCCATTCACGCCATGAATTATTCAACACATGTGAGCTATCGTTATGGATTTACATCAATATGTTTTATTTAACAAGCGGGGATTAAGGGAGTGGGTGGTCTGACTGCAGTGTAAAGGCAACCAAGAGTGGTTGGAAGCCAACGGTGGGGGGACTCGAGTCACATGACTTGACTTGAGTCAGACTCGAGGGGCTATTTTTTAGGATTTGCGTCCCGCTTGCTAAAAACTTGGGAATTACTTGACTTGGGACTTGGTATCAAAGTGACTCGACCTGGCTTAGATTTGAAATACGTGACTTGACAAGTTATCTTTATAGTTGGCGGTCTGCAATTTTACACAGTCTGCCTTTTTAGGAAGGAAAGCAAAAAGAGGGGATTTTGTTTCATTCACGCCAACCTGGCGACTGAGTCAGCGTCTCTTGATGGTGTGAAGTGGAGACCTAAACACCACCTGCGATAGAAGCAACTCCCAGGATCATTAATTTGAATGTTTTTTTATTATCGATGACATTGGGAAAAAATAGGATGGCAAAAGGTGCGGTTTATACTTCACAGAATCAGGACACAACAATGAGAAAATGTAACTTCATTCTTCAATGCAAAACCCACATGCAGGTAAGCTAACGTCACAGTTTAGCTAGCGATACTAACAATGGTTTGCTAATGCTAAATGCAAAAGAAGCAAAGCGTCATGTCGCTAGTCGTGCTGCCACAAGCGATTGTTTTCGCTTGTCGACCGCTCACCAACAATAGACCGCGACCACGATTAGGAGAGTAATCGCATCATCCGAAAATATTCCGTTTACATACAGTGTTATGTTGGCCACAGTTTGATTCAGAGAGTGGTTATTTCTGATTCCATTACTTCCCATGAGTAATATTCAAAATATTAGCAGCGAGGAGGCTGACTGCAACATATTATGTCAAAACTTACAAGCTCCACAAGTACTTTAGGATGATAATCAGCTTGGGGTGGAGGGAGAAATGAAATGAAATGTCTCCCAGGAATACTTGCAATCATGATACTAAAATATGAATACATCAGAAATGGTTGTTAATCGTTTGTTTAGACACTTTTGTTCCAACGGCGCACACACGTCAAACCGTATCGCCAGGAATTCGTGTTTCCTTCGCAAAGCTTTTTTTTTTTTTACTTTAGCAAGCCCGCACATGCAGCAATCCTGAGACAAGGCGGCATCAATTGATGAGCTATGAGGGGGGTGGGGTGGTGGGGTGGTGGTGGTGGTGGGGGGCATAAATAAATAACCCGCATTCCTCCCCATCTGGGAGCGTAGCCGTGGGCCGCCGCAGAAAACATCGCGGCACAATCAATATCCCGCAAGTTAATGAGACAGAGCCGTAACCTCAGAATCTGATTAGATAAACAGATTAGCAGCCAACCACAACACAGGCAGCGGGTGAAAAGACGCGCAACATGAGACTAACTAAGGGGTTGACTCCCCCGCCTGAGGGGGAGTCAACCCCTTAGTTTCATGTTTCTGACTTGTGTTTGGAAGTTTATTACCGTATTTCCTCATTTAATGGCCCAACATGACTCTCAAAATACTGTAGCTGCCTCCTTGTCTTTTGCTGCATTTTGCCATAGCACTCCTTTGTTTTAATTAAAACTTGAGTTACATTTGGTTAGGGCTGAAAATTAATCAAATTCAAATGAACACGGCGACGCAGCAAAATGCAATTGAAAAACTGCCAAGACTGCAATTTGGAGGGAAAAAAAAACAAACGTCTGCCTCTATTTCGGTCAATGGGGGGTGGTATGTTTTAATTATTTACTTTGTATTCTGTATAAATTAGTACGGTGCTTAAGATGTTCAATCCACAAGTTTACATTCCACTGAAACACCAAAAACAAAACAAACATACATTTGCCTGCTACTTTAACCCTTTCAGGGACAGCGGTTACTCCAGCGGACGGCATCTCATGTTATCAGGTTACTGGGTGCATGAAAGGGTCCCAAAGGTTCCCAAAAAGTGGCAAAGAGTTGCTAATCTTCGCAATACTGTTCAAAATAGCCGTGAAAAGTTGCATCGGTCTCGCATTCGACTGTTTTTCAAAATCATTCAGCCCTATATTTGATAGACATTTTAATATTATTCCAAAAATCCCTTCCTTTGAGTAAATAAATACACCTCGTCGCTACGTAAGGAAACAGGGTATCAAGTGAAAAAGTACCGCATTTTGGTTCTTGTGATGCTGGTATTTCTGAATGCGCCACCATATGTCATGATTTGATGAATCAATATTTCAAAAGACAGAATCATCCAAATGAGGCAGATGACTGCACGCTTTACCTTGAGAGGCATCTTATGCTCACTTCAGCAACTTACCTGTAAAAAGAAGAAGGGAAGAAGGGGTGGGATGGGAAAGAGGGGGCGGAGAGAGGTTAATCCATCTACTCCAGTCTGGTGTAATTTGCGCTGAAACAAGCCTCGAAGTACATTTTAGATGACTTAGAGCTACAGCCCTTGACCCCCCCTCCCCCCAGCCCTTGCTTAATGGACACCACACACACACTTACAGGAAAAGTCCATATCAATTTACTGCAATGGTGAGAAAACATCTCTTTCTTTAGCTGTGCCCGCCCCCTGGTGCACTACGGCTTATTGATTACTTGAGTTGAGCCTCCCGCGTTCCTCTGCGCACACCCTCCTTTGTGATCAGCAAAGCTCTCTTTCTCGAATAAAAATAGAACGAGACGTATATGTCTGCAGTGGTAGAGTGTGTGTGTGTGGGGGGGGCGTTGTTGCACTAACATGATCATTTTAAATGCACTTGAAGTGAAATGACATCCCTAAAAGAAATAAAGGACTGGTAGGGCTACATTTCCTTGCAGGCTGAGAGTTACCTGAGGGTACCCTTTGCCAGGTGAATCATATTTTTCCAATAACAGAGACGCCCACTTTAGTTATGAAACATCTGCTTGCAAGTTGGCAAGCAGTGTGCTTTGCAAAAGTTTTGCTTTCAGCGACGGTCATCATGACCAGCGCCACGCTGGCAACAGGCGCCGTACACTACAAAGTGAGGGTAATGTTTTGTTTGTTTGGTTTTTTTTTTTAGTGGTCGTAATTAGCGATTGAACATTATTTCATGTTATGTTATTGTTAGCAACAGTTTGTGATGGCAATAAAAGCCCCAAACACAGTCAGAAAGACGAGTCAAGTCAGATCATTATGCTGCGACATGCTGCCAGGAACGACTTCAAAATAAAAGTACACCAAGGCATTTAGGTTCATATATTATTTGGCAAAGTCTGGTTTATTTTGAAGTTGGCTTTCTCACCATGTTGGCGGTGTGTTACTGTCATGCACGAACCTTTGTTGCTGCCGTTCGCTTGACTTCTTCCTGACAGTGTACATGTAAATAAGCGGGTACTCGCGTCAGAAGAAAATGCCTTGAGCATTTTTTGAAGCAAGGTGCTTGAATTACTCAAGGACTCTTTTTTAGCCCTAATCCTGACGCATTGTTTAACTCTTTCCATCCTATTAAATTATGCTGTTGTGATATGTTTTGATTAGCAAATGCTATTTTTCTCATAAAACCACCTTGTTGGTGTTTGGGGAGGGGGCGGGGGGGATAATGGCATTGCAATTCAATTCAATGGGGAAAGAGGATTTGACGTGGATGTTTTGAGCGGTCATAGAATAAATCGAATGACGTACACTTCTCATTCATGTACCTGATACCGTGAAAATCAAGTCAAAAGAAAAAAATGTGATCATTTGTCTAAATTTTTTTAATTTTGCATCGACCAAATTAAGAGATTTCCGAATGTCAATAAATAAAAACACGTTTACTCTACTTACGAACGTCTCTTCATACGAAATGTTCAAGTTACGAAACTTCTCAACAGGAAAATACTGACCGTTGTTATGAAGGACATTTCAAGATACGAAAGGTAAAAATACAGTCTGGACTGCTATTCGCAGCTCCGAGTTTCCTGAACGCAACATACTTATAGCTGCACTGCCATTGTCTATTACCGAGCATCATCCTGGCATCTCATTGGCTAAGAGGGACCTCTACCGTATGTGGAGATCGATAGATATGTGTCTATGCAGCATCCTTGTCATTCACCCCTCAGGCCATGAGACGTTCCGATAGTTTTGTGTAAATGTGAATCACCCGGAAAAAGTGTTCACCAGTCGGGCGATCGCTCACTATGCAGATGTTCACCTTGGGCATTTTCTAAGGATTGTTCAAAGCCGACAAAAGCAAACGTCCTTGGATCAGTTCTTTACAAAACGGCAGGCAAAAAAAAAACACTTCTGAGAGAGAACATGGACTAAAGAGGGCAAAAAATGATAAGGATGCAGTTAAATGTTAAATGACCATCATTTTTATTCTTTACTCTTTTCTTAGTTTTTTACATTATGCACAACTCTCATTTATTGTGCAATAATCTCATTGTAACATGTATTCGTTATATATTTTGATGCATTTTTATGCTTGAGGAAACATGTCAAAATTTGGGCGGGGGGTGGGGGAGGCTTGGAACGAATTAGGGCATTTACATGGAAAACGCGTCTCTAGTTACAAAATTTTCTAGTTAAGAAATTTCTTCCAGAACCAATTAATGTTGTAATTACATGTACCACTGTAGTAAGATCAAGCAAAAATCCGAGGGTGGCATAATTTCTTTTGCATTGTTTTTAAATGCAATCCTGCGCCTTTAGTGCACAGCGGATGACATAATGCAGCAATGAGGCAGTTGGCAGGATGGATGCGAGACGATTGCTGCTTGATGTCGCTCTGGTGAGCAGTGCCGCTTGGATAGTCAAATAAATCTAAATGGACGCATGGCTGATTTTCATTCATAAAGGCACAGGGTGATGCGTATTGCGTTTCACCTATGCAGCGCCAACCTGTGAGAGGTTAACGGTTGCTAGGGTACATATGGCAATGTAGAAATAATGGCTTCTATACAGTACAGTCGGGAAGGGGTGGGGGTTGCAATTTGCAAATATGGGTAGTCGAAATAACCGGATCCCATTTAGAAAGTCATTTTTTGTGTGCATATTTTCTGCGACAAACTACGACATTTGAAAGGGCATACATGTCAGCATTGTTTCTGCACCACAGCGTCACCATCTTCAAGGGTCGGACCATCTCATTGCAGCAGGATGTGCACCGTACAGTCATCGATTGCAATTATTTTGAAACAGTAGCAGGCGTGTTCGCTACACCTGGACAAAACCTGACTCATGTTGCTTTTTGACCGCAGACGCTACAAGACCTGCTGCATGTGCACGTCGAGCGCACCGGCTAATAGGACATGCCTCTCCAGTCGCATTATCCTAATGAGGCCCGTTACCGTGGCGACGGACCACTTGGCCCGGGAGGGATTTACGGCATCAAACAGTCGTCACCTTCAAAGCGTGTGGTCGCAAGTGAAGGGCGACAGCTTGCGTCTGGCGAAACAGCTGCGGGGAAACAGGTGTGCGCTCCTCAGTGCGACGTGAGTGTCATAACGATGCCTTTTAATCACTTGCCTGAGACGGGTGTGTGCGCGCGCACACTGTCTGAGTGTGAATACTCATGTATCTGCTTGTAGCCATGTAGTTGTGTTGCTTATTGCAGAGGACTCTGTTCTTGCCGTCATGGTGGGAAGTAACAAAGTTTGAATACGTAGTTACTGTAATTAAACCCTTTCACGCAGCCTGTAACCTGATAACATAAAAGACATATCAGACATCTGTACTTTACTTGAGCAGTCAATTTTCAGAAAACTTTGACTGCTTATACAGTATTTGAAACTACTGTACTTTTCCTTTGTTGAAATAGAATTATACCTTTTTTTAACCTCCACGGATAAAGACGCAATGTAAAAAAAAGACCACCGTGCTGAATGTACCAGATTGGCAGGAATGTGATTTTATAGCCCTTTTTTGCAAAAGAAATGTTAGCTTAAAATAAAATATAGCATAGCACCAAACGTTTCACTTGAATCACGTCTCTTCCTCCTCCTCATGAGAAGTGACGCTTTTTTGTTGTAACTACTTCACGCAATTGGTTCAAAATTCCGGGGACACGTTTTGATTGCATAAAAGTGAGCCAACACTATTTACGCCCTTTTCTTTGTTTGTTTATTTTGCAAGTTACGAGAGGGAGACGGATTTTGTCGAGTTACGCCTCAAATACATTGACTTTGCACTTTTTACTTCAAAAAGTTGAATTAGTCCTTCTATCCTTCTACTTTTGCCATAGTCCTCTTTTTACTCACGTATCTGGACATCTCCAGAGCACGTGCACCTGCGTACTTTTGCCACCTCACTCAGATATATGGAACAACATAAATAAGATGCAGTCAAATGATATACAGAAGCAAGGAACAGGGGCCTCACCTCTGAGCAATACTCGCTTAAGAACATAAGCTCCATAACAAACAAAGAGAGCAGACTGAAGCTCTGCTCTAATCGTAGCAGCTTACACGACTTTCTCCAACAATTGGGAAGTCACTGTCTTCGGTTTTCCCACCCTTGGCAGACATCCTCCGCCCTCTCTTGACACAACGTGCCTGCCTCTGTGCACACCAGCAAGCAGGCCCTTTTGAAATATTATTCAAGAATATTACCTTTAAATTGCAATGTACAGTTCTGTGTAAATGTCCGAGTCAGCTATTTGATGATTTTCGGTTGTAGGTCAAATGTCAGTACGGATGTGCGGAGGGCAATGGATGCTTGGATGCTATCCCGCCCTGTTTAATTGAATACAAATCTATCTCTCATGTTACGGTGAACGCTATGAAAAAAAAAAAAGGAGATTAAAAACAAAACTCACGGTGGCAAGACTTTTGAATGATAAAGCACGTCAAATGAAACGGGATTATGAAAGTCCATTCTAAAGGCCTCCCGCACTGTATTATGGAAATGATTTCAGCACGAGTGGCGAACATGTCTGCTTTCCAGTAGACCGGTTCTGGGTTCAAATCTTCGTTCAGGTCTCGCATGTGAGAGGTGAGTTGCGTAAGTGTCTCTTATGCATCATTACAGCTGAAGATGTAAATAAATATTTCACGACAGAGCCCATGAATGTGCAATGACATTGACAAAAAGTGTGCAGCAATCAGACTGTAAATGTGCGTGAAATAATTTACTTTTTGAAACAGATTGAAAGCGTTGGGATGTGTATCGCGAGCACCGCGCTAATTTTGAAGAGGAAAGGCGAAGCGACTGTGGGAAATCACAAGGATTAGAATCCTGCCGAGAGATGTAATAATGTTACGTCGCCGGATCACTTTCCCCTCCCTGTGCAAGCCAGCAACTAAATAAATAAATAAAGAGGTGTGTGTGTGGGGGGGAGTTATATCAGGATTACAGCATGCAAAATCTCCCGGGTGCGTTTCAGCCTCCAAACAGGAGCAGTTTGCAGTCACAGTTTGAAGACGCTCATTAGTGTGAAATGACCCAGTACGTCTTTTTAAAGGCCTTTATATATGAGCCGTGCAGGGAGTCTCAGCCTCACATAAATCATGGGAGTGCGCTGCTTAGAAAATGTGAAATAGTTCCTGTGTGATGACGCCTGCATGACAAAATGGGACCCCCCCCCCCAAAAAAAAAACTCCAGATCTGATTAACCTCACAGTATGTTTCCATCTCCATGAATAATACAGAGATCCCCACATGGCGAATGCTCAGAGCGCGAACCGGCTCTCCACGCTGTACCAATTTAAGTAATGAGATTCAAATATAAAAATTTGATGGAGCCCAGTATGGGTTTGAGTTGTTCGTATTTTTCCTAACGACAAGGCGATTCGCATCTGACACTCATAAATCCGCACGGCGAGGCACTGAGAGGTCAGCGAGGTCATTGAAGTTCAACACGCTGACGCGTGCCGACATCTCAAGCGTGTGATTTACTGGCCAAGTCTTCGCCATCAGCGCTGCCTTAGAACATTACCTTGTTCCTATCGCTACTCGTGAGAGCACTTTGTGCGATGTCGCTACTATAATGCTTTTTACAGCCTCTCTTCGTATAGCGTACGTCACGCGCAGAGTGCATCGGGGCAAAAGACCTTCAATGACAAAAATGTAAAGACTTTTCCAGGAACATTCTTATCACAGAGCAATTTAAAGTGTTTTTTCTGCAGCTTCTTTATGGTGTCCGTTTTGGGCTTTGCCTTTTTTTCGTGGAAAAGCGCAAAAGAAACACGCTGGGTCTCCAATATTTGCTTCGCCATGTGTGGCTGTTGTCTAAAGGAAGGAGAGGAATTGGAGCCAGTGGAGAAGCACACATCGGGGTTTTGGTTGACCTATTTTTGGAACAAATCTGACAAATCTTCTCCACCAATGAGACAAAACCTTTTTCAAGAAGAGACTAAGGACCACTCCGACAAATTGGAAGCTATGGTACATACTACTGCAGCATGCACAGCAAAAATCTAACATCAGCACGTGTGTTAATTTAAGACATGTCGATGAAAGAAATTTGTCAAATCTTCTCCACCAATGAGACAAACTTTACTCAAGAAGAGACAAAGGGCCATGACATAAAGGGACACTGGCGTGTAATAATGCAGCGTCCAGAGCTAAGGTACAACAAGAGAGGAAGCAAACAAAAGAATGCTAATCTATTTTCTGTCATTTTGGGGGCCAATTTTCGATGAACCTTCATCACCAATGAGAAATTTTATTCAATTGCAGACAGGAGCAAAATGGAGACTAAGGGATCAGTGTGTGTGTTGATTTTGGATGTGTCTGTGACAAGTTTGACGAATCTCCTTCACCAATGAGACACACTTTATTCAATCAAGCTAATGTTAGCATTCGTGTTTTTCACTTAGCAGTGTACACTTAAAAACAAGCCCCGCAACAGAGTGAACCGCTCAAGTCAAAAAGAGTCGCTAGCTTATGTTGACGGTTGTACGACTAATGCGAAAATGTTACTTCTATGGAAGAAAACATCAGAGAAAACAACGTGTCTAGCTGTACAAATATAAAGGTTATTTTTCTGTAATTCGGAATAAACCAAAATGTCAATGTAAGACCTGACCATTGGTGGCCGATACACCACTCCCGTTTTCATTTCACCCCCGCATCCCGGCTCCCTTCACCTCCTCCTCCTCCTCTCTGGCTCCAGAGATAAGCTTTCTGTCGAATACCAATTTCAAAAGAAGATTACGCAGTTCTGGCTCTCAAATCAATTTCATCCACTCAGCAGCAACACGAAGACAAGCGCATGCACTCGGACAAACAGACAGACGCACACACATTAACAGAAATGCATCACGATGCAGGGGGAACTTGTAGCATGGCAGCTCCCGAATCAAACTCAGCGCACGACTAATTAAAACAAGCAGCTGGCTTCTTCCAAAGTCAAATATTCGGCTGCTGTTATATTTAGTTTTCCAATTCGCTGTCAATTTTTCGACACAAAATGGCTGCGTGTTCGGAAAGTAGATACAGCGCTGAAATAGATTCTAACAAAGTCATTTTGAACCGCATAGAGTGTAGGGTTAATTTTTGACGAATCACGTTTTGAAGCAAGTGCCCTTACTGCATTCAAACTCACTTGGTTTGCCACTTTAAAAAAAAATAAAATAAAAAAAAGGCAGTATGAATGTTACCTAACCACGCTCACTCCAGATCAGTAGCCCTGCGTTACTTCAATTTAACATTGGATGGCCCGTCACTCGGCTCAGCACGGTGGTGCGCTGGTTCACACAATTTGTTCAGATTTGGAATCTAAATCGACTGCCTTCCACGTTCTCCTGTCCTTATAGCACATAAAAATAAAAAACACGTATGTTAGTGTTAAGGAAGACTCAGTTGTGAGTGTGACCGTCTGTTGTCTATGTCAGGGTTATAAATTGAGATTTTTCACTGTAGTTCATTTCCATTTCATTTTGACTTTTGTTCGCTTCAGTTAATTTAAATTATTTTTCAGAGCTTTATTAGATTTTGCTTTATTTATTGTTGTTTTGAAAAATGTTTTACTGAGATTTAGTATTCGTTTTAGTTTTATTTATTTTTTTACATGTTAAAGGCAGCGGGTAATGACGTAAACTACAATTCCCAAATGCCTGGTCGACCTTCCTTCTTCTGTACATGACGCTCATGCAATACTGTAATACCAAAATAAATACATTTCAAATGAAACCCGAAAGCTCAGGTAAGATATTCATTGACAAAAACAAAAATGAAGGACCTAGGGTGAGCAGTGGCTCGTTTGCATGAGACATGATAGCCCCCACCAAAAAAAAAAAAAAAAACGAAGGTGATTTGTGTACTGTAATTATTCATACTGGGGATCTGATCAATTTAATCAAATGTGCAGTTTTAATCAAGAGAAAAATGGTGTCTCCTTTATTATATTAAGATCCAACCTCATGAAATGACGTAAGGAATGAAACAAATCAAAACGACAATTAGCCTGGCCAGGAATAGGAACGCAGGTGCTGGTGGGTTGGCACGCAAAACCATCCAACATGCATGGACAGATTTGGTAAATACTTCATGCTGCAGGCATGAGGAGGAGTTCACATCCCAGTGTTGTCAGCAAGAGTCTGTGACACGGATGGGTGAGGGTGGGGGGGAGAAAAATCAATGAGCAGGACGGATATGACAAGGCCCTCTGGGGAGCGTCTAAAAACCAACAGCTCGCAAAGAGGCACGAGGCATCCCGGAGAGCACGGCGGCGCCTGTGCTCGCATCCGCTGGAACACCGTCAACTTCACCGTCGTGGCTGTGAAGGCGGCATGCGGCAATAGCGCGCTGCCGCGACTGCGGGTCATTCCGAGTTCAGCGCGTGAGAATGCCCCTCTCGTTACTGTATTCCGATTGCTGGGTTAACACAACATGGATTTGTCGGATCGACGTGAAGATCCGAAAGCGTTTTTTGTGTCTGGGAAAGCCCTCAAAGCGGTGGGGAAAAGGTTTCGCACCCCTGAACGTACACTTTGAACTTCTATTTTGATCTTGTCCTTTCCATGTACCATCACCCTCGCTTTACCTCCAGTGTTGCAATAAAAGACTCTCGAGGCGAACACGACGGATAAAAAGAAGATATTTTCAGCTAGACCTCCGTACATTTTGGAGCGTGCGCATCCATTTGTGCCTTTTGTATTTGGGCATGCTGTGGGTGGGACGTGATGTAACTGTTGTCTGTGTTTTCCTGTTTCCTTGTTTACTTGATGTGTGGGCATTACCGCAGCGCATGTTGCCAAGATACTGAGCCGTTTGGGATTAAGGAAACGTTGAATGAAAACTCACCAAGTCACAAAGAGAAAAAAATTAAGTCAATATGTGCCAAAAAAAAGTAAAGCCAAGTCCAATTAGAGTAAAAGGAATTTCCCTCGCCGTACAAACGATTTCCTCGACAACGATCGTGCAACATGCCGGGTTAATGAATTATAAAACCGCAGTCGGCACGCGCTACCCACTCCCCTTGAGCTCGATTTCAATCCTCTATTGCGGCGTCCACTGAAAGCCACGTGAGGTGACCCGAGGTCGTCTTCTGTTTTTAAGTATATATATACCTGCGGCAATCCTCCCAATCCAGTTCAATACCCAGACAGTCGCCAAGTGCTAGCAGAGAGGCTTTGCTAACGCAGGCCAGACGCTGCACTTACCTGGCACTGCGATGCGCTCAATGTGAATTATTTATGAAAACATACCTGAAAAGGGCGCATTGGAAATTATTTAGAAGTTTTAATAGAGAGGTTTTACAATCTCGGGGAAAAAAGCAGTGTGTTATTGTTAGCATTGCGCAGTCTCCAGGCATCCATCAGTTGTCTACTGCTTATCCTGTTCAGTATGGACGGGTGAGTTTTTTTGTCGAAAAATTACGTCTATTTACATTGTCAGTGTATGAGCGAGTTACCTAACCACGCTTGGACGGTATGGATGAGTGGATGGATCTACGTTGTGTTTCTTCACGCGCTGCGTTAGCATCATTGGTAATGTGTATCGCTCGTTGCTGTGAACTGACAAGTAGGTATATCTACCCATGGCACATCCTTGATTATGCAATCACAAAAGATGGACACGGTCACTCACTCACGCAAGTCTGAAAATTTTGGGCTTTCATCATAAAAGAGTATCTACAGCATGTATGTCGTATATTGAACTGTAGCAAAAATAAACACTTGAATCCAGAATGTCTTTTCTACTTGTATACCATTCATCCCATTTGGGTTTGCAGGCAATGAGAGCCTATCACAGCGGACGTTGCGCGAATGGGAGTCCATCACGGGGGTACTGTCATGAATAGACGCTTACTTCAGAGCATGCGATGTCATCAGCCACCTTTTATTTTCTTGCCACATTTTGACATATGATCACATCACAGAGTTGTTGTGCATGCCATTTTTAAAAAAAACACTTGGATCGAAAACAAATGGATCCGACAAAAATTAAAAATTAAAAAACAGTCCAAGATAATCACCAGAATACCATAATTAAAAATCACTCTTGAATAAACTCAAATCTCGAAGATGTATTCCATGGCTGTCACAGCTGTGAGAAGGTAAAACTCAATTTTGCCAGAGGCTGACAACATTTATCCCAAATCACTGAATCCACTTCAACTTTCTGTCTTTTTGGCACATTAGGCATACTTCCCTGCACTCCTTTAAGCCATCTGCTCAGTCACACATCAACCTGCTGTTCAAACGTCTGTCGGGGTGCAAAACTTCTCTTTAGACATGTAGCTACCATAAGTTGAGTTCAACTAAATGAAGAGTATATGTGAACCAACGTATGATTTGACCAATGTTGTACAGTGGCAAGGTCTTGTATTAACGCTTTTCTGGCAATTTAAAGGCACATACTAGCATTTACCTGCAAATATATTCCACAGGTCTCTTTGTAACATATCTGCAACATGCAATGGTCATAACACGCCAAAAATCAGGAAGTACAACACGCTTATCACATAAGTGAGTTTGAACTGGAATGTTTCATCCATCAAGGTCTAGGTATGTATGATTTGAAGAGTTCCAATGGAGGCGACTTCACGAAAGTATCGCGGCCTATTTCCCCTCAGTTTAGGAAAAAGAAAAGAAAAAATCACACGTTCTTCAACGATCCCAACATGCACGTTTTGAAATACAGTAGTGTCTTTTCATATTTCCCTGCGATGAATGAGGGGGTCATGGCACCTGTTGGGCTCAGCCGACCTCGTCCCAAGCAAATCGTTGCAGACCAACAACCTAATACACTCGCAGGGCACTGTTCGTTTTTGCCGTTTATCACTGTGCGAACAGCACTGCCGAATCGATTCAATCAAAACAGGCGAGTGCATCAGTGGCAAAGGAGACGGCGGACAAGTGGAAATGCAGACAGCTTCTGACAAAAACAAGAGCGCACATGAGAGGCCCACTGGCGCATACAAACACGTGTGTACACCGCACGTCGAATGCACACAGACAAAAGTCGCCAGGTGTATTTACACAGGCTACAGTATATTTGCACGCACATGCACAGAGAAGATAAAAAATGTTTTTGAAAAAGATCCTCATGAAAAAAATTAATAAATTGGAAAAAAAGAGGATAGTGGGAGCCAGCTGTGAAAAATGATCAAGGGATGACATAAATGGCAGAACACAGGGGGCGCCTGCATGCTAATCGGAGATGCAAATCATTAAGAGCGGCCACAGGTGGACAACCGGCCTCGTAGGTCACACTTGAACAAACAACAAAACATGTTGGATGCCAGCTGGTTTCCTGTCTAAAGAAGACCAACATAATGGTGAGGCAACACTTGATACACGACAGTGAACTGCCACCAGGTAGCTAACGCGGTTAGCTACTGCTAATCTATGCATTCGGCAAGCTTCAGCGCAGCTGTGCTTAGCTTTTGGCTTTGACATAATCGCAACAGTGTTGCACCTCTGAGGGGAATGTGTTTGTGTGTTTATATGATAGTCCGTCGGCATGATAGTATTTTAGCGGTTGCTTGAAAGTGGCTCTGGATCTTTCCCGAGCCTTTACCGAGTTCACTGTTTGTTGAGCACTGGCTGTTTTTTGTGTGGCTGCTTAAAAGCAACAGATGTTATTCTGTACCAAGAAGGTATTATTGTCTGCTTACCCATCCACCTCTTAACAGATTCCAAATATTCCCAAAGTATGTTTTTCACAACACACAACATCGCCACCATTACATACAATGTCGCATCACAAAAATTCCGCTTATTCAAATATTTTTACTATTTCCTCCATATTTCTCAACTTATTCAACCGTTTTAAAGTCGAAATTCTACATTTAAAGGGCTCTATTTTTGTGCCCAGCACAAGCCTAGTGCAAAACGCAGCCTATGTGTGCACCTGGGTGGTGTTTCCTTTTCTTTTGACATTTTGCTAGACAGGCACAGGTAGAAGGGGGCGGTTTGCGCCGTCAAGGGAAGGAACGCAACCGACTTGTTTGCCATCCGATGGAAGCGGCTCCCGTCATTCTCTTTCAATTCGGCATACAGAGAGACACGCGGTCAACATGAAAAGTGCTTTTGAATAAAATGAACGATTGCGATCATGAGAGGGGACATCTTTCCTTCGGAACCACTTCCTCAGACATCAGTTCTTGAGTAAACAGGATGTCTTCTCCATTGCACCGTCCAGATGCAATGCCATCTGTTCAACATAGCTATCATTAAAAGCACACGCATCCTATTAATTACATTTGCCAATCTAGTTTAAAGACACGAGCATTGCGCGAGGCCCGGAAAACGTTCACTTTGATTGAGACCGTCGATGCATTCTATCATTCCTTAACAAGCTCAGGCAGGCGTGTATATGCAAGCGTGACCAATGGATTTAACCCGGCGATATATAATTGAGGCATCTCACCTTGCAGGTAATAAGCCCCCACTCAACTAAATGTGATAATGAAAGCCTCAGGGCACATTCAACCTTCATTTTCAGTCACGCAATGTTAAGTCGTCCCTCTGAGATGAGGGCGGGATGTGTGCCAAATGATGGCGTTATATCGTCCTTATCTTTGAACGCCGATAACGACGTACGGCGAAAAGGAGCACAAGTGACTATATGACCATCTCGTCAAGGAAGGACACTCCATTAACAACTCCCTGGCACTTATCTCCTCCTAACACTCTTGATTTCGCGGAGGGGTTTTTCCCTCGCCGGAAGCATTCATCAGAGGCGCCGCTAATCAGTCGCTAAATTCTCCCTTTGCAATCAACCACCACTTGGAGTACTGGTGGCGAAATGTGCAAGAAATGTACACGCAGACTTATGGAGGGCGTCGTGAATGTTTCAAAGTTATCTGCAGGATATTTATGTTTAAGGTGAAGGTTGGAAGACAGACGCGTTAGAAATGGCATGATGAAATGACCGGATTGACTAAAATCCAACGTACGTGAATCGTGGCACCGCAGCAAAAAATAAACCCTCAAACGGACTACTTTTCAATATTCAAGCGAAATGTAAAAATAGAATGAATGTGGGATGTGGATGTACGCGTGGCGGTGGCCACCGGCAGAATCCTTCTGTCATTGGGTTGAATCAAACAAGATATCAGCATATCAAAAAAAGCCTTTGATGAAGCCCCGCAGCTGGGGCCATTCAAGCCCCATTCATTCTTGTCACCGTTTAATTAAATGCGTCGGTGTGCTAACCTCGGCCCCAGACACCTTCGTGTTGTCTGCGCTAGTTGAAAGCGACTCATTGTCAATATGTCGACGACGTGGCCTTTTTCTTTCCGAAATGCTAAAACCCTGAATACAGTGCGTCTGCGACCTGCCACTCATTCACACGGAGCACGGCACGATTGCGCTTAAGCACGTCCAGTGCAGAGCACAACTAAAGTGCATTCTTTCAAACCTCCAATTGAGTGGACGTATTCACTTTTGCCATTCCAGCGTTTGTCATTAGAAATATCCACAATTCAGTTGCTGCGATCCACCTTTTGAGGTGCGGATAGCTGCCACGAAAATTGTAGACATATGTAATGCCAGTTTAAGAAATGGTATCAACAATTTGCTGTTGTTTGTGTTGCTATAGAGCACAGGTGTCAAACTCAAGGCCCGGGGGCCAGATCCGGCCCGCCACGTCACTTTATGTGGCCCGCCAAAGCAAATCGTGTGTTGGTAAATGTCTCAGAGAGAGAGAGAGAGAGAGAGAGAGAGAGAGATTCTAATCAAGTAAATTAATAATACATTTATTAGATAATATGTCCAGGACATTTTCACACAAAAAAAAAATTTAAGACTTCGGATATCTTTTTATTTTATTTTTTTTAAATCACACCATGAACTTCCACTTTACAGATGCCATGGTTGCTCTACGGCACAGGTGTCAAACTCAAGGCCCGGGGGCCAGATCCAGCCCACGTACGTCATTTTATGTGACCCGCGGAATACAACTCAAACATGTCAACTTGCATGATGCTTGCTAAAATCTATCCCAAAATTTGCAATTCTCATATGCAATCAATAAGAGACATATTGGAAGCATTTTCTTGTAACCAAACCCCTCGAAGGGAAACGGTAACTACAATGTGGCCCATGACAAAAATGAGTTTGACACACCTGCTCTACGGTGTGTGTTGTCCATGTGAAACACCTCCCACATCTGCAGTTGAGTAAATAATCCCTCACCACTATTTTCCCGAATATGCTTATGCAATTACATATCATTTGAATGGCAGGATCAAGAACGGTGTTTGATTTCTTCCTTTCCTCTCAATTCTTTCTTATCTCATGTCAACCATCAACATCCCTGTCACAAGTACACAAAGTCAAGGCTGAGTCACACAACTCTGACTAATTCCCCGATCGCCAGACAGAACAAGTCGCTGCATGTCCATTTGTGACACACACACAAGCAAAATCGTGTATTGCAATCTGTCTGCTTTTGTCCGACGACGTGTTGGTGCTGAAGCAGCAGCAGAAGCAGAAACGGCATGGCTCATATGTATGCAAATCACTTATTCTCCAGGGTAAGAGGACTGTTTGGGCTGATAAAAACCTGACGAATCCCCCGATTCGCTTTGCCACGACCTCAAAAGAAGCAGTGATTACTTGAAGAAGAAAAACGTGCTACACCTTTAAAATGAAAGGCAGAGCGTGGACTGACTGTAAAGGCCCGTACGACACGCGGCGTGGCCCTCAAGTGTCTATTAATAGAAATGCCACAATCAAACGGTAGCTATGGAGCCTGTGGAGAAAAGGAGCTGAGGGTTTTAGTTAGAAAAGCAAAGAAAATGACCTCCGCAGCCAAGAACAAGATGTGCAGAAAGTGGATCATCATGTGTACATTTTTAAATATTACACAAAACATCTTTGATTTGCAACATTCACTGAAAGGAGACATACTGTTCTCGACCGCACCCAAACCTTCTCATGCAGTGGTTCTTAACCTGGGTTCGATCGAACCATAGGGGTTCGGTGAATCAGTTTCAGGGGTTCGACGGAGCCTCTGCCCTGGAGGTTAAGACACAACCCGACTCATCAACATGCCAATTAGTGATGACACGCCCGCTTGGCCATTACTGGTTCATTTTGTGCACAATTTTTTTAAACATATACTTTATACCTATACTAATTGTGTTTACTTTTTTAGGTTTTTGATAAATGCATTTTTTATGTCTTGAACTGGTAAAAAAAAATCATATTTTTATTTTTAGCGCATTTTCACATGAAAATGAAGAAAAACACATACTAATGCTGATTTTTTTAATTGAAATCTTGTAATTTTTTATTTTATTTAAGGTAGTGAGGCTTGGGCTATTTTTCCCCCCGACACTGGATAGTTTTGGCATGAATTTGAACACTCAGTCCCGTCATCATTATTACAAAACTGGCAACAAGACATTTTGTCTTCACAGAACATTTAAAATACGACATCCAAGAAATCAGAATACCGATCCATACGTAAGGCGCATCGGATTATAAAGCGCACTGTTGGCTTTTGAGAAAATGGAATACTTTTAAATGCGCCTTATACTGCGGAAAAGACGGTACTTTCAGACCGGATAGTGTTTATGCATATCGAGACTCTAGCTGTTTTTAAATTAACAACAAGAATTAACGCCAACAGCATTGCAGTGTGGTCACAGTTGACGATGGCTCAATCTAAAATGAAGCTTTTACAAACTAGTGGTCATTTTTAATGGCCGTTATCCATCATTGTGTGTATTATTGCGGATGTAGTTTGCAGTGGTGTAGAACTGTATTGCATCAATCCAGCTAAAAGCCATCACGTAAAGACGCCTAAAACGATGATATCAGCCAGCCGCGCACTTTGGTCCTCCCTTCCGAGCCAAACATTAAACATTCATCATCCATCCGGCTGTCCGTCAATCATCTGTCCACAAGCTTCCCCGTCAAGAGCCACTTGGCCAGAGAAGAAGCGCTGGCATCAGCGCAACCCTGCCAAAGCCACCTGTTTCCCCCGCTCCCCCCCTTCCCGCCTCACTGATATGGCCCACTCTTCCTGTTACATAAAGAGCCGGTCGCACTGTTGCAATGCAGCATCGGATGTGGTTGTGCAACAGCATTAAAAATACTTCAGGGTCAGTTGGGAGGAAAGTTGAAAACGGCGACTACGACTGAGGGAATGCAAAGCCGAGTCGTGAGTGTCGCCCTACTGCTTGGAAGAAGAGGGCAGGGGATAGTCCAGAAATGTGTGGATGCTGTTATTTTCTTACCTCTGCAAAGCACATACTGCAAATGAGAGTGTCTTGTTGTTGGGGTTTTTTTTCCTTTGAGCTCGAAATTATAACCCCAAAACAATGAATGCCAATTAGGGCGTACTGGTATTTCAATTTGGAAACTTTCCAATGGAAGTTGTGAGAATTAACTTTTCGATTCAGGTGGATTCTGCTTCGATTCCATATGGCACGGCTCAGTTCGAGACGGTACTGCATGATGCAATGACTTTGAGCCCATTTGAAGTCAGTTGCTAATCAACACAGCAGCGCACCTACATTAACATATAATCCAAGATTAATTGCCGTATGGAAACATTTTACCTGCATACACTTAAAGATGCTGCGATCGGCTGGCAACCAGTTCAGGGTGTCCCCCGTATACTGCCCGAAGACAGCTGGGATAGGCTCCAGAACCCCCGACCCTTGTAAGGATAAGCGGATTGGAAATGAATGAATGAATGAACATTTAAGATGGTGCAGAGACTCTTAACTCATTCAGTACCAGACAATTCTAAACCAAGTCTGAAAAGACGTAGAAAAACGTCTTTGGGAGTGAATGAGTTAAACAACAGCCGGATGCTAGAAATGTTTGTTAAATGCAACTCATTTGTTTGTCTTAGTCCCCCCCACTGTCATGTCCCATCCTTCTATTCTGCATGTTTTATGTTGTGTTGGGAATAGACCGACAGGATTGCAACGGTTCTAATACACAGTCAGAAAGACCTTTTACTAATGACATGCTCTGGGCTTCAAAAGAAAGACAATTCAACCCATATCTCAATAGATGGGGTGCAATTCAAGGATGGGTCGATTTTAAAGTGGATTCATTCGGATGATGATTTGATTTGATATGCTAGGGCTAAACTATGAGAGAGTGTGAGCCAATGAGTTTCTTGTCGTCATTTGACGCATAATTAGGAATGAACTTGTTAGTGCTATAACAATGGCATT
Source organism: Hippocampus mohnikei (assembly GCA_026261675.1). Taxonomy (NCBI): domain Eukaryota; kingdom Metazoa; phylum Chordata; class Actinopteri; order Syngnathiformes; family Syngnathidae; genus Hippocampus; species Hippocampus mohnikei. Next base: position 6,957,021 of record JAKGUB010000348.1, read on the forward strand.
TCCTTCCAAGATATAGCTCTCCAACAAAAGATGATTTCTTCAATTCATTTTCCATGAACCAGAATGTGATTTTTCAAACTAAGAGACAAACACACGCACAGGGTACACAAATGTGGCGCCAGAAATTAACCGCCCAGTAGCATTCGTTGCATCTCCTGTTTCGCTCTTGACAGCTGCTGATTACAGAAAAACTGCTACTTGCCACAATGTGGTCTGACAAAACCGACCACAAAAACGGCCCCCCTGCATCGTTGTTTCTCGCCATTGGCAGTGGTCCGCTCCCCGCTGACGGTTACTGCAGTCGCCGCCGAAATCAACATTCAGGTACACATACAGCAACATAATACGGGGTAGTGGTGGTGGGGGTGGGGATTCAAACTACAAGCAAAGAGCTGTTAGTATCAAGCACGCGTGGCTTCCAGAGCAATTAAACCCCCGTGCGTGAACATGTGGCACCAGGTGCTCAGCTCTGGAAATGGACGTGTCACAATAGCCGAAAGGTTGTCACTTCAATTACTCGTGCAACAGCACAAGTCGTTTGTATTCATGGCCCATACGTGTATACTGATGGCTACATCCGTTGAGAATACTTAGCTGTTGTTTTAACAACACCGAACCCTAATTCCTTCCATTTCTTGCGAGGTACACTTTTTTTTTCACTACTGTCTTTTTCGCGATATTATTATTATAAACTCAAACAGTCCCCTTGAGCAGCAAGTATCCTGGCAAAAATTGCATTGGAAGCACCAGCCACATTATGAGCTGCTGAAATATGCACAACTTTTGTTAGCTCAGAAATTACGGCCCACGTGCCACATATGGCCGACGCCATTCTTTAATCCGGCCCACTGGGCATTTACATTATCTATGGCCATGTAATATTTGTTGCATACATTTAACGTCTCTCAATTTCCGCAGAGGATAGTGAGAAATATATATGCGCTGTGAGTCTTGCTATATTGTCTGTCTACATGAGTTGCTTCGCTGCTTGTGTTTAAATATCCTTTTCCTTCAACACCACAACCGTCAATGCTATTTGTTAGCCCATGAATGGCATTTCGCCTTGTGTGTCAGCAATAAGCTAGCGGAAATTCTAAAGGCAACATCGTTTTAACTCCACGGCATGCAATTCTCCGTTTTATGTTTTAGTTTGACAGCACACTGCAACTGCTAGACGCAACGGACAGCTTGAACCCTTCTTTTATTGACTAAGAAGAAATGTTCACTATCTGCCAAACCGTTTCTTGCTGTGAATCAGCTCTATACACTTAACATGAAGTACTTTTGTTAAAAATGAGGCAGGCTTTGATGTTTGTTTTTGGCCAATCAGCATTTGCGTCGCATTGATGGTAGAAGAGAAAACAATTTGCAAGCAATTTCTATTTAACCCTAGCCCTGTTCGAGCAGCAAAGGTTTACATCAGGCCAATCAGTCCGCCGAGAAGCATTGTCTCCTTAATGAAGTGTGGAGTGTTACCACTGAGGGCTAAAAACGTGTGTGTGTGTGTGTGTGTGTGTGTGTGTGTGTGTGTGTGACCAGAATTTAGCACCCAGCGGCCCTGCGAATCCTTGTAAAACAATGAGGAGATGATTGTAGGTAAATTGCGCTGGTGTCTCTCGCTCTCTTATAAATAAATTGTCTCTCCCTTTGCCCTCGCGACGGAAACGCTCTCCCCGTCTGTCATATCATCAGTATCTAGGGTCTGACACTTTTTATTGTTATCTTTTTTTTTTTTTTTGCTCCGTAAATTTCAAAACATCAAAACAGCACATCGCCTTGATTAGCCAGGCGTCGTCTTGGCTTACTGCCTTCGACTGTTATTCTCTTGCAAAGCCCAGCGCCACAGTCACGACCAAAAGGATGTTTGTCTTGCAGTGGCGTACATAGATGACACATCTCGGTTCATATCAACACCTACGGGTAGTTTGAGTCACGTTTCTACCAAGCGGTTCAATTCAGTACAGTTCGGTTCCAAGATACAGATCCAAACAGTAAAAAAGTGATCAGACTCACGTTTGGACTGCAAGGTTAAGAGGTGGGATGGCTATAATAGTGTTTTTGCCACGCAGCTGTTGGAACACTAATGGTACAGTACTACAACTCAATGCCAGCTGTCAAGGAGTGGATACTGGATGTTGAAACCAAATGAATGTTTAATCATTCTCTTCGCATAACTTGAAAACAACTAATTGATGGATTACTATTTTTGAAATTACTCAAGTCAACTATTTGGTTGTTAAATTAGGTTTAAAATGTCCTTTTGCTTTTCCAGACAATGGTCTTTTTTTTTTGGTGAAGTTTCTTTTCAACTGTTACCAGGCTGACAGTTTGGGCTGTCACTTCAGCCTTCATCAGAGATGTCAATCACTTCCTTGTGACGTGTCTTAAAAACAGCTATTTGTTTGTTGTTTGTTCCATTATTATTGAAGTGAGTGTAAACAGGGTAACAAAATCATTGCAAAATCGCGACATTATTTATTTCACATGACACTTTGACATTTCAGTCCAGATTTGAGCAAGGATCAGGCAAGTTGACAGGCATGATTTTCTTTCGCGGGCCACAGAAAACGATGTGGCGGGCCGGATCTGGCCCGCGGGCCTTGACTTTGACACCTGTGGCATAGTGGTTCAAATAGATTTGATGTAGCCATCGCGGTATTAATTTCCAATCAATGCGCTGGCCATCTGCCCAGGGTCCTTTCAGCCAGCAGTCATCAGGATGTGGAGCGCTTATATGATGTCACAATATTTACATAGCTGACGCAGCTACGACGATCCCGACACACCCCGTGGTGGAAATACAAGCCAGAGCTGGGTTTACTCTTTCCAAACTATGCCGTGGACATCGGGCTCAGCTACCCAAACAGGAAGTGCGAGTCCCAGCAGAGAAGTAAAGTACATGCAGAGTCCACACCGAAAATGATTCGACGCAGTTTTAAATTTGCTACTGGTCGAGAGGCAAAAAAAGCTAGCGGGCAAACAATAGAGAGTTTACGACACACGTGTCAGTTGAAAGGAGGCGCGGTATAAATAGCAACAGAAGAGCGCAATACCCGAGCAGTTTTTAAAGCTTGCTATTGAAGATCAAATCTTGGAAAAGCTCTTGTCAGTCTCTCCAGTGACTATTGTTCATATTTCGGAGGTATTTAGTGGGAGCGATGCTATCACTGTTTTTGCGCAGAAAGGCCAGAATCAAAGGGTGAGGAAAAACAATGTACTATGTATTGACCAAGTATCACATATTAGTGATGCAACAGAGCACAGCGGTCTTCCGACAAGAGGGAGTGGGTGTCTAACAATTAGGCGGCCGCTGTTTAATTTAATTAGCATCATTAACCATGTTAAAAACCGCCGGCTCTATCCATGAGAGTGTATTAATCAGGAAGTTCCTCTTTAAATAGAGATGCATCTGTAATGAAGTAATGACACCATTTGCTACCACACTCTATTTCCACCATACTTCCATGGAGGAGAGCCTCAGTCAGAGACGGAAAAAAGCAAAATCCTCTGGTAATCAATTGAGGATTGTGGAAAAGATTATATTCATTCATTCAGTCATCCATTTTCCGATTTGCTTATCCTCACAAGGGTCGCGGGGGGTGCTGGAGCCTTTGGGCAGTAGGCGGGGGACACTCCGAACCAGTTGCCAACCCTTCGCAGGGCACACAGAGACGAACAACCATCCGCGCTTACACTCACACCAAGGGACAATTTCGAGTGTTCAATCAGCCTGCCATGCATGTTTTTGGAATGTGGGAGGAAACTGAAGCACCCGGAGAAAACCCACGCAGGCCCGGGGAGGACATGCAAACTCCACACAGGGAGGCCGAGCTGGGATTGACCCCGGTACCTCTGCACATTGAGGTAAAGATAATATTAAAAGGGAAAAAAATAATTTAAGTGGCAGATGAGGGTCGGGGAGTGACAATGGTGTGATAATGCTGTGAATGGTTACATAATCTGAAATAACCGCCATGGACAAACCGTTGCATTCGCCATGTGCGCGCACAGACACAGATAATGAAGTCATAAAATTGAAATGACACCGACACACTCGCGACACATACGAGCACTGGCTGCCGAAAGATGAATAACAGCCATAATAAAAGTGATGGGAGATTTAATAAAGAAAAAGCCCAAGACAGACTATGCGTGGAAACCAGTGAAGTAAATCCACATTTGATGCGACAAAGACGTTACACAGACAGGTGTCAGAAAGTGTAAAAATAGAAGTACTTTGTCAAATACTTGCATCTCAATGCCTGTGTGGTATATCCCAAACAATGCCAGTGTACGGAGTTTGAACGAAATACACCCACACGCGACCAAATGTACATTTTCCTGAGGATGAACACACTTTTAGCAAAGCCTTTAAAATAACCCAAGTATCACAATAACAAAGAAATGCAGCAAATCAAATATACAACCGAGTTCATTTTGTGCCGCTCGGCATTTCATCAAATGCTAATATTGCCGCGAATCGAGGACCGGCATGTGTGCATGCCCACTACCTGCCGATGACGTCAAGAACAGAATATTGCAAGTCGTTGGGGAAGAATATTGCAAGTCGTTGGGGAAGAAGAAACTGGTTAACGGGGGCGGGGGGTGGCGGCGCAAGCGGGGAATAGATGAAGGCACGAGGCGTGGGCGGGCGCAACCGAGCTTGATCGACAGCAAAGTATAGCGTGCTAATTAACAGTCCCAAAACTGCTGGCAGGCAGGTGTACTAAGAGGAACACGCTGAAGGAATAAAATGATGGCTGACTTTCTGTTCTAAAGTGGCAGTAGATGAACATTGGATTCTATTTCAGTACCGTGAACTCCTGTCGAATGTGTGGCATACGACACCGGGCCCAGGTGAAAATCGGTGACATATCAAAAACACTGTTTTGAAAACTCTTTTTAAGAACAGTGGCCTGTGTGTGAGTGTCCAGATGTGAGCTGTGGGCGACAGCAGCTTGAAACCAGCATTTTCACCATCTGTAATAACCCTAGGGAGGAACATTGAATCAGGGCCCTCGACTTGCCCTAAATGATGCCATTTTGCCCCGAAAACTTGATACACTGCAACTACACCTACTCCCAACACGTATGCAGATTTTTTTCTTTTTCGTCAATATTTTTTGTTGCTGACAAAATTCTGCTGCACTCTTCTATCCATTTATCGGTCACATGGTGAAAAGGAGTGGAAATGTGAATATTTCCACACAAGTCAATTTGTGTTTCATGTGCACCCCAATATGATTTAGTTGCGCCCCTAAAATTTCAGATTACGGGCAACTGTGCTCACAAAAAAAATGTGTTTTACTTAAAGTTTGTCTGGAGATCTGCTGTATAGGTAAATACAGTTTTTTTAAAGTACATTTAATGCCTCAAACGCATCATCAGGCAGCCGCCACATGTAGTTTTTAAAGTTCTCCCTAGGTGGTGCACTTCAGGGGGCACTGTATTTTAAAAAGTAGTTGATTAGGTGGAGTAGGGTATCTTGTCTCACCATGTGTGCGCCACGGTGAAGCGCCTCTGCTTGTGGATGTTGTTGTTGAGAAGCATGCGGCGGAGCAGCCTGGGCGAATTGCGCGGCGACAGGCGGGGGGAGATGGAGGAGGGTGAGCGCCGGTGTCCTCGAGGTCTCTCCGGGTGCAGCAGGTTCTCGCGCAGGATCTTCACCAGGTCCTCGTTCAGACCCGAGTGCTTGGGCATGGGGGGCACGGCCAGGGTGTCCTGGTGCGTCGGCCCCATGGCTGCCTGCTGGGCCATGCCTCGCCCGCGGCTTGGCCACCAGCACCACCAGTCGCACCGGGAATACGCCCGGGATCGAAAGACGAAATCACCTCAGTTGTATCAGTCCGTACAGAACGGGCAAAACCCTTGCACCTTTCCAAATTCCTCTGGATAGCGAAAGGGAAAGTGTTGCCGGGTGAAAAAAAAAAATCTTCTTTTTCCTCCTCTCTCCTTGTTAAGAGAAGATGACGGAGGCAGGCTGCTGCCTTTGTCTGCGACACTGCACTGGATGACTGCTGTGAGAAGATGAGGGGACGATGCAAGAGGGGAGAGAGGGCGGCAGACAAATAAAAAAGGGGAGAAAATGGGATTTCCGTCTTTCAGAGCGGCGGCACAGTCCCGCAAATCCAAATCTGGCAGGAGTTGAACTAAATCAATGAGTGTGTGTGCCCCTTGAACGGCGCACCGCCGCTTTAGTGAAATCTAACCATTGGGAACCATCACCAGCCCAGTGTGACTAAATCCAGTCAGGCTCGCTGGAGTTCTGCACCATCCAATCGAAGCAATTCATCCATCCTCCTCCTCTTCCCTCTCCTCCTCCCATCTTTCCTCCTGACATACACACACACAGACAGAAAATGACTGCTGACTGCAGCCAGTTTACAAGCTACTGATCCTTTGGAGCTGTGAGCAGCGAGTGTGCGCGTGCGTGTGTGTGCACGTGTGCACGAGTGTCGTGTTTGATAAAGGATAAAACGAGGGAGGAATACAGTGATGCTCGAGTGACGCGGTGAATAGGTTTTAATAGAAGTGTGGCTTCCGAGAGCGGAGCCGTGTGCTGCTAAAAGCCCGCATGAGTTATTGAGGGAGCCGAAGGGAGGCTCGACATCAAGATATGTGCAGGAACAGCTCAAAATGCCAAGTGTGTGCCCACGCATGCAACACATCCGAGGGGACGCGGTTTGGAAAATGGACTTTCACGGCAATAGCTGTTTGCAAAATGAAAACAAAATTGCAAATTCTCTGCAGTGCCTGCCCACCCACGAAGTGTGACATGAAACTAGTAAATATTCGGTTACCTGACCATTTCTGAAAATGTGTGAGCATAAATTAGACAAAATCCTAATCACACAATATGACCAGCGATGGGGTGAGAGGATGCAGAGCCACCTTCAAACTCTGAAACGCTGTTATGCAGCAGCAATAATCACACAAAATCAAATTCCTAACGTGTATGACACCCCTGACATTATGTTAAAGCCAAAAGGTAAGCAAAGCTGCATTTTTTTTTAATGCACAGCCAGTGGCACATACTTGTCCACGTGTTGGGTATTCACGTGCAACCGACACATGAGTTCAAACGCATTTACTCATCACAAATAACACTGGTTAATAGTGTTTATATTTCCATTATTTCTTATGGGAACAAAATAATAGCTAACCAAATGGAAAACGAAAATGATGTGATATTCTTAAATGACAAGGAGGGACAGATGAGGACATCACAACATATCAGAGTAAACATCGCGGCCATTACAGCCAGATGCCAGCTATTTTTACAACGTCATCTCAAAAACTGAGTTTATATTACCAAAGAAAGAAATGAAATGGACCACGACACTGGTTAATCCGACAGAGCATCATCATACTGGACAAATGCACACTCTAGTGGCTGCAAGCAGCAAATGGATAACAAAAGAACCATTTGTCACCCAATTCAGGCTAATGACGTTCAAATGAATTGAACTGCTGCAATGTGGCCGTTAAATCGTCAGGCTCTGGCGCGTTACATCACGGCATCGCTGATTCGGCGAAGCGCAAACTGTGACACATTCGGCCCTGGCAGCTTGCATTCCAGCATTGCCAGCCATCTTTTTTTTTCCCTCACTCTGCTGTTTCTCTCTACTCACCGCCTTCACTTCTGCTTTTTTTCCTCTGACCTTTTTCATTGCGAAAGATTTTCCTCAAGCCTTCAACACGTGACAAAATGTGTGCATCCCCAATCCCCCCCACCCCCCGCCCCGCCCACACAATCCAATGTACTGCCATATATGAAATAAAGGGCCAAAAAGGCATCCCAGCACGATGCAACTGAATTATCAAATGAAGGGCGCATGCAACATACAACAAAAATAAGGCTCTAAATGTCACGCTTGGGCATCACTTATCCACATCACGTATTTTCCTCAGGCAGGGACAGCAGTCGAGGGTGTGAGGTGTTCAGTGAAGAGGCTCTCGGCATGATGCTCACAACACTGCATTGCACGAAGCACATACAGTACAAAATGGCACATATGACTGTGGGATGGACAGGCCTGGAGTAATACTGAAGGCACACTACACGAAGTTTAGGTAGATTTGATTAATTTGTTTGACAAGAGCACCCGCTTGAAAGTTAAACCTGACTGGAACAAATCAGCTTTAGAGCTCTGGCTCCCTCTAGTGGGCATAGATGAAATGGATGAATATCAGGAATCTACTCGCTCGTGTTCTTTCCATTTAACACACTGCACTCTAAAAACACTGGGCGGAGGGGGGGGGGGGTTGTTAGTCATCAGTAATTTTCTGAAAAGATCCATATGATTCTCATTAGTAGCCTCTTTACATAGGGAAATACAATAAAATAGTGCCAAACACAGGAGCCAGCCTGCCAGGGGTGTATACACCAAAGCGTAAACTGCGTTCATTCGAGGTGAGACCCTAATTTGAACAAAAGCAGTTATCTTAATAGACTCAAAACAAACATAAAAATCAAATAATTTCCATTCTTCCATCAATTTTCAACACCACGTATCTGAAGAGGGTCACAGGGGTTGCTGGAGCCTGTCCAAGCTGACTTTGGGCGAAAGGTGCAGAAGTGATTGCCAGTCAGTCACAGGGATCATACCGAGACCGACAGCCATTCACACTCACAATCACACCATCATTGAGTGGGAACCGATCCCACTGTCCAACACAAGTCAGGTGAATGTACCACTACACCTTCAGCAACTTCAAATTATTTCCCAGCAATACATGATGAATGAAAACACAAGTAAATAACTAATGGAAGAATATATTGTAGCAATTCAACAAAAAACGTATTTACATTTAAAGAAAACAACATTTTAAATTAATTATATGGAGTGTCTGTCCGACAAAAAGCTTGAACCCTTTTTTTTTTAACCATAACACAAAGAACAATACCATTTGGTTGTTCCACATGTCTTACAAATAATATTAATACAATTACCGGTACATATCCTAACTGTACAAATAAAAGCGTATATCTCTGCGTATTTTTGTTTATATAAATGACAAATAATTTTTTGGACTGTGGTGATACGCGCTATATATGAATATGAAATATATATGAATATGAAATATATATGAAATATTCTAATACAGATACGCTTTAATAATGCGACTATATTTTGTATTAAGACTTTCATCACTCAGATTTCAGCTTTGCAAGCAGTGTGGGTCTTATGATGTCATTCATTTTACTTTTAATTTCACTATTTTCATGGCACTGCCCGGTGGGAGATTGTGGCATGTGTATACAAAACCTGTTCTAAGATTGCAGTAAATAATAATAATAATAATAATAATAATAATACACACCAAAATATGCCAAAAATATTTCCACCGTAGTAAATAAATGCCTGGGAAACCTCAAACATGTGGTCCTTTCAGTAATTTGCCTCACAATAAAATAGCCCCCGGCCCCCATCACCCCCCAAAAAGTTATTTCAGGCATGCAATGCAACGTGTCATTAACCAAACCAAATTGCAGTAACTCTAGTTCACCAGTAGACCGCAGCATTGGTGCAGCAATCTCCTCTACATGGCCAGCAAATTCACTCCAGCATATTGGTTAATATGATGGGCAGCTCATTTATATCCTTCTTACTTTACTCATTTGCATTCTCACCTAACGCGTGGGCAAAGCACAAAAATAATTCATCAAAATGTCCTCAATTTCTCAACACTATAAGAACAACATTATCAGAAAAGATATCGGATTTCTATCTGGTTGTGAGTGCTGAAAATACTTGACATTTATTTATAGCTTTAACATTTATTGAGCTTTCATTTAAGATGACTCACAATAAAATGGAGGTATCGTCATTGGAGAGCAAAAGCAGGGCGGTTGCGTGTGTGGTTTTGGAACCTCACAGTAACAGTGCTGTGCAGAAAGATGTGACAGAAGACCTTGAGTGATTTCTCTGGCACAACTCAGGCAATAATCCAAATTTATTTGGGGGGAGGCAGTGGAGGGGACAGCACACTTGCAATTTCTAATTTATTTCCAATAAGGGGTAATACATAAATTTGCCTTTTTTTTTTTTTTAACAGACTAAAGCAAAGTTAAAAGGTAAGTGCTGCACTGAGTTTGTCTGGATGCATAGATTAGCATTAGCGTGGTCCAAGCTCCACAAGGCAAAGTACCAACCAAGCTATCACGCAGCAGTTGTGGGTGCATACTTGTGCATCCGCTGCCCGTGCCACATAAACTGATTGTGTTAACGAATCAACACGTGAAATGTGGCATCTTGGTGATGAAGTGCTGCCCCCACAAAGGAAAATAGCTGACTCGAACCTGACTCACATTTGGTTAGCAATTTTCAGTTGCTTGCAGTGAACACATTTTTCAAGTCTCCCCCTCAATGGGGGATTCTTACCTTGCCCCTTGGCAAGGTCGTCACTGTAAATGAGAATTGGTTCTCAAATGACCGAGCAGGCGAAATAAAGGCTGAAAAAAACGTTAATTAATTAATTAAAGAGTCCATACCCAGCAACAATAAATGCCATACACCTTTTTTTGCTTGTTATACCCCTCACATCAGGGGTGTCAAAATCATTTTTCCCTTGGAGGGCCGTTATGACTGAAACTATATAAACAAGTCAAGGATAACGTTTGATTCAATTATTGTTTAAGTAACTGCAATGACGGGTTTGGTAACAAGAAAATGCTTACAATATGTCACTGATGAATTACATATGAAAATTAGAAATTTTGGTACAGATTTTAGCAAGCGTTATGGAAGTTGTCATCTTTGATTTGCTTTCATGGGCCACTTAAAATGATGTGGCGGGCCACATCTGGCCCCTGGGCCTTGAGTTTGACACCATTGCCTTCCATGCTTTTAAGACATTTAAACTTTTTAAAACACACTAGTCAAACATATTGTAAAACTCATTCCAAGCATGTAGGGCAGTGTCTGTGTTGGCATGTGCCTTTAAGGGGCGGAGCTTGGTAAGGTGGCTTCACCACAGCGCATTCTTCAAGTATCAAGTACAACTTTATTCTTGAGTTTGCTCATTGGGTTTATGGGTTTTACTGTTCTCCTCGTGTTCAATAAATGGCCGAAAAGTGACAGCATTCCAGTAAATCAGAATTGCAAGGGTTGCAAACCGTGTATCGTGATTTGGGGTGCCAAGTAGAAAAACACCTCACCTCCACACTGTGGCATCATGGTAACTAAAGAAATGTATATTTGCAATTGACCCAAAAGCATGTAGGGCAGGCGGAGGACTTCCACGAGACAGGGTTGTCCTCTCATATGGGCTAATTTCTTTTATCCTTGGGGTATTTTAATGAAAGTATGTCACAGACTTCAAACCTTACAGTACAGCACTCATATTCCATAACCTACTTTCTCTGTTTGCTTTCCTTATTGCCCCCATCACATTGCCAGGTACAGACCCCATCGCCAACTCGCACAGCTGCCACAGTGACCCCGAGTGGTCCTGCTGTACCACATGGAGTCAATGGGGCAAACCAAGCCCAGAGGCCCCCACCTTCACCGCTTCTGTCTTAAAAAACAGCACAAATGATGCTGGCAAAGTGCCGGGTAAAGACATAATTTTGAATAATAGCATCACTTGGGTTAAAGAGGTGTCGGATTTTGCATATCTCAGCTCCACAAATGCCCCTCATAACTGTTTAGAAATAGCATCACACATCCATCAATATTTTATACTAGAAATTTAGAGTTAGGTGTCCTTGGGTTTCTCAAAAGTCGCTATATAAATTCAAGCTATTATTATCATAATTATAAGTGTCGTTAGTGTGACTGCCCTTTGGAACTGAGCCGTAGTTCTGGAAAGAAAATGCCTCCAAAATCAGGACTTGTACTCAGTGAGCATCTATGCCACAATTGTATTTTACAAAAGTGTGTATGTGTGTATCTCATGATGACAGATGGCCGACCAAATTATATATATATTTTTTTTTACATTATTCCCTACGGCATAATGCTTAGCTACGTGTAACAAGGGATTGAATGACATTTAAAACAAAAAATCAACAGTTTAAATATTTTATTGTTGGCAAAGTCCAACATCAATAATTTGCCTTTTTTTATATATATTTTATGTATTTAACCCCCCCCCCTCAAATTAAGGATGCACAGATGACTGAACGATGGCTGGCCCTGATGTCTGCTCGCCCGAAGCTGAGCAGCAATGAGTTTGTTTACAGACTCGTCCTGAGGCTTTTGTCCTTTACTTAAAATGTTCTCTGGGACGATGCAAGCAATCCGCCCTTGATATTACATCATTGCTGGAGCTTCCCCCAAACATATGTATTTATTTTGCAACTGAATTATTACGTAGAATTCAGGCTCCATGTGACTTTTTCCTTAGTGAGAAAATCTGGTGTTAAAAAGAGACAAATGATATTCAACAATCATGGGTTCACTAACAAAAGCCACAGCATCCCCTGAATCAGAAAATAGAATAACTACATATTGATCACAAATCTCTCACTCAGAATTGGCCTGACACGTTGTCGAGAGGCTATTGCAATTTCCAAGGCATTATGAGTCAGGGGCAGTGTGCCTTCCACAGAATAATGACTCAGAAAGCCGAATTTTGGGGGAGTCCTCCCTGCCAAGGAAAGAAGTAATATTACAGACCCAGGGCCGGGTTCCATTAGCACACCGCTGGAAGCTTTGATTAAAAGTATGCATGCGGCATTGCGACAAGCCTAACCCTTTTTTTCTTCTTCTGCATTTGTAGCAAAGGCACACTTTACATGCATGTGTTTTTCCCTTTGGCAGAAGAAGGACATGCACCAGGTGGGAAGAAAAAGAAGAAGAGGCGGGAGGAAGGTATGGGAGGTAAATGAGCAAGAGCAGCTTGCCAAGTCTGACAGGAGCTGAGAGCGGCCGGTAACAGACGGCGGGTGAAAGCAAACGGATGAATAAGAAGGAGCGCATGGATGAGGAATGCATACACACAAATGTGGGTGGGGGGGGGGCGAGAAGTTGAGGGCAGCGCCGCAAATAGCCGCCGGCTACTGTCATGATGGTCCCGGGAAAAAGGAACCTGGCTTTCCAGACCCCATCTGTTCCTGCATACCAGAAGTCTCATAGCATAACTGGCAAAGTCATTTTATATTTACGACTACAACATCGATAATAAATAAATAAATAATAATAATGTCATTGCTATAAATTGTGTTTCTTCTTCTTTTGTGATATCATTTAATGACTTAGCCAGTGATTCTATGATGCTAACCATGTGAAAAATCCTAATCAAGTGCAATGCGGGTTTTTGTATGCCGTAAACAAAAAGATAAAAACTAAAAGTCGATAATTTTGCAAATGAATTTGATTGATGGTGACAGTCCGAGTGAGGAAACAGATTAATTCACTTTAAATATCTTACAGGATGAAAACTGTATCACAATACATGCAGACTTCAACGACCATGTTCTTTTCACACAAGATGAACAAGGAATAATGAAGTGCCGCAGGGAGACAAAGGAAGGCATGCGGAGAGAGGTCATGCCAAGATCACGTATGAATGAATCCCTTTCAGTGACACTGATCACATCAGTGACCCATTTTCTTTCTTGTCTGCCGTCCTCGTGTATGCAAAGCATGTGTTTAATAAGGTGACGTCAAAATGAGGAGTCTGGTTTCAGCACAGGGATTCAGTGCAGGCATGCCAGCACGTGAGTTGACTGGTTAGCACGTCGCCTCACAGTGCAGAAGTGCAGAGTTCGATTCCAGCTCCGGCCTTCCTGTATTGGGAGTTTGCATGTTCGACCTGTGCCTGCGTGGGTTTTCTCCGGGTACTCCGGTTTCCGCCCACATTCCAAAAAATCCTTTATTTAAAGTCCAGCAAGTAAATTGTGTTTAAAAATGGTAAATAGTATGTCATCATGAAATGGAAATGTATAAATCCAGTGATTTGTCTCTTTAAATTGCCTACGACAAAAAATGCAACCAAAAAAAAAAAAAAACGTTTTACCTCCAACTGACAAGAGCTCATTAAATCAGACAGAAAAGTAAACTGGAGGAGACATTTCCGAAATCCAACCAATTTGCCTTTAATTTGGCCTCATTAGCATCCCACTGAATTAAAGGGAAAAAAGAGCACGTCTCTTGAGCTTTGCGCTTTGAACCACGAGCGAAATACGAGAAAATGGCTTGAGAACTCTGGGTACTCCTCTGAGGCGTGGCATCAAGGCTAAACAGCGAGACCTTCAACATGCATGTTATTGCTCTCAGCAATGTGGAAATACATTACATGAGACATGTATAAATCCATATATATTAACATATATATTTAGATTATTTTACATGTATTGCATACTTTATATCGTATGTAAAAGAATTACAGTAAAGGCTGCGTATGACGTGTGTGGTGCTTTTTCTTTGGTGTTTTGCAACACATACCAGTGATTAAGGAGAGCTTATATTTTTCCACAATTAAAAGCAGTTTCCAGATGCTTTCATCACAAATCTGTAATGGGTTTTTGTCAAAACTAAGTTTCAAAAATTACACACTAGCACGAGAGTGGCTGCCTTTACAGCAGCTCCTATACTTTTTGTTCTTCTTTCTTCCTGTCATAACTTTGCTGCTGTAAATTGGGAATTTCTCCATTGTGAGACGAATAAAGGTTGTCTTATTCTTACTATATTTTGGCCTATTGGTGCATGTTGAGCTATTTCATTGGCTTTTACGAGATGGCGCAGATGGAAAAAAAAATCTGAGTCAATCTAGCACAGAAAACCCCATTATTTGCTGCACTTTCATTCAAGATTAACTCTGTGGTATATTTTGTGCTATTTCCCTTGGCTTGTTATGGCTTGTTTCCCCCCCAAGACTTCGACCCATTTCTGAAGGTGGAGATTGCTACATTAGCTTTGCACTAGCTAGCTAGCAACCGAGTGGATAACTGCCTCTGGATGGAACTGTTGAAGCTATAAGCTCATCTAAACGGGAGTCAACCGCACTTCGATCAGCATCACCGAGTGAATTGAGGTCGTAATTTCCCAAAATAGAGATACGCACTTCCATTTCATAATGTGGCCACAAAAGATAAATGAACAGTGAAAGTGGTAGAAAAAGGATGGATGGATGGGCAACTCAGATTGCGGCTCAGTCCAGTAAATGGTTTCCTTATCGCTGTACGCACTCCCAGTTCGCACTCTCACCACCTCTTTTCATAAATTTGTATGCTATTTGTATGCTATTAAATGACAACAAGCATTAAGCAACATGGATGGATGGATGTGATTTGGGGAATGATGTTGCATCTTTCCCCTCTCTTGACATGTGCAATCCTATTCGTTTTTCATTGGTAAACCAAATTGCTAGTAAACACTTGGGATACCACTGCAGAATATCATTTGTTTTTGAAGGAAAAAAAAAAAAAACGGGCATCCTTGAGTAGCTAACTGTCCACCGGGGAATTAAATGAGGAAGAAGTCAAAAACATGCAGACTGGGCCTTTTTCCTTCGCTTTTGTTCCAGGCGCGCAAATGAGTGCGTGCTTCCGCTTGAGCAGAGGACATCAAGTGCAGAACCCAGGAGACTTTCTAATGTTGTTTAAAGCGAGGGACCGCATGTGGCAGAGACCATGATGATGGGCTCATGCTGTTCCTGCCTGGACATCGAGATGTCCGCATGGGAGCAGACCAAATGGGGTTACGGCTTACTCGATTTCTTTTTATTTGTACACCACAATCTGTCAAATAAATGCACATATCCTAACACAGAGCAGACAGATTTTTACACAGCGCCCGTCACATTGTCATCATCACATTTTTTTGTCCCCCCTTTGAAAAAACGACAAAGACATGAGTCATGCTTTTGTCGCAATAGTACAGTAATCCCTTGCTATTCGTGGGGGATAGAACAGAGAGAAAAAGGCCAAAAATAAAAAGTTGATGCAGCCCTATTGAATGGGGTTTTTTTTCTGACGTAAATATGTACATCCTAAACTGTGTTGCAGAGTAAAAAAAATAAAAATAAAAAACAAGTACAGTAAACCCGCCGACATTGCAGGTCCTACGTTCTCGCTGCTGCTATTTCACAAATTTTTTGGATTCAGTTATAAGTGTTGATGTTTTTGTTTTTAAAAAAAAATCTGATTAATCAATTAAGTGGAAAACAAATCAACTATTGAAGAAAAATCAGTAGTTGTATCTCGATGGGATCCATGTGATCGGGGGGTTGCAAAATCATGAATAGGCGAAGTTTACTGAACACCGCAAATAATTAGCATTAGCGGCTCTGTGTTTGTCATCACATTTGTCCTGTTTGACACTCTTTACTGCACTGAGCAGCCAGGACAGATACGAGCGCCGCCTTCTTTGTGTCCTACCTCTAAGTCGCAAATCATTTCGCATTTTCCTTTTGACAGCCATATTCTACAGAGCAGCCAGGACGGAGACGTGGGTGCTGCTTTCGTTATCGCGCCACAATTAATGAGGTTTAAACTCATTCGTTTGGTGCCAATTTAAAAGTGTTTTTGGTAAAGCTACCCAAAAAGTATAAATAAATAACTCCACAACTGTTTATATTGGGGGACAAAATGTACAGCCAGAGTTTATTTTGCCTCTAGCTAAGTGTGGTTTTATAATTAGTTATATGAGGAAGGAAAAAGAAACACATTTTTATTCATTAAGTAATTAGAACAGTCATGGACTTGACAGTAGTATATGAAAAATGTATTCCACGGGCGGGGGAAGAGGATCCGTCTGTGACCCCATCGTGTGCCTCTAATTTAATACAGTATACAAGAAACCAGTATGACAGCAGTCAGAGACAGAAGCGTGACTTACAAGGTGTCAATCATTTGTAACCCACTCACTTATCATCAAGTCTGTTGGAACTAACGTGACAAGGATATTTTTATGAAGTTACATTTTTGTTCAACTTAAAGCAGAAAATGATTCCTCTTCTATTCCTCACTCTCCATGTCAAGCTATTGGTAAAAAGAGACCGGATCCTACTTGTCGAAGGCAAGGGGAGAATTTTCAATTAATCGGAAGGCAGGGCCAGTGAAACATATTTCTCTGCCATCATCAGTTCTACTACAACCGACCAAATTCCATTTACAATAACAGCCCGCAGACACGGTATTTAATTCAACTCAAAGGAGCGCTTTCTGCAGCGCTGCACCTGTGCATCGGCGAGCTTTTTGCCTTTTCAAACGCAGCTGTCCAGCTTTACAAAGTGTGCTGAGCTCGCTCGGCAACTCCTCTGAGCCTCCCAATCATCCGCTCTCTCCAACCCCCTCCCTTGCACCCCCGCCACTCTATTCCATCATCTCTTTTCTAAAAATGTGCTCTTCCAAGCCCATGGCCCCAGAGGAGGCTGTTGCTTTGACCCCATTGGAGCCTGACGGTCTGGTCTCTGAGCACCACCACCACCACCACCACCAGGGGTGAAGGAAAAAAAAAAAAACCCATGGGGTCATGTTGAACTTATTTTGGAATTGTGAATTGGCATATGAATAAAGTCAATCTTTTTTTTTTCCATTTAAACTAAAAACACAGTCAGAGTCAAAAGCTAAGCAGAATTACAATTTGAGTTTTGTTGGAGCATGTCTCGATTGCTTAGTGAAGTTGTTGATGTGGCGGGTGCGTGTTTGAGGCGGTATTTATGTGTCCGTTGCATGCGCAACATATGTGGATCAGGTATACCGTAATTTGTGGATTATAAGCCGCACCCACTATATTTTTGTATGAAATTGAAATGTACGGACTTGCTTACTGCACTCTGGACATGTGCAAATTAATTTTAGGTGTTCCTTAACCGTAAATTTGGCATTGTCGCGCTGAGTAAAGGCACCCACAACAGGAAGCTATCAACAGCAATTAGCAGTCGTTCCATACAAATGGGCACTCGGATGGTCGGTTTTGGCGTTCCATCGCAGCACAAGTTGGAATTTAAAAACACAACTCAACACACGGGGGGTGGTTTAAGGAAATAAATGGGCTCAGTTGCTCTGAGGCTCTCTTGTCAAACCCATGAAAGTGATCAAGGATGCCGTTTCACTCGACCCTTGATCGGCCACATCCCTTAGCACTTAGCATGAAAGGCTCTCTATTCAGTCCCCGGGGAAGTCTGAGTGGTCACCCACGGACACACAAATAAAACGCGAGCTACAGCCTGAGAGACTTTCTTTTCCAGAGTTCCTGACAAAATCAAATACAAAGCCGAGATGGCCGCACGGAGGTTTAGCTTTAAGTGCAAGTTGCGGATTGAAACTTGACAGAAAAAGAAGTTGCGTTCAGGGGAGAGAGTCTTTTGGGTCCCCTCACATTCCCCTTTGCCTTTTCCTGGATTGGGACTCAAGAGAATCTTAAGGATCTCTTCTGCTGTAAAGCCATGAGGCTTTTTAGCATCTTCGCACCACTTGAAACGACAAGTGCATGTCCCCAAGGGTCCTCTCTTCCCGTCAGTCTGCTCTACAGCCTATTAAGTCAACCATGTACAGTATATGTGCATTATCGGAAAGTCATCACTTATTCATGCCATCAGTTTACAGTCGATTTTATGGGAGCTGCACCCTGGCGATCATGTAATAAATGTCGGTTCACAAGCATTGTTCCATAATGTTATTCTTCTCTGGCCCAACGGGCTCACATTTAACAAGGCTAATCATTTTTTTATGAATCAAGTTACGGTATAAAATTAATGCTAGGTTTTATGAGACCTAAAAACCTGAACGGAGGCCTTTCCATATTTCAATTGCCTGTGCATTAATTACTGGTCTCATTTGCAGGGTGGAAGATTTTGACTTTGTCCAAATGCTCAAACTCCCTGGAAAGTACCCTGAGGTGAGGTATTTATTCCTGCCTTGATACTAACTGTATATTTAAAACCTAATCGCAACACACGTGGGCGTGTACAATCTTAGTTTGCATAGGTAATGGATTTATTCGAGAGGAGGTGTTGATTTATACTGCAGTGCGGAGCCTAATGGAGAAAAAGTGTTCATTAGGGATAAGTTTTATTTTTCTGTACAGTTTCAGAGGAGGCCTATATGTGCGAGAGAGGAGGTCTTCATTTTTAAAAATGTCATTCTGTCCACAGTCTTCAACTGCAGAGTGTCTGGTAAATGGTAAATGGAGTGCACCTGTATGGCACATTTATCATTCATACACCGATGGACGGCAAGGCGATGTGCCAGGCCAACTGGGAGCAAATCTGTGAGTCTCAGTAGCTTACTTTATGAGAGGGGAGGCCTGTAGTTTTACAAATGCATTTGTCTTACATAACTCAACAGTAATAATATTACGACTACTTTTCAGTTTTTTTTTCTACAAATAACAGTCGCTGTCCTGTGAAACCCATTTTTTTCATTATTAAAATTTTTATGTGAATAGGGTGTCCGCGTTTCAGACATCCATAAAGATATATTTTTTTAAATGCCAAAAATGTGTTTTTCGCAGGACAGCGAGAATATGGTATTTTATAGTGATTAAATGACTATGACACAGGAAGAATAAATACATTTGTCGCTATTTAATTCATTTGTGTCGAGGAGTATGTTTGTTCAAGTCAGAGCTAAATGAATATGGTACCGTATTTTCCGCACTAAAAGGTGCACCTAAAAGCCTTCCATTTTCTTAAAAGCTCACAGCGCGCCTTAAAATTCGATGCGCCTTGTGTATGGTCATTACGGTAATATGTCAACCCCAAAATGGCTCCTTGCTCGAGGCATGCTTACAACGCAGAGTTCAAACTTAAGGCGATCGGTTACGCAGTTGAACACGGAAATAGAGCAGCGGCAAGAGAGTTCAACGTTAACGAGTCAATGTTAGAACTTGCTGTTGGTTAAGTGAACTGTGTCGCTGCTTTATGAAATAAGTTTTCCTGACTCAAACTCACTTGTATTCTCTGGCTTTCGACTCAGCATGACTTAGATTTGTTCTTGGTTTTACTGTTTGGTGCTTTCTACCGTCTTTATTACCGATTTGTTTTACTGTTTATTGTATATGTTAAATTGCTCCATGTACAGCACTTTGTATGCGGCGATGGCTGTTTGAAAGTGCTCTATAAATACAGTTGACTTGACTTGACATCTGATGGTTCTGTTGGGGTTTCCTTGAGCATAGCCCCATCTAGTGGATGCATTGTAGATTGCGTCTCATAATGCGGTGTGTCCAATGTATGAAAAAAAATTATAAAATGGGCCATTCATTGAAGGTGCGCCTCTTAATCCAGTGCACCTTTTAGTGTGGAAAATACGGTAATAAAAATAACATGTTTCAATTACATAGGCCTTTGAGAATCTTCAAGAAGACGTGCCTGATCAAATGTATCAAATCAAATGTATGTCATCTTGGAGGATGGGCACCTCCTGGCGACATGACTGAATCCCCTGGTTTCTAACTCGCTTCCTCGGGAGCATGTTTGCTTGTGTTGCTGGGCGGTGTTAGTACTCTCTATGCGTAAGAATGTCGAGGGAATTGGCTTTGCGGCTCACTGATAAGATGTCCCACCTTTGTGCTTCAAAGAGGACGCAGGCACTTGAATGCATGCAGTCACAGACACATTTAACCTTCTTTCTCCTTGAAAGCATTTCCACCCCTCCCCCGGGGTCTTGTTAATCGCAAACACCTTTGTGTGATGCGGTAGCTAAAGCGCACGGCGACCTTCCAACAGCTCATGCGAAGATCATTCGGGAGTCTATCAATGGCGACAAGGAAAGACTTTTTAGCCATTAACAGTGAACATTATGATGCTCGGCCACAATCGAGCCATTTAGCGGAAGTCAAAGCGCTCAAAGCTAGCATAACACAATTAATAACCACAGTAAAGCCTTCGTGATGGAGGAAAGTCAGCCCCAAACGAGAAGCTCTCCACTCGTTTTGCACGAGGGTTTCAAGGTTAGAAATATGTTGTCACCAGGTAACAAAAAGGCACACATAGTTGCTGCTAAACTTCGCGTTATCCGATGTTTCTCATAATTATGACGTTACCGCTATATTAGCGTAGTGATTGATTAAGGCCAGTTTTGACTTGCAAACAAATTCGGTCTTGATTTTTAGGCCTGTGTAGCCTGTTGTAAGAATGCAACATGGCAACAGGTGGACAAGCAGGCTAATTGTATTATTTAGTGAAAGGGCCTTTAATATTTCTGCCCGTCACTATTGTAGAGTATAAAATATGTCCCTAGCATGTAGTAAACACCGCAGATGACCGAAGATACATTATTACTAATACATTTTTTGGTCCGATTAAGTGAAACTGGATGATTTCCCGCGACACACCTGATGAACGCTCACTGCTCTCGGCACTCATTTTAGAACAGCGAACTCTACAACGATCGACATGACACTTCCAAGACTGGCCGCTCACCTGCACTCCACCGAGTGCCGTTTCAGCTTCAGTGACTTTGTGCAGGTGTGCAGAAGGTCCCGGAGGCGCACTGACGCAAACGGCAATCGAAAACAGTTTCGGTTATCGGTATCGTCATTTTCACAAAGTGCCTCGATTGGATTTCTTCAGCAATTCTCATAAGGCGCAAGGATGGCGGCCATTCCCACAGCCGAATCCAAGTCACAGGAGAGTTGGTGTGCGTTGACTCCCCCCTACTCCCCCCAGGGTGACTGGACAATCTGTTCATTCTTTACAGTTTCACATTTGAGTCACCTTGTGGAGAAGATACGGGCCGAAACAAAGCAAAGTCATGCCTGGCGGTGACTTTCGTTTAAAGGCTCTGCTCACCTCCTGCTTGACTGCTTTTTATCAGCTCTGTCCCCAAGAATTGGGATTCAATAAGGTAAATTCCATGACGAAATAGTTAGCACATCAAGCAACGTCCTGGAATAGTGGAATATTTCTCCAACCTGTCACGGTACAGTAAACCCAGACTCTTCAACTCGTATCAAAAAGGTGAATTTGAAAAGCGGACCTCGAACAGGCTGAGGGCTCGCTGTACTTGTTTTGCATGTTGATTAACTGTCCACACGCTCTCGAAATGCCCTGCCCTTGAGATAAATGATCGAAGTCGGGACGCTGCGCCATTCAAGGCCCTCGCCAGCGTGTAAAGCATAGAGACTAATTAATCATTTGAACGTGGCAAACACGGAAGAGTAATTAACGCCGCGTATTCGATTGTAAATCACGACCGACTGACGCGCTTTGACTGCACAGCCACTTGCGTTGACAATATCTACCCGCTAGATCCTAGAGGAGGCCAAATCTATAAATGCAGCCCGGAGGTCTCCTTTAAAATCTAAACAAAATAAACATTAACGAGTAACAAGGCAATAACAGACAGCTGAGGTTACCAGCTAGCATACGACTGATAGCACTTTGAGAACAGAAACAAAAAAAAAACCAACAAATGTAATTAACCAGGAAGGACCATGGTTCTTATAATTAACAAAATAACTACAACTAAGACTATTTGTCTATGGAGTACATTTAAAAATACTTTAAAAAAATTTAAACTAGTGGAAGCTAACATGTTGCGCACATAAAATTAACCTAACATATATAGAATCTCAGAACTGTGAGGCAGATTAGCGAATAATCAACCGTGCTGTCCCAATTAATTAAAAAAATAATAATACCGTAATGAAAAATATATCAAACATGCAAACATTCCATTAGTCTGTCCCAAGAGGTTTTTTTTTCCTATGTCATTCTATGTAGGACAAAATAGGTCCTTGGCGCTTTCGTTCACCAAGCTTTACAAGGCCCCATAGAGGCAAAGTTAGGAAAGCCTCTCATTAGTGTGGCACAAATCAGGTAAGTGACGTCTGCAGGGGAGTCAAGCATGTTAGCAGACTTCTGCTTTTCAGGCCAGATGGCACCGTTGAATCCCACAGAGAGTATTTGCTGACAGTGAAAGATGTCTCCTATTAAAAAAACTACACTGGCGGGATGGGAAGAATCTGAGCAAATTTAGACTACCGGCATTTTAATTTTACTCAAGGGCTTCCTCTCGAGTTCTTAAGTGTAATTTACCGTGCTAAATACAAAGGAGGTTGTGGTGAAAGGGGCCTTTTGTTGAGAAATGGAAAGCACTGGAACTCTGAACACTAACGACGTAAGAGAATTTCTGGCAAGCCCATTGATATTCTCGACCTCAAAAAAACAAAAAAGGGAACACAATGGAAACCACCTGTGTCAGTTTAGCATCCATATTAACGTGTGAAATCCCGCTTGTCATGGCCGGCAACACTATTGGAGAAAAGAAAAATAAAAACTGCACACAACTACACTTCTAATAAAGGGTACAATAATAATATTCATCGGGCCATCCATTTTCAACACCGCTTATCCGGAACACGGCCATGGGAGCCAATCCCAGCTAACTTCGGGCAGAAGGCGGGCTACACCCTGAACTGGTCGCCAGTCAGTCGCAGGGCACATATAGAGACAAACAACCATTTGCACGCACGTCCATAATGTCACCGAGTGGGAATCGATCCCACGCTGCCCGCACACAAGTCCGGCGGGTGCACCACTGCACCAACAGCGACCTGATGATAATAATAATAATAATAATAATAATAATAATAACAAGAATTTTTTTTATTCTTTTCTAGATATGGCTGACCTATGGCAGGTCAAAACGTCCTGTCAAATCTTTCACCAATTGATACTATTGGTCAGTCCAGACATGTTTTTTTTTGTTTTTTTTACAAATTACTGACATCATTTAACATATTGAGAACGGCTTGAAATTGTGATTTTCTTTCTTTAGAAAAAATTCTGTCAAAGTCTGTAAAATGTTTTTGACATTTTAGCAATTTCTGCGTCTCTGCTTTCGCACACAATCTCCCAACTCTCATAATGCATCCATTCACTCTGACACAAAAAATGTGGGACAATCTGTCCAGAGGAGCACTTTGGGTTTTTTGGGGGCACGACTGCCTTGTAAAGTCATTTACAACTTAAATCGGCAGAGGCCGAGTACTCTATGCACCTTGTTAAGTGCTGCTGTTTTGGTTAACAATAGGTTAAAAGAGTCTGAGCATTTTCATTTTTAATGATGTGAGAATGCCGTCGCCATAACTGTTTCCCCATGCAAACCCTTGATTCTCACACAGCTTATGCACTCGTTCAAAGCAACAGGTTGCATTAATAAGCGTACAGACGGAAAGTTGGCGAAATTGGGCACTCAGGTAAAATTCCAGGGAAATAAATATGACCTTCTCCAAATTTATGAATGCACAAATGGCTTTTCAATGTACTACAGTATACAAGGGGCACACGTCCACATGACAGATGTTGTCACACTTGTACTACAAATGAAGCCCCCCTGGTGACAACATAATTTTATTTTTTTACCATTAAAGAGAATACTCAGTTTATGACAGAGTTCCAATCCAACGGCCGTGACATAAAACCAGCTTGATATGCAAGTCTGAAGGTGCCTGAGTCTTAGTGTGTGGCTCATTTTCCAAGGTCATGCTGCAAGAAAGATTTTGTGATCAGGAGATGGTTCAATTTTAGAACACACAACAAGTTTGGGATATTCAACTTTGCGATGAACCTCACTGCATTAAATGGTTGAAGGTGAACTTCATTTGACCTTCTCTCAACGTTTGAATGCACGTATCCAACTATTTGAAGTTTCTGTACTTGCTTTTCTCTCACAGAGAGCAGGTGTTTGATCCCTGGATCAATACATTTCAGTGGGTATGTACTTCTATGACTTCAACTTTCTGTGACTCCGCACCGATGTCGCAACCTGCTGATGACATTCGGTGACACTCCGAGCTCGGTGGCCCCATCAAAACTTGTTTGAAGCCTCAGGCATTGTTTTGATCCATTCCTATGAGTCGTTTTGGTCTCCTGATGTCAAAATGAGAACAGGACTGTTCGAATACCATTTCTAATTCAACGAGAAATATATCGGTCCACTTATGGAGCAAACAACTTTTGTCAATTTTGCCGTTGCCCTCCTTGTTAGACAACAGCACTGAACAATTTCAGCTGTTGGCCATGTGCATTCAAAAGTTTAGAGAAGGTCAAATTAAATTCACCTCTATCGGTTATGATGGATTAAAAATTAATTCTGAAATTTCACCTGTGAGCCCGATACGCCTTTTTTTTTTGCAAGTAGTCTAACTGTAGTTCAAGCCCTGCGTGATTGTTCACATTCTTCATCAGCAGTTCATACCTTGCTTCTTTGCCCCAGAAGTAAAGCACTGAATGCTGAGTAGCATCGAGAAGCCTCGGAGCGTGAAACAAGCAACAATTCGACCAAGGCTACTTTTGTGCCGACTTCATCCCCTGCGGAACAGAACGAATGACAAGGCACTTTCCAATTTTAGAAAGCAGACGCTCATCAAGAAGAGCAACCTCGCTATGTCCCCCCCAAAGCCTTCCGATGGCAGTTCACAGCAACACACAACACATTTACTAGCGCCGGACCACTTTTTGAAGTGTTTGTACGCAGGTGTGTGTGTGTGTGTGTGTGTTGAGGGGGTGACCTTTGACGACTTGTTTTTAATTGATTTTGCAATAGGATGGTTCATAAATACTGAAAAACAGTGTCCAGTGCACCCATTCATTAGCTCGTTGCTCTTGACATCCCGGCTCAAGTTTACTCAAGGACGAATTACACTGCCGGGTGTAACCACGGATGCCACCCCCCCCCCTCCTCCCCCGCACCCCAAAACATAAATATTTATATCAAAATGAGAATTTAAAGTGAGAAAACAGGTTTCGAGTGCCCACCCCTTGCCATTGAGTAGACTCTGCACTTTAATTCACCGGAGAAACTGTTGACTTGCCTCAGTAGGGGCTTCTGATTTGCTTAGCAACAGACACCAAACGGGCTCAGCAGTTCACGTTTTACGTTCCACATGTGAAGAATGCCACCGGAGATCACGACAGTAGCGGTGATTTTTCTAGTTGACAAATTGAGGCATCAATTGGGGAGAGTTGTTTGATATTTTCATGTGGATAAATTTCTCAGTGACTCATGGTAGGTTTCAGTAAAGTTCTATTTAGCAGTACAATTTCTTTCGGTTCGGTATGCAAAATGTAGCTTTCCTTTGAGAGAAATTGCAGAATAGTACCTGAAGGGTGGCGCTTTAGTCACTGTAGATCAATCTCTTCCACATGAGGGTCAGAAGAGGAAGAACACAAAAGCCGTCTTTTTGTGACTTTGTAATCGAGCGCCATATACTTTGCCGTTGTCGTCTGTTGTTGGCCTTTTCCGACAATGCCGCGTTTCTCTTTGCTGTCGCACTGATCGCACCGCCCTCGCTTCTATGACGTTGCACCGTTTGCTGGACTTGGCTGGCGCATGCCATCCCTCCTACACGTTGGTGGAAACAAAGCTCAATGGTGCTCCATACCAAGCGGAATCGTACCCTTTGGTGGAAACACTTGACGGAGCAACACAAAAAAAAAAAAAGAAAAAAATAAGCAGAAAACTAGAAGAAAATACTTTCAATTGCCACGGCATGATGAGTCACACGTCCTTTTCTCCTCCTCTAGGAGACGGCGGCAACAACCAGGCTTTACTCAGAAAAAACACACGTGTTGTAATTCAGGCCAAGTGTGGCGCTTGGAAGGCAAAGACGCTCAAAATGCATAGAAAGAAATGCTTCAAATCCAAGATGATAGTGTCGCTCAAGGAAGATAACACCTTTGGATGTATCGCATGATGTACAGGTATGCATTATGTATAGAGTCCGGGAGAGTGTATGAGATTCATATGGACATACTTTTAAAATGAAGACAGCAACATGTTGAGTCCTGTTAATGTGCATGCAAGATATTATTATTTGATACATTCTAAGAGAAAAACGCACACAAAAGACCCCAAAACTAATTTTTGATTAAAAGTACCTGATGGATGTTTTTCATTACTCCATGCCGCAAAAACAAGTGGCCACATTCTGGTAGTGTTCCATAGGAAAGCTTTAAAAAAAAAAAAAAAGTATAGCATTCAAGCTTGACCCAGTTCACATCATAAACCAAACTAGAAATGGGAGCAGATTAGAGCCCCACACACAAGAAAAAAAAAAAAAAAAGGAAAAAAACAGTGACTCAATATGATGGACAGTCCTGCAGTCTCATTAAAAAGTGACTCAGGGGAAATATGCTTGAGGGCATACCTCACTCACAACGGCACACAAGCTTTATATCTTATTTATGTATTGTGCCTCTCGCAACTTTGGAGACAATCTTTGTTATTGGATCTCAAATACAGCAATAATGTCACATTTCTTACCGACGTGTTTTAGTCAAATGCGAAAATCAGTATTCTTGATTCGACTGGGCGCGCGCCTTATGTCAATGGGTTGGAAATCTAATTTCCTCCATTATTTCCACACAGGGCGCTGCTCGGCACGAAACGAGACAAGGCGAGACGAATGCCGATGAGATGCCAGTTCCTGAGAAAACATCTGGGCGCAGCCGCTCAATGATGAAAGACAGTCAAAGTATCAGGTGGGATTTACTGAAACCGGAGTGGCAAGCAGGTTTTCCAAAAAAAAAGGACAACAAAACTCAATGCACTTCAGAGAGATGAAAAAATGGCGTAACTCTCTGTCCTTTCAGACTCTTTGTGGTTATGACAGGTGCAATTCTGAATTGGCGGCACGGTGATCTCGAAGTTGCCAGGTATGCCTTTACCCAACCTTTATTGAGCCAAGGCAAATATTTCACACTGGAGAAAAAATTGCGGCACATTACTTAGCAAAACAATTGACAAAAAGTGGCTACATGGGTTTAAAAATGTACCTAATGTCATCTAGTGGAAGAACGTTTGATTGATCTGCCTGTCACTATACAGTATATGTGGGTGGCATAGATCTATAAACATAATATAGATATTTATATTTTTGTGGGGTGGGGCAGAAAATAAATAATTTTCTGTCCAAATAATTGACAGTGGACAATTTCCCCCGGCACATCTGTACCTCATCTCTCACGGCACGCTAATGTGCCACGGCACACTGGTTGGGAATCACTGCACTCCGTAATACGAGCGAGAGTCATCCTGACCACTCCAAAGGGACATGAGAGTCAGACATACACGCCTCCCTGCAATATTCCCTGCGGAGGAATCACTTTTGCAACCCGTGAAAATAAAACCAAGTGTAGCAGATCATGACCTTTTCCATGATCATGATTTACTTTACCCAAAGGAACTCTAATCGTCCTGTTGTGTGAGAGACGGCTCAGGAAGTTGACTGCAGCACAAACAGATGGACACCAGGGAATATGTTTTGTATATGTGTGTGTGTGTGTGTGTGTGTGTGTGGGTGCTCATCCAAGAAATGCAGCATTCTGTGCATGAGTTAGGAAGGGCACGCTTACTGGTGGTGGATACTCACTACCAAATGCTCTTATGATAGCGATGATGGCACACTCCTATTTGTCATCATAAACTCGGTACGAGCGACGGATGCCGAGCTACCGGAGGGCAGTGATAAAGCAAAGCCTAAGGGGCTCATCTTGCAAATGTCACATGACCAATCCCAGGAAACAGGTGACCCATGTCAATTTCAGTCGACAGCAAGTGGCAGTGCAACGCAAAATTGCCGCCCCGTGAGATGCTTAATTCATCTTCGGTGTTTGCCGAATACCGTGTTTAGACTTGTGATAGAGAACAGGATTGTCAGGAAAATGTTTGACTTGACTTCCCCTTTAAGGCATTTTGAACTCGCAATGGGATGGATCTCTAGTGGACTTGTACAGGGGTCTGATGGCTTCAGAAGAAAATTAAGAAAAAAAGAAATCTGCTTAAACTTGCTAACCTAATGTTAAATGGCAAAATGGATCAATAATCAGAAGAGAGCTCCTTCACAATGTTCCCTTTTGTGGTATTTGTGGTCGTGACTTTCATCATCACGCCACCCAAACAGTTTTCAAAGTACCTCACACATATTGACAGCATAATTAGGATATTTGGATGAAAAGCCCCAAATCTTCCCATCTGCTCTGCACATTCTCAAATAATTTCGCCACACTTCTTCTCCCTTCCTTCCCTACAACCGCGGCCCGTAAAGCATCCTCGTGAGATCTCATCACTAATGAAATCAGTGCACCCGTCTAACTAATGTAGCCATGGTAACTATTTCCCAAATGATCGTGGTGCCCTTCTGTGAATGCATTCCGAGAAAATGCAAACCGATTATGATTCAACCCAAACAGGACACTTCATACTTAATTGGTCTAATTCGATGTACAAAAGGACATCACGCAAACAAACACAGCGAGCGAAAGGATGGGGAGGATCCATGGATTAGTATCTCTAAGAGGCAAAAAAAATAAAATCTCCATGAAGTTATATTTTGATTTGATTGTGGCTTTCTGAGGCTAGTCAGCAGCTGTTGTCACACGACGAAAGAAATAGTTACTTGAAAGGTGTTCCCCCAAAAAAATTAAACAAAATAATAATAATAATCAAAATAGTCTCAAGACATTATTATTTGATCCTGTGTGGCACCAAATGGCCATGACAACTCCAAAACGGACAGCAAGTCAACGGGGTGAAGTTAGCATGCCAATATGGCCGCCTTCCATTAACTCTGCTACAGTAAGCATTCCGTAACTTGATATTGTTACAGTTGGCATAAGCATTTCTATGTTCAGAGCCTCTGCGTCAAGGCCTTTTCTGTTCTGACCAAGAACAGGCAAAATAATCAAAATTAACTTTGATTATTTTGATATTTTGATATTTGATATACAATGAAAGATTTGATATTTGATATACAATTTGATATACAATACAATTTTGATATTTGATATACAAATATATTTGATATTTGTAACATAGCATTTGACCGCTAATTGTGACAACAGTAGTCACATCACAAAGGCTTACCCAGAAAAAATATCTTTGGTATTTTACATAAATTTACAATGAATATGAAACAACAGTTAAAAAAAAGCGATACACAATGAATGATCTTTCTCTTGCTGCAATCATTACGTTCTAATGGGCAACATCCATAACCGCTCCTCCATTCTGTCATGTGGGTTAGCAGAAAAATAATAAAGCCCTCGTGTTTGGAACTACATGGCCCCGAGCCAACTTATTATGTGGTGCCACTGAGATATCAAAACAAACTCAAGTGGTAGTGAACCTGAACAGAAAATACACCGAAAACAATGACCATGACCACTCAGAATCCTTGGCCCAAACCAGCCAAGGACCTTTACTGCATATCATTGCCCATCTGTTCCTCCCTGGATAGACGGTCTCCTATTTACTTTCAAATTCTTTGCCTAAAGGCATCAAAACACACTGATGGTTTATTTAGTCCCAAAAAAACAAATAAAGTCTCTTAATTAGAGGACCTAATCCTCTAAATCCACAGAAAATAATATTCAGTATGTTTACCATAGCTTGCTAGGTGTTGTGCAGCGGCACTGACAATTTATTTATATAGCAGATTGCGTTTTCAATTCTTTATGACTATTTCAAAACGAGTTAATTAATAAATGAGAATTCTAACGGGATTTTTCCAGATTAGTTGCTGATTCCGTGTTTTGGGGCTTGTAGAGGATAGCAATTTGCAATACTAGAATATGTGTGCTGAATAAAATTAAATGTGCAGCTTTGGTAAGTGACAGAGAAGCAACGGGGGGAAAACAAGCCACGCTCAAGCAGGATTTTCAACACCTTGCCCCATTAAAGAGGAATTTTCCCACCACACGGAACCCAAAGCTGCGCTGGGCCCAGAATGAGGAGAGAAGGTTTGCCGGTTTGACCAATTTGTGCAAACATTATCTCTCTGTCCCAAAAGATTTTTTCCCCCTCTGGCTGTAAAGACCACCACGTGACAGCAAACAAGTCTTCACCCAATCTACAGTCCATCAAAGATGTGTTGCTCTCATGTGTATGTGAATTCAGTGTATGAGCTGTCCATTGTCCCTGAATATAGATTATGACAAAGCATTCCTTCCTACGGTTATTTTATTTTAATTTTTAACTATAGTGCGATACTGGAAAAACATCGATGTCCACTTAAAAAAAAAAAACATCTTAATTCATACAAAGCAAGCCAATTGAAGTCATACGACACGAACACATTTCAGACTGACTCGGGATAGGCATCATAGTTGATCAATGTTATGTTCATGTTCTGTTCCTCCACGAAACAAAGTTCTTCCGTGGACAGAGTTCAGTTCAACACTTTCAGCACAAAATTTAGCTTATCCACCCATCCATTCATCTACTATACTGCAGATGGCTTCCCTCTCGGGAGGGAGAACCATTTCCACTCACTGAACCCATGCTTTCCTGCGCTTTAGTCAGGCGGGTGAACGCCAGTTGGGCCAATCCGTTTTGGAATAAATCATCAACTAATAGAATGATCCTCTTCCCCCCAGTTGAGTGAGGGAAATGTTGCTATTGCTATTGCTATTGCTATTGCTATTGCTATTGCTATTTCTATTGCTACCCAGGAAGTGAGTTTCATGTGTGGAAAACGGGGATTTAATCACGCCCGAGAGCAAGACAAAACCTGGCAACTACTATAGACTATTGATAAGGCAGGGAAAAAAACTATACTGTTGACATAAAATGTATTATTTATCATTTTAAGATTGAGACATGTTCATATGTCATCTGCAGCATATAAATCTAACCCCCATGTGTGTTTATGTACCAACAGGGATTAATAAATCATGAGCAAGATCATAGAAAGAAACTTGGCAAAGACGGAAACAAAAATGAATAATAAATCAGACGGCGTAGACATGTTGAAGCGCAGCCTGACTGACAGCTCTTATATCCTGCTCCCTTGAGGTCATCCATAGGAGGAAATCTTGCTCACGTTCCACGAGTTGTGGAACCACGCCCCCACAGGACCGAGCAAAAGAGGCTGATACACAAGACTCAAGTGAGCGAGATAATACCCATGGGTGCTTGCATCACACTCTACATATCTCTCTACAAACGACCATGCAGCAGCTCGGCCATCTTGCTTCCGCGACGTGCTATCAGGTTCTTAGTCTGGCAAAGGCTGTCGGTGCAAATTTTCTGGTATCTGTCATCTAGTATTTACTTTTTTGGGGACGACTTTTAGTCCCCACATTTGAAAACAGTTCGGTAGTTTGTACTCGTGCACATGGTTGCACTTTCAACTTGTTTGAAACCTTCACCAATGACAACAATGGAAAAGGCAAGCAAACTGACAGATAAAGTCAACCACAGTAGAGATGGAATAAAGAGAAATATTTTACGTTGTCGGTTCCCAAAAGGATTTGTGATCAATGTGCTGTGGCGGCCTAAATACTATCAGCTTCTGGTCTCTAAAAAAATCGGTCAAATCTGAACAAAATATACAAGTAAAGCATTTTTTTTCATTGTTATGCTAAGTTAACCTAGCCTTTTTGCTACTCTGTTACATCAGTAATTGCGAATGTATCGTTTTGCTAACTCGAGCTAGCCGAGTCAGCACTTTTTTTAGTTGACCAGGTGCTTTGACTTATCTAGCATACTTATTTTTTTCCAAAAAGTAGATGTACCTCAACAGCTCCGAATATATTGCGATATATTTGTACACTATGACATAGCGAGTAATGGTTTCAGCCTACGGCTGACAAAAAGAACCCGCACCAGATTGTTTAAAACATCAAATACGTCCCAATCCAAGTTAGCATGAACGCAGTGAGATTTAAAAAAAAAAAAAATAACTGAATTGTAGCGATCACACTTATGACTCAATGCCAATTGGCTAACTGCCTTGGTGACCGTGTTGCGCAACGGCTCACCACTCTTCTGCCAGAATATTGTTGGCTTCACCCAATCTGCGCTACGTTTCCAGGCTTTAGTCTGAGCAGACTGCTGTCACACTTTATCACGCAACTCCAGCGCACCTGTGGGTAAGATGTGGCGGTTGCGAGTTCCTCTGCGTGACACAAATGCTTTAGAAGTGACCACTTGGCTAACAATAAATCAAGAATTTCCAATTCATCTCTCCATGTTTGTGCCAACCTCAGTTGAGTGACCAAGTGTGACAGCATTGTGCTGACCTACAAAAGGAGAACGGAGTGTTAGAAGGGAACCCATACTGGTAAGATATTGCCAAACACTATGACATAAGTAGTTAGCCAATTCAAATTGAGGCTGCGGTCGTCTTTCTTCATCGTCACATTTTGTATTCTTCCGCACTGCAACTTTCTGTTGATTCCCCGTCATCCGGCCTGGTCTTGCTGTTCCGTAATTGGTTGGCCTTTTGGCTACGAGCCCCTTCCACACTGGCAAACGGTTCAACAGACAGTATTGCTGGCACTTATTTGCCTGTCCTTTTCAAAGGGAATTTGACAAGGCAGTGTCCAAAGTGCACAATCAAACAGCCGTTGCGACTTGGCAAATTTCATAATTAGATGCGTGGTGAATTCAGCATTGGGGAGCGCAAAAAATAAAAAATAAATTAAAACACCAAGTGGCTTGGGCAATAAATTTCCGGTGTTAAACTTAACATTCTGCTCGCAGACCCTCTCACACAAGCATTGTTTTACCTTCCATAGCATGTTGGGGCCTGCAAATTTGCCATCAATTCCAACCCCATCTGGGTACCTTACACACAGGGCAGCAAGTCAGTCTGAGATTGAAAATCGAGCATAGAATACGCATCTCCACTACCCCGCTGAAAACGTGCCTGAAACGTTCATATAATTCATACTCATACGAACATAAACAACAAAATACAGAATACAGTGAATAGAAATTTTTGCAACACGAACCCCTAACCCCTTCACTGATATGAGAGTTTGAAGGATCCTCACTTGCTAGAAATAGACAGCTGTCCAATGAGTTGAGAAATAGTTTGATAGATTCCCTCTTCAAGAACTGTGAATAAATGATGGGGATGGTCCATACTCGGCAGCAGAAAATGGACCCCGTGTCCATTTTTCAAGGGAGTCTACAATCCATACGACAATGGCTTAGATTGCGACAGTGAGCGTGCTAAAAAGCGCGCTCGCGCAATCATTCGTGGGTCTATCTGCGCTTCCGCGTGCGGCGCCAGTGATTGCCACTCCTGGCATGTACAAAAATATCAAAAGAAACGGTCACTGATTTTGCATCCAAGTGAAACATCACTTAAGCTTGCGCGCCATGATCTACTCGTCTGTACTTTGTTTCTCATATACCGTAAGGGCAAACTATTTTGCCTTTTTTACATGCAAATGACATCGTGACAACTCAAATTAGGTGTCGGTTAATGGACTGTGTTGCTGCTTCCTAAACCAGGCGCCATTCACTCATCTGTCAGAACAATCGCTTGCGTGCATACGTTATATCAAAGCCTTCACTAGCAAGTAGTGCCACGTGATGCGTACAATGCAGCCAGCCAAGACTGCTGGAACTCATCCTCTATCAAGAGAAGCGAGGTTCTCGCTCACAGTGGCAATCGTGTCCTTCCATGCATTCCAGCAAATGGCCCAAGCCTGTTGGATGTTGTTGAAAGCTGGGTACGCGTAGCAAATTTTAATATCTTTACCCATTTTCAAAATTTGAGAGACCCCGCACAAGGTAAGGGGGGTTGGAATAATAAATCAGCGAGTGGCTCAGCCAAACTTTCCAGTTGACAAACAGACATAAGCTTCTGCCGTGGAACAATTTCACATTCACAGTTGTCAGCTCCGACCATTTTTTTAGCAAATTACAGAGGGGGGCGGGGTCATATATATCGTATTTCAAAAGTATCTGATAATGGGCTGACTTCATTTTTTTTTTTAAGCTCAAATTCAGTCCAATTCCCAGCATGCGAGTAGACATCAAATGACCTCACAAAAGAAATCAGAACATTCAAGGACAGAATTTAAAATGGTGTCTTTTAAACTTAATAAAAGCCTAAAAACACAGATCACAAGAAATATTTGTTTTCCCTTCCACTTAGAAAAGGAGCAAATTATGCTAAACTGTCGCCTCATTTACCCGGTAAAGTGTGCCAATTGGCAAAAAAAATGTGCTTCCTCATGGTCAGCTTGCACGCTCACTTGCACACTCGCGGCATAATTAGCCGAAAATATAAGCTTAACAACTTGCTACCAAGAATGGCAACAAGCCGACACAGAATTACTCAAAATGATTGGGTTCCTGGAAAAAATACAATAAAATAAAAATAACATTTCAGAAAAAGTTGGTTGATTCGGCTATGAGAAAACGATTGTGTTCATAGAAAGGCAAGAACAAAATACTACCGAGAACTTGGATGGCAAAGAGTGAAAAAAACACGACAACATGAACTCCATCCATCCATTCATCCATTTTCCGATCCGCATTATCCTCACAAGGGTCGCGCGGTGTGCCGGAGCTTATCCCAGCCTTCTTCGGGCAGTAGGCGGGGGACACCCTGAACCGGTTGCCAGCCAATCACAGGGCACACAGAAACGAACAGCCATCCGCGCTCACACTCACACCTTGGGACAATTCAGAGTGTTCAATCAGCCTGCCATGCATGTTTTGGGAATGTGGGAGGAAGCCGGAGTACCCAGAGAAAACCCACCCAGGCCCGGGGAGAACATGCAAACTCCACACAGGAAGACCAGAGGCGGGATGGAACCCACGACCTCTGCACTGTGAGGTCGACGCGCTAATCACCGGATCACCGGTCTGCCCCAGCATTATTATGCTGTGCTTTATTTCGGAAGCCATCTTTAATCTGAACTTTGCTCGCTCCACTTACATTGGATTTCGATTGTATCTCACATTTGAAAATAATGGAACCATCCATCCACTTTCTCTCCCGCTTATCGTTGAAGTCTATCCAAAGTGACTTCAGGCGGACCAAAAGTCACTTACAGGGCGTGGGTCGAGTCCCACCTACAATGAGTGAGAATGAAGTCAGGCAAATAAACCGCTACGCCATCGGCGACCTACTTTCAACATATTGAAGTGTACAATTGGCTGAATAGATGAACCAAATAGACGTTTGGAGATATGATTCAATGACTGTTACTGTCTCATGCACAATGAGTTCATCAAGGCTCTTCAAAAGGAACCCCTCGTCGGTTGCGAGCATGTAAACAATGAGCGCTGCTCATGAGGGAACGCTTTTGATTAGTTGCCAAGGTTAGCAGCGAGCGAGGCTGCCGGCGCGTAGTGACTGCCTGCGCTCGTGCATAATATTAACATTGATTATTTGACTCTGATGCTGAATGCTTGGTGACCTTTTTAGCGTCTCTCATTCAGCGGGCACAGGCTTTGCTCCACATCTGACTGACTGAAATTGCCTCGACGGGGCACCTAAATGTGCCTGCTTCTGTAACCTCCTAATGTGCGTAGTCCTTGAAAAAGAAAAAACATTTTTTTAAAGGAACGCTGGGCTAAATCACGGAGCTCTTTTTAATGATCACGTATAAGTCAGCCCGATAAGGAGCTGCCGTTTATATCACTGGAACGTCTCGCGACCTCCAATGATATTATTGTTGTACCGAAAAGTCACAAATTAGCATTTTGTGATCCAGTTTATTATGGGAGCTATGCAATTTGATGCTAATCCCGTCGAATGGAATGTGTGGTAACCACGCTTATTAGCACATTCCATGTGTCCTTTGGAGAAGCCACATGCTACATAGTCAATAGTACTGCATGGATGCAATGATGGCTGAGAGCACGACGGGTCCACGTAGGTCCTCGCTAACATCCTAAAATTCAACAACCGTCATTGGCTTAAGCACGTCGTGGTGAAAATCATACTTGGGAATGGAAGCCACAAAAAAGAATTGATAAATAAACACAATGGGAAAATAGAGGGGAGGAGAAAAGCTTCCAATCTGCTTTTGCTGACCAGAAGTTCAAGAAGACCCGACGGGTTGATCCGCAAAAAAGGAAGTGATAAGCGGATGTTGTTTTGTTTTGTTTGTTTTTTCCCAATCTAACCTGTGCAGATTGGATTAGAATTAATATTACTGGTAAAATAACAGCATTAAGAGAGACAAGAGACAGGAGTTGATGTTTGCAACAGCAGTTATGTGTATTAACTCTTAAAAAAAAAAAAAAATGCCTAAAAATGAAAACCAGTTGGTCATTCATTATTAATTTTTGTCTTCTGCGTTTATAGTTTGTCAACCAAGCAAAAAAACAGAGCAATAGGTTATGAATGCAATGTTGTCAAAAGAAAGGATAGAAAAAAAAACAGTTGATTGGGAAAAAACATTTTTTTTTCCTCTTTTTAGGAAATGGACAATTGCAGAGAAATGCAACAGTAACCGTTGGAACAAGCTGAATCGTTCTGCTGTAAAAGACACCAATGCCATTTGTTATTGCTTCCGCTCCATCTGAAGAGCCTCACGAGAGGTTTTTTAAAACGCCACTTAAATTCTGCTCCCCCCACCCCCTCACGCTGCACTGATATTCACGTCGGCATCATGCCTTTTCCAATGAGTTAACCAAGTTTGACGTACCGCCAAAAGCAACCCGCTTAACCAGGACGGCTGATAGCCAGAGGCTGACCTGCACTCAATTAGTTCAGAGAGTCGATATGTGGCTGGAGCACAAGGCAGTTACACTTCCTTACCTAATATATTCCGTGTGGGAAATATTCCACACCCAAAAAAAATAAAAAAATAAAATAAAATCTCAAAAGAACTACAATTCCATGTACCTTTAAACCCATACTAAAGAACAGTCACCACAACCGTTTAATCCAATTTGGATTTGGAGGACACGGGCAAGACAACAGCCCAGACGGAACACTTCCACCCATTCCGCTGCTTTCGTTTCATCATTTCCTTTCCCAGTCCAAATTTGGACGGAGAGAAAAGAAATCCCGATGTTCCCTTCGACAATGACGTCTACCATTTCCCGTCTAGCAACCCCTGCGGCGTCTCTGCGACAATTGGAGAAATGCCACGTTGTCGTCAGAGGACGCTCCAGATTCTCGCTGAGGTCTCACAGAAGCCTTGAGCGCCATCCAAACTCAGCCTCCATTGTGACACATTTGGGTGATGTGTTCTACCTGGGGGCAGCTGCTGGACTTTGCACTGGACCAGCCACTCGGGGACACACTGTAACATCCACGGTCTCTGAGGAAAGGGCCGCTGTCGCTCCGCATTTACGCAAGATTGTGAGAGGGAAAGGCAAAAGGGGGGAGCCGGCTTTTCCGTTTCCTTTTCTTCGGGGACAGCGCCCCGGTAGTTGTTTATATCTGTCTGCTATAATCAGGAGATGTGTCAGCGTTATCTGACTTGAAGCGACTTGATCGCCGAGGTTTTCATGCGAAGAAATGAGGCATGCCGTCGCCTCGCTTAATGAGGTTGTTCCAAAGTACGGCTCACATAAACAACATCAGCAACGTGGAGCCAAAAGCGCAATGTTCCTCGTCTTCTCGGGCGGCTTTACTTATTTTATCGCACGTCTGGGAAGGACGACAAGTGGCCTTCAAACAACACACCGCACCACATGAAAACAACAAGCCTCTTTGGGGGGCACGATAGGCAATTTTTGGTGGGGGAAGGCCATCCACTTTTGACCGAATGCAAATATTGCGACAGCATGGTACCAAAACAACTTTTCAGCACTCTTTCAGGATGCAAAACCAAATAGGACCAAAGCTAAAGGGTACAGCAAGTCACAATGTAGTCAGTCGATCTGTGGGCAGAGAATCACCACCTCTGAAAAGGCAAAATGCCCATTTTGTCGACTTGTAATGAACAAATACACGCTGAGGGGACAGAACACAAACAATGGAAGTCCTCCATTGTTGTACTTTGTTTACTGTCACCTTCCTCCACACTGCTGGATTGATTGTTGGATTCACCGGCGGTTACGCTGTCTCGCTCGGCAGATGATAGCTACCGTGCTCCTCTTGCCAGTTGACGGTTAATCACTCACAAACAATGCCACTTTTCCATTGCACAGCTCAGGGTCAGCAGCAATTTTTTTTTTTTGTTAATCTGTAAAGAAGAGGTCATTCGGGCCAGCAAGCAGTCTCCTTTATTGATTGTGCATCTCTGCATGTGGCTGTGTGACAACTGTAATTTCACCTGAGGGGAGACAAAAGGGCCGATACTGTAAAGTGGAGACTACCAAGCATAATATTTTTGCTCTAGTAGGGATTTAACGGTTACAAAAAAAAACATACAAACAAATTATAATTTGGACTGTTGAACTGTCTCATCAGTGTTTTGTTACTGCCAGAACATGAAAATAAATAAACATGAGATACATTTGACCTGTTATCATTACAAATGCTTTTGTCATTAAAATCACAATATTGTTTTTTTTTTGTTTTTGTTTTTTAACATCACTGCATATTTTAATTCGTTTTTTAAATTGATGTTATGACTTAACAACCTCTACTCTCTTGGGTGTATTTTCAAGTGTTACAATAATGCAGCAACAAAGAGAGGCGGCTGGTTCCTTACTTCAACAGAGTACAACGGAAAACACAGTACACATCACCAACTTATATTTGTAAATGCAGATGCAAAAAAAGACTCTTCACAACATCAATAACAACAACCCAGGGTGAACGTAGCTCCTCCCCAACTCACAAAGCTTGTCTCTCAATGAAGATACCTCACTCCAACATAATTCCTTGAACCAATTGGGGCCATGGCGTGGCATTTTAGGGTGTTTCAGGGGGGAAAAAAAGCACAAAAACTTTATTGGGTCTTCAGCAAAAAGTTGGGGGATAGCTGGTGAATTTGTGAATCGTGAACCACGCTGGAATTATTGCCCATGAATAACTAAATGGACTATGAATTGCATGAATAGCGCACGAAGACATTCTGTGCAGTATAAAGAAACAGGCCGGCCGTTAAATGCCACAATCGGAGCAAGTTATCATCCAAAGCAGATGGGATACAAGCACAAGAAGGCTATAATAGGCGACATAAATTAGGAAAAGGCACAAGCGACCAACTTCAAATCAGATTGTGTTGCCGCATATTCGATTTGGCCTGGTGTGTTGTTGTTCACCCCGCAATGCGCAGTCCAGTGTGTCCGTCACGTAATTAGCCTTTGGTGTAAAGTGTCATTTACTCAGGGTAGCGCACAGGCCGTTAACTTCCTAAAATGCCGTCCTCTTTTGATGGAATCGTACGAGAACATGTTGGCAAAAGAAAGCCACATTTTGATGGTTACCCTTTTTCTTTCTTTTTTTTTTTAACGACGTGGCTGTTTAAGTGCAGCAAAGCGGTTGCATGGCAGTGTCATTTCCATCTGTGCTCTGATCTCGCGTGCCCTCCCTGCCTCGCTTGCGCTCTCTTGCTCGCTCTGGCTTCTCCTGCGTGTGACTGTTCTCCCACTAAAAGACAAGAACTATTCTTGTCAGCCAGCAACACAAACCAACAGCCGTTCTGTAGCTGGCCAGCGAGCGCACTCACAGGCTCTCATCACCGGAATATTTGAATAAAGGGAAGAAAATGGAATGAGGCAGGGGGGCGGGGGGTGTTACATCAAGTGATTCGACATAAAACCTGCATCTCTAACAGTCACTTTAGACAAGGGAGCTGAGGTGACCTTCTCAGATTTCATCCTCAGATGCTTTTTTTTTCTCCCCTCCACTCTCTCACAACCTCTCACCTTCCCAGTACATGCGAGTAATTAAAGCACTTCCCGCATACACCCAAGCCATTTTTTTTTTGCCTTTCTGCCTCTGTGTATCTTTGTCTGCAGGAAGTGCTTCATTAAAATGTTGCTGTCATCACTTTGGAGTCTCGGTATAAAATGCTCAGGAGGGAAGGAGGGAGCCATTGTGGTCATCGTGCATATTTACGATACATCAGCAATGGGAAACGGTTTTAATCCTGTACCGCTCTTCTGAGGGCCGCACTAATAAAAATATTAAATAAATAAAGCCGTAATTATCAAACAGCTATCCTGTAGTCCGCATTAGAGTTGTGGGCG
Organism: Hippocampus mohnikei; assembly: GCA_026261675.1. Classification (NCBI taxonomy): domain Eukaryota; kingdom Metazoa; phylum Chordata; class Actinopteri; order Syngnathiformes; family Syngnathidae; genus Hippocampus; species Hippocampus mohnikei. Next base: position 6,997,774 of record JAKGUB010000348.1, read on the forward strand.
AGCTGGTGCTTCTCCCAGCTGACTTTGAGCAAGAGGCGGCATACACTTTGGACTGGTCACCAGCCAATCGCAGGGCACTGTATCGACTAATAACCATTCATACTCATATTCACAAGCATGGACAATTTAGACTCTTAAATGAAACATGTTTTGAGGATTATCAAGGAAGCCAAGAATGTAGAGAAAACTGCTGCCTTAAGTGTCTTAAAAAAAAAAAGTGGGATCTTGTATGAGAATTCAAAGGTTGCGCTCAGGTTCTATTTGTAGAACTGCATGAGGTTATAATGGTTCACTCACCTGACTTTCGTGCAGGCAGCATGAGTTCAATTACCACTCAGAAGGGTGTTATTCAAAGTGTGAATCGTTGCCTGTCTCGATACGTGCCCTTTGATGGATAAGGAGCAGACCCAATTCGGGGTGTGGTCTGTATTTTACTCAAAAAAAGACAATGGAGGAGGATCCGGGTGCCTGGAGCCCTGAACAGGGTGAGCAGTACAGAAAATAGATTCATGGATCGCAAGGCTGGGTTGAAAAAATATTTTAATCGAATCAAGCATTGAAATTAACGCCAGCAAGCTTGAAGGCAGAAAAAAAACACAAAGAGAGCAATGGATTGATTCTTGGTGAGCCTCACGGGAACGTGACAGTCATGAGTTTATGGCGTGTTTTTGCCATTTTATTTACACAGCCTTTGATTGGAATTTTCGTTGTTTTCGATCAGAGCATTTTTGACAAAACACATGACTAATGCAACCGCATTGGGTTCAAATCTCAATGGAAATATTCACAGTTTTATGAATGCACCGGGTTAGAGCGAGACATTTCGACTATGTGCAGGCTCGCTTGTCTGAGATCGTCTCCCATAATAAAATAAAATGGGCACTGCCTGGCATCCTTAATTGAATCGAAAATCAAACAAAGTGAATCATGAATAGAACTGAATTAGGCCCTAGTGAATCGAATCAATCAATTTTGGAAATCTCAATCGATACCCAGTCCTAATGGATAGAACTGCAAGGACCGTGTGTGGTCCCCGGGCCATTGGTTCCCCACCTATGTACGTGAAGCACAAGTGTTGCAGAAAGCCATATCTCATACACAAGTACGAATGGGATTACACAGCTAAACAACAATAATCCTTAAGGATCAGTGCACATGGTGATCTGCTGCTTTGCATATGTTATTATAATTCCTGTGACCTGCCTATGGGGCGACACCTCATCTCAGAGTCATTTGCCCCCGAACGCGTCACTATGTTGTGTCACATTGTGCTTTCGTTGTATTTTTCCTCCCATTTTTTCCTCCTTATAGCCTCCAAACTGACCGTTTTGGGTTAAAACACAAAAAAGTTGCAATCGTTTCGCGTGAATCGGCGTGATCGTTGCTGCCTAAGCTATACAATAGAAGCGACGTCAAAATGTCACCAAGAGATGTAAAACGCGGCTGGTGATTTATCTTCAAAATAAAGCACGAGAAACGTCATCGAGCACCGAACCCGTCCAAAGTTCTGCAAAAAAAGCAACCGCCGCTAAAAAAGACCGAGTCGCTCGTAACACACACAACGCCCATCGCCAAGCACTTTACCCCCGCCACCTTTTCCGTTCCTCTCTCGGTACACGCAAAGCTTACCGTCGAAGACCTTGAAACGACGACGGCCACGACATGCGCGATTTCTTCAGTCCGGGTCGGTGTCCCGTGTCCACGGCGTACGTCCGGTCCATGTTGAGAGGGCTGAGGTACCGCTCGGTGTCGGAGAAGCCTCGCTGTCTGACGCGCTGGTGACTCTTGCGCACGAGGAGAGCGTGGTGGAGCGGCGAGAGCGCAGCCTGGTTCTGCTGCCTCCACAGATGTTTGGGCGCCTTTGCACTCACGCCGGCGGCCCCGACGCCGACGCCGACGCCGCCGCCGCCGCCGCCGGCCACCGGAGGAGGCTGCGTTGCCACTTTGCCTTGCTCCATTTCACCCCTTGCTTTCGTCTTCTTGTTTTCTTTTCGAAACACAACTTCGGGTGCATTCAAATTCAAAGGTGTGGCCGAATCATGACCTGAAGCAAACTTTAAGGCTTGTTAAACTCAACTCCATAAACTATCTCTCCATTTACCTAACGTACATCCACAGGGGTTCTGAAGGGGTCCAAAGTTGCATTTTTTCCCCCGCTTCAAGCATCCCGGAAGTCTACATTCACACCCACTCCAGCAAAAGGTGTCACATGTTCAACCCAGGACTAATCCTACACGTGCACAACTTTTCATGTGCAAAAATAATGAACTTTAAGAAGAAGGAAAAAAGAAGCTTGACTCCTTGTGCTCCTCGAGTGCTCTTGTGCAGGATTCACATCCGGCGGCAAATATAAGGAAGCGAGCAGGATTGTACATTAAACATGAGACACCCACCCAGAGCACCTCCCCTGCTATCCGACGAGTGTGAGAAGGCAAAGGGTGGCCCAACTTGGCCCAATCATTGAAACCCTCTCAGCGGTAGAAAACAGCCCAGTCCTGCAAACGGTTTCTCTGGTTAAAAATATGTCGGGGTTACAAAAAACATGAAAAAAAACAACAAGAATAAAAAAATATGTATCTTGAGACTGTGAAGAGCAGCTCAAATGGGACACAAATGAACAAATTAGCTCATTCACATAATGTATAAATACAAGTGGACACAAAGTCAGTTGATCTCAACCAAAGAGGTGTTTGACGATGAATTTAAAATTTCTGCTTCGAGTCGAAAATGCAGATCACCTCCAAGGTAAAGAACATCCCACACTGTCATCCACCACTGCTGTTGTTGTTCCTGTTGGTGCTGATGGTGTTCGCGCAAGGTCACATGAGAACTGGTACAAGCGCTTCATCGTCTCAGCAAAGATGCGTATGTGCTGTACGCACGGAAATGCAAGGTCGGCGTTTTCAAATTCATTTACCCTTGGACCTGGTTGCAAATGTGATCATATTCAGGCTCTCAAAACAGTGATTCCCTGTGGACGGAAAAAAAAAAAAATTCCAGATACAGTACCCTTCAACTTGTTCTCGTCTGGATGGGTTCTTAGGATTGGCAATTTAGTGCCTTTTCCGACTTCACCAATCATATAAATCTGACATCTAAACAAGAATAAAGTTGTTGTTGTTTTAGGAAAAATGGGAATATTATATCACAGGAATAAAGTCCTAGTATTTTCAAGAACAAAACAATGCTTGTGCGCACAGCATTGTTTTTTGGAGAGGGAAAAAAAGCACTTTTTCAAGAATAAAAGACACAAAATTATGAGGGTACAGTTATAATTAGAAAATTCACTGTTTAAAATATGACTTTCGTCCCTCATGAAATGGATTAACTTTAAAATCAACATGTAACTTTTTATTGTAAAACTACCACTTTCTTCTTGTAAGATTGCGACTATTTTTCTTCAAAAGAAATACTTAATTCTCAAAAGAGTATAACTTTATTCCTCGCTCCCAAAAAAATCGACAATTTGACTTTTGTTTTTACCGCAAATAAGCAATTTGCATTTTGGAGTAGAGATGGTATTTAGGTCTTTATTGACAATGCAGTCTGTAACATCTCAAAATGTCTTTCATTTTGAGAAAAGCGCCAGATAGTGCTATATGACGTTCATCTTGTCTTCTTAACAGTTGAACTAGGTTCAAGGTTTCTTTTTTCTCCAGACAATGTTTTTGTTTTGTTTTGTTAGTTTTTTTTTTTACTTGAAGAGAAAAACTCTTACCTAGCTGACAGTTTCGGCTGTCACTTCAGCCTTCATTGGAGCTGTCACTGCTTCCTTTGTGACGCGTAAGAGTTTTTCCCTTCAAGAAAAAAAAAAAGACAGTCGTCTGAAAAAAAAAAACAGAAACCTTAAACCGATTTGCGCCAGGGTAGTTGTTCTACACCAAGCACAAATCTACAATCAAAAACAATGACGACAAATGGAACTACACATTGAATTACAGTGTCGGATTCTGATGTGTTAACGTAACTAACCCCGCCCACACTGAATGATTGTCGGGGGTAAAGGCTTATACTAGCATACAGTCATGATTTTCTTAGACAGTAACAAAAAAGTTTTCAGAATATTGATGAATTATCTTGAATAAACATTAAGATTAAGATGGCGTCCTTTGAAAAGGGGTCTTGGCGAATTGAGATTCCACTGCGGCGCCACAGTTGTTACAACCCATCCATCCATTTTAGAAAACATTCACAGCTCGGCAGGGTGATCTGGAAAATATCCCAACAGGCGAGAGGTTGGGCACACCCGCAACTGGTCATCATCAGCCAGCCAGTCGCGGAACGCGATATTAATCCGCGCTTGTGCCTGCGATGACATCACAGTCCAAAGAAAGTCCATCCCGTTTATTAAAAGCTCCTGTTGTTGGGTTGAGCAGCATTTCCAGACCAAAGAGTGTTCGTTCTTAACATCAAATCTGACGATTGTGCGGGTGCGTTTGTGTGCGGGTGTGCGTGTTTATCCCCGCATACGTCTTCGGGTCCACGCCCATTCCTCCAGAAACTAACACCACGGGCAATGCAATTTACCAGCAGAAGTGTAATCTTCTTCACAAACAAAGTAACAGAAAACAATGGCGGCAGATAAGTGTGATGGTGCACCGCGCTCAGCATAAGAAGCAGCAGCAGCGTGGCCTTTGTGTGACATTTGTGTAAGCGCTGGTGCGACCCGGCACAGTGCATGCACATTTCATTACATTGAAGTCAGTGGCCAAGTTTAAACAAAGGTCGTGGTAGGACAGTGTCCTGGCATAAGCTTCAAACAAAACCACAGATGGACAAAGAATTAGTAAATCAGGAAAACCTTTGCATACAGTACTTCCAGTTCGGATTCTGCGTTGCTCTTTTAATAAAATATTGATCATGATTTTTTTTTTTCCAGTTCGGAATTTGATGACCTCTGCCTAGAAAAAAAAAACTAAAATAAATAAACACCTCCATCTTCTGGAACTTGTCGTTTATTATCCATCAAATTTAGCTCTAATGTAAACAAATTAGCTGTAAAATGTAATGCAAATGGCGTACTCTCGTTGCATGCAAAAGAATAATTCAACTAGACGTTCAAACTGTGTGTCAGGTTACAGTGTTTTGTTTTGTTTTTAATTCCAGGACAGTACAATTACATATGGTTCTGTTGTATTTAAATTCTAAGTACAATGTTTGCTTTGAAACTTTTAAACTACAACTTTTATTCTACTTTTATGTCCAACAATGCATTCTCATGGAATCATATTCCAAGTCACAGTCTTTGATAAATTCTTTCATGTTCTAACTGTGCTTAATGTTACAGTGGCTTACAATCACGACTAATTATGGCATGTTGGGTGAGATTTTGCCTACTCCAGTCCTGTAGGTGGCAGTCATGCACATTATGACATTTTTTTGGATTTGTTTTGTTTTTGAAACCAAAGTCAAAATTGTTTCCCATAATTTCCGAAACACGCTGTATGTTTTGTGCAAACAGCTCTAACCATCACCCCAAAAAAGAAAATATATGGCGGCGTTAGCATCATGCTTTAGGGCACTTTTGTGGGGTTATGAGATCCAGCTGCCACACACCTGTTGGATCACGGCCCAATTTAGCCCCGACGCTCGCGGACTGCCGCAGCACAAATTACATGCATATAAATGAATACATAAATACTTGACATATCTCAACTGGCACCTTCATCCACAACCGCAAATAAAGAGAATGCATTATTCTCGGGGCCATGCTCCTCCTCTCTCAAAAGTTTCATGGAAATGAGGTCATTACCGCCGCAATCCAATATAAGATGAGGATGGGCGTTGACGACCTCATCCATCTGAGGTGGCTCCCACGCCATAGCAAACCCTGTCTGTGTTTATCTTCAAACGTACACATTGATTACAATTAGCCAGCAAGCATGCTGATTTAACGCTTCTAATTACCACCCAGACTGCTCAAAACAAACAGCATCAACGTGTTCGCAGCGTCGCATGAACATCTGGTGCTTTGAGTTTCGGTGTTCTCAGAAGCTTCTCCGGAATGTTGCTGGAAAAACAAATTGATAACTACATCAACACGTCGTTCATCACCGCCACGTTGTTTAGCGGAAACTAGCTAGCTCACGGGTAAACACTTGCGTGCGCAAGCTAACGCGTGTACTTTGCGAGGGCTTTTAATCATGATTAAATATACAGTAGCAATCTTGACTGCCGGAACGTCTTTGCTTTTGTGTTAACGTCGGAAAAAACAATGTCCGACGAGCGCGTACACCCAAAAGTCAAAGTTGAGCGTATCAACGTGCGTCCCCTTTGTATAGATCGCCACACTGTGTAGTGAATTATAAATGAATCGAGCCGGAAGTGAGGCAAAGATGCATAGCCTTTGTTAACATTCTCTGCATCGCCCGTTCTCTCACTTTTCCCATTTTGTATTCATGCATTTGATTCAAAATATATGAGAGCACTCGAGGGCTGTCACACTAACTCCTAGACCGAATTCACATATTTGTTCTTTTCAGAAACTTTTGTTACCTCAGATCAATGCTGTTCTGCAGTCAAACGGTGGTTGCACAAATAAAGGCCATACTTTTGCCTTCTGTCTCACTTTTTAAGTTATTCATTGGTGGTGACCGTGATAAACGTTTTTACTATCAACTTAGTATCTTGTTCTCACACACACACACACACACACACACACACACACACACACACACACACACAATGCCTGGTTGCGACTGATGCGCGGCTCTAAGGTTGCACCAAAATTCTGCAGTTCAAACCGTGGCTCTTTAGAACTCAGAAAATCTCACTTCATTTTCGCAAACGTATAAAAAATATTTACAACGAACTAAATTAAAATATTGGTATTAAATGAGAGGATAGCAATGATGGCAATGTGGAAAAATGAATATAAACTATAACATTTCTATTCTATTGCTAATTTATTGTGTTTATTCTACAAATATACTGTATTTTTAATGCTATATTTTAAATTGCACTTTTATTGAACGGTGTACAGTTCTTTCTGAAACATTTATTTTGTGCAATGAAACACTTTGGGGGTTTTTCTTCCCCACAATTTTGCTGCTGTAGACTGCAAATGTTTCCAGTGTGGGACAAATAAAGGTTATCTTATCTTAAAACATGTAACATAAAACATATCTGCATAACAGTGAGTTGAAGCTGACGGGGACTTCTCAGAACAATATGGCGACAATCATCCGAGTGTTGTCGTGAAGCAGCAAGGGGTTAACTTGTTTTTACACTTGAACGGTAGCCAAATTTCACTTAGCCATTGCAAGTTGATACATGGAGACACATTCATTCAAATTCCATGAGCTGTATCCTGGATTCCATTTCTATGATTTCATTTGGGAAAGACTCTACTTCTAAGCACCGAGCCATGCAATCCAGCCATTGTTCCATTTATTCATCTGCCCATCAGCTATCCATCTACTGTAGTTCTCCAGATCAATCCATCCGTGCACCAGCCCATCAATTTATCCGTCCATCCATCCCTCGGCTGAACCCAAAAAGACAAAAATTCAACCGCAGGTTCTCTTCGTGTGGGGTCATTCGTCATTTCACTCCCAACGGTCCTCCTAATCCTTTCTGCACGAATGCGTGGGGCCTCTGTTGAATACCGTTTTGAACACAATTATAACAGATGAGCAAATTGTTGTAAAATTGGACGTTTCCTCCCAAGGAGACAAGGAAACAAGGCAGCGATTGATAATCAATGCATCCCGTTCTATTCTGACTTAACTATATCATCAGAGTCACCTCATCATCGTCCTACTTGGTGAAAGTGATACATAACACACTTGTCAATAGTCGTCCTCTTCCGCGTCGTTTCCACACCGGCTGATGGCAGAATGATTCAGTCGAAGCTACAAGTAGAATTTTTAAATGTTTTTTGTTGCTGACGCATTGTAATCGGAAAAGCAGACAAAAGCCTATTATAAAGGAACAGTAAATCATTCCTGTGTTGTTTCAAAGTTGCCCGGTCGTGTAACCCACACACTTTCGACGTCGTGTTTTTGTTACTTCTACATATCAATCACCCTTCTTTGCCTTTGAATTCCATTAGCAGCGCTTTATTATCCAGTCTCTCTAATGAAAGCCTCCTTGTTGTTTATCCGCTCACACCGCAGGTACCGGCATTTCTTAGCAAGGAGGGTAAACAACATGAGGGAGAGGTGAAAGTGGTTTTCCATTTCTTATTTGGAACACTGACAGATGTTTGAGAGGGGTGTGAATTCTGATCACGTGACCCACGTGCAATCATCTGTATCGACCGTTGAAACCAAAGATCAAAGCCAAGTCGATCTCCTTGACGGACTTCCGCTGGCAGATGCATTTGACCGTGGCCTTAATCCATTTGAACTCCCGCTGCTATGACTTGAGCTTGCTACAAAACGGGAACGCCATGTTTTGATACGGGACCGCTGAACGAAAGGTTTTGAATCACATCGGCCAAAAACACGCTGGCAGATTTTCTCTCTGGAGACCAACTGAGCACTCTCAGAAAAGTATTGTTTAATATTTGTTTGTTTGTTGGTTTGCACATTGGGACCACTAAAATTGACCACCCCGGAAGTTGAGCCAATATTTTCTGGGAAAAATATGCTTGAAAAGTACAAGCGGATAAGTGTGATGACAACCATAAAACCGGAATGGCGATGAATCTGGCTTCATCTGTAGCTACAGTTTAAAAGATGACAGTATTGCTCGGCAAACACTTTTTTTTTTTTGGTTTCTGTTCCTTTAAGGGTCTATTAGAGTAAAAGTTGAGTAGTTTCATCTTTATTGGCCAAGTATGTAGAACACACAAGGAATTTGTCTCCAATCGAAGACATTATCGTTTCTGTTTATTTTACTTTCAGTTTGTGAGTTGAAGCAATGCCTGTACAGTTTGTAGAGGTTTGGCTACAGGTTGAGCCTTGGAAAAAAAGCATTTCCATTATTGAGCCATGGCCCAGTTTTACTTTTGAGTATTGGCTACTTTAGTGACCTGCACAGTGGGTGAAGCTTTGGTGATGGCGACAGTTTGAGTGGAGCCTGAACTCAATAAATGATACGGTCACATTATTGAGAAAAGCATAGTTTGACTTTTTTTTTCTTTTGGAATTTTAGTTTGGTTGAAAAAACTAAATGGTCCTTGGGTTTGAATGTGAGCCTGAATAGAATGGATAGATGGAGGGACAGATGGAAAAAAAAAAAAAGAATCATGTTCAACGTTCAACCTCGGGGCCTCCACTGTAATTATCTTTTCTGTGTAGTGTGAAAAAAGTCCAGCGATATTCTGTATGCACTGCCAAATATGAAAGATGAAAATTTGTTTTACATTCCATTTGGCAAAAGGCTGTTTATCAGCGGGTTGAAGGCATGTTTTTTGTCAAGTGACAGATTCCTCCAATAAGCGTGATGACTCATACTGGCAAGCAGTTGGTCATTTTCAAGAGATTTGCAAATTATGAGATTGCGACATATCCAGGATGAATGAGCAAATCCATCCATCCATCCATTATCCGAGCCACTTAATCCTCACGAGGGTCGCGGGCGTGCCGGAGCCTCTCCCAGCTGTCGACAGGTACACCCTGACCTGGTTGCCAGCCAATCGCAGGGCACACATAGACAGACGAACAACCATCTGCGTTCACAATCACACCTCGGGACAGTTTAGAGTGCTCCATTAAGCTGCCATGCATGTTTTTGGAATGTGGGAGGAAACCGGAGTACCCGAAGAAAACCCACATAGGCACGGGGAGAACATGCCGACCCCACACAGGAAGGCCGCAGCTGCAATCGAACCCTGCGCCTCAGCACTGTGAGGCGGACGTGATAACCAGTCGACCACCATGCCGCCTGAGCAAATTATACTCAACAATAAATTCGAAACCCCAGTTGGGAGACACATGAAGCACTAATCCAACGGCCATCTACCATTCTCCTTATCAGTTGCAAACCGAGTGCAATAACTGTAGCCTGTTTACCCCCGAATTTCTCGCCGAATTTGGCATGAAAAAGGAAAAAAGCCTCCACGTCCTCCTACCTGCTGGTGTCAGCGGAAGTGATGGCAATGAGAGGCGGCGTGCGAAGCGACAGAGTGTTGGGCCGCGGAGGAACGCTGACCGTGTCGGTATCCGGTTTGCGGTCAAAGTACATCTGCTCGGCCTGTCTGAAGGCCAGAGGGGGCAGCTGCACCGTGCGGCACGATAGCCTCCGCACCAAGAAGGGCTCCATGCAAGTGACAGGACCCAGCTCCGGGGAGTCCGTCCATTCGTCAGACACCTACGGAACCACGGAAGGACATAACACAAAAACCTCATTGTGGGGAGACAAACAGAGGCACAGATGATCAACTAGAGCAGTGGTTCTTAACCTTGTCAGAGGTACTGAACCCAACCAGTTCATACGCACATTCATCGAACCCTTCATTATGCGGCTAATTCAGTCTCTGTGGTCCATGGCGCGCATCTAAACCTGAATGGTGAAGTATTTGCTATTTTAAAACACACTTATTTTCTTTCTAGGAATGGAATTTGTTCAAAAAATAAATAAAAATGTCAAACAGAGAACCAAGTGTTTCACTCCCCTGAAGGAACAAAAACGCATGACCCGCAACATGACTCAGTCATGCAAAGCTGCTGCTGCTGCTGCTGCTATTTTTAATAGATGCTCGTGTGGCTTCCAGTCACACTGAGGTGCATGGATTTTTTTTTTATTGCGAATGATAGCGTGATTTCCTTTGATGTTACACCTCAAAGCGAACGTAACTCAGAAGGTGCACATTAAGGTGACCGATGTAGCATAAAGAGAACAGATTATTTCAACGATGCCCGTGCAGGCAACGTGGCTGCAATGCTGAGAAACTCCAACAGGCTCACTCCATTAGAGTCAAACAAAGGACTCATTTCTTTTAGTCAGGCTTCTGATGGACTGAACTCCAGAATGAGTTCCTTTCTTTGCCCCCATCCCTTATTGAACGCACAATAAGCCCAAGGCTCGGATGGCTGGAAGTAGACTAGATGAAGATGGAGTTCCATTTAACGTCTTCCATTGTTTGTTTTTGTTTGGGTTTCCTTTGGTAAAGTGTCCCGAGGGAGGCTAGAAAGGTAATCAGTTATTTGCCTCTTGAGCGCTCGACGGAGTATCCTTAATTCAGGGCACACTTGAATACACAGGTACAAATGCACAGGCTGGAACGGCATGATATATCGAGGCTGATACGCTGCCCATTTATCTTGCTGGCAAACCGCAGAGAGTTTTCATTTGCTGTGCATGAATAATGAAGCTTGTCCTCTTCAGTGAGGCTCAGGCGTCAACATGTACAGTCGGCGCAGTTCTTTTCCAGGTGATAGTTCCACACCGTGCGTACAAGCAGCGCCTCTCCTCACTAAAAATAGACAATAACATCCACGGCTTGAGATAGTCCCATTTAAACATTTTGCTTTACTACCCCCCCAAAAAAAACATTAAAAATGAAGGTTGGCTTCGCCTGAGACAATTTATTTGCTTTTGGGCCCCTATTCATGCCTTATCTTCTACAAGGTCCAGTCAGTTCTGCAAAGCACTTGTCTGATGGAGCGACAATATTTAAAATAACATGCAATAGTTTGACTGTACAAATATTGTGAGAGCGGCATCTATTTAACCAAACGGGCATTAATGCACGGGACTTTTAATCCATCCATCCCACCGAGCTATAGACTGATCGAACGGTGTCTGCCTAAAACTAATTAGTGTTCCTTGCGGAAAGTACAACATTGTAAACAATCCCCGGGAAGACATGCGTGCAGAAGCTGATTTCGTAGCATTATTCTCAGAACCGTCTTTGCAAATATGATGATTTAAGATCGCTTCGTCTGGTTCGCTTTCCTAGCAGGGGCGAGTTCAGATCCCAGTTCACAGTTGATGATTGGCAGCTGGCGAGCAGTCTGACAACGACCTGGTGAATTTCTATCAGGAAAGTGCAAACGCAGAGCTCTCACTGTAGCTCGACAACGTCACAAAATGACAGGAGGGTAGTAACCCCTGCAAGCACACCTGAATATTTCACGGCGCCACACAGCATCAACACATCCATCTTCTATTCTGCCGGTCCTGTTCAGGGTCACGAGCCTATTCCAGTTGACTTTAGGCGGACGACACTTCAGACTCAAAACCAATCAATCATAGGGCACATGTAGACTTTTCTATTTGCTACAACTATTCACTCTGTCACTTGGTGGGAACTGAATCCAACCCATTCTGCCGTCTATGAGAGTGGTGGCATTTCTTTAACATTTTGGAGGAATAGTAAAAAAAAATCATTAAATATACACCTGTAAAAACCTTTTCTCAGTCTTGCTTCATATTAGACATGCGGAAAAAAAACACAAAACTAGTAGTCTCAAAGTCACTGTTCTGCTTGACATTATTTTCACAAAAAGCTTTTTGGTCAGACAGCGGTGTTTTTGGTGAAATGTTCTACGGCTTTAAAGAAAGGAAAAAGCAAGAAACAAACATGTCTACTCTTTCTCTTGTAAGGTTTGGTGCTTATATTGTCACAGAAGACTAAAATATCGAATGATAGTCAAAATGCTCTCAAACAGCTGACAACATTGGGAACAAAAAAACAAAATGTTTTTTTTTTTGTGCAAAATCAGATCTGTGGCCCAATTTATGATTCAATTTTTATTTTTAACTATTATTTAAAAACTTGTCAGACTAGGGCAAAAATCAGATTGTTGTGGCAGAAGGTCATGTCCATCAGTCACTCCCACATATGCACATGCACACCCGGTCTGCTGCACCCGGCACCATCGCGCTGATAGTTTTCTTGGGTGGATTATTTAAATCCAGTTTGCAAAAAAAAAGGAAAAAAGTGAAAGGCTCCATTCAAATCTTGCTAGCTCCACCTTTGAGAGAAGCATGTAACAGCACATTAGCCCTCAGCGCGCAGAGAAATTGGCACACACTCTCCTTCTTGATTAGTTTAGAAAGCTGACAATTTGAAAGGCACTCTACCAACACCTACATTTCATAAGTGGAACACCATCCGTCGCTTTTGAGTATGCCCATCTTCTACAGTACATTAAAACGCTCAGAATAGCACAGGATAGCTAGCCCTCACATTCTGAGTCAACGTTAAAGGTTTCCGTGAACTACATTTACTGTACAATATGAGTATTTAAGGATAAATGAATGGCCAGCTGGGGCAATGCCATCAAATAATTCTGCGGATTAGCGTGAGGCTCTATATCTTGAACAGCGGCACACTGTACATCTTTATCAGTCCCAAAACGCCCCACAGAGCGCTAACTAGCATTCCCGTGCGCATCCATCAAGACGTCAATCCTCATTCAAGAAGCTCTCCAGCCATCATTTCCACATAATGAGCTGCTTTACACTCATCGCCACAGACAGTGACTTGAATTTGGGGAGCCAAGGGGGTCGATTTGATTAACCTCACAATTTCAGCAGGTTCCGGGTAAATAATTAACTCATCATCCAATGAGATAAATCATGCTAGCCGTTAACAAGCTAAATGTAATAAGGAAAAAACAAGACATTGCTTTCATATTGCTTGCATGTGTTTTTGTCCGTTGCAGTCCTGGGGTGAAACTCGCTTGTACGTTGCTTTCAGGGCCTGATTTACTGAACTCCCAAATAATGGGTGCAAATGTGCATGCTAGGCACAAAACTCAACAGTGGATTCGATGGGCAAGTGCTCATTGTTGCAACTACAAACTAGAGATGGAACACTTTGTTTTCCGCTTCCTTTTGCGTAAAGTATAAGCGTTTCAGACAAGGAGCGAGTTCTTCTGCTAACACCGAGCCATTTTATTTTTGTATTCCGCATTTAAAAATTGGGTTTTTGTACTGACGATTTTCACCATGGAACATTTAGGAGATCGCTGCAAGCGCAAAATAAAGTTTGAAGTCACGGAATGAAATGGAAGTGGTCGTGGGAGAGGCAAACAAACATTGCTGCGTTTCAGAAAATAAATAAATAAATACATCGGTGTGACGATTTTGGCTGAAGCCAACATCAACCACATAAAAGCCATGCTGAGTTTGATTTCATTCACCTTGAATGTGTGGCTGTGGAATTTATGTGCATGACTCCTTTTTGTGACGAGCTCCATGTGGGCACTTGGCTCACGCAGAAGCTCCAAAATTGCATTGCTGAATCGATGAGTCGTCACAATAGTTTTTACTCGCTTTGCCCAAAAATGTTGTTCCATCTCTTATTTTGCTTGGATTACGCTGGCACCACTTTGCCTGCTAGTTTGCACCTGCCTTTCAGACCCGCTATGTAAATTCACAATCAACCAGCACAATTCGTCTCAGAATCACATTCTGCATGCCAAATTGACCAATTTGCATATACAGTACTCCTCCCACAACATGCTGCTGCAGTTTCGAGCGTTGGGCAGATGCAATCCTGGTTGAGCCCAGTTAGTACTATTGATCAGCTTTCACATCTGTTTGCCTGCGCAATCAAGTTGGCGCCTGTTTTTGCACAAGCAAACCTTCAGTAAATCAGGCAACAAACGTCTCAAGAGGCACTTTATGATAAGTGGGATCAGTTAAAGGTTAATTAGCCTGCTGTGACGCTTCTGCACTCTTCTGCATTTGATGTGACATCCCATTGGCGGACGAGTTGTGTTAATAGAAAGTTGGAAGGTCAAATTTGCTGCTCCACTTACCAGCTTCTGAGGAAACAATTTGAGTATGATTTTATGTGTCGGAGAAAAATCTATGTACAGCCTTTTTTTTTTTTTAAATAAAAGATTAATGACAGTAATCACAATATACCTCTGTTGTTTGGGGGGTCTTAAATAAGCTGTGCTCAGCAGTGTTAGGATCCCCAGTGCTCATTGTTGCTGACAAAGTTGCCGAGGTATTTGGGCAGCCAGTTCAAAGTCAAAGACCAAACAAAAAATTTCCATCTATCCATTTTCTCCTGCGCAGTGCTGAGGGTTGCAGATCGACTGGGCAGGGGTGGCGCTATATGTTGGCCAACACCACCCGTTGTCACTCTTTGACCCCCGACCATGCCTACACCTCAGGGAAAATTTGGGTATCTGATTTTTTTAATGTTATTTCCACATGGATGCAGTATTCTTTGAGCCCTTGATAATTTGAAAGTGTGTGTGTTTTTTTAACAAACCTCATATTCCAAGTGTAAATGCACAATCGACCCAACTGCAAACTATAAAATCATCTTTTTGTTTCAAAAACATTGAATTCTTACAGTCGCCGTGAATCAAAATGATTACTTTCAAACCAAAGCAAGCAAGCAACAAGGCTGAGAAGTCATTGTCACACCATCCAAACTCATGGTTTCATGAAATGAAATACACACACATGCCTATCCTGCACACACTCTCATTAGACAAGCACAAACAAAGCAAAAAACAACTTTAAAATCGTTACCCTTGTTCCTGCTTGATTATGTGTGTGATGGCCATTGATCTGGATGTGTGTGAAGTTTTTCTACCTTTTCTTTACTGCCCTAGTTTCTTCTTCCATTTTTTTTTAATTCCCCACAGAGGATTTGTTTTTGTTCATATCATTTTCATTTTAGCTGAAGCAACCAGATCCAGGCTTGACTGAAAATCTCCTGTTAAATTTGTCAACAATAAAACCACAGGGAGCACATTAAATGGGAGAAAGTTTGTTCAAAGCAATTATGAATTTCAGAGGTGAGATGGCGTTTTGTCACAGTTAGCACAGAGGCCTCTCGCTGGATAAAACAGATGATTAAAAAAAAAAAAAAAAAGACACAAAGAAAGCAGTGAGACAGTGGTGTCGGTAACACCGTAATTATAGTTACTGATTAATCCATCCATCCATTTTCCGATCCGCTTATCCTCACAAGGGTCGCGGGGGGTGCTGGAGTCTTCGGGCAGGTAGGCGGGGGACACCCAACCATCCACGCTCACACTCACACCTAGGGGCAACTTAGAGTGTCCAATCAGCCTGCCTTGCATGTTTTGGGAATGTGGGAGGAAACCGGAGTACCCGGAGAAAACCCACGCACGCCCGGGGAGAACATGCAAACTCCACATAGGGAGGCCGGAGCTGGAATTGAACCCGGTACCTCTGCACTGTGAGGTCAACGCGCTAACCAATGGATCACTGTGTGTGATCAAATTAATAAGTGATTAATTAATAGTGATTAATCCTCAATTAATCAGTACTGATTAATTGAGGATTAATCACTACTGATTAATTGAGGAAGAAATGCAAAGAATACAATGTGAAAGTAGCAACATCTCACACAGGCAGCCTTGACTGTTAGCCTCTGTGTCACGGCTAAAGAACTTTTTTTTTTTAAAATGTCCAGAGTCATTTGCTGATTTCACAGTTTCACTGGTTGGGGATTTGGGGGGTGGCGTGAGGTTAAAACAAATCAATGCAAACAAGCTCCTGTTTTGTCTTTGCGCAACCCTGGGGAAGCCGAACACAAACCGGTAATCTGTTTTTACCTTGGTATTCTTGTGGGCACATTCACAACCTACTTAATTTGAACAGATATCCACGTACAGAATCTAAATGGAAGCAACAAAGTTTTATAACATTGCAGCGGAACCACTTCAGTTCCACACCCCTGAGATTGCATCGATGCCAATAAAGTTTGAAGCGCCATCATTCAAGTTTATTGCAATTCGACCAAAATGTCTTCTCTGCTGTACTACAAACCTTCTGCAATTGAACGAGCATATCACATACGACATAAACAGCATATATTACGTTCCCCGTGACCTCTGGATACCTCAGTTTTAACACAATATTCAATTGTTGTTGGGGTGTTTTTAAAACACTTATTCCCAATGAAAGAGCATCTTGAAGTCAAGAAGGGAAGACTATACAAAGGAAGTTACATAAAGTGAGCAGACAAACTCAAAATTAACACACTGACTTATCCTCAGTTCTCCATTCAACCCTCCGGTCTGCTTTTTCAATGTGAAAAGCAAAACATCTGGCATCATTTCCCATGGAGCTCCATTTCCAATCAGCCTGTATCATGGGTGCTATTTAATGGTTTTTAAGCTGCGCTTTGTTTCATGCATAATTTATGAATTCATTCATATCAATTAGACGGATCTGTCAGGAAACAGGAATCCATTTCTGCGGCTCTTTTTTCTTTTTTTCATTATTTCGGTTTTCCATCTGAGTGCTTCAGGTGACACCAAAATATTGCGGTTTTTGTGTGAGTTTCCCACTTTTGTGCAAAATTATGGTACACTTAGCCTTGTGGTATAACTACTTGGAAGAACATGTGACCCGGGTGGACATGCCATTCAAAAAGCAAATCAAACTTCAGGGGCGCTGTTATAAAAAGCATCAAAACATTGAAGCCATGATATTAACGTTATCGGCATCGCTTCATTCATATGCGTATGCATATTTACGCTTCCCACGTTAATATCATCCAAAATATGGAGAATTGTGTTCTAATATTTTCAGACTATGATTTGGATATTCATATCTATGTGCGCATACATGTACTGCAGAACATGTAACAGTGATTGAACCGCTTAAAAATGTCTGGCATGGCAGCGTACGGGGTATGCCGTTATTTTGATACTTAATAACCCTCAACCTTTTTCTCAGGGAATCAGATGCCACTGATATTTGCATTTTTTATGATTCAATGCCCACCAGAATGAAGGAAAATGAATTTTTTGTACGGTGTTTCAAAATAGTAGTGGGGAAAAGTCTCGATCAGAAATGAGACTGGCCCCAAGCTCTCCGAAGGCGCTTGCGATAAATCCGAGAATTGGCCACCGTCGCTTGGAGCCATGAGGTAACCTGTGCACGGTACCCCGAAATTGCGCAACTTTTTCATCAGCGGCGCCATCATCCATTTCTGCGCTATGATTTTCACAATCGACTTTATCAGAGAGTGAATCTGAAATGAATGCTGAGCAGAGCCCAAGAGCGAGGTGAGGGGAAAGCGATCAGGAAAGAAGTTAAGAAAGGGAAAGGTGGAGGAGATGAATAAGAAATATTACACTTGGAGATGAAGCGCTCAATCACCATCTTAGGAAAAAGGGATTTAACGTTTCCATTTTTCTGACTGTAGACTCACTGGCAGAGCAAAGTTGGACAGCTTCACTTTGTGTTTCGCTGCCTCCTGGGTGAAGGCTTGCGATATGAATGTTGCTCGTGGTTCTGTGTTTGTTGGAAGTACAAATAATTTGTTTCTGTCCTTGAAGAGATTTTTCAGGTATCGGTATTTTACTCCAGCATTTATTTTTCTGACAACTTTGCTTCGACTTCTTGCGTTTGAAGATAGATAGCTGCACTTCTACTCTTTGTCAAAATGGGCTATGCTTGACCTCCACGGATGACAACTGGAGATAAAAAAGAAAAATGGAGAGAGGCAAAGCGAACCTCTGTTGAGATCTTGATTGATTGATTGAGATCCTGGGTCGTTACGAGGCAGAAAGAAAAATGGGTGACAAGGAATGAACTGACAAGAGCGGCAAACGGTTCAGAGAAGCCAGAAATTCTACATCCACATCCTTATTGAAGAGAATTGTTTGACGTTGTCGGGAGCAAGAGTGACTTGTGGCAAATACGTTATGACAGATTACAAAGCATCGACTTGTGACGTTGAGACAAAAAAAACACACACACACATTTAAAGGTAACGTGTATTTTTCAGTCATCATTAGCGACAGTCACGTAGCCTATTTTGTAACGTGGATTTGTTTTGCTCAATTACGGCTTGTTGCTCATTTTGCCGATTATCCTGTCAGAAATTATCTTAAAAATCATTGGAATGTTTGTACTTAAGTTCTTTTCAGTTTGGATAGATTTGCATTGATACTACTCGTATTTTTTTTCACAAAAGTATCTATGCTTTCAGTTTTTGCTTCCTCTGCGCACACACACACACACGCACACACACACACACACACACACACACACACACACACACACACACACTCGCACGGATGTGCTTGCCACTTGAGTCAAAAGAGAGGTTTCTCTGCTGCACCCTGGAATTTACGGCCATGTTTGTATTTTCTTTAACAGCGCGTTCTGCTGTCTCACCTGACTGTGAATCCTGGATGGTGTAAAAATTAACTCCGCTCGTCTGTCTGAGTATACAGAGGCCGCATTTTTTTTCGCCACACATTTCTCACATGCACAGCACGGCAGCGGGGAAGGGAGTGGTGGTGGTGGTGGCAGTCTGTCATCAGATTTGATTTGATTCCCGTATGTCGTCAAATAGTGGCCATTTTGCTAACGGAGGCCTGTGTCGCAATTATTCGCCGGGTGCATTAACCACAAACGAGTGCATCGCTCAAATATACGCCTCCCTTTTCCCCACTTAGAACGAATACATTCCTCATGTTTCACATCAGGGGGAGAAAAAAACAAAAACGAATGAGCTCAGTTCGTATACGGCATTGCTCACCCACAGCTAATAAATAGTTGACTGCAGTTAATTAAATCGTGGGGGCTCACCGTATGTTGTGAACAAGTACAAGGTTAAAGACGATCGCGGACGACGATTCAACTTTCAGTAAACACCGATACCTGTATGTGACCACTTGGTAATATTTTTTTGGGTGTCCATGTTTCTGCTTTATTTTGTTTTATTTGTAAACACCAGTTTCAAGTCACTCACTAGTTTTCACATTCCCAAAATGTCTCCCGTTCTCCATTTATTCCTAATAATTCCAGTCTGTCAGCTACAGTCAGCAAGTGAACTGCGATCTCTCTCCAAGCTTCTTCGCCGCAGATTACCAAACATTTTTCATGAAATAGTTTCCAAGAAATATCGTGTGGTTGGTCAGAAATTTGAAGTGGAAATGTTCGGCTGTCAAATAATGGAAAATTTGGAGGATTGGCGAGCCAAATCGATGTAGTAGAACAAACAGCTCAACATGTAAGGAATACGGAGACAAAGAAATGTCGAATAAATCATTGAAAGTGTTAGCAAGAGTAGCAGTAGGGAGTGCATACAGGCACAATGAGACCATGTGCCAGACCACCCATATTATGAATTGTAGATCCCTCCATCCATTTTCTATGGATTCTATCTAGTTCAGGGTGAAGGGTGAGCTGGAGGGTTTTTTTTGGGGGGGGTTGCAGGGGCAAAAAACTGCAGCACATTTTCAGTGATACTGTACATGTCTGAACAGAAATGATGACAAAGAACATCCCACTTCCAATTGATTCCATCTTCACACTGTGAGCATCCGATTTTATATTTGGTTAGTAACGTGAAGGAAATTCACTGTGTCAGCCATGAATCGAAAGCCGCTCAACTTTGACACCGACGGGAAGGTGCTTTTATCGCGCCATGAAATCTCCATAACGACCTTCCCGAGACGAGTTCACACATCACTCTTCATACATCAAGCCGACATTCTCGCCGTCGAGCATGCTGCCAAACACCTGCGAGATTAATCACACTTTAAATGCGCTCAACGGGCTGTGAAATGAGAACGGTGGGCTGGTGATGTTTTCTTTTAGACCGGGATTAAATAATAAATAAATAGCGGGATTGCTGAACTCTCCACTTCAACACGAATCCGCGGCTTGCTTCGTCAAGCGAGTATGCAGACAGACAAAATCAAGCATTCGGGGACCAGATAGCTAAAAAAAAAAAAAAACATTAAATGAGTTTTGGCAAGCTTAAAGGAAGGGACACATACAATCATCCCCCCGCTGCATGGCTAGTAATTTATTGAATTGTTTTAAAAATGCAGTGGATTGCTTACCACCCTCATGACTAAGTAGGTAGCCAAGCAGTGGCTCCAAAACAAATCAATTGGCCTGCCAATAACTGATGTGGACAACACGGTAAGCTCTGTTTACTTTGCCGTAAAATGTTCTGTATGACTGTATTCCCTGAAATAACAATAGATGTTGTCTCTCAATTAGTCATTCAATGAGTCAAAGGCTTCCTTCTTGGCAGTTAAAGACTAGCGCTATTTCTGCTCTCGATTAGTCCTTTTCATCCTGTCAAATAATAATTACTTTTTAAAAATGTCAAGCGTCTAAAATGAGGCTTCAAAATGGTGAAAAATCAACTCTCAAATTCCGTGGGTGTGTCTTAGCTGAATGTGTGAAACACTCATTAAAAAAAATATACATAAAATACACTACACTACATCTGCATCTAAAAGAATTTACTTTTCATGACATGACTATTTATGATAACGTTCCCAATTTGCTTTTGGCCCAAAAATTAATTGCACACCCCTGGTTCAAGTGGAATCGATTTCAAGTTGAGGCATAATCATTAGAAGGAATGTCTTCCATTGAATGACCGAGCAACTACTTGAGTGTTCTTTCAAAAATAATATTCTTCCAATTTTGGTTAAAAACGAGTTTATTCATTATTTGTCAGAAGAATTTCACTCAGGTTATTTTGCACCAGTCGGGCTTGTTCGGAAACACAAAAGTTACTTTTTGGTTCAGACTTCTTCCTCACTTAACACATTTTTAGGCTGTTTACTTCTTCATATTGATGAGTCTGAACAAACTGCACCTTCTGCAACCAAATATTTTGCTTCGCTTCGACATCACAAGTGCACAATAAACGCTTGGACAACAAAATCAATATCCTGAATACTTTAGCCCATGGCCACTCACAAGTGCTCTTCACGCTGTTGTCAGTACGCCACGCTAGCTGCAAAGGAGCTGTAATGAATCATCCGCCTTTTCATTCCATTGTTCCATATCATGACTGTTTATTTCCTGCAGCTGTTACTCTTCCATCTCTCTTATGATGTTGTCCTGCAACGATGCTGTTCAATCTAATTCCCCAGCTCTGTTCATTTCATATCGCGTCACCCACTTTTCCTCCCATCTGCCTTCCAGCCTTTCTACCTGCTTGTAAAGTACATTTATTATTTTTTTGAATGCAGTTTCATTTGACTTAAATTCAAATCTATCCATCCATCCATCCATCCATTTTCCGATCCGCTTTTTATCCTCACAAGGGTCGCGGGGGGTGCTGGAGCCTATCCCAGCTGTCTTCGGGGCAGTAGTATGTGCGTGTGTGTGTGTGAATACTGTATATATGTGTGGGCGGCTCAGTGGACCAGTGGTTAGCGCGTTGACCTCACAGTGTAGAGGTGCAGGGTTCGATTCCAGCTCCGGCATTCCTGTGTTGCGGAGTTTGCATGCTCTCCCTGGGTCTGTGTGGGTTTTCTCCGGGTACTCCAGTTTCCTCCCACATTCGCACAACATGCATGGAAGGCTGATTGAACACTCTAAAATTGTCCCTAAGTGTGAGTATGAGCTCGGGTGATTGTTCATCTCTGTGTGCCCTGCGATTGGCTGGCAACCGGTTCAGGGTGTCCCCAGCCTACTGCCCGAAAATAGCTGGGATAGGCTCCAGCACCCCCCACCCCCTGCGACCCTTGTGAGGACAAGCGTATCAGAAAATTTGGAGTTTGCATGTACTCCCCGTGCCTGCGTGGGTTTCCTCCAGGTACTTGGGTTCCTCCCACATTCCAAAAACATGCATGGCAGATTGATTGGGAACTTTAAATTGTCCCAAGATGTGATTGTGAGTCGAATGGTTGTTTGTCTATGTGTGCCCTGCGATTGGCTATATACACGACAAAGATGTAAGTGAGGAAGGAGACGGCCAGATGCATTTGGCCCATATTCTCAGCGCATTTACAGGGCTACAGTTGCATCTGTGTTGCTATGGCGATGCTGATAAGGTGACTCATGACTATTCATCAGTAGCCACGCCTGATTGCACGGGCCACCCCCAAGAGCGTCGTGAGCGGGAACGTGTTCATCAAGTGCAGTCCTGCATCCCTGCGCTACCTCTGTAGGGCTCACGACCCGGGCTCGGTGTTTGCGTCCTAAGCTGTTTTTTGATGCCGTTAATGACCTCTCCTCGCCTCTTTGATTAACGAGACCTTCCACTTGTTTCCGCTTGTTTTTTTGGTGGTGTGATTTGAGTCGTTATTGTGCGGCATAGTGAAAGTACTCCCAATGAGTTGGTTTGCATCTTGCTTCAAACTAGCAGACGAAATGTTTCCGGTGAATTCTGAGTGTCAACGAAGATAAGGAAGCCGCTTCCCAAGAGGCGCCGACATCCTCCACCGTTTGATGGAGAATCTTGTATGTTTTGGGAATATGTCTTTTTTTTCCTAAAACTTACGGCATTCCATCATTTCGATAAGGATGAGTCGTTTTCCTCATCAATCTGTAAAACTTTGACCCAGATTTATGGAAGCTCATTTTTGTACTTTTGGGCAAATTCCAGCCTGGCCTTATTATTTCTTAAAATGTTTAGTTTGCATTTGCTTGAGTAGCCTCTGTATTTTTCTACAGTGGTCCTCATTACTAGTTCAAGAACTTTGCAACCGTTGAAAGCACTCTTCTTCAAAAGTACAAGACGTCAGGTCATTGGGAGGCCAGTGGAGGTTCTGTATCGACCCCACTGTGTGTTTGGGGACCACCTCCAGGGTGCCTATCAATTGGACGTGCCTAGAAAATCTCCCTCTTTGGATTCATGGCGTTCTAATCAGGGGTCTGAACCGCCTCAGTTAAATCCTTTTGATGTAAATAAGCTGTCTCAGAGGGAAATCCAAACCGCAAAGAAGACTAAAACTTACTTTCGATGTTTTCTTTTGGCGACAACAACTTTTTCAGTGGAAGTAGTAAGTACCATGTGAAGCTAAACAACCAATGAAAATATTTTTTATGAACACCGGATCCATAACAGATATCGCCGTGAGACGCCAGAACTGTCCATCAAATCAGGTACATCCACTTTGTAGCGCAGCTACTCCATTCATTTTGTTGTGGAGATAAACAGCAAGACAAATTTAACCCTTTCATGCACCCTGTAACCTGATGACATGGTAAGCTCCACGCTGTAGCATCCGCTGTCCCTGAAATATGAATCCATTGTCCTCATGGCACTGTGAGCTTTTTGGAAATGTAACCGTACCTCGCAAAACATCATCACATAGTGAGAGGAAGGTTTTTCATTGAAAATTGGTTTGTCACTGAAAGCAGAAGTTTGGACTCTCCAAAATACCAAAAAGTGAAAATATAACAATGGCCGTGTGAACACAATTGTTTCCGTCTGAAAACGGTGATTTTTGGTGTAGTTTGTCATGAACTATGTTGCTGTGAATCTGTTTTTCCATTGATCCTGAGCTTCTCATCAAAAAGAAGCCAGAAGCTCGAGGGGCTAAGTGGTATACCCCCCCCTGGCAACCGCTACCCACACCCCCTTCCCCATTTTACAAACTCATTGGATCATCATAACCTGACTGTAATGGTCGTTTTGACATTTCAATCTCGTCTTTCTGCGTGACTCATACTTTCCAAGTCATGCGACAGACACACGACAGCAATGGAAAATATGCCATTTACATTTCACATCAAATTACCGTTTTTGCCTTAACTGTATTTCCCGCGGAGTGAAATGCGCCATCTGTGTACCCGATGCATTTCCTCTCTCATGTCAGCCCATTTGGAAGACTTCCATCTGGGGGTCGAGAGCTATCAAGTAAAATCGAATTTCTTGTTCATGCCTGAGAAGAAAAGGCCAGTAGCATACGCGGCTTGTCAATGCAAGCTCCGGCTCGAGTTAAACATGGCCGCTCAAAGAGGCCGGCGCTTATCAAGACTTCTAAGAAACGTCGATTAAATCGAGACAGGTGAGTGATAGATAGATAGATAACGCTGACATCATCTGAGAAGGTAACGTTATGTTCCTGGCTGATTTTCTGCAGAGGGCGACATCACCGTATGGATTGCTTCGTGAACAGATCCATATCCTGTAAAATCTTGGTTTAAAAAAAAAAAAAAAAAGCTATTTTCCTCAGCAAAAACACTGGAGTTTTTATTCACTTTACCTAATCATCCCAACTAATCCAGGTTCGCGTTATTTTCGGTTTATGAACCACTACTTTTTTTGCCTTGTGACACTGACGGCGACATCGAAAGGGAGACTGAGAACGTGTGTGCGGATGAGATTGAATGGATGGTATAATACAAAGTACATTTGCTTGAAGAAAATGTTTGTTTTTAAACTTTTATTAAACTACGGCTTGGATGTTCAATGCATTCCCATCGAATCATTATCTAAGTAAATTTTTTCATGTTCTAACTGTGCATATTGTAATAGTGGCTTACAGTAATAAATAATTGTGGCATAAAGGATAAATACCAGTTAAAAATCAGTTTTTAACCCAGTAGAGAGCTCCACCTGTCTACAATTAAGTGAATATGCAGACCCTGCTAATTGGGTAGTTTAATTAGAATGCAACAACAATAATTCATTTTAGCTCTGAGGGAACTGTACGTGTACATAAAAATACCCTTGTACAATGGTGTTGTGAAGGATTTTTTTTTTATACAAGGTTAAAAAAAATGTGAAAACAGAAGGCCATAAAAAGTGATCGAGGAGTGTTTTACTCACGCTGTCCCGCTGGGTGTCATCCACGGACAGGTCATTTTTTTGCATGGTGTGCGCAACCTCCATATACAAAGGCAGGGCTCACTCACGCAGTTTATCAGGAAGGGAGCTGTTGAGGAAAAAAAGAACAGCACGTGTGTGAGTTGAGCAAGAAGCTTAACAAGATGTGATTGATATGTGTACATTGAATACCACATTGAGCTTTTTTTTGGTTGATCTCATAAGAGCACTGTGGTGCTCTGATCTCCTTGACAACCTTGTAAGTGTGTGTGTGTGGGGGGTCCACTGGCCTATTAGAATGCATCAGGCTGTAAAAAGGTAAAGGTCAGTGAATTAAAAGCCAGAGTTACACAACCCTGTTATGTTTACCTGGCCTAATAACCCCCAGCATACACCTGCCTCCTCCCTCCCTTTTTATTGTCTTTTTTCAGACAGGACTCGAACTGAATGTTCTGCACCGAATGGAAAATGTCCTTTGCAGTGAACGCAAGAAAGCATCCCAAGTACTGAAGGCTGCACAGATAAATCAAATGGGACCGTGACTTGACCACACAGTCTATTTGCGTCTCAGCATTCTGATCACAACTCCTCTTGTTGATATCAACAAGTCAGCGGGCAACTTGGTGCTCGTTCCGTCGAGTTGGAAAAATATGTTCCCAAATAATACCTTACCCAACAGCGAGTAAACAATTGCAGCCTCCACCTCGTTTGCCGTTGCATGCAACATGAGCCATTATGCCAGGGAACTCCCTCTTGACCCTGTCAGTTACACTGTGGCCGTGCGACCAATGAGCAAGAGCCTCTCCTGTAAATAGATGCGGACTGACAGCCCGGCAGGGTAATTACTGCAGACTTGAGATAGGATGGAAGCAAAGAGGAAGAGATAGTTATCTCACAGGCTATGTATGGTTAAGCGGTGCATATGTACTCTATAGGATTCATCGTTGCAACAGATATATAGCAACGATGCACTACACACACACACACACACACACACACACACATGTATATATATATATATATATATATATATATATATATATATATATATATA
Organism: Hippocampus mohnikei; assembly: GCA_026261675.1. Lineage (NCBI taxonomy): Eukaryota > Metazoa > Chordata > Actinopteri > Syngnathiformes > Syngnathidae > Hippocampus > Hippocampus mohnikei. Next base: position 7,024,212 of record JAKGUB010000348.1, read on the forward strand.
TATATATATATATATATATATATATATATATATATATATATATATATATGTGTGTATGTCAAATTTATATATTATATATATATATATATACAGTATATTATTTTTTTCATTCATACACAGAGAATATTAGAAGAGAAATGTCACTCTCAAACAAAGAAACACAGACGCAAATGTCATAAATTTATGAGAATAATATTGTCAGAGCCTATTCTGAAAAAATAAGTTGGGTTTTTTTAGTAAAAAAAATATATGTACATATAAATGATATTATTAGAACATTACAAGACTAGTCATTTTTGGGGGAGAAAAGAATAGAACTACCGGTACTCTAACAATAAGGTTTCTTTGAGAGTAATGTTATTTTATATGGAAAAAATATAGAATTTTTTAGGAAGGAGTCATTCTCAGAGTCATACTGAGAAAACAAAAAGCTGTAATCATCCCAAAATAAAGTGTCATGTCAATAAACAGAAATCTAAATATTACACGGGGGGAAAAAAAGTCTGAATGTCAGATGAATATAGTTGCATTCTTGGAGAGAAAAAAAGCGGCAACATCAGAAAATGAAGTCAGACCAAGATCCATTTTGAATATTTTACCCCTCACAGATAGAAAAATAAAGTCACCTCAGTATTGCTCAACAAGCCATTTCCTTTGAGTTTGTCAAGACTTTGGTTTGGAAATGGGAGCTAATTCCGACATTTCGGTCTACACCGCTCTTCTTTGGAGCCTTTAGCGCAGTGTGTCAATGCCGAGAGAGCCTAATGAACACGCGCTCCTGAAAGCACTGACATTTTGCATCTGTCGGGAACTCCGGCAGACCGGGCTTGCATAATGAGTCACGCACAAAAATAACTTTGCAGCTCAGCTATTCCTCTCTCTCAATCCAAGGCGGGCTTCAAACCCTTCAAAAGTAACACGGCGAATCCATGTTTAAACAAAAAATAAATAAAATAAAATAAAAAAAGAAGCCCAGGATTCTTGACCTTGGTTAGAGATGGGGGTCGCACGGCAGAGATGGCTGTATTTATGGCACTCGCTCCCTATTTAATAACGCGGCATCGTTTTGGTTTGGTTTGGTTTATTTATTGAACATAACATAAACATCGTGACACATTTTGGTGTAAAAAGTATTTAAATTAGCGCAGTGCCATCATGCATTCTAAACTCTCGGCTCCATGTTGTTTTATCTGAGGAGAATGACGCACTGTCGTGACATCATCATACACAGCGTTGATATTTCTTTATACCAAAACTGTTTCCAATATTCTCCTGCTCACAGTAAGTACTTTTTGTCTTATTTTTTCGTGTATTTATTTATTTTTTGTCTTTACTTCATGGCTATTTTCGTCATGGTACCGCCCATCACTTTTAGTTTCTACCGAGTGGTTGTCTAAAAATGCACCGGCCTTTTGCCATCTCTTTTCGGTTGTACCTTTTCAATATCCCCTTGCGTGCGTCACCAAGGTTTTGTTTTCACGATTCTCGTGCTCCTTCATTTCCAATACATATTTCATGTCCAATGGGCCTCAGAGTTTTGGGATTTGGTTTTTCGTAACGCAGCATAGCTATTTTCCGACAGCAAGGTGGCAGGCTTGATTTCAGGAGCGTGAGGGCTCGGCGGCAATTGTTCCGACGTACAACGGGCGCAGCACCATCAGCTGGAGACAGTTGGCCACAGTAAAGGTCAATTTCATTTGACAAGAGACTAAAGTGGTCTATCCAGCAAAGTGAAGAATGTCGAAAAGCTGAAGGAAAGCATTTTTTGTCACTTTGGCACTGACGAAATCTGCTTGACCAATCAGTGACCATCAGTGGTTTACGTCACCTTTAGTGGCTTTGACCTAGCATGCTTGGAACTAGAGCTGATTTAAAATAGTTCCAGCTCAAGTGTTAATAGGAAGTCCAGTCATGCCAAACTGAGGAGGTACAGCAGTGGAAACTGCGCCAAAGTGCAGCCCCATTTGCTGGAGACGGTCAGCCGCCGGAAAGAGATCAAGAGAGGAGAAGAAGGGTTGCTGCAGCAAAGCGGAGACTGTGGACTTTACTGTAGTACAGCCGCGCCCAGAATTATGTTAGCGTGTTCATTTTTTAATTGAAGTTGGGGCCATTGAACTGAGTCAGTACTGGGTTGGTAACTTTACTTGGCCCCCAAACTTCACTTGTATGACTTTTGAAACGTAAATTTGCAGGGGATTTTAGTTGAACTCCAAATTTGTGTGGAAAACACAACTGTTTGTTTGGGTTTTTTGGGGTCAAACAGTCATTCACATTGGAGCAACTTGAAAACAAGCAACAAAGCAAGCAAGTTTGCTTCAAGATTGAGTTCTCTTTACTTTACAAAGTATATATTTTAACTCAATACAAGGGACAACGGTTCTGTCAACTCTCATTTGTTGGCAAATGCGGGGGGAAAAAACATTTTCACAAGAGCAAATCTTAGCGAGTTGAATTGCCCAACTTCTAATTTTGCCAAGGTTTGTTTTTGTTTGTTTGTTTGTTTTCAGTGTCATGAGGACAACCACCGTCGAAAATAGGACGATGGTTGGGATAAACTCGAAGATGTTATTATTCTTGCCCTCTGTGAATGCAGTTTCGCTCCATCGATTTGTCCTCTGTTTAACTTTCTGCCCATCGGTAAGAGTGCAGCGACAGTTCATCACATTAAGCAGGGCAGAAAAACAATCCTGGCTACAAGGGCCCATCCGGCCAGGGAAGGTCACGGCTGTCTAACGGGCCTTCTGAATTTCAGTTTGCCATGTGAAACGTGTTTTTTTTCTTTTCTTTTCTTTTCCTTGTCATGGCTGCTTATTGAGTAATCCCTCAAAAGTAACTCAGCCTTTCATTGTGGCTGTAGCCTGCCAATGAGCGGAGATGAGCTTGTTGAAGCTTTTATTGCCTTTTGAAGGCAAAGCGGTGCACTCGCCATATTAATCAAGATGTTTTGGGTCCCCCCCTGCCCCATTTGTAAAAAAGTCAGCGGGCGCTTGTGCATTACCGTCAAACAGTGACGTTTAGATTCTTATTGACTAGAATGGAGCACCTGTCAAAAAGAGCTTTTGCAAAAGATTGCATCAGCACAAGCGCCGAGGGACGACGGCGAAGTTCTGCCAATCGTATCATCGATCTTACTCACTTCTTTGATGGCTGACATTTATCATTTCGTGTTGGATTCCATGGCGAACGAAGAACTTGCGATGGAAGAAAGCACAACCCTGCCACCGGTACTCCATATAATACAATTCTGTTGACAATCATTGCAAAAGAAGAATGAAATGTTCACTGGAAAGCGATTTGTGTGGTGCCTTGATAGCCATCTTGGTAACCTCCGACCCTGATGATGCTACTTTTTCCAAAACAAAGTGTCTAATTCTTGCAAAGCCAACTCGAGTGGAATCATTCTCACATTGTTTCGTGTGTCTCAAAAACAAAGCCCAATTGAAGTCATTCTCGCTAATGACGGCCAAGACAAGTGATTGGTCGTCATATTGGAAAGTTTGGGCCTTCCAAGCCACAAATATTTTACAGTCACCTGCCTCACCTGTATCATGTTACATTATAAAAGAAAGCTGGAGGGAGCATGAGAAAACACAAAATGAATGTCTTAAATTTTCATTTATAGGAACATGTTTACATATAGTACATGTTTTGATAATAAGGATGTTTTTTTTTTCTTCCAAGAGGCAGTACTTAAATTCTTACATCCACATACTATTATTCCTGAGTAAATGAATACAAGTTAAAGCATGGGAATAAAAACATCAGGAGAAACATGCAGAGCAAATCCTGGGGTGACAAAAAGTTATTTTCAGGTCATATTGCCCAGCCATTACAGCATTTTGTTATGAAGAGTGGTTAACTTCTTTTTACAGTTGCATGACAATTAAGACTGAGTCATCACACAAAAGTGCCCTACACAATTTGCCAGTTTTGCAATTACTATTAGGAGCGGCTTTTTTTTAACACCTACATTACTGTTAAGTATGTTATTACGTTGATTACAACATCCCTGTATGGCTTTGTGATTGTGACAACTTGACCCCAGAATGTATTGAATATTTCCAGTGGGATAAATGAATTTCCAATTCAAACAAATGGAGATCGCCTGCATTTCAAGAACAGGTTGATTCCAACCTTAGTGGCATCACTGTATGTCCACCATGTCAAATTGACAATGATATCTGACTAGTATTCCCCCTAAACACATGTCCTGGTTTGGAAGAAAAAATAAATAAATAAATAAATAAATAAATCACCCCCTAGCAGTATCCAATGCTGCGTTGGCTCCTCCAAGTGGTCATGCATGCAGCCATCCATCCAATTTCAACACCACTTATCCTCAACAAAGCATTGCTGGAGCCTATCGCAGCTGGCTTCAACCAGAAGACAGACTACACCCTAAACGGGTCGCTAGCCAGTCACAGGGCACATATAGAGACAAACGACCATTCACACCCACATCATCATTGAGTGGGAACCGATCCCACGCTCCCCGCACACAAGTCCGGCGATTGGACCACCACACCGTCAGCGACTACGCTCATGTATCATGCTGGTCCAAAAAAAAAAAGACAAAAAGACGAGCTAAAAGCTCAAAGGGATGAGATTTTATTGCAGGGAGACGTAGGAGAGGATGACATCTTTGGCGGCTGAGTTGGGTTAGCACGACCTTGTCCTGTCCTTTCCACTGCCGCTGCCTCTCCCCACATAAATCAGCTGCAATCAAGCATTGAGGGACTGTCAGCTCATGTAATGCAATCTCACACCAACACACCCACACCCAAACGACATTGGAAAGACATAGATGTCACTTGGTGCATAGATGTCACTTGGTGCAGGTGGGATTAGTACAGTGTGATATCAAACAGATCAGCCTGAATTTCCATTGCTATTTATCTGCTGACATGCGACCAGGCGTTTGTTGCACCTCAAAACAATTTCACAGCACCTAAGCAGAAGGATGAAATATATTTACTCGAAATGTAAATCAGCTCCCGAAAAGCCTCCTGGGAGTTTCACGTCTTGTCTCCCAGCGTTAAGTATGACTCACGCACTTCAAGTGATTGTTTGGTTTTTGCGCTGTGAAATTGGGTTATATCACAGGGGGGAGTCAAGTGGAAAGTGTGTGAAATTCAAGTTAAGGCATTGATAATGAAAGTGAAATGACTCCAAGAACAGTCTTACACAATTTATAGGACTGCTCAACACTTGAGAGTGTGAAATTATTTTGGGGAATTTGAGATCAAGCACTGGGAGGTCACGCAAATTACATACTGAAAGACTCGATGTGAAATTCGAACCCAGTTTGACACATACTTCTGTAATAACAAATTTACTCAAAGTACCTTAAATATAGTCTTCAGTCTTTTTTCTCCCCATCTATTAACAGCGCAGCATCCATTTCTGCATAGAATAGAACAATTTACATATGTCCAGTTGAGCAGGAAGTGACACGCCGGGTGCATTATGGGAAATGTAGGACGTTCGTGCCCCTGACTTTGTGCCAGCATTCAGTTGAAGTGGACTCAGATGGTGGTCAAGTTACTGACTCAACTGGTAATCCCGCCACTGCTACTGCTGGTTGTGACGAATATAACACTGCACTATTTCTAATTCCGGCTACAATTTGGTTCGTATTCATTTGGGACCGTCACATAGGAATAAAAGCATCCTTTCGACCGCGAGCGGCCATTTATTTCTGCCCAAATTTGTAATACGCTAAGTAGACCTGTAGATGTCAGTAGAGAGCTGTGAAGATTTCTGTCCACACATTCCAGAAAGAAACTGTACATTTCTATGACGCAAAATGCTTCTTTCCATCATAAATGCTGATTTTGCTCCCATGGGGTACTGAGGATGAGTCATTCCTCCATGTACAGCTCACTGTACTGTAAATTAATACGAGTTTAAGTGAGTCGGACAAATGAATGCCAATGCCTTGAGGCGCAGGTCATTTGTGCATTTTACATGTATTCAATTGCCACTTTTGATTGGAATTGTAACCATGAGATTGCAAGTATGAGATTGCAAGTGAATAACGCCCTCAGCAGCTGTAGAGTACAGGAAAATCCCGCCCGTACAAAGATAAAAATGCTAGATTTTGATTTATGCTGTCAGAGCTATTCGTTTAACAATGTTTATTGCGGTTGTTGGGTGTGGCATAAAAGTGCGCTTCATCCCTCTGAGAACATATCATTTTTAATAATTTGTGCATGTAATGCAGTCAAATAAGATAAGGTAAACTATTTATGTTTTCTGAAAACAAAATCAGATCACAAGAAGAAAGGGGGAAAAAAAAAGGAAAAATGTAGGTCGACCCACATGGAATTAGAATAAGGATCTACAATGATTTACATGTCAATGTATTTATTTGTACATGTTTACTAATTGATTTGTAACCATATTTTTATTTATGTATTTATCTGGGGGTTGTTCTAATTTTTCTGTTTAGTTATAGTTATGTTTGTTTGGTTATTTGTGTTTATTTACTTCACCATGCACTCTAGTATGGACCTTCACTTCACACTGGATTGTTCCATGTCAAGTCGTGCGTAGGGTTGAATCAAGCAGATTTTGATTTTGATTAAACTTGATGTACTTGTCAAGTTTTAAATCTCAAATTTTAGATCAATCGGAGTTGGAGTTCGGGAGATACAGTCTGGCAAATTTTGACATTTAGGTTTTTTTTAGCAGTAATAAGGAGTCAAGGTATCCATCCCCTTTAAATGTATTTGACTAACTTGAGCTTTTCGCCTATAATTTGACCTTGAAATTTACCATGTGTATCATGTGATAAGCGTTTTTAAAACTGAAATGTAATCTCTCACATGTTCTGCAAAACACATAACCTTGAATACTGAAAATTGAATGTCATTCAACGTTCATTGAAAGTTGAATATCATTGAATATTCATTGTACTGTATATTCAGTAAAAGGCTGAGGGTATGGATATCATGACTCCTTAGTGCTAAAAAAAAAAAAAAAAAACATTGGAAAAAATAAAAATGTCAACATTTGGCAGGCCGTACCTCCCAAATTCCTGCTTGGACTGACCAAAAATATGAAATTTAGGGTTGTGCCATCAATATCAAGGGGTACACAAACTTTCATCCAAATCGAACTCTGGTTAAAAATGTTCAGATTTTTTTAATGTGATTTGATTTATTTGTTTTTCTGTCTTTCTTATATATTTATTGAATTGTTATATATTTATTTTCATGTTTTTTTTAAATGTATCAGATTTTATTTTTCTTTAATTTAGTCCCACATGGAGCTGCAGTTGTAGCTTTTTCATTTTAATGGAGTCGGGATCCTTGGGAATTTCATTAGCAAAGGCCATAGAGGAGAGTGACATTGCACTATCCCAGTCCCCCCCAAAAAACAGCAAAAATGTCAACAGTTGTAATGGAAATAAAATCTTCCAGGGTTCCGGAACAAAAAAACAAAAGTTGTTCATCAACCTCCCGGATGTACTCTGCAGCACATTGCATCAATCTCATGAGATATCATAAATCCAAGCCAACCGTCTCTCCGCCCCGCCCCTTCCATTCCCAAATCCCCGCGGCGACTGTGGTCACAGTGTTTTTAACCTTTTACGGGGTACTTTTTTTTTTTTTTTTTTAAGCAGGCAAACAAACACAATGGCAGGACGTCCAGGCGGACAAGGAGAAAGGAAAACACAAGATGAACCCTGGGACACAGCTGCTTCTCTCTTCTTCTCTGCTTCCTCCACTCACTCGTGGCCCTCCGAGGTCCTTCCTGATGTACCGCGTCACATCGTGTCGTCACACACGTTGCGCGCGCACACACACACACACACACACACACACACACACACACACACACACACACACACACACACAGACCCTCTAGCATCATCAGCTTGCAAGTTTACACGACGTCAAACCAAGTCAAGTCGTCAGCCGACAACCTGGGGACCTTGAGCCACATGCCACATTCGTAACCACTCATCCGCGGCTTAAAAAGTAGAATTCTAAAGTTTCAACTGCTGTTAGCCATTGATGACCTTACGGCACTTCAGCTGAGCGTGAATCAAAAGCATTTGTGTCTGTTTTAGCTTTTTGGCCACACTCGTTCCATCTATCCGACTATTTCCTACAGAGTAGTGCAAGTCCTCATCTATGAGCTGGAGCATATCGCAACTGACTTTGTGCGAGAGGCAGCGTGGTGTAAATTACCTTAAAAACCAAAAAGTACAAGTTAAGCTCTCGACCAGCCATAATCTCCATAAAGACGAAAACGAGCAGTAGAGAATTATCTACTGTCACTCACACTTATCCTCATTGGGTTGAGGGTGAGCCAGAGCCAATCCTAGCTGACTTTTGGCCTGCTTGCCAGTCATTCACCGGGCAATGGGCACATGTAGACAAATAATCATTCACGCTCACATGGAAAAAGTTTCCAATGAGCCGAACTTGCGTGTTTTTGGAATGTGGGAGGAAGTATCCGGAGACAACACAAAACTTGCAAAATCCACACAGGAAGCTCGAGTCTAAGCCAAAATCTGAATCTAAGACCTCTCGACTGTGAGGCAGATGTACAAACCACTAGCCTGCCTTGATCATTACAAAATGAAAAGATTTGCATTGACAAGGTACAGTATGTTAACGGAAAAAAAATAGGCATCATGGGCTTTATTTTCAGAGACACGGGCACGTGCTTTCGACGTAATGATTTCATTCTTGTGCCAGGGAAAGTCTATTTTATTGTATCGACGCCATGCTGGGAATTCCGGAGAACTTTGTGCGTTGTCCATTCCATGAAATGCTCCACACCGCGTACCCTTGGGAAAAACTTCAGGATTGTGTTTGACCTGCTAGATTCCCTCTAAATTTAGCAACAGTATCGGCAACAGAAGAAGACCACCTGTGCTTGAGCTACGAAATCAAGTGATGACTCGTGTAGGTACACTGCTGCCTTTTACGGAAGTACAAAGAGCGAACGCTGCATTATAGGTTCAAAAGTCACGCAAGGCTTCGGATTTCGTTTGGAAGCACGGGGCATTCATCACTGGGCTCATGACGGTATCCGCCAACATCTGCATGCCGGGAGCATCCTGAACATGATACTTTGAGGAGATATGTTGAAAGAAAACAAATAAAACGGAGGTCTTATAGAATGGCCTTAAATAGCATGGGTACTTGCTTTGCGATTGTTATGGAAACTATTCATTCAACGAATATCACTACCGGATACTCTGCCTAGCTAGGAAAAACAAACACGGCCTGATTATTACAGTAATAGTACCTTATATAATATTCCATTAAGTCTCCATTATAAAATGGCAAGAGTGGCTCAGGGAAATATGTGACATTTAACTTTGTTGGCACCAAGAACCAACTAACCCCTTCTCCATTCCCTCCTCCTTTTCTGTAATGTCGCTCTTGAACTTTAACCTCTGCCGAGCGCCACAGAGTGCATCTCTCAGCGTGGCTTTTCAAAAGGCGCTCCTCTCAGAAGGGAGAACCATCTGGAATACGCTAAAGTCAGATAAACATTTACACATATCCACGTGTTCCCGGATGAAAGTGGTTGAACTGAGTGGGGGACGAGCAGACATGTCATACGCGGCTGCTTTTCATCTCCGCACATTGCTCGGAAAGTGTGGCAGCTGTTGCTTTGGAAGATGCTCGCTCGATGCTCCCTTAACGCTGCAGTTGGACTGAATTAAGCGGGGCCCGTTACGTTTTCCCCACTCAATCCGAAAGCGTAAAACTCATTCATGAACTTGACTCGTGTTGTCATCACAACACTTAACCTAAGGCGGTGCGCGCACATCTCAATGAACTCCAGCATTCCCATCAGTCAGCAGACGCGTGATTATTGGTCGTCTCTGAAAGGCTTTCTTGAAAGGTGTTCCTCCCCGGTCAGCTTGGAAAAAAGGTCTGAGCCGACAAAATGATAAATCCGATTGAGAGACTGTATATACAGTACACCATAGACCATTGGTGTCAAACTCAAGGCCCGGGGGGCAAATCTGGCCCATGACATAATTTTATGTAGCCCGCGAAAGCAGATCAAACATGTCAACTTCCATAATGCTTTCTAAAATGTCTACCAAAAATGTTAATTCTCATATGTAATAAATAAGAGAAATATACTAAACATTTTCTTGTTACCAACCCCTCATGAAAGTTGAATCAACAGTTATTCTTGACTTCTTTATATGGTTTCAGTCATAATGGCCCTCCAAGGGAAACGGTAAGTTTGACACATAGACCATATACCCATAAAACCTTTTTCAGCCATCCAAGGAGGCAGACTGCTGTTGACTGCTGTTGACTGAAATTGATGCCAACGTGCCCTGGAGCTGGCATTACTATCAATGCTGAGCAATGCCAGCTCCAGGGCATGAGTTTGTTTGAGTATAATCTGGTTTAGTGCTGTCTGCCGATATACCACAGACTTGAACAGATTCTGCAAAATAGCTCTCAGTGGAAGTTCCATAATAAACCATTTTTCATTTTTACCCAGCAGTGATCCATCCATCCATCCATCCATCCATTTTCCAATCCGCTTCATCCTCACAAGGGTCGTTGGGGTGCCGGAGCCTATCCCAGCAGTCTTCGGGCAGTAGGCGGGGGACACCCTGAACCGGTTGCCAGCCAATCGCAGGGCACACAGAGACGAACAACCATCCGCGCTCACACTCACACCGAGGGATAATTTAGCATGTTCAATCAGCCCGGCATGCATGTTTTTTGGAATGTGGGAGTAAACCAAAATACCCGGAGAAAACCCACTCAGGCCCAAGGAGAACATGCAAAATCCACACAGGGAGGCCAGAGCCAGAATCGAACCCTGCACCTCTGTACTGTGAGCTCAACACGCTAACCACAGAGGCCGCCCCCCCAGCAATGGTGATATATAAATATCCACAACCACTTGCACTGTTACACAGATAATTAGATGAAGACTTCAGCTGGTGGTCTGGTGTGACGCAAAAACAATAATAATCATAATTACCTATAATCACACTACAAATCAGGAGGTGGCCCGGTGAGTCAGTGGTTAGCACGTCAACCTCACAGTTAGAGCTACCGGTTCGATTCCAGCTCCTGCCTTCCTGTGTGGAGTTTGCATGTTCTCCCCGTGCTTGCATGGGTTTTCTCTGGTACTCCGGTATCCTCGCACATTCCAAAAACATGCGTGGCGGGCTTATTTAACACTCTAAATTGTCCATAGGTGTGAGCGTGGATGGCGGTTCGTCTCTGTGTGCCCTGCGATTGGCTGGCAACTGGTTCAGGGTGTCACTGGATCCGATGAGTTCCCGAGTCCAAATTGACTCACGCTGACAATGAACACTACATCACAGCATTTTCCTGCTTTGCCGAAAATGAACAATCAGTAGTAGCAGTGGACAGAAAGAGACAAACGGACTGGTTGGTCCATAAAGCGGTCCACAGGTTTGGCCTGTGTGGTTTATTGCGGTAGGAAAATAAGCATATCGGATAACAAGAGACAAATTTACTCTTCCTGCAATGCGTCCTTCCCTAAGTGGCTCATATAAACAAATAACTGCTACAATGCATCATCTCATCACATGTTGAGATGATGTGAAAACAAAAAAAAAATTGCTCAGTCCGCGCGGCCGCTTATTAAGAAGCCCAATTGTGACTTGCTCTGCACAGTCGATGCTTGACTGCCAAGGGGTTCGAGATGAGTCAATGACCTCTGACCCTCCTCGTTTTTCCATGTTGATTACACGGTTCATCGTCTGACGTCATGTGACGATAATGCGCAGGTGAAACAAAGGACTCAGTCTACTGCCGTGCATACGAGTTGTAAAAGCGAGGATGAATAGGTGTTTGTCTATCTATGCGTTGCAATTGGCTGGCGACCAGTGCAGGACAGAATTTGCTTCTTTTCCAAACTCAGCTGACAGAAGCTCCAGCTCACCCACAACCCCAATGAGCACAAGCGATAAAGAAAGTTCACAGATGCCAAAGATGCACAAATTGTGGACATTGAGCTGTCATAAGAGCAGTGTTGTCACAGTTACCTTGAAAATGTAATTTTGTTACTTACTGATTTCTTGATTTTTAAAAGTAACAAAGTTAGATTACAAGTTATTTGAAGAGTTACATCTCGCAAAAACTGACGACGCCTGGTTTTGGAAGTGCAGTTCGGTTTAAAAAAATAATATATATATATATATATAAATAAATAATAACAATAATAATGATATAAAAACAACCTATTTGACTTACCATACATCACGCTCGCTATGCCAGCTTGTTCGCCGCCATATGCTTGTCACTTACGCGTGCGTCTTTACATTTTCACATCAGCGTTGGCTTTCAACTTCTACACGTGTGACAGTTGTCGAATAGAAAACACACGCCGCAACTTCCACCAAGGAAATTCGTACCACTGCAAAGCTCTTCGCCTCGACCGCATTTGGCAGAGAAACAAGGGGAAAGTGTGACACATGCAAAACACACCCATGCTCTACCCATGATTACACCATGCGCACGTCGACACGCAATTACAAATGGCCAACTTTTTATGTGCCATTTCCATAGGTCAGGGTTTCCCCCGAAAGTCAAAATAGCTCACTTCGTACATTACCGTTGATGGTTTTATAGCGATACAGGACGTAGAAGGACAACAGAGTCGTTTACTTAAACCTAGTGTAGTTTGTGAGCATCTGCGGAACAGTTTGGGACACGACCCCTGAAAGTCACACCAGAGAAGATTTCGGGGAAGGGGGGGGGGGGGGGTGAAGTCCTTGAGCTCTTCAGTCAAAGTGAGGCATTGCAGTTTGCAGCACTATCCTCCTGCATCCCTCACAGCGCATTAACTCCATGGATTGGAATGTAATGCTTTATCATATACAGAGCATGAACACTGAATGTATTGCACCCATCATCAGTTATTGTTATGATCCAGAAAGAAACTTACATGTATTGATCCTTGCCTGGTGTCTCCCCCTGTCTGATCGTCCCAGTCAGCTAGAACCAAAACAAGCATGCACGCATCATCACAAGCACGCGCCCACTCCTGCTGCCTGCTCAGGCTCTCTCATGATGGAAGGAAGGAGGGAACTCTCCTCAGTGAGCTGCCAGCCGCACGGGCCAGCGGACGTCACAGTGTTTCCTGCCCCACCCCCTCTCAACCAATCGCGCGGCTCTCACGGACGGGCCCCCGCCCACCTCCTCGTGCCGGAGAGTGGAACAAACTGTGTGGACCAAGCATGAGGTAACAGACCCCAAAAAACAAGCAAAAAAAAAACGCTGATGTGATTGGAGAGAAGCAGAAGGAGAAGTAATGACTCATGTTGAACGCAATCCATTGATATTTTTTGACCCCCCGTTATTCTCAACACCTTAGTTCCATTGGAAGATGATGTACATTCATCTGTTCCCGAGTCAAACTGTTGCCATCGTAGAAGTAGAAGGTAGGTGCAGTTAGGTGCTGTTTTCAACAAATAGTCATGTCCCGTAAAAAAAAAAAAAAAAGGAAAAAAAACCCAAGTCGTCAGTTTCACAAACGGTGATTTGGAAAGCTAGCCAATTTCAATTTAAAAATCAAATTAATCAAAATAAATAGAAAATATCAGCACGAGCAATACTAGGCTAGCATTAGTGTTGTAAAAAAGCCAACATTCACCAAAGCTAATATGTGGATATTATGACTTATCCCATTGAAGTGCTATGATAATATTTATTAGTTTGAAGTTTTATTCTTTGGAAGGTCAAATCCGTTACTAAGAATAACAAAGGGTCATTGAACTTACCTGGAAGGAGCAAGAATGTTGTTACTTCTTCTGAATCCTCTCAACAGCCTGAGTTTCCTTCTCTCTTTGCTTCTCTTTGTTAGTCTTCTGTCCAGGTGTTGGCGAATGAGGCATGGGCATATTCCATCATAGTTGCAGCAAAGCTCCTGAAGCCCAAGGTAACAGTTCAGCATAAGGCTGCAGGAAAGCTCGTGCTACGAGTGTGCCCATGAGTGCAAGGCAAAATGATTGCACCTTCTCGGGTCACACACCTGTCTCTGATTGGTTGGTTGCTTTTCCACAGGTGGTGTTGTTTTTTGTTTTTTTCATAGATCATTTTACGAATGTATTACTGTCTGGTCATACTGACAGCCTTTACAAATATGGCAAAAAGTGTTTTTTTTTTTTCTTAAATTGCAAACTCCCCTTTAAGTGTGCTGTATTTTGACAGAAGAAGACCTGTCAGGACATCAGGGACTTTTAATTGTGGAAATGTCTCATTCACTGGCAAGACGGACAGTCTTTCACTTTGATTGTCAACTTGATTTGCCATATTGTACCGAGACAGGGATAAGTTTACCGTATTTTCACTGCTAGGCGACCTCTAGTTTAAAATAATCTGCATTTCTTCTCCTTTGGCCGTCATGGCGTTGTTCGTCGTCCTCATCACTGGTACCGTTATGTGGCAGAATTACAAAAATAAACATAGAACCATTTAAAATTGGAGTTAGAGCAGGGGTGGGCAAAATGTAGCCCATGGTCTCAGAACATTTGAGCCAGCGCGCCATGCAATTATAAAACGAGACAGAAACTCAGAGGAACAGTTTTAAGAAGTCAAAAAAAAACCATTTAACGCACAAATGCTAGCTTTATTTTTTGAGGATGAAAGGGGCATGAGAAGAAAAAGGTTTAGTATTGGATGCCTGATGTTTGGATGCCATTTCCTTTAAGAACAAATCCAGCTGCTAAGAAATTGGGTGGAAAACGCAATTTTCCAGATCCTGTTTAAAATTCGCAGAAATTGTCTCACGGCCACCGTGTGGAGGAACAGCGGCCCGATAGAAGCGATTCTGCTTTTATGTGGAACACATGAGACAGTCAACAAAACCTTTGCACGTGAAAAACTGCCCCATATTTCATCAGGCGCCACACGAAATGACGACGGGAAGGGTTATGAGACGCTAAGATCAATATGTAACTTCAAATGATTTGTTGATAAGATGAATGTAATGTGTGCATGTGAAAATATTTATCAGAGTATAAAAACAATGTCCCCTCAGCCTTCGGGACCTATAAACGTCAGAACAAAATATATATCCTTGTGCATTCTGGACTCTAAGATTAAAAAAAAAAAAACTGGACAAAAAAATAAAGACACAAGATTCCTGCCTCTTTCCCATCAATTACAAGTGTACAAGAGCAAGTTGTGTATTTGATATTTCCTGTGCCACATGAAGGACGAACACAGGGGGAAAAAAAAAAAGCACTCACCTATGTCAAGTGTCACGAGGCATCATATCAAATTAGCCCTTCTGCCTTTTCTTTACATGACTGGAACATGTTGAGCCCAAGGCATTTCACTCACTGTGAGCCATCAGTCAACTATGGCTCTTCTGCACTAAAGAACATACAGGGGGGAAAAAAATCCTGTAAATTATTATGCATATTGTTTTTCATAGAATGCCACCAATGGTGATTTTGCACTCTCGCTCAAGTGTGACAATGCAACAACATATCAAATGGACGGCGCTGTGGGGGGAAAATCTATTCCTCATGAGGCTCACAGGTGAGCTGTTGTCGATCGCAGCCGACTTTATCGGTCTGTATTCCTGTTGCTCTCCCAAAGAAGAAGAAAGAAAAAAACGTTTTCAGGTTTAAAGGCACAGGTCAAAACACAGCTTTATTACCAAAAACAAAAACCACATCACTCTCTTTTATTATGATTTATCATGCTTTAAATATTTACATTTTGAAGTTCTGCCAATGACGGCGGATCAATTGAACGGAATCGAATCGCAACTCTCGACTGGCCGATTGGTCAGTCAAGAGTTGAATTAAATCAATTAAGGACGAGCTGGGGGACAGCCTGGCAGAGCTTGTCCATTAATATCAGCTTTGTGTACTAGTCTACCGACCGTACGCAGATGGTAACGTGCCACTCTGTGGATGAGAGCGCAACACAGATTGTAAAGGAGATGACAGATGAGAGAAAATGGTGAGCCGCTGCAAGTCGGACAAATTCAGGCGGCTCACATCGTAACAGAATGTACTGTACATGTCTAATATAAACAGAGTATGAGTCACGATAGGTCAAATGGAAAGAGTGTTGAGATTGCGAGGAAGAAGTCATGGAGAGGAAGGAAGGATGATTAGTTCCATCTAAAAACAGCCACTGACATATCAACCCAAAGTCAGCGTCGCTCACGGCGCGTTTGACCACAGCCCAGCTCATCAACTGAATTCAGAGAACCTGACCTGGATTAGTCTCATGAGTGGTTGCCTTCTGAATCGGACTCCGTCCCAGACGTTGCAGAAAGTCATGAATGTAGCATGAACTAACTTGCTAGCTAGCTAGCTAACTTTGTCTTTTATTTTTTTTTTTGTTTTGCTTTTATAAAGGGGACAATCAAAGCCATCCTGCTACTTCTCCCCAACTTCGGTCCATCTCACTTGAACGTCATTTAGTCCCACTCGTTCATATCGCTTACGGTAAAATATTTTTCCGGTCTACTGATGTAAAGGAATTTTCAATGTACAGATTCAGCAAGATCCTGACTTGAACAAAAATAACTGGCAGTGGCAACTAAACAAGATCCATTTTACACTTTTTTTTTGTGAAGTCTCAAAACTGGACATAGTCGGCAGTCAGTCAAAGTCCATCATTGAATTAGTAACTTTGCCACTGGAAGAGAAATGTAAATTCCAAAACCAACAGACAGTAAAAAGTGGCACGCTACCATTTCTCTCTGCCATATAAAAGTGTCATTGAAATATCTAGCTAACTGTGAGTTGATTTGGAGTTGCGAGGTTCATGGCCCTGTTGACTAAATGTTGAGAAGGACCGCCGTATCCATTTTGAGTCCAATGACAAATTTCATTCCACCCACATACATGTCACTTGAATTTGGAGCTGGAACCTGTTAGGTGCTTTGCTGAGCAGACTAGCCTTGATTCAATTTGCTATCCCACCGGTACATCCTGTTTCCCAACAGGAATAAAAAGGCCGAGCGGGGATATAGTCCGGAGAGAAGACGGACGAGTCCCTCAGGGAATTGAGGCAAACAGGAATGCAGACATGGACTCAGCAAAGCAAGCAGGCCCGCTGCGAGGCTCATAAATTCACGGGAGTGGAAAGGTTATGCTAATACTATGCAAAGACTCACTTCTCCCCCCACTTTTGACTGTTTGCATGAACGCATCATCATAAACACACATGAATAAAGAGTAGGAATAGGAAAGAGGAACAGTAGTAGGAATACTTATTGGAGCATAAAGAATGAATGGGTTTGTCAAACCCGAGGGGAGCAATGGTATGCGGGTAAATTCAATCTCAGCAAGACATAATGGATGACAAAACAGTGATCGATCAATCGGCTTTGGGGACAACGTGATACACTGCCGCCAGGCAGATAAGAACCTGTGAAAATCAGATTTGTTCCACCGCTGTGCACGGCGAGATAACGGCCAAGCTGTTGGCAACTGCCATCACAAAAAAAAAGGAAAAAGAGGGGAGATGTTCTCTGTGGGGTGAGTGTGAAGACTTGGTGCAAGGCAAAGTTAAAGTAAAACCGACAAAAACACCCCCCTGGTCCAAATCGTGCATCGGTGTGGATTTGTAGCATTTTAAAGCAGAAGCAATATGACTACAGCCCTTTTAGGTATAATCTCCACTAAGCGTGAAAGTGCGAGGGCAAGAGCTGTTGTTTCAATTGCGGTTTGTTGGTTTGTTATCTTAAACGCAAATGGCAAGATGGTGGTGGGTTTGTTTTTTCTTCAATCTCCCACAAACAAGCACAAGAATATTTGATAGCCGCCATTTACTGCACGTTAATTAGCCAACTAGCTATGCCTACAACACACACACAAAAAGCACCTTCTCTTTGGAGAGCTAGCTTGCGTGGCTAACTTTGTTCACCTCATTATTGGCCACAACATGTCATAATGAGAAAGACTGACACGCCAGGAGGATAAAAGAAAGGAGTTGGGAAAGTGCGACTTGACAGCCAACTTGTGGAATTGGGGCTTCGGGCAGACAAGCTTCAGAGTGCAGGTGCATGGTTCAATCCCGGTTCTGGCCTTCCTGTGTGGAATTTGCGTGTTCTCCCTGTGTCTGCGTGGGGGTACTCCAGTTTGCTCCTACATTCCAAAAACGTGGATGGTAGGTTCATGGAACACTCTAAATTGGCCCCAAGTGTGATTATGAGCTTGAATGGTTAGTCGTCTAGGTGTGCCCTGCGATTGGCTGGCAACTAGGTCGAGAGGTGTACACCGCCGACTGCCAGAAGACAACTGGGTTAGGCCCCAGCATGTCCGCACCCCTCTTGAGGATAAGCCAATCAGAAAATGGATGGATGAATGTATTATACAAAGTGCAATACAACTGAACTGTACTTAATATTTACCACACTTTGAGAATCACTGCATTATAAGGTCAACCAACCAATCAGACCACGAGATACAACTTGACAAGAGGCAAATGAAAGGAACGAATTGGAGGAGGCCGTTGTAAGATAAGATGCTTGTCATTGGTGTTCATGTGATGTCACACCTCAAAATGAAGCATCAAAAGAAACCATGTGTGGCTTTTTTCATCCCCCCCCTAGCACGGTGCTCGTGACTGGCACTTGAGAAATAACAGGCCCTTTCGAACAGTGTTTAAAAAAAAAAAAAAGCGTAATTCCCTTTTGACCCTATTGCCAGTCTGTCTTTACGGTTAAATGTTTTACAAAGTCATTCATTTTGATCAAAGCAATTCACTTACTGTATTCTTTTCTGGAAAGGCATAAGATACGCTATTTCTGCATTATGTTGCAAATTTCCTGTAATGGACCATCCCATGTGAGGTTTGCATGTACCATACAACGGTAGCTGGCATTTTCTACAGGGAACTCCGGCTTCCTCCCGCATCCCCAAGACAAGCCCGTTTGGTTCCTCAATTGCAGTGGCTAAAGATGTGAATGACCATCGAGGAGTAGCAGGCCTCTCACCTGAAGTCTGTTGGGATCCATTTCATCTGCAACCTTGAAAAATCAAGGCAAGTTTATACTAAATTTGAGCAAACCTGATTTGTGTTCCCACAAAACTTCATTATACATAGTCAACTGACAACTACATAATCAACCCAGTATCACCCAAGTTCCTGGTCTGTGCTTGGGAGTAAATTTACTACAGCAAGCACTATTTTAAAATAAACTCCCATAAGTTTGACAGTTAAAGTTACCACTTTGTAGTAATTCGCCTTTCTTCATCCATCTAATTTTATTTACAGAGCACCTAAACAAAACAATGCATGGGCCTGCGAGATGGTAGCCACCGTCTTGTCCGGAGTGGAACACTATCCACAGAACCAAAATGGGCAATGAAAGCCCAGCTGTCCCCATTATCCAAGCCGGTTGTAGTGAAATTCAAAATGAAGTCTCTACAAACAACTCAAGTATATCGTCAACATTTATTATACATATAAAACAATAGAAACAACTTTTCAAAAAGCACATTATTCATAAATGGGTAACAATTACATTGAGAGCAGGCTATTCGACCTTAACAGGAACTGCATCATTCGATCTGTCAACCTCTTCTCTATTCCACACCACTAGCCAGCTTGTATTCGTATCCTCCCCTCCACCACCGGAGCGCAATTCCATTCACTTTGGCGCTTTAAGATCATCACGACACACTCCAGTCACCGATCCAAAGACACTGCTGCTGTGCACATTTTTTTTTTCCCCCACCCAATAAGAATGCCCTGGTGGTCCAGGACAACGCCTCCTAGCTTTTTTTCCCAGGAATAAATGGGTCACGCTTCATGAGAACATTTCTCTGGACCGGTATCATCAGGAATTGTGACTCCAAGTGGAGAGGTGTGAAATGAAATTGAAAATAAACACCCTGTTCTGCATGCATGTGACCATTAAAATAGCCTTGGAGCTGCTATTAAAGCAACGTGACATTAAGCTTTTATAGTGAACCACTGAGAAAGGGGGGGGACAAAAACAAAAAACCCAAGTCCTATCCATCTCTTAAGGCAGTTTTAGGAGGGGCGCTGCATAGGGCAGGGTCATGGAGTCTCAGTCATGCCATAGGCAAAGCCCTACATAGTATGGTTAGTTTCTCTACCCCGTGACACTTAACTTTACAGTCAAGGCATAACATTAAAATACACAACAACAAAATAATCCCTTCGCTGGGTTAAATATAACTTTGGTCATAATTTAAAGATTGTCTTTTTTTTTTGCCAGTAGAAAAACACTCAATCTGAACAAAGCGCAGTCCGCCACAAAATGGCTCCGTGCCAGGCTTGCCGGTTATTTGTCTTTGTCGTGGTTGGCGTTGCCGTTCATGACGCCGTTTGTATGGTGGGCCCACGTCTGGGCCTGCAGCACTTTGGGCAGCCGCTTGCCTTTGGTGTAGGCGTGGTACCAGAAGTTGAGGAAGAGGAAGAGGAAGATGAGGCCGTACAGACCAATGATGTAGATGAAGATGGGGAACTGGTAGGGGCAGTCCCGCATGAAGAAGTACTGCGAGATGTGCGTGGTCACCATGACAAACTGGATCTGCGCAAGAGAAAGACTTTAGCCCATTTCACACATGACATTGCTCTCTTCACCTATTGGAACAACGTGTACAGGAAGGAGGTTCTCTTTACAGCTCTGACATGGAGCAAAATATAACTTACCAGCTGAATGGTGGTCAGGTATTTCTTCCACCACAGGTACTTCTGGTAATTGGGGCCCAGGGCGGTCAGGCCATAGTAAGAGTACATGATGACATGGACAACACAGTTGAGCAGGGCATGGAAAGTCCCCATACCACCTTGGGGGTGAAGCATATTTGTGAAAAACTGCAGAAATGGGAAAATAAGACTTCGAGGTGGGAGATTGCGGTACCTGCGGCAAAGCGAACGCCAAACCACCAGGTAAACGGCATGATGGAATGATGGTACACGTGAAGAAATGTCACCTGGTTGTTTTTCTTCCTCAGCACAAAGAAAATCTAACCCAAAAAAGCTATTTGAAGTACAGTATTTTCCTGCGGTCACAGACAACATCAGAACTCCTGCTTACCGTGTCCAACATCTCAATGAACTTGGAGAAGTAGTACAGCCAGCACGTTGCCGCCATCTATTGGAGAAAGACACATTCAGTCACACAATCTCCAGCCATGTTGCAACTTTTCAACACACTTGCACAATGCAAAAGGGATACTCTTTCTGCTTTTGTAAAGTAAAGCAAACCTCAATTTTGGTGTGCCTTTGCAAAGCAACCCTCAATTTTGACTCTCAGGCAGAGGGCATCACTTTCTTTAATCATGAAATTGAGGGATTGGAAACCTTTTAGTGAAATGTAACAATCAAAAGACCCCCGAAGGATTAACACTTAGGTCATCCGTTTTTGTGTCATGCCAACACCACAGCGAAGGTACTAATTGATGGCACAGCAGACACATGAACCAACATAAAATGGCCACTAGGCGACACTGTTGCGCCTCCCATTACATGTTTGTCAGACTTAAAAAAAAAAGTTGAGTAGTTTTATTTTCCATTTAAATCATACAGGGTTTGTCTTTACACCTACACATTCCCTGTCCAGCTAAGAAGCCATACTTATAGTAAATTCTCGTTTTAAAACCTTTTTAAAAATGAAAACAAAATGAAAAACCAGTAACAACGGCAACACCCAGGATGCCTCCTTGCGTCACTGGGCGCCATTCATAAACCGTGAAATCTGGTGCGTGGGTTCAGTTACAAATATCTACCCTCATAGCTTGCGGCGAGTCAGAGTAGTCGACGAGGTCACAATGGAAGGAGTATCCCGTTCCCCATCCCGACATGACAAACTAGAAAGACACACTCCAGTTAAGTGACCAGCAAAACGCTCGACATGTTTAAGACAATATTGCACACTCAAGCAAGCAAATCAATTATTTGACGCAGGTTTGACATTGCAACACGTCTTGCGGTGACAAGCGTGACAGTTCCCGTTGACCAACCTCATAGCACATGTAGAGCGACAGCGCCACCACGCTGAAGTTGTACACCACCAGAACCCCCTTGAGGTCAAAGGCTTTGCGGTTTTCCATGATGCGAGGCCCCAGCGACATGACGAAGAAGATGTACGCCATGATGATGACGCTCTGTATGACCGGAGACGACATGAGAAGCCAGTCCTCCGTACGAGAGTCTGCAACAGGTGATTAAAATGGATAAAAGAGCCGAGTTTCTTAACCAGAACGGGTAAACGTGGTGGAGGAGGAACCGACCTGCATTCTGGATGAAGCCATCATACATGAGCAAAGCTGAAGACTTTATCTCATATAGTTCCATTGTTCGAGCCTTACAAGTTCCAGCTTTGAGAGAAGAAAAAAAGGGGTTAAGGGTCATGTACATTAACCCAGTTGAATTGTATCAGTTAACTCCAAGTTAACTCAAATCAGCATGCTCACTTCTTAGCTTTGCTGAAGTGCAAGAGGCAAAAAGTAAGTGTGTGTGTGTGTGAGAGAGAGAGAGAGAGAGAAAGAGAAAGAGAGAGAGGCAGGCGGGCCACATAAAGCAAGGAGTGTACGAGCAGTACAATGAGTGACAGTCACGCAGATATGCAATCTACAATCCAGTATGGGGTAATCATTTCATTAACCTTAGCAATAACAAGCAGATGAATATCGTATCGCTTTTTTTTTGCAGATTTCTTTAAAGTCCCTGCTTATTTGAGGTTATTCACAAAATGCATTGTTAAAGTTTAAGCTATTTCACACTTCACATCAAGACAGCCTCTTTATTTGTGGAAAAATGAAATGCTTTGAAATTAACCAAATGTGGAAAGTGGGTTCCACCCAGGTGCAACAAAGCTCATTGTTTTGGTGAGGAAACAACCATTTATCTCCATTAATAATTACATCAGCAGTTACTGCGACCCAATCTTTGGTGATGGTGAGTTCCAGAATCGGTGCTGCATGCGAGTTTTCGCTGAACGGTTCCGTGTACGAGTCGAGAGCTGAAAGCAAGCCCATGTAGTAAAAAGCTGGCTAGCATTCAAACACTGATTTCCATTCGTCAAATGGATGCATGATACCCTTTAAGGAGACATTTTACATTATTTGAAGAACAAGTTTCCACATGCGTGTGCATAGGTCAGCATAGATATGGATACATCCCATTACTTGCCTGCACCAAAATAAAATTAGCTATGTGGGCATAAATGGGTATACAAGGAGGGGGCCCTGTATCACTCAATAATGCAAACGAGTATATACAGCATGGGGCAGTTGAGTCACTTTAAATGACATTCTTAGATTTTTTTTTTTTAATCTGCCCAAAACCCACCAATGTATCATTCATTTTTACTACTTTTGGCATTTCATAGAATACAACAATGTGATCAATCATTTATACATGCTTTTTATGCACTTTATAAAGTGACAATTTCATAGTCCTCTTCAGGGGGAAAGAGGATAAAAAAACACCTTGTTGTACTCTAACTCAAGGAATACCAAATAACTATTGATTAGCATCGCAGGATGGCATGTAAACTGCTTGTCATGTGAGCAACTGCAAATTGAATGATCGTTAATGTTCTTAAGGGTGATTAAAATAGTTTAATTAAGCCTGACAAGTGTGGGGGGCCTCCCCGGTAAGACTAACTTGCCTGACTGGTTCTACGAAACGAGCCCAGTAGTGATACAACGAAGCCTTTGTGGAGCCGATCGAGCAGCAGCGCACAACGGAAGTCCTTATTTGGAAGTCATTGGAGAACTCGAAGCGGAAGTAATCGTGTGAATACAAAATAATAGCGAAGGTAGGAGGCAGCGAGAAAAAATAAAAGCTATTCGTCGACTGGACAGGGTTTCAAAGACTTAGCTAGAACAGCAGCACCAGGTCCTACCAGCACAAATTATACAAAATAAGACAAACATTCAGAGCACTATACCATTAAATCAAACCAATTCACCTACTTCAAAGCCACTTATTAGCCTCGGCGTGATAAAAATTAGCATTTACCGACGTGGAAAAAAACGACTATTTGAAAGGCACAAAAGAACTCGAAAAACCTGCTTTTAGCTTCACAAACACTGTCACAACGGTCACTTATGGACACTAGGAACTTAGGAAGGATAAAAGAACGTTTGTGGCTGTGATGCAATGACGCAAGGGATGAAAAACTAGTCCAGCAGCTACATACATCCACCAATTTCAACAGAGTTAAGCCATGAAAGTCCACACACTGCGCTCCTAAAAGATAAAAGTTTTACCTGGGATTCTGTCATTCAACGACCCAGCAAAAATTCCTTTTTGGCGATGAACTGTGGTAAAAAAAAAAAAATCACAATAAAATTAGGCTTGGAAAGACTCCAAAATCACACAGGTGCGTCTCCAGCTCTGTTCACGTGTTAATGAAGCGCGCACAAGCGTTATTTATACCGTTTACTAGGGGGCGGGTCTCGAATCCTTCGGGTTTGCTGATTGGCCGGCGCGTGGAATCTGCAGTCACATTCTTGGGCAATGCCTAAAGGAGACGTCATTACGTTCACAACGCTTGCGTCAGACACAATCTGCCACTATATGCGATCATTGAAAATAACAGAAACTGTACAGCGTGTACAATAAGTATTTTTCCATAGGTGTTCCCCCAAATCAACGAAAATCAGATTAAAACAACAATCAAAATGACACATACACATTGATAAGTACAAATTAATGCTCTTTTGCTTATCCCTAAAGTTTTTTTTAATATCTCCATCAAAAAGCCAAATACAAAATAAAAAGTTTTTTCAAATGAAAGTTGCATATATTTTTACAACAAATCTTTTTTCAACAAAATACATATTTTTGAAAACAATTACATTATCCTTTTTCAAGCTTTTTTATATCAAGGTTGTATAACGAAAAATATATTTTTCTCCCAAATATTTTTTTCAACTAAAACTATTTACTATTATTTATTACAATTATTTCAACAAAGTTGAACAAAATGTTTCTCTTGTTTTCAGCTTAATTTCATGTTAAAAAAAGAGACATTTTTACCAATGGAAGCTTTTGTTAAACATACAGTATTTTTCAACAAAAAAAATCAACATTTCATTTAATGTTTTTCAACAGATATAAGTTGTAATTCTTCAACAAACGTTTACACATTCAACTAACAACACAACAACAAAATGGTTCATTTATTGAGTTTTAGCAAGGCTAATGTGTTTTAGGTGTCTTCAGGGAGAGGCTTCTCTTGGTATCGCCCGTCTTGTCGTAAGTTTCAACATCAGGGCCCAACAAAAACACAGATGCAAATACAGTACACACCAGGAATGAATTAAGACAATGCATGTTTTACAATGCAAGGCCACTCCCATCCATGGATTTCCAGGTGGTGGCAGAACAATGTATACAATAAAACACACAAAAAGACTTGATGAATATGCTGCAGCCTTTCAAGCTGCTAATTTGCTCGCACTGTAAAAAACAAAAAACAATAACGTGTCGTCCATCGGTGAAACCTGGAAGCATCATTAATCTTCATCACTGCTCCACGCGTCCTGGAAAGCAGGGTTCACTGACGACTTCACTGCGGCATGCTGTAAAATGACACAAAGCTCAATATCCCCTGTGTGATAAATCTACTTATACATTCTTTAATAAAAGTGCAAAAAAATATTGTCAAACTTTTTTCACCAAGTTTACCCCAAAAATGATGTAGTATTCCTAATCCCATCATAATGACCAACATTAAAATATAAGAGTGTAGTGGCCCAAGCTGCGGTTAGACCAAAAGACAGTTGAGAGGTTCTGTAGTTTGCACGGTCAGGCGCGAACGCATGCCGGGCAACGTGGATGAAGCGTTTAAAGTGAAAAATTAAATTCTTCACCCATTCCAATTGGGGTTGCCAATGAGAACTGTTCGTGGCGTCATCAGTATTGAGAATGTATTGACTACGTCACATGGAGCAGCAGCACAAGCACAAACAGGCACACACTGTGTGGTGAAAAAAATGTCATTGTGTATTGTTTGTGAGCAACCACTTTCCAATACCTCCTGGGACTGAGCCTAAAAATAGCAGACTTGGAGAATGGGGAGTGAGGAAGTTGTGGTGAGTGTATTGACTTGTTTACAGCAGTTGAAGTGTCAACCACGTTAGCAATTAACAGCCCACGTAATACAATCACCGCTCACCAGATTGACTTGCGACATACAGATGACATTTCTTTTTTTTCTGTTGGAGAAGTAGCAGCCCCTGCTCAACCCGCGTTTTAACAAACCTCCCCCCACCCCCAAAACATGACGAGACACGCGGGGCGATGCGCTATTTCGTGTTCGGTCTCAACCTACATGAGTATTCCTCAAAAGGGAGTCCGTTTTTTTTTTTAATGCTATCATATACCGCTGGAACAGTATGCACAATTTAAATATGAACACTGTTCATCGGTATCGTGGGGAAAAAAACTGAAAATAAAGTGTCAATTAGAATGTATTGCACCTGTAAGTTCAATTAAAAAATTAACCTCAATAACGTACAGACAACAAACAATTCTCAAAGATTAAATGTTCATGTATTGTATTGAAAACTTCAATGCAACTGAATTGTACTTTACAAATCTGTTGCACTGGATTAACAAAAAAAATTGAGCCACTGTAACATGATACACAGATTGAACATTTCATTCAGTGCATTCCTGAATAACTGCATAGCGCATTTGAACTTTGTTGCGAATCGAAACAGCAGCATCGAAGCTCATGTGGGATTTCAGATGAAATGCCAAGTGACCGTCTTTTTTGTCCGTGCATCGCAAAGAGCATTTATGGTTTGATGTGTGCCTCTAGGTTATGGGGATGAATGGTTCGGTTTCCACACAATATTCAGGCTAG
This sequence comes from Hippocampus mohnikei, assembly GCA_026261675.1. Taxonomy (NCBI): domain Eukaryota; kingdom Metazoa; phylum Chordata; class Actinopteri; order Syngnathiformes; family Syngnathidae; genus Hippocampus; species Hippocampus mohnikei. The sequence goes on from JAKGUB010000348.1 coordinate 7,051,020, forward strand.
CACTGAGCTACATAGCCTTGATGCATGAACGGATATTTTGAGGCAATCGCAACAGATGTGATTGACTGAATGACAGTGACATGACGTGGACGAATGAGAATATTCGCAGGCACTCAACAATGTTGTGTGCGTCCATCTTTATGGTCCAAGAAGCCTGGGTGTTTATTTGTTTCGGGTTGTCTGCCTTCTTGCAGTTTTGCTACTTTTTCTTCTCTATAGTGTGGTTGTGGTGTGTAGTATGGTTTAATGCTATTAAAAATAATTGTACAAACGAAGGCCTCTCCCATCCGCAGTTGACTAAGTAAATGCATCCGTTTGCTAATAATAATGGATTATGATGGAATGCAGGGAATTGATGAAGACTTTCAGTTGTAGGCAGCCTTCTGAGTGCAATTGTAACTATTTGGCTTGTCATCAAAGGTTCCTGGCAGAACATTGTTAAAACTGTTGCGAACAAGGCTAACTGAGACTGCCTGGAGTGGAAGAGGTTGTTTAGCAAGCCCGAGCTGGTACATGCTGAGGCCGAAACTTGTCACGACGCTCTGGGAAGCCAAGAAGAGCGATTGCGGTTTAACTGGAAACCTTGACTGTCGTTGGATTTCGTTCCTGACAATAAAATAGAATGCGGTGATGCAAGTGTGCCCGGTGTGTGCAGATAGGAACGGTGTGACCTTGTTCTACATTCCTGGCATGACGAGCAAATAATGTCATCATATTACAAAAAAAAAAATAGACCAAAGTTATTTACTTACATTGGTCATGACTATTGCTATTGCATGCAAGTGATGACTCATCAAGTCTGTCGTTAATCCATTTTTCTATTCATAATTTAAAAAGTCTGTTACCTCATCTGACTCTTCCTCCACATCTGGGCCGCGCAAGACCGGAACCCACGCTAGGATGTTCCCATCTTTACCTGCGCTGTACAACTCCTATGCGACAGGAAAAGACACAAATGAGTGAGTGACTTTTGTTGTGTAATGCACACAAAATGGGCTCCTTTCATTTCTGTCGAAACCACAAAGAAAACATACAGTCATCCCGGTGCTTGTGAGGATTTTCTCCAGACACTGATACATCCACTCACATTCCCCAAAACTTGCATTATGTGCCCTGTGATTGGCTGGCAACCAATTCAGAGGGTACACCACCTCTCTCCCAGGCAGCTGTAACGGATGGACGGGCTTTATGGTTTTTTTTCTTTTATTGTATTGTGAACCAAACTGAAAAAAAAACAGTGAAAAAGGGCAATTGCCACTTGGTTCATAACAGATGTAGAACAGACCCTCACAAATGTAACCTATTCAAGTTCCAAAGAAAAATACAACAATGTATGAAGTCTAAAGTGCCATTTTTTTGAAGAAAAAAAATCTCTATATCATGATTTTCTTTTTTGTTTGTAATTTTATTTTCAGTCATGTATTCATTTTCTAAATTTAAAACAAAACAATTACAAAAATATATCAAATATAAATTTACCATTATTTGAGTGAATTTTTAAAAAAAAAATAAAAATAAAAAATTACATTTATATTTTAAAAATAAACAAAAACAAAAAAAAACAACATGCATTCTGGATGTCATTATTTTATTTTGGTGTAGTTTTGTGGGAGGATTTTTGGATGAATACCTGACCATCATTTTAAAAACAAAACAAATCCAGGTTGACATAGTGGGAGTAAGAAGGAAAGGGATCATCGACACCTCAGATCGCCATGTCAGCAGGGCTGGCTTATTTCCCGTGAATGACAAGTGACAAGCGGCCTGACTGCATTCTCGTCGCAAAGTACAAACAAACCACTTGCATGACACAACGTGTGGTGTGGGATGTTCATCCTTGACTTGTGCAATGCGTTTTCTTCTCTCACACGTACGCTCAAACGCGCCCCATCAGGAGCAATCGTGGATGAGACAATATTGCTCAATCGGGTGCGTCTCACCTGGTGATCCGGGTGGAACTCGCAGCAGTCCACGTTGTTGTAGTGACCCCGCAGCATGGTGACCAGCTCGCCCGTGTGGAGGCCGTACACGGCCACTGAGCTGCCGCATGGCACGAACACAAATTCCGGACTGCAGCCCTGCGAGACCGTGAACTGACGCCTCTTGCGGCTCTCGTTGCTCACCTTCCCGTAGTTCACCTGAGGGGGAAACGGTGAAGACTACGTTTATACTAAAACCTGATAGAAGACTAAGGTTGAAAAAAAACAAGCAATTGTGACACAAGTTTTTTTTTTCATTGATTAATCAGACAATGAGTAGCGTTGAAGGTATAGTTTCAGTTTCGGATTTGGTTTGTGCCTGTCAAGACTACATTTTACACTAGTTGGTATATCCTTAAGGGCGGCCCGGTGGTCGACTGGTTAGCGCGTCGGTCTCACAGTGCAGAGGCGCGTGGTTCGATACCTGCTCTGGGCTTTCTGTGTGGAGTTTGCATGTTCTCCCTGTGCCTGTTTGGGTTTTCTTTGGGTACTCCGGTTGCCTCTCACATTTCAAAAACGTGTGTGGCAAGTTCATGGAACACTCTAAATTGTCCCTGAGGTGGTGTGAGCGTGAGCGCGGATGGTTGTTCATCTCTGTGTGCCCTGCGATTGGCTGGCAACCGCTTCAGGGTGTAACCCGCCTCTTGCCTGAAGACCCCCCGCGACCCATGTGAGGATAAGCGTATCGGAAAATGGATGGATGGATGGTATATCCTTAGAATGGGCAATGGGGGGGCGGTAGAGGTAAGATCGGGCCGCCCGAACCCGAGCCCGACCCGAAATTCGGGTCGGGCCTAAAATGATCAATCATTGCTTCGGGTTCGGGTCGGGTCGAGTTTTCTCGTTGACTTTTTTTTTTTTGGACAGGAGAGACCGTGGTTCGCAAAAAAAAAAAAAACAGAAGTCGACGGACGGCCTTAAATATTCCCCGTCCACTTAAAAAAATCCGTCAATGATGGGAAATTGTCAGTTAATGTAACCTCTTCAGAAACAGAAATATAAGAGATGTAAATTTTTATACACTCTTGTTTAACTTAGATTTCATTACGAAAGACAGGCTTTGTTATCAGAAATCACCCCTCCTCCTCCCGAGTCCTCACAAATAAAATATGAAATGTCGGGTTTGCTTCGGGCTTGGGCCTGCATATCAAGTTAAGTGATCGGCTCTCGGGTCGGGTTTAAATACCCTCGGGCCCGGTCGGGTCGGGCTCGATTTTTTAGGACCGATCTTAGCTCTAGGGGGCGGTCACAATTTCTCATCAGTTACTCGGGGACCACAAAGGACCACACGCTTCCTGACCAGATGACTGACCGGATGAAATACGGTATGTGCATTTCTCATCCCTGGTATAACCAATACAAAAAACACGCTGATGTCTTCATTGTTGATTAAAAACAAACACGTCTCTGTATAATCAATCAGAGACCCAGCCCCAAAAAACAGCCATCGCTACTAAAATGGGATGTTTGTGAAATGCGCTTAGTCGTTCTTGTTCAACTGTGCCGGGGCCAATTTCCACAGCTCAACCTATGAGCCGGCTCAGGTCTGTTGCTGTGTGCTCCCACGAGGAAAGATTCTCTACTCCTTAGCAACTGCTGCTCAGTTCAATCAAGCTGGAAATTAGAAGGGGACTGCGTTAAGAGCTCAGGGCAATGTCACAGTTTCCCCAGGCTTTAGTTTAGACGATGATGTCATGATGCCGCCAGGTAAATAAGTCAACAACAGGTTATGCAAAACACACGCCGCAGTCCTCAGTAACATACCAGGGTGTTTTCCCCTGTGGCGCTGTTCCACAATCGCATGCGGTCATCGGTCCCAGACGTGATGAGGTAAAGGCCATCGCTTGTGAAGCACAAGCCGTTCACTCTGCCGTTGTGGGCCGTGTTTACTGGGTAGTGAACAAGAAACACAATTATCCAGGCCATAACAATCTAGTTTCAGTCAAGGCAAATGGATCCGTTTTGTTTTTCTTTTCTTGTTTTCAATATTGAAGCATAGGGTACAAAAGAATGTCAATACAGAATGTCAAGTGTACCTGCCTCAGAAGCAGCTTTTGACATGTCTCTGTTGTGCTGGTCCAGCGTAAAGAGGCAACCTAATGCCCGACGCACGTCCCAAACTCTCACTTTGCTGTCAGCACTTGGGGAGACAAATCACCACTGCTTGTTTTATTCCATAACAGCGACTTCACAAGATAAATACAATGGTACCTTGACTTCTAAGTTTAATTTTGTTCCATGACCAAGCTCGGAACTCAGTTTCCTCGCAAACCAATTTTCAAATGCCACTCCCATACCTCCAGCCTCCCCCCCAAAAAACAAATTGAGCATCGTATAGTTGCCATCGTACAGTTTGAGCCTGTAATGAATGAATGATGACTTTACAATTTTTTCCTATGGGGGACAAAAATGTTAAATAAGATCAATTAAATATTACAAACAGCTCTCAGTGCAACTGCACGCCACTGAAAACGCACTCTAAAAAAAAAAATAAACATTTGTTAAAACCCACGCGTCTTTTACACTGTCAATCACAAGTCGGCATAATTCTGTTTGTAAAGGAGGAATTGGGCAAGCGTACCGATTGCTGACTTTATTTGTTACTTCTCTGCGTGTGGGGATTCAACACGCAGCCAAATTAAATATCACAAAGGCGTCACCGCGTGCCTCTTCTGTGCCAGTTGTTTTCAAAATCACTTACAGTCCAAAGGGAGAGCAGTGCATGGGTCCCGCCGGATTAATTAGCAGGTCTAATGAAGCATAAAACAGGTGGGGGCCGCATCTACCATATGCTTTAGTGACACGTCTACTGGTAGTGCTCGGGATGTGCCGCCATCATCTTTGACTCCAGGCCGCCATGTGGCCAGATGGCCGGGGAGGGGAATGACAAGAAGAGCCGGCGGAATGATCCGGTGCCTGTTATTTCTCTCTTTGATGGGTCTCTGCGGGCGAATTAGACTCTCCGGATGCTTCCTAAGGTACACCGGCACAATATAACAAGACCCGGTACAAGAGCAGTCTCAATGATCTGATTTTTAATGCGTTTGATAGAAGATAGAAGAAATCCTCAAGGCCCCTCGTTCATTGAGACACGGTCATTGAACAATGGGTGTATTATTGCGGTCGTATTTTATCGTGGCGGAAGTCGCAGAGTGATGTTCCTGTGAAGTCTTACTTATCAACGTGGTAAATGTGAGAAACAGATTAAAATTGATCAAGACTACCTTCGTAAAGACAGAATTTTGGTAACGGCTCTGAGATGTGATTTGAAGTACCAGTAGATTGTAAATGGTGCCTACCTGGCGGTGGCGAGAATATGTTCGTATCTGGGTGACCATCGCACAGACAGGACCTCCGCTCTGTGACCTGAGATGGGGATGAAGTTAGTTTTTATCACCTGCATGTGTATAGGAATTATAGAATAGGAATTAATTATTTTTTTTCTAATTTTAGTTGTTCAATTCAATATGTGAAAACATTAGATAGATAACACGACTCAGAATCAAATGGGGTTATGTCATCATTTTGAAACATTATTGTAGTTTCCAGGTAACAACCCCGCCCCCCCTCAAAAAAACCCAACACAAATTCAATCTTAAATCAATCATCAATCTTAAACGCCTCAGATCATCTAACCAATTTTCAATATCTCCCAAAGACAACCAAATTAAATATGAACTGCACTTTCTCAACCATTCACTGGCCAGATGCATACTTATTACACTTACAACTAGGTAAGTGTAATAAGTATGCAGTAATATGAGAAATCGGGAGGGGTGCAAGTATTTTTTCACAGCACTGTACATTATATGAGTGTGTTTGTGGTCCAGAACACTAACCCTGCAAGACTTGGATCTTTGAACCGGAATTCAGGTCACATAGCTGTACTTTGGGATCTTTGGTGCCAACTAAAATAAGATAAAGACAAACACAAAGTACAATTAAAAAAAAAAACATTCTGACAAGACAAAAAGATGGTTAGGCAGAGTTCTACAAGGGATGGGTGGATGAGAAAAGCTCCAAAACTGGACTCCCAGGTTCTCAGAAACAAGGTGTGGCGAATCACAATACTGATAACAACAGCTAAGAGGAAGAGTGCAAGAAATGCACTCGACAAGCGAGTTATTGCACATTACAGCATGTGAAATTCTGCTAAAATACAAAGATATCAAATTAAAACTGCTGACTGGCTTTTTGGAGAGGGCTGATTCAAAGGTGACTTGTTCTAGATCAACAAACAGGCGCCACACAGAGAAAGTTTTCTTTCTTTCTTTTTTTTTCTTTCCCCGGAAGCGCCTATGTGACTACAACAGCTGGCATGGTAACCTGTTGTTCCTGCTCGGTGATGTGGTGGTGCAACACATACACCTCTCACATCACACATCTCTCTGCACTCAAAGTCTGGTGTATAGGCCTGTGATCTGAGATAAAACGAGGAAAAGTGAAAGGGCAGATATCGGTGTCTGCAGACGGTGGGGGATATACAGCTCGACATTCCTTTTGAAAAGTGTCTGCTCATTCTGCGAGGTTTTCATCAGCAATTGCATGGCGAGCGAACGCATACCTGCGATGAGACTGTGCTTCCTGGCGATGGGCGACAGGTGGTGGCTGTAGACGGTTTCCTCAAACTCAAACACTTCAGCAGGCTAGGGAAAATCCAGACAAAGTGGGTGTTAAAAAAACAAAACCAAAAAAAATCATAGTTTCACTACTACGGTAATTGCTATATTTAAAATTAAAGATGACTTCCTGTGCCACAAATATGACAAGTATGTTGGAACTCAGTAATATCTCATTTCTTCCAGCTAGCTCACCTACTTTTAATTTCAGATCGTCACATTGATGTGTCAGATGTCACGACTGGTTCCTGATACAAGACATAATTACAATTTTGCCGACACACACACACACACACACACACACACACACACACACACACACACACACACACACACACACACACACACACACACACACACACACACACACACACACACACACACACACTTTTTGTTTTAAGATAAATTACATTCTGAATGTCATTGAGTTGTTACATTGGGTTTTTGGGTCTACTGCCTGCCTCACACTTCTGAGGTCGAATCTCAGCTCCTGTGTGGAATTTTGATGTTCCGTCTGTAGTTGTCTGGGTTTCAATGGCTATTCCGGCATCCTCCCCCAATCCAAGAACTAAACTGTCCAAACGAAACTGTCCGTAAGTGTGAATGTGAGCACGAGAGTGAATGCTTCATATGTCTACATGTGCAATGTAATTGGCTGGTAACCAGTTCAGGGTATACCCCGTCTCTCGCCCAAAGTCAGCTGGGATAGGCTACAGCTCACCTGCGGCTCTAATGAAGACAAGTAGTAAATCGATGGATCAAGTATCAAGTCAAGTATCAAGTACAACTTTATTGTCAAATGTGCTAGCACAGATGAAATTTCCTTCCTCTTAAACAGACAACAAGAGGAGCTGCTGCGGGTGCCCGCGCCGCCATCAAAAGAACGCTTACCATAAAAAGACAAAATAACAACACATAAAACAGACAGTCGTGCCATCTTAACCACTTTTCCTCCATTCGCTTTGTTGTTTCAAGCAGTAATAGATGAAAGAGTAGCGAATCAAAGTGTACTTTTCACCAGTGGATCAAAGACGTCATGCTGAAATGTGCACATGTCTGCTACAAGCTAAGCTTGAAAGCAACAAGAAACTGTAGCATCCATTAACGAAAAAGAGATTGGTGCTCTTCTCCTGTCCCATGTAAATCCGCTTCAATTCCAAGCCGCGACTCCCAGTTCAGGGCAACCGATTATTACACAGCTTCAGCAATAACTCACTGTGTCACATGTGTACAGTATTAAACTGGTGTCGAAGTGACGTGTTACCTTAAGAGTCTCTGTGTCCCACACCTTCATCGTCTTGTCAAAGGAACTGGATACAAACATGCCAGTGTCGTAAGGATACCACTGGACCGTTTCTACGCTGAATTTGTGGGCATACTTGCTGGATCTGCATTTAATGACATGGAAAAATTCTTCATTTTACGAATAATTTGGAATTTAACTGTCAGAGAGATGCTGCTCTCTGATGGACATGTAAATGGGGGTGAAGGCTCACCTGCCGATGGTGGAGACAGCCTTGCAGGTGTACTGCGGTTTCCCACTGAAGTTCTCCAGATCATAGATGACAATCACTCCATCGGCACCTCCAGACAACATGCTAAACAACGCACACGTAAGACCACTGTCAATTTGAATCAAATATCATTCAAATAGATTGTACAGTGAACCGCTGTCCAATTGAGAATCATCTTAAGCAAATTCATCAGGTCACATTTTGTCCCCTGGAAGCTAATTAACAATATTTGCTGAAAGTATGTAAAAAAACACGAATTGGTGAGTTTTTCAGTCAATAAACGGGGATAGATTCCACTGGGGAAAAACGAGAACTGTGACTCTGCAGAGGATTGCTCCAGTTCATCGGAAAGAAAGGTGAACATGTGACTCACTATTTGCCTTCAATTACTTCAATATCAACAGTATTCACACCATTTGCGTGGATTCTGTCCATATCTCTGTCTGCATTCAACTGTAGGCTCAGTACCCTTTTAAGATGCATAAAGAGGGAGAATTTCACCGTTAGTAAATAAAAGCGAACGACAGTCTTGAAGTGGCATAGATCTAATATGGCATGTATTACCTTCTCGTCGCCTCCACGCGTCTGAGTCGCAGAGGGTCATCCAGACCGGCCCTCCTCGCTGCCAAGTAACCCAACATTGTTTCAAAATAATATAATAGAGGGTAATATTTGTGAATATACAAGATTTATCCGACGCCAACAAAAGAGCTGGCATGCTATCGGCAGTAATGTACGGATTCTCTACAGTTACATTTCGCACATTATAGCTCATCCGTAGATATATACAACAATAAAATCTACGATAGAATATATCGTACGTTCTTAATAAAGCGGATTGCTTTTAATTTATTTTCCAGGACAATACAAGACGCCATCTTCAAAAGAAGAAACACTTCCGGTAACAAATGAGTTGATTGGTTCAGCAAGTCCGATTTGTGACCAATCGGAATGGGTGTTGTTCAGTATTTGCCCGCCTCTGCTGCAAAATCGGATTGTCGAAGGGACGTGTTGAAGACAGGTGGCCAAACATTTCGTGGCAAACCGCCATAAAACTCTAGAAGAAGAAAAAGAAGAAGAAAAAGAAGACGGTAGAAGAAGACAGTTGACCAATCAGAATGCCGTTTATTTCCCCGCCTACCGGAAGCCTTGTATAAACCACCCGGGTTAAGTGTAAACAGATAGATAAGTGTTCGCAGAAGACAATAAAGCATTTTCTTTTCCTTATAAATATGAATAAAATGATCGGCGCTTTGCGGAGGACGTTCGGCGTGGTGCGAGAGCATGTCGGTACGGACCATCTGGGCAATAAATATTACATTGTCCCCGAACAGAAGACATGGACAGGTAAAGTGCAAAATGTAGCTAATCTCAATGCTATTTAGTCAAACAACTCCCTAATGAACGCTTTTAAGCCGCGTGGGTTTGTACAGATTTTACTTATTGCTCTCCCTTCCCCCTCTACGATACGATATTAGATCTGTTATGGATGACCTCAGCTGATTATGGATGACCTTAGCTGCGTTCCTCCGAATGATTTTATATATCTGTTTACCGTAGTCATGTTGACATTCGACGTGGCCATTAGTCATCTGTGGATTTTTGCAATTATAACTTTCCAAAAAGTGTGCTTAGTTTTATGTAGCCCTTCCACCTCTGTAGTACAGTACCCTAGACTTACTGCTAGATGGGGTACGAGGCTCAATAACAATAATTATCTGCTGGTTTCAGTCATGTGCCGTATTAGTTATCCGGTACAACTTAAAATTAAAAACAAAAAATAAATAAATAAAAAGAAAGCCAACAAGACTTAGGAGACAAAATATTTGCATGTCAGGGGCCCATATAATTGGCCACATAACCAATAACAGAATCATGAACCCGTTTCACATTGAATGTAAAGCTCTGTTCCCTCCCGCCTCCTTTTGGAGTGTTATTTTCCATACAAAAGGCAGCAATGCGCGTAGTGGGGGGAGGGGGGGGGGCTAAATCAACTTGGTGTTTTGGGGGGGGGGGGTGCATTTTCAGATGGTATCATAAGCTGGCACTACTGTTTATCTCCGTCGCTGTTCAGTGTAAAACGGCACCGACACACAACAGTACAACAAAGCCCACTCGTTAATTTGACCTTTGTAGGTGGTGTCAGAATCTTGTTCTGTGTTGCCCGTAAAATATTTGTCTTCAAAGTTTTTAATTGTGCTTCAATAAATTCCACACCGTTCAACAATATGATGGCAAGAAAACCAAAAGAATATTTAATGTAAGGTCAAGTTCATTGTTGTTGCTGGGTTGATTTTTGCTTTTATTTATTTATTTTTTTATTTTAATCATTTAGTCGTACCTTTAGATTTAATGTTATAAAAGCCTCGAATGTTAAGTTACCCACATGTCTGGTGTCATAATTATATGTCTGAGGTTTCCAACAACCCAGTCCGTGTCAAAATCGGTGAAAAAATTCAATGAGTTGTCATGATTTCATTGAAGCCAAACACAATTCCAAGTGAATGGAAAAGAGGGACTCCCGGTTAAAGATGGCTACTCAGTCTGCATGTCCTCAACCAGCTGAGGCTTCCTCTCAGTGGTTATGTATGTCAGTGGGAAGAGCGCCATGCTTTTTCAACGCATTGCGCCAGCGGAGCTCAGCACTGCTAACTGTTGGCAGCGACAAGGTACGTTCTTGGCGTCGTCGTGCGTTTTCAGTCGCTTTGCTGGCCAATCAGAAAGACTAAATATGTCACTCATTTTCATTAAATATATCAGACAGATTGTTGAATGCCAGTGTGTGCAGCACATGTGTGATAAAACGTGTGTATTGAAGATATCAAGACAAACCACAATGTCTCTTGTGTGGGGGGCACGTGCCAACTGCCTTTGGTAACACTGAAAATGCAATGCCGCCATTCCCTTCTCGCCCATATTATTTTATGAATTTTAATAATGAAATCAATGACATTGAGTTGAAAAATCAAATCGATATAAAGCACAGACCACATAACTAAAATGGAAAATATAAATTGAATGTAATCCTTATTAGTTAGTTGTTTTTTTAAAACTCTTTTTATAGGGGGCTTTGCATCACCTGCCTGCCCTGACTGCCCGTCGCTGCTCTGTTCTGTATCAAGTTGACCGGGAAACTTTTACTCCTGAGTTTTTCCGCCTTGTTTCACTTTCACAGTTTTGTATCAACACTGAATGGTGGGGTCCAATCAGTCACTTTTCCGCTTTTTCAGGTCGTATTAGACTCCTGTTCTCGGCTATCAACTGGCACTTTTTCCGCCTTCTTCTTTGTTCCAGTTGTACATATCAATACCGACACGGAATCGAGGGTGCAAAGTCAAGTTGGCCATTTTCTGCCTTTGAGAGTACGATCACAAGCCCTTTTTTTGGGGAGGGGGGCGAATGCAAAGGCCTTTTTACATACATGGTCTCCAATAGCTCTACTTTCCACGGTTCCGCGTGCTTTTCTAGTTTACTGTCTGAATAAGTGTCTCTGACAACAAATTATGCAATGAAGTCGACCTAGCAATTTTCCACCTTTGGAGGTGTTATCAGACAAGTAACAGAGTTTGGATGATGTCTGTGATTATGCAATTCCGGGACTGCGGTGTGCAGTTTAACACCCGACCCTCACTTCAACAGCCCCGTTGCACCAAAGTCATCTTCAGACAATGTGGAGAACATTGTAATTAAATAGATGATAGACTTTCAGTAATAATTAACTGTTTGTGTGAAGTTGTGTCTGAGTCTGGGGACAGAGAGGCCAGCCTCCAGCAGGCTTGCACGCATGGTTTCATTCTGACTGAACTTGACTTTGTGCTTCACCTTTTTTCTTTGCAGTTTGATGGGGAAACTTGCGCTCACCTCATATTTATAATTCATTACAAGGCTGCGGGCTGCCAGACTATTCAAATGAGACATCACACGAGCCCATTTCCCCATCACGCTACAGGCCACCGTCTGACTGGCCAATCTCGATGACTGACACCGCCGGCCCGGCCAAGCAAACAGATCGCCGGACGCCAGGCGCACACACGGACGCGAGCACACCAATGCATTGCTAAAAAACGTAATATATGCCGCTCGTATTTATGTCATCCTCTTTTTCTTGCCACTCTGTCCGGGGCAGGCTGGTGGAAATAAAAGCAGATGCATTATTCAGTCCATATGTCTTGCTAAAGCGAGCTCTTTTTGATCTTAAACTGATAGGCCAAGCGTGGGCTCGGGGGCCTTGAGGCTTGGGCCGCAGGGCTTTTTTTTTTTTTCCCCTCTGCCGCATACCAGCGGTCGGTTCAGGCAGGGTGAGCGAGAGCTCTCTCCGCTCTACCTACTTCTTTCTATTCATTTGTTCATCCCCCCAGTGCTTGTGGTCCATCCTCCTACCTTTATCCATGCTTTGCTGCTCCCATTTTCTACCTCTCTCGGACTGTTAACTTTGGAAAACTAGGGCGCAAGCAATCTTGCGTGTGGTAAACTATGTATGAAGACTTTAATAGTTGTTCCGAGGGGGGACTAAAAGGACGGCGCCGCCCTGTTTATCCCGCAGCCAAGTGCAAAAACGTGAGGTTCCGTTTTGATCTTGTAAATAGGACATTTATTAAGCAGAACTACCGATGCCTAAAAACTGTAACCTGTGTTACGGACAAATCGACAGGAAGAGTCATAGTATAACGAAGGCAAAGCAACAGGGGATGCTAACATTAGCATGTGTTTGTTATTTCTTTGCCTGTCTGCATTCGTAGTTTTCCAGCGCAAACAGGTCCGCGTGTACATCAACTTGCGCGGCGTTACTGTGGTTGTGAATAGACCACAAATTAACCACAACTGTCACCAAGTGCCCGACATAAATCGTTAATGCATAGAATACAAACGCCTTTATTGTCAGTTTGCCTCTGTATGGTGCAGATGCAGCAAAATTGAGGTCACGAAAACACAAAAGTTAGCCAATAGTAGAATAATAATAATATAGGCGTATACTACAAACTAGGATTGAGGATGTTGATGTCACTGTTGCAACGACTAGACAGCTTCTGGATCCCTGTGATCAAGCTTTCATGAAAGGAGAGCGGCAGACGGCGGCGTCTCGCTCGCTGTGTGCCGAGCTGGGACACAGGGAGAAAAAGAGATGGAGCTTGAACCTTCGCCCCTTCTTTGTTGCATGGTGAAATCGTCTCGGCGAATGTCGAAACCGTCCATCCCCTTTTGTTGTAGCGGCTCGCTGGTAAATGTGTTCGTAGAACAAGTTGTGTCGGTTCATTGAACATAACAGCCAGGTCACCACAGAGTTAGCTCGAGGGGCTCTCCCTTCATCTTTAAAAAGTCAGAACTGAATGTCATTTCCACCTTGAGAAGCACCCGCAGAAAACGATGTCACACATTTAGGTTATTTTTCCTGCAGATGGCGTCACAGTAGCTTGAAACAAGCGAGAACTGAAAGCTTATAACCTTGCCGTGCATACGGTCCATAGTGGTGCACACCACAAACACCTGCGGGACCAACAGTGACTTGACACATTCTGATTTTGCACTCCAAATAGTCAGATGAACATGTTGCCGCTCATCGAACCTTGAACATTGTCCGCTCTTCGACTTTTGTTTGTGATTATGTCCGGCCTCGGTTCCACCCTTGTGCGAGGCCTCTTTATTTTCCTCCACTTAGTCCATCTTCGCTTTGGCCCGCGTTCTCCTTCTGTTGCTACCGCTCGACTTTTCAGCCCCCCCCCCCCCCTCCTTTGAAGCCTTGCCAGCTAAGATTGCAATTCAGTACAGAAGAGTAGTTCAGCATTGTGGAGTGGGTTGGGCTCAGCAGTGGACACCCCCTGCCTCATTCCTTCCAGTGCCTCACATCAAAACGAACAGGCCTCAGTGTGAAGTGCGAGCCTGGAGAGGGAGCAACCATAGATCCCCACTGCCGGCCCACGGTGCCCCTGCTGCTGGTTGTCTATGGCCACTGGCTGTCCATCCACTGGTCTTCCCGAGCCTTGTTGTTGGCTCCATCCGCATGAATATGAAATCAATATTCATTCCACTCCCTCTCCTGCTTTTGTGCGCTCCCCAGGCCCGGCCAGCTCTGCCTTACACTGCATGGGGCGCCGTGTCATGCTAACCAGATGAAAGCCGAAGACGAACGAGCCCTCGTTCGGCGGCACGCCTGCAGCTCCCGACGCCTGCCGTTGCCTCCTTTTTATTTCGGAAGAAAAGAGGCGCGCTGACATTATCGGCCGCTGCAGGCGCATTTGAAAATAATTGCCTGTATGATTGCTATTTTTCTTACCTCTTTGAGGAGGTGTAGCCTTTTGTCTCCGGGAATCAATGGCTGCTCAATACCGGACAGAGAGGAAAGGCAGTTTCCTTTCATGTCTGCCTGAAAAGGGGGAGTATTTTTAGCCCTATTCGTTTTTAGCAGCGTCTGCCATGCAGTTTTAATCTATCGCTCCTCTCTCCCTGTGTGCGGAGAATGGAAGGGATTCAGAGGTTCCTCAGAGGTGCGCCACGCTGCGTCAGAGAAAAGGCGCACCATCACTACCCCTCTGCCTTTTGTCTATTATTTATTTGATCATCTAGCTCCCTCCTATGAAGTCCAAACTGAGAAGGCCTGCACTCGGCTATTTCAGGATAGCCGACTCCCAGGACTGCGAGGGAGGCGCGTGTGTGTGCGCGTTTGTATCGGCTTTGTGTTTAAAAGGAATCAGCGATTGTGTGTATTCCCCCCCCCACCCTGCTTCATGCCCTAACACACTTAACACAACAACAGATGGCCGCGTGTCATCAGAGCGTTGATTCAAGCCGCTTATTTTCATGGAAAGAGTCTCAGCCGAGGGAGACGCCGGTCCAAATGGTTGTTTGTTTTGCCACAAGTCGTCCCCCGGGTGTCATGAAGGAAGGTCTACCCTACAGTAGGACATCAAGGTGCCGGTTGCCGCGCATTGGCGATGTCCAGACCGGCTACAGTAAATCACGCTAATTGATCAGCAGCTTTGCGGTGCACAAGGTTTAAATGAAGGTTGTTTAATCGTTATCGGGACGCGCGGGCGTTTGGCTGATCTCGCACGGCGCCGGTTGCCAAGTGTAGGCACGTGTGCGTATGTGTGAGATGGAGCATCATGAAGTGGCTTAACTACTAAATTAAAAAGGCATTTGGAAAGATGGATGCTGACGCTGAGATAAAAGGAGACCGATTCCGGTGGGAGCGCATCACAAGTAGGGCGAAGCCGCCAATGTCACCACGGTTCAAACTTCCAGTCTTTGTCTTGAACGCGAGTACGTGTTCGCTCGTCACTTTATTAGATACACCTGCATACTTTAGTAGGGCACAGTACACCAATACACATGATACTGTCTAATTTAAGACCAATTCAGCAAAGACCTCATTATTGGATGTCTCTGGAAAATTATCCTCAGTGGTTATGCTGTGGTGAACGGTGTGTTGAGTGTTTGTATTTATTGATTTTATTTGCCGTGAGCTGAATATCCAGAATTTTTGACCAGTTCAACATTTACAATTGCAAATATTTAAAGAGTGCAGTCAACATGGAGTCGGGTTGTGCTCTACACTCTACAGTATGTTGCAGTGAACCAGAACAAGAGCTAATTAGGAAGTGACTTGAAGCTGGCGTTGTTGCCGGACACGACTGTAGAAGTAATTTGTTGTCTTTGTATAATGCGCCTCTTAAGCATTTGCGACAGAGTTTGCAACCGAATTGTACACCAGTTATCCGCGCCTCTTCTTCTTCTGCTACTACTCCTTTGTTGGACTGCATGTTTCAGGAGTTGAGATGCCGTGTGGCACCATACTGCCATCCACAGGTCAGTCTCTGTACTACGGCAGGCATCAAGTTGCAGGGGGGACACTCGCAATTGTCCATGGTGATATATCCTTGTGTGTAGTGTTCTTCTGTCCGTTTAGCGTAAGTTATTAAAGGTCAAACTTAAAGCCAAAACAAATCTCAGCAACTTGATGCGCTACAGAAAAAAGTAGTGTTTTTTTTTCTTTTCCAAAATTGGCACCTTGCTGTCTAGAATTGATTGTTTCTCCAATGTCATAGTGGCGGTCCCAAGAGATGGATTAAGTCAGTCCCCACTGAAGCCCCAGGGACCAAATGGGAGGTCTGCCTCTGCTCAATGACAATTTTTCCACCAGTTTCAATCAAAATCCCAAAATTATTACAATGAGGCAAGGCTGCAAATGAATGAAACTGCTTTCTGCAGAGATGCAATTCACCAACCGCGGCGCTCCCATCTCAGATGGCCCGGCAAGATGTTGCGCCACCCGAGGGGGCTTCCTGTCACGAAAGGTCCCGACTGGCACACAAGCCGACAGCCCTTTGCCGCTTATTCTGAATATTTTAATGAAGCAGACAGGCATAGAGAAATAGGGAGTGATAAGGCCCTGTGTGCAGGAAGGAGAAGGAGAATGTTAAAAAAAAAAAGTGAGTGACAAAGAACAAGGGAGATGCTGACATCCAGGGTGAAATTACAGAGCGGATGGCATGGAGGGGAAGAATGGTGAGAGTGAAAGTGAAAGGAGGCTTTTTGACAGAAAGAGGGTGAAATGAGTGGGTGGAACGGGCCGACGGGAGAAGGTGGAGGCAGGTTAATGGAGGCGGGGGGTCTGGAGGTGCAACGGAAAGAGAAGAAGGAGGTTGGATGAGCGTGAGGGAGGTGAATGGAAAGGGGCGGACAACTTTGTGTATGGACATCAGACACATGGGGGGGGGGGGGGGGGATGATTGGTAAGGGTTACACAAAAGGACACTGACTTCCTGACTCTCCGCACTCTTTTTCGCTCCACTGTGGAGAATTCAAGCGAGCAGGGGGTACTGTATCCCTCCTCCCCACAAGCATGCCCGCGTTTAGTTAAAAGTGACACTCGGGGGAAATCAGCATTCTTTTCTTTTTCACTTCTATATGAATTATTCTGCTTTATGCTGCCGCGACTCGCTCAAGCCTCGGCGGCTTCAGCGGCGGCAGGGACAAACAGAATGAGCGCTGAATTTAAAAGTACGGCGAGGAAAAAATATATATATAAAGTATAAGCGGCAGCAGGCCTACTTTACGCCTAAGCTCCTCCTCTCTCCACAGCGGATGCAAAACAACGGCTGGCCTTTTTCCTTCTAAACCGCTCTCTGTGTCACGAGGCTCACAGCTAATAGGTAACCATGGTTACGGGCCTCACACAATCCCTCCCCACCTCCCCAGTTAGATTAGAGATTGGAGGCAAGAGAAGTCGGGGTTGTTACCTGGTTTCCCTGGTATCACTGATGCTTATCGGTTCGCTCCATCTTCATAAGGCCGCCCATTACCATGCGCCCATTGGTGCCCATTCCTGCGGAATGAAATAACCTCTGCCCAGGCGTACAGATGGGCTTCTTCAAGATGCCTTTTTGTTCCACAACAGTCAGTTTGGTTTCATACAAGCTTCAGTTGCGGTCCAGTTCCGTTCGGTTACCCGCGGTATGCTTTCAAGTAGGAATGCTTCTATTTTCAGAGTATTTTACAGCTGCAACTGACGATTGTTTTAAGAATGGATTTCGCCATCCATTCATTTTCTTCATCTTATCAAGGGGTAGGGGGCACTGCTAAGCATAAATTATGATTACTGGTTACTGCTTTGGCCTGTAACATGTCAGCAAAAGAGCAATGAAAGACACTAATGGTGGAACACCACTATTAGAACTCCTTGACTTCTGCTCCATGTATCCATCCAGAGGTGTTAATTCGCACATTATCTTATTGCAAGAGCAGCACTGAGGCGACTAGCAATTTCTTTGAGCAAAGCTAAGCCACACTTTTGTTCGGCATGCGTACGCCACACGCACACCCGCGCGCTTCTTCGTTGTTTCATACGCTTCTTCTTTGTGTCCGCAGACTAGCAGTCAGCGACTCGGTTGTGCTCAAACCATACTTTTGGGGGCTGCGTAGCTTAAAAGCATCTGTGTTATTCAAGGGAGTTGCGATTTGAAAATGCGCTCCCGCTTCCCCGCTCTTTATCCCGCTGCGAGTCAGGTGCATCTCCGGCGAGGCTTTGGTCCACCCGTCGGAGAGAGATGATTTGTTTATCAGTTTCTCTCCAGATGTTTCCAGTCGGGTTGTTTTCCCCTTCGCTGACATCTGCAGGAGTCATCAAAAGAGTGAGTCTAGGGACGCCCGCCACGGCATTGCGGAGGTGAAAAAAAAAAAAAATCTTAGGTCGCCCCCGGCAGGAGTCACCTGGGAGATGATGTGTCAAGTTGGGGGTTGTGTGTATGTGTGCGTGTGAGAGCGTGTGTGTAAGAGACAGTGTGTGAGTTGGCGCAGGTGATAGAGTTTAGCAGGGTGTAATCCAAGGGTTCAAAGAGCAGCCCCCCCTTGGAGCACACACGCGGCGTCTTATTCTAGCGAAGGCGTGCCTGCCACTCGATTGGCACGCCGCGCTGCTGCCACGGCAACCCCCATCTCGCCTCCTTCGCCGCCGCCCCACCCCGAAGTCTCCTCCCTCCCCTCCCTCCCCACCCCCACCTGCGGGCTCGCAGATGAGTTGCACTCAGACAGGTGAGATGGCTCATGAATATTAATGTGGCGGGATTTCATTCCTGCAGCTGCTGGAGCCCCACCCCAGCCCCCCACCTCGCCGCCCCCTCTTTCCCTCCCCGACGCAATGTTGCTGTTTGTCCTTCACGGTGAGAGGCAGCGCCCTCACTCCTGTCCCTCAGGTTAATCTGCCTGTTCACCAGCCTATGCGTGTGCATCTATGTGTGTGCGTGCATATTGGTAAGTAGGTTCCCCCTAGTGAACGATGAGAAGGCAGAGCTGTCACAAGGGTCCCGCTGAGATCGAGAGCTGCTAACACCCTTCATGCCACTCTCACCTCTCTCTCGCTAGGGGGGGGGGGCTCCCACTTTTACTCGGCGACCTTTGTTGAATTTAAGAAAACAAAATTATTTTGTTTCCGCTTTTATATAATGTATTTTGTTCAATGACTGTAATTGTGATCGCAAATATTTCATTTGGGATTTTCTAAAATTACGTCAGAGTTAACCTCTTAACTTCACTCTTTGGTCTTGACTCACCAGTTGAGAATCAGTGGCCAAAATACAAACGGATGGAAAACCACACATAAAACCGCACTTCACACCCACAAAAATCTTCTCACAATCCACAAAAGTCTTTTCTAGAGTCAGGATTGAACCATAACAGCCACCCGAGAATAAATCATTGTACAGTCGCGTTTTCTTACATCTTTTATGTGAACTTAAAAGTGGCCTGCTCATATCCGAATGGACAAAGAAAAACACATGTACAATGCTTTTTTTTTACGGCCACATAAACAAGCACTTTCGCATTCACAGAATGGGAGCCGGGGGGGCTCAAGATTTAACGTGGGGCAACCATCAATTACTTGGGTCTGTAGAGGGCACGACAATGTCCTATCCTGATGATGATGAGATGTAATTGTAATGCAATTCACTAATAGAACTATATAATATATAGCAGTCAATATTATATTATTACATTCATCTAATTCTCAATAAAAGCTCTCCATTAGATTGTTGTAAAAGCTTTTCTAATTTAAGTATAAGTACAGGTAATGTTGGGGTTTCATCAACCGGCAACTTAACGTGATTCACATGCAAGCTATTAAAGTCTTAATGGAAATCCACATTGCAACACCGCAACACTTACCCACGGTCTCCTCTTGTCCTTCGGTTTTATGGCCTTCATACCAATTCGAGTGAAGACGGGTCAAAGTCGCCCTATAATGGCAGTCTGCTTTTCAGGCATACAAGCACAGCAGCCAAACAACAACACTCAGCTTTTGTTTGAAAAGGTACAATTATGAACAGTGAGTGTAGCTTGTATTTATTTATTTGTTGGCATAACTTCTCCATTTTAAGTACAGTGAAACTCCTCTACAACGAAATCATGTTTGCAGCAAGAATTTTTTCACAACAGGGGACTTACATCCATTTCTTGCATAATGTCTTTTACTTTGCTTCCTCCATCTTTCATTTTGATTACTTTTACCCTGTCTTCAAGCGTCAGAACTCTTCTTTTCTTGACTCCTTGGCATGCAAAGGTCCGTTTTGTAGCCATTTCAGCAATACAATGTTCGTGCTGTGTCTGAAACTAACAATAACAAATAGTTCCTGTACTACTGCGCATGTGTAAACCAATGTGGTGGTTGCGGTTGCCGTTTCGGAGCGAAGTAGTAGGAGTCGCTGTAGCAGGCTGAGATCGGATTAGACTTTTGCGGAAGGCTTGTTTTCGTTGTAGTGAACCTCATTGCGAGGCAAGGCCAGAGAAAAACAATTCACAGTATGCAACATGGGGACTTTTTGTTGTAGGAGGAGCAGAAAAATGGGAATGGCTTTTCAAGATTTTTTCACACTAGGGGGTATTTTCACCCATGTAGGTTTCGTTGTAGAGGAGTTTCACTGTAACATTGCACCGTGAAGTATTTTGCTAGTTTCAACAACTGGTGGCTTCCCTTGTCATTTTCGGTGGTGGTTGAGTCACCACGGCCTGAGCGTGTTCTGGTGCCGCTGTCTTAAATGCGAGGTGACCAGCAGAGCACCAGTCGAGCTTCACGTCCCTCCCCGCCTCCAATGTGTATATGTGGGAGGATAAGCTGGGTTTCATAAATATATGTTCATACTGTATATGTTATACAAATGCGGGGATACATGCCTCGGTGGGCAGAGGGGTTTAGTCATGCTGCAAAAGTAACGAGACAAGAGGAGAGCCATGTCGGAATGGGAGAATGCAACCAAGCTGAGGAAGCGACATAGATGGGGTACTCGCTTCTCCGTAAGCGAATTAGTTCAGCATTAGTGATAGCGAAACGTGTTTCTTGTGGGGGCTGTGTCATAATTGTACCGTTTCTGTACCGCTGCCACCCACACCCAATGCAAATATGGATGGGGATCTGTTCATAATTAGCATACCTGTTAAATGTATTTGCTCGCCGCGCCTGGAGACCGCAGCCTTTTGTTTGCTGGCGCTTGTTTTTGTTCTGCAATCATGGAGGGTGGGAGGTGGAGGTGTTCTCGGAAACAATTTCTCAGAAGACATCTGACGTTAGCGAGCGTGAGGATCCCAGAAGCTATCCTGTTTTGTTTTGTTTATTTTTCCCCAGACCTGTGTATCAGGAAGGAGCTGTCGAGGCAACCTTTAGTGACAATCTAGTGGGAAGCAAAGCAGAACCAAAGCAATGCTAGCCTAATTAGCTGACCTGATTACTATATAGGTGAGCACAGAAAGTATCGAGTCAACCCTGGAAGGCGTCATTACGGAAGCGGCTTTTGTTCCCTTTCAGCCTAACAGTAAACATGATAACACAACAACCAAGCCGTACAGTTTGTGTGGATATATATATATATATATATATATATATATATATATATATATATATATATATATATATATATATATATATATATATATATACATACATACCATGGCGTTAAATCCGGGGTGGAACCCAACAATCAATTAAACTGAGCAATTTGACGTGGTACAGTAATGCGTCTGTCTGTCTGTCTGTCTGTCTGTCTGTCTGTCTGTCTGTCTGTCTGTCTGTCTGTCTGTCTGTCTGTCTGTCTGATAAATAATAATAATAATAATAATAATGGCAAGCAGATACTTTCAGAATGGACTCGATCCCAGTGACCGTCAACATCAAGGTCCCCTGCCTCTGACCGCTGCCCGCTCTTCGCGGTGGGGTAGACGCAGCAAGCCTCACCTCCAGGCCTGGCTCCAGAGC
Source organism: Hippocampus mohnikei (assembly GCA_026261675.1). Classification (NCBI taxonomy): domain Eukaryota; kingdom Metazoa; phylum Chordata; class Actinopteri; order Syngnathiformes; family Syngnathidae; genus Hippocampus; species Hippocampus mohnikei. Next base: position 7,072,870 of record JAKGUB010000348.1, read on the forward strand.
CCTGTGAGCCACGTCTGGGCAAGGAAAAAACGTATTTCATGATAAGGTGACAGCTTTTGGAGGAGCATTTCCATTCATTTCAATCGCAAAGGTTGTTGGGCGTGTGCATATGTGGGACCAAAGTGATTTGAGGTATGAGCGTGGTCACAGAACAAATTCAACTCTGAAGTCAAGGTACCACTGCATTATTAGTTTAGCTAGTTTTCAAACTATGTCAAAGGAAAATGAAGGTACGTAGGTTAATATGATGAGAACGCCCAACCGGTTGTCAGTTGGACATGTGCGAAGTCAAGGCAAATAAACGAGTACCAAACACCGCTTGGTAGAAACGGTGCGTGTCCTTGTCCATTTTATACTTGCGCCGCAGCGATGCAAACATCAAGGCCATCCGTCCGCATCCAGTCAGCTGACGCCTGAGCGCTGATGGAATCCTAACTGTCTGTCTGTGTTTTGAAGCGTGTTGTTTTCCTTGCCCGTCCATTTCTCTCCTCCTAGCCATGTTTTGCCATGCATCATCACTCTCCCTTGCTCTCTCGCTCTCTCTTTCAATGACTGCCTCCCTTTTACCTCCGACCGCCCATTCTTTGTCACCGGAGGGAGGACGGTGGGGGGGTGGCCGGACATGCGACTACCTGTGAGGGGGGAATCTGCGGAAACAAAGCACTCGCATGCCACATAAAGCCGCAGCGTCATTTCCTTTCATTCTCTCACTCACCGCCCGCCCTCCTCCTTCGTCGCCATCTCTCTTGTCATTGTGTGCCAGCCAAACTTGTCTAATCAGCAGATTTCCACCAAAATAATTGGTGGCGGCCTTGCTGCCGGCGAGCCTCGTGCCGTACACCGATAGGGAACGGGAACACTTAATATTCCACACGGCTCGTGCCGACCCCCTCCTTCCCTACTGTTCCCTCTGATATCTGACCTCTTTTGTCTCCTGCGCGGCTTGATGTTGATTTTGGAGGGCATTGTTAGCCGCGGCACCGCCATTGGTAGAGCTGGTCGGTGAAAGTCGGTCGGAGGGGGCCCGTGGTTGGTCGGGTGAAAGGGAGCCTCATTTGCATAAAGGCTTAGCCCAGATTTGGAGCCACTCAGTGAGATCTGAGGAGAAGGGCCCGGGGGCCACGAGGTAATCATCCATGGCCTGTCACAGCGCTGTCATTCCTCCGTGTATTTATGTGTGAGCAAGGAGGGGGCTTGTGCATGTGTATATGTGTGTCCGTGTGTGTGTGTGTGTGTGAGACTCGTCATTGTTGTTTGTTTGTACCGCTGTGCATCATCTCGTGCGCCCTCTCCTTTTGTTCCAGGGAGACTCGTCCGTGCCAAGAGGCTGGTGGAGGCCTCGAATCCCACAGAGCACGAATATATGGAAGGCAGCATCCCCATCGAGTGGGATGGTGAGTGTCCATCTCTCTCTCAGCATCGAAATGAGCCCTTCCCTTTTCCTCTTTTAATTCCACCCTCGCATTGCAAGTTGGGGGTTGGGAACACACTTTTTTAAAAATCAGAGACACCTTCTGCGGGCATTATGCAAGCGTGCCGGTAAACTAGCGTTCCTTACAAGTGGATACAAACGGTTCCCTCTGTCTCAGGCTGGCTTTATCCACCTTAAACCCCTCATCCCGCTTCGCCCCATCCCTCATGCATTTTCATCAGCATGCAAATAAGAAAAGGGATAAAAGAGGGCCCAGAATCCCCCGCGCTAGCTGGAGGAAGAGTTAAAGAATCTCTCTCTCACTCTATCTTTGGCTTCCTTGAACCTGGTAAGCTATGCAGCCAGCTCGGCCAAAATAGAGCTTCTTTTAAAAAAAAAGTGTGGAGATGTGACAGACAGACAGATGGGCAAAAGAGAGACGGAAAAGGAAGGACAAAGGCACTGATGGGAAATGACAGAATGTGTATGTTTTCAAATTCCGAGATCAGAATGGATCCACCCGTACCACATTAAAAAAACACCACATGAAAAAAACCCCAACAGTAAATAAGTAAACACAACAGCAATTAGCTAATCACAACAAATGACCAAACACACAACAACATATTTAAAAAAACACGAAGACAAATAACGAAACACACACCAAATTTTAAAACCTCCCACAATGAATAACAAACCACAACATTTTCCTACCAGAAGCGGTTGGTAGGTGGGAAAATTAGACTCAGCGATGAGTCTGTAATATAACCCCCCCCACTCCAACTTTTTTCATTGTTTTCAGTTTGAGTCAGAGGTACCCAATCATTTTTGCCGCTCACCTTTTTTACAAAAATATTGAAAGCTGCAGCGTTTGGCTTTTGTTGTCGACCCCATAGGAAGGTTGCCCATAAATGCCAAAGAGCAAAAAATATGCGCTCCAGAGTGAATCAGTTGCTGCTTGCTGAATCGAGGTCTTACGAGATGCGCCGTAATGACGCACAACGGTAGCTGAGACTCTCAAGTCACTTTTGCACCCGGAAAACGTTTGAATTGGGAATTGTCCCACTTCAGGAGCAAGATCTCCAAATGAGAACAAGTCGACCATCAAAAAGTTGTAGTGCCTTAAAAAAAAAAAAAAAAAAAAAAAGTCTGCTGCTACTTTTAAATATGACTGCAGGTTTTGTTTGTGTGGGTGTTCTCACGATTTGTATTTTTTTCATTCCTGCAGCTTGGATCCGAGGCAGACGGAAGGAGCCTCCCTCTGTGGAGGTACGTCTCCCCTGCCACCATCCAGCAGCAGCCTCCCTGCTGTGATGATGCTTGGACTCTTGGGGGGAGGGAGTGGGGGGCTTTCAAGGAAAGGAGAGGCTTTTGATTTGTTTTCTCTCCTTCGCTTTCTAACGAGAAACTTTTGGGAGCTGCGTTAAAATAACCACCATGTCCTAGTTAAATCCAGTACAGAAGTCGATTTTTCAGGCATCTTCAGGCCGCTTTACGTCAATATTTATTTTTCCAATGACTTTTTACTTCAACTGCCTGTGTTTGTATAAAGATGTCTGTACTTTCTACTTCTTACGTTCTCTTAATAGACTTTTTTCCCAACACCTGTGGGTGATGGTACAATGTGCAAAATTTGTAAATAGAAAGGTAAAGGCAAACGCAGACTTGACTAATTGGTCACTATTCTTGTTGATGCCAGAGAATGACTTCCAAATGGATTTGAGTCTGACTCATGACACTATTCCCCCCAAAAAACACGTCATAGTCCATGAAATCCATCCATCCATTTTCCGAACCGCTTGATCCTCACTAGGGTCGCGGGGGGTGCTGGAGCCTATCCCAGCTGTCTTCGGGCAGTAGGCGGGGGACACCCTGAATCGGTTGCCAGCCAATCGCAGGGCACACGAAAAATCTAATTTGACCTTAATTGTAAAAAGTAAATGGAGTGCACTTACGTAGCGCTTTATCTACACCAGTGATCCCCATGGCTGTGTCAGGCTGCACGATTGAAAGAAGAAAAAAAAAAGACAATACTTCCATTTGGTTGTTTTTTTTTTTTGTAATACAAAGCTGGAATATATTTTATTTTTTAAAGTGACCAGATTTTTCTGTTACATCCATCTATGAAGGACTCTTGACGCATATCAAATCACGGTCGCGTAACGCTGGTATTAAACCAGCTAAGCTAGCAAATTGAAAATAAAAATGTATTTGGAATGATTTGCGTTTGCTATTTGTAAAAAAAAAAAAACGTTTCAACGTTGCTAGTTAAATCTGGTTGTGTAACTTTGACTGCTAAATGCTATCTTGGCTGACAGTTCAACAGCTGTAAACAAGTAATACACTCACCAGATATGCTAACTTCCCCAAACCCCATTCGGTGCCCGGCAAGTATTAGAAGCTGGCTGTGTTGTAGAACAACAGACAGCAATGATATTGTCCCACATTATTTTTATTTCCCCATGCTGTTTTTGTTTTTAACTTTGTTTGAGTGTCTGTCCGGCACACAACCGGCAAAGTGCATTGAGTACATGTGGAAATGGCGCCACCAGAAACGCTCAGCTCGCATTCGATCTGACCGCAGGCTTACATGCACATACGCCGTCTCGCTCAAAGCAGCCCGCTTGCCTCCACATGACACATGTGCACTTGCGTTTCACCTGCGTTACACATATTGAGCAGCACATTCACGTTGACCCCGCCTCTCGCCCAAGTCAGCTGGGATTGGCTCGAGCTCACCCCGTGATCCAATAACAATAAACTGTATTGAAAGTGGATGGGTGGACGTTTCAAGCATAAGGCCAGTGTGTGTCATGTTGTCTTTTTTTTTTGTGTGTGTGTGTGTGTGTTTTATTTCTGGCTCTGTGTTCGGTGGGAATGCTGAAGGATGGTCCTTTCTTTCGTCCTCTCCCTCGTGTCGCTCTCTCTGGGTTTTAATTGCTCTTTAAACGCAAGAATGCTGGAAACGATTTAGGCCCCGCAACGAAATGTGGCTCTATATCGGAAATCCCTCGCTCACTCGTCTCTCCTTGCCAGCGGGCATGTGCCATCCCTACCCCACCGGCGTGCCAGAACATTCTATTCCAATTTTCTTTGCCGTGTGTCCGCTCGTCGACAGCTGGACCGACCAAGGCTTCGCTCCTGGCACATTTACCCTAAACCCCCTTGTCACGCCTCTCTCTTCCCAGTCCAATTCCGACCTAAATTGATTGGATTAAATCCTGTCATTAACAGGCTGGAAAAGCAGCTCGGTATGTTTGTCTCCGTCGTCCCCTCAAAGTGTCGCTTTTTTGGCCGCGCCGCTGGCTTTTCCAGGCCAGCGCGACGCAGCAGCGGCCCAGTCGGCAGGGCCTTTTTATGACATGGCTCAAGTGATGCGGGGTGGTTTCGAGCAGGAATGTTTGTTGAGCAGGACTTTCCAAGCGTGGACAATTAGACGTTTCACTCATTGTAATAAATGTCCGACTTCATGCGCGTTTGTTCCTGGCAGTGCCACTTTTGAGTCGCCTCTGCTTTTTTTTTTTTCTTAAACACATGAGCAGATGCTGTTTTGTGTACCCCCACCAAAAAAAAAGGAAAAGCAGAGTAAGCATATGCATCTCTCTTTATCTTTACCCCTCTATCGATAGCTCTATCTCACTTTCTCTAACGATTTGCTTCTTTCTCTCGTCGTCTCATTTCATTTTCTCTTTCTATATTTATCCTGTATCACTGTATATCTCGTTCTCTCTCACTCTCTCGATGTGATTTAAAGACCCTGTAAAGTAAATAATATTTTAAGAGTTTCAAGTCCACCTGACCATGATCAATTCTGGTGGACTTTGGCAAACAAGTGTTGTTTTAAAAATTGCATCACACAACACCAAAACGCAGCATTTGTGAATAATAATCCAATTTGCTCCAGATATTCACCAAAAAGATGGTCCGTGTGCATTTACGCAGGAGCTGGCAGAGAACGAGGCCTACAGGCAGCAGATCAAGCTGAAGGCCATGGAGGTGGAGGAGAAAGACTTGGCCCTGAAAGCGAAGGACTACGAGCAAGGCCTGGTGGCGACGCCGTCCAGGACTGTGGCCGCGGGCCATGCGTCTTCCACCAGCTTTGGCAAGCAGGAACTCGGCGAGGAACCCACCAGCACCGCCAACACCTTCCAGCCGGGCTCCTGGCGGCCTAATCCCAAACCGAAAGCTTAACGAGACGGCGGCATGATTCGGTTCGCTTGGCTGTGTAGCGCAATCCAATAGAAAGGCCGGCTGTTTTCTTACAGCTCTTGTCGTGGATCTCTTTGATTATGCTGCTAATGAAGTGGCAGGTGAGTGTGTTTAATATTGGTTTGTCAAGAAAATATAGGAACATTATTTATATCTTGTGTGTGTGTGTATATATATATATATATATATATATATCCAATATTCGTGTTTTATGATGCTGCTAAACCTAACGCAAGCGTTTAACAATGTCAAGGAGTTTCGTTTTAGCTCAGATTGTCAAAAAACAACAACCATGTAGCATTACAGTTTATCTTATGGGAAGATAGACGGAACATGGTATTGCATTTATTTGTTCACACGCTAATATGAAAACAATCTGCCAATTTAGGATCTGTTGCTAACCAAAACAGCAGGCACCAACGTGTGGACTATTGCTACATGTAAATGTAAGCGAGTTCCCTGTACGGTATTAAAGACTTGTATGTATATTTCGGCCACTTTCATCAAAATTAAACATTCATTCAGTAAATCTGACCACTTTTGACTCTGAAACCTGGGCTCAGATTGACATCGCATTATTCATCAGCTGTTTTGACACGTTGGACAACAGTTTTGGCATGAAGACCTTTGAACAGCAAATGTACTAACAAAGTGGAGGTATGAAGGAAATTGACATGAAGAGGCAGTCACGGGCCCATCATGAGTGGGTTGTGGTCAGGCCATGCAAACAATGACCATACTTGTTTATGTAAATATCCAATGCTGGTAACTCCCCCGGTGTAAAATTGATTTTTTGGGAATGCGGGAGGAAGGCGGAGAATCCAGACAAAACCTGTGCAATCACTGGGAGAAAATGCCAACACTCAGCAGAGATCTGAACCCACAATCTTTAAACTGTTCAGTCAACAGACATGCTAACCACTATATTATTGGGCTGCCCTCTCAAAGCAAATAATGAAGTAGCTCTTGATAAAGAGCAGACAGACCGCGGAACAGTCGTAATTGGAATCAGCAGATTTCCAGCACCAGATTCCCTTCTCCTGCAAAACAGCACATCTATCACAATTCAGTCACGAGAATGAATTAACTCTTAAGGCACCACTGTACATTTTCGGTAACGAACAGAAAGAAAATGGGCTTTTTTTTAAGCAACTCTGAAAACTTTATTGATTCAGATATGAAAGTGGACTTTCCTGAAAATTCCAGGGGTATATATATATATGTATATATATATATATATATATATATATATATATATATATATATATATATATATATACACACACACACAGTCATACCTTGGTTTTCGACCACAATCCTTTAAAAAAAAAATCTTTATTGAACACGTGTTCACCATGGAACGCTAAACGAGAAAGCGCCACTTCCTCGTCTACCCGAGGAAGCGTCACTTCCTCGTGTAAGGAAGGCCAGAGGAGTCAAGTGACGCGTTCCAGTGCGCACAGTTTGTTCGAGAACCGAAATTCGGTCGTAATCCGAGGCATAAAAACTCTACATTTTTGGTCGAGAACAGAGACATCCAGAACCAACGTCACAGATCAAGGAAGCTTTGAGCTACGACAACAGCTAAGCGAAGCTCGCCGAGATGACATGACGCTCGAAGTCGGACGGACATGTTTTTTCTGCTAATGTATGTGTTTCCCTTTTTGTCTAATTATAATTTTTTTACTACAACAACTGTCTTGTCCACGGCGTCTTTTATTCGTTCCACTGGGGGTTAGCAAGTGTGTTTATCAAAGAGACGAAAATCTCTTTACTGTTACGAGTGTTAGTGCCTCAACATGGCTACGCTCGGGAAAGCAAATCAACGAACTCAAAACGCGTGTTCATTCAATGTTGTCAACTCATATCCGGATTAATTTTAGGCAATTATTGCTCAATTTTCCAGAGGAATTTTCATGAAAATTTTTAATCCGGAATTCCGGGAAAATCCGGAGGACTTTCATCTCTGTTGATTACAAATAAATCTGTTAGGTACAGAGGGGCTTCAATTCAACAAACATGGTGGTGTTAAAAATGGAATGCTATGTGTGGCAAAAGCTACACATATTTACAAGCAAACTTGTGTAGCAAAATGTCACTCTTGCTGCTGAAAGTCCAACGGGAACTTCCGTCTTGGCACTGTTCGACGGGTGGGGGCAAGTTAGCCCCGACCCCAAAGGGTATGCGCTGGTGGTGAAGGCAATGGGTGGGCGGGGCCTTCATCCTCCACACAGCCGTCTTTCTAGTTCCTCTTCACCTTGGCCAGGTTCTCCTGACGCCGCAGCCTCCTCTTCTGCTCCTTGTCGCGAACCTCAATCATTTTAGCCAGTTTCCACGACAACAGCGCACAGGCGATAAAGAGAGGCGTGAGCGCCAGCAATACACTGGTCAGGAAGCCATAGGGGTCCTTGGCGGCCCACTCCACAATGTACTGGGCCCATGCTCGCATCATCTCAATCATGGTGCTGGGAAAAGAATAGTGCATTAGTGGTTGGGTGACCAGTGGGGCAAACATTTTTGGATGCCATGCAGTGTCACGTTGTGCTGTGATGGAAAATAATTACAGACAAGTAATGTTCCACGGCTATATCGAGGAAAGGAAAGTCCCAATTCCACATTGTGCTAAAACATGCCTAGCAGCACCGTTTTTATTTTCTTTTTACTAGAAAAGATGAGGCATACTTAAGAGGAAGAAGTTGGTGGGAGAAGGTCCCAAATTAAGCTCCATTGTTTTTCCCCTCACAGTAATTGTGTGTCACAGTTTTTTGAAGGTTATCATTAGCCTTGGTGGGAGAAGGTCCCAAATTAAGCTCCATTGTTTTTCCCCTCACAGTAATTGTGTGTCACAGTTTTTTGAAGGTTATCATTAGCCTATCTATGGAATGAGAGATCAATTTTAAGTATATTTTTCATGGATCTGTACTGTATTTTTATGGTGTCTGTCTCCATTGATGTCCCAAATATGAAAAAGAATATCTGTCAAAAGAGGCATGTTACTTATTAACCTCTGAGGTAAAAACTAAAGGCGGTAAAACACAAACAGTAGTAACATGGAAAAATATGAATTAGGGAGCATTAACAACGATGCGATACATTCGGAGAAAAAAATATATATATTCCCCGTCCAAGTCCTTATTGAAGATAATTGACAGATACTGTCAACTCGAACAAATGACATGTGGAAAATGTTGTCTTGCCTAAAAACCAAGAACGTCAGCTGTTGTAAAATTCGCTGTTGAATCTGAAAAAGAACACGAAGCACATTGTTTTTTCAGGTATAATTAATCAGTTGTACATTTTGGAAGCAAAACTTAGGGCTTTGATGGCATCAAACCCTGAGGCAATGCTTGCCATATATTTCTTCTGTGCTACTCTCAAGTTAATAAAAGGAAAAATGTTGTGCTGCATTATCACTTCTTCGGTTGTCTCTGTGACAGAACACTTCATAACTCTTTTAGGCAGTTAAAATATAAATTTCACAGAGGTTATCGTTAAGCCCATTAGGGTCGGGAATGAGCTGCAGTCTATCCCACACTGTACGCACATTCTGTATTATCTTAGACAAACATTCACAATTGACATCCATTAATGGTTTAATTTGAATCCCCAACGTGTTTAATGCGACCGGAAGTTAACAAGCACGGCAAGAACACGCTACACAGCAAAGCCGGAGCCGAGATTCAAACCTCTAACTTAAAAATTGAGCCACACAAGCTCAACACTAACTCCTATGCTGCCACACAAAGATTCCACCAGCCTAAATCGGAGGCACCATTGCATAAACTCGATCTTAAACAGACGTAAATAACGTATACTCGCCGATATGAGAGTAAAATGAACGTCACACCTTTAGAATAACTAATTTGATGCTCGCTACTTATTCATCATTCAAGACGAACGAAAAAAATAGCTCGACGTCCTCAAAAATATCACGACTCGTTTCTATTCATCTGTCGTTAGTTAAACGCGTGAAGTTTGATGGTCTCCGTGAGAGATTTAAGCGACATTTTCGACAAGGATTAGCATCATCAGCTAGCCAGTGGCCGGATAACGGCCCGAGTTGCATCACTAGACGAGAAGCTCGACAAGCGAACAGATGTGGATTTTAAAAGGTAAATTGTGAATTACGCGGCGAGCCAGAAGAGACAGACACAAACCTGTGTGAGATGCTTTCGTTTTACTCCCTTTTCGGTTTATTTTCCTGTTTCCGGATGCAGGGCTAGGGAGGATGTGACGGTCTCACAGTTTTTATCTGGGACTTGTAGTTCTTTACGATGATGAGTCAAAGAACACAAACACCGAGCATTGAAAATGAACAGTATTGGACAGAGTTTTATATTAAAATGCCGTAGGTAATTTGGACTGCGACAAATTAATTTATTGTTCATTATTACTTTGATGTTCATGGACAGCATTGGTAGATTAACAATATAGGATAGGATATCATCCTTTTGACTATATGTCCAAAGACTGAAAATACGTATACAGTACCGAGCTCCAGACATGACATTTGAAAAAATAAATTGTGCACCCGCTGTAACTATTATGTACGCACGATGAACTACTTTCTGGGCACGAACTACTACTTTGTGCTCATGGACTACTATGTTGTGTGCACAAAATAGTGAGAAAGCGCGCACTAAGTAGTTGTTCGTGCACATGAAGTAGCCGTGGCTCTTGCGGGTCATTTGAAGAAGAAAATCGAACGCACCTTCTTTCAAAGTTGAAAAGTTGAAGGAACGCTACATAATGGACAAAGACTGCGTGATTGAATTTTATTTTAGCCTCTGGATGAGTTACAAGGACATCACGAAAAGCTTGGCATTGCAAGGAATCATTACCACTGAGAAACATTTGAACAGGCTGTGGAGAGCCTTCCAGGCGGAGGTACGACTTGGTCGCGGGGATGGATTTTGTTGTTCAGCAAATATATACCTTTATTTAATGAAGTCGATCCAATTAATTTTCTTTTTAATTGAAAACAATACTTATATTTTATTTTAAAAAGTCATAAAATGCAAATTGTTATGTATGTATGAAAAGTAATTGCTTGAAATATTTGCTGTAATTATATATATATGCATAATAACTAGGTGAGTAGTGATTGATAAAGACACGGTCTGCATTGGAGCACAAACTATTATTTGAGGAGGCACACTGTGAAACACATGTTACCTTGTAAAAAAAACCATACAAAAACATTTGACACCTGGCTTTTATTAGGGAGAAAAATGTGATCACTAGTAAATTTTCTTTTTGAAAAATCCTGCAAATTATAAAGCAATAACTCCTGTACGTAAGAAGAAAGGGAGCTAAAAAGGCTCTTTTGGCCCTTTGAGAAAGATGACTAACATAACAAAGCAGGACCTCCTGGCTTTGTGAACTTCCTGTAGGGAAGTATTGAAACCAAATCAGGTTAGGCCACATCTGCTGGCTCCATACGGCACAGATCGCTTTCAACGTGGTTCAAAGGGCAGCCTTTTTAGTTCCCCCCGCAAGAGTCGCGGCGGGGGCAGCTAGGAACATGTTGCTAGCATTTCTGATTTACAGGCATACTTTTGGCTGGCTTTTATAGCCCATTAAGAAGCACGCTGGCAATCTGGCGGCCATTTTGTTTAATTGTTTTAATTATTCCAGTAATTTCTGGGCGTCTTGTCAGTGGTGGGCAGCCCGGGGGCAGGCGATATAACCACAAGCTAACACCCGCAAAAGCATGGCCCCACTTTCTTGTCACAGTCGGAACACACACAGGAAGGTGGGCACACCAAATGATATGACCGCCATTTTGTATCCATCCACCTCCACTACCTTCAATGACTGTTATGGGAAAGTAATCATGTGGCCAGACATTGAGAAACAGCAGACATTTTGGGGGGAGTTGGAGAACGTGCTACAAGAAAAAAACATTAATTTAGGAGAGGCTGAAGTGAATGCCTCCCTCATGCCTTCCTTTTACAATCAGAGAAAAAAGCAGGTAGTTACTTAGTCAGTTCATACAGTAGACACTTGTTTACACACGACATTGAAGCCCGTATCCTACTGAGGGGTGTACGTTTGCAAGTGTTTACGAAAGTAGCGAATGTTGATTTCAGATCAGGGTTCGTTCAAGGTTAGTAAACATTCGCCATAGATTCACCAACAGTCTTAATGGCTTTTCTTGTCGCTTGATTCGGAATAATATCTGTGGAACGGTTGTGTGCTGTACATCCTTTCTTTTGGTTATTTTTTAATATATAGTATTCATGTAAAAGTAGTATTAAGCTGAAGATTCAGTTGGGTTAGTCCCCACTGAAAGCCCAGGTACCAAATGCATGTTGGTTTACATGTCCACCTCACTAACTTTTACCACCATGTCTTTTGTCTGTTTTAACAGCTAAAAGTCAGCATTTTGGGAGGCGCCAGGCCTCGAAAAACAAGCATCATGCTGTTACTGCAGCTCCACTGGAGGAGAAAAAATGAAAGGGGAGAAAAAAGTGGGCTTTCTCGCCCCCCTTTATGCCCGCTGGGAGCCGCCAAGACCGCCTCTGGATTAAGCCTCCGCCTTTAAACTCCCAACAAGAAGGCAAAACTTCAAAAGGCCCCGTCGGCCGTCGGGGCTCCGCCCTCTCGCGCCCCGACGGCTTCACAAAGGATTTGCCGACGTTCGGGAATTCCGCCTCCGCTTCCTTTTATAGCAGCGCCCCTCCGAGGCCACGCCCATAGATACACAAAAGCCTCTGTGACGACACGCGTCTCCGCCCCTATCACCAAATAAGGCTTGCCTGCCCATGTAGGGCAAACAATCGGCGCGAGAGTGCCCCTTTTCTCTTCCTTATCCTGTTTATATGATCGGAGAGGCTCGGCGAAGCAGGTCGGAAGCGGTGCGAACATGGCCGAGCGAGTCCAGCAGCCTCCAGCCAAGCGGCTCTGCTGCCGGCCCGGCTACAACCCGGCGTGCAGGCAGGGGCAGCGGGCTGGAGGAGTCCTGTGTGGCGGCGGCGGCGGCGGTTCGGGCTCCGCCGCGGGGCAGAGCGGCAAGGCGCACAACCCGGAGTCGCTGCTCGACATCGCGGCGCGGCGAGTGGCTGAGAAGTGGCCCTTCCAACGGGTGGAGGAGCGCTTCGAGCGGATCCCGGAGCCCGTGCAGCGCCGGATCGTATATTGGTCGTTCCCGCGGAGCGAGAAGGAGATCTGCATGTACTCGTCTTTCAACGCCGGGGCCGAGGAGAGTGGAACTAGCGGGGACAATAACGACGAGACTCAGCTGCCTTTCCTGCGGGGTGTCACTCTCCTGGAGGGCGGCTGGGTGGACAACGTACTGCAAGTCGGTGAGTGCCAATCAACACCAGTGCCAGTTTTTTTTCCATTCTAGTGTAAACAATGCCGGGTATTTCCACGTAATAGTAGCCCACTTCTCCTTTCCCCGGAGCTCTCCCCGTCCTCCCAATGGAAGCTTATATAGCACTTTGTTCCTATTTTTCTGCCTTGGCAGCTTTCCCCCCACCAGCACCGACCGATCCACAGACAAAAGCCCCCCTATATCTTTTCACCGCTGGCTAAATAGACGATATTTAGAAAAGAAGGGTGGGAGGGCTGGGGCGATTTAAAGACACAGTGCTTCTATTTTGGTTGCCAAACACTCTTTCGCTTTCTCTCTCTCGCTCTGTAAAATGCCAGGACGTATGTGGCTCCTGGATACAAATGATTCACCTACTTTTATTACGGGGGAGTGGGGAATGTGGCATCAGAACCCCGCTATCTCTCGCCCCCCCTCATATTTCACCAAGCGCGTTGGACTCGGGAGCTGTCAATCCCACTCCACACCCTTGGAAGCTGTTCAGGATTCTAATCCCATTACCCTCCCCTGGTTCATCTGAATCTGAACGCATCCTGCAAACAAGATTTTATGCATGATCTTCCATCTCCTCCTCCTCCTCCTCCTCCTTGGCTCGCTATGCCTCCAAAGAATCTGCGTGCGGAGATGGCTGGAGCTCTTGTGGGCTTGGAGAATGTGCAATGCACAATAGTAGCCATGGAGCAGGCAGGCAGGCAGACAGGCGGGCAGATCTCCCCCCTTCTCCACTCTCCTCTGGAGCTGGCCTGTTTACCAGATTCTCCACTATTAGACTCATTGGACGCTCACGCTCCAGAGTTGGGGTTTGGGACCTCGATTGAGCACAGAATTACGGATAAATTAACTGTTATTAGGTGCTTGGCGGCATGCTGGACTATTGGTTAGCATGTCTGGCTCACAGTGAAATGTCCTGGGTTTAAATTTGGGCATGGGAGTTTGCATGTTGGCGTGGGTTTTCTTGTATTTCATCTCCCATCCCCAAACCTTGCACGTGAAGACAATAAGAGTCCGAAATTCCTATAATTGTAAGTGAGTAGTAGTTTGCTCTTTGATTAACTGACCAGCCCTTGGCGAACACCGCCTCTCACTTCAAAGTCAGCTAAAATGGGCTTTATCTCACCTGCCACCCTAATGAGGATAAGTGCCATAAAATGGAGGGATGGATGTCACAGTAATGCATGGTTACGTAGTGGATAGCAGATCCGCCTCACAGTCAGTAGATCTGGCTTTGAATCTTTGTTTTCCATATCGGCTCCAGCTCACAAGCGCCAATAAATATGACAAGTGCATTAGAATTGATTGATGGATAGGTGCCTGCTATCTCTCACTCAAACATACTGAATGAACATGTAAATTAACGATAAACAGGACATCAAACACTATAACATTTACATTTACAGTACTTAGGATCGAGCCATGGCACATTTTGGCCAGTTTTGACGACACTGTCATAGTTCGTCCTACAAATTCTAGACATTGTTTAACATAAACACAGTATAGCAAATGCAAGCACAGTTGAAAGAACACAAGCATGGGTGCTACCTTCACTAGCCACGCGTCAGTGTGTAGGGTTGGAAGTGACTGACAGGAATATTTGGGGATTGTTTTGATGGCGTGCACTTTTAGACTGTAACCAGCAGAGGCACTTTTGATTCAGTCGCAGCATTTTCTTAAGAAGACAAGCGTAATTCTCCTGATTGCAACAATGCAACAATGGTACAGAAAGAGTAATCCGAGATGTAAACTTTTCTGGATCTTTTTTTTGCGATGGTTCTGAATCTACCGTTGTTTTTAAATAATAACAACTATAATAAAATAGCAATACATAATGAATGGTGTGGTTCAGTGGTTAGTGCGTCGACCTCACAGTGCAGAGGTCGTGGATTAAATCCCGGCTCCAGCCTTCCTGTGTGGAGTTTGCATGTTCTCCCCCGGCCTGCGTGGGTTTTCTTCGCGTACTCCGGATTCCTCCCACATTCCAAAAACATACATGGCAGGCTGATTGAACACTCCAAATTGTTCCTAGGCGTGAGTTTTAGTGCGGATGGTTGTTCATCTCTGTGTGCCCTGCGATTGGCTGGCAACTGGTTCAGGGTGTCCCCCGCCTACTGCCTGAAGACGGCTGGGATAGGCTCCAGCACCCCCCCGCGACCTTTGTGAGGATAAAGCGGATCGGAAAATGGATGGATGTAATCAATGGACTAATTGGTCATACATTTTCACAGCAGTCCGTCCGTCAACCCCAGTCCGTTCCCCCATCCTTAAACGGGAGCGCTTTCTGAATGTTCTAAACTTCTGCTTCTATACCAGTGTGCGTGCGTAGACCCCCTCTGCCCATAGTTGACGTCATCCGCTAAGTGGAGCCCTCAGTTCTGTCTTGATTGCTTCAAGATGCGATGAATCGGCAATCAATCCCGCACAATTGGAATCATTCTCAACAATCAATTAATCGCCTAATTGGTTACTATGCCTGTCCTTTGTCTGCAAGTGTGTTTGTGCGAGCATGTGTGTGTGTGAGAGAGAAGAAGAGGGGGGCTCAGGGTTGGCGGTCTGCGCATGTGTTTGTGTCCTCGTCTGCACGGGCTGTCAGTCTCATCCGCTCACAACAGAGGCGAGGATGACAGGCGAGCACACAGCAGGAGGACGACATCGTGTTATACTGATTGCAATTTTCGCTCCATTTTTTTTTTTGCATGAGGTTGGCGGTAGAGAAGAAATAAAGCCAAGGAGGAGGAAAAAGTGATAAATAAAAGATGCAATCTACTCCAGGGGACAGGCAGCCACTGGAGGATGAGGGGCTTAAAAGCAGGGCAGCATGGGGTAGGGAAAGAGGGGGGGGGGAGTGGTGAGGGGGCTGTCAGCCACATCACACAGCACATGTATTGGCCCATCACACACATATATACAGTGGCCTGGAAAAAAAAAGTGTTTATCCGCGCGTGTGTGTGCGTGCGTGCGCTGTCACAGGGATGGGATTCATTGTTGATGATGAAAGACAGTAGCGCAATAGAATAGATGCTGAGGTTATTGTGTGCGTGTGGGGGGTGAGGGAGGCTAATATACTTGAATGGATCTGCTGTCGCTGTACTCCTCTCCTCCCCAGCCATAAAACTCTCCATATTTGCTCCCCTAAGGCCAACTACCAGCCCCCCAGTCTCCTGTGATTATTTATCTTTTTTTCTCCAAGACATTAATCACATACTTTTTCCTCACCCCCCCTTCCTCTCTCCATCCATCCATCCTTGATCATATATATATATATATATATATATATATATCTCAGCCCAATGGAGGGATTGGATAGAGGAAGAAGAGGGCGGGTGGGTGGTGGGCAGTGTTTAAGGGGAAGAGCAATAGTAGAGGTGATAGCAGGGAAGCCCGGAGGACACGGGGGCAGGGAGGGGGTATTGAAATGGTGATTGCGGGAGGAAAGTAACGGATGGCGAGCGGCGAATGCGAGATGGATGGTGAGCTCGCTAATCCCTCCCCCCGTCACCACCCTTGCGAGCTCATCTGTTCCGACGCCAGCCCTCTTCAGATAAATATTCATACGGAAGCGTTAGCCGACGGTCCGGCGCTCCGTGCGGGTAGTGATGAATATGTCAGGTGGGCTACCTGTGCTCTTAAGAGCTTCTTCATGTACGCTTTACTGGCCATCAGCTCGGAAATGTGAGAAAAAAAGTGGCTACAGCAATCCAGACGAATAAAATCATTAAACTAGCAAGTGTGCTTTTTTTTTTTTTGCAGTTCTTTTATTTTACTTTGTTCAGAACACACACTTTCCTATACTACTTCCCCACACGAACCCAGTAGTAAAGTCTGTATTACAGTTAATATTTGTATGGAAAATGCTTTTAGGCCATAAATATTAAACCAAACAAATGAAAAACAGTTAGTAGATTGTACTTGAGCATGCCGCGTCTCTTCGTATTCTAACGCCTCTGCGCAAACTAGTTTATTGCTTGCTGGAGGTCAGCAGTCGTTGGAAGTATAATGTTTAAGTTATACATCTTAAGAGAGAGATAAAATTTAAATAAATTTATATAACCGTTTAGGCTGGGCTCTTAGTTGAAGTTAGGGAAAGTCTCCACATGTGCACTTCGAGTGTTCTGGTGTCTGGAATCCATTTATTTTTCAGGGTTATGTTGTAAAATGAGTTTTAATATGAAATGACTATGGGATCATAGTTTGTGGTAAAACTAATATAGGCAGTTATACAGTAGATATTTTAAAGTGGAAAATCAAGTAACCGTGGTTGTTTGCGTTTCCCTATGACTGTACTTAAAAGACATTAGGACAGTGGTTCCTAACCTGGGTTCGATCGAACCCTATGGGTTTGGTGAATCCGTCTCTGGGATTCCACAGAGCCTCTGCCATGCCATGGAGGTTAAGACACACCCGACTCAACATGTCAATTAGTTATGATACGCCCGCTTGGCCATCACTGGCCGGTTCATTTTGTGCCCAACTGAAAAAATTATACTTCATACTAATTGTGTTTACTTTTTTCAGTTTTTAATAAATGCATTTTTTTAATGTCTGGTATTTGCAAAATAGAGTAATCATATTTTTATTTTTCACTAATGAAGGCTTCGGTGAATGTGCATATAAACCACTGCATGAGGACATGCAGTTGCTGCACGTATCGACATCTAATGGCTTGGAGTGCACATTACAGCATGTTGGTTTTTTTGTTTTTGTTTTTGCTAGGTGGTTGGTGTATGAATGTACCCTCAAGGATCATCATCCTTGAATGCACCGTTTTCGAGTATGCACTGTCCAGTGTTCCAAAAACCTCCACTTTGTTGGTGACCCCTCCCCCCGATGAGCCCCTTCCCCCCTTGTGTAAGTTAACCATAGCTGCTCACGGTAGCCGAACATGAAGGCTAGCATTATGATGCCCACCCCCTGTCCTCTAATTATAGAAGTCTAATCCTATGGCTTTGGCGAGGTATGACAAAGCATGTTTCCACTTCATTACCCTCCTTCCTGTTTTTAGTCCTCCAGACTGGGTCAAGTTCATCCCCTCTTCTCCCATTCATCTACTGTCCTCTTCCTCCTCCTGCTGACCCCTCACGCCTGTATTTCTTCCTCGCACCCCTCCCCCCTCCCTTCTGTCTGTCTCCAGGGCATTCTGCCCGGAGGTAAAACACACACACACTACGCCGCCTCCTCCTTACTATCCTGTTACCGTAATGTCCCCAAGGAGCGACAGACATAGTGATGCCTGGCATATGTCGCTCCCCGCAATGTCATTAGGCCGCACGCCTCCTCTTCCCCCACGCCCTCCTTGTTAGACTAAATCCTCACATGGAAAAAGATGTGTCATTTTTATCAAGCAGCTGCCCCAAATCTAAATGACAAGGCGCACGGGACCAGGCTTTTTAAAATGTTGTTAAAATTAGACTAAAATAAAAATAAAACGTGCCCGCAGTGGCGCGACTGAACCACGTCGCCTAACAAACGTCACTCGGCGGCAGCAGCAGTGCCTGTTTGAGTGTGAATGTCATCCTGCTCCTTTCTGTCAGCGTGTGCGTGCGCACATGCCTGTCTCTGCTCGTAACTCAGGTTCATTTATTCACGCTCGGGAGATTCTTAATGAGGTTTCTGCGTCATCCACTCGCTCTTCCTTTTTCTTTTGTTTCACATTGTATCATGATGTCAGTCAAGTAAGAGCCAGACTTTCAGAGTCTTTGTATCTGTGCAACGTGAAGCTTGTTTAGCTGGTACATTTTTTTTCAAATTAAAATCTTAAAACAGGTGGCTGCAGTGTACTATTGGTTAGTACGTCCGCTTCATGGTCAAGAAGTTTTCCGTTTGAATTTCGAGGTCGGGCAAGACTTTCGGATGTAGCATATAATATCCAACAAATTATGCAATTCAAATGCTGCGTTGTATTTGCACTCAGCTATTTTTGAAACGGAAAGACGAGCTGGCCCTGCGCGGTGGAAAAATGGTCAAATAACAGAGACCCAGTTCAAGATCTGAATCATGCTCACTTGACTGATGACAAACTTGACCTTCAAAATGGTATTTACTCTGAATGATAAATTCAATTTCGCGTGTTTTTTACAGTTTCCTGTACTATTTTTAAACCGGTCCAGAGCTTTGGAAAAGTGCCAAAATGCCCTACTGAAATACTCATCACTACAGCATCCAGTGCAAGATCTGCAACATTCTGTCGTTATCATGGACTCAACTTCCCCTCAATCACCTCTTGGCTAACAAAAAAAAAAAAAAATGTGTCGTTATTGTTTCCACCATTTAAATAAAGGAGACCCTCAGTCTCCTTGAGTGGTGGACCCAATGTGGATTGATTTTCCCAATTTCGTGTCCTGAAAGTGGCAAAATTCTTTGAAAATTAGTTTTGTGAATCATTGACTTAAATTTAGGTGCAACTTTTTAATTTTGAGGAGCAACTGCTTCTTTTTAAGTTCACAGAGTTTGTGATTCTCAATTTGAGGCGCAAAAAGCAAATTTTGACTAGCGAACTGCGATGGGAGATCGAAATCCAATCCAAATCTGCATCAAAATACACACTGCCATCACAAATAAGAATTCATACTTTTGATTAATACTGTTAGAGAAGGTTTGGGTTTTTTTTTACGGCCGGGGGCTCGACATTTTGTCCACAAGGGTGCAGAATTTACGACGCGCATGATGCATCAATCTTGCGCGAGCATGTCGCTCGCCAGACACCATGAGCTTGAGGTGGCTGAGGGTTTCTTCGCCTTTGGTGTGCGGGCTGTTCTCAAGTGTGGGTGGATCTGGATGGATCTCAGATCTTTTCCTTCTCGTCCTCCTTTTTGCTCCTCTTCTTCCTATTCTTCATCCTCCTCCTGCTCGGATGCCCATCAAAATTGAGCCCACATGCGCAGCGCCCAAGTGACAGCTGAACAAGTTGCTGACACAATGTGATTCAGAACTTTTGGGAAATCCCCCCCGACCCCCATCCGCCTCCCACCCCCCTACTATTTCCCAACCCCTCTTGAAGAAAAAAAAGTCTTTCATGTGATATGAAAGGCCGATGAGTCATTTCATATCTTTTGAGGCATTCGTGTATGTTGGGAAAGTTAAAAAGAACTTTCTGTAAAAATTGAGCAAAAAAAAAAAAAAAGATGCTGCTCAACTAAAATCCTCCGGAATGAATTGAATTGGTGATTGTAACATGAAGTTGAAATAATCTGACAAGAAATGTGGAAGTAAAATATCTTTCAATTTTATCATTTTATCGGGAAAATTTGGATTTGGGGGAATGGTTATCATTTCCAAGATGTCCTGGAAGTGTTGTTACGTTACCAAAATTTCCCCCCATCAAATACTTTTAGCCGCTTCAGGCGGTGCCCCACATGCCGTACGCTTGATGTGTGGGGCCCCAGAGGCTGAATAAAGTCTGCTGCAGTTTATCACAGCGCACCCCTCCAACTTTTGTTCTTTCCACATACAAAATAGAGTCCAGAGTTTGCTCAAAGCAACACACTTTTTAAAAAATGAATGTGATTTTTTTTTAAAGTGTTGCTGCCAAACTGCAGAAATATTTAAACTGATAATACGTGGTATCGTTTGCAACCCTCAGTCATGAATGAGCTGAGTAGTTTGAAGTTGGAATTGTTTGAATTTTTCAAGAATTGTGGAAGCGGGAGCTAAATGTGTAAAATGTCTTCATTTGGGGAGTGTACTGTGAAATTCTGGGAATAGTTTGCCAAAAGGTTTTGAATCGCTCATGGAATTTACATTGTAGATGGAGCTAATTATGAAAAATCACCTTTTAAATTTAGGAATTTTATTTGTTAACATGAGGGAATTTTACTCTGAAGTGTGTGGAATTTTGGATATATGGGAATACTTATACTGTGAAAAATAAGATATTCTGAGTGAGATGGACGGTTTGAATAGGGGGGGGCAGCATTGCTTGGAAAGTGGTCCTCTCCCAACTCGGAGCTTGTGGGTTTGATCCCCGACCCCTTGTGACCATGTCGAAGTGTCCTTGAGCAAGTTACTGAACCCCACGCTTGCTCCTGATGCTGCGTCATCAGCAGGTGAACGTGAAATCGACGTGAAGGACTTTTGAGTGCCTTAATAGGTGGAAAAACGCGATACAGTACAAGGAAAAGACTATCGACCGATTGAACTTTTTTTGTTTAATGTAGATTCACTTGAATGGCTTTTGGGGGTGTGGCCATTTTTGTCGGTATGTGGAAAGTAATACCCCAGGTGTCCTTAATTTGGGGAATCTTTTGAAGTTTAAATGGTTCGAATCGGTGGAATAACGCGGAAGGCGTAGAAGAATAACAATGATTTCTCTTCGGCATTCTCACAATGATCCCCTCGCAGCCTCAAAGGTGAGCCAAAATCCTGGATTGCGGGTCTACCTCCGGCCCGTTTTGTCTAGCCCTGGGCACGTATCGTCATGGAAACATGGCTGAGCCTGGAGCGAGTGTAAACATCTGGCTGTCCGTGAGGGACGGCGAGGGGGTAGCGGCTGCATTCATGTGTAAGACTGTCTTTGGGGATACATCTCTCTCTCTTCGCTCGCTCGCTCACTCGCTCTGATTGTCTGACATTAGGGCCGTTCACACGGGCAGATTTATTTCGGACTTACTCCGAAACTGCTCCCCTCGAGCGTTCATACATGCAACTTTGTTCCAGCGTAGCGCCCGAAAACAGCTTGTTTCGGATCAAATTTAAACCACCTCAGGGATGCAAATGTGCACGTATGAACGCAACTGGATCAAATTTGCTCCAGAGCAAATGCTCGCTTGCGGGGGAGTGGCCTCGCTACGCGTCAGAGGAGTCCATCCGGGTACTTGCCAACATGCATCCTGGGTATTTTGCGCTTCAAAACATGGCGGGTCTTTTCTCTCTCTCCTGCGGCGTCTGATTATCGACCACATCGTTGATTTCTCCGGAGAAGAAGCCATTTTGTCACAAAGAAGGAGGGGAAATGGTACTTCCTTTTCCCCGCCTTCTTCTTTCTTTACGCATGCGCATGTTTTACTTCCGCATTCCTGTCGTTTTGTTCCGCAACAGGAACTGCCCGTGTGAAAGCAAGTGGAGCTGCGTCGATGCTGCTCTCGTGCTGTTACGCTCAGCGGCTTTGTACGTGTGAACGCTCCACAAAATTTGTTCCGGTGCAAAATTATATCGCAACAAAATACTCCGGTGCAGCGCCGAAATAAATCTGCCCGTGTGAACAGGGCTATTCCCATTCCAGGACCCAAAGACACTTTAGCATGTTAGCCTGCTCATCTGACATTCCTATTCCAGGACCCAAAGACACTTTAGTATGTCAGCATGTTAGCGATAAAATGTGCAATGCTATCCACGATTAGTTTGGTGAGGACTTATTATGTGGGACTTCGCGTAACAGATGGGCAAACAAACACAATGACGTTACCATTTTTTTTTTGTTAGCATTTCATCTTTGGCTGAGATATGTGCTCTACTTTGTGCTATGCTAATTATGCATGGCCATTATGGCAGTAGCAGAACATGGCTTCTGTAAAGTCTTGCGGGTGTTGACAATGTACGTGTCTGGAGGAAAAAGACACAGGTTTTTATGTTTGTCGTCTCGAGTGTGGCAATTATTCCCATTATCGTCTTCCAGTCTCTTGATTATTTTGGCGACTGGGATTCAAATGCTAAATTGCCCAATTTTTGTGTGCGCGTGTGTGTGTGTGTGTGTGTCCAACAAGCAATCAAAACAGAATCACTGCCATATGCGACAACAAAAAAAAAGAAAAACGTGTCATTTTCTCTGGACAAGCATCAGAAACGAGGGAGTGGGCGATCAAACGTGTCCCTTTACAGCAGCCCGTTAAGTCCCTTGCACACCAGACGGTCCCAGAGCATGTGCGTGTGTGTCATGGCCCCCCCACTCCAAGTGATTCACCCCTGCTTCCAAAACCCCCCACATCCCCTCCAAGTTCTGTTTTCCACACCCAGCCTTCACTTCTCTTTTCACCAAGACACACCAATGGACTGTCCAAATGTCTCGGCCCTATTTCCAGTCTTTCCAGCTCGCTGGTGCTACTCCCCCCCCCCCGCCTCATCTCTCCCCCGATTCCCATTCCCAGCCTCAGACATGGTCGTTTCCTCCTTAAATCACCAAAGCCAGCTTTGCCTCAGTACCACACTCCAGATGTAGCTTTGCAAAATCACCCCTCACGCTAACGCATTTTCAATTCACCATATCACTGTGTGTATGTCCCGTTAAAATAAACCAGCTAAAGTAATAAAGCTCCTGCCTGAGTTCCGTCCCGGCTCCCCCTCACCCGCCCCTTTTCCAACTCCACTTGTCTCCGCTCCCAGACTGTGGCTGCTCGCCTTGCGTCAGCTGCGAGACTCTGTCTAGGAATCCACTGGTGCTCCTCTTCCTCCACACACCTCCCCACGAGGAAGGAGCAAGGCAAGGCAGGCAGGCAGGCAGGCAGGGCAGCAGAAAGGCCCCACTAAATCCACAATGACAGGGTCCTATTAAAAGCCATTTTTTCCCCCCTATTTCATTTAATGACTTTTATTGCCACACTGCCCTTCGATTGGGCAATAATAACAAGGGAATGCAGCACTCAGCATTCTCCTATCAGATGCTCACATTTTTTTTGCTTCTCTCTTTTTAATGAATTCCTCTTTGGACCAATAGCCTGCTGAAATAAGCACAAAATAGCTTGCTTACTGCGGTGGAATGTTCAAATGTATGGATGCTGTATGCTAGTGTTCGTGTGAGTGGACATTTTGTGTGTACAGTGAAAGC
Source organism: Hippocampus mohnikei (assembly GCA_026261675.1). NCBI lineage: Eukaryota > Metazoa > Chordata > Actinopteri > Syngnathiformes > Syngnathidae > Hippocampus > Hippocampus mohnikei. The sequence goes on from JAKGUB010000348.1 coordinate 7,096,576, forward strand.
TCTTAGGGCTGAACACAGTCTCTGATTTGTTCCAAACTATTTTCCCCATCCAAAAGTGGCAAACTGTCAGCAATTATAAACCTTTTTTTTTCCTGTAGAGGCAATGTTTGTTAGTAGTGATTTAACATTCTTATTAGTCATACAAATGTAAAAATGAGATAAGTACAATCATATGGTCTTAGTAAACACACGGTGCAGCGAGCGTTTGTTATTCTATCAGAAATAAAGTTGCCGTTACTTTATTGAACAGAATCATGTGGCGATGAATCTTCACATCTGTTACCTTTTTTCGTGTGCTGTCAACTTGACTGCTGCGTTTGGCTCGGTCGTTGTGCTGGTACCGCACCTCTCGCTCTGGTGACTTTAACAGTGAAAGACAGATGAATGAACAGGGTTTCATATTTCTTATTCAGCTGAGGCGTTCTTCCGTCCCACTTGAGCAGCAAGCAATTTGCTATTAGCGCTTCTATTAGCGCTTATATGAATAGCAGAGATCTGGTTTTGCCTCAAGACGTTAGCTTTCAGTTAACGTTCAACTCGTCCACTAGCTAGCTTGTACTAGCTAGCTAGTTTGCTCATGTATTCAAAACAAAAGCGGCAGTTTAGTATTATTTAATATGACACTTTTTTAAATTGTAGTCTACATAAACCAATCTCTTATGTCACTACAATTATAAAGGTAAACAGATTTATCGCTCACAAAGTGATTACTGCACACATGAGCCCAAACTATGGATTAGCCATGGAGGTCTGCACGTGAGATCTTAATCAGCAATTTCGCATGTCGTCTTGAGAGACTTCTCTTTGATTCTCCTTTAGACGGGCATAATGAAAAAAAATTAGGTGATCGAAATTTGATTTTGTGGAATTGTAGTCGTGAATCAATTGTGACAAGATGGCTTGTGCTGTTGATTCACTCTCAACTACCGGTAATTGGCTTTTTAAAGAAGCGCAACGTAACATCAACTGTTGGAAGTAGCGCTATATGCACGTGCTGACACAAGTCGTCATGGCAACTGAATCTGTACTGACCATTGGAGAAGCAGTACATTGGGCGGGGTGAGCTCTGGCCACCCCCTGTCAATAGGTTAATTTCAGAAAGATTAGAAATAGTTTCTGAACTATGCTTTCATTCTTCATCCTTGGGGATTTTGACAAAAGCATGCCACATATATGTTTTTGGGAACTATTTTAATTTGGGAAAAGAGCAAAACAGAGCCTCTCTGTGCATGTTGCTTAACATCTGTTTCCTTGCCAGGAGCCAAACTGCTTTTGCTCGGCTGAGTCCAAAGGCGACAAACAATCCTCTTTTGCGCACACGTGTGTATTTAATCTGTATATGTTGTTGCGTAAAGAGCAGAAAGTTAGCTGCTGCTGTCTCACAATGTCCCTAAAGCTAAAGCGAAACGATGCGCTAACAGTTGGCCACTTGAGATGTTTATCTTAGCGCAAAGGGCTCACCAAGAGTATTTACGGGGAGGTGAATGCGAAAAGGTGAGGCATGCAAATGATAAGCGGGTGGATGACATTCCCGTCTGTCTTCATTCCCACGCTATCTCCTTTTCACTCCTGCACGCACACACATGCTTTTTTTTTTAAGGCGCTCCCTGGCTCAGCGGTGCCGGGGCGCCACCGCCATGGCGCCGAAGGATAAACAACCGCCAGCGATGAGGGCTTACCTGCCACTGACCCCTGTCATGCAAGTGTACGACGAGATAGGGGTGTTCCTCTCATCAAGCTGTCCCAGCGTTGACCTCGTCACTTTACTCCCAACACTCCCACCCACCTCACCCCCAGGGATTTACTAAAGCCAAAGGGCATCATGGTCGGACTGTCCCCCCTCCCCAGTGGCCAATTGCTCTACTTAGACCAGCAAGCTGCCATTATTGTTTTCCGATAAACACCGAGTTGGCCTTTTGCATGCAAAGAGAAGCAGTTCCTCTACAATATTGGCTTTTGAAGTCCTTGTGCTGAAGTAGGAATCCAATGAGGAATCAGAGCCACGATAGGTTCAATCCAGCTCTTCCAGAGCCTTTCTGCTCGGTGTTAAATAGTAAACGAACGTTGGAAATAAAAACAAACACCACCGATGCGCTGCATCTGGTGGGCCACCACTGCCTAATTGCGAATAAATGTTTAAAAAGTGTTGGGTTTTTTTTAATTCTGAAAAAATAAATATACCATACAAATGAAGTTGCGCTAATCGTAAATGATTAAAATGTACAACTCACAGCTCCATAATTTTAATCAGAGGTATAATAAATGAAAAAAATGTGCTCAAGGAGTCTCGCGTTTAAAGGTTTACAACGTCTATAAACAGGCAAAACGACACAAAAGAGTGTTATGTGACAGGCCATTTTTTTCCCTCAACCCTTCACACTCCTCCCTGCCCAACAGGCTTCAGGAACCATGTGAGCTATGTGGGGAAAGGGTGGCGGTGATGGTGGTGGTGTCGAGGGGGCCCAGAGAGCACTCGGTGCCTCTGGCTGCGCCTGGTGCAGCGATGTCAGGCCGCTGTGGCATGCGAGACATGAGCTCTGCGGCAAGTCGCAGCTGAAAACCAGAGAGGGAGAGGCCGTCCTGGTATGACAGGCAGCCACAGGCACTTGTTTCACTTTTGTCCCGGTTCAAAGGGACATTTGCACCCATGCAATTTTTTTTAGGGAACCTTGAACTTAGTCAGATTGGAAAATGGGCCTCAGAAGATAAATTCACACATCCAGTATGCCTTTCAGGCGGCACATCTGGTGTATCGCCGAAACAATGACCAAACAACTACGGCACACCAGTGTCATCTTCAGCAATCGTTTTGCATTTTTAATCGTCTATGCACCTTTGAATAAAGCATAGTTACATCTATACATAAAGCTCAAGGTACCGGTGGCTATTAAACGTTGTGAGTCTCAAATAAAAGATGTGTTGTTTTAGCTGGGCTGTGTGAACAATTCATTCTGAGCTAGATGGTTAAATGCAATGCTTTGTAAATTGTACTTTGTTTCTCTTCGTGTCCTTGTAACTTTGTTGCTGTTCCTGCCAGTTCACTTTGAAATGAGGTTTTTGCTCTCAATGGGACCAACCTGGCCAGATAAAGGTTACTGGCACACAAATAATTAAAATATTGAATGGACTGTGCTTTTGCTGCAGTTCAGATTTACTATCACCATTGACTTTTTTTTGGGAGGCGGGTGGTATAAGTCAGAAAGAGGCCCGATTTGGAGCTGACAATACGTGCTAATGTTTTCTCTTTATGATGCCATTTATGTGTCATTGATTGGTGTATTTTGATGACGGAGAGCCGACCGTTTATTCAGATTCAGATTCAGATTCAGAAAACTTTATTTAACCCCATGGGGTAATTTGGACTTAACAGGCACGCTCTGCACAAGAAACATGAAAAAAACAATGACGAACATGGGATACAGTGCAAAGGGCCTGTCGGTACTCGCCGTATGTACAGCGCCCCGAGATCTTAGTTGAGAAAGTAAACACTAGGGAAGGAGAGGGAAAAAAAACCATGCTCGAACTATCCTCTTCTGAGGATAATTTAAGTCTAGGAGAAAAAAATACCCTGCACATCAAAGCATATGACAGTTGCAACAAGTCACAAGACATAACATGTGATGAGGGGGCGGGTGGATGGGTGGGGGGGAACGCGACGCGACCCGACCAGCGTGCTGCCAGTCCATCCAGCGCACAGCAGATCAGGTCACATCACAATACAATACAATAAAATTGGCAGATATCTGATTCCTATCTGATTTGAATCCACAATTGAAGAAGCCTGATTATGATCCAAGTATATCCAAGTGCAGGTGTTTTTTTTCTCCTTCTATTTATGCTGCCATGTACTGTAGTGTAAACATCATTGGTTGGTATACAGTGGTTGGTTGAAATAGCCTCGGTTTGACCTTCACAAATTCACCGCTTCCCCACCTACTTATTTGCGTCTTTTTTTTAAACCAATCTCCTGTTCACTTACTTATTTTTTTCCACCCAATGCCCCGTTTACATGGACTTTTTGTCAGAATTTAGGTTTTAGTGTTAATTGAAATTAGTCAGTGATTCACAGATTTTCGCTATTCACGGTTGAGCTCAGTCCCGATTCCCAGCAAACAAGATCTGCTCTTTGAAAGAAATCAAGGCACATTGTGCCGGTTCGTATCCGTCGTGGCCATTCATGCCGTTGCAGATTTTCTGATTCACATCCACATTTAGAAAAAGGCCTGATTCTGATCCGTGTTGAAATGATTGTGTGTTTTACGCTGCCATGACTCATATCCAAATTGGGCAAAAGTTCAACCCCCTTATTGTTTCTGTTGAACTCCCCTGTCTGTATATTGTTCGTTTGGTGTAACAGAAATGTTCATGAGCACAGTCACCCACTGCAAGTTCAAAATTACATAAACTTAAAAAAAGAGTCCAAAAGTTGATATACCGCAGCACCACTACGAACAAGTCAACACATTTCATACTTCCAAACTAGTAACGAAATAAAAGAAAAGGGTATTGTAATGACTATGAGATGCCGTGCTTTGGCATCGCCAACTAGTGGCCTGCACATGCAGGTGACGTCCTTATCCTCTTTCCGCTGAGGTTCCCGTTTTTACTGGGTCATTTTATGTAAACGTAGCCTTAATTATTGCTCTTTATACTCAGCCATGGTTTTCCTTCCTCTTCTCGAGGTCCTTCTAATCATCCCACGTGGCTCTTTTCCTCCCTCTCCCTTTTTTATATGCTCTTCGACACTCCATTTCTGCGCTTCTCAATTTTCCCCCCATTTCATTTCCCAAGCCGGGCAATAGAAACTCATATCTTATTTACACTGCCCTTATCGAGATACAGCATGTTTCCATAATGCTTCCTGTGTCCAATCTCCCAGAGGGGATGGCTTGCCTATGCTACGCGGCTAGCGTTCTTTCCTTTCGGCGTCTTGTTCCCAGTCGGCGCGAGTGCGCATCTCGACCTCAGGGCTATCTGCTGCTACATTTAGAAGTTGTGTTTACCAATGTCTGGAATTAGGAGTAACAGCGCTCGGCCTATTTGCTGTGATGTCGCTCTCTGGAGTTTTCCCAGCGATTCCTCCCCTTTATGTTTTACACGCTTTCGTTCAGGCAAGCAACAACATTGCTTCTTTAATGTTTGGTCCTTGTTGCTCTGTGAACACGCACGTTCTTGCGCAAGTTGTGTTTTTACTCGATGGGGGCTGAGATTTTCACAAGAACGTAGTAGCAAATGGTACAGAAAATTACTTTGGACTGGAGTTTTGTGTCACATTTGTGTCACATCACAGTGCTGGGCATAATAATACAGTCGGTCAAATAATAGTTCCATCAATTGCGTTGAGGTGATTATTGTTGTCTTGAGCTAATAGAGGCTAAATCACTAAGGTTGGATTAACCTCGCATAGTTGAAGTGATACACTTCCGAAGATTTGCTCTGAAGTGGCACGGTTGCGACACGCATCTTGGAAGTGCAAATAGAAAAATGCAAATCAAATCAGATGTCTTCAGATGGAAATCAGGCCTTTTTAAAACGTGGCTAAACATTTGATAAATAAATTGTATCCGCCAATGTGAATGCAGCAGAAACACACCGATTTGGATGAACAACGATGCCAGCTCGGCGTCGTCCAATTGAGTCAACTGGTTCAAAATCACCGCAAATAAATACCCAAAGCAACCTTTGCTTTAAATGAAAACAACTGCAAAAGTGTCGACAAATAAACATAATCTAAACACGCTACAACAGAAGTGTGCTCATTACTAAATCATTCATTCATTCATCTTCCGAACCGCTTGATCCTCACTAGGGTTGCGGGGGGTGCTGGAGCCTATCCCAGCTGTCTCCGGGCAGTAGGTGGGGGACACCCTGAACCGGTTGCCAGCCAATCGCAGGGCACACAGAGACGAACAACCATCCACGCTCACACTCACACCTAGGGACAATTTAGAGTGCTCAATCAGCCTGCCATGCATGTCTTTGGAATGTGGGAGGAAACCGGAGCACCCGGAGAAAACCCACGCAAGCCCGGGGAGAACATGCAAACTCCACACAGGGAGGCCGGAGCTGGAATCGAACCCGGTACCTCTGCACTGTGAAGCCGACGTGCTAACCACTGGACTACCGGGCCGCCCTCATTACTAAATGAGCAAAGTAATTTCCGATGGCAGACAGTGGACTCATCTTGAGGATTCACTAATTTAAATCAATGGAAGAAGAGTTGCCCAAATCTAGTTAATTATATGTGATGCTTAATATTTCTGTTATCGTTTACCTCTGTGTTGTCATCTGTGCAGTTATTACGTGTAATTTGAGCCTCACTTATTTCACGTTAGTGGAACGGCAGCCATCTTGGATCTGAACTGGACATGAAACGCATGTGCTTGAATCGTACATGGAATTGGAATGGCGCTTTTGGTTTTGCGGTGTAACTCCAGCCTAAGTAACCTCAAACCTTTTTTTTTTTGTTCAAAGTCTGGCAACATTCTCATGAGAAGCAAAAGCTTTCACGTCTGCTTCGATTTGTAACCTTGTTTACTTGAGTTGCTGTCATCAATAAAACATAGATCTTGTTTTGTACAGGTAAAGTGCTTGTCGACTGCTTGTCTTTATGCAATATTCAGCACGCGTGTGCGTACAATGCCTTCCTTTTTGTTGGTGAGGAAAAATAATTCCTTCGTAGTATGCTAGTGTGCTAAAACCGGGCTGTCAGTACTCATGTGGACACATTTAATAGATTCACAGATTTATTGCTTGTTTTTTTTTTTTTTTGCTCCTGAACACCTTCACTGGTTTGACTGCGCCTTGTTCTATTGGGTCCCAGCCATACTTTTTACACAACCATACACGACTTTCAACAATGGCAACGAGCCGCCGTCGTGTTGTTGACAGTTGGCCGCCACAGTGGCATTTCCACCCTGTCTGTCTGCATTCTTGCCCAGAACCTCATATCTGGCTGCCTGTCTGTCTCTCTGGCTAGCTGTAAAGCTGTTAGCCATCCCTCCTGGGCGGCTACGTCAGCTCACCTCCTAACCCTTTCACAGCCACTGACAGTCCACCCCCGGCCCGGGAAGACGTGGGTAATGGCCGTCCGTCTCTGATGTACAGCTGGACTCGATTGGAGTGCATTGGCAGACGCACGCCTAAAATAACAAAAGGAAGAGTGGAGGGGGGATGAGTGAGAGAAGGAGCAAAGCGATCGATAAAGCAGGGGACACATCGCCTAATAAAGATTTATTCCCCCTTTTTTTTCCTTTTTTTTCTTTTTTTTAACCCCCCCGCAGTCCGCTTTGGCAGAAGAGAATTTGATTAGTGCACTTCTTCTCCCAGGGCGCCTCTGATTGCATGTGCACGCCCGAATCTGCACCCCTCCCCGGTGTGTTTGTGTGAAGGGCTGAGGCTGACGCTGTGTCGTTTGTTCCATGAGCCGTGGCACGGGCAGCTGCAGCTGTGTCCCTGCCTCGCTTTCTCGCTGTCAGCTAATATTTAGTTAATCTTTGGTCTGGGACCTACGGGATTGGCCGGAGCTCCTGGTGTCCCATCCATCTCGTGCTGATCTATATTCCACACTAGATGCCTGCGCCATTAAGCGGGGCGGAGGGTGGGGTGTGGGGAGCTAACAGGGGGATGAGATGGCAGGAAAGCGGTAGAAGGAAGACGAAAGGGCAGATGGGTGCAGGGAGAGGCCGGAGAGTGATGGAGGGGAGAGAAAGGAGGAGTTTTTCGAATTGAGCTTTGGTTCCACCAGGTGGTACGGTTTGAGGCAGAACGGTGCCCTAATGGTTAACACATCTGCCTCGCAGTTCTGAGTGTTAGGATGCGTGGTTCAGCTTCCTCTCAAACCTCAGAAACTCGTATATTAGATTGATGGATGACTCTTGTCCTCAACAACATTCTTGGATATTTTAAAATCAAGCACAAATTCTACCTTTGGTGGAGATGCGTCTTATCGGGGGCGGTGCTCTTTGTTGATTGTCCGCCAGGGAATTTTGAGTTACAATATGTACACATTCCCGTTTTGTTTCCGTCATAACAATGCCCCTCCGCTTTAAACTGAGAACCCCCGTGAGCCTTGAATGGTATTTTCCATGCTGCGTTTAAATGGCTGCGCAAAATGGATCAGATCCGGGTTATAGCTGGTTTATGTGGACAGACATCTTTTTTCCCCAATATGGAATATGTTTGATTTTGAATAAATGTAGTTAGTTTAGTTATTCCATTCAAGTAATTATTCAATTACAAAAAAATAAAAAAAGAAGTCCTCGGTTTACAGCGGGAACGACATACGAGGTTTGTGCAGTGGGGTATGTGCTCAAGAATCTCCGCTTATTTACTGCCAAACTTAACTGTTTTTTTAGATTCCATTGTATTGATTATTTTTAACGCAAGTATTTAGTATAATTATGACCTGACTACTACATTTTCATTGGTTTGTGATTGAGGTAAAAACATACTTGGGCGACGTCATTCCGCCGTAAACTGTAGCCCATGCCAATCATGGGCAGCAAAAATGGAGTTGCATCAGTTTTTCCTGCTTCATACTCATTTTCTGGCTCATTTTTAAGGAAAATCCTCTCTCCGGTATGCAAAACCGTGGCGTATGGGAAAGCAAATGAAGGAGGTAGCAGGCCACATACACCTCATTGATATGCGTTGCGCAGCACGTGTATGCAAGCGTCGCACACCTGCACAATCTGAGTGCTGAGTCACTCGTGGCCAAAATGCTTTTTACCCGCCCGTGTCCATCTGAATGGAATATGATCCTTTATAAAGTGCTTTGTTATTAGCCCCACCCCCACCTCAGCTTTTCCTAGAAACCAAATATGTACAATTTAATGTATCTCATCCCTGTTTGGTCCTCGCTCTTCCTTACTTCTGCAGCATTTACACATCCAACCCCCCATCCCTCACAATTCACAGTCATGTGTGTTGTCATTTGCAACCGCTGGCTCCTGAGTGAGCGTGCGTATATGGCACCTGTTAGTGAGGGGCTACTGTAGCGTGCTTAGGGTCACGGTGTTGGGCGAGCCGCAATGAATAGCGGGCCTGTTGCCTGAGCGCAACTGGCTCGAGGAGGACCGGTCTGGTGAGCCAGCGAGCAGGGCACGAGTGGTTTGGGGAGCCCAGTGAGCCTTAACCACCTCCTGTCTGCGCCTTCTCCTGTCTGCGTTACTGTCGGCAGTGGCCCGGTGGAATAAAGTACAAATACTATAGTTACTGTAGTTATGTACATTTTTCAGCTTTCGGTTGTCACCCTTTACGGTGTCAAAATAGCCTTGTTACTGATTTCGACGGCCCCACAGAAAAAAGGATGGAAAGCAGAAAAAGGGAAAGTCAACCACAGTTGAGATTTTGGAGCGTTGATAATGTGGAGGGGGGGAAAAACTGACAACAGCGACAAGGATGAATGTGTAATGTAATGAATGTGTAGGATGAATCCAGCGATGAACTATGAGCAAGGATGGCAACCGGTTCGGCTAAGCAAGATAATGTCAATCCATGGCCTTATTTAATAGAATTTGACGTTGTCGGCTCCAGTCATGATTCATGACAACTACATTGTTGGTTGTGCAAGCCTAATTCGCTGTATTTTTTCGGCTAATTTAGCATTTTTTTGTTACTCGGCTTAACTTAGCAAAGCTACGGAAACACGTTTCGATAGCATGAATGTCAGATTTCCTATATTTTTACTTTTAATAAAGTACAGGAGTTGAATCTGTACTTTTACCTTTTTTTTTTTTTTTTTTTCCCCCCCAAGGGTGTACTTCTACCTATGTAGAGAGTGTGAGTGCTTTTGCCACTTCTGCTAGTTGGAATGTAATGCGTTTCCACTGTCCACCTCCTAAACCTCCACTCCCACCCCTGCGTACGTCTCTCTCCTTCTCTGCTTTCCTGTTAAAATTCTCCCCTCTTTCATCCGTCTCTCTGTATGTCCTTCCAGCTGTTGGCCAGGGGAACAGCTGACTAAATCTAAAGCTGGGGGCCCCTGGCTCTGGCCTTGGCCCCAGCTATGCTCCAGCCTCCCACCCGCCCCCCTGTTCCCAGCCCTCCCTTCTTTCCTTCCCTTCCTCTGGCCTCCAGCCCTTGGCTCCTCTTTCCGCCGTCCCGGCTCGGCCATGGCCCTGCCTCTGCGCCACGGATCCAGCTCGGCTGGCTTTACTTGCAGCGCTTCCCTTCCAACCATCCCCACTTTTGCAGCTGAAAAGCCTCGAATCTCTCTCTCTCTCTCTCTCTGTTTTGCCCATAAGCACGCCTCGCCTTCCCTCCCCACCTCCCTCCATCCCTTCTTCCTGTCGCCGACAAGCTGTGGCTGGGCCCTTGGTCTGAGCCCAACTTATCTGGACCGAGACTCCATCCAGGCTGGCCGCAGTTCAGTCCTCTGGCTCGCATACCCAGCCGCTCTGTTCCAGGCATTTCTCCCTGGCTGGTAACGTTAGTCACTGTAACTCATTGTGGCTCGCTCCCCCCTCCAAGCCACGCTCGGCGAGCACATTGAAGGCCTCTCTCCTCATGTGTCTCTTTGTCCGCTCGCTCTCTCCATTACATCTCTTTAACTTGGAGAGACAGCCCAGGCCCTGGCACCAACGGGAGTGTGTGCGTCGGGCGAGGGTGCGAAGCATGTGACGCGTGATTGGCAGCAGAGGGCACCGGGGGGGGTGGAAGCGGCGAAGGGGGAAGTCGGCCTTGTCACATCTCCCTGCGGTTTGATTTTTGCTCAGGGAACAGAGCTTTTCGTCCCCCTCCCCTCGCCATTTCTGTGACTGTCAGACACAGACTGCGGGCTTGCGGAATAGGTGGGGTTCTTACCCATAGCAGACACCTGTCAGTGGCCTTCTACCTCCTCTCTGACACCCCCCTTGTATGGAGTTACAAAACACCCCACAGACGCACTTCCCCAGTGTGGAAGTGGACAGTCAGATGCATAGCACAGCAGCCTTGTGGATTACTGGAGCCACAGGGCATGCAGTGATTCACATTAAAACTGCGCAATATTGGAAAAGCCTGCAATGTGGGTGTTGAAAATTGCGATATCAATATTACTGCAGTATTGAACATGGACTTAAATAAATTACATTTTTATGATCAAATAGAATAGTTTATTCATGTGGCAAAGTAAGCAGGCTTAATGTGTTCGCCGCTAATCAATTGTCGTAACTGTTAGTATTTAAGCTATTTAGTGATCGTAATGCAACTAGACACTGTTCGCCTGCCGATGCTCATTTAGGGTGGCATCTGATTGGCCAAAGTCAGATAAAAGTATGCAGTTCCATATGAAAGTTATTGCACATCTTTGCGATACGCATATAGCATGGGCCATTATCGTGACAACGATATTTTTTTCACAATATCGTGCAGCCCTTCAAATGACACTTTTTAAAATTTTGGGGGTTCATTGCTAATGGAGTGGTTCTCATAGATAACTTTCCTAATTGGGGCCATCAGTAGGATAGTGGTTCACATGTGCTAGCTGACCATTTTTAGAAAAGTGTTTCACATCGTGATTCATTGCGAGTGTTGTGTTTCGCATGGGTGACTTTCGTATTTTGTAGTGTCGTGTTTGACTTTTACCATTGGGGTCATTGGTGAGTGTAACGGTTCACATGATAGACTTACGCCACACCCCGCAGGACCACTTCCTCATGTGACTACTCCACAAGCCCTTGCTACTTGGTGACATCACGACGGCAACGCCTTGTGGATTATTATCCAGCGCACTCTTGACTGTTGTTGTCGTTTTGGTTGTTTGTGTATGAACAAAGAGGAAACGAGAGGGGGAGGGAGGCTGTACGGTTCGTGCAACACGAACAAAAACACAAAAAGTTTCCTTTTGGGCTCCTCGCGTTGACTGACAGATGCAGGACGATGAAAGCGCATTCCGAACGCAGCGCAGACTTCAAAGTGTCCTGTGTTCCGCCATTTATCGGCGACAAGCTGCGCTCCCACTGTGGCTTCTTGAAAACGGGGAGGGGGAGAAACTTGAAGGAACAGAGGCAGATGACAAGCAAGCAGCCATCCAAACAGCTGGAGGGGGCCCAGCGGAGGAAGAGGAGGAGGAGGGCTGCTAAATAATCAGACCTAGGCGCTGTAACCAAATCGGACTGCTTTTCATAAGCGCTCGCAATCAAAACAGCTTGTTTGATGCACACGCCTCCTGATACAAAAGATGTTTGAGCAGAGAAAAAGTGACTGCTTGAAGTTGGTTCCAAAACAAAAAACAAAATCTGCTTTGGGGGGAGTTTTCATGCCTCATTCTGCTTTTGTGTAAACTAGCACAACTCACGCTAGTCTGTTTGGGAAAAACGCACCAAGTCAGCCAATGTACTCTGGACTCAAGTCTCTGGAGTCTTCTTGGCATCTAAATGAGTCCACTTACTTAACTAAACTTTCCGATCTTGACGTGGGTAGAAGCTTTTTAGCCGCACACTTTGATTTTGAGCTTCCAAAATCACAACTGCACCTATATTTTTGTCAACCACCTATTTGTAATGTTGACAGTGTGTTCATATCAGAAGATGAGAAAAGGAAGTAGTGTCGTGCGGTTCACTTGGTTGACTTCCTTAATTAGGGCCACCTGTCATGTAGCCGCTCGCTTTCACAGTTGACGGCCACTGCGAGTGAAGCGGTTCCCTCGCAATGTCGCTTGACTGATGATTAGTGTAGTGGCTCGTAGAAGGTGCCTTTTGCGATTAGGGGCCGTTGGTTATATAGTGGCTCACGTCGGCGACTTGCAGTGGGAGTCATTGTGGGGAATTTCCCAATTGGGGCGCTCAATGGTATGTTGGTTCACTTGCTGACCGTTTGGAGTGCCCTTGGGCTATTTGACCATTTAGACATTCACATTCAAGATTGGGAACTCTTGGTAATGTAGTGAGTCACATTGAGGATTTTTTGTGACTGGGCTATTGTTCGTGTGTATAGTGTTTCATACTGGTGATTCTGTGTTTGGGGCCATTTTGCATCTGTCACTTTTATGACTCGAGCCGATGAGTAGTGTAGTGATTCACATCGGTAAAGGACGGTTGGTAGTGTACCGGTTTACATTGGTGACATTCCTGATTGAGGTTACCAATGCTGACCATTGTTAGTGGAACAGTTCACAAGTGATTTTGGTGATGGAGGCCATTAGGAATGTAATGTTTCACATCTTTTGCCATTGGAGCTCATTGTTTAGTAGATCGCACAAGTGGTTTCATGGTTGGGGTTATTGATCGTGGTGTGATTCGCAATGCAAGGCAGCTTTACTTATATAATGCATTTCATACACTTAAGGTAACTCACTGCGCGTAACATATTTAAATAACATTTACAGGTAACATTTAAAGCCAAAACATAAAGCATGAATTTCAGACATTAAAAAGAAGAGAAGAATTTAGGGCGTTTAAAATCAAAGCAGAGAAATAAGTAGTTCACTAAAGTTACCAATTACGTGGACACGGTTCAAACACAAAAACAGAAGACATTTAGGGCATTACTATGAAAGTTAAATAATAAAAGTAGGTTTCAAAAATGACGAAAAAACGGTCTGTGGAATTGATTTGAGAGTGTAAAAAAAAAACATAATCAAAAGCATGGCGGCAAGCAATTTTTAAACCGAGATTAAAAAAAAAAAAATACATTTTTAATCTGGATTGAAAAGTGTTTACACCTGGGGCTGACTTGATTTCTGTTGAGTTTATTCCATTTGCATTCGGCGTAGCGGCTAAACGCTTCGCTCTGTTTGCTTTGAACTCTGGGCCTCACTAATTGGCTCAAGTCTGCACACCTCAGAGATCTACTGGGTTTATATTCAGTCAGCATTCTTTTAAATGTATTCACGACCCAAAACATTATTTATTCATGTTTACACATTGATATCGTTGACTGAGGTAAGGAGCCTTTAGGAGTGTGGCAGATCTGCCGGGACAGTGTAGTGGTTGACCCGCTAGCATTTGTTGTGTACTGATTTGGGGAATTTGGTGCTTTGGGCCATTGGAATTGTTGTGTTTCACAAATGTGTGTGTGGGGGGGGTCCATTGATTGTGTTATGGTTCACATTGGTGACTTGTGATTGGGATCATCACTCAAGTAGTGGTTCATGTCGAAGAGTCTCATGTTTGGGGCTAGCTCCCGAATGTGACTTTGCCAATTGTGGCCAGTTCACAAAGTCACTTTTGTGTTTGGGGTCATTGGCAGTTTGACAGTGGACAGAGCGTACTACTTTAATCATTGCGTGATTCAAATTTGTGACTTGCGAAATCGGCGCCGCCACAATAGGGCAATTTTGTGATCCGGGCAATTGGCAGTGTTATAATTCACACTGGTGACTGTTTGGTAATGTTCTTCTTTGACGTGACTTGTGATTGGTGCCATTGGTAGTGTAGCGATTGCCATAACTGACATTTGCAACTGGCGTATCGTGTCTATAGCTTATATAGTGTAGTGGTTCACATCGGTGGGTCCAATTCCCACTCTGTGCCCGTTTCACTCCTGCCCTTGATTTCCAATGTTGTGCTCCTCCCTCTATGTTACACAATGATGTCACACTGTTTCACAAAGCTGACGCAGCTCTCACACACTCCACCACGGATGCCACATCGAGCCTCCAAACCACACCTTGGCCACCAAAGCATACCGCGTGGTGGAAACATGGCTACAGACCCCCCGTCCCCCCGCCCCGTCGCCTCTCACCACCCCTCACAGAGTGCACACTCACATTGGCATCCATTGACTGCCACTGACCTAATTTGGGAAAATTTCACTGACCTACTTCATGGGTGAATGCTGACTTGCCCACAGGATATGAATCTCGCATAAACACATTTTCTATCCTTTGCGGTGAACTCGCAGGTCCTTCTAACGTCCTTTCTGGTTGCCATGGCACCGGGTTCATACCCCCGTGAACGAAAATGGTGTGCGTATGCTGTTGACGCGGAGATGAACCGACATTCTGGATGTTCTCCGTCGTCTAATGTGCAATGTGCGCCACGGGCCTCTAGGCCTACAATAACCGAACAGGTTCCGTACAAATACGACAACGAGGCAAAGCGTGTGATGAAGCCACAGTGAATGGCTGCGCCGTACACGCCTCTTTTATTTGCCAACAATCACGTGCCCTCCAATGCAAATACGCACGCTTGCACCAGTGGTGAGTTGTCATGGCGACATATACAGATGTCAACAAAAGAGAGTGAGGCATCTGGAGCGTTGGGGGGTTGGAGTGGTCTTTCCCCTGCTCTTCCAACGGGGGTCTATTTTGATGTTTATTAGCGTGAAAGAGGAGTTGCTTCCGTAACGTCTGCTGTTAGCGTGAGAGTGGAAACCGAAACCGCCCAGAGAGGAAGAAGAGGAGCTCAATTCTCCGATTGCGAGGCTTCGCAGCTCATTGATTTCTCCCCCAACCCTCCACCCTCTTCTGTAGCATGTGATGCCACCGCCTCCCTTTTGCTTTATAGTTTATCCTTGGGAGAATGCTCCTAACATCAACGTCAATATTTACAGCAATAGCCCGCAGGCAGCAACATCGACCCCGTGTACTCTTTACCTTTTCTCTCGATCCCTCCTCTCCTCCTCCGCCGTCATCTTCACCCTCCCTCCCCTTCATTTCACCGCCTCTTGACCGCAGATATTTGATGCCGACTTGAGAAATGCTGCACGACGCGTGTCAAGCGATATTAAAACATGAGAGATGCTCACCTCCCACCCGTCACCTCCTTGGGTGCCCATCCTTCCTCCGCAAACTGTCTGCCGTGGTTAATGTGAGCCGTGACACTTCTTTGTCTTATTCACATCTACGCGGGGCTATTTGTAGCCCATTTATAGGAAAAAGAAACCATGATGTCCACCCATCTATTTTCCATTGCATGCAAGTGAGCAGGAGATTCGGGTGGGGTACACCCAGGACCGGTCCCGAGCCAATCGCAGACAAACAAACACTCACACTCACGTTCACATTTCGACAATTTACAGATGTCAATGAAACTAAACATTCACGTTTTTGGACTGTGAGGAGTAGCCTGGAGTAAAGTCACCAAAGAGATGATCCAGTGGAGAGGCGAACCCAGATTGTTTTGAGGCCGATGTGCTAACCACGAGTTCATCATGCTGCCTGGTAATAATAATGCAAGAATTAAAAGTAATGAATGGGTACTTTGGATTTTTTTCCCCACACTCCAAAAACACCCATGTTAAGTTTATTGAAGACATTCACTGCCCTCCATAATTATTGGCACACTAGCATACAACAACGGTTGAGATGTGTTCTTTAGCTTCTAATAAAATCTTTTTTTTCAGGGAAATCACATAAAATTTTGTGCACTCCATTTGTTAACACCCTTGATGGCAATACTTTGTAGACCCCCTTTTTTCCCCCCAACGAAACCTCACCTAATCTTCTCCTATGATGTTTTGCAAGACGACGGGAGAATAATGCAAGAGGGATCTTTGGCCAATCCTCTTTGCACAATCTCTCTAAATCATGCAGTGACCTGTGTCCTCTCCTTCGCACGCTCCTCTTGAGCTCACGCCGCAGCCTTTCAATGGGGTTGAGGTCTAGGGACTGAGATGGCCATTGGAGGAGCTTGATTCTGCAGTTTTCAGTATGAGGGTATGCTCCTGAGGTAAAAATGTAATTTCTTTTAAGGCTAATTTCATCATTATCTGCTAAAAACAGTCTTGTTTATCAGTTTGAACATGAACGTGAAATACTTTGTTCCACTTTGTTTCTCTTTCCAGCACCACATTTGATAACTTTTTAGCACGGCATTTCATGGTTAGCAAAACTGCCTCGCAGACAGGTACTGCGGCTTCCTCCAACATTGCAAAACAACATGCATGTTGGGATCAGTGCATACTCAAAAATTGTCTAGAGTTCTGAACATGATCGTGAATGCTGCGGCAGACACATGACCCAATGAGTACAAAATGGATCGATGGACTTTAATAAGATGATAGGGCCAAACCACATGGAATTGTTTTCCTCTTTCAATAATGATGTGTTTTTTGGACGTTCACAACATTTCGCCCTCGCTGTGATCAAAGAACAATGACAAACAGGAACATTCGGCAATACAACGCCTGCCAGCATTGTTCAAAACAAAAAAGAAAATGACTTCTGAAGAGCTAAGCTCACTTCCTCGTGCGTGCATGCATGTGTTCTTTCACGTGTGTCAAGGTAATAATATGAACCTATGAGCTATATAATAGGATGTTGGCGGGGCTGTTGGGAAGGGAGGATGGCGGCGGGGGGGTTGTGGTTGCACAAGCATAACACTGAGGGAGATGAGGAGAACGGCTGGTGTGACCTCCGCGCATCCGGGAAGGAAGGGGTTAAATTGAGTTGGCGGTCCAGTCGGCGGGAGGCTGCTGTGCATTACGCAAAAAAAGCAGCGGCTGGCTGGAGCTGAAAGGGGAAGTGCTGAGCTCAGAGGAAAGCTGGCTTGCTGCCACCTCAACAACCCCCCCCCCCCTTTACACCCCCCCGCTCCCTTGCCTCCCCTCCTCGCCTCCCATCCGCCAACCATCCCCCTGCTCTACCCCGCCTACCCGCTACAGCTGAGCGCTCCCCATGCTTCCCCTCCGCCAGGCGTGGTGATGTGTGTCTGTGTGCCTGCTCAGGAATGCAACCCCCCCGCCACCACCGCCGCCGCCGCACCCCACCCCCTCGATCGCAGCCTGTGCGTGTGTGTTTATGTGTGCACGTGTGTGACTGTGTCTATGTGTCTGGAATGATGCCTCCCCTTGTCTAGTAAGTGACGTCAGTACACACACAACGGGTCAGCACAAGGCTAGGGAACATTCCCCGTGTGTGTGTTTTTGTGTGCGTGCGGGTGTGCGTGCTATGGGAGGGGGCAACCGGAGACGAGCCAAATAATGAGGAGAGAGGAGGAGCTTTTGGGAGCAGGAGGAGGGTGACTGCAGGCGGCCCACTGAAGCCAGTAGGAGTGCTTGCATGAAGGCGATATGAGTGTAGTGTGTCACGGGCTGGGTGATATTTTATACAGTGGAACTTCCAACGATGAGCAGCAAATCCTCCCTGCATATTCCCTATTAATACATTCACCTACAGTGGTACCTCTACTTACGAAATTAATTGGTTCTGGAATAAATTTCTTTTCTAGAACATTTTATAAGTAGAGACGCGTTTTCCATGTAAATGCCCTAATCCGTTCCAAGCCCCCCCACCCCAAAAAAGGCGAGAGCAACACATGTGTCATCAATTGTGACAAAATGTTGTTTTGTGCTAATCGCACAAACACCCACGCAACACATCCCCCAGCACCTATGCACATTCCAAACCAATGAGCTGCATTTATTGTTTGACTCTTTTGTTTATTCTTGAAGCTCGGCTGACTCCAGGCGGCATCATCTCACTTCACTAGGCCAGCATTATCATGTCTCCGCTACTCAGTGGCGCGCTGTACATTTGGTTCCCTCAGCAGGGACTTACCTGACTTAATCCACCTCTTCATGCCACCACTATCATGTCGCAATTAAACAAGCCATCGGTACTACACAAAAATAGCATACAACGGTGCCACGTACATCATCTGGAGCAATTCAGATACCGACCATGAGATGAACGTGTTGCTGTGCAGATTGCTACAAATGTGTTTTGCTATCTGAACTCGGAAGGAAGCAATTCTGACGTGTGCCAGCCCCGTGAGGCTGAATTTGACTGGATAGTGAAACTGACTCATTGCAAATACGTTACATCGGCCAACATTACTGATTCTGACGGCCTGACGCAGATTAGATTGACAAAGCAGGAACATGGAGGACAGCAGAGATGTCAAATTTTTGTCACAGGCCATCTCGTAGTTACGGTTTCCCTCAAATGGCCATTATGACTGGCTGTGGCTTTTCTGTTGTGTTATTTTGTTATTTTTACTTCAAGATGGCGCCGCGAGAGTGGCTCCGCCTTCCAGCAGCTCCTATATTTTGTTCTTCTACTTCTTCCTTTAATAACTTTGTTGTCGTGAATTTCTGAATTTCTCCATTGCGAGACTAACAAAGGTTTTCTTATGTTATCTTATGACTGTGAACACACATATAGCAAATGTATGATTATTATCTCACACACACACACACACACAACAAATTGGTGGATAACTAATTTTGAAATCAGAAGCTAGCAAAATATTTTTCCAATTCATTTGAAAAGGGGAATGGTAATATAATATCGTAACAAAATTGCTCATAATAGGTCAACATTAATAAGAAAATTTGCAATTTTTGTATTGAGCAAGAAACAGGACGTCAATGCAAATGATTTGCCTTCGCAGGCCACATGAAATGATGTGGCGGGACGGTTCTGGCCCCCGGCCCTCAAGTTGGATACCTTTAATGTCGTGGTTTAAAAGAATAAAAATCTAATACAAATCATGGACTGCTAGTAAAGGTGATATTTTGGTCGTGTTAAGGCCAACAGAACAGGCCTTGCTAGTCCTGACCATGCTACACTGCCAGACTGCCGCTACTACTGTATATGGCTTTGTCGTTAGGACTGAAGGAGCACAGGATGGCTTTTCAATGGGGCCCATCACCCCCTCTGTCCATATACTATATCTTATGCGTCTCTACTGGGACACACCTCTCGCTAATTACGCACATTGATTCCCTGGGCCTGCTGTAATTTCATTCACGCTAATGAACCTCACGCACGGATGACTATAACGTAAAGTTAATGTACAGCCAGGAGACGGAATTAGCAAGCCACCAGCTTCTCAAGTGACGATGGATGCGTGCAACCTGAGCTCAATAATTCCAGAATGAAGCGTTCAATATAGATACGGTTGCTACAAAGTTGCGTTGACAAAAGGCCTCCGAGCAAAACGTCCACTATTCCTAAAAAAAGCAGCTGTCATTCCAGATTGTAGGTTTGTTTTGTTGAATTTCATCAAATACACTATAAATAGCTCCCAAACGCATGCCTCTTTATGCCTTTTATCTAATTTGTTTCAGGTGTAATCAGACACATTCGGACACATGAGCAACATGGTGAATGCTAGCCCATTTATGCTAGGGGAGCTTTTTAAATAGTGGAAAATTGGTAAATGGCTTATTCCCACCTTCATAAATGATCTCTCTGAACAACTCCTCTGAGGTTTTACGACCAAAATTGAACCAGAGAATTGCCATGTTTTATCTGTAAAATGTTGATGATAGCTACCTTTTTGCCTTAGAAAGCAAATGTAAACAACCATAGGTGGAAGTTTTGTATTTATTTATTGAATGGATGTTTAGCACACATCAACGATGAAAAAGAAAATTGCCCATAACGTTTTAGTTTTCAAACTACCAGCAAGGTTTGACATTACCCTCACAGAACCTACATTACAGGTGCTACATTGCTAGCTTGTTTTATTTCTGATGGAGTGTTGTGTTGTCATTCTTTCTTGAGCTTTCCAATTCCTTCTTTTTAACTTAGGTTACTAACTTTGGTTACTTTTCATACTGTTAAGTGTTATGATGGCTCTTATCAATTCAGACTAGCTGTCCTCTAAGATAGACTAACCTTAACAACTGTCGGCGGCAGCTTTATTGAATCACTTGATGCCTTACCATCTGAAATAATGAGGCATAAAAGTGTACATTTCCATAAATGTATACACCGGATATAGCATACAGCCTTATTATGACAATGCCTTGTTTATTTTGCACACAACACAATAACGGTGCAACGATGTCACCCCAGAGAGACAAGCGCTCACCTCATGCTGCAAAATGGCTTGTTAAGTGCTTGACTAAGTATTTAAAATAAATCTTGACCTATTACTTTTGTATTCAATATCTTTTTTTCCTGATTAAAAAAATGCTAACTGGGCCTCCTTTGAAGCTTTCAGTTGCATCTAACTATCCTTGTCCATCAACGTTGTGGAAAAAAAACACTGGCCATCTTGCCATCTAATTTACCTCCGATAGAACTGCCATCTTGATGCTGTTCACACAGCCACCCCATTACTGTATAATTCTCATTCCTTATTTTGTTTCGATTTTCTTCCTCGAACAGACGGCCAGCTGTCTGCGCGTGGCCGCCCCATCCTTCAGAGCGGCCAACCTTTTGGGAGCCGTCACTGACAGGGCCGCCCGTCCCGCGGAATTACAATCCATTTTGAAAGTGATAGTTGGAAAATTGCAAGTCACTCTGGATGTAGCGCTTGGCAACTAAGTGGCAGTTGGCGGCGGCTTGTCACTTGCACACGCCAGCCAGTGACAGCTCCAATCTCCCCAACCATCCCCCGGGCTCCCCTGTGCGCACCCCCTTCCTATCCTGATGATTAGCACGCACGTTCCGCTTGTCGAAATCACAGGGAAAACAAAAATAGCACGAAAATCAAGCTTCACAGTGGTACCTTGTCTTGGGGGCGTGGCCAAGTGAGTGACATCAGGAAGCTCCGGCAAGTTAGTTCCGCGTGAGCGTCTGGCCATGAGTTGTCCTACAGCAGCTCCTTATCTCATTTTGTATCCTTGTGGTTGACTGTTTGCCCTGTTGAAGAAACAGCTGAGCAAGCATTGACGGCTGCGGCACTCCTTTCGACGTAAGTTGGGGCACTTGTAACTTGTAAGTCAGGGTAGCACTGTGTAAGCAAGTTGGGATCATGAGAGAGGTGAGAGGAAAACACATCTGGGGAGAAGAAGGCTCCTTGCCCTCCCCGGAGGGTTCAAGGCATAAATATGGCCGCCCTCGGAGCTCAGCTGTGTTATTCCTGCCCCTCCCACACCTAGCGCACGCACACACACACACACAGACACACACACACACACACACACACACACGCATTTGAGGCAAGGTCTTCCACAGGATAGCATTGATCTCTGTTTACAATCTCTGTTAGGGTGCTTCCTTATAGGACTACACATGCCCGGAGATCCAAAAAGGCCTCTTAATCGAGCCGCGGTGGGGAGATTAGGGGGGAGCTCTTTTGACTCTGGGTGGGACGAGGGTCTAAAGGTGGGGGTTGCCCGGCGACCTCTCTTCAACCTGCTACAAATCTTGAGCTTTTCAGATCGGATTCCAGCCCGGTAGCTTTTTTATCCATGAGGTTTTTCGCAGGCCATCTTTGGTCAACACGGGAGTCAGATGGTGTATTTTCCAATCGGCCGCAGGCGCTCACAGGCTTCGGATCATAAAAAGCTTGTGTAGCCCCCCCCTCCCCCCCTTTTCCCCGTTCTCTTGTCTGACGGGGTAATTTGATAAATGTGCGAGGCCCAAGTGGATGAGCACAGGCACATTTAACATCTATTTGCTCTCTTGGTTGACTCGCTTTCACAGTGAAATCAATCACGGACTTTTTAGCATAGCCGAATTAGATTTTGTTAACCATCACTCCCAATTCATCCAATAGTCATAATGACCACTCCCTGTCTTCTACTTTGACATGGAATGTTAAGTCAATTACAGAAATGTTTGTTGTTTAATGCAATTTGAGTCTTTTTTTTTCCCCCTCTGCCCTTTTTTGGGATACAGTACAGCGCTTCTGTGAGAATCTTTGAGGCTGCCGACCGGCATCTCCGCCGAGCAGCCTTCATGTGGGGAGCTAAACTCTATTTCATAGGCCGCGTATAAAGGCAACATTCTTCTGTCTCGCCATGTTGACGACTTCCAGTCTGCAGCTTTTCTTCAAAGAATGGAGGTTTTGACATATATTCTCTTCAGCGACGACGGGGAAAATCATATAATCACTTGTGCACTCATCACTTCATTTTGTGCCACTCAACCTGTCCAGGGTGACAGGTGAGCTGGAGCTTGACCCAGCTGATTGAGTCTTCAATGCTGATTGAATGAACCTAAAATGATAGTTTTTTTGCAATATGGAAAAGAAGCACTGGAAAGGAAACACACTTATTTATGCACATTATAAATGTATTTCTACATGCACGCAAATTGCTAGCATAAAATGAACAAGAAAATCCTCTTCCTATTGTGTCTCTGTTAGAGATACAAGTGCCTTTAAGAGGCGGGGCCCATTTGGCCATGGGAAGGTTCTGCTTGTGACTGCCTGGGCATTAGCTGTGTGTGAGTGTGCTCATTGTTGTTATGTTCTCGTTGAATTCAATAAATGGCTGAAAAGTGAAGTACTGTAAAGTGAGGGCATAATATGTCGATACTTTAAAAACACACCCTCGAAAAAAACATCGCTGAAAACTGCAGATTTGCACATTTTTGTGTGATCTGACTTCCGGGTTGAGTGAATGCTGGCACAGTTGGCTGCCGCTGCTCAACCCGTATTGTTTTTTGTTATCGTAAAGTGTCCTTGGGTGTCTTGAAAGGCGCTTATAAATAAAATGTATTATTATTATTATTATTTTCCACAACAACAACAACAAAATTATTTCACCAAAAAAGAAAAAAATCTGATTAGAGCGTATTAGCAATACACTACTGCGCTGAGAAATTGTGCCATACTGTGGCTGTATGTGGCTGAACCTTCTCATTACTGATGTGTCATGTTCTTGTTGAATGGACAATGGTGGTGATTCTGGCTGGAGCGCAGGGAGCAGTCTGACCAGTCTTACCAGTGCTTGAATTAAAATTAAAAAAAAAAGTTTAAAACAGATTAAAGCTATTGGCTAATCAGGGGTGTGTACCGTATATGTTTGATGGGGGCGGGGCAGTTGTTCTGACTTAGAACGCCCAATCACCAAGTGTGTGGGTGGTCCCTCAAAGCCATACACACACACACATATATATATATATATTAGAGCTGTCAAACGATTAAAATTTTTAATCTAATTAAAAACTCAACTGTCATAATTAACTCAAATTAACTAAAAATTAATCATGATTGCTCACTCATTTTTTATCGTTTCTGAATTTCCTTTTATATTTTTTTGTCCTATTTTCCCCCATTTTAATGCTCTCATCAACATGGAATCATGAATCAGTTTTCTATGTGCAAAATGCAAATATTTACTGAAATAACAATTTTGATTTTCAATTTTACATGAACATTTTTCACTTGGAGCAGTTATTCACACATTATCTCTCACACAATATTACTGTCCATCAACAACAGTGAAAACAATATTTTGTCACACAACAGCTGCTTGAACAGCTCTTTTAGGGAATCAAAACAACGCAATATAACATTATAAAGTGCACATCTAAGGTAAACTAGTACTCAGCCCATAATGGATTTAAGCCATGGTTGCATACTTCGCTTTTCTCAAATTTGCTTTGAACACAGCAGTCAGGCTATGCTGATTCTGTTGGTCCTTCTTGCTCGGAAGTCTCTCTACGGTTTTGTGTCGACATCATTTCGATTCTTGTAATGGAGGCTCTCGCTGGCAATCAGTAATGGTTGTTCAGTTAGGATTGTCGGTCAGCATGGAAGGATCTCTGCTCTGTACTTTTTGGATCATTTATTGGAGCACTTTGCAGCAGAAGTAGGAGTAGTAGTAGTTGTAACATAAGTATCAGAAGCAGGTAATAACCTAAACTACACATAAATGCAGTAAAAATTAATATATCTATCTTTCTGCATCGCAATGTAAATATGTATATATTTGACATTAATGAATACCTGTATCTAACAATACGTTTAATAAATAATGTAATCAACCCTGATTTCACTATGTATCATTATCGTCATCATTATTCATTGTTTTAAACGTAAGAAACCATTCAACACAAACATAAAGTCGAATCGAACAAAAGAACTACAAGTCCCAATACTCAATCCCGAAGTGGAGCGCCGGCATGAACATATCAAGTCGAATCGAACAAAAGAACTACAAGTCCCAAAGGTCCAACCCGAAGTGGAGCGCCGCATATTTACCCCAGCTGCAACGCAATTTACTTCGTTTAAAGGTCAGATTGCAGACGGACAAACATGAAAACTATGCAAAAATGAGCTAAATAAAGACAGCCCTGTTCTAGCAACATTTTAGCCCACGCTGTTTAAATTGCCGATTGCGAACGGTAACTGACTGTGATTGCATAGCGATGCGGCAACCAAAGCAACCGATCATGACCGAATCTAAAAGCTAACTTTACACATCTGACTTGATAAGAAGCACTCGCGTAGCTTAACATTGAGCCATGCCGACGACGGGCGAGTGTATTCACTCACGAAACAAAACGCTATTTATACATCGCGCGAACGTCACCTGTCAGTGGCAGCCCCGCCTCTTAAAGCGCCAGGTCAATCCAACAGGAGTCGTTCAGCAAATTTGTTCTTCGTCGTGTCATCCATTTTCTTCGTTTTGAAATTATCCATAGCTGTCTGTCTGAGACAAGGGGGCGGAGTAGAACGTCAGCTGTGCGCTTGGCCATTAAGTGCTATTTCAGACTCGACGTGCTATGATGATAGCTCGGTTTACGACTGCAAAACATACAGGTAACTTTGGTCTTGTCAGTGGAACAGTCTGGCAACTTTTTAAAAGTAAACTTTCCATTCATGAGCTATTTAAGTATCCATTTTCAGTGTCTCGCGCTGCCGTGGCTGGCAAAACAAACGTGCGTGGACCCGCGCAGCGCGCTTGATGTTTTCCATCCATCCATCCATCCATCCATTTTCTACCGCTTATCCGGGGTCGGGTCGCGGGGGCAGCAGCTTTAGGAGGGAAGCCCAGACTTCCCTCTCCCCAGCCACTTCTTCGAGCTCTTCCTGGAGGATCCCGAGGCGTTCCCAGGCCAGCTGGGTAACATAGTCCCTCCAGCGTGTCCTGGGTCGTCCCCCGGGTCTCCTGCCAGTGGGACATGCCCGGTACACCTCACCAGGGAGGCGTCCGGGAGGCATCCTAATTAGATGCCCGAGCCACCTCATCTGGCTCCTCTCGATGTGAAGGAGAAGCGGCTCTACTCTGAGCCCCTCCCGGATGACCGAAGCTCTCACCTTATCTCTAAGGGAGAGCCCGGACACCCTGCGGAGAAAACTCATTTCGTCGCTTGTATCCGGGATCTCGTTCTTTCGGTCACGACCCATAGCTCGTGACCATAGATGAGGGTTGGGACGATCGACCGTAAATTGAGAGCTTTGCCCTTTGGCTCAGCTCCTTCTTCACCACGACAGACCGATACAGCGTCCGCATCACAGCAGACGCTGCACCGATCCGCCTGTCGATCTCTCGCTCCTTCTGCCCTCACTCGTGAACAAGACCCCAAGATACTTAAACTCCTCCACTTGGGGCAAGATCTCCTCCCGACCCGGAGAGGGCACGCCACCCTTTTCCGACTGAGGACCATGGTTTCAGATTTGAGGTGCTGATCCTCATCCCAACCGCTTCACACTCGGCTGCAAACGCTCCAGTGAGAGTTGGAGAGCCCTGCTTGAAGGAGCCAACAGTACTACATCATCTGCAAAAAGCAGAGATGTAACACTGAGGCCACCAAAACGGACCCCCTCAACACTTCGGCTGCGCCTAGAAATTCTGTCCATAAAGGTGATGAACAGAATCGGCGACAAAGGGCAGCCTTGGCGGAGTCCAACCTCACTGGAAACGATTCCGACTTATTGCCGGCAATGCGAACCAAGCTCTGACATCGGCAGTATAGGGACCGACAGCCCGTATCAGGGGCTCGGCACCCCATACTCCCGGCACCCCCACAGAACTCCCCGAGGGACACGGTCAAACGCCTTCTCCAAGTCCACAAAACACATGTAGACTGGTTGGGCGAATTCCCACGCACTCGAGGACCCTGCTAAGGGTGTAGAGCTGGTCCAATGTTCCACGGCCGGGACGAAACCACACTGCTCCTCCTCAATCTGAGGCTCGACTTCCGACGGACCTCCTCTCTAGCACCCTGAATAGACCTTACCAGGAGGCTGAGGAGTGTGATTCCTCTGTAGTTGGAACACACCCTCCGGTCCCCTTTTAAAAAGAGGGACCACCACCCCGGTCTGCCAATCCATAGGCACTCTCCCCGATGACCACGCGATGCTGCAGAGGCGTGTCAACCAGGACAGCCCCACAACATCCAGAGCCTTGAGGAACTCCGGGCGGATCTCATCCACCCTGGGGCCTTGCCACCGAGGAGCTTTTAACCACATCGGTGACTTCAACCACAGAGATAGGAGAGCCCGCCTCAGAGTCCCCAGACTCTGCTTCCTCCAAGGAAGGCGTGCTGGTGGAGTTGAGGAGGTCTTCGAAGTACTCTGCCCACGGTTCACAACGCCCCGAAGTCGAAGTCAGCAGCGCCCCATCTCCACTGTACACAGTGTTAGTGGTGCACTGCTTCCCTCCTGAGACGTCGAATGGTGGACCAGAATTTCCTCGGCCGTCCGAAGTCGGCTTCCATGGCCTCACCGAACTCCTCCCATGTCCGAAGCTTTTGCCTCGGCGACCACCGGCCGCATTCCGCTTGGCCAGTCGATACCCGTCAGCTGCCTCTGGGGTCCCACAGGCCATAAAGGCCCGATAGGACTCCTTCTTCAGCTTGACGGTATCCCTTACCGCTGGTGTCCACCAGCGGTACGGGGTTGCCGCCACGACAGGCACCAACCACCTTACGGCCACAACTCAGGTCGGCCGCCTCAACAATAGAGGCGCGAACATGGTCCATTCGGACTCAATGTCCCCGCCTCCCCGGGACATGGGAAAAGCTCTGCCGGAGGTGGGAGTTGAAACTCTTTCTGACAGGGGATTCCGCCAGACGCTCCCAGCAAACCTCACAATACGTTTGGGTCTGCCAGGACGGACCGGCGCCCTCCCCACCATCGGAGCCTACTCACCACCAGGTGGTGATCAGTTGACAGCTCCGCCCCTCTCTTCACCCGAGTGTCCAAACATGTGGCCGCAAACCGATGATACAACCACAAAGTCAATCATCGAACTGTGCCTAGGTGTCCTGGTGCCAAGTGCACATATGGACACCCTTATGTTTGAACAAGGTGTTTGTTATGGACAATCCGTGACGAGCACAGAAGTCCAATAACAAAACACCACTCGAGTTCTGATCGGGGCCGTTCCTCCCAATCACGCCTCCAGGTCTCACTGTCGTTGCCCACATGAGCATTGAAGTCCCCAGCAGAACGAGGGAGTCCCCAGCAGGAGTACTCTCTAGCACACCCTCCAAGGACTCCAAAAGGGTGGGTACGCTGAGCTGCTGTTTGGTGCATATGCACAAACAACGGTCAGGACCCGTCCCCCACCCAAGGCGGAGAGAAGCAACCCTCTCGTCTACCGGTGTGAACCCCAATGTACAGGCACTGAGCCGGGGCAATGAGTATGCCCACACCTGCTCTGCGCCTCACCATGAGCAACTCCAGAGTGGAAGAGAGTCCAACCCTCTCGAGAGAACTGGTACCAGAACCCAGGCTGTGTGTCGAGGCAAGTCCGACTATATCTAGTCGGAACTTCTCTACCTCGCACACCAGCTCGGGTTCCTTCCCTGCAAGAGAGGTGACATTCCACGTCCCTAGAGCTAGCTTCTGCAGCCGAGGATCAGACCGCCAGGGTCCCCGCCTTTGGCTGCTGCCCAGCTCACATCGCACCCGACCCCTTTGGCCCCTCCCATGGGTGGTGAGCCCATGAGAAGGGGGACCCACGTTGCCTCTTCGGGCTGAGCCCGGCCGGGCCCCATGGGTGTAGGCCCGGCCACCAGGCGCTCGCCAACGAGCCCCACCTCCAGGCGCTTGATGTTTTGTTTCTGGTTTATTTATAGAGCAACGTAACATCCGCTGTGACGTCTCCGCGTTAATCTCGAGAAAAATTTTGATCCCGATAAAATTCATTTAAATTAATCCCGATATAAACGCGCTTAAACTGACAGCTCTATATATATATATATATATATATATATATATATATATATATATATATATATATATATATATATATATATATATATATATATATATATATATATATATATATATATATATACACATATATACACATATATATATATATATATATACACACACACACACACACACACACACACACACACACACACAGTATATAAGCATGCACTCATTCTGGCTTGCTCATTCACACACTCTTCCACAACGCCTCGGGCCAAGTGTGATTTCACCGCTGCGGCCAGGAGGGGTTTCTAGGGCAACCTCACTGAGGCCTTGTTCTAAAAATGGCCGCCATGGTTACTTTGAAAGCCAAGGCCGGCCTCTTGAACCGGCACAGAAAGGAGCCCTGAGCACCACTCGGGGAAGTGGGAGTGGGGGGGAGGCTGGCGCTCAGTGAACCAGGGTGGGAACCAGGCGCTTTAATAGCAAGCACATGAGACGTGGAAGGTTTCAAACCCGCCCAACCAGCAGTCATGGGAGATGTGTGTGTGTGTTGGTTGGTTGGTGGGTTGGGGGTGGGGGTTAGTTAAACAGTAATATCCCTGTACTCAGCACTTGGCTAAATTAAAAGGGCATATTTGGCGTGGGGGGCACTTTATGGTGCCCAGGCGATTGGACGGGAAAAGGCGAAACTCATTACCTACCCATCTGCCAGTGAGAGAGAGAGATCTGTGGGAAAAGCGAGAGGGTTGGTTGGTTGGTTAGTGGGAGGGTGAAACAAAACAGACTTTTGAATGAGTTTTATCACCACTTCATCCTCCATGTGTGATGAATTTGAAGAATTGTGCTAATTTAGTCTCATGGGGGGGGCAGAAAAATGCTTTGGAAACAAAAGTAATGTGCAGCTGTTTCAGTCTTTGCATTAATATGCTGTTTTATTCTGATGTTGTTGCTCTCACATGTTTTTGATGTTCTCTTTTCACTGCATTTTCTGGACTCCTCTTGAAACACGTTACGCACGCACGTGCTCACAATTCCTTGCATCGCAGCAACTATGTGTGCTACTCTGACAACAAAACTGGTTCAGTATCACTTTGACGGCGCACCATTTTTTTTCAATCCGGTGGACAGCATCCCGCCATTGCCATGGCAACCTACCATCACCTACTCAATGGCACCTTTCCAGTGACAAAACTACAGGCCTTCTTCACTTTACAAAGGTCCCGCCATGCGAGGTTTTGAGGTTAGAAATGCCGTACAATGAGCTAATTTGCCTTTACGGCTTTACGGATGCCACCCTGCATATTTTGCCACGCAAGTCCTGCTTCATTCAAAATATTGAAACCATAACTGAACGTAAGAGTCCAGAACAGTGTTGTTCCGTAGCCCATGCCCAGCAACCGGTGGTATCGTTTTGCCATCGTTAACGGGAACAAAAGTAAAAGTGAAACATCTTTTCTCCCAAGCATTCTGTTATCCGTGTGTAGTCGCACACCAACAGAATCATGTTTAGTCCTCCGTTGTCGCACCAGCTACACGGTTGTAAGCCTTTTTGTCCCACTTAGGTGAGTCGGCGTGACGCCCTCGCAGCGGCGCTGGTTCGCTTTGATTAGCGCAGATGCGGGCAACTGCCATATTCTCACCGCGTCTTGTGTGAATATTGTTCGCAAAGGTGCCCTCCCTCTTGCCAGCTGGCTTTCGCTGCGGTAGGAAAAAAAACAAAAAAGACATGCATTTCCTTGGCAATGTTTGCATATTTGCCGCCAGCGCTTCCTCCTCATGCAGATAGCGTTGTTGCATCGGTTTATGTTTTCAGCAGAGGTGGCAAAAGTACTCACACTGTGTGCTCGAGTCGAAGAACAGATAGGAAGACTGGCAAAAGTCAATGTGCTGATTCAACTCGCGATACTGAAATAACAGTAAAAAAAAGTTCAGACTCTGAAATGTACTTTTAGCCTTCACACTTTCAGGGACAGTGGTCACTACATTGGACAGCCTCTATCATGTTATCAGGTTACAGGTTATCATAATTGGTGCATGAAAGATTTCAACTATCCGCTAACCCACAAAATGTTCTTTACAGTTACAGGATTGTTTTCTAGTCTGAGTATAAATACCCGTGCTCTGTGATGGTCTGGGAACACTCTAAATTGTCCCTCGGTCTGAGTGTGAGCGCAGATGGTTGTTCGTCTCTGTGTGCCCTGCGATTGGCTGGCAACCAGTTCAGGGTGTCCCCCGCCTACTGCCCGAAGACAACTGGGATAGGCTCTAGCGTGCCCCGCGACCCTTGTGAGGAAAAGCGGATCTTAAAATGGATGGTTGTGATGGTCTGTTGAAAGACTATTAGGGAGCAAACAGAATCATGAAGATCAAGAAACACACCACCAAGTTAAATTAAATGGAGAGAGTATTCGACCCCTTCAAACCTACCAAGACCCGGCCGCCCCTCCAAACTTTTAGCCCAAACATCAGAGATGTTGCCCACGATCACTCTGGAGGCACTGCAGAGCTAAAGTTGGGGGAATCTGTCCAACTATTAGTCACTCACTTCACAAATCTGGCCTTTTTGGAAGAATGGCAAGAAAAAAGACTTGAGACTGAGATTGAGGTCGAAATTCCAGAGATCTCGTTTTTAAAATGTACTTAAAGCACATTGAGGTACCTGCGCTTACAAAGTGTGCGATGTTTAAAAATACTTGGTTTCATTCAGTGTCCAACCTGCTGGGGTTGTATGTGTTGCGACCCTTGATAACATACCCCCTCTTTTAGCCAACGCATGCGTCCCATTTCCATCTGTACGCAATGAAATATTCAACTTCTCCCCTTGCCTCTCACATCAGCGGAGAGCTGCTTTGATATCCGTTCTAATACATGCTTGATATAACAGCGTTGCGTGCGCTCGGCCCTTTGATAAACATGTTTAGGTGATGTATGTCTTCGCCTGTGTAGTTCACGCATCTCTCCTGAGCGCATAAATGCATTCATAAACCCCCCCTTAACCACTCCCATGATTAATAAATGCATGATCTCACGCTGTGGCCGAGTGTGTGCGTGTCTGATTCATATGTTCGTCTTGTGCACGTGTGTGTGTGTGTGTGTGTGTGTGGGTGGGTGGAGGGGGTGACTCCGCCTCACTCATTCATATTCATCCCGGCATAATAAAAAGCGGCCGCGCCTCCAGATTGGACAGTCAGGGATAAGATCAAACATTGTAGTCGAAGTCGTTGGCGGAGGGAGAGGAGGAGGAGGAGGAGGAAGAAAGAGGGGGTTTATAATTCATACTGGAACGTCCCCACACGCTCCTCACTTCCTCATTGTCATTCACATGCATTGCAGATGTGAACTCGTGGAGATGTCTCACTTAAGCGAGGTACGCAGGGATTTTTTTTTAAATAAATGCGCAAGACTCCACACGACAAGAAAACAATCAGCAACTCTGTGATTATGTGTACAGTGCGTGCTGTACTCAAGATGAGCGGCACAGCACACGGCATTTATCTTGACGTCACGTGTGGAAATAATCTGTACTGCCCTTTGAAGACAAAGAGCAGTAAGAGTACAATCTACAATCATAAAAAAATGCTGGATGACCAGGGAGCTGCATGTATACAACGTCAATATTTATTTGTGCCGCTATTTGTGTCCAGTAAAAGAATAAGCTTCATTCAGCTTCCTAATTGATATTGTTCATTTTCACGCCACGATTCTCGGCTCAGCCGTACTCGGTTAGATGTGTTAAAAAAAAAAAAAAAAAAAAAGATTCCAGTTAAAATATATGCACTGATTCAACTCCTTTATATTGTTTCTCTGTTCCGTTCTTACTGACCATACAGAATGGACGGTTAAAGCATCTTGCTTACTTGACTTTTATTGGCATAACTCATGCAGAACACGTACGTAACTCAAGCTCCTAACGTCGGGGAGATCAACGTCACTTCCTGTTCCCTCACCCAAAGTTGTCCCCCTAGTAACAACTCAATCTAACAATACTATTGCTACATTTAAAAGGAAAAGTAAAAAAATACAGACCGAAATGTTCCCAAGTATAAAAGTGAACAGTATTTTTGGATTTAATTAAAAAATTAATTATGTTTAATCCACTGTTACGTGATGCACAGTTTGAACATTGAATTCAGTGTTTCCACTGAGAATTACGGAGCTCAGACCTTTTTTTTGTTTATCCGTCTCTTCTCCAGGTTTCCATCTGAGCGGCACAGTAACGGACCCCGCCACGCCCTCATCCCCAGAACTCGTATGCAGCGTTAGCGTCAGCTTCGACCGTTGCAAGATCACCGCGGTCACGTGCACTTGCGGCAACAAGGACATCTTCTATTGCGCCCACGTGGTGGCGCTCTCGCTTTATCGGGTACGCAAGCCCGAGCAGGTCAAACTGCACCTGCCCATCTCGGAAACCTTGTTCCAGATGAGCCGCGACCAGCTGCAGAAATTCGTCCAGTATCTCATCTCTGTCCACCACACGGAGGTGTTGCCCACCGCACAGAAATTGGCCGACGAGATCCTGTCACAGAACTCCGAGATCAACCAGGTCCATGGTGAGTGCGTGATGAATAGTGTTTCGGACAAAATATTGACGCGTCAAATTACCATCGTGATAAATCACATAGCCCTGCAGCAGGTTTCCAAAATGGTTGATAGACGCACAATGGGAATTTCACTCTGTTTGAGTAGCCTACGTATTCGTACGTGCGTCGATGAGATGGGTTAAGCCTAAAATATAAGAAATCCAAACCGAGAGAAAACCACAAATTAATACAACTAAAAGAACGGTTTCATTTGTAGTATCCATATTTTGTGATTTTGAGAGTTTCCATCTTTTGTCAAAGAGATACATGTTTTTCTCCGTGGTTTTCACTGTACATGTGATATTGATCTGTCTATTCATCAATGATAGATAGATAGATAATTGGATCGTCGGTTTACTTGTTTCTCTTACTGTGCTGTAGAGTCACCGGACACTGTAGAGTACTGGGGAAGTCAAGTTAGACATGTTCTTTACAAGAATATGTTCCATGGGTCCCCACTCGTCGAAACGCGCTATTCTGATGTATTTTGCATTTACGGAATATGAATTAAGCAGCAAAATCCACCGGTTTAATCCATCTCAGACAGTGGCCGTTTTGCCACAGCTCGGCTTCGCACCGTCACATGAACAAACTCAGAAAACTGTTGAGCTGTGATTGGTCGTTACCTGAGCCCTGAGCAACTGTGATGTCATTTTCAGTCGAAAAGTGGCAAAATGGCCGCCACCTGAGATAGCTAAAAATGTAATTTTGCTGCTTAATTCATATTCCATAATTGCAACAGGAATCAGAAAACAGTGTTTGTACTAGCGAGGACACATCGACCATACTATCGGAAAGACAATGTTTACCGTTGTTACATCTGTAATTGGGAAAAACGTATTGATAATGCATCAGGAGCTGCTCTGTGTTTAATATGACAGCTATTTCTCCATCTGTCTCTCAGTCTGTGATGGATGGATTATCGAATGATAATCCTTCGATAATCCATCCATCATCACAATACTTGTATGCAAACTATCACATTTCATTGGAAGGTACTCTGTTATATGAGACATTGATCTGTCAATGATGGATGGATATATCGATCAGTTTTCCCTTCCCTAGTTACACGGATATCGATGTGTATCGTCATTGACTTTCACATATGGATTATTGTACAATCGCTTTGTAGTGATATTCAGGATAAGATCGGTAAACGTGTCATTGATAATGTATCAGGAGCGACACTGTGCTATACGATAGCGAATGAATAGATAATAAAGACAATGTTTTACCTTCCCAGGTTATATTTCATCAGGAGCTACATGATGATTGATATATTTGTATGTAAATGACCTTTTGAGGCTGTATTTTCCTTATCAGCTGCACAAATATCTAGCTATATCATTTTTGATGATTGTCATACAATAGCTGATTTGCGATGTTGTGATATTTAGTTAGCTGGGCAAAATATTGCATTGACATCGTATTGGGGAAAAATGCCGTGATAAATTTGTCTGGCTGGATGAAGTATTCTGAATGAAAGTGAAGATTTTATTTTATTTGTTTAGTTTTAACTTCCTTAATTATAAAAATTGCAACATGTATCGTCAATGTGTTTCTTTCAAATCATCCTGTGTCCTGATATTATTGCACTGATTTCTAGCCCTCGATTGAAGTAGGCCGTGCATGCATTAGCCATGCAGTCATTTGTAGGAGATTTGTCGTTTCACCTTTACTTGCGTGTGTGTGTATCGACTCAGGGATGAAGGCAAATTGCGGTAGGATCAATTCCGCGCTCATTAATGCGACGCAGACAGTAAAGGGGAGATTGGATGCATCTAATCAACACTTTATGGAGCCCTTATTTACCTCTTGAAGTGGAGTGACAAGGAGATGGGGATGATTGCAGGGAGGTTTGAAAATCAGTCTGTTGCTCTGCTCAGTTGTTTGCTTGAAGTCTACACATATACCAGTGTCCCTCCCGATTTTTGTACAGTGGTATGTAGTTAGACCATATTATGTATTGTGCTTTATATTTTATTGACTAATCCTGACCTGTAAAAGGGTAAATACATTAAAGGGATCGTTCGCAGAGTCAAAATTGCGACATTGTGGCCAGACTTAACTCATCATTCCTCCCACCCACACTTTCACAACCATGATGAATGTGCACCAGACATGCACTGTAGATGAGCCGACGTGAGCCACGGCTGCAAGGGCAGAGCCACGGGATGGCCACTCCCATATAGTGGGATCATTTGGATACTTGTGATTTTTCTTTGATTCTCTGCCACAGGTTTTGCATATACCTTAACTGCATATTTCAAGAATAAATGTACAATCTATTGGAAATCATCTGTTTTCAGTTAAGGAACACTCAGTTTTGTGAAGGTCAATCCAAATCATAACTTTCACACTATAACAATCATACCCATCAGAAATTTGTCTTAAATCCCCTTCAGAAAAAAAACATTACCTCATAAATCTTCCAGTCTTGCAGAGTGGTAAAGAAAAATAGGGTGGTTGGAAAAATTAGCCTGGTCCAACTCCTGAAGGAGCACCAGTTGCAGCTCCTAAGTGCAGAGGCTTACAAATACAGTAGTATGCAACAAGTACAGTATTGCCCAATAAGAACAGCGAGGCAATGCCCCCCTTCTTACACACACACACACACACACACACACACACACACACACACACACACACACACACACAGATCAGTCAATACGCGCCCCCACCCCTTAGCTGCGGGAGAGAAAAATGCTGGTTGTCATGCCTGGCAAGAAAAAAATTGTGAGGGGGTTTGTATCTTAATTGAGAAATCCAATGCTCATAATAATTTTGTTCATACATTTTACACTGACAATATTGTCTCATAAAAATGTTTTGACACTTAATAAAACAATCATGGAAATATTTAAAGCCACTCGACAGAGACCTTGCTAACGTGTTGGAATATCTTCACAGAGCAGTTGAAACAAACAAAACGGAGCAAAAACAAACACCTTTCCATGTTTTAAGATTACGGAACACTCATATACATGATTCATCTATGTGTCAATTTAGGGGCACCGGACCCCACAGCAGGGGCCAGCGTGGACGACGAGAATTGCTGGCATCTGGATGAGGAGCAGGTTCAGGAGCAAGTCAAGCTCTTCCTGTCCCAGGGAGGATACCACGGCTCGGGCAAGCAGCTCAACCTGCTCTTCAGCAAGGTCAACAACCGCCAGCGTTGTTCTTTCCACATGCCCATCGCAACCACACGTACACAACGACACATTCAGTCCCCGACAGGCGGGCCTATACACGATTCTGCCCTCGGGTTTTCCTTTTCACCGCAACAAGACAAATGTAGTCTCTACTCTGCATCTGGTTAATATTTTCCCTCTCTAGTGCACTTATACGCTCCTCATTTCCCTCCTGAGAGGAGACCTTTGTTCTCCACGTAATCTCCGACGTACATTGGCACATGCATTAGAAGTGCCGCGCAGCCTCTTAGCTTGCGGCTAATTGCTGGAGGGAGGCAGTGAACGAAACATGCAGTATGGATATACACTCATGGGCCACGTCATTAGGTACACCTCCGCAATCCAATAAAATCCGGTAGCTCCATCAAACATTCTGCCATCACAAAGGTACCGCGTGGCTGCGAATACTGGAGTGGTCTGGGGTGTTTACTCAACTGCAGGTGGAGGATGTTGCTTTTTGAAACAATATTACAACAATAAAACAATGTATGTCAAGTGAAAGTACAGTTTATAAAAACATATTGAAAATAAATATTACGGAGATTTAAGTATCGAAAGTATCTAAGGAGTGGCATTACATTTCATCCGAGAGGTTTTAAATGCCTCCGGAGATGCCGCTGTTATGGTTGCATTAAAATGGGTTCATCAGGTTATAGCAGTTAAATGTGCCTGTAAGAACTGAGATCGTAAAAGTCAAAGGGAGGCGTCTGTTAGGATGCCGACGACAGACTTCATGAACGTAGCCCGTTTTTCTTTTTTTTTTTGTTGAGCCGACCGACGTGTCGCAGACAAGCGTAGTGTCTCAGTCGCCGACTTTGAGTTGTAGCCCGTGTAGTGCGGTGTACGTGGTGCATTCTGGCGTGGTATTAGTAGTAGCAAAGGTGAGCTTAGCGTTAATGTGATGTGTACACTGTGTGAAGTCAGCAGAACAATACCATTAAGGTCCAGTCTGTCCGGCTCCACGCTCTCGTAATAATGTTTATGTATCCACCCACAGTACACAGACACGCACATGCACACATTTATGTACTCTGTAGAATTTGAAACATAACACAGATGAGAGGCACCACACCTAGAATAAATGATACTGGTTCCCCTTTAGGCTGACATGTGAAATAGAGTGCAGTTGTGCTTCGACCGGCGTCCATAACAACCAGCGTGTGTCCCACGTTGAAATACGTCCTCGGTATTCAATGCAACCTCTCACTCGGATGAATGCCCAACTTTCAAACCAGTTCCAAGATCAAAACCGCTTTGAATGGCAATCAGTCCCCTGCAAGTCGGCATCAGCGCAAGGACGCACAAAGTACTCGAGACAACATTGGAGAGGACTAAAAGCCAGGAAGCTTGTCTCTACTTCTTTACATCATGTGACCATGGAAATGAATTGCTACAATTAGCAACCATGGAGACCATTTCAAAAGGCATCAGAAAATACAACGCATCAAAGAAAAATGTCTCAAAAATATCTCCTGAAAACATAATGCATCTTCTCCTCTGCTTTTGATTGCCGTGAATGACTGGCCAAATCTTTAGCCAAATGAAAGTGAATGATACATACAACTCTGTTACTTGAAAATTAACTGATTAATGGCTGATTCATTTTCTGATTTTGAAATATTTCAGCTAGTTCCTATCGTGAGGCATCAAGATTATGTAAAAGTATCTTGAAAATTCTCAGGTGAAGGTCAGTTAAGTTAGGCTACCTAGCTTGTAAATTAGCGGCGTCATTAGTCTCATCATCATATATCATCAGGCTGAGGACAACTTCTGACAACTTTGGCCAAGGAATAAAAATGTTTATGTCAAAGTAGAGGATTTTTTTTCCACTTTCTGAACAGGATTAGGCAAAAACTACTTGATCTCCATGGCTTCAATCCAAAGGGGAAACATTTTTTTTCTGATGCAGATGCAGAATAAAGGACTTTATTTCATTTACATGCCAACAGTCTGCTTGCATTTGGGCTAAATTGGGCTACATCCGGATTATTTGGCTTTGGTGAAGGCCAGTGTGCCCTATAAAGTACAATTGCAATTGTTGTTCCTGAACTATATTTGCAGTTGTTTGTCTGTTTTGTCTAATTTAGTTCAAGGGTCCATGAAATTACCTTTTTTTTAAGATGCTCACAATCCAGTATTTGTTGTCGTATCCACAATGTCAATATGTGTCCATACAGTGTGTGTGCATACTGACGGACCTCCCTATTGGCCCCTGTAGGTGCGAGAGATGCTGAAGATGCGTGACTCCAACGGAGCGAGGATGTTAACACTGATCACAGAGCAGTTCATGGCCGACCCTCGGCTGGCGCTGTGGAGACAGCAAGGCACCACCATGACAGACAAGTACAGACAGCTCTGGGACGAACTGGGTACGCACACACACACACACACACACACACAGATTTCAACAAGGTGGATGATCGGAACCAGACAGTACCCAAAAGACACACGCAGATGTGTTTGTGTTTATCCTTTTGTTTTCGACAACACCCACACAAACACACAGAAAATCCAGTGCGAATATTGGCCACATAGCAGATAACAAACCTTGCCGAGATGCAGAAACATGGTCCACAAACATGGCCAAGATGCTGCAGCACACTCACCCGACATGGCTAACATTTTGCAACGCAATCCTCTAACAGGGCCGCAATGCGTTTGAAAAATCTGTTTGGCCTTCTGGAACAAACGCCGCTAACATGGTTGCAACACACTCCACAATAATGATTGCAACATATTCCACAAACGTGGCCGGAATACATTGCTACACTTCACAAACATCGCCAACACATGACGACATACTCCTCCAACCTGCCTTGCACACTCTAACCTACTCCACAAACCTGGATGACAAGCTTTTACACATTTCCCAAAATGGATGACATGCTCAAACACGTCACAAACATGGCCGCAAAACTGTCCGCAAACATGAGCGACATTCTCTAACACACTCCACAAACATGGCCGAGATGCCGAAACATCGGCAAGACACTGCGACACAATTCTTAGCTCAGACATAAGCTACATTTCTAATATGCTACTCAAACATGTCCCACATACCCTATAACGCACACCACAAAGATGGCCGATTTACTAAAATCTTGTGCACTCGCTCAGTGTGAAAGGGTTGCACAAAGCCCATGACGTCTCGGCGGCCATCTTGGCCATATCTGGAAGTGCTGACGTAGGAGCCTACCAGGAAGTGAACACAGAGACTTTTGCCGCCTGTTTGGACGAGAAGTAGACATCACCTCGGCAAAATGCATCTTTCATTATGGCAAACAAGCCGTTGCTTTTCACATTTTAAGAAGGAGGAGGGCACGAGCAGCAAAAAAGGGGACAGGTACATCCTTTACAAAGGGCTCAGCGGGAACTTGGAGAGTTTAATCTCATTCGTGAGCGGCAGTTCCACCCTGAGCGCTTCGAGGTGCATTTCAGGCTGAACTGATAGCACCGCCTTCTTAAACCCATCACTGTATATTCATCTCTCGTGCGTCGCAAATCTGGGTTTGTCGTCGGCATCACTGCACTCTGCTAACCGCAGTATGAAAAGGGCTGTACATTCCACAAACATGATCAACACGCGGGAAGAGACTCTTCAAACATGGCCGACATACGCTAACATACTCCATAAACATGGCTGACGTATTCCGGTCATTTTCCATTTTTTTAAAAACGCTCTATTTTGACAGAATTTCAAAGCGGTTAGCTGAGCACTCTTTGCGTTTGATGCCGTGTCGTCTTGTGACAGACGACAGGGCAGCCG
Source organism: Hippocampus mohnikei (assembly GCA_026261675.1). Taxonomy (NCBI): domain Eukaryota; kingdom Metazoa; phylum Chordata; class Actinopteri; order Syngnathiformes; family Syngnathidae; genus Hippocampus; species Hippocampus mohnikei. Next base: position 7,136,780 of record JAKGUB010000348.1, read on the forward strand.
CCATGTTGTCTCCAGCCTTTGTTGTCTCCCCCGTCTTCGCCGATGCCTCCCGCGCTGTTGACAACCTTGTCTCTTCTCCCTTTTCCTCTCGTCATGCACTTTTTGCTTGGACAGCCCAACGAACTCATCTGTTTCTGCGCCACGTATTCCCGAAATTGGCCGCGTGCGTCGGCTCTCTTCTTTTTGAAGTCGACACTTCAAACCCTTCTTCTCGAGTCCTTATCACTCCCCGTGATGTGCGCTCAATGCCGCCCTGCTTGCCTCTTTTCTCTCCCTCTCTCCTTCATCGTCACTCTTTTGTCTTCGCCTCCTTTTGAGGCTGCGGCTCCTCGTCTACCTCCAGACACAAAGCCGAGCGTCCTCGTCCGCATCAGCTCATTTTCCATGTCGTACTTTTTTTTTGTCCACATTTCTTTATGTTCACCCCCATTTTCTTATTTTTTTTACCTCCTTCACATCTTGTCCTTGTCTTTGCCCTTTCTCCCAAACCCACCCCTCAACTTCTATCCACACACAATGGAGCGTGCTACGCAGTCTGCACAGTAAAATCCCCGAATGTGCTCCCATCCCATGAGACTGAAGCATTTCTTTTTAATATTCTGTTTGTTCCAATTTGCTCCAAAATGATGTGTGCACAGTTTGCGTTGCCTCGGGACTAGTTAAGATCTTTCACGTACTTTTTTTTGTGGGATACAAAATGTGCTCCCGGGGGAAAACGTGAGGGCGTTCAGACTGCTGCACTTCTTTGAAAGACACCCTCAAGATGCATATAAAAAGTCTACACACCCCTGTTCAAATGATGGGGGGGTTTTTTTTTTTATGTCATTCAAAAAAATTGAGACCATGATAAATGATTTCCAAACGTTTTTTATATACTATAATCTGTATAAGTCAATTGAAAAAAAATGTTTTGGACAGGTTAATGAGCTCATTCAGTACCAGCCGATTCTGGACCAAGTCTGAAAAGACGTTTAAAAACATCTTTGGGAGTGAATGAGTTAAAAATAAACAACTGATCATGTGGTTGCACAAGTGTACACACCCTCTCATAACTTGGAATGTTCAGAATAAACCATTTACATTTGACTTCATTTATGACTGATCGGGCCGATCTTTCTCGTGTAAAGATCCGATGTGTCCCTTCAGCACAAAACTTTGCCCTCCCCTGGGCTAAAGCCTCCATGTTTTGGTGTCCCACCAGGTGCCCTGTGGATGTGCATCGTACTGAACCCGCACTGCAAGGCGGAGCAAAAGTCATCCTGGTTGCGGCAGCTGCGCAGGTGGAACAGCGTGGACGTGTGTCCGTGGGAAGACGGAAACCACGGCAACGAGCTGCCCAACCTCACCCATTCGCTCCCGCAGGGTGCCCACAGCAACCAGGGTCAGTGTTGCACACGGGTCTTTTTTACGTGTTATTTTCGTGGTTTTTCTCTCCGACTGCAGAGATTTTGATGATAGCTATGCTAAAATGGTGCAAAATGTTTCCCTCGGTTTCAAAAGATGTTTTACTTTTTTACATTTTATATTAAAAAGAGCAGTTGAAAAAATATATTCTAGGATTTTTTCATTATTGTTGTTATTCTCGAATTCCCGACGCCAATAAGTACGGCCGTCATCCTTCCTCGCAGAGATGCGGCCCCACAGGACTGTTTTCACGCGTGCCATCGAGGCCTGCGACCTGCACTGGCAGGACCGCCACCTCCAGCACATCATCGCCAGTGACCTCTACGCCAACTACTGTTACCACGACAACCAGGAGGGCTCACTGTTTGACGCCCGCGGTTGGCCCTTGTGGCACGGTGAGTGAAGAAGATAGAAACACGGCAGATGCAATAGACATTGCCATAAACTTGTCTCTCTCTTTTTTTCATCTTAAGAACACGTCCCGACAGCCTGCGCCAGGGTGGATGCCCTGCGGTCCCACGGTTACCCACGAGAAGCGCTCCGCCTGGCCATCGCCGTTGTGAACACGTTACGGCGGCAACAGCAGCGGCAACTCGAGCACTTCCGCCGGCATAAAAAAGGTGATGCTCCGTTTTCAATCCATGTGGAATATTCTATCCTCCTGTGTTGTATGCTGATCAATGTATTGTTTGTCTCAGAGTTGCTCCATAAAGGCCACACTTCAATTACCAACATGGAGGGCTGGGTGGGACACCCACTGGATCCCATCGGCACCCTCTTCAGTACTCTGACAGAGTCGGGACGGGTGGGAGAAGAGGGATCGAATACCTGCTTGGATCTCTCAGGTAATGCAAATGACAGCGCGCGTACATGTGGCTCGCGAGCCGCGGGTTGGCCACCCCTGATTCAAAGTGTCCAATATGACTCAGCTAAATGAGAGCATCTGAATCTAATCACCATCTCCCCGCCCTTGCCTCTCCACAGACTGCTCCAGTGTGGTGACTCGTGCGGACCTCCAGCGAATGCCCGTCCAGAGACTGCTCGGCGACGGCGAGTCGTACGTGGCGCTGGCGGTGGAGACAGCCCTGATGGGCCTGGGCCAGCAGCGCGTCATGCCCGACGGCTTGTACGCTCAAGAGAAGGTGTGCCGCAACGAGGAGCAGCTGCTGGCCAAGCTTCAAGAAGTAGAACTGGACGATTCGCTGGTCAAGATCTTCCGCAAGGAGGCCGTCTTTCTGCTCGAAGGTAGGTGGGATTGGTGGGCTTGTAACAATGAGTGTGTGTGTTTCTGCGTAGTGAGACATTACCACTCAGCAAAAAACACATCCACACGCTCAAGCAGCTGCACATTCACTGCGACTCTCTCACTACAGCGGAAGTTAGGGACATCCGTCGCTGCTTGTGAGTGTTCTCAATTTTTATTTGTGTGTTTGACTGTTTGTCCCGTTCAATAAATAGCTTAAATTGCATTGGCGACGGTGACTTTTTTTTCCCCCCCACTTCACACGGGAGGCAGCTCACTTAGTTTGGCTTGCAGCAGAAAAAAAATCAACCGAGAAACACCTCAAGTCAAGGTCCCGCTGTATTTAATTTTTTATCCTTTCATTTTGTGGTGGCAAATAGAGACTGAGCTGACCAAAATGAACTCTTTAGCTTTGCAACACCCGGCCCATTGTGTCAGGGTGCGCACACACACATGCACAAATATACAACAGTGTGTTCATTTACAGTGCAAAATGCCACGACAGGGAGGAGACAAAATTCAACTCCCGTCTCCACCCAAACCGCCATCAGCATCCAAACCGGGACCTGGTGCGACCACCCACCTCTGGCTCTGTTTCTAATAGAAAGCGCCGGCCCCCCCACACCCCATTGGGTCCATGGAGGCCGCAACCCCGCCACCCTGTGATGTGGTCTGTGGTCGAGGGGGTTTAAAATAACCCACCAGAGACAACGGCGTGGGGTGGGACATGAGCGAGAGCGCAAGGCCAAGCACGAGCATATGGTTTTTGACATCATTGTTTGTTTAAACACCACGTGGTCAAAACGGAGAGACCATTGTATGACTACGTCCATGTGGATTTTTTTTACTATTTTCAAACACATTATTTTCTCACTACAGGGTAAAAATATCTCAACCCACGTGAAAACACATCACACGCGGTGCTCTTTCATTGAACCTTAAGGCCATTTTAGCCAATCAGAAACCTGAAGGAACTCCGGAACTCCTTTGGGGAAAGGAAGAGTCAAAATAATGTGAAAGTAGACAATGAGCAGGTATGAATTTTTTGCCCCCCCAAAATACACTTGTGTGCATGTCACCACTGTTCTCGTCTGGCTTTCCTCCGGCTTCCTCCAACATCCAAAGACGAACATGTTGAGTTGATTGAAGACGCCATATTGGCTGTGTGTGTGTGTGTGTGTAAATATGAGTGTGAATGGAAGTTTGTCTCCATGTGCGCTGCGATTGGCTGGCAACCAGACAAGGGTGTACCCACCTTTCACCCAAAGTCAGCAAAAACCAACAAACGCATTCACATTTTTGCGGTAAAAGGGGAAGTCAACCCAAACATTTTCTTTCCAAGAATATGTTCTGTGCAGCCCCACTTGTCTAAACACGGCCTTCTGATTAATGTTGCGTTTGTGCAATACGAGTTAAATCCACCAGTTTTTGTCCATCTCAGGGGCGGCCATTTTGCCACTTTTTGTCTCTTGAAAATGACATCACAGTTGCTCAGGGCTCAGGTAACGACCATTTATGGCTCAGCTTCAGAAAACTGGTGAGCCATGATTTGACTTCAGCCCTCGGCAACTGTGATTGTTTTGATCATTTGAAAGAAAGTGGCACAATGGCCGCCCCCTGAGATGGCTAAAAATGTTGCAGCTAAACTCATTCCACAAACGCAATATGAATCAGAATGCAGTGTTTAGACAAATGAGCATATTATTGAATTGATTTTTGGGCGGTGGCGGTCAATCACAAGCACTTTAAATAGTGCCAGGTGTGTGCTGACTCCCATTTAACATGAATAAATATGATTAATTATTAATGATGGTTTTGAAAACATGTATCATGGTCCATTTTTGTAATACCTGTATTTCTGCAGAGTGTATTATAGCCCCTGGTCATGGGCTAATAAAATAGTTTAGGATTTCGAACAAATCGCTTTTCGAACAGCCTTCTGGAACGTGTGTAGGATTTTTTATATTCACATAAAAACAATGGTGAAACGTTACATGTCATCCAACTTTATAAATGCAAGTAGCGTTCCAATAATTGACAATTAAAAGGGATGTGTGATGTCATAAAGAGGAGACAATCCAGTGTGTTTCCTTAGTATTGGGGAAAAAAACTGTATTTGCATTTGAATTCGCATACAGTAGCTAAATAAGCACTGTGCTTTCCATTGGGTCCACGCAGCTGGTCCGTACTCCGGCCTCGGGGAGATCGTCCATCGAGAGAGCGTCCCCATGCACACCTTCGCCCGTTATCTCTTCACCTCCCTCCTACCTCATGACGCTGAACTGGCGTACAAAATTGCACTGAGAGCCATGCGGTAGGTGATGCACCACACACACACACAGTTGTTGTTTATTTTAATATTTAAAGCTGCCTCTGTTTTTCTCTTGAGCAGACACAAAACAATTCTCACCTACTGACATACTCTCTATTTTGGGGAGAGGGTGATGGTGAATGATTGAGAGATAGACTTTGGGGACATTTAATGCACACAAGCATGAATATTAAGCACATCATCTGTGCTGAGTCATCACCGCACAAATCGGGGGCCGTTGAGCAGAGGAGCACTGCTCTCTGGTGACACAGCTGCGTCGTTATCCACTCCACGAGCTGACTGTGCCATAGACACACGCACGCGCGCACGCACGCACAGACGTGTGCATAAAGTGTAAAGTCAAAATAAAGGCAAGAAATAAAGAAATAAAGGCAACTTTGAAGAGGAAATAATATTAAATGTGCAATTATTATACCTGATGGTTGTTACACTTTTAATTTCCTGTGCGCCCAACATATATATTTTTTTTTTTATAGGTTCTAATTCCTACATTATTTCCTATTTATACAGCCGTCTTTGAACAAAACATAATTACAGACGACTGTTCAACAAATACAGGATGACTTTTAGGGGAGCCTGCATGCACAACAGTTCACGGTGGGCCGCACGTGCGCATGCCAAGGGCCTGCAGAGCGCACGGCTGGCGGAGTGCGCTCAGCCAGAGTAGGTTTGTGTCAGACAGACAAGTCTGCAAGGCTGCAACGTGTTTTGCCATCGCCCGCTTTGAATTCGTGACTTTTACGCTGCGACCTGATTAGCGCTGGCTCATTCCAAGTTCACTTTTCAGCAACCTGCTAATACAGCGAGGTAGTTAGTTAGGTGAATGCCGTAAAGAACGAAGGCAGGTGAGAATAAAATGGTGCAGAGCAGACAGTTTTTCAGTGTCAAAGATGCTGCTGAGGTAGAAGCCAGCAGAAATGGCAAAATTAGCCCTAGCAGGCCAAGCATTTCTTTTGCATATGATTAGGCAACACATAATCAGAGCACCTCGTTCCAGAGTTTTGTTTAATCAATCTTGAAGCTCCCGTGTTAACCATTTGAACTGGATAATTCATTCAGGATAGTGATAGAACAGTCATGCCCTGTTTGACATCTTGTCATGTCCTCACCAGACCGCAGCGTGCGTGCGTGCGTGCGTGCGTGCGTGCGTGCGTGCGTGCGTGCGTGCGTGCGTGCGTGCGTGCGTGCGTGCGTGCGTGCGTGCGTGCGTGTTGGCCTTTGTCCTGCTAGTGCCTGTGTGTGATCTCTCTATTTTGGGTCGTGTGTGTGTGTGTATGTTAATCAGACTGCGCTGCTGTGTTTTGATGTTGTGACTCGCGGGACCTGGATCAGTGAATATTAATTACATTAATGAGAGTGTAATTAGTGTGGCTGTAATTAGGAGGAGGGGCACACACACACACACACACACACACACACACACACACACGGGTTTGTATGCAAAAGGGCCAGCAGAAACTGAGAAGTGGGGGGGTGGATGTCTGTGAAAGATTTCTTGATTGAAGTGGGCTTTTCCCACTTTTTATTGGGCCAGCGAACGCACCACACTCGGATGAATTCAAGGTTAGTCAAGCGCTCCGCTCACCACCGAAGCCTCCCCAAACTTTTCCCAGAGTCAGCCTCCCTCACTTGTTACGCCTCCGTACGCCCCGCTGTGGTACGAAACAGGCCGATTTAGAATAATACGGGCCACTTATGGGTGCTCCTGGGAGCCCGACGGTGTCTACTCAGCACATAATGAATGTGTGTAATGTAGCGTAGTGTAATACGAGAGCGTATAGCTCACCGCTCCCACGGGGACAGTGGACAGTTAAATATAGGGGAGAAGGTAAAGGAGCCAGGGCTATTTTAATGGTCCCATTATAACGTTATCATTGATACACGCAGAGAGGGAAAAAGTGAGGGAGAGCGAGAGAAAGAGAAAGAGAGAGAGACCTTTTCACATTCCATGCTCTTTGTGTTTCTCAGGGCTGCTTCACTGTAGCCTTTTAATCACGTAAGTAATGAGATGGCAGCGAGAGTGCATCCCAACATTTGACGTCTGAAATACCCTTAATCAATTTAGACACAATTTAACATTTCTCTTACTGTAAAGTGGCCTACTGAAAATACCCCATATGTAATTATTTTTCTATGAAAATATTTAAAAGTCAATATTACGTTTGCATATGTGCTGCTGCGGTTAGGTTGTGCTTTTAATCATCGTTGTTAAAGATACTCTCATCCTAAACTGTACAAGTGGCCCCCTGCAACTCCAGCGTGGGCAGACCAAAAAGCAAGGCGGAGCTCGCTGGTTGATTCGTGAGTGTGCCGGACTTGAAATTGAAAAATTTAGTAGGGGAGAAGATGAAGAAGGAGCAGAATCTTGTTGCTCTTGCACATTTTTCCTTATCTCCACCCCAACGAAGCCCAGTAGTTGAATCAGAAGCGCCTGGCATTATCATACGAGATTTCCATAGGCGATACGAGACTTGCAATGCTAATGAAGTGAGATCCTCGCTATAATCCACAACCTTTGATCCGCCGCATAATCTCTGCCGACGCAGCACTGTTTATGCTCACGTTGCGACAATGTGAAAGCAATGACATTGGCTTTAAATTGGGCCAGACACCTCATGATGTTTTCCTCTTTTCAAAGTAAAATGTTCAGAACAGCTCCGCTATAGATTGCGCAGGAGTCCCTAATACAGTGTCCATTTGAACCCTCTGTAACATTCTGCAAAGTGAACAGAACTGACAGTCCCAGGGGCATCCAGACGCGGTTTATGTATGGACGTGGCTCTTGTCAGCGGATATGCGGCTTAGCTGATGGATGAGCGCTCGAGGAGTGACGAGGGCCGAAGGGTGTTTACAGTCGAGATGAGGAAAGGACCGTGACACATGGGAGGGTTGGTCGTCATGGTGATGCTGACCAGATACCTCATCCGGGGGGCCTCGGGATCAGAAGTAAAACCGTGATGTGCTAGCGGGGGTTTCTGTGTTTTTCTACGTTTGTTATTTTTGTGGCTGACGTGGCTTAAAGTTAGCTTGTTTTTGTTGTTGTTTTTTTAAGTACAATGTTACAACCGCTATTTTGTCCGTTTTATTTGCAATCCCCTGTCTGTTTAAATTTGTTTGATGAAACGTGCAAAGAAATCAGGACGGAGGCAAACCGATTTTCACACCACCGTAGGTGTGAATGTGAGTGCGAATGGTTGTTGGTTTTATAGGAGCCCTGCGATTGGCCGGTAGCTAGAGACAGGGTGTGAACCTGCCTCCCCCGCCGATAGTCCGCTGGGATAGGCTCTGGTTCACAATTGACTCGAAAGCGCATTAGAAAGTGGATGGATGGATAGACGTTGCTCAGAGATGTTTTCTATGGAGCCATTTTGCATCCCACAGTCGGCGGGGGCTACTGTACTTGTGCTTGAGTGAATGCTTGCACAACTAGAGACAGGGTGTGAACCTGCCTCCCCCGCCGATAGTCCGCTGGGATAGGCTCTGGTTCACAATTGACTCGAAAGCGCATTAGAAAGTGGATGGATGGATAGACGTTGCTCAGAGATGTTTTCTATGGAGCCATTTTGCATCCCACAGTCGGCGGGGGCTACTGTACTTGTGCTTGAGTGAATGCTTGCACAACAGTCCTTGGAAAGGATACGGAACAACAAAAGCCCAGGATGAATTTCCACCCCCAACACGTTGAGGAGGTTAATTTTCAATGGTCCCGGTCGCCCTCTTGAGCTCCCATCCAGCAGAGGCCCTCTGGCTCTCTCTGGTGCAAACCAAACAAAACATGGAATGTTGATGAGGCCTTTTTTTTTTTTTTTTTTACCCGGGGCCCTTTTTTCTTTGCTTTGCCGCACCCCAGGAATCTTCCAGAAGGGCCCCCAGTGCGGCACAGGCTTTAAGCGACTGTTTTTGGGATGGCGTGAGAGGAAGGAACCCGGACGGCTGTTGCTTGACCATCTAGGAAACAAACAAACAAACAAACAAAAAACCTCACATTTTTCCAGCAAGTGAAAATGTTCACACTGTTGCATGTATCTCAACATGGGTTATATCACCTCCTGCTGGCGTGTGTGAAATTTTAAAACAACACTTGCAAATGTACTCTCAGGCAAGGCAAGGCAACTTTATTTATGTAGCACATTTCATATATACACAAGGCAACTCGGTGTCCTTCACACAAAGCAGAGACGCAACACCCGAAGGCATTTATAAACACAACGGTTAACACGCAGAAGCAAAGCATTCGCTGATTTTAAAAAACAGTAGCAGAATTGTATGATCTATTCTACAGCTGATTGGGAGCCAGTGTAAAGCCTCGAGGACTGGAGTAATATGGTATGTTCTGATCTCTTTGTTCCGGTCAGAACCGAGCTGCAGGCAAATTATAATGGCAAAGTAGACTGCTAATAGATTCTATGCAGGTGTTCACTGTCTGTCTCCTTTATTAGAACAATGGCAACTGTTCCTGGAAAAAAATAAATTCCCAGCAAGTATTTTTTTCCCCAGTAGCGTATACCAGCAACAGGGTTGTTCTCGCCTTCCCACTTGAATGCAGAAGTTAGTTGTGGTGCACAAAGTGGGGTGGTTTGGAATGTGCCTTCATACCGGACATCGTCACACGCGGTGGAATTGAGAGTTGGCATTTAGCATCGCATTGCTTTTACCAGGCTGCTTTGATGTGTTCCAAAAGGGCAGGTTTTGTGTGTGTGTGTGTGTGTGTGTGTGTGTGTGTGTGTGTGTGTGTGTGTGTGTGTGTGTGTGTGTGTGTGTGTGTGTGTGTGTGTGTGTGTGTGTGTGTGTGTGTGTGTGTGTGTGTGTGTGTGGCGGTATTTGTTTGATGTGTGTCCAGCCCCTGTGCGGCTGGAAGGTGAATCGCTTAATTTCCCCACGGACTCAATTAGCTTTGTGATTGGTGGAGAGGAGGCCAGGTTGCTGCCTTGTGAAGCGGACGAGACCTTTTGAAAAGTGAGCCGTGGCGCAAGCGTGAAGCGGAATAGGAGATGAGGCGCCGCAGAATACTCGGCCCGCACCCCGTGTTGCCGTGACGATGATGAGGATGACGGGAGGGTGAGGCTCCTCTGTCCGCAGCAGGTGCTGCTTGGCTCTGAGCCGATTGGGAGAAATTAGAGTGGAGAAAGTAGTCATTGATGCTCGGTCGCTCGCTCAACTTGAGGGGGAATTGCAGGCGCAGGCTAACTGTGATCAAATCACGCTTTCATTTTCAAGTCCCTTTCAAAGTCTTCACGTGTTTCCTCTTGTGATTCATATTCCGGCCAGCCCGCACTCAGCAGATATGCTTTATATTTAATACAGAGTACTCCAGATGTAATATAAACTTGTCTTGTAATTTGTAAAAGTCGTGCGTCTCTCGTGAGTCTGATATTCTGTTCCTGCTGGCTCTCGGTTTCCCTCTGACTTTCTGATCCTATTGACTCTGCTGGCTCCACTCTGTTCCACTGAGTTTGTGCTCCTTCTCATGCCAGATCTCCATTTCCCTTTGAGTTTCTGTTCCTGCTAGTGCTCACTGTTTTGCTGTTCCTAATGGCTCTCTTTGTTTCCTTCGGAGTTCCTGATCTTGATGGCTCTACCTGTGTTCTTCTGAATTTATGTTCCTGTTCCCGCTGGCTTTCCCTCTGACCTTCTAAATGACTCTTCCTGCTCACTCACTGTGTCCTTTTGAGTCCCCGTTCCTGCTGGCTCACTCTCTTTGGCCTTCTGAATTTGTTGTCGTTCTCGTGCTGTCTCTCTCAGTTAACCTCTGAGTTTATGTTCCTGCTCCTGCTGGCTCTGTTGCTGTTCCTGCTGGCTGTCTCTGTTTCCTTCCAAGTTGCTATTATTAAGTGGCGTTCTCTGTGACCGTCTGAATTTCTGTTCCAGATGTCTCTGTGTCACTGTATTCTTGTGAGTTCCTGTTCCTGTCCCCGCTGGTTCTCTCTGCAAACAGTTGTTTTGTTCCTGCTGGGTCTTACTGTTTCCTTTGGAGTTACTGTTCCTGTTCCTGTTTTCTGTCTCTGTCATTGAAGCTGCCTCATAAATTTGCCGTAGCAACGAGTGGTTGTGCATGACCAGGACTAAGTAACCTGAATAAGCTCATTTTTTTCTTCTTCTTTCGGCTCTATAAAATATGATTCATGCAGTGGACTGTCTGCATCAATTTTCAATTTTTCCATGTATTTATATTGAATATAGAATACAGTCATTTCATTGCAAAATCCATCTTCTGTGGTAATTGATTTCACATGTCTTGATTTCTTGTTCCTATTCCTCTTTCCTATCCAGAGGCAGTGCACCTACTGCACCCTGGTGTGCTGAAATTCATTCTGTTCATATATTTTACTTCTTTTTTTTTTCATGGGACGACACTAAGAGAATAACGCGTGACAACTTGTGCTATAGTGCAAATTTATTGTCCCTTCAAAATAACTCCACACACAGCCACTCACGTCCAAACACAAAGTGAAAATACCCCTTGTGATCTCATAATGTGCTTCCGTCTTACTCAGGTTGCCCGTGTTGGAGTCAACAGCATCGTCCGGCGACCTGTCCCGGCCTCACCACATCGTGTCGGTGGTGCCCAACCGCTATCCGCGCTGGTTCACCCTCAGCCACATTGAGTCTCAGCAGTGTGAGCTGGCCTCCACCATGCTCACCGCCGCCAAAGGTGCGCACTTCAGCACATGCCTAAACACTTAGACGGTTTTGATTAATCGAGTTTCACAAATAATTATCAATTCATTTGATAATCGATTTCTTGGTGATTAAGTCATCGATTAATGGTTGCAACCGTCCTCGTCCTTACTGGAGCCGCGGTTGTGCCCACCTGTGTTGTAGCTCATCCAGTTCAGTTGTTCATTTGGGTTCCTTTGATGTCTCAGGGGACAGTCGCAGGCTGGAGACGGTGCTGGAGTCCATCCAGAAAAACATCCACTCGTCGTCTCACATCTTCAAACTGGCGCAGGACGCGTTCAAGATCGCCACTCTGATGGACAGCCTGCCCGACATCACGTTACTAAAAGTTGCTCTGGAGCTCGGACTGCAGGTAACTGAGGCGCTCAACGCCATTTGGCTCCGCCCACTTCATTACAACACCAGAGGACCAAAAATCATTTTGAGTCTTAAGTCTCTATAGTTGATTCCTGTTACCTTATTTAGCGACTCTTTACGCATTCTTGTTTTGGTTATGATCAGGTGATGAGAATAACACTGTCCACATTGAACTGGAGGCGGCGGGAAATGGTGCGCTGGTTAGTCACATGTGCCACCGAAGTTGGTAAGTGATCTGGCTGACTTTTGTCTCTACATTGTCCTCATTTGAGTAGCATTTTGTACAAGACTGCGAATGCCAAACTTCATTCGATCTGGTACCACTCAATTGGACAGGGTATGATGCAATGACTTTTTTTTGTTGGCATTTTACATAAATGTGAATGAGCCTGTCACTACCATAAATATACCATTTCCTTCTAAAATGAATACCTCTTCAATAATCGATATACTCAAAGGTGGGACGATTTGGCTATATTTTATTTGTTGCGCTTGCATATTTTACATTTTGAAAATACATTTTCTGATTCTGTGTGTGTGTGTGTGCGTTGTCTGTTTGCGTCAGGCGTGTACGCACTGGACAGCATCATGCAGAGCTGGTTCACCCTGTTCACCCCTACCGAGGCCACCAGCATCGTGGCCACCACGGTCATGTCCAACAGCACCATCGTGCGCCTGCACCTGGACTGCCACCAGCAGGAGAACCTGGCCTCGTCGGCGCGCACCCTGGCCCTGCAGTGCGCCATGAAGGACCCCCAGAACTGCGCCCTGTCGGCTCTGACGCTGTGCGAAAAGGACCACATTGCCTTCGAGACAGCCTACCAGATTGTACTGGAGGCGGCCGCCACGGGGATGAGCTACACGCAGCTGTTCACCATCGCGCGCTACATGGAGCACCGCGGCTACCCCATGCGCGCGTACAAGCTGGCCACGCTGGCCATGGCGCACCTCAACCTCAGCTACAACCAGGACACGCATCCGGCCATCAACGACGTGCTGTGGGCCTGCGCGCTCAGCCACTCGCTGGGCAAGAACGAGCTGGCCGCCGTCATCCCCCTGGTGGTGAAGAGCGTCAAGTGCGCCACCGTGCTGTCGGACATCTTGCGCCGCTGCACGCTGACCACGCCGGGCATGGTGTCGGCGCTGCACAGCCGGCGGAACTCGGGCAAGCTCATGTCGCTGGACAAGGCGCCGCTCAGGCAGCTGTTGGACGCCACCATCGGGGCCTACATCAACACCACGCACTCGCGCCTCACGCACATCAGCCCGCGCCACTACAGCGAGTTCATCGAGTTCCTGGGCAAGGCGCGCGAGACCTTCATGATGGCGCACGACGGACACATCCAGTTCACGCAGTTCATAGACAACCTGAAACAGATCTACAAGGGCAAAAAGAAACTCATGATGCTGGTGAGGGAGCGCTTCGGCTAAGCTCCGCTACTTTTCTACCAACTCGAGTCTGCCTTTTTTTTTTGTTGTTGTTGTTTTTTTGGGAACTTCCGGGGAAGAAAAAGAAAAAAAGAGAGAGAGAGAGGACGTCGAAATGAAGCGAAAAAGGAAAAACAAACAAACTCCACAGAGCCACACGCGGTATTATTGTTCTTGCTGTTGTTCTCGTTACAAACATTATTGCTATTATTATTATTGATAATAATATTACTACTATGTGTACAGAAGTGTTTTATTTTATTTTTTTCACGAGAGAGGAAATTCGTCACGTTGTGAATGTTGTGTGTCTGCGTGCGTGTGAAAGGAGAACGACGTTTTTGTTTTGAAACATTGTTTTGTTTTCTCTGTCGAGTTCTACAGGTGCATCTTGGTACACGAGAATACCCGCGAAAATGTTCACGTAGTTCAGGAGTTGAGTTCAAAAAGTCCATTCTAGAATTCACGACACAGAATGAAATATTTCGTGAAATAGATTCTACGTAAGAAACAGTTCAGGAATTGGCCGAGCAAGCTACAGAGCGAGGCTCCTGTAAAATCGGTTGCCTGTGTGTAAACAATACAATGAAATGTACCTTACAAAATAATGATGTCATTACTTAAAAATTTGAATGATTTAAATTATTAAAGTTAACAGTTTTACATATTAAAATTAATAATTGTAATAATATTATTTTGACATAATTGTCCATTCTATTTTTCTCTTTTACCGCATCCAGAAATGACATGGCCGCAATCTGTCCATTAAAAAGTGAAGAGGAACTTTTTGAATTGAACTTCCTGAACGTTTCTACCATTTTCCGATGTGTCGAGATGCACCCGTATGTGGCTGAAGGCCCTCCACAGTAGCGCTCGTGTTATTAAAAAGAACGAAACAAAAAAAATCTGCATCCTCGGAAGACAAACTAAGGCTTTAAAATCACACACAGAGCACCTCCTCTTTGTCCCCCGGACCCTTCCAACAGGGGGCACCAGGCAGCACTGCACAGTTTTAAAAAAAAAAAAGCCGCCATCAGCATTTTCGCAGCACTTGAGCAGCCATTAGTTTTCTCTCAGCGCCAATACGGACGACCGTATTGTAATGTAATGTGATCCATGCGGCTATCTGCAGCCGTGGCGCATTGGACTATAATCCAACCCGGATTCGATTTTAACACTCGGTACACTTGCATAATCCGATAGGAGAGCGCTATCGAAATTCTAGCCTTTGTCGGGATGGATGATTTCGGAGGGATATTTTTGCAGCTTGTCGACTGCATTTGACTGAGCTGTTTCGAGTCATCTTGGGGTAGTTTTTGGTCGAGTTTTTCCAGATGAAAACTGGAAAACAAATTTGGACATATGTGCTTTTCATTGGAGGCGATAACCTCGAACGATATTATGCGTGTAGTGTTCCATTAACCTAATGAGTGAAAAGCATCAAGGAATAATCCGATTGGATGTTGAGGGCGTCTGCTTGTTGCCATTTTCTGTCACAAAAAAGAAAGAAGGAAAACAATTATTCACCTGTTCAGAACAATGTGCTCGGTTCTTCTCTTCTTATTCTTACGTTAGTCACAAATTAGAAGCATTCGTCTGTAATTGTTTTGTTTTTCGACAAAACATGTTACCTGCAGGGCGGCACGTTGGATGACTGGTTAGCACGTTGACCTCACAGTGCAGAGGTGCAGGGTTCGATTCTGGCTCCGGCCTTCCTCTGTTGTGGAGTTTGCATGTTCTCCCCGTGCCTGGGTGGGTTTTCTCCGGGTACTCCGGTTTCCTCCCACATTCCAAAAACATGCTTGGCAGGTTAATGAAACACTCCAAATTGTCCCTACGTGTGAGTGTGAGTGCTTGTTTGTCTATGTGTGCCCTGCGATTGGTTGGCAACCAGTTCAGGGTGCCCCCCGCCTATTGCTCAAAGACAGCTGGGACAGGCTCTAGCACGCCCTGTGACCCTTGTGAGGACAAAGTGCATCGGAAAATGGATGGATGGATGGATGTTACCTGCAACAACAACAAAATAAATACAGTATGCCCTCTCTTGAATGTGAGCAGCATAGGTGTTGTTATGATGCTGTAAGTATGCTGTAGTCATGCCTGGGGGCATCCTTTCCCGGCGCAAAGAATCTTGACTTTGATTGTCTTGTAGAAAACATTTCATGTTTCCGTTTTGAAGAGGGATTTTGACTGAGAACCGTACAATAATCGTCTACCTGTTCCAAAATAATCAACACATTTGTTTATTGATCGTACCACTTAGCTGTCAAATGAAAAGCATGTATCTCCTGCTATTCTTTTTATTTTTAATTTTTGATAACCCGACATCAGTTTATGCAAGTTTTATAAAAAAAAAAACATTCACACAAACAAGAAATCAGACATTGTTCACCTTTCAATCTGTTTCACATGAAAAAACACTTTTGACATGTGTTCATGAAAAGTGAGCATAAGGATGTTCTCGATGTCCTATTGTTATGCCCAATGAGTAGAGCTGCGCTGAAGGGGGAGCGACTACCTCATTGCTGCAGTGTGGAACCTGCTCCCAGCGGAAACGTGCTGTCACGACGGAGATTTGTGGCACATAATATAACAGACAGTGTTCGTCAATCGCTCTTATTCCTGCCCTCCGATTGGCTACAAGCAGGCGCGTCACCCCACTCCCCCATTTCATTTCCGCCATTTTTATTTTTTATTTTTTTGCCACCCCACCCCATTTCTTTACTAGGCCAGTGTCATTCATTTCCCTGTGCGTGTGTCATTGCAATGAGACTTTGTACTGTTGAGAGAAAAAAAAAAATGTGTGCAAGCTCCGCTAATTGTCCACCGGAACGTTCTCAGGGATTTCTTCTTTTCCTCCACAAAAAAAAAAAAAGGCGGAACAAAACCAACGACTGACTACAGGAAAATGGGGAGAAAAAAAACCCAACAACATGAGCGAGCATTTATTGTACTCTGTATATATGCCATAGTATATGTCTGAATATGGAGGATCTGAAAGTCTATGTTAACTAATTTATACAGAGTATTCTATGTAATGTGAAATACTTGAAGCCGCTGTAGTTTGCTCTCTTTCTCTCTCTCTTCTGTCTCCTTTTTATTTTTATTGTTTTTTTGTTTGTTTTTTGATGATGTGATGGAAACATATCAGGAGGACAAGACTTCATTCCTGCTGACTAAAGCATACAGACCAGGAAGGAAGGTCAAAAGTACTCACTGGGGGCCAGTAACACATTTTTTTTTGTTGCTTTAATCCACTTTAAATTCATTTCTCATCCAGTAAAATCGACACTGTGTCTCATATCACGCACACCCGTCAAACCAACGTCTGTCCTTTACTCTCCGTCATTTTCGTGTCCTTTGTTTTAAGTGTGTCTTGACAAAAAAAAAAACAACAAAAAAAAAACGCAGCCTTCTCTTCTTGCCTTGTCTTAACGCTTTAACGTAACCAAACAGGAATTCTGTCTAACAACCAAACGCGTTCAAAGGGGTGAGAGGCGAGCCACCTTGGTCCAGCTTTAGTGTCCTTAATTAGTAAGAAAAATGAAAACAAAAAAAGGTTAAAAAAACGTGAATGGCTGTGTTATTAACTTTTCGTCCTGCTTTTGACGACAAAGCAGCTCCTCACGTGTGTCTGGTCGTTGAGTTAAAAAAAAAAATAAAGGAAAAAAAAAGTGCATACGTTGTTGTCCGGTGTCTCGCAACAATTTCCTCTTGACTCTTTCTAGCTGTTTTTTTTTCTTTTGGGTAGGAAGCTCTCCCCCCTTTTTTATTTATTACGACGACCCATGTATACATGCTTATGAAATTCAAATTTGATATGCCGATATCAATTTATTTATGTAACTAAATCACTGTTTTATAATCTTGTTAATGAGTCAATAATTGATTTTTTTCTTTCTTTTTTTTTTGGTTTAAATAAAAGTTAATTTTTGAAATGTTGACGTCTTCTGCTGCGCTTCCCTTCGTAATTGGTTTCGTTTCACGGCGTGTGGCACATCCTTTTTAGGTTTGTTGCGACAACTTTGTTCATCAAGTCCCTCGGAAATGTTGCCGTCACCTGCCGACGGTTCTTTGAGTTTGTACTTAGTTGTGGTTTCTCCCCCTTTTTAATCATTCGATGTTGTCATTGTGATGATAAAAATACGACTAATAATGATGTATGATGTCATCTGGTTGAAATGCCAAAGAAATCGAACTGAGCAAAGATCACCATCCCGCAGCTAGTTTGTTTAGCACGTCGTGCGTTATTTTGGGACGTGGGCAGGCGGAAGCACACAGAGAAATCAAATCGGGGTGGCGGTGGACGGAGCTGGGGGGGGGGCACTCCTGCCGCAGCGCTGTCATGTGGAAATGTTACTCCTCGCTGGTAGTACCCCTTTTTGCTTTGTCGTGTCAGCCGAGCTGCGGGATGACTACATCGCTGCATTTTGTCAGGTGTTTGTGTGTGTGTGTGTGTGTGTGTGTGTGTGTGTGTGTGTGTGTGTGTGTGTGTGTGTGTGTGTGTGTGTGTGTGTGTGTGTGTGTGTGTGTGTGTGTCAGGGGGGGGTCTTGAAGGAGCGGCTGGGAACAGGTGGTATAGCAGCGGCGGCGGCAGCAGCAGACTTACAGGAGCTCCTGACAGCAGCGAGGTCCCCCGACTCACAGCCCCCCGCTCATTAAACATTGACACAAAAACACCACAACTGTCTGCGTGTGAACAGTAATGAGGCCCCTGTGTGTGTGTGTGTGTGTGTGTGTGTGTGTGTGTGTGTGTGTGTGTGTGTGTGTGTGTGTGTGTGCGCACGTGTGTGTTTGTGCTCGTAATATTGCCCAGCTGCAGATCGAGGAATTCATCGGTTTATCTACGAAAGAACCTGCAGTCAGAGGCCAAGCAGTTTCTTTTTGTTGAGGGAGATTCCGGTGTTGGAGAGACTAATGTCGTCAAAAAGTTTATCAGGCCATGCTTAGGTGTCCAGTGGTCGTGTGACAGATGCCGGCCTGGGACAAAATGGCCCAACGGTGTGTGTGTGTGTGTGTGTGTGTGTGTGTGTGTGTGTGTGTGTGTGTGTGTGCACTTGTACAGTAATGTTGCCCATAGAGGTGTTATTCTGTATGGTGTGTGGTCTGCACTCATGATTGTTGCCCTTCTCCACCCGGAAATAGCAAATAACCAGCTTCAGAAACAGAAGCAATTCTGCTATTAGAGGCCATGCTCAAGTGTTCAAATGTTATGTGAATGATGCCTGCCTGGATGACATGCCTGTGTTCCTGTTTGTGCGTGTGCGCATGCACGCTCATCCATGTGCGCCTTGTCAGGTGTCTAATTGTTATGTGGTGGATGTTTCCTAGGACAATAGTCAAACAGTCATGCGTGTGTGTGTGTGTGTGTGTGTGTGTGTTCATGTTGATTGTAGATGTGGGCACCTGGATATACTGTAGAGAAATTCACCAGTTTTAGCAACAGACGTAACTCTGCTGTCAGAGGCCACAATCTTGTGTCCAGTTGTTCCACATAGGTGTGTGTGTGTGTGTGTGTGTGTGTGTGTGCGTGTGCTTTCGTGTGCGAGTCTGCATACCTATGACCTGCATCCAGGTCCCGAGCTGACGAGCAGCTGGTAATGACATCCCGCGGGTGCAAGCGCGCCCAAGCAGGCCTGTCTGAGTGTATACTTCTAATGACATCGTGATCACACAACCGCCGCCTTTCATGCTCCAAAAAAGAAAAAAAATATATAAATTCCAAACCCACGCCGTCATCTCCCGCCTTCGAGCCACATCAAGGCTGACGTTTACTCACCGAAGCTGTCAGTCTGTCCGCCTTTCAACTTTCACCTCTAACACAAAGAGTGTAGTTTGAAGATCGAACAAAAGATGGTTTGAAAAAAAAAGTCAACATAAGTTGCGATGATGTTTGAAGAGCGGTGACTATGTCAACATCCTTGTCAGTGGCGATGATCACTTCATGATGATGATTGGCTTTTTTTTTTCTTCAAGCTGCAGGTATCACCTTCCCGTCGTGTGTTCTTAGGCAAGAAAATTGACCGAGACATCAAGTCCTTTCGTTAAAGGTGATAAGGCAAGTAGTTTGTGATTTATTTATTTTTTCGGACCTTGACACAAAGCAAAAAGTGAAGGAAACCATTTTGGTTTCTGAAACGGAATTGTCTTAATTCTCCACAGTGTTATAAATACATAGTCTGTTACTATTTTAGATGTAAATTTGTGTCTTGATGCTTCTAATGCAGCCCTCTTTTTATTTTTTTTAAATAGCATTGTGGGCCATGTTCCAAGTTATTTTTAGTATGTGCCGTAGGCCGGCAAAAAAATGACAATGAACCGCAAATAATCCCTGGGCCATATTTTGAACACCTCTGCCTTAAGGGATACATTTAAATTAAATTAAATTAAGGACCCTTAAGGCATCGCATGAAAAGTCATTATCACAGTCTATCCTAGCAATCCCCAGTATACTAGTCGCAAAGTGTAGGAGTTCAATCAAGATAATGGTTGACGAACGTGAAATGAAACCGCATTAGCTCATTAGCATCAGCGTTAGCATTTCAATGTAACAAATTGGCACCCAACAAAATTTGCCCTGGAACGCAAGACCGGGCAACCATGGCCTGGTGTAAGTGATGTTAAGGTATTCTCTTTGAGCGTCAGATGTTTCATGTGGTTCTTTTGGTGTGTTGTTTCATGTACGAGCGGCACTTCAAGCTCGTTAGCATTACATGGCTAACACCCAAAAAGGATCACATGCGCGTGTTCTTCGACAAGGCCCCGCAGCAAAGCGGGACTCGTCTTCCTTGTCCTCCAGGCCGCCGGAGTTTGATCCCCCCCCCCATCCCCATCCTCCCCTCCTCCTCCATCTTCCCCGAGGCGCCTGATTAAATGCTAATTAAATCCGTTAGCGCCGCTATCGCCGCCGCTAACTCCTCTCTCTTGCTCTGTCATGGAGATTAATGCCCCTCGTTCATCACGAACTACCTGCCCAACTCGCGAAGACCTCAGCCTCACAACCCCCTCCTCTCTCTCCAAGATGGACGATGGCTTTAAATTTTAATTTGAAAATTGCCCTCAATTACTTGGCCGGTGACCACTTGGCGGGAGGCGGGGTTACGGCAGCAGGTCAGTGGCCATGATGAGCGATAAGGGGACATTAATAAGAGCTGTGCCTGCCTGGGTTCATTTAAAAGCGGACAGGCCGCTTTCTCATTATTGAGCTCCCCCCAGCTTTATTTAAAGGACTTTATTTAAGGCCGGCCCGTGAATGTGTCCTACAGGACAGACGCTTAAAGCGCCTGACAGAGTGGGAAAGTTACGACCATAACTTACACCCTGAGCAGTGAGGACCCCCCACACACACACACACACATGTAATGGACATATCTTTTTTTTTTTTCAGACATTTTGCAGGCCGCTGAGCCTTCACGAGTCTCCAAGGAGCCCAAAGATGTTTGAACAAAGTTACACACATCGTTTACTTTTACACCTCCCACAATCTCCGGCCCACAAATGTTTTAGGGGCTCCAATATCTGTAATGATTATAAGCAATTGGAGGATATTGAGCGAGGGCTAACATGTCAACGGTAATGTCGAAACTGCTTCTTCTTTTGTAAAAATGTCAATTGTTTTTTCTCTTTCCTTCTTCTAATTCTTGTACTTTGAATTTTGCTTTGTAGTTCTTCTTCTTGTTAACACGCAGCTAAATGAAAAGGGATGAATTATGACAGGAAACCTCTGTGGACCAGACTGAGACCGAGCCAACAAATAGTGTGCGCTCCTGTTCAGCCTCCACCCTTGATACATAAGATGAATTACACATAGATTTACACACCTAAGACCAGCCTGACATCCCAAAAATACTATCACCTCCTCTCCTGCTCCAACCTTATTTATTTTTTTATACCAAGTGCGCGCCGGATGTCCCTGCTGGGGCTTTAAATCTGTCTGCTAGTGTTTAGAATGTCACTCCGAGAGCAGAGAAATGGAGGAAAAGCCCACTTGACTCCTCGTTTTTCCCTCGGCAAATACGCTCTGCAGACGTTTAACTCCGTGAGTAACATCCAAAGGAGATGACAATGGCATGGTCAGAGTTGTTCTCGGAAGTAGAGTATCCCAAATTTTTGGGTTCAAATTTTGTCAAGGACCCCCCCATCAGAATCTTTAAGCCAATAAATTGCAACTGCAATGTCATGTTTTTTATTTATTCTTATTTATTATACTTATAATTATTATTTGGGTGGCCCGGTGGTGCAGTGATTAGCGTGTCGCCCTTACAGCACAGAGGTTGTGGGTTCGATCTCCACTGCGCGTTGTCTCCACTATTGTGATGGGTCAAATGCCGAGGTCAAATTTGAATTACTGTAAGTGTGCGCGTGTCTAGGTTGTTATAGTTCATGAAAACTCACAAAATTGAAATTGAAAAATATTTTCATTGAGAAAATAAAAAACACAAATGCTTTCAAAAAATGAAAACTATTACATTTACTCAACTCTAATAATAGGTGAAATGTACTTCATTTTTGTCGATTAATATTATACATCAGCTTTCAGAGTCCATTTTAATTGGTGTTGTTTTGGTAATGCAGTCCGGCCGTACAGTAGAAGAAGGTCAAACAGACGTTTGAGAATTGTACTTTACTCTACTTTGTTACACAATCCTTTTTTTTTTTAAATCTTGCACTCTACAAATACTCCATATATTCAAAATAAAACTAAACCTAATGCTGAAACTCTGCTCTAAAAATGAATTAAAATGAACAGAAAATCAAGAGGAAAAGTCGAAACAAAATAAAAGCTCACTATAATGACAAATCTTAACCTTTTATTTCCCTGCTGTGGACATGACAAATAAAGGCGATTCTTTTTGGGAACCCTTTTTTCCATTGTTTTCCATGCGACAAGAAAGGAGCCGGTAAAAGTAATGAGGGTGCGATACGAACCGCAGATGCACTGGCGCTTAAAGCTCCGCCCACTTTCTGTGAGGTGAAACCTGGCAGTTGGCCCACGGCTGAATCAGGAAAAGTGCAGGGCGCCAAAAAGAACAGCCCTCATTTGTCAACATTTAAACAAAGCCTTATTTTGACCGTTTTTATCTGCCTTTTTGCTATTCATTTCTGCACTTCATTTCAAAACCACTAAAAAATAAATGACGTCCATTCTAGTTTTCAGTGACTCGTTTTAGGTTCATCCTGAAACTGTCTCCAAAAGCCCAATATCTCTCACTTTCGCTGTGTTGTGTAATTTCTTACAAATGATTTAGCGGACCCCCAAATCACACCCCTGCGTGCCACCGAGGGGTTCCAGTGAGCCCGATTCGAGATCCACTGTTCTAGCATGTTCCGCAACGTGTAATCACACACATGGCGAGGACGTGGGCCCTAAGCGGTAGCAGAACTAGCCAGCAGACTCCTTGATTAAAAGCCTGGACGAGGAGCAGCATGACGTCCCACTCAGTCATCTACGTCCGCTTCTCTCGCCTCCTTTTCCTCCAGCAGCAGCAGCAGCAGCGCAGCAGCGGGAGGCACCGAGCGTCCGGCCGACTGGAACAAAGACGGGAAGTGAGTGGAAAAAGAAGGATGGAGCGACAGGAAGGCGAGAGAATGAGAGCATACATCATGGCCCTCGTCGCTGACATTTGTGCTCGCTGTGGAGAGACGCCATGAATTTTAATATGAAGCTGTGGTGAGGAACAAAAAAAAAAAAAAGAGGCCTTTTTCTCCTTTCACAGCAAATTTGAGGAAGTCATGACCCGTCTTGCCTCATCTGACACTTCATGGCAATGCAAAAAGGTGAGCTCTCGGATAATGCTTCCAGGTTTGATGGCGGGCATCAGGAAAGACAAGTTTCGACAAAAATTAATATTTACTGTAAGATTCGTGTATTATAGTGATAACTAGTTTTTTGTCAACATCAGCTTATTTCCTCAGCTCAAAAACAGCCTTCTCAAAAGATTTATTAGTTTGAAGTTGTATCTTTTTGTATTTTGTGATCGAATTCTCCTCGGTAACAAACAAACTACATTAAAAAAAAACAACAAGCGCTCCTTGATGCAGTTAACTACAACCCCACCCCAAAAAAACATCCAATATCAAATTGTATACATTATAATAGATATCCACTTACTTCATATGCTAACATGGGTAAAAAGTAACTAAATCAACATTTTTATCCACATCTTTCACTCAAAATCAATCATACTGTCCATTCACAACCTCAGCAGAAAAGCGTTGTGAAACGTTTGCCGTTTTTGGAAGACAACAAACAAACCAAATACGAAACAATAACAGCCTAAGCTACTTGGCAGAGGTAACAAGAATGTCGTTGATTTGAGATTGCATCGAGGCCCTTCCCAAAATCCTAATGTGGGCCGATAACAATTAGATTCCTTCAAGCAAACCTATTACAGAAACCCACGTTTGACCATTTAAGAAGGATTATTGCCTGAGAAATTCCAGTAAAAACATTGCAATTGAACGCACGTTACAAGGACGAACGTGCCATTTTACATTTTTGGAACACAAACGGTGCAGCAGCACATGGGGTTCATTCCCTACGTCCTGTCACGTCACACCATGTCCCTGGTGGAGGTAGCGAAAGCCATTTTGTAGTCCGCCTCTTCCTCCACTGCTGGGAGGCAAAGGGATGCAAATGCAACCATTTCCTTCCTCTCCCATCATCTCCCCCCCACCCCCACCCCCCACATACACACTCTCTGCAAACACCGCTAGCGAGCCCCAGGCCCTTCTCAGACTTTTTCCATCTGCACAACCAGTGACAGCAGTTATGCACCCCCCCGTCCCATAACTAAGTGTTCCCTTCGTAACGAGCCGCACGATTGGTCGCCACGCCATGAGCTGCGCTAGCCTCACCTCACTCCGCTCCTGTGCCTAACTATATGTTAGAACCCCGCCCCCTCCCCCAGCCCTCACTTGCAACACCACCACTAATCCCCACTTTCTTCGGGGAGGGATAAGAGTAATACAACAAGATCCAGTGCTACAAATGGAATCCTATTATTTTCCAGAGCCAGAATGTCAGGAGGGGAGGGAAGGGGGGGTGAGGGGGCGGGGGGTATTGTATGAGGTATTGATTGACTCAAGTGGAAGGGATGCCAGGAGTAGGATTTTTTTTTTTTAATCCACGGAGGGAATAATGAGAAGGAGAAGCTGAGGAGTAGATGGGAAAGTTGAGTTGGAGACGCGATGCGTTTCAAGACGCGCCGGCTCAGACGTAAGCGAATGGCTGGCAGACGCACGGCCATTCTCCGTCAGAGCCGACATGCAGCCTCTCAGATTGAATTAGGCCCGCTCGACGGTTGCCATGGGGACCGTGCAACACCTCAGCTAAAGGCTGCTGTGTGCCACTGCATCCAGCAGGTGGCAGAGTGGTGAAAAATAATTGCCCGCCTCAAGCTCACCTTTGCAATTATCATGCTGTCGAATCAGCATCGTGGTATGCTACACCTGCGAGCTCGGATGGGTTATCTCGACAACAAAAGTTGCCTACTCACTGTTTTTGTGCCCTGTTGCCTTGGCTTCATCTGGTGGCTGAATATTTAGTCAGACCAGAGCTGTGTCTAACAGCAAAAAGTGCTTCGGCGCCATCTTGTAAGCTGCATCGGCAGTTTTAAACCTTTTGTGTTGGCGTCAACTGCTTGCGAATTGTCACCATGGAGGCTGTTCACTATACGGGGGCGTTGATCACTGTGAGCAAGCCCTTGGTCATTTCAAATGCGCCGATGTGCAGAATTAAAACCATACGTGCAGCGACTCAATCAAGCATAAGCAGCTGGCAATCTTTTTTCCATATTTGAATTCCATCTACATATATTCATGTATAATCATTTGTCTTATTGAACTTCTTTTTTACCCCTGAGAAATCCAGCATGCACAACATCACTTAACCACCACACACACACACACACACACACACACACACACACACAGATCTCGGGATGCGCTATTGAGAGCAGATACATGTCGGTGTGCACAAATTGGGAGTTTTGTCAGCAGCGCGGCTCTAATGGATGGCCAGAGAAAGGATGCCACCCACAGCACCATCTGGCTAATGCCCCTGTCCTCTGCCTATGAATTTGGCTCAATTGTGCCCAAGAGAGAGAAGCCACATGTTCATTATGAAAGCAGCAGGGGACTTAGTGATCCCCCGGGTGGTGCCGACTGAGCGAGCGTGTCACAGGACGATGTGACACACAACACAGAGCGATGGTGGAACAAGGAGATGAAGAAGAAGGGGGGGGGGGGACGACAAGCTCCTCCAGTCAATGTGTTTGTCAGCCAACCTTGACAGACTTCCAGCAGAGAGGCTTCCCCATTGTTTCGAGTAGATTCTTTTTTTCCCAGCATGCATTGTGGGCCCATGTATCGTAATAGTGACGCCATGTCAACAATCATTTTGGCTTCCGCCCGTTAAAGCCAATTTGGTCTTTTAGTGAGAAGAAAAGTTGTTTTAGTCCCATTTTGGACACATGATAAAGAGACGGACTTATTAATAATTATATTATCATATTTTTTTAAATTTTATATACTGTAGTTATATAATCTTGGGAATTTTTAAAAGTTATTTTTGTTGTTGGCTCTCTGCTCCCCATGCATACCAGCACCCTCACTCTACATTCCAGCAGTTTTATTAACCTCTTCATTCCTGCACTAGCTTTGGTCGATCTTTTCAATTTTCTGGGCTGTACCCGCTTCTCTTTTCCCCTTATTTATTTTTGCTATTATTCGTATGTGACTTCTGATTGTCTACAACGGTTTTGTATTTAAGGGTTTGTCGTGTCACCTGCTGCTTTGACTTACACCTTCCAGTCTGCAAATGCACTCTTGTGTGGCTCGAGATTGGTTTTATGCGAGGAGGATCGGGAAAACCTTATTCGAGTCGAGAAAGTATATTTTTAGTGCAGGTGTGGGCATAGCCTGAGTGACACCAGGACCTGAATTGAAACATGGTTGCCATTTTGAAGTAAAATGCTTACAACATCAGCGAGTGTGCACAAACCCCCATTAGGTATCTTTATCTGTACCTGAGCCATCGTGAGAGCAGCCTAACAGCATCTGTCAGGTCCCACTAAACCCCCCTGGACTCATAAAAAGCCGAAGCCTCCTCGGTGAAAGAATGGAGACTGCGAGGAACCCAGTGGGACTCATAGAAAGAAGGTATGGAGAGAAATAAAATGTGTGGCTTTTTTTTTTTTCCTCTCCCATTCCAGCACGCCGTGTGCCATGCGTGGCCATGCAAGCCAGATGGGGGAGGTGCAGGTGGAAATAAAACATGCATGAGTCGCCTGCAGCCGAGGAAAATAATTACTGTCATTTAGCAGACATGTAGAAGAGAGCAGCCCCCCCCCCCACGTCTGCCCACAGGACGCTACACGCTGCCTGCATACCGATCAACCGCACAGCCGGGCGGGGACGGGCCACGTGTTTGCCCCACTTGATTACCTCCACCAAGGAGATTATGTTATCGGCACAGCTTTGTCTGTTTGTCAACTCGACCGTTTGCTGATCCTGTTCTTGGTTAAGGAGGCTGAAGCTTGTCCAAGGTGACTCTGAGCGAATGCGAGGGTATGTCCTGCACAGGTGACCTGTCAGTCCCAGGACTGACACACCCCTGGATGTTAGCCACAATTATTCATACCCATGAACAACTGCAACAAACCTAATGGAGTGCATGTGGCATAGGTGCCAAAGTACTTTGGAACCGAACACGTTTTCTGTAAACGTTGAAGACAAGTTCCAATGTTTTTTTTGTAAACATCGAGTCAGTCTTCTGTTCTAAAAATAGGTCACCGCTGATCTGTGTCAACCAATTTTTGTGGTTGACTCAGCCAAGTTAGATGAAACTTTATTTGTGCAAATTTGTCATTTCAGAAATGTGTATCACATCGCTAGGGCTTCGCACTAATCAGCTCAACCACAAACGAGGTTTTGAGTTCTCCCTTGCCTCATTTGGGGGTTTGGATCAGAGAATATGGCCGCTATCTGTCAACTGTGGGCTTGTGAAGTTATTTGAGACTCTTTTGCGATTAAAGGCTATGTCAATAAACTTGACTCCATTTCCCAATTTACAAATGTTTAAGTCTTGGGTAGAGGTCAATGGTTGTGTTTCGAGGAGACTCCCTCTTGTTTCAAAACCTCCAAAGAGTACAATATAAAGTCCTTTTCCATGGCTGAGGTCAGATTCCATATGATGTGGTCCCTGGATCTTGGCTAACATGAAATCACATCCAAATGCCGTCCCCTCCGAGTTCCCTCCTCTCTACTTGCTTTTGTCTCAGCGCTTCTGGAGTACGAGCAGCAAAAACATTTATTGAGAGTGGAGGGCTGCCAGCGGAGGTCAAACGTCTGCCTCGCAATCATTCTTTATGACTGATCTAGTGGCGCAGCCTTCATTACCCTGAATTATACGTCGCCGTTACTACCTCTCCCCCAAGGCCCGTCTATGGGACGCCGTTGGCCTTATCAAGTTATCATCTTACCCGGGAGGAGCGTTAAAAGCTGCAGCTCAGATGACATCTGCCTCGAACATGGACAACTTTAACATTCTCACATGCGACCATGCGTGACGCACGTGCCTGGCGTGCATCGCAAGCTTGTCCTCCAATACAAGAGCAACATGAAATTCAATTTTCCCATTGAAATTTATTGACATGCTTTTCATCTGTTACAGCCCCCCCCCACCCCCCCACCCCCAAATGTCTCTTGTTATATACTTGTCGTTAAGGAAAAAGGAAAACATATACATGTTTACTGCATAAGAAATAAATGTGCCAGTATTCACGTCTTGGATGTGTACCTTTAAGGAGCACGGCCCAATGAGTGACGGGAGTCTCCTAAGTTGGGGAACTCGCACGTGAAGGTATCACTGCAGTTCCCGAGTTGCTCCAAACCGGCAATGCACTGATTGCATCCAAAATGTTTTTTGCTGAAGGCGCTCATTGTTCCTGATTGAGCCCATCGGTGCGAAACATTTGAATATAAATCGGGAATGAGAACAGCGGGGTAGCTCCAGCTCGAATCACCTTGTTGTCACCGCTGCCCGTCTCTGCAGCGCACCTCCTGTGCACCCGCTGTGTTTATTAGCATGAGTGAGGCGGTGGTGTGAAGTAGACTGATAATCTGCGAAACCAGCGGGGCGCTGGTCTGGCGTACGTCGTGTTTTGCAACTCATTGTTACTGAGAGAGAGGTGGCAGCCAGAGAACAGGAGGAAGGGATGGATGGATGGATGGATGGATGGATGGATGGATGGATGGATGGATGGACGGGTGGACGGATGGACGGACGGACGGACGGATGGACGGACGGATGGATGGATGGATGGATGGATGGATGGATGGATGGATGGATGGATGGATGGATGGATGGATGGATGGATGGACGGGTGGACGGATGGACGGACGGACGGACGGATGGACGGATGGATGGATGGATGGATGGATGGGTCGAGTGGGTGGGTGGGTGGGTGGATGGATGGATGGATGGATGGATGGATGGGTGGGTGGGTGGATGGATGGATGGATGGACGGGTGGGCGGGTGGGCGGATGGAGCGGATGGGGCGGGCGGACGGACGGACGGACGGACGGTGGGTGGGTGGGTGGGTGGGTGGGTGGATGGATGGATGGATGGATGGATGGATGGATGGATGGATGGATGGATGGATGGATGGGCGGGTGGACGGATGGGCGGACGGACGGACGGATGGGCGGATGGATGGATGGATGGATGGATGGGTCGAGTGGGTGGGTGGGTGGGTGGATGGATGGATGGATGGATGGATGGGTGGGTGGGTGGATGGATGGATGGATGGACGGGTGGACGGGTGGACGGATGGACGGATGGA
The DNA here is from genome assembly GCA_026261675.1 of Hippocampus mohnikei. Lineage (NCBI taxonomy): Eukaryota > Metazoa > Chordata > Actinopteri > Syngnathiformes > Syngnathidae > Hippocampus > Hippocampus mohnikei. Next base: position 7,166,065 of record JAKGUB010000348.1, read on the forward strand.
CGGGCGGACGGACGGACGGACGGACGGGTGGGTGGGTGGGTGGGTGGGTGGGTGGATGGATGGATGGATGGATGGATGGATGGATGGATGGATGGATGGATGGATGGATGGATGGATGGGTGGGTGGGTGGGTGGGTGGGTGGATGGATGGATGGATGGATGGATGGATGGATGGGTGGGTGGGTGGGTGGATGGATGGATGGATGGATGGATGGATGGATGGATGGATGGATGGTAAATGTCATCATATTCCCACCTATTTTGTCCATCCATCCGTCTATCCAACCATCAACATATGGATAAATGGACGCAAGGACCTACGGACAGCACGATCATGTACGATTACATTTTCTAGAGTGGCTGTACAACCCAACTCTAGAGTGGCAGTCTCTGAAGCAGCTGCTGCACACGAAAGAGGATTGTGGTACGGCAGAGGTTGCCCTTGCCTTCCTCTTTGCTCTTTTTTCTGCTTGCCGGTTGCTCCTGGTATCCTCTGCCCTCTTGACTCCATTGGTGACTGTGGCCCTCCAGAGAGGACGAATGTTTGCAATTCCCCATACAGCAGATCTTTTGGGATGCGGCCAGCAGCCATGCGACGGACATGGCCGAGCCACCTCAAGCGCCTCCCACTGAGAAGAGCGAACATGCTTCGGGTGCCGGCACGTTGGAGAACTTCGACGTGAGTTACCCTGTCCTGTCATCTGATGTTCAGGAGTCGTCTTAGGCAGCGTAGGTGGAAGCTGTTGAGTCGTTTCTCCTGCCCGACAGAAATAAATAAATCATCAAATAAATAAGTAAGGCATCAATTTAAAGCTATGTATTATGATGACGCTCCCATCATTGACCATCAGTGAATATGCTAATGCTATGTATTGTGCTGCCGTGTGAGCTAAGAGCAGGCTGTCTGTATCAGACAGAATACACACACACACACACACACACACACACACACACACACACACACACACACACACACACACACACACACACACACACACACACACATATGCATGCACACACGCACGCACGCGTCTCTCTCCCCAGTGTGCTGCCATATCGGGCAGCCAGTCAGGGAGTCAGTGTGCAGTAACAGGGCTATTAGGACTCCCAGGGACCCTATTGATCTCCTCATTGATCCCCTTTGCCTCGCCTCGGCCAGAGAAGCGGCCGGGGTTTATACGGCCTCAATGGGAGCGGGAAAGTGCTACACTACAGCCAAGTGCACGCCGGACACACCGGAGGATTGAAGGCCGTAAGAGAAATCATGACAAGGTGGAACACACCTCTATAATATGCCCTTTGGTGTTTTCGAGCTTTGTCAGCATATCAGGCAAGACTTCAGTTCAGCGAGCATCAAAGGATGAAAGTCGAAATGCAATGGACTGCATACGGTGGTGCTTTGACTTGGGAATTCAATCCATTCTGTGATCATGCTTGCAACTCAAAACACTCACAGCTCAAAACTTCTTTTCCGAGTGAATTGCCATGAAATCGTTCAAGCCCTACATTGAGCTCCTTGTCGTATTTGCACCTTGAAAACAATATATATTTTTTGCAGAATATAAAGAATGCTGCATATGCCTGTTAATACAGTATTGCTATACTTTCTGTCTAAATGCTCACCACTTGGTGTATGTATATACAGTATATATATACATATCTATATCTATATATATATATACTGTATATGTATATATGTATAATTACAAAATACTGTAATACTGTGATAGTTGTTATTGTCCAACTCGAAATACTCTAATTGAATTATTTATTTAAACAAACAAATTCACTGTGTGTGTGTGTGTGTGTGTGTGTGTGTGTAGTGTATTGTACGTGAATTTTAAGCAGTGTGAAGTCCGACTCTGATGTGTGTTATTAATATCAGAGGGCAGCTGGCAGGTCCTCATCAAGTCCAGTTGATTAATAACAGGCCCTGTCACACCTTCACTCATCACTAATGGCCCTCTGTCTATTATTATCACTTGATAATGAGGTCTAAAAGGACCCGGGCATATGTGTGCAGATGTATGCAAGCCCACTCTAATTACATACGTATTCCCGTATAGCAAAGCTCAAGCTCAGGATATGGATAGCAGTTAGCCTGTCTACCTGACAGTTCTGATGTTTGGGTTGCACGGCACGGCCCTTCGAGAGTGTACGCCGTCTCTCTCGCCAAAATGTCAACGGGGACACGCTCCAGCTCACCCAAGACTCTAATGAAGATATGGAGGCTAAAAAATGAACGGCTGCAAGTTGAGGATTTCAGTATAATTGAACTATGTTACATGATCCTCTTATCATCAATATCCTTTTGAAAATGACACACCGGCCCACCGAATTTGTAAACGAGCCGCACTAATCGAAAGTATGATCTAGTAGGGGACTTAGAGCCACCATTAAGAGGCATCACTGGATCATCTGTGCAGATAGCAGATAGGAAGAGGAAGTCTTCGTTAACCTGTTGAAAAATATGGCTGTGGTGTAATACTCCACTCAGGGGGATTAACTCCAAGCTGATAACAAGGAAGAGCAGTGAAACACTGCCAGACCTCGCATGGCTGCCGTTTCATTCATAACACATCGTCCAAGAATAAAATGACCTCAACCACAAAAAATACAGAGTGGTCCATAATGACCATGATTCAAATGCAGAAGCGTAGTAGTACTGTAGTCGTGGTCCTGAAAGTAATTATATTGCAAGTCACTGTAACACTATGCTAAGTTTGTTGTGGAACATTCGTTTGACTTTGGTACTGACTACATGGGTTTAGTTCCCACTCGATGACTGTGTGTATATGAGAGTAAGTGTTTTTTTTGTTTGTCTAAATGTGCCCTGTGATTGTGTGGCTGGCACCAGTTCAGAGTGTACCCCGGCTTTCACCCCAAATCAGCTGCTATAGGGTCAACCACATTCATGACCCTAAACAGGATAAGCGGTGTATAAAATGGATGGGTGGATAATAATATTCAAAAATACCATAAACAGCGCACGCAAACACACATCTCACACTAATTAAAATATTACATACACCAAATTAAAGGTAAGAAAAGAAAAAAAAGACTGATGGCAATTTCAGTTAAAAAATGCAAAACTGTTGTGCATAATGCACAACAAAAAATAGATATATGCGTTGCCGTGCATTTATTGTTTTTAATAGCGCTTCGCCTCACTAGAGTAAACTGGAGAGCAGTATATTTACTATCACGAGAACAGTCCGTTGATGGAAAACGTGACGTCATACTATTTTCCCAGCATGCTGTATCAAAGTTCACATCATCTGTTTTGTGGTTGGAATAATATATGTGCAGTCCAAGTGTTGAGCAGAAGCTCCATTCAACCAGCGCAATCCGTGGCTAACAACGCCCTCTACTGGCAAGAGATGCCATTTTGTCCGTCCATCCATCCGCTTAACGGTCCGCAGGTGTGACGGAACCCATCTCAGCTGCCTTCGGGTTCGACGTGGGGAACGCTCTGAACTGCTCGCCAGCCATTCACACCTGCGGACATTTTCTAGTCTTCAACGAACCATTCCACGCGTGCTTCAGGAAGGTTGGCGGAACCTCCAAACAGAGAGGCTGGAGCTCGGATTTGGATTGGCTCCAGCTCACCAGTGAACCTTCAGATGACAAACACATCCATGTAATATTTACAATACAATAATCAGTTATGTTGTGGTGTTATTAGTTGGGTAATGCAAATATTGTTCCCTACGCAAATGAAGAAAGGTTTAATAAATAACCGAGCAGGCAAGAGCACTGCCGTCTGCACCTCCCCTTCATACTACACAACATAATCACTTACTGTACCTTCGAACACACTAGTTATTTCTTGGTAAGAGGGCTCCAGGTCTTATTTGAAGACGTCTTCTCAACCGGCAAAGAGAAGGTTGAGTATACGATGAAGAACATAAGGAAGCACTTGTGGTCTATCCTCCGTATGCTGGCGCCCTGTATTGGGTTTGGGTTACTCTGCGTGGGTGGTTATCTGATGTCGCCGAACCTTCCGTACACAGACACGGTGGAACGGGTCATCGGGTGCATCCTGATGTCTTGTGGCTTCCTGGCCATCTTCACTAGCGTCACCTGGAACATCTGCCAGCGCGTAAAGAGAAAGGTGGTCCAGAGGAGGAGGAGACGCCAGCAGAACGTACAAGTGTATACCATCGAGAGGTCAGTTACTGTACTTGCAATAACTATTTTTAAAAAGCGTCATCAGTGAACCCTGGGCATTTTTGCAGACCACTTCCCATATAATGGTGAATGACTCCACTAGTAAATTACTTGGAAACGAGATGCAACGACGACCGTAATTTACATTCCAAAACTTGATTCAAAAAGGCAAGAGGTGGAATTTCAGACTTTGTTAACATTTATTTATTCATTTGGGGACTACGTGATTTTTCTGTTGCTTGGATTAACAGCACAAACGTGCTCTTTTGTATAATTGAAAAATCTCGTGTGGAGCTGACCGTAGGGAACCATGATATTTATTCGAAGATAACCAGATTGCACATTTTTGTAAGCTTTTGGTAGATTGTTAACTATTGTAATTTTATGTTTGAGCATTATATTCTTTTGTGTTAGGATTATCTAAATTATATTCCGTTTAATACTTGTTTAATACAAGTTTATGTTGATATTGTCTGATTGGCTAAAGGAAAGCAGGAAGTGTTTGAGTAGCCGGATAAAGGGGTGTTCTCGTTCGTTCGTTCGGGGGTGTAGACGTTGGAAAAATAAAAGCTACGTTCAAAGGATTCCATTTCTCCTATTGCCCATTCTTAAAGTAGAGCTATCCACTAAAAATCCTCCAACCGCTCAATTTACATTTTGTTCATAATTGTGTGAAAATGTCTTCCACAAACCCAATGATGGAGGATTGATTCGGTCTGTCCCTTGAGAAGTCGTCGTATCATCAGTATCTTTCTCACCTCCAGGTTCTGCGGGATTTATTTTGATTATTTTGAAGGGAATTGGTAAAAAAAAAAAACAAACAAAAAAAAAACCCGTAATCATCTGAACGTGCAACCCCAAACGCCAACACTTTTGCCATCGGTTTTATGGCCTATAGCTGACATTAAAATATTAAGTCTGGTTCACACATGTCTCCACCATTTTGTTTAGGAGGCCCAGCTCTTTCCCTCCATCATACGAAGAGTCCCAGAGGTGTCATCAAGATCTGGAAACAGACCCGGAGTACGTGGTCCTGGATGGGGTTCCGGTGGTTCTGAGCCTGGCACCTCCACTCTACTGCCAGGATGGCGCGCAAAGCCCAGACTTCACAGGGAGCTGGGAGCAGCCGCCAGTTTACGAGGATTCTTCTTCTGCGACACGTGGGTGAGGGAAGGACGTTCCATGGAATGGGATGTAGACTGCATGACAGTTATGTGGAGCAAGTGAACACCGGCACACAGTTGACCGGATGAGATGGCTCCAAGGAGGGAGAGACTTAAAAAGCCATAGTACCGGATATGATCCGGCCATCGCATAAGATTGTGGCCGTGTAAGTGCAAGTTTTTGTGAATGATAACATACAGGTTTTCAAGAGGACTTTTTCATCCGTCACGAAAGGACATGTCATCATGGACTTTTTGTGCTTGCTTTTCAATATTGTGTTTCCACATTTCCAAGTTCCAGTCGGTTTTGGTGGGATTAGCAGGTTTACTTCAATTGTAGTTTACTTTGTTTTGCGAAAAGTTATGTGGAGGACAAAAGACGAATAAAATGTTCTGTTCTTTGTGAAAGACTATTTCATACTGACATACTCCTGAGCTTGTTTACCTTCCGGTTGAGTAGAAGCACCTGTGGCTAAAGCCAAATTGTGGCAGGGATTTTACTTTTTGGACGTGGATTACCCACCTCTGTATATGAGAGTCAATTTCTACTGAATTGTTTTTAAAAATGTTTTTAAGCAATTTATTTAATTTGTACTACAAATAATGTATCTTTGTTCATCAATGTAACTGACATATAGTGAAAGGCAGTCATCTTTCCATCCATTCATCCATCCATTTTTGAATCCGCTTATCCTCCCAAAACTCATGGACGTACAGGAGCCTATCCCAGCTGTCTTCAGGCAGTAGGCAGGGGACACTCTAAGCTGGTTGTCAGCCAATCGCACGAACAACCATTTGCACAATTTAGTGTTCCATTTACAGGCCATGCATAATTATGGAATGTGTGAGTAAACGGGAGTATCTGGAAAAAAAACCCACACAGGCACGGAGAGAACATGCAAACTCTAACATGGGAGCTGAACTCTGCACCCTTGGCACTGTGAGTTCCCACGTGCTATCCTAGTACATAAGGCGTAGAAAAAAAAGTAGTGTGTTTCCGGTAACATGAAATTTCGGCATAGGGTCGGTCGGTCGGACAAATGTTTTTATTTTTTTAAATATTTTTGCCACGCCCCCATCATAAATGTAAACAAAATAACCATAAAACATAAAACAAGGAGACATTGAAACCCCCGCTCGCCGAAGGAAAACAAACAAACAAACAAACAAAAAACTACGGCAAGCCTGAGGATTTCACGTAACAATAGTTACGGTAGCGTGTCGTTTCCGTGGCGTCATTTTACGGTACGAAACATAGTTTAACCATTAAAGTCACCGCACACGACTTGACTGTGTGATCAACGCGATTTCACTGTGCCTCTGTGTGTTTGTGGTGTGTGGGTGTGTTTCTTCGAATTTACTTTCGTTTTGAGTGTTGGGGGGGACGCAACAGATAGGTGCGTATGCGGGTTGCTATTTTAGTCCACAAATTGAGGAATCGCGGATGAAAGTTTGAGATGGCGTGAAAAAACTCACAAAGGTCTACTAATTACGTCATTTAAGAAATGGCAATGCCAGTCTGATTTTTCGTATGAATCGTCCGAAGGGCGTATCACTAAACTCACCTGTGACGTATGCACAAAACACGAGAGCGAGAGACGGACGACGCGAGGCACGATTACATGGCAAATTGGTCATTAGATTTGTAGGCTAATCGCTGTGAAAAATATTATGAAAAAGTATTGGTTATTCTATAATTTACTGGTTGTAGCATGGTAACTTTATGAATAAAATATTCATCACAAAGTGTAGTAATGCTAGACTGCAACACACAAAACGCGGTCTAAACTATTTTCGGAGATCGCGGCCGCCGCCATGATTCAATGTTGTTGACACACGACGGCAAATGACGCGCATGCTCAACGTGAATATCGCGAGAGTTTGCACCGATGTAAACATCTTTCCTTTTATTATTTATAATTTTGTCTGTGGTTTTATTGTTCTTGTTTTGATTGTAAAGCGTCCTTGAGTGTTTTGAAAGGCGCGTATAAATGAAATGTACTATTATTATTATTATTACACAAAAATGTAGAAGGTTTGAAAAAAATGCCGACCGGAACGTTTTTGCTCGAGGTAGAAATTCTCGGTCGGTCGGGTTACCGGAAACACACCACTTTTTTTTCTACGCCTAAGAAAAGAAATATGTACTAAACCTTAATGTTCAGAAAAAGCAGTATACTCTTGAAAACCAGTAATGCTTGATTAACTACTAAAGTGTAGTGGAACGATTATTTTTGGCCAGATTTAACCCCTGACATCCTGAAAAGGTCCCGGCTCCGGATGGTGCAATCAGGTGTAATAACAAATGTCTGCTGAAGACAGCAAAAAAAGAATTCTGTGCGGATATCCACTGGCACATCCTCACCTCGTAACTTCAGCAATCAGCCTGTTTACAAGTTGCGTTTGTCGGTGTCAATTTCAGACCTTGTAAAGATCAATGCTTTTCGTCTTATCTTCACGCAGCAGCTTTAAATACCGCAAATCCAACGTTTCCTGAACTGTAGGCCGGGAGCCAAAATGGGTCCATTTTAATGGGTTGCCGATTGATGTGCAATATGGAATTCTCAATCCGATTGTGATATAAAACTTGACCATTTTCATTTCGCAAGAATTTATTAGCTGTGATGCATTGCCTGTTTGACTTTACATTAAAGTGTTTTACAGCGGCGCATACAAACAACATGGGGGCATGGGGGGCAAGTGTCTCAGCATGATGTTGGGTGAATTATTCCTGACAGGTGCTAAAGAACTCCATAAAACAGAAACAAATGCACATGCGCATTCATTAGGCTCGTTTGCACATTTTTCATCCGTAATTCAAAAACTCCCTGTTGAAGTTGATACTTGATATTAGCCATTTAGAGAGATATTTTTTTTTTTTTTTTATACTGTATATACATTCAGTGAGGGATGTTTTCTAGGCACTTTCTGAATGAGCTAAAATGTTTTATTTTTCTCTTCTTTTTCTTCTTTCACGCTCATGTGATCATATTTGGACCGCGGCGTCCCGTCCTCTCGTGGATGTTGGAGATTTTGAGCGCGATGGCGATGAGAGGACCCAGCACCACCTGCATTTAACGACAAACAGCATAGGACCAAATTGGCCACTCGATATGGGTGCTTCGACATGTTCATTTCAACCGGTACTTTCGGTGTACATGACATGAACAAATAAATCTTTCACAAAACTGTGGAACCTCAAAATGCAAGATGAGGTGATCTTAGTCACAAACAAATGATCGAGGTGGCAGGCAGTCCACAAGTGCCAACTTCACGGCGATGATCTGTGATCGCCCTGGCCAACTTGACATGAACAGATCTCTATCTACTATTATTGAATATCATTTGTAATTTTAGAGGTTTCAGTATGGTGTTTGAGACATTGTTATGAAACTGTATGGTAAGTTGGCACCTGTCTTGCCATTATGCAGTTTTATGAGGATGCTTTTGAATAGAGTGCCTCGCCCATCACCAATAGCTGCACTTGGAGCCAACCCTTCTAATTGGTACACACTCTATAAAGAGTCACATGAAGGTGTACACAGGCAGAACAAGGCCAGTCATTCTTCAGGCAGTGTCAACAGACCCACAAACACACAAAGAGTACCTGTGTCTCTCTGCTATGTCTCTCGGGGTCTCTCTCAAAGCTCTCTGCATAAATACGGATGACGGCGCCCATGCCACCGCCACTTCCGCTCATCCGAAACACTAGACGGGATGCATCGCTGAAGACGATTCTCAAACCCTGAAAAAAAAAAAAAAAAGCATGATGTTACTTTTATTGTCACGTTTATTTTTTGTTTTGGTTTTTAAACACAACTGGATCATTTGTCGGTGGTCTATAAAGGCTTCAAAACAAGCCATCACGAATCGGAGCATCGTTCGTGTGAAATATATTTAAAAAACATCCACTAGATGTCACTAGTGTTATGCATATTTATGGAACTTGCACACAAGCCTGCCCCACATTACTCCTAAGTGTCATGTGCTACGGTAATTCTATCCACTCAAGAACGCAAATACATTCCTTCCACTCAGCGACGAATTCCCGAAACTAAAAACAGTAGCGCGGTGTAAATACACATCTCACCCTTAGCTAATCTGTTTCCCAAAAACGCGATAAGGGAATAAGGAGAAAAAACATCTTGAAAAAAAAGACACTTCATGTCATGAACTCGACCAAAGAACAAACATTAGCATGGAAAAGCCACACCTTTTTTTGGCTATCTTTGTCCCATTAAAATAGAAGCTAAGGAGACAAAACTTACAAATCCAAACTTACTTTAATGTCGCACACATGGCACTATTTCACCGAGCTAAAGTTAGCTTGCTTCCAAAGTAGCTAATATAGCTAATTTGAAGAGCAACAACATTCTGTGAGAGGTACAGAGTGGGCCTTGCACTCTTTGTTTGCAATATTTAAATACAGTTGAAGTCAGAATCAAAGTAGGATTTCGAAATGGGATTTCTAGCATGCAAAAGGGCTTGTAGACATTGTTTCAAATCTTGATTTCAAATTGGGGTTAGCGTTTTACCACAAGAGATTTAAGGTTTCAAATTATGGTTGCAAACCCAATGTTAGCGGTCACTCTGGTGATTGGCAGTTGAGCTACAGGGACTATGATAAACAATGTTTTCAACTTTAATGTGATATTTTTGTCTCCTATGTCCACACTTGCCCCGGGCAATTAAAGTAAATGTGTTCATTAGTAATTTGTAATGAACAGTAGCCAGAGATGGATGTCCAATATTTTCGCTATATGACTCATGGATATTGTGCAGGTGTACCTAATGAAGTGTCAAACTGTTACTGTCTCTGTTTCGACACATAGAATTTTACAGCTTCTGCCTATGGTGCCAGGTTTTGAGATTCAGATGGTCAACCCAAAAAGATATCTGTGAAAGCATATGTATGTTTACGTGTGTGTGTTTTTGTCTCCTGGAGAGCGGAGGCGACAGCTGATATAATTCTGGCCTGGCAGGAATGTGTGCTACAATAACACACTCTGAGGGCAACCAGGCCGAGAGGGTTTACCGGCGAGGTTAAAACCACATTTTGGAGCTGAGGGACCACACTGTAACCGAGGTAACACTTTGTTCTCATCAGCACCGTGAGTGACGTTTTCCTGGCTCCTTTATAAAATTGTCACACAAAGTGGCAGTGTGTTGGTATGCGTGTTTGCGCCAACTGCTAGTATACACAAATCAGAGTATCGTGAATGTGTGTGAGTGGGTGTGTGTGGGTGTCAGGCATGTGGTAGGGTGGGGCAAGTGGCAGCGCCAGACGTTTTAGAAGAACCCCAATTGGAGTCAGCTGGGAAAACTTCAGAGGAGGATGGAGGCGCATACAGGAAGTGCACACAGACTCCTTTTAGTATTGTGTGTGTGTGTGTGTGTGTGTGTGTGTGTGTGTGTGTGTGTGTCGGTCTGTTTATGGTTTAAAATGGAAGATCCACCATCATATCCAAACATGGATCTCCACAGATGGAGCAGAGTGTGGGTGGTCTGTCTCCAAACACAACAATGATCATATATGAATGTGAGCAGGAAGGGCCAACCAACCTTCCCATGAAGTCACGTCTCCTTTTGATATGATTCAAATGATTGGGCCTTCAACACAAATGAACACTAAAATTCAAGTTTTGGGTGGCTAGAAAAGACATTGGGGGCCTGGGGGTTGCTCTATTTTTGGGTGGGTGTCTTGCCAGCGTGTGCATGTAAATGATTGACCTGACCCTCGGTCACGCCTCCTATTTATGCAGACTCTAATAGGCTAGTTTTGTCGTGGCGTGACAAGTTTGAAAATACGAATTAAAAGAAATTAGAAACATAGGATGGGACCAGGGTCAGGTCAGACAATTTTAACATATGAAGTGAAGAATGTTTTTTCTATTTTTTTATTTTTGCAAACTCCCCCTTGAACGTAAGTAATGCTAAAGATTTTTTGTTTGTTTTGGAATTTTTTAAAGAACATTACTGTCATTTCCAATGTCATAATCAACGCTCACCTGGTTTCTCACTACCGTTCCGTCCACCGGGTCAATGTACTCAAAATTATCGGCCCGCTCCACATTGTACATGTGATCTCCTACAGCAAACTTCTGGCTGCTGAACACTTTATCCAAGATGACCGACTCCAGATCCCTCATCATGTAGAAGGCAGCACGGGGCTCGAGGCCTTCATAGTCAAACCTGACACAAACAGACATAAGTGAGGATATTTTTTTTACTTCAAATTTGGCAAAAAACACTTTTTTTTTCTTGCGTTACAGTACTGAATCCCAGGCTTTCGCTCACATTCCAAAAACATTAGGTTCATTCAAGACTAAATTGTCCATCGGAGCGAAAGTGAGATGACTACTTGTTTGTTTATATTTGCCCTCTGATTGGCCACCAGCCAGTCCAGGGTGTATCCCGCACCCAAAGTCAGCTGCGATAGGCTCCAACTCACTTGAAACCGTAAAGAGGACCGGCGCTATAGAAATGATTGGTTTGTATGTTTGTATAAATAAATACCTACTCTACGCGGAAACATAATTCAGAGTCGGTGCAATGTTTTCTTGATAATTAGGGTCAGATTTCTTTCTACATCATACAGTAGAGAAACGGCCAAAAGATTTGGCAGGAACACAGTCGGACAAATGCAGACTGACATTAAATTATGCATGTATTGTATTGTATTGTATTGTATTGTATTGTATTGTATTGTATTGTATTGTATTGTATTGTATTGTATTGTATTGTATTGTATTCTAAAAGCAGCCCTATTATGACAGTACAATACAGTACACTTTTTTTCCAACATAGTGCCATCTAGTGGCTTTACACGCAAACAACCCACCCGACGTCATTGTTTAGCGCCACCTGGAGCTTTGCGTCGGCTAAGCGAAGTACGGGAACACAAAAATCTGCAGCAGCAACTGTCAACGGGAATATGAACTCTCGTTACTATCTACACGGCTCACTGGGGAGACGTTAAAATAAGAGCAACCGGGGAGGAGAAGGAACAGGGAGTGGACAAAGGTGAAGGCTGAGGAGTTATGTTTGGCTTCATCCATACAAGGAATAATGATTTGGAGGACGACGGACTCGCTGGCGAGTTGCAAATGTGCGGGGAGTATTTCAAGATGTAATCACTCCAACCGAAGAAGCAGTACGCGTTTTACCTGCAGAAGTAGTTGCGTCCAAACTTGGCCCAGTGCTCTCGGACAATCTGCTCCACGCTCTGTTTCTTCGCGGCCATGATAGACAGCCACATCAGGACTGACCACAAACCATCTTTTTCACGAATGTGGTCTGAACCTGTAAGAGAAACACTTTGTTTAATTTGGTGAATAGATTTTTAAAAAAAGCAATGACGTGATGAAATGACCTAAAACCTCCAGACTAACCATCGCTGGGGCATTCTTTCCTATCCCACTCTCAGCCACTAGGGGGCGTATCAGCCAAGTAATTGTTGGGATACTGGCTGTGATATTATGAATGCGTTTTTTGGAATACAGTACTATTGAAAAATGTTACAATGACATTTAGAACCAAAACAAAAGACGCTATCTTGAAGAAATGTAGTGGAATGTCAAGAACAACAAAATCCAGTAACTCCCAGAACATACACAGAGTCTTTGATACTACAAAAAAAAGGGAACTGGTTTACTACGTGTGGTAAGTCTCCACACTTTATTATTTGAGAGTTTACATGGGTGCTGCTTGTTTAGTTAGCAGCAGAGTTCAGTGGTTATTATTACATATCCATGATATTCTGTCATGAGCTGAAATAACCAGACATTTGTTCCCGATGATAAAAAGGAGATTGTCTATTTTGAGGAAATACTGTACACTTGTTACTTGAAGGAAGCTGGCACTTCAGCTTTTAGCAATGATGATGATCATTCTTAAAAAGTCCACGATTAGCAGGGCTCATCCGGGAGTTGAACCCGGGACCTCTCACACCCGAAGCGAGAATCATACCACTAGACCAACGAGCCACTGATGAAGTGCAATCTTGCCAACTTTATGTTATGATTATGAAACTGCCTGGCAAGTTCTGCGCACAAGTCCCAAAGAACCAGTTCAAAATGTCAGGAAGTGGCGCCTCAGTGTCCACTGGTTCACTGTATGCAGCTCAAATGTACACGTAAGTACACACTGGGCTAACACCCTTCAATGGGGAGCTATTAGGCTGCCTCACGTGGACAGCTGCAAAGTTTCTGTTGTGAACACATTGACATTTTAACAAGAACCAATGTGTGAGCAAGACTTCCCTAAAAGGGCGTGGAGGAGAAAAGGACCAAACGAAAAAAAAAGCATCTCTCTGACACTTGGCATAACACTCTCTCTCTCTCTCTCTCTCTCTCTCTCTCTCTCTCTCTCTCTCTCTCTCTCTCTCTCTCTCTCTCTCTCTCTCGTTGTTTCTAAACGGCTGCGGCGGACATCTGTTGGGAAAGTGACAGTCGCCAGTGCTTAATCCCAGTCTTGCTGTCTGTCTCCCTTTGTCTGGGATCACATAATGCGTCAGATCCTATTATCACAGGATCTAAGATAACTCTTTCCGCCCCCCCCCCAAAAAAAAATACCACAACACATGCTAATAATTCTAAACGATATTTGTAAAACTGCAATGACAGCAAGTTGCAAAAGAGGGAAAGTCGGGTACAGTTTGAGATGATTTACTGCAAAGCTCCCCTTGAAGCTTTTTGGCCTTAAAAGGGTAGACAAGCTCCTCTGAGTGTTCCTTTCACTTCTCTCCTCCCAGCAGTCACGTTTGCTCTTTGCTAGACTCGCGGGGCCCCTTCACTGTCCCCTGTATTCTCTCGAAGAAACAGAGTTGGAGGCAGGTAGACACAGCGAATGCGCTTGTGTTGCTTCAGCGAGTTTTGTCTGCGTGTTGCAGTCATTCAAAGGGAGCCCCAGTCTCCTTTTATAGCAGAAGAATGGGGATTATTTACACATGCAGCCGGGGTCACGGCCACCACATCTATTAGGCAGCAGTCAGGATGGGTTAAAGACAAAGACAGAACAAGTCAAGAGTTATTTTGACCTTTTATCCAATCAGTCATAAACATATTTTAGGAAAGAGACAACAGTCTTTGGACGTCTATTGGAAATCGTCCCTGCCAAAAGAAGCAGGGCAAGCAAATGTGAAGTGCTCAATGTGCCCTCGTGGCAACGGAGTGGCAAATTGTATTAAAATAAGTATTACGTTCCAGTGGAATACTTTTTAGCAACTGCGCCAGTGTCCATGCACAAATCCGTTAGCCCTCCAAAATACAGGCGATTGCTATTCAAGAAATGAACTCCCCAAACATGCTGTGGCATTATTTGACAAAGCATGCTGGGATATGTACTATCCGTATGTGTAGTATATGACTCATGTTATTAATAATATCTTGTTAAAAAATGTGCGTTTTTAAAAAATATGCAGGGTTTTTTTTAAATGCTAAATTCAAATTTTTTAAAGAGCAAAGGCTCCTGTGCTTTGGGATGACGACAATGACGCTTAAAAATGATGTTCAAGAATGAAGCTCGTTCAATTAACTCTAAAATTAGGTCCGTTCTGTCCTAATTACTAAATTATCTTTAGGGAAACATATTTGAAGAAATGATTCACTCACTTTTTGGAAAAAGTCAACTCAACTCCCGTGAGAACAGATTTTATGATTGCAACAGGGACGCACTCCAAAATAAAGGTGAGTCATAACAGGCTCCACAAACTGCCGCATATTCAAACAAAACTGCTACATTTGGCCATTGTCTCTGAAATGATGTCATTTCCCTGCTATTTCAAGGTATGACTACGGAATTAATTCCTAATAATTCTTATGAGGACAGGATCATGAGGTTGGTCCAATTGTATTGTCTTAACTGTAATTCCACGCAGGTTGTACCCTGTTTTTGCTTGAGTGAGTGCCGAGGAGATGCAGTACCTGTCCCGAAACTTTCCTCCCCACAGAGGGAACATCGGCCGGAGTCCATCAGGTTTCCAAAGTACCTCCAACCGGTAGGAGTCTCGTACAGTGCCAGTTTCATTGTTTTGGCTACCCTAAAAAGATGACCCAAAAAAAAAGAAACAGTCAAATAAAATATGTATGAGGCACACAATGTGGCAAACAGCAGCCCTTGTTCGTAAAAAGTTACTGTGAACTTTCAAATGAAGCAAAGCAAATGTTTGATGACGAGCCAACAGGTTCACTTTCATAATGCCAACAAACAAAGTCGGTGAATCTTTTAGTTTGAAAAGTGAGCCACAGAGAGGAGTTGAGCACTTGTGTGGATGTAACTGAGAGTGTACATTAATGCTTCATTTCCACAAAGAGTAGCCCAGGGTGTTTAATTTCTCAAATGCAGATGGAGGATCCTCATATTTTTTTAATTCAAATGTATTTTTAGAATAGCATGAGGGGTGGCCTGGTGGTCGAGTGGTTAGCACGTCCGCCTCACGGTGCAGACGTGCAGGGTTTGGCCTTCCTGTGTGGAATTTGCATGTTCTCGCCGTGCCTGCATGGGTTTTCTCCGGGTACTCCGGTTTCCTCCCACATTCAAAAAACATGCATGGCAGGCTGATTGAAAACTCTAAATTGTCCCAAGGTCTGCTGTTTTGGTTAGCAACAGAGTTCAAATGAACTAAATGACAAAAAAATAGGTCAGCCGCATACACCCCGCCCCCTCCCTCCACATGAATCATTATGACGACAATTATTTATGGAGGCTCTTGTTTTGGTGGTGGTAATGGTCATTTCGTAGTATGCCAGAGCTTCAACTCAAAGTAAGGGTCACTGCATCATTTGGCCCCAACGCAAGTGGATTATGACAGTTAAAAGTCCAAATAAATGTTGTGATCGGATTTGCAATAAAGATATAACCCTACTAAGTGAAATCAAAACCTTGCACTTGCGTTATAATCACACAATCATCTGGTCGCCAATCTGTGAAGCCAGTTCATCCATATAATCTTATTTCAGGATTTCTTGAGCTCAACTGATAAAAACGGCAAAAAAAAATAACCCCGTTTGGCCCACTGGCTTGGACTAAGAGAACACATTGCAATCACTATGTTTGCACTTGAAAGTCACCGTCAAGGACCGCTTAAGGCGGAAACAGAGCAGAACCCAACACCATGTGTCCTCAATATCAATGTGAGCTTATTTCCTGGCATTCAGGAAAGTGAGAAAATAGCACCAAAGCATTCCCACTGTGGGATCTGCCTTGGATTTTGAGATACAATAAATGGGTGGATATACAAAGCATATCCGTCCATCCATAAATCATGCCATCCACAAATAAAGCCCCTGAGTGCCCAGTGCACTTGTTTACACGAGGACAGGACAAATGACCAAATAAGAGTAAACCGATGTTGTCCTCAGAGACGTGAGAGCTGGAACGGAAAGCCTGACATTCCACACATAGAGGGAAAAAAAAACCTGGTTCTCCCATGAGGTTTGGAGGCTCTAAACAGCACGTTTACACCTAACACAAACATCCAGGTTACTAACATCACCGCAAACTGCTGAGTACATTCAAAGCAATAACAAGTGGGGAAGGGGTGAAACGTTATCAGCTTTTGGCCCTGACTTCATATTTTGCCAAACATAGCATCCAGTGACCCGTCTCCACTGACGAGAGCTCAGCCGAGATTTAAAAGCTTTGGGCTGGCATTCTGACAAAAAAGCGCCGCATACTGGAGCTGTACTAGGACTTGATATGGAAGTTCTTCCTTGAGTCGAACCCGTAAGCCTGATAACAAACAGTTGAGGAACACAAGCTTGGTTGATGTTTAGCAGACGTTTGTCAACGTTTCAAAGAGCTTTTTTTTTTTCGATTTCTAACCGCTTGGAGAGAATTGTTGACTTGAATTTCATTCGTACAGTGAGTGGTACCTTGACTTACTAGGAACTTACTTGATGTAGCGCTAGTTTAGCATGCGGCAACTGCCACAAGGATTCACTGTTTACAGCATGGACCAGAATTCTACCTTTGGCCACATTGTGATGTGGAATTCTAGTTAAGGTAATTTAATTTAAGTTCAGCCAGAACTCGTTCACCGCCGTCAGCACGATGAGGGAACGGGAATTTTGGATACGAGTCCAAGCATTACTCCTCTTAGTCTTGGTTTGGTGCACCGCTGTATCCATCCATCCATCCATCCATCCATCCATCCATCCATCCATCCATCCATCCATCCATCCATCCATCCATCCATCCATCCATCCATCCATCCATCCATCCATCCATCCATCCATCCATCCATCCATCCATCCATCCATCCATCCATCCATCCATCCATCCATTCTCTACCGCTTATCCGGAGTCAGGTCATGGCGGCAACAGCTTGAGCGGGGAAGCCCAGACTTCCCTCTCCCCAGCCACTTCTTCCAGCTCTTCCCGGGGACCACAAGGCGTTTCCAAGCCAGCTGGGAGACATAGTCTCTCCAGCATATCCTGGCTCATCCCCGGGGTCTCTTGCCGGTGGGACGTGCCCGGAACACCTCACCAGGGAGGCGTCCGGGAGGCATCCTAATCAATGCCCGAGCCACTTCAGCGTCCAGAGTGAAGGGGGCTCAAGATCAGCAAACTTTAGCATGGGTGTTTATTTGTGACTTTTCTACTCACTAGTCCGCAAATGACGCGCAAATTTGCACTGAATCGTCACGGACAGCAAGAGGACATCTAATAATATCAAAATGATATGTGCCTATGTATTGCGGCAAATGCAAAGCTGGGACTCTTCCCATTCCCCGTTCACTTTTATGGAACAATTTTACTGGCCCTAACTTTAGCGATGGCACCCATTCACTAAATGCACCCTTCTCTTCTCGCCCCTCACACATCGCATCATATTTATAGGCTGTGAGTAAAAGTGTGTATAATAAGGGTCCATGTGAGTTTGGGACAGGATCGCAAATTTATAGTGAGGTCAGTGGTGATCCAAGCAAAGTGTGCATTTGCGTCTTTGTGGTACCTGTCGAGCGCAGCGCTGGTAGCCATACTCCTGGCGAAGCCCTTGACTCCCAGCTGTCGGAAGTAGGGCACGGAGGAGAGGTTGGCGGCCATGATGGCGACAGAGTCCGACGGGTTCACGAAGAAGGCATTCTCCCCGAGGATCATGTAGCGGTCCTGAGAGAAAGAGCGCAAAAGACCGACAATGAGACCATATCACCGCAACCTCAAAACTGCGCGGCAGGGTTTTTGATGATTATTCCACTGGTTCTCATCGGGTTGAAGTTGTACTCAATGTTGTCATGACTACAGATTCATTTGGTTGACAGTCATCATAAACTTGTGTGTGTGTTTGTGCAGCTCAGTTATATGTTCAGTGTCTGCCAAGAGTTGGGCGAGATAAAGATGACAGTATGACATAACATCTTACAAACACCCTTGCTAATCACTGGGAAGGTTTTGATCCTGATGGGAGCTCATATGACATAAGTCCCCTGATGATAAGATCATTTATTCAGGAAATGGTGAGCTATATCCGTGTGCGTGTGTGTGTGTGTGTGTGTGTGTGTGTCCACAATAAGCAATAATGATGATAATTGGATGACTTGTTGGAAAATTTGAGCTACTTACAGTTTTTTGGGGGGGGCCTCAGTAACTCAATTTCTTTTTCCAAGCTATTCACTAGTAATTTATTATTTTTTTCAAAAGAATAAAATCCCTTGTACTGTACTGAGAAATACAACCTCTGTATATTTTTTTTCAAGCATCCAAAACACATTTTTGACAAACATTCAATGTGGCTCTTGACCTCGAATCTTATTTTGTCACGTCTTCACATTCGTCATATTTATACAGATTTTATGCTTCTGTCTATCATGACAATAAATAAATATTATTCACGCTCATGGCAATCCATCAGATGTTAAAGATTTCTCTCTCCCACAAGCCGATTCCTACAAATAAATATTTGGTGGAAGACAATCATAATGTATCCTCGCGTATGAGATATGAACATTCAAGATAATATCGAAATGGGGACGATATCAGTCACATGACCTTGTGTTGCATGTAAATCTCAGTTCAGCCAAACACAATCCTCCTTCCAAATTTGGCGTTGATCGACACTTAAAACCAGTAGATAATAATCATCTTGCGGAGGGCGAGAGGGAGGAGGCACACACACCAAGAAATCCACTCGGTGTTCGCTGTCAAGTAATGTCAAGTACGGTACATGTTGTTATGATCAGAACATGACCTGACCATAATCATAATTCAATCATCTTATCCTTGTATATGTTTATGGGAATGTTACAAAGACTAAAAATTTAGAAAAACTTCAATGCCAATCCCAAATAGTTGCCCCTTCATCTCCTCTTCTTTAAGATGCAGTTAGCAGTGAGCCGCCGTTTTAGCACCAGCAAGTTCGTCTTTTGCACCCACTTTGTTCCTTTAAGCGGTGTCAGTGAGTCAGTGTCGTGCCAAACAGCTGTGGTAGCACCCGCTATCTTTCCACACAGCTTATCACCCTCTATACCGTAAATGCAATCCGTGAGCATTTCGCAGCTAGGCGACTCTATGGAGAATCTTACCCCGTCTGCATCAAAGGCAGCGCCCAATCCAAAGTCGCCTCCTTTCATGGCATCCACCAGCGAAGAGGCATACGTCAGGTTCGGCTCGGGGGGCCGGCCCCCGAAGTCCTCCATGGGGACGCAATTGACGGCAGAGTTAGCGGGGGCCCCCAGCTCATCGCATAGGATTCTACGAACATAAGGGCCCATCACTGCAACAGCAGAGGAGATGACATTAACACTGACAAGAGGCTCAGTTGGATTTCACAACAAGATGATGACGGTCTCACCTCCGTTCATAGCGTCGATGCGTATCTTCAGCTGCTCCGGTCCTGTCAGAAGACTTTTGATGGCACTGAAGTCAAAGATGTTTCGCAGCAGTTGGAGGTACACCTCCACAGAGTCCACAATCTCAACTGCAAATACAGACAAATGTTGTATTTTATTTCATTGAAATGTTTTAGAATTGCGGCACGGTGGTCGACTGGTTAAAACGTCCGCCTCAGATCGCAGTAGGTTCGATTCCGGCTCCGGCCTTCCTATGTGGAGTTTGCATGTTCTCCATGTGCCTGTGTGGGTTTCCTTGTGGGTATTCGGGGTACACTCTAAATTGTTTTCGAATTAAGACTGAGAAGTCTTATTTTTTAGAACGATTTACTGTCAGAAATACTTTATTACTGCATTAGCGTTGGTAAGCGTCACGTTCCGAAGTAGAAATTCAGGTAAGGTCACCAGGTCATGGATGAATCCATGTTTACTAAGATAAAGGAAACCCAAACATGGTATTTTTAGTTCCAAGGGTAATGACAGGTGTACCTCGAAACGGTTTGAACTTGTTCTCAAGGTCAAAGTCTTGACGTCCCAGTCTGGAGAGATCAATGCGGAGGTCAGGACAGATGGCATACTCCTCAAGAGTGCGGCTCACCTGATGGATCCTTTCCATCACCGTGTCTGGAGAAGGGCCTGTCGCACAAAACCAAAACACATCAAAGAGCAAACGTGCTGAAGAGAACGAGAGTCGAAACTCGCTCAGTTGCCCCATATCCCTTCCTCACCTCCGTTTGCCACGTTAAACTTGATGCCGAAATCTCCTCCTGGGCCTCCGGGGTTGTGACTGGCGGTGAGGATGATCCCACCAATGGCTTTGATCTTCCTGATGATGCAGGACACAGCAGGGGTGGACAGGAGGCCATTGTGGCCGATTACCAGGCGACCGATCTGCACATCACAGGCGCAGGACGCACATGGATGTTTGGTGAAGTGTTTCACAAAATTTTGCATCAACCACTTTACAGACAACAAACGCTGAGGCTGATACTTCAGAATAGCAAAGGCCTAATTTGAGAAATTCGGAAGATGAGGAGAGATGTCAGGAACACATGTTGACAAAGTCAGACAGACATGCTTCAAAAATTGAAAAATGTATTTTGTTATTTAACCACGACTAAAATGTTTACTTCAGTATGCAAAAATGTTGCACAGCTATTAATTAGACAGTTTCATATTGTCAGCAGTAAAGCTGCGCACAAATCAGTGCTGCGTGAAGCACTTTGGACAGCCTACGGTATAGATAAAGTGCTAAATAAGTGTATTCTATTTACCATTTTGATCAAATTGAATTTTTCATTGAGTGGAGTCAAGAATAGACGATAAAATGTCTTCATTTTGGAAAAAGTACAAGGAATAAGCATTGGATTCATTCAGAAGTCATTTGTTACTCTCAACACAATTTAGAGGGCACATCTGAGCTCTAGTTGGGAATTTCTCCATTGTGAGACAAATAAAGGTTTTCTTATATTATTTTAGCGTACGGTAGATTAAAATGTTAGATTTTCCTCGTCTCGGTGACCACTGGAAATAAAAAGTAGAGGGGCCATTTTGAAAATCCAAATCTCTGTGCCAAGTGGAGCCCAAATAACATAGAGGGAGCCACACTATCTATTTATATTTGTATGCTGCTTATATCCCGGTAACGGCATCAACCTCCCATAATAGGCGTGTCCTCACCAGAGAAGCATTTATGCTCCTTAGCGTGCACAGTGTGTATGTTAAGGGATGATATGTGGAACTATGTCGGGACCATCTTGAGTCCTGTCCACTCAAGAGCCCAACCCGAGAGAGAGAGAGGCGGAGAGGAACAAACATAACGTCGGAAAATAGAGCAAGATGGATGGAGGCGCTGATAAGACTGACACTCAGAGACATTTGGCTCCAAAACCCAATCAGATTCCCTTCAGATGTTCCCTTGGATGCGCTCCAAAGCAATTAGAAACATGTCAGAGCGGAGCTTGGGGGATTTTCTCGCTCACTTCTAGCTTTCATTCTTTGGAGAGCTGTCAAGTTTCCTCGTGTTAACACAAATAATTACTTAATCGGATCCTTTCCGTGTGTCAAAAGGGGTGCAGCAGCCGGAATTGTAACACCAGAGTCGGATTAGCAAGCAACAAACTCAAGCTACCCATTTTGCAGCTGCCCTCTGCTCTATTTTAAATGCAGTGGTGCCTTGACTTATGAGTGACCCAAATTCGGAGTTTTTTTGAGATACAAGCCGCCACTGTCAATTTTTTTCCTTGTGTGTGAAGCAATTCTTATTATGATTATTGTTGTATTATTATTATTTTTAAATCCACTGCTAGATATCCATCTATCCATCCATTATCCGAACGGCTTATACTCAAGAGGGTCGCGGGCGTCCTGGTGCCTATCCCGACTGGCTTTGGGCAGCAGGTGGAGTTCACGCTCAACTGGTTTCCAGCCAATCGCAGGGCACACATAGACCAACGACCATTCATGCTCACACTCACACCAAGGGACAATTTAGAGTGTTCCATTAACCTGCCATGCATATTTTTGGAATGTGGGAGGAAACCGGAGTACCCGGAGAAAACCCACGCAGGCACGGGGACAACATGCAAACTCCACACAGGAAGGCTGGAGCCCCGATTCAAACCCATGACCTCTGCGCTGTGAGGCAGATGTGCTGACTGGTCAACTACCGTACCGCCCACCGCAAGTTAGTGGTACAGAATATCACAACACCAAGCAGTAATCCTTTGAAAAATGCAAACATCCTTTCTTGAAGATGACATTCCTAAATGAAGATTACTCTCAAATGAATCTTGCTCGAGGTACAAAACACCACATCATTCAAGTGATATTCTGTTGGACACCACCATCAACACAAAACACCATCCCAAATTCCTACTCGATAACAAATACAATTT
Source organism: Hippocampus mohnikei (assembly GCA_026261675.1). Lineage (NCBI taxonomy): Eukaryota > Metazoa > Chordata > Actinopteri > Syngnathiformes > Syngnathidae > Hippocampus > Hippocampus mohnikei. Next base: position 7,189,123 of record JAKGUB010000348.1, read on the forward strand.
GAAAAAAAAATGCTAATTTACCGCACTGTCCTTGATTAACAAATGTAGGACAAATTGCCTGTGCTAACTGATCACATCAGAGTCTGTGTTCATGCTTCTGACCAACCCGACAAGCCAAAAAGCCTGCAATACTTCACCAAAGCAAACGACTGTGGTTACATCATCTCCAAAGTTCTAACCACTCCCTTTTCAAAAATATGTGCTTTTACTTTTCAAAGGCCCTGTAAAGTGAATTAAGAAAATTGTTTCACCCTCACCATTTGAGAGGGGTGATCAGGGATTGATTTTTCACAATTCTGAAGCATCATATTATATAATTGTTATTTTTTTTGTTTTAATTATTAAAATTTGACATGATAAGTGGTACAGAAAATGGATGGATGAACAAAACTCTGTGGCGTGTCAAAGGCTATAGCAGACACCTTCCTTATCAATTTACAGTGGCTTCAAATATATTTCACATTTGAAAATTACTTTGGATACTGTAGAATAATGTACAGCAAAAGTCCGATACATTAAGACATTTACATGTTATACAAGGTGACTAACTTCTACACAATTTATGTTCTGCTACGAGACTTGTACTTTGACATAAGTATCGTTTTCCGATTCCAAAACCGCCTCCTCCCGTACTCACTCCATTGGCGGCTGCCATCTGGACGATCACCTCGATTGCCCCGCGGCTCAGGTAGCGTCCGTCGCTGCCCACCACCATGGTGCAGCCCTGCCGGTCCCGGAGGTCCATAGAGGACAGGACGCTCTGGATGTAGTTCTGCAGGTAGTTCTTCTTCCCCTCGAACACGGCCGTCTTCCTCCGGAGCCCGTTGGTACCGGGCCGCTGGTCGTCGAAGGGGGTAGTTTGGACCGTCACCACCGGGATGGGGCTCGTCTCCATCGTCGAAGCGGGAGAGGGTCCAACAAGAAAAAAACAACCGGAGAAGGTGGCTTGCTAGTGGCGGGGAGCGCTGGGCACGGAGACGTCCTCACCAGAGAGCTGCTACATCTCTCGAAACAGAGTCAATGTGACAGACAGCTCCCCTCTCTTCCTAATAAGCATGAACAACTGACACTGGCGGGGGGAGCACTGGGAGGGTCCAGAGCACAAATAAAAATAGACTCTGACTGATGATACTGGACAGTTGGGACTGTAGCAAATGACATCCAGTTTAAAAGCACCGCATCGTTAAATACTCAATTATATACATTTATATAAGTGCACAATTGTGATAGTAACCTTGCTCTTTATCATTATTTGATCAAGTCTCACATAATAAATCGCCTAAACATATTTTTAATATGAACTTTGATATAAGCATGTAACCGACTACAGTACAGTACTGTACTTCAATATAGCGATTTCCCATTAAAAAAGAAAAAAAAATGCTCAGCAACAAGCAACAGTTGGTCAATGACGGCCTCTAGTGGCAGAATGACGTAAATGCTTCACTTAATGCACTCCTCTCCATCCATGAGCAATTTAATAAAACGGGAAAAAAATATCAGTGTGTCCATATATTTTTTTTATTGTCGCAATGACAAATTGTTCAAAACATTTATTGTACATAGAAAACAGAAAAACCCATATTCATGTTTACACTTTCGCATTCAAGTACATTTCAGTCTGCACATTTTTCGACGCAGGTGACAGCTCGACAAATCTTTTTGGGGGTATAGAAAGTTCTTAAAACTATAGGAATTCCTTCGAGATTAAGTCAACATAAATATCATGCAACACAAATATTTCTTTAAGAAACGAGCAACACGTGTCTTAAATAATGACACAATTTAAAAATAATAACACATAAGCAGAAAAACATTACTCAAAATATTAATAGTAATAACAACACCTCAGGTGTGTGGGTATAAACGTCTAAGTTGTTCACTGATGAAAGGGGCATCACTCAGCATGGCAGAAGGTCCAAAAAGGGTTCTGGAGTTCTCCACGAGTGTGGGGACGTAGCAGGCCACGTGGTTCGACATATAACGATGAGCGAGGGGGTTCTGATGGGAACCCCCGTTAATAGGAGCCGGGTTACTCATGATAGAGTCGATACTGAAGGAACACTTGGCTTGCGCGCCACGACTGGTGCGCTCGGTGGTTTCTGTAGTTCTGAAGTCTTTGGGTCCAGTGCCCTCGGTCCGAGATTGCGGCAAAAAGTGATAGGACGAGGAAGGCATCGTGACGCCATCCCGTAGTGGCGCATAGCCCACAGCGGCCGGGTTGACGCACCCCTGCACCGTGTACGGGTGCCCGAAAGGCCGGCAGTAGAAAACGAATCCATCCTTCCCGAACTCGGGCTGATTTCTCTTGAACCGCTTCCTGCGCCTTAGGAAGCTGCCGTTGTCGAACATGTCCTCTGAGGCCGGGTCTAGGGACCAGTAGTTGCCCTTGCCGGGGTTGCCCGGCTCCCTGGGGATCTTGATGAAGCAGTCGTTGAGGGACAGGTTGTGCCGGATGGAGTTCTGCCAAGCAGGGAACTTCTCCCGGTAATAGGGGAACTTGTTGCTGATGAAGTCGCAGATGCCGCTCAGGGTGAGCTTCTTCAAGGGGCTCTGCAGGATGGCCATGGTGATAAGGGCGATGTAGGAGTAAGGGGGCTTCACCAGGCTCCCACCACCGGCCTTCTCGGAGCAGAAGGCGCTATCGCTCTCCGCGGAAGAGTCCGCCCCCGAGGAGTCCAATTCGGCCCCGACCCCCAGGTCGGTGTAACGACTCGCGGGCTCGGGCTCATCCTCACCCACGATGTCGATCTCGTCCTCCTCCAGAGGAGACTCGGCGTGTGGGGAAGAGTCGTATTCGCCGGAAAGTGTCATGGCAAAGTTGACAAACGTTCAAAATCCCCAGCCCCCTAAAATGAAGCACGACGCGCCGTACATAAAAAACCCAAAGCACTCGTGCGTAAAAGTGCTTGTGCTCGTCCACCTCTGCTGTAACCGGAGGTAAGAAGCTTTATAAGATGGGAGGCTTTTGCCCAGCAGGGTAGACCCACCCGGGGTGGGGGTCCTGTGGACCTATCACAAGATGCCCCACCACAGCGGGGTTCCAAAGGAGGAGATCGAACAGGTGGGGGAGTCAATCTACTCAGGCAAACGTTAGTTAATATTTAAATCTCTATGCATTTCCGAATGGGACTCGTCCGAGCATTGGTAAAGTGATATTATAGACTTGACGCTCCACTCATTTGGAGCTTATACATTAGCATTATCGACTATCAGAACTTAACAATGATCCCCCGTGAAGTTAGTTGATTTTATTTGTATTATTTCTATCGTGTATAATACACATAAACCAGAAATACTGTATACTGTATTGTATTTTTGATTGAAGAAGTTCTTCATGTTTAAGTAAATGTATTGGTAAAATGAGTTATATATTATCGTACATAAATTCCTGCCTTACATAAAAAAACCTCAATAAAATAATCTGTCATATGTGATAAAGAAGTTCATATTTTATAGTTCATCATAAACTAACGTATATCTAATGTACATAATACAATATGTTGCTGGTCCATCTCACCTCGAAACTAAACTTAAATACAGTCTTCGATATAAATGGAAGAGCTATATGGATAACATATTTTCAATGCAATAGTAAGAATAAATATGTAAAATATTGCGTATGTGCTGTCTTGCATCAAACAAAAGACTACACTAAAAATGATATTTTATGATTTAGCATTTTAAAAGCTTATCAGCAAAATTCCTCCCCACTTCCCACCGCGGGTTCGTTTCGTTTGCTACCTCGGGATGCCCGCGTGGCTGGGGGGTGCGTGTGACCATGATAATGGCCGTGGAGGGACGCCCCGCCGGGCAGTGAAGAAAATAAAGCCAATGGCCGCTCTCAACGAGGCCAATCAGCATCAGAATCGAGTAGGAAACGGCCACAGCTGCACTGTGCCGCTCAGCTCAACCCAGGCAAGGGCTCGGGGGATTTACGACTCGGCCTTGAATAAAGCAGGAGCTATCATCAAAGCAAAGTGAGCGGATATGTGCTTAAAAACAAAACAAACAAAAACTACATATCCATTGCAAATGAGCCGACCTGGGAAAACTCCACCCACTTCCTCACCTGACCTGTGCGCGTTAGCGCGTGCGTGTGAGAAGGCTAATGGTTCTCACATGATAGCAACACAGCACAGTAGCTTCAAACGGCACCAAATATCAAGTATGGCGTGTACAGACTTAATTTAAGGTGAAAGCAGCAACAAGTCAGCACGGACCTGTTAATCATTTAAGTCCATAATGAGAGGCAAAGAACGAGCTGACTTCTGCACATGGGTGTGTTTTTGTGCTTTTTAAAATGCACTTGCTTGGAAATTTCTCATTGGGTTGATCAAACTTTTTAATGTTAATACTGTATACTTTTTCCATGTTACATTGACTGATACTTTTATAAAACGAAAAAGGAAAAGAAACAAGGATTCAATGCCCGCTGAGATGGATAAAAACGGGCGTATTTTGCCGCTTAATTAATATTCTACACAGGCAATATATGTTACCTCATAAAATGTAGGCTACAATATATTAATGCCATGAAATAAAATTTATATTATTGATAAATTAGTTTTAGGATTAAAAAAATCTGTCTCATGTAAAATAAAACATTTTTTGTCTGTAGGAACATTTTCAATAAAAATAGTCTGCATATTTTTCATGAGGAAAAAATAAAATACAACAAATACTCATGATTTTGTTTGAAAAGAATAATATGTGTATATGAGTGTATATGCAGAATCCAAATATTTGTTTTTGGTGTGAGAGGGGGGAAAACAACATTTGGAGATGCATGATTTTCATTGTGAAATCTACATTCTCAATAAAAAATACAGTCTTTTAATCTGTGTTACGTGTAACTCCCATTGCATACACAAGTAACATCATATTACTGATATTATCATCATTGTTGTCAGACGCCACTTTTCAAAATTTCAGGACCTTTACCATTAGCGAACCTCTGGCATGCTGCTTCACCTTGAGGGACTCCATGAAGCTCAATCTGTCTCTTCTTGATCGAGCGAAATCAGAAGACTTGCTGTAGAATTGGCTCAATTCCAGGAAAAGAGCTTCCGATTATTTGTGTTTTTGTTGCACAGTGGAGATGAATTGTTGTTGGAGAATCTCTTTGTCCAAGTTTCTTCCTGAGAAACAGCACAGACAGAAATTGTCATCACATGGTAACATACGCCCCGTATGTTACCACGATGGTGTCAAATCGGTGATATCAGCCTGTGGTAATTATTTATAAGAGACATAAAAATCTAGAAATAGGTGAAAAACCTGTTGACATTTACGAGTCACCTTGTAATACAGTATTGATTTTTTTTCTTTTCTAAACCCAACAAATGTTCAGTTCAACTACCTGCTGAGCAGCATTGTAATCGTTATTCCAAAAGGAACTTCTACATATCATTCAAATGGGTCCATAAGATGTCACGTGAATTTCCTCCCTGGTGCTTGTTAGTGATAAAGATTCATGCCTGAACGACCACGTTACACATTAGCTGCATTTAGTGAACATTAGCAAGTGTAGCTTTCACGCAAGTGAATGAAGGGAACATGCGTGAAAAGCAGTGTGTGTATGCGTGTATTAGGCTGTGTAAGTTTCTTTACCTATAAAGACCAGCCGGCTGATCCGCGGCTGCTCATCCCAAAGCTGGGGAGTCTCATTAAGCTCATACAGTTCGTGGACCCCCTGTAGCATGACTTGGTGGGCTTTGGCTGCCAGCGACACCATACCCTAGGAACACGCGCGTCACACGATGCTAGTGACAGATTAACCCACGGTGAAAGAAAAGGGCCCGGGACCGTTGAATGCAGATAAGGGAGCAGGTTATTGATGGCAGCCCGCCACCGAGGCGACTATTGTGCTTTACTGTACCTTTAAGCGGATGACAGTCATGGGTTGCCCCTCTTTGTTTCGCAGCGTCTTTTCCCAGAGGAGATCCTGCAAAATGTGTGGAAAATAAAAAGAAGAGAAGATTTACTTTCTCAAAGGGGTGCATTGTGAGGGAGATAATTGGGGAATGGGAGCGGGGATGTAAAGCCGAGGATCACCACATGGGTTTGTACCTGAATGAAAACATTCAGCGCATCTTCTGAAAGACTTCCCGCCACTTCAAAGGTCACGGTTAAAATACTCTGACAATAGGAGAGGATTCATTTTAAAACAAATGACACAACATTATGTGGCATTTTTTTCCCCTGCATTCAATGACATAAATACACAGTAGCCACAACATTAGGTACAACGTCATGAGATCAAACGCAAGAGCCAGATTACAAAAAGTGCTGAGAGAAAGAAAATTCAACAAAGATAAATAAACGCCAGGGTTGCAGTGTTGGGGTGAAAACAGTATATACAGTGCAACTACTTTGACAATGGTGTAACATGAAATTTGACTCATGATTTTTTTTTCCACCTGGACAGAGCAATAATAAAGTTGTAATCTTACAACAAAGGTAAAATCATTAAATCACAACTTTATGCTTGCAGTTAGCAGTTTCCCTCTTTAGTTTTAAACTTTTCAAAAATTCACTGAAAATCTTGACGCCTCTGAAGTCCTTTCTTAAAACTTCATAATTGCAAAATGTGTTTCCAATCATTTTTATTGTGAACTTTATTCTCAATCATTCACCCTCTTTTGTAATAGCCTAACATTTTTTTCTTATATGACAGCTTTACTCTCACAAAGCTAAAATGCTAAAGTTATGTTTCTTTTTTGGTGGGGGCGGGGGATAAAATGTGTCTTTGACTTATTTGGCAAAATAATGGTATTTGTTTTGTGCAAATGGTCCAAATGTTGCAACCTGTCAGTGTACAGTATGTCTTGTAGAATTGCTCTTACGCCAAACTTTCAAAAATTCATGTTCTACTTTTTAATTCAGAGGACAGTGGAATAAAAAAGCCAATAGGACGGTTAAACTAAAGACACCCCGGCTGATGACGTTGTCAATGATCATGTCGAAAACCACAACTCCACTCGGCACCTCTCCATCTGCGTACAAAAGCCTGATCTAGCCCACCCTGCATTCGCCGCCAACTTCTCACCCTCCCCTCTAAACTTCCTTGTGGCACTAAAAGGGCACTTTGCAGATGTTTGCTGTTTTTGTGTTGAAGTGTTAAGGTTACACACTTCCTTGTCATTTGGTATAACAACAGAAAAACAGCCGTGCCATTTACATGAAAAGAGCAAAGGGTGGGGAGGGGGTGGCGTGTGTTGCGGGGGGTAACTTGCGGGAGGGTTTAGGCTCCATGTGGGAAAAGGGAACGTGGAGCAAACAGACGACAATAGCGGTATTTACACACACACACACACACACACACACACACACACACACACACACACACACACACACACACACACACACACACACACACACACACACACACACACACACACACACACACACACACACGTCTCATCTGCGTCCGTCCTGTGGTAAAACTGAATGGGCATGAAACAATAGAAACCAAATTGAGTTCATGAGCCATTTAAGGTAATTTCAAAAGAAAACGCCTAATGGAGAAAGCTTCAAAAATACATTTGGAAAACGACAAATTCCAGATTGAACTGTTTGGTTAAATATAATCTTTTAAAAAGGTAAAATCTGGTCTAACTTTTTTAAAATTGCAGAGGCGTGTCAAAGTTGGTCTATTTGTAACATAATACAAAAAAAAACAACAACATCAAACGCTTTCTGGTTGATCACCATAAAAAAAAAAAAAAAAAAAAAGGCAGGGGAGGGAGTTTTCATGGCGGTGTCGCCGCCCGAGGGGATGCGAGGAAGTTTTGGCCCTAAGGAGAACGAATTCCCTTAATCTCGCGGGAAACGATGTGTCGAAAGAAATTAGCAAACAAAATAGAAAGGTGAAGGGAGTGAATTAAAAAAAAAAAAGTAAGACGGACAATACCTTGTCAAGATGAGGTCTGCTCGGTTTCACAACATTCAGCTTCTCTGCTAGACTATCAAGAGGAGAAATATGATTTCCATGTGATCTTTTTCTGATCTTGGTGTCTTCCATATATTAGTACAGTAAAACAGTGAGATCCTTCTATGTCCTCAATTTGTTCAGCTCGCATCAGAAGTGCTGTCGCCCATTCAAACAATATATATATATTTTTAACAGCTAACAGATTCAAAACTGGCATTGCTTTGGTCATTTGTTTATATGACAACAATTTTTTCCCCACCATGGGTCTCAAAGTAGAAGTTTTTGAGAACAACAGCTAACAGTTTCCATCCTGGGAGGAGAAGTAATCCATGCACATGCGTGTATTGTTTTTCTTGCAGAGTGTTGTTTTGAAGCTTTGTGTGAATAGGGATTGTTAAAATAAATAAATAAATCAATCAATCAAGCACAGTATTTTTGCTACTACTCCTATCCTATAGGTGACGGAAATGTCCATGACAAAGATCGTGCCAACAGTCACACAAGTCAGGCGTGATTCACTGTCGCGCCAATGAATGATACAATTTCCTCCATTTTAAAATAATGATTGCGCAGATGTTCACTGTGCCCAAAGAATTACAAGTGAAATTTTCAGAATAATTGTTTTGGCAGGAAAATAAATCGTATCTCTGCTTTCCTCAGCTGCGCATTGCTATATAGTATGTCCCCCCATGCTCCAGTATAATCAGTGCTTAACACCACCTCCCCTCAATGGACTTGTAAAAACTTAAGAAATGGCAATTAAAGCCTACAAAACACCCACTGCGGCCACCAAACAAACTCGGCCCATTGTTCTCTCCATCGAGCCTCACCTCCTCCCAGTCTTGCTGACCTCACAAGTGTTGCGCCCAGCAGTTTGAGCCTGATGCGCTGTTAGTTAGTACCACACAGGCGGAGCGGCGGGGGGGATCCGCTTCAAACAGCCAATGTGGGCCCCAGGGAGACGTAGAAGGGCCCCACCCCGCCCCCCAAAATCTTCTCCCCGACTTTTTAAAGCGAGGGGGAAAAGAGCTATCTGTTGGAAAAGGGGGTTGGGGTGGGGGGCTCCTCAGGAGCCAGTGGACACACACGGCTCTAATCCTCTGCAGCTGGCCTCACACATATTGACCGAGGGCATGTAAGAGAGTTTTAACACCGCGGACCGTTTCATTCACATGAAGGGATGAACACTGACTCTATTCAAGAGAATTAGTTTCTACCAGAGGGGAAAAGGGGGACACAATATGATGACCACCATGGAGTGTAAGGGGCGGGGCTCGATAAAAGAGTCTGTTAATTAAAAAGAAACATGGCGAGCAACACTGTTAAAGGCTGTTGGCTACACGCTTCGGACGGACGAGCAACAAAAGGTTGTCGAGGCAGAACGCTAATATCATTGTAACCTAGCAACCGGCCCAATAACAAATAGCATGGCGGTTTACACCCCTCAGCCGCTTCATTAGGTACAGTGGTATGTCTTGTCATAACGTAATGATAATCTAACATGATTCGCATAAGACAATTTTGTCTTTTGATTATACAAATCTATTCACATTAAATTAAGAGCTCTATTGAACTTTTCCCTTCATCTTTGTAAAACTTTTTTTCTACGCTTCTATGTTTTTTTCCTGAAAACTTGAAATCAGATCAAATGCAAATATTTCTCTTTGTAATGCAACCACTTTATTCTTGAATTTTAGGGGTTGCAATTTTTTTCTTTTTTGAAGTTTATGGGGGGGCTTTCCCCATGTAATATTTTATTAGACAGTTTTGTTCCCATCATTACTAACGACTTTAGTCTTGAAAAATTACATTTTGGTCTTGTGGTATTATAACTTAATTCTCATACAATGATCCGCTTTTTTCCTTGAAATATTACTAATGTTTTCTCGTGAAATTATGCCCCGTTTCCCATTAATAAGGTAACTTTAATGTCATCAAATCACATTTTCAACCCTCCCCCTAGGTATTGGGTAACTCACAATTAATTTCCTTTCCTTGAATTACCATAAATAAGAATTGATGTTTTTGCTTGTACTATCGCAACATTATTCTCATAAACCAGTTAAAGGAGAAACGCAATAGAACGAAAAGTGAAATGTCTCTTTGTTGTGAATTGAATGCCGCGTGTATGGTCAAACTCACTTTGCTCCATCCTTACTGTCAAAAGAGTGAAGGTCGAGAACTGCTGAGAGGTCCACCCTGTGGAAGAAGACCAAATCTGACTTTTTCTGCCGAGTTTTTTTTTTAATCACCCGTTTACACATTCTGAGGGTTAACGCGAAGGTAGAAACTTTGGTCACACGGCGCTAAAAGTGATGCAAAATAAATGGATTCAGAGTTGTTATGAAAAGGTTTTTCTGATTAACCCTGGCCTCTTCTTGCCCTTGAATGAACTTTACTGGGAGGGGTGGACGAAAACACACACACCTACACGCACGCGTGCACACACACGTACGCTTATGCGACCCCCGTAAGAAGAACGACCCCGGGTCAAAGGGAGCAAGGCACCCTGGGTAACTGGACACCGGTGTACGTCTGGTGCTTACTCAGGACGCATCACTTTGTGTATGTTTTCATCATGTGCGTGTGCTAGGAGGAAGGGGAGGTGGTCGCTCTGGTGCAATGTCATGCCTACGCTCCTTTCATCTTTGATATGAAGATCTGAGCAGGGGCAGCACATGGAGTTCATCTGCCACACTTTACAAAGAAGGGGAGGGGGGCGGGCCGCAGAGAGGCTCACGATAAAAAAGACCCCGCTGTGAGCACGACGGCGCTAACTACCTTGATCTTTGAGTTTCCAGGATCTTCACCACACCGTTTATTGACCTGAGGGTGGGAACAGCAAATGTTTTACCTTCTTCCAAATCCATCATATGAAAGATGTGCCCACGTCACACAAAGAGCTTACCTCACAGCATCTCGGACTTGAGCAAGCTCCTCCTCCCTCACTAGATCGGTCTTGTTGATAATTGTCAGGTCGGCGAGTGCAATCTGCCTGCAAAAGATCCAAAAGACTTTCTCTTACTACTGAACGATGACGTTGGAATTACACTGTAGGTCCAAGTAGCCAATTCTGATTTACTGCCTCTATTACTGCTCTACTCCCCAATCATTCATTTCAATCTGTTGATCATTTATGTGATGAGTATTAATGCTCTTCATCGTACATGATCAGGATTTGGGTGAGAGGGGGGCAGTCATCATTCAAAAGGGCTGATTAAGTTTAACCTTTCAGTGCTGAAGCAGTTACTACAGTGGAGAGCTTATCATGTTATCAGGTTACAGTGTGCATGAAAGGGTTAAAAAGGTTCAAACACAAACACAAATGAAGAATGCAAAAGTGTCATGCAAATGGTTAATTACTTCTACAGTCGTCCGACAAACAACAAAACAGCAGCTGGGGGGTCACAAACTGAAAGATGACAAGATGGGTGGCGACTGGCAAGAATCCCACTCATCACAAGATGTGGAAAATACGAAGTTGTCTATTTCGGATATCAACATGTTCATATTAACATTAAAAAAAAAAAAAAGAAAATCAAACCTTTCTGCCTCATTCACAAGTCCGTCAGCCTTTTCCTCCCTGAGGTGCTACAAAAAATGAAGCATGTTCATTTTTAAGGGCATTGACAGTACATGCATGTTAACTGTGGCTTCCATGTACAAATGTCAGTATTTGAAATACTTGAAGACCACAAGAAGTCACTTTACATTTAGTTGCGTTCGCAGGTTGCCCGGCATTTTTCCTCTTGGTATTATGACTTAATTCCCAGAAATACATTGTAAATGTATTTCTTTTGTCCGGTTAAGTCATAATGACTATTTACTTCTAAAAGTAATACTGTTTTTTCTCTCATATTCCAACTTCTTCAAACATTCCAATTTTATTTTCATGATTTGTTTAAAAGAAAACAGTGTACCGGTACTTTATTTTGGGGTAAAATTCAATTAAAAAAACCAAACACTTCAACTTCATTTTACCTTCTATGGTCATATTATTTTCTTCATAGTTTCGTCTTGTAATATCATCATGACAGTGTAATTTTGCACACACACGTACACACACGCGTACACACACGTACACACACACACACACACACACACACACACACACACACACACACACACACACACACACACACACACACACACACACACACACACACACACACACACACACACTACATACTTGGTTTTCAAATGGGCTAGTAAGAATATATGCCATATATTAGAGTTGCATATATGAAAGCAGGGTGACAATCTTGAGCGGAGCGGCAATCCGGATCCTATGTGTCAAACTGACATGCTTGCATGTGTGTCAAAATGTTTGCCGACTTGAGATAATGGGATATTCTGCGCAACACATGAAGGGAGAGACATGTTGGAATGACCGCGTCACTGGAAGTTCTCCACTCTGGCATCCCGCCTCGGCCACCAAAGGTGTCACTTGGGCAGGCTCGACGCCTTCGCCAAAGAGCCTATTATGCAGGTGTCACTTGCCCTGTTCTTTTTAAATACCTTCGGGAGCGTAGGATGTGTATCTGAGACTGCTATTGTGTGTTATCTATTGCTATGCACTTGCAAACTGTGAATTTTAATGGGTTTAGAAACTTAAATCAGGCTTAAAAGTGACAAAGTATTTGAATGCGCATGTCAAGTACTGCATGAGAAACGGGCGTATTTTGCTATTCCACCTTGAAATAAAAACAGTTTATTCACACTTTCGGGGGTTCTTGCTAATGTGTGAGGCAAGGTCTTACTTTTCACAAAGGACGATGTGGTGACCTTATGAACGTTCAATTCATTGGAAATTTTAATGAAACACAATGCAGTTGCATACCTGGAGTCCATACTTGGCGTCAATGACGGTCACAATACCTGAGAGAAACAACATTGTGAAGAGTTCAAGAAATCCCGAACAAGTTGTGCACATTAGTGACTAAATTGCATTCGGCCTTTTGCTGTTTTGACTTCAAGTCTGTTGTGTTGTCGAGACGTTTTCCTCCCAACAAATTTGACTTTTGGTTGACTGTCCTGGAACAACACAGCCGACAGCTAAGCTTTCTCTTCATGTTCGCGGACACAACCAAACAAAATCTGCCATCCCCCTGCCATCCCCACAAACACAAGGTACCATTTGGATCCACATAACCATTCCTATTGTACTGTTTTGAAATCACTTTTCCCAGGACAACCTTTAACCGTCATTTGGACTTGGTTAAACAATTTATTCTCTAGAGCAGTTAAGTTCTTTATATTTGGGTGATAAGAGTGTTTTTGAAGGATGTGGTACGGGGAGCAAATCGTCTTTGAAGCGCATTCAGTTGCCGTGTGCATAAAATGTGCAAGATAAATAAAGCTGCCTTGCCTTTTTTTTTTTAGATGGATTTCAACATCTCAATATTAAAAATAGCCGTTTGAATGTAATACAACCGTGTCTACACTATTATTTCATTGAACATGCAACTTATATGACGCCAACAATGATTGCCAACAAGAGTTGAGATGAATTCACTCACCGTCCAGATAAATGTCACTGCCAAGCTCTGCGTCAACCCAAAACATGGAAGCAACGGCGCCTGTAAGACAAACACAGGAGATGTTATGTTCTCAGGTAAACCCAAACCAGGAAACCTGTAAGTTCTGATTCAATCGAGGTCATGCAATTTGAATTATCCGGAAAAATATGAATACAAATTATAGTGAAGTATAATTAAATGTATGTAAAATTGTTTTTCCTCACAGAATAACAGGCTTCAAGTACTGACATAACTGATTTATCTGCGGGTTTTGGGTGTGTGTGCTTACTGTGTTGCTGTCCTATTACTTTCACTCGAGACACTTTTAGTACAAAATTCAATTATGGCACTTTTAATCGACAGACAAAAGAGGATTACCTCCCCCAAAAATATTTTAGTCCCAAGTGAGCTCTGAGAGGCAGATTATATCATTATCCGAGGCTTTAGACTGTTTATCTCCAGCTGCTACGTTCGTTTTGCTCTCATTTTCTCAACCAAGAAATCATCACAGGTCGCTTTACGTGTTACTGTGGCGAAGGATTGTAAATATTTGATGACCGGGTAATGAAAACAATGTTTTTGATTGATGTTTCATGTAAGTCACCCAGATGGAGGGTCAAAATTCGCCAACCCCTCCCCTAAGGACGGCGTTATGATTGACAGCGGTGGCGGGGCCAATGGCAGTAGATAACTAGCTTGTCTGGTCGAATAACATGTCAAGAGAATTGAAGAGGGCGACAGCGCAAGAATCCGGTTGGCGCATGTCGACCCTCCCTGACACTTTCTGTAACTTCCCGACAAGGCCCATTTGGCAGCACTTATCCTGAAATGGCCAAATAGCGATTTACTGATTCAAACGCGAGGGCTGTATGGCTTTGGAGGTGTTTTGTTGTTCCCTGGATGCAAATCAGGCATGATCAGTTGAAGTGAAGAGACATATGGTTAATCTATTCAAATATGGACATTTTACCTCCCTTCCGATTATAGTCTGCAAAGATCAGATTGTAGGATGGCTCTACCATATTATTATTGTTATTATTATTATCATCATGATTACATGTTGATATATTGACAGAATTATGTGGGGTGTGTGGTACCACACAACAGACAAGCAAGCACACATTTGCCAATTTTTCCCCTCCCAAACTCGGTTCAGATGTTAAAAATCTTATAAAAGCAGCAAACAAATGTCATTAATGCAAACTTGACAAAGGCAGCAAATTGGGAGGGGGGGCATTGAGGACAACCTCTGCTTCATTTACTCATAATGGGCATTAGTGCATTACCTGGATCAGCAAGCCCTGTGGTTTCCAAGAGGATATAATCAAACTTGCCCTTCTTCTGCATCAAGTTCTCGATGGCTTTGAGACCATTGTCCCTGAAAATGGTGGGAAAAACGAAAATGTAATGAAAAATTGAAGCAAGAGCCAAAGAGGAACAGTATATAAAATAATTGTGACTGAATGCATTACAGTGAACATTTAATGCATCACGTCAATAACTTGCACAGCATCTCGTCACTGGACATACTTGACAGAGCAGCAGAGGCAGCCGTTCCTCAGCTCTAGCCACTCTTCGTAAAGTTCCCCAGCATGGCTCACGGCTAGAGACTTCTCAAGTGCGCTCCCTGTAAGCAAGTTGTTCATGTTAACGCTTTATCGCTCAATACACCTAACACCATTTATTATACTTATTTGTCACTGTTTATATATATATATAGAGAGAGAGAGAGAGAGAGAGAGAGAGAGAGAGAGAGAGAGAGAGAGAGAGAGAGAGAGAGAGAGAGAGAGAGAGATGTGAATTATATCATTGGCCATCTCAGTTGTAGCTATGCTGCCATCCTGTGGAAAACTACCAAACGTTCAGCTAGGACCACCAGTCAGTGGCATCAACACAAAGGTTTTACCTTCTCCAAATTCATTGAGTATGACCGCAATCCGTTTGTCGTGTTGTTCTGTTAAAATATAGTTCAAGAGTGTGGTCTTTCCAGCGCCTAGAAAAGGAGAGAAAAATATTAATCCTGAAACACAGTTTACAAGTCATGTTGCAAAATTATTGAAATGTTCAAGGCTGGAAACTTTCCATAGGACTTTATGGGAGTAAATGACAAGAAAGAAGGATTTACGTGGGAACTTTTTTTAGAGTTGGCGAAAGTATATTCTTAGATTTCATACAATGGGACCTTGACTTACAACTAGGGTTGGGCAGTATTATGGTCACACGGTATTCCACGGTGACAAAAAACAGCAAGTGTGTGTGTATACTGTATATCCATCCATCCATCCATCCATCCATCCATCCAATCTCGAAGGTGTCTCTCACCAAGATAGCCAGTGATGATGGTGACGGGGATCTGCTCTGTAGGTGCACCTGGCTGGGCATCGATGGGCACCAACTCTGGGCAATCGTCCTCATCCTCCATCGCGTTCAGACCATCAGGCGACGGACAGGATGATCTGTTGAATCAACACAAAGACACAAGCAGCAACACAAGTAATCTGCCTTGCGAACAACTATTATGTCAAGTTCGGATGGACACAATCCGTCAATTCGGTGAACCCTATGAGGCATTTTAATGAGAGGAGATATTTTGGCCGCCTTATTGACAGTAGCTGAGAAAGGAAAATGTCAGTCAGTATCATGCCGTGGTTTCAAAGTAGATTTAAACAATGTTCGTCCCCTTTTATTCATTCATTAGCAACAAGCTAGCATGATTCATCCATTTTTCTCTCTCGAATTCACTGACAGCACATTAACTACTCTTTTATCATTTTACAAAGCAACACCAACGATTGCCTTACACTGCAATGAACCACACAATCAAGTAAAGTGTGACGATTTCACTGAAAAAGTGGCTGTACCGTGTATTCAAGAGAGGTAACAGTGTGCACCTTAGTTGACAGACCGGCTGATAAGGTGACTAGTATTGAAGGTTCCTCTTTGGTTCAAAATACAAAAAATAACGTACACAGGAGGAACAATAGATCAAAAACACAACCGAGTCACGCGCGAATCAAATATTAAAATAATAATAATAATAATTATGATATAAAAAGTGGGGGCTCCTTCTGTTCACTTTTGAGGTTTTGGCAGTGTGCATCACGTTTAACACTCCGTCTCGTACGACGAACAGCAATAGCGTTTTCCGATTTGGCCCATATGATAAAACATTAATAACGTAAAAAAATATAAATTACGCGTTATAAAGGTAAATCAAAATCTAATGTTGAGCTGAGGAAATGTTACATATTTTACACACTGTCGTCACGGCAAACGCTTTACATGGATGTAATTACCAATATAACTCACAAGGGGACACAGTAGATCTGTCTTTTATTGGCTCGGAGGCTGTCAGCACTTATTTATTTATTTTGTCACTTTTTCTCCTCCTATTGCATATAATTTAGTAAATTACTATGTAATTCAACATCAATTATGTTATTAAATGTTTGTGAAAATTTGTTGGCGCTCTATTTAACCATTTGAACGGTATTTACACCAATTATTTATGCATATTTTAGGGTCTTTTGCATATTCTTCCCATGCTTCTTTGGAATTTGTTTGAGTTCTCTGGCTTCTCCCCACATTCCAAAAACGGGTTTCTTAACATAACTTAATCAGTGGTTTTGAAACATTATGCAGCTTGAACATCTACACAGAAGTAAATATCGGGAAAAATGTGCTAGAGTATAGATTAAATGAAAATGTATCGCACAATAAAAGTACCAAATAAAACAATACAATAAAATTGCGTCCAAATAAAAAATCAGTTCAGATTAAAACCGAATATATTAAACCAAAAAGTGAAATACAAATCTCTCTCTCTCTCTCTCTCTCTCTCTCTCTCTCTCTCTCTCTCTCTCTCTCTCTCTCTCTCTCTCTCTCTCTCTCTCTCTCTCTCTCTCTCTCTCTCTCTCTCTCTCTCTCTCTCTCTCTCATTCGTTTTTCTGGCACGCTCGCTACCAGACCGGAAGTGGATACACGAGCACTTACTTCCGGACCTTGGAATCAAGAGGCGCGTGCACTCCTGAAGCTTGACGGCGGCGGAGTTTTTCTTGTAGCGCGGGGGCGGCGCCTCGGTGACAGCCGGGGCGGGCCAAGAGGAGCGGCGGGCGGGCAGAACTCAGGCGAACACACCGAAGACAACCGACCGGCGGTGGCGGTGGCGGAGCAGCATCCCCCCCTCTTTTTCGGACTTTCGACCTCCGGCCTCCCATGGCTTCTGTGACCAGTGCGGAGCGACGGGCTTTTGCTTTAAAAATCAACAGGTAAAAACAAACAAACTAACTAACCAGCACAAAACAACAACAACAACAACTCTTTTTTATGTTATCGTGCAACTGTTTTGACCAGTTGGAACGGGAACATGTTGAAAGGGCAACAGGTTACTGCTGCCATCGGTGGTACTGTATACTGTCGTTTTCACGTTACATTAGTATTCAAGTTAACTTTGTTGAATAAGTGCATGCATTACTACTATATCCTGTTGAATAGTTTAATGCATTGCCACTCTATCCTGTGCTGTGTCACATTAGTGATCATGCTATAATGCACATGAGTGGGCATGTGCTCATAGTTCCTGCAGGTGTAGAGGAAGTCACGACTGTACATGGAAGTCCATTGTATCTTATGCTCAATGCTAACTCATTAAAACAACCTAACAGGGGAGCTTCCTGTGAATAACTGTCAATGCATGTGACGCTTCCCCCTTTTTGCAGTGAGACATGTGATGGTTTTCAAGCAGTGTGCCTTTATTAAGCCAAGTCACATACTGTATCTATCCCCCAAAAGCGCAAACACACATTTATTATGTACCTTGTGCTATGCGGTGGAAACACATTTTATTGTTCCCCCTGTCACTGTAGGTGGCTGGCATAGATAACCATCTGTCTGTCCATCCATCCATCTTCTATCCCTCTTAGTGGTTGGATAAACTTTATTGGATAAACTTTATTGTCAAATGTACTGTATGTGTAACATACAGCACAGATGAAATTTCTTCCCTCTCAACATGAAACAAGAGGAGCCGCTGCGGGTGTCCGCGCCGCCATCAAAAGAAAAGTTAACAAAAAAAAAGACAAAATAATACAAAACAACACATGAGACACAGACAACCATGCACTCTTAACCACTTTCCTGCATAGACTTTGTTGCCTGAAGCAGTTATAGATGAAAGAGGAGCGAATCAAAGTGTCCTTTTCACCAGTGGATCAAAGACGTCATGCTGCAATGTGCACACGTCTGCTACAAGCTAAACTTGAAAGCAACAAGAAGCTGTAGCATCCATTAACGAAAAAGAGATTGACTCTCTTCTCCTGTCCCACGTAAGTCCGCTTCAATTCCAAGCCGCGACTCCCAGTTCCACATACGCATCGGCGCTCTGCGCTCACGCTCCTTTCTTCTTATCGTCGGCTCCTCAATCCATCTATCCATCCAGCCGCAGACTGTCCATCAGCACCGACCTTTTCGCTGAACAAAGCGGGGCTGTGAAAATGCTGCCTACTTCAGGCGCAAGACACGGGGTTGCGGTGGTGCTGGAGCATATCCCAGCTGACTTGAGTTGAGAAACAGGGTGAACCCTGGACAGGTTGCCAGCCACTTGCAGGTCACATAGACTGTAGTCAAACATAACAATTAAGCAATCTTACCTACAAAGACAATTTAGAGTCTTCCATTAACTTATTATGGATGTTTTTGGAATGTGAAAGCTGGAGTAGCAAAAGGAAGCCCAGGGAGAACAAACACACTTGCGCACAGATAGTCCAGAGCCCAGATTCATACCTTCAAATTCATAACTGCGACTGTGTCGCCTGGCTTAGATGTTGAATATGAATGAAGCAGCAAAATGCACCCCAGTGGATTTCGCTGCTTAATTCTTTTTCCACAAACAAAAATTAATCAGAATACTATATTCAGACTAAGTGCTTCGGTATACAGGACACTTTTCACATACATCTGGCTGGAATCGCGTTTGGGCAGAGCGCACCCAATTATGAACAGCAAATGATCATTATCATTAATCTGTCTAGGGACAAATTAACAGAAGAGCTACACTTTAAGTACACACTCAAAACCGGAACTGAATTGATTACCACTTATGTCAGCCGTGAAGAGGAGCTAATAGTATGTTAGTATATGAAATATTAATAATAGCAGCATTTGTTTTTTTGCCGTATTCTCCAGCATAGTTTTTGACAGAACTTGCAATTTATGAATTGATGCGCCACATGAACAGAATATGTGCTTTTTATTCTCTTCCTGGCGGGAATTTTGACTAAATCTTGTCAGAGTTATTAAGACACCTGTTAACTCTGTTATGTCAGCATTGTTTTCTAATTTCTCAGTGAATTATCCATTCATCTTAATGGGAAGAAAAAAATACAGCATATAAAGGAGGCGTGTCTCTTTGCAAGTGTACAGTTTGGTGCTGATCCCAATCATGATTGTTCAGCCTTGGCAGAGGCTTGCACATTCCACCTTGCAACATGGTCATACAATGTGAGCAGAGTGCTTACTGTAACATTCATTTATACAAAAACAACATTGTCTTAATCCCCCTTTTTGCCATTTGTTTATATATATACTGTATATATATGTATGTGTGTATATGTATGTTTAGTGTGCTACAAATACTGCTACTGTCAAATCCTTTCTCCATTCCAGGGGGAATGTACCACACTGACATTTTTTTTTCATAATCCATGACACATCAACGATGGTGCTTTGCTGTGCAATGCTGAGCTCAGCTGCACAGGGATGTGAGAGGATTTTTGGGCCGCATTCTGAATCCAGTGATGAGCCAGCAGATGCTGTTAGGCCAAGGACGCATGCCAATCATATGCTCATATGCTCATTGATAGTGAAATGATCTTCTTAATCCCAACATATATATATATATATATATATTAGAGCTGTCAAACGATTAAAATTTTTAATCTAATTAAAAACTCAACTGTCATAATTAACTCAAATTAACTAAAAATTAATCATGATTGCTCACTCATTTTTTATCGTTTCTGAATTTCCTTTGATATTTTTTTGTCCTATTTTCCCCCATTTTAATGCTCTCATCAACATGGAATCATGAATCAGTTTTCTATGTGCAAATGCAAATATTTACTGAAATAACAATTTTGATTTTCAATTTTACATGAACATTTTTCACTTGGAGCAGTTATTCACACATTATCTCTCACACAATATTACTGTCCATCAACAACAGTGAAAACAATATTTTGTCACACAACAGCTGCTTGAACAGCTCTTTTTAGGGAATCAAAACAGCGCAATATAACATTATAAAGTGCACATCTAAGGTAAACTAGTACTCAGCCTATAATGGATTTAAGCCATGGTTGCATACTTCGTTTTCTCAAATTTGCTTTGAACACAGCAGTCAGGCTATGCTGATTCTGTTGGTCCTTCTTGCTCGGAAGTCTCTCTACGGTTTTGTGTCGACATCATTTCGGATTCTTGTAATGGAGGCTCTCGCTGGGAATCAGTAATGGTTGTTCAGTTAGGGATTGTCGGTCAGCATGGAAGGATCTCTCGTTCTGTACTTTTGGATCATTTATTGGAGCACTTTGCAGCAGAAGTAGGAGTAGTAGTAGTTGTAACAGAAGTATCAGAAGCAGGTAATAACCTAAACTACACATAAATGCAGTAAAAAATTAATATATCTATCTTTCTGCATCGCAATGTAAATATGTATATAATTGACATTAATGAATACCTTTATCTAACAATACGTTTAATAAATAATGGAATCAACCCTGATTTCACTATGTATCATTATCGTCATCATTATTCATTGTTTTAAACGTAAGAAACCATTCAACACAAACATAAAGTCGAATCGAACAAAAGAACTACAAGTCCCAATACTCAATCCCGGAAGTGGAGCGCGGCATGAACATATCAAGTCGAATCGTACAAGTCCCAAAGGTCCAACCGGAAGTGGAGCGCGGCATATTTACCCCAGCTGCAACGCAATTTACTTCGTTTAAACGTCAGATTGCAGACGGACAAACATGACAACTATGCAAAAATGAGCTAAATAAAGACAGCCCTGTTCTAGCAACATTTTAGCCCACGCTGTTTAAATTGCCGATTGCGAACGGTAACTGACTGTGATTGCATAGCGATCGCGGCAACCAAAGCAACCGATCATGACCGAATCTAAAAGCTAACTTTACACATCTGACTTGATAAGAAGCACTCGCGTAGCTTAACATTGAGCCATGCCGACGACGAAGCGAGTGTATTCACTCACGAAACAAAACGCTATTTATACATCGCGCGACGTCACCTGTCAGTGGCAGCCCGCCCTCTTAAAGCGCCAGGTCAATCCAACAGGAGTCGTTCAGCAAATTTGTTCTTCGTCGTGTCATCCATTTTCTTCGTTTGAAATGATCCATAGCTGTCTGTCTGAGACAAGGGGCGGAGTAGAACGTCAGCTGTGCGCTTGGCCATTAAGTGGTATTTCAGACTCGACGTGCTATGATGATAGCTCGGTTTACGACTGCAAAACATACAGGTAACTTTGGTCTTGTCAGTGGAACAGTCTGGCAACTTTTAAAAGCAAACTTTCCATTCATGAGCTATTTAAGTATCCGTTTTCAGTGTCTCGCGCTGCCGTGGCTGGCAAAACAAACGTCGTGGACCCGCGCAGCGCTTTGATGTTTTGTTTCTGGTTTATTTATAGAGCAACGTAACATCGGCTGTGACGTCTCGCGTTAATCTCGCGAAAAATTTTGATCCCGATAAAATTCATTTAAATTAATCCCGATATAAACGCGCTAAACTGACAGCTCTATATATATATATATATATATATATATATATATATATATATATATATACACACACACACACACATACACACACACACACACACATACATACATAGTGGCTCTCCAGGCCAAGAGGAGTCTTCTCAGGTCAAATATATCAGCAAAATCAAAAGTCATTTTCAGCTTTTTTTTTCTCAAAGGGCATGAATGTTTCAAAAGATTAAAAAAAAAAAGTAAAATTCCAACTGTAGTACGTTTTTGAAAATCTAAACTTTTCTCCACGTTGCATGGGCTTCTCTACCTGTCTCGTTCCAGTCTTTCCCTTTCTCTTCTCCCTATCTTTCTGGTCCTTTATTTCCTCTCTTTTATAGCCAGCCCTACCTGCTTTAATCAACTGCCTGAAGTAGCCACACCTGTTGCGGTTGTGAGGCATGCTGGGAAATGTAGTGTCCGGGTTGTTGGGCATTTTCGTGTGAGGCACAGGCTTTTGAAATGGGAGGTAATGTCCTTCCACTACACGTCTCCGTGTGAAGCCACAATATACTGCATAACATTTTAGTGACATTGTGTAAACACCAGAGGTGGCAGTAAGTCAAATATGTGCAAGTCTCAAATCTTAACCGTCACGAATGCCAAGTTAAAGTCGAATCTTTCATTAGTTTGAGCAGTGAAGGTCCCGACCTCGGAAACTCGCAACCCCCCACCTCCGCTGTCTACTCAAAATTTACGAATCGCTGCAACAAACAAACAAACAAAGACGTATCACACAGGGAGAATGTTTCTATTGGTACAAAATGAATCCAACTTGTTTGTGGACAATGAAAATCCTGAATATTCTCTCTTAGCCCCTTTCAGATGCATTGTGAAGGAACTACTGTGCAGAGTGCTGCTCTAGTTTCACTTCAGTTTTCTATCACAAAATGTTGGGGTTTTTTTCACCATAAGCAGAAAAATGGCAGAACGAAGAAGTGTTGCAAATAAAGAGAAGTAGCATGGTGGTAATTATGAACATATGGTGTGAGGACAGCTGTGGATGTAGGGCTTCCACCGTTCAATACTTTTTAAGTGAACGGGGGTGGTCCAGATTGAGTTACATGGGATCTGACACCCTCCGCCCTCATCATAAAAAAAAAAAGACACCCAAAAATGTAATGTGAATTAAACTCAAGTTGACAAAAAGATTTGTTTGCTGGCTTCTGTGTTTGTGCGTGCCTGCTTCCTGACAGGAAGCTGAGCCGCGATGGCGCTGATAGCAGTAAGGCCCATTAAAGTCTGGAGACATATGATAGGATGAGACGCACAGCGGGGGCATCCCTCCGCCGCAATCCTCTTCAAGTGAATGCCGCACCACCCCCTGTTATTCTTCCACTTCCTCTTTGAATCAGATGACGGAAGGTGGTCTTTTTCGGGGAGGGGAAGCTGTTTGCCTGGTTGGTCTTCGGCGTGGAGGCGACACTTATCTCAGATTTGACAATAATGCCAATCAAGCCACATTTCCGCTAACCATATTCGGTTCTGTCCTCTTCGCGTTGTTCAGATTTTGTTGAATTTGCTTGGTTCTCTGGAAATTTGGTCATTTTTGGGCAGCGCAATGTGGTAGTGCATTGTGTGTTTGCTTCACAGTCGAGAGGCCAATGAGCAACATCCTATAAAATTGGCACACACCACAAATATGGCACACGTTCTCCATCGTTAATAATTAAACGAATGAAGCTTTTTCTTCCCTATGAATCAGTGTAGAATATTTTGTGTATCAAACCTCAGTGAGCGGATGCTCCGAATAGTTAAATTCCATCATTCTGTTTTGGCACGAACCTATTCCAACTTATTTCAGGCGTTAGGATTGACACATACGAATAATAAATACTGATAATCAAGAGCAGATTTTCCCATTCAGACATCCAATCAGAAACCAGCATTAAGAGGAAGAAAGTTTGTCTTTGTGTGTGGCGTGGAGGGGACTTGTCACATATTCAGGAAGGCTTGCGCAACGATTGCAGAAATGCTGACAAAAACACACCATGTGCACACACAGCAAGTGCAGGCCTGCCAGCGTTGGACAGCGTGACGCAACAAAAATTAGCTGCTATTGGGGCTGAGAAATATGATGATTGTGGTCCTGACTCGTTGCGTCGGAGCAGATTGGAGAGAAGACATCAGTCTTGACAGACATCACAGAGTCATTGGTCGGGATAATCTCTTCGAGATATCCAACAATTGGGCGTGTGGAAACTCAAATTTGACCTGATTATCAGTCTAAGCAGTTGAGAGTGAAATGCTGCTGTCAGGACCTGTGTTTGCGTTTCTGTGGTTTTATTTGCTTTTCATTTTGTCATGTTTTCTTTGTGTCCAGCTCTCTAAGCCACTCGTACCATATCCAGGAGTTCCTTATTGTCTCATCACTTTGTTTTTTAAATTTAGCTCCCTGATTTCTGTTGGTCTTTGTCAGGTTGTTACTGTTCCTGTCAGTTCTTGTCACGTCTCTATTTGTGAGTCCATTCTCAGCAGCTTTGGTTACTTACTTTCTGTCTTGTCTTTTTTGGACGTCAACTAATTTCATTTTTATTTTTTAAATTCCATGAGCTTTTGTTTTATTTTTGGAAAATATTGTTTTAAATATGTCCTGAGCTCCTGCCTTTCCTCGCTGCTTCCATGGACTTTTTGCTGCCGCCACAACAACTCACAACAAGGAAAGAGTACGTGCCATGTTCCCTCAGTTGCTTCAACGTACGATTAAGCAGTAATTCAGCACACAGCTGACCAATTATTTAGTTATTATGCCCACCTATAAGTTTGACTAAATCCAAAGCTTAACTCTTACCCCTTCTCGACATGTTTTTGTCGTCCACTATTTGTAACATAGACTTATTGGTTTGTAACAGTGTGCCAATACAGGGACAACAATTTTTCCTAATGCTGTTGCACAATTCTTGTTTTCTAGAACAGTGAGCTGTCTATTTGTGGATTTTTCTTTGGGGTGTGGTCTGATGAGGTCACCAAGAGACAGGCAGCAATATTTGTGAATACTTTTTGACTGAATCACTTAGTGTTCCAGTCCTCCTATCATTTGAGTTAGTGTGTTTGCAAAACAAAACATATTGTGGATATCTCTTGCACGGGATCAGCCTGGCTTGCCGTTGCGCTGCTGCTTGGCTGCGCTCAGCTTTTATTTTGGGACGACATCATCGAGATGAAAGGGAAAGTCGTCTGGGAAATGACTTGATGGTCATTCTCGAACGGGCTGACACAGCAGAATGATGAGACAAAATTGTTCTTTTTACTACGGCACAGAAGGTTGTTTACTCAACTTTTATTCAGCACTGTAGGGAACAAAATTAGCAGCACATTAGTTGAATTAGCAGTTGCCCAAATACCTGCCCGATAAATCTGCTTTTGAGGCTTTTCCAACCAAAGGACGGCAGGGTCCAACGAAGACAATGCTGACAGGCTGCCTGTGTGCTGTGATGAAATAATGCCTGTGTGCTGCTGGCAAGGCCTGATTACTGTTTTACTTGCCTGCTCTTTTTATAGCCAAGCTCTTTGTGTTTTGAATGGTAGCAGAGCAACCGCAAAGGGCGTGCTTGTGAATATGCTCATGCGCATGCAAATGATATCTTCAGTTAAAGTTTTGTATTGACAGGAATATATGTAAGGCTTTGTCCCGGTTATTGCTGCGGAACGTGCAGTATATCGGCGGGACATCCGCACCGCGCTTTGTGGTTTTAGTGTTACGGTTTGTTCCTTTAGAAGTGGAGTGTTAAAAACATTTCACCAGGCTTGCTTTGCTGCCCGTACGAGTTCAGCGCAGTCGTCGTTTGATACACTGTTGTCGGGGTCAGAGAAAAACCTGACTGTCTTTCTTTTCTCTTGGCTCAGCAGCTGCATAAAAGTGAAACTAGAGCATTCTATTCTTGCAATAAAGAGTTTGTCTACCTTTTTTTTCTCCCTTTCTTTTTTCCCCATACCTCTTCTAAATGGTCTAGTTCATTTAGTCAGGAACGATATCGGGTTTCTGAAGAGCTTGCTGACGAGCTGATCATTTGAATCAGATGTGTTGGAGGAGGGAGAAATCTAAAACGTGCAGGAAAACGGCCCTTGAGGACCCAAGTTGCCCACCCCTGCAGTTGCAGAACAACTGAGTTAGGACCTACAAAGTTAGATTTGTACACATTTGTGTACAAAAAAGCTCTAAAAGGTGAGCTTGGGGTGTTGCTTCCATCTGTCCACTCCTTGGGCGTCAATTATGGCTTAAAATGTTTGCCCATGCTTAAAGCATGTGTATGAGGAGTTTGGTGACTGGGTGTGTAGTACACGTGTAGCGTTAAATGTATGGTGTATCCCATTCTTTCCTGTATTCATTTGTGGGTTTCAAATGACAGCCGGAGTAGTGTTGATGACATGAAATGAAGCTCTAGCCTCGGACTTTGCCCGGAAAACGCGATCCTTTTCACCCACCCATGCATGTCCCCACCTTCCAAGTGTGTTATGTCACTACCAACATACCACTTGAAGTTGTTTCCAAGTGGAAGGGGGGGTCATATTGAAAGAGAGAGATCCAGGATTGAACACAATCTGCTCTAAGATGCATGTCAACCTCTTATTCGATTTTGATCCAATTTCAATGCGGTTTTATCACCCCCCCCGAGACAATAATGGAAATATTAATAATCTGCCCGAGAGAGAGAGAGAGATAGCTATTTTAAGTTTTGTGTGACCGAAGAGGAATATTTTCTTGACTATTTTGATTAAATTGAAAATGCATCACGACTAAGGTTCTTGAGGAGTGTTACACTGGTAGTTCTCCACTTTGGACTGGGCTTATTGTGTTAATTAGCAACACTGTGTCCCTGTGTATTTGGAACCAGACATGGACAAGTGGGCAGTGCTGTGGTGTGGATTCAGCACAGGCAAGGCCTGCCTTTATTGTGCCGTGGATATAAAAAGTCAACACTCCCCTCCCAAGTGCCTGCTTTTACTGTCTGTAAAAAAAAAAAAAACATCCAAAGTTGAAACACAATTTCTTAGATGATGCCGGGTTACTTCCTGGCTGTTGGAATTTCAAAACAAATTTTCCCGTAGCCAATAACGGCAATTCATTTCTTAAAGGCTTAAACTAGGAATGGAAAATGGATGAAAATGAAAACACGTTTTTAAAAATTTGATTAATTGTAGAAAGATTAATAAATTAATCAAATAATCATTAGCTGCAGCCCTAATATGTAATGTATGTACTTGCATAATACACAAAAATAGAAATAATAAAAGTTCCTGTAAAAACATTTGAACCATTGGCTCATACAATTGTCTAGGTGTTTCCATTCTGTTTTAAAAGTGTGCCCAACACAATGCCAATACGGTATTTGTTCTCATTCGGGAAGCATTGAGGTGAACTGCAGCAATCTTTTCTATGATTTCTTCTTTTCACTTTCTGCCCTGACCACTTTTTGGCAGTGCTTCCACACAACAAACCACACATGCACACCCACTGTATCTTCCCAGTGTCTTTGAATTTAACCCTCCATTTTAACGTCGTGTCGATTTTCTGCCGCAGGCTAACCCTTACATCAGGACTCCTTATTTATTCCACGGGGTGCCAACGTGACAAAGCCTCCACTGAGTTGTGCTTCTGTATGTATGGAGGGAACAAAAGTGTGAATGGAATCGCCATGGATCAGTAATTCAAACTTATGCGAGCAGGAACAATGGTGGCGCTGGAGTTGTTGCACTCATTAATTCCCGTGACGTGCCTGTTGCTTGAAATATGCAAAAAATGTTTTATATGAAATAATGTTCTTCTTGTGTATCAACACAAGTTATTTGAAAGTCCATCAATTTCAGTGCATTGGCATGCTAACACTGACCGTTGCCGCGTGTTTTAATTCCAGGCATTCGTCTGCAGAGATCAGGCGAAATTTCAGTGGCAACTATGGCTATTATCACAGACGGACAAACTCCAACGCCTCGACCACGACATATCTCACTGTGGTGAGTTGTGCTTTGTGTCCAGTGTGTTTGTCTATTTCCTCAGAAACTCGTGGCCCTCATTAATCTAATTGAGAAAACAGACATCCTGCATGCATGCACGCATTGCTCGCATTGGAAAGAAAACAAACGCTACACGACAACGAAATAAATTGAGTGGCTGCAAAACGTAGATGTCAAAACATCATGCGATTTCAGCTTAGTGAGCATCTAAAGGCCCTGTCACACCTTGACGATTCAGCCAGCGTATGCCGACGTTCAGATTTTCCCTAAAACGCTGGCATACGCTGAATTATCGATTTTTTTTTTCAATTTTGGGCGTATACATAGCGCATTCATAACGGGCTGGACGTATACATAACGTATCAGTAAATTATATAGAACGTTTCGATAACTTATAGATAACTTATTCCAACGAATGCCTAGCGTGTTGCCGGCGTACACAACTTATGCCCAACGATAGTCTAATTTATGCATAGCGTGCAGCAGCGTATTGCCCGGCGATCACGTGGCGTAGTCTATAAAAGGCTGGCGCTCGACGTTTCAAGCCCCTGTCACACCTTGACGATTTAGCCAGCGTATGCCGACGTAGGAAAAATTTGGCAAATACGCTGGCGACGTCGAATTAAGTTATGGGTAAGTTTTGTATACGTAACAGCACGCTGAAGCACGTTGGTATATCGTCGAAGTACGTCGAGGTCGTATGTCAGCGTATGGCTATCGTCCCGATATCGCAGAGCCATAAGTAATAGGTAAGTTATGCGATCGTTGCACACGTTCAAACACGTTAAGTGTAGGTTACTCATAAGTCCAAATACGCCGAGAATACCTACTAGCTGTTCTCCAACATCCGTGCCTTCGGAACTTGCGCTTGGACATGCTGACCAGGCTGTCACGCACGTAGTTGGCGAAGGCTGCAGTGGCTGTGATGGGATGAGCCTCTGCGAGACCTTTGATGAGCTCCCCAGACTTTTCTTTGCCATGACGCTGATGTTGTTTGGTTTATTAATGACACAAGTCATAATGGCGTTTGATTGCTGCTTTAATAGCGTGAATAGCAACTCGCAGTAACGATGGCAAGCCGCACCTTGCCTCTTGGGTTATACCATTTTAACTAGACCGGGGGGGATAGTCCCCAAACAGATGTTGGTACTGCAATGTCTAGTGCAGTTATGATTTGAAACGTCGAGCGCCAGCCTTTTTATAGACTACGTCACGTGATCGTCGGCAACGTCGAGCGCCAGCCTTTTTATAGACTACGTCACGTGATCGTCGGCAATACGCTGCTGCACGCTATGCAGCAGCGTATTGCAGTTCCGAAAGGCACGGATGTTGGAGAACAGCTAGTAGGTATTCTCGACGTATATGGACTTATGAGTAACCTACACTTAACGTGTTTGAACGTGTGCAACGATCGCATAACTTACCTATTACTTATGGCCTGCGTATACGGGACGTATAGCCATACGCTGACATACGACCTCGACGTACTTCGACGTATACCAACGTGCTTCAGCGTGCTGTTACGTATACAAAACTTACCCATAACTTATTCGACGTACGCCAGCGTATTTGCCAAATTTTTCCTACGTCGGCATACGCTGGCTAAATCGTCAAGGTGTGACAGGGGCCTAAAGGATGAACTCTTAACAGAGTATGTTGGGCCTTTTTGGGGACTTTTGGGATCGCCCCATCGAGAATGTTAAGCGATACCGGAATGAAAGGGCTCACTTCCCGAGCCCAATTAAACAATCTCCCACTAAGATCAATAATACAGGTGGTACCTTGAGATACGAGTTTGATTCAATTCCTGACCACACTCAGATCTCAATACACTTGCGTCTCTATTTGTCTTTTCCCATTGAAATGAATTGAAACCCTTCCAGACATCTAGCGGGGATGTTTGCAGCACACTTAATTTTGCTCATATGTCAACATATATATTTGTCAAATGATGGCTCCTATCTCGACTACTAAGTCAGGGCAGTCATATCTCAAAACACCACTGCATGCAAATTTCTCCATTGTGGGACAAATAAAGGTGTTATCTTATTTTCATTAATTTATTTCAGAAGCACTATAGACAGTTCTGGCTTTGAATTTTGAGCTTCCTCCCACATGCCATAAACAGGCTGAGTGAAGATTCTAAACTGTTTGTACACCGGCCGACCCATGAATATTGAAAATATGCACACACAAAAACACACAAACAGACACACACGCACACACACATATATGAAAATAAATTTGAAAAAAGTATACAAAGGTGGCACGGTGGTCAACTAGTGAGCACGTCGACCTCACAGTGCAGAGATGCAAGGTTAGATTCTGTCTCCGGCCTTCCTGTCAATATCAGTATGAATATCCTTCTTCACACTTGGGAGATTCCGTCTGTAAAGTTGGCGACAAGCTAAGCGACTCCGGCTCTGTGAAGCTGACGGGATGATGCGCAGTAATCCGTTGGAGGGATTTGCTCCCACTCTCGCTCCTGTGAACCCTCTCTTCTCACTTTTATTTTCTGTTGCCGCCCTTCCTCTCCACATTCGCCGACCTACATCTCGCCCGAGTCGACCGAGTTTTCCAAAGCTCCGAGGCGTCACTCCTGACACTCACGATCACTGACTGAGTGTGCTCCATGCCTTTGATTCCGCCCCCTGACACACACACACACACACACACACATACATACACACTCTCCCCAGTGAAGATCCTTGAACGAGTCAGCTGACAGGCTTTAGGGAGGATGCCTCGCACCATTCATCTATTTTGCAGCTCGCAGCGGCGTGCTACACGGTTAATCCTTAACCTGCTTGGGAAGTGGGTCAGAAGCTAGGCTGGATGGGGGTCTGCCTACCTTGCAGCTTACACGGGCAAATCATTAATATGGCCAGATTTGGGATGTGGGAGTGGGATTTTTAATACCATAATCTCTGGGATGATAGTTTGTTTGTTTTCGAATTCACTCCATGGCTTTTTCTCCATTTTTATTTATTTATTTTTTCTTTTTGCAACTCACATGACAAACAGATCCATCCATCAATTTTCAATAGCGCTCGCTCCTCGTGATGTTCGCAGGTGAGCTGCGGCCTATCCCAGCGAGAAGCTCTGTACACCCTGGACCGGTCGCCAGTCAGTCGAAGGGGATTTATAGACACACACATTCACACCTATAATTAAGTGTCTTCACTGTACCTATTTAGCATGTTTTTGGAATGTGGGTGGTCGTCAGGGTACCTGGAGGAAATCAACGCAAGCACAGAGAGAACATGTCAACTCTCCACAGAAAGGCTCGAGCGGAAAATTGAACCAGAACCTAAGCGCTGTGAAGCATAAGTGCTAACCACTAGCCCACCGTGCTTAAATTAACAAGAAAAGTTGCATGTGTGGATGTGCGTGCGTATGGTTTCAGTTAATGGATGAAGGGAGGGCGTGCTGATGTCACTTCCTCTTATGCCTTGCGGTTTGTCTGAAATCTCCTGTTAGGTGGGTTCAAGGCTCAATTTAAAGTCTTTACGTCAGCCAAAGAAATGCATGCATTTGAGAATGTCGAACCCTGATCCGCTGTGCTTTCCAGCTTCTAGGAATACGAGGATAATATTTAAGAGGATCTGCATCATGGCTTAGTTTCAATAAAAAGAAGCCAGTGCCTTGCAGTGTAGGTGCACACTGTCACTTCTCGTATCCGGCATGCGCCATTTTGCGCGCTTCCCCTTTTGAGTCACTTTTCACTTGTCAGCGGGGTAAGTGCACAGCGTTTGTCTGTTATCACAAATAAGGATGACCATGCTCACATTTTTTGGATTTTACTTCAATTGTTGAAATGATCACATTTTGCTTGCGCTGTCATATATTGCTTGTTGATCTTCTTAAATCTTATATATGGAGCTTTTTCAACAGACTTTTTCTGAGTTTTGCTTCACCTTATTAACCCTTTTTGATCCACAGCCAACACACAGACAATACTAAGAGTCTGCGTTGCTCACACATAGCAACGTGCAGTGATCAGAGGCATGCATACATTTGCATTCATTTCTTCTAGTTTGCCGCCACACTTGAAACTGAGTCGATGGCTACTATGCAGAGAGTGTTGTTGACCTGTCATCAGAATAGAACCTTAAGCTTGCATCTGTTCCCAATGATCTGCCCCCTGAGCATTAATACTCACGTCTTGCCTTACAATTTGCTGCTCAAAAACATGCCGAAGGATTGACTGATGTGCAGCAACACGTCTGTAGGTAAATGGAATTTGCTGGGTGCTCAATTGTTGGCTTGAAGCGGTGACTCATCATGTTATGTTTCTGCAGTCATTTCTCCCTCTACTATGTCTGTTAACTGAGTTGAGGTATTTTTACCGTTCCATTAGCACTCTATTTTTATTTCATCTCATCCTCCATTTCCAATCTCAGCCCATCACCTACATTGCTCAACATGGAAGTGGAGCCCGTTTGAAAAGTCAGCTTTTGATCCAATACTCAAGGTTCGAGAAGCTTTGTGAATTCTGCAGTTGGACGTACAGACAATTGAAAAAAAAAATCTTTCTGCACTGAACCAGAATGCAGAAATAACGTGGAAAATACATTTTTAAATAGCTATTAAAAAATAGATGAATTATAAAAACAAGTGCAAATACAAATGTGAATAGTGTTTGATATGACAATATAAATCATCGAGAAAACAATAACAATATTACCTATGCGCGATTGCGTGACCACAAGATCAATTGGAATTGGAACAATGCAAGTGAATACAAAGAAGGGCATTAATTAATAAACTACAATTTACTTCATCGAAAACACAGCCTTGCTAGATTTTGTGTGTACTTGTTTTTGCAGCATTAAAAGTAAGTACACAGCTTTTGTGTATTTTGTAGTAGTAGATGCTGTAGGTAGACTTTTGGTCCTGTAAGGAAACTGGGTGTTGTAACAAAATCGGTTGGGGTCTACAAGTACTCATTTGTGTTTAACTTAAGCACATTAAACACTTTTAAGAATGAATGCAAAGTGTGTATTGCAAAGGTGAGTCACACATCACACTTTTTAAATTACCGGTATTCTAAATAGTTTAAAATGAAGTTAACCTCTCTATCATGTAAAAACAAGAAAACACACCACCTGAACTTTGACCTCGGCGTCTTACAAAATTCACAGTTTCAAGTTATTTGGCTTCATCTTCTGGACGACATTGTCCTGTCCCCGGATATGTCCGACATATATAATCTTTGTCTTGTCATAGCCTGCTCACGTTCATCCGTTTTTTTGGGGTGGAGGGGGCTTTATTCCAAAAGCACCTGCTCTTTATGTATTGCCTCCCCCCTTCTGTGGTGTTCTTTTAAGTGCCACCAGGAGTTAGGTTCATTGGGTTTATAGATGATTTTAGATGCTATGCTCCAAGCCCGAACTCTCTCCTGATGAAAGACTCTGTGCAGAACATACAGCAAGAATGACTGAGTTGTACTGTTCGAGGTTTCAGCTAAAAATAGAACCATCTGTCTTCTAATGCAAGCCACTATGCTCCAGTTTTTTTTCTTTTTCATTTGTTTTTGTTGGACAGGTAAGAGGTAGCAGAAAATGGCCTAAGAATAGTCAAATGGTGTGTTTTTTTGCAATCCTCATTAAATGAATCACTCAACTGACTGCTAATCTGTCCTGTTGGTTCTAGTCAAACTGATGAATGTGTGTTGGTATATTGAACAGGGCAGCACGTTGGAATAGTTTTTGCACATATTGCCACTCAGTTCAGAGGCTCAGTGTTCAAATCCCGATATTCATGCTCTCTCAAACGTAACCGTAAACCGTAACGGAGACTCGAACTCAAGCAACAACTGTGAGGCAAACACAAATTTTCAGTGTTGCCTGGAAACATACCGTTGAGAAGAAAAAAATAATAATTTGCTTCTGTTTGTCCTAAACCTCTCGATTGGGTTCCTCAGCCACAGTCGTATGACGCGGTGGATCCTTTGGACCTGGAGGAATTCCTGATGTCGCAGCTCCGGAACGGCGACTCCGCCCTGATGCAGGAGCTTGGCGATTTCCCCGACGATGACCTGAAGGTGGAACTGGTGGAGAAGGAGTGTCGCACCGTCCGGCATCCTGTCCCTGACGACGGGTGGGTCACCGCCTCACATACGTGAGACAGTAGAGGAATTGTACAATAGGATTGCTAGGTAGCCGGATAGATAGATACACCCAAGCAGAAAGATTCTTTTTTTCAAATCATATCGAGACATCTCATTAAAAAACATCAAACATGTCGATCTGATTGGAATATAAAAGTTAAGGCTGCAGAAGAAAATATGTTTGCCTACTTTCTGTCAATGTGAAAATGTACACTCACACAAGTAAATACTTTGGATGAAAACAGTCTTCATATGCCACATTTTTGTTATATAGAAAATATTATTTTGTTATATAGAAAGATATTTTCCACAATTAATGTGACCCAACTGAAAACAAAAATAAAAAAACTGTCAAAGCAGGGAGGTAAAAATAAAGTACTGTGTTAATGGCATTGCATACTAGAACAGCTGAACTTGATTTGAGGTTAATCACAGACACTTTACATGAGTTAGAATGTGATTGGTGACTTCTGAACACAGCTACACTCTGTGACAAAAATGTGTGCACCTTTGATTATTTCCCTATTTTGGCTTCTCTTCTACCAAAAAAGCTTCTTTTTTTTCACTTGAGTTGTGCAGGTTGTAAGTCATGTTAATGGTGGAAAAAGTTGACAAAGATGATCACAATAACCTGGCATTGAGCAAGAATATGAAGAAGGTTTACACCCACCAAGCTTTTCTTCCTGTCAGTGTGTTATCATTCCATCTTGTCTCTATTTTGCAGAGTGGAGTTGGATCCCCACGTGAGAGATTGCGTCATGAGTTACACCCAACCTTGGCTTGTGGTGTCTAGAAGGTTAGGCCTTTTAACTCTTCTCATTCCCTCGACTTTCACAAATATATTGACTTTTAAAATGAGGAAATTGACTGGGGAGTTGAATTGGGGGTGGGGAGTGAGGGCGAGGGATAACACGAAGCAGAATTTGCAGGCTTTTGGACGATATTCACACCAGAGAAAAGAGCGACTGCAGACACTTGAGAGGTGACACATGTTTGTGAACAGGAAAACGAGAGACATGAGAGAGGCCGCTGAATACTGCACACCTCCGATTTGAGACATTAACACGGCTGCTATCTTAGTTTGCAAGACTTTGATGTATGGTTATCTCCGCCGATTACAAGTGCAGAGGTGTATCAGCCGTAACCATGTGTGTTATTTCCAGTGTGTGCATCACTCGCTAACTGTGCCTGATTGTGTGTCCTCAAAGGTGCCAAGGTGATGGCTGGAGTGCATATTCGGATCGGGCCGGCCTGCACAAGCTCCTTCAGAAGCAGACCTTTGAGTCTGACGTCCAGTCACTCAAAGACAACACGCCAGTAAGATCCAGCACACACTTTTGCAGGAATGGGCAATCGTTTGTGCTTAAGAGCCACATTTGATTTTTAAAACATAGATAAAGCACTTTATTTTGTCATGATGAACAGTATTATTTCTTAAGTGCTAAATTACACACTGTAAATCCGAATTAGTTAGCAGAACTCAAAAAAAGGGAGGCAAAATAAATTGCCTCCCTTTTTTGAGTTGGTGAACCAAAAGTTCTAGTTCTCTGAACTTGAATGTTTTGATTATATCCAACTTATATTTTGGGATATCGTTACTCAAGAGCTTTGAGTTACCACAACTCAAAATAGAAAGTAAATAGCTTGGACTGCATCAATTCAAGTCTGTTTAAAAACAATAAAATACTTTATATGATGTGAATCTTTTGATCTGCCTCAATGCTCAATAATGTAATGAATTTAAAACGAAAATAGGGGCTTTCTCAACAATTTTTAGATGAGATTAAAATGTAGATTAAATTAGATCAATTAATGACAGATCATAATTAATTAATCTCGCCTTTTTTTTAATCTCTTGAAAGCACTAATATATATCTCGTAATTTTTTTTAAACAAAACAATGAGCATTCTTATCAGAAAAACTCAGTGCTGGTCTGTTTACTGTTTTGCCCAAGCTGATCGAGTCATATGCAAATAACTCCGCGTGAGGATTTTTTTTTAAATGTAAATCAGCATGATTGTTATGTAGCAGATGACTAGAAGTGCAGAACAGCTCACACAGACACATTTTCAGAAATAAAGTCCCACTACCACTAATACCAATATTGACTTTTGCTTTTTAGTGTTTAATTTCACATTTGATGGGTGGGAAGGAACTCCAGAAAGCCAACTGTGGTATTTGCATAGAAGCTAGTCAGCAGCTATCAGCAAGTAAATATTTCATGTCCCCGCAAGCTGCTCAAACTCAGCTGTAAGAGCAATGAGACTTGAGGGAACTTCAGTTTTAGATAATAAGCTCTGTCATGCAGGCAAGAAGTTCCACTCTTGACTCATTCATGTCCTTCTACATTGTGTAATCCCCTGACTTGCCTCTCAGCTGTTGTGTCACGCTACTATTGTGTTAGTCCCTTCAAATTCTCCATGCGCCCGCCAGACTTGAACGCGACAACAAGTCTAGGTTAATATCCAGCTCAGCTCACCAATCATGGTCAAACCCTGGGTTGCGGGGAATTCCTGGAGCCTATTCCAGCTGACTTTGGGCGGAACTGGTTGTCAGTCAGTGGCAGGGCACAAATAGAGATAAATTACCATGAACACCTTGCCACAAAAAATAAATTTCTGATCTTAACTAATTTTTGCCCTAGGTTTTATGAATAAATAATAACATATAAATAATGTAATGACAATAACATTACTTAAAACAAGTTTGACTTTTTTTCTCTCTTCTGGAATTTGCTTTATTTCTCCTGATACCAAACAAGCTTTGAAATTGTTTTTCCTCAGCATTAACCTCCATCAACTTCAACTGAAATAACAGAAGTAAAGGGTATTTTATTTTACCCGCCCCTGGCAGACCTGTAACACAATTTTAGTCAATTTGATCAAGATTCTGACAGACAGGCAGACAGATTCTGAGCTCTGTTGATATGTGTGGTGGATGTCACCATGTTTTCAATCATTCAGTCAAGGCTTTGTTCACACCCACAACAGCGCAAATGCATTTTTCAGACTGTGAGTGTTTAGCAAAAATACCAAAAGAAATAAAACCCATGGACACAGTTAGACTGCTCTTTGTGCTCGATTTGCACTGTGTACGAAAATAGGACCCGATGTGTTTGCAATGAAAAGAAAAAATATTTTGTATTCACCTCTTACTCTGCCTGCCTCTTGCGTAATTTTCTGTCCAGTGATTGACGGGTGGTCCGTTAAGGGTGTATGTATCGTACTTCTCAACCTTAAGTTACCTATGAACTGGATAATGAAAACATGGTTCTTCATGTTTTAGTGAACTATCTCCTGTTAATTACTTCCCAGTTCACTTTATTGGCCCTCAACTGGGATTGGGTGCCAAGTTCCCATTCTCCTTTGTCTGAAATTGCCCAACGCTCGGCCTCTCGGCCTTAGGCAGTGCCAGCCAATCGGAGTCCTCGCCAACCCTTTAACCCACTCTTGTCAGTCCATCTCTGCCAGAGCCGCTTAATCACCCAAACCAAAAAGGCCTTTATTGGAGTCGCCAGCTTCCCATGATCTGCATGCCAGATAGAGTGTGACAGTAAAAGGAAGAACGGGGCGATTGTCCTTCGGCACGTCACGGTCCGTTTTGCTGTCACGGCTTCTGGATCGTGGTGCGATGCACAGACACTTTTTGACAGAGGGAATATGGGATTGATGTGTGATGGGAGCAAAAGAGACAAGGACAGCCCAGGGGCTAGCTAGTATGGCGGGAGGTTCAAAGACAAGAGCAGCATGGCGATGCCTACGGATACTGAGTAATTCAATATGATGACACCATTGCCCTCCTGAGAGACTTCTAACTTGTGTGCAGTGGTTATTAATTGGCATTAACTCCAAAGACCATCAGGACCGACAGCTCGGTGATTTAGTGGTTAGCACATCGACCTCAAAATTGTGTGTTTGAATCCCAGCACGGCCTTCCTGTGGAGAATTTTACATGTTCTCCCCATGCTTGTGTGAGTTTGCCCCAGTGTTCTCCCTATGTTTGTGTGAGTTTGCCCCAGTTTCCATCCAGATTCCTAAAACATGTGTTAGGTTTAATGAAGTAATGCAAATGAAACACATGACCGGTTCCGCAAAAGATACAAGTAAATGGGCACATTTAAGTAGCATAAGGCGAACAGGCAATGTACTGCTGTGATTATTCGTTCATAGCAAACACAAACATGCTAAATGTTCAATTTATACTTTGCCAGAGCTCCTTTGTGTTTATTTGGAGACCACAATCCTTTCACCTTGGCAAAACTGTGTGCTTCCCTCGGTGCCTTTGGAGTTGCTACTCTCTGCAGTATAAGTACATCCCGCTCATACAGTATCCCATCCGCTCGACATTTTAACTCCTCTTTTGTTCCCTCCATTGTCAGATTCATCCACATCAGCTCCCCTCCATCCTCTTTCTTTCTTTCAACCTTTGACCCTCCCACCCTCTCTTTTTGCCATCTGCCCAGGTCAAGTCTCCGACTCTAGCGAGGTTGAATGATGACTCTGGCCGCACGCTGACCTCCTCCGACTTCAACTTGCGCTGTTTGACTCCAGATCAGAGGGTGGCCGGGCTCCTGGCCTTCAGCAGTCCCGAGGAACTGGACCGCTTCAACCAGGAGAGCCGGCAGGGCAACAGACACCCTGAGGTTTTTGCGCTGTACCCACCCGCTGACGAGGTGAGGCCTTGGCCATTACTTTTAAGGGTGTGCATCTCTCCAATAAAAGTATCAAAACATATTTGGATACATGGGATGGGACGATTCAATGACGGATTAATTAATTTTTTTTTACAATTATTTTTTTTT
This sequence comes from Hippocampus mohnikei, assembly GCA_026261675.1. Lineage (NCBI taxonomy): Eukaryota > Metazoa > Chordata > Actinopteri > Syngnathiformes > Syngnathidae > Hippocampus > Hippocampus mohnikei. The sequence goes on from JAKGUB010000348.1 coordinate 7,228,269, forward strand.
AAGTGCAATTGAAATTTTTACAATTCCTATTGTTTATATTTATTTGTTTGGGTTTTGTTTTGGTTAAACCCCTACCATATTACATATTCATTTGCTATTTTTTTATATACTCATCTGCATTCTTTGCCATGCCCCAAGGAAGGAAAGGAAAGGAAAGGAAAAAAACAACTGTGCTTCAGTGTAATATAAAGCATTTATTTATCATTGAACAAGTCTAACTTGATTTTTTTTTAGTAACACTGTTGCTGCTTTCAAAACTTAACAGAAAAAAAAGCCGCTTAAGGGAATCGGTGCTGGTATCGATTAGCAAACTCACACAAGGACCACACAAGCAGCCGAGCGGCTTTCTGTACAGCAATGAAAGTTGCATGTGACCACAGTTGCATGTTGACAGATCGCACCAAAATCGTTTATGGCACAGGTGAATGTGGATGTGCAGAACACTGCAGCTGTAATGTTTTATTTCAATTTCAATGACATCATTGATTTATGAGCAAATTAAACACTGGCTGATCCAATCCAAAGTCAAGCTGTAATGTATGTCGTAGACTGTGCCAAAGTGTCAAACAAATTACCTCTTGTTGCTAAATAAAGTGGTATTTTTCTTACCTAAAGACACACATTAAGCAACGGAATCCGTCTAACTCCTGCTCTTTCTTGCATACTTTCCAAAAGTAATACTTCTCTCGTGTTCCAGGAAGACGCAGTGGAGATCCGACCCGTCCCCGACTGCCCCAAAGAACACACTGGAGACCGCATCCTGATCCGATGCCAGGCCATCAAGTATGTTGAACATTTCTGGATGACTTCAGCAGCAGATGGTTGTATTAATATGAAAACGAAGGCCTTTTTTAACTCATGCATTGCACATTCTTGGATGTTGTGTCCATTTGTGGCTCCAGGCAGAATACTTGGCGGCTGTTGCATCCGCCCCCTCTCCCCACACTAATTTACAGCATCTCCGCACTCTCTCAAAGCATTTAAAAACACACAAACACAACCTTGTCCTCCTTATAACCCACTGAAGTGACAGATGTTTGTTTTCCTGAATTCATCCCCTCATTTCACATCACAAAGTGCTTCCAGATACAACAAAGACTCAAAGCAGTCACACAGAGCAGGGAGAAGTAGAATAGAAATACGATACGAGAATAGCACCGGGCGAAACATCAATTAAATATCAGCACGTTCCAGCGCTGGAGTAATTTCTGAATGATTATTTTCTTCTTAGGTTCGAGATTGACATCGAGCCCATATTTGCCACCATGGCCTTGTATGACCTGAAAGAGAAAAAAAAGGTAAGCAAAGTGACTCGAAACAATCACCGTGACCTTGAGCAGACAATGCTTCAAGTCACATCACGACAAACCAAGAAGCCAAAGACAAAGTCAAAGGCAGCTGCAGTTATTCCATTAGATTCTCACTGAGGTCGTGGTGTTGCGAGATCTTGCTTGATATCATTATTAGCGTCATTAGAATTTTCATCCCATTTTCCAGTTACATAGGTGGACCTCACACTTATTTTAATATTGAGTGATGTTGTTATTACCACCTCCACACCCCACCCCCGATGTATTATTGCGTGCCATGTGTCTCCTGATTTTCTGCATGTCTTTCGGCACTCAAGTCAGTCAGGGATCAGTGTAATCTACAACATGTTTTGCCTCTATCACTACTAATACTGTGCAGTTTTTTTCCCCCCAACCGGCTACTTTGAGCCATGGCTGTTTGCATAGTTTGGAGGATGGATTTCGCTGGGAGGTTTTGTGGGTGAAGAGGCTGGAAGGATTTAGCTTGTGCTTAAGAGCTGGTGGAGATAGTGTGATGGGGTTTTATGCCAGTGGCCTTGCCCTCTTCTGACCGCCCTGTCAAGTAGAACTGATGCTGATGACTCTGATTTTAGCTGATGGGTAGTACAGGGCACAAAAGCAGTGATATGTAATAACTGGACCTAAAAATAGAGCAAATTTCCGAATTTGCCCTTTGTCACGCATGAAAACTCCATACTATGAATGGACCAATCTGGCCATTCATCATTTTGGGCTGGCAATAGCTTACTTACTGTAGGCTCTCTTAACTGGTGAATGCAATGTTACAGTTACTGTTAAGGAGCTGTGAAATTGTGCATGAGAGAAACTGTTACACTTTTGCAGATCATTTATTCCTGACCCATTTATTGTTATGCTTTCCTGTTGCCTTACTGCTCTTGTTTTTCCCCTCCAGGCTACTACATCCCTCTCCTGTACGTCACATTTTCTTCTGCTTTTATGCTGTCCGTTTGTCGTTTCCTCGCATCCGTACCTCTTGGTTGCCTTGTGGGAATTCTTGCGCTCGTGTTTGTTTTTTTGTTTTTTTGAGCTCACAGTGGTTTTGTTGCTGTTTGGCATCTGAGAAATTGGCAACAGATGTTCACATAATTCCGCATAATTCTCTCCTTATTAATTGTGGGTCTCTGGTGTGTTTGTGCTAAGTGGACGTACAGTGCTTGACCCAACAAGTGGCCTACAAAGTGCTACAAATGTTGAAAAATTTGGAACATGATCCAATTTGTTCGAATGTTGAAACATTTTTCACCCCACAGGAAATAATAGAAGGCAGCATGGAGGGCTAGTAGGTGGTTAGTTAGCATGACTGCTTCATAGTGCCAAGGTGCTGGGTTTGGATCTCTGGTTTCTGTGCCGAGTTTGCATGTTCTCCCGGATTTCTCACACATTTCAAGAACATGCATGTTCATTGAAGACTCCAAATTGTGCATAGGGTTGAATGTGAATGTGAGTGTGCATGGTTGTTTGGCCGTATGTGCTTTATGTCTTCTGGACAGCGAACCTAATGAGAACATGCTTTGTGGAAATTGGATTGATTTTATGATTTATAATTGATTGATTGGTTGATTATATGCATCCAATTATTTTATAAAACTTTTTTTTTAACTATTACTAAAGAAGTGGAAAAAAGGATTGGCCAGGCAGTGAAGAAAGGAAAGCAGAGAAGTAATTTCAAAATAAATCATGTATGGTGTGGAAGGAAGGAGGTAGAAGAAAAAAAATACTATTGGATGCATGAATAAAAAGCGGGTCTGAGGGAAGGATGTCAGGAAGCAACGGATGCCAGGAAAAAAAGAAGCAGTTCTGAGATGAAGAAAGACAGGAGAGATGTTGAAAAACAAGGATAGAATTTGGGAACAAAGAAATAAAGGCAAAAAAGCCGGGTCTTGCAACAGAGGTATGCAAGTAAGAATGCAAAAATAAAAAGCACAATTCTGAGGAAGTTTAGTTCAGGAAAAAGGGAGGTCAGACATACTGGAGCACTGTTGACAATGTAAATACCCGAGGGGCCAGATTTAAAAAAGGAGGAGGCCGGTAAGGCGGACTTCTTCACACGTGAATATGTTTGTCATTAACCGTGAGGTCACAACTCAAGCGCTCTTTTTTGACGCCTTTGTTCCGCTTCGCAGAAGATCGATGCTGACGATTCCATGACCACACCCCTCGCCTCTGTTGCATTTGGCTTCCTGTAACATGACCTGTTATCAACACGAGGTTTTCATCTGCACACAGAGTGACAAAACCAAGCGTGTCATAGGATTCATGGATACGATTTGACATCTGGTGCTTTTTTGGGGGGGGGGCAACCACCAAATCTGCTGCGGTGCTCTGTGTGGCCGGCCCTCTTGGAAAGAAGCCCAGTGAAGGGAAAAGCCGAGCATCACAAGCATCACATGACCGGCACATGTGGCTTTGTTCATAGCCTGAGGTCGTGATGATAATACTGCAGCGGTTTATGCTGGAAGCATAGTCACAAAACCAGTTTACAGTATTTTTGCCGGTGCTGTTCATTTTTTAGGAGCAGCACACACATGACAAATCTAAATTGTATGTTTGTGACATTTGTCTTTCTGCAATGTCAACATGGTCCAAGGATGGGCTCTCTTTCTGGAGCTGCCCCATCGGCTCAATAAATTGGCGTGACATCTTCGGACGGGTGCTTCACTTTATTTGCAGATTGGTGTCATCAGACAATGTGGCGTAGTCATCGAGCACCATGAAAATTAAGTACGAGTTGACACACAATCAGGGCAAAATTACCAAATAGCAAATGTGTTTATCTCTTTCCGTTCTTTCAGGGGGAGCTTAGCTAGGATTTAAGACTTCAGATCTGTTTCCTCTTCCTAGCTTTGGTATGTTTTGGCTTGACACTCCGGTTCTGGTTTAAAATTTTGGCTCTGGCTTTCCTTTGTGGAGTTGACATCTTCTTCTGGGTTTTCTCTGGCATTACTAAAACATTCATTTTAGTCAGGACTGGTCAATGCGGGCCTAAAATACAATCTCAAATTTTAAACCATTGCCCCCCAGTCCATTACCAAGGTCAACTGGGGTACCGTAGCTTGCAAGTCACCCAAAAGTCTAATAAGCACGCACCATGGCTGTAGAAAACTGATCACTCTCTGCGCTCTTATTTGAGGTTGAAATGATGCTCAACCCAGTCTATCCTCTTTTTTTCAGATATCCGAGAACTTCTACTGTGACCTGAACACTGAGCAGTTTAAAGGCTTCCTGCGATCGCACACTCCACACGTCGATCCCTCCTCACTGGCCCGGTCGGCCATCTTCTCCATCACCTACCCTTCGCCCGACATCTATCTGGTCATCAAGGTGAAATTGGGATCCATTAACAGTGGTTATGTGACTTTTTACAGCACAATCTAAAACAAAAATTACTTATCTCTCCAAGTACCAGTATCATGACCAACATTAAACTCATCCTTGCATCCTGTTTTTTTTTTTAAACGAAGAAAATGTCCTTACACGATGATAAAATGTAAAATGTATTGTACATAAGTTAAATAAGAAATGTACTGAAATAAATCTTTGAAAATAAACGTTTCTGTTTTAGCCATTGTAACATTATAAACAGGTCGGAAATGTAATTAATGATCTCTATGTACTTTTTGTTTTATATGCATCCAATTATTTTATAAAACTTTTTTTTTAACTATTACTAAAGAAGTGGAAAAAAGGATTGGCCAGGCAGTGAAGAAAGGAAAGCAGAGAAGTAATTTCAAAATAAATCATGTATGGTGTTGAAGGAAGGAGGTAGAAGAAAAAAAAGACTATTGGATGCATGAATAAAAAGCGGGTCTGAGGGAAGGATGTCAGGAAGCAACGGATGCCAGGAAAAAAAGAAGCAGTTCTGAGATGAAGAAAGACAGGAGAGATGTTGAAAAACAAGGATGGAATTTGGGAACAAAGAAATAAAGGCAAAAAAGCCGGTTCTTGCAACAGAGGAATGCAAGTAAGAATGTAAAAATAAAAAGCACAATTCTGAGACAAGTTGAGTTCAGGAAAAAGGGAGGTCAGGCATACTGGAGCACTGTTGACAATGTAAATACCCGAGGGGCCAGATTTAAAAAAGGAGGAGGCCGGTAAGGCGGACTTCTTCACACGTGAATATGTTTGTCATTAACCGTGAGGTCACAACTCAAGCGCTCTTTTTTGACGCCTTTGTTCCGCTTCGCAGAAGATCGATGCTGACGATTCCATGACCACACCCCTCGCGTCTGTTGCATTTGGCTTCCTGTAACATGACCTGTTATCAACACGAGGTTTTCATCTGCACACAGAGTGACAAAACCAAGCGTGTCATAGGATTCATGGATACGATTTGACATCTGGTGCTTTTTTGGGGGGGGGGCAACCACCAAATCTGCTGCGGTGCTCTGTGTGGCCGGCCCTCTTGGAAAGAAGCCCAGTGAAGGGAAAAGCCGAGCATCACAAGCATCACATGACCGGCACATGTGGCTTTGTTCATAGCCTGAGGTCGTGATGATAATACTGTAGCGGTTTATGCTGGAAGCATAGTCACAAAACCAGTTTACAGTATTTTTGCCGGTGCTGTTCATTTTTTAGGAGCAGCACACACATGACAAATCTAAATTGTATGTTTGTGACATTTGTCTTTCTGCAATGTCAACATGGTCCAAGGATGGGCTCTATTTCTGGAGCTGCCCCATCGGCTCAATAAATTGGCGTGATGTCTTCGGATGGGTGCTTCACTTTATTTGCAGATTGGTGTCATCAGACAATGTGGCGTAGTCATCGAGCACCATGAAAATTAAGTACGAGTTGACACACGATCAGGGCAAAATTACCAAATAGCAAATGTGTTTATCTCTTTCCGCTCGTTCAGGGGGAGCTTAGCTAAGATTCATGACTTCAGATCTGTTTCCTCTTCCTAGCTTTGGTATTTTTTGGCTTGACACTCCGGTTCTGGTTTTAAAGTTTGGCTCTGGCTTTCCTTTGTGGAGTTGACATCTTCTTCTGGGTTTTCTCCGGCATTACTAAAACATTCATTTTAGTCAGGACTGGTCAATGCGGGCCTAAAATACAATCTCAAATTTTGAAACGATTGCCCCCCCAGTCCATTACCAAGGTCAACTGGGGTACCGTAGCTTCCAAGTCACCCAAAAGTCTAATGAGCACGCACCATGGCTGTATAATACGGATCACTCTCTGCGCTCTTATTTGAGGTTGAAATGATGCTCAACCCAGTCTATCCTCTTTTTTTCAGATATCCGAGAACTTCTACTGTGACCTGAACACTGAGCAGTTTAAAGGCTTCCTGCGATCGCACACTCCAAACGTCGATCCCTCCTCACTGGCCCGGTCGGCCATCTTCTCCATCACCTACCCTTCGCCCGACATCTATCTGGTCATCAAGGTGATATTGGGATCCATTAACAGTGGTTATGTGACTTTTTACAGCACATTCTAAAACAAAAATGACTTATCTCTCCAAGTACCAGTATCATGACCAACATTAAACTCATCCTTGCATCCTGTTTTTTTTTTTTTAACGAAGAAAATGTCCTTACACGATGATAAAATGTAAAATGTATTGTACATAAGTTAAATAAGAACTGTACTGAAATAAATCTTTGAAAATAAACGTTTCTGTTTTAGCCATTGTAACATTATAAACAGGTCGGAAATGTAATTAATGATCTCTATGTACTTTTTGTTCCAGATTGAAAAGGTTCTCCAGCAAGGCGAGATCGGCGACTGCGCGGAGCCTTACATGACGATGAGGGATTGTGAATCGTCAAAGGTAACGTAGGCCGTCGGAATACGCTAAAATTGTTGAAATGGTAAATATTAAATGCTATACACTGACTCGGGATGGCCATAAAAATAGATTGAGAAATGGAAGAAACTGTCTAACTCATTTGCTGTTTAAAAGAAGTCAATCAGTAATACCCATGCAGAGCTGCACTATGACACAACCACTACGGGCATTCGGCAAGACGTTTATACTGCATATAAATGTTAAATATGTTACAGTAAGGATGGTCACCATATTTGTCGGACCATTAGGCACACCGTATCATTAGGCGCAATATCAATGAACGGGTCTATTTTAATACATTAGATTCAGAAGGTGAACTGAGTTATAAAGCACGTTATCTGTGTAAAACATTGTATGTTCATTGTAATTGTACCGTATGTTTATTTGATAAGTTTAGTCGGTCCGGATGGGAAATGGTTAGCGCCGCGGAGATCCGCCGAGAGAAATACAGTATATGATTGTTGGATATGTCACATTTGAAGAATTTGTGTTTGTGTCCTTGCAGAACAAGGACAAGCTGGAGAAACTGCGTGGCCAAGCCGAGGCCTTCTGCCACAGGCTGGGTCGCTACCGCATGCCCTTCGCCTGGGCCACCGTCAACATCATGGAAGTCATCAGCACTGCCGCCATTGACCGCGATGTCACCGACTCTGACAGCGTAAAAGGTGTGCGCCCCACCCCTCCCTTATCTGGCTGTTTTCATTTGACCTGGATGATTTTTAATTTTATATTTTTTTGTTTCCATCAGGGAAATCCAGCAGCATAGATCGTAAAGTGCAGCTGCCCCGGAGAAACTCCGAACGTTTCAGCACTTTCGACGAGCAGCCGTTTAACATCTCTGCTTTCAAGCCTGCCACTATCACCATCAGCACCATCTTCAAACAGGTCCGGCTTCCAAAATACAAAAAAAAAAAAAAACAAACTCTATTGCTAGGCTGAAATGCATCATGTCATGTAAAAAAAAAAAAGATTGTTAATATTCCAAATACATTCCTTTTAACACATAACCATGTTTGGCATCCACGTCAAGCAACTGCAAAAACAATTCAAGCTATTCAACCTTGGAAGGGAGTTTAAAGGCTTTTATAATAAAGTCGTGAGTCCCCGTTCTCTTGTATTTTCAGAATTCCTTCTTTTTGGAAAAAAAGCATGCAGATATATTAAAACTATAGAAATATATTTATATTTAAAAATGTCCGTCCATCCATTTTCTATAGCGTATTAGGATCATGGGTGAGACCAATCCATGTCCTGGATGATTCACCAATAGTACAGACAATGAAAAGTTGGTAGTGTTAGGTCGCTGTGATAATTTTAGTGTACTACAACTTGATAATGAAGCTGGCATTCTAGTATTGGTTGTAGAAGTGATAATGTCGCACATTACATCATTAAAGTCGTTTTTTTTTTCTGCTTCAGGAAGGGGATCGTTTGAGTGACGAAGACTTGCTCAAATTCCTGTATGAGATAAAGAAAACATCCACTCCACAGAGACGAATCAAGACGATATCAGGTTCCCCCTTGTCATGTTTAAGAGAAAAAAAAAGGTTCAGTTGGGTTTTATGGTGAAATGCTGCAGAACCAAAAGTAGCATTCACGTCTTGTCGCTTCAGGCTCCATAAAGCTGGACATGTCTCCACTGCACGACTTACCTCAGGCTTGTTTGTCCACCGAGCTCATCCCCCTCATTCCCGTGGCGGAAAAGAATATTCGACATGTCAAAGAAGTGCTGGAGTTTCCCTCCAGTGAGGTTTACGTGCCTCATAACATTTACAGGTGAGCCGCAGTGACACCTGTAAAACACTACTATAGTGTATACTCGAAGTCAGTGGTCCCCAAACACCGGTCCGTGGACCAGTACCGGGCCTCGGCCCGTTTAGGACCGGGCCGCACAGAGACAGACCTGCGACTCGAGCCATTTGGAGTCCCCTTCTAACTTTGGTTTGCTAGTTGAAATAAACAAAATCCGCCAATAAATGAAAGAAGAAGCAGTAAACAGAAAGTAATTGTAACAAATTGACCAAACGGACAGCTAAAAGCACAGCTCCTGGGCAGCCATGACTATTTTGACAAGAGAAGTTCCTCCCCTGGCGATATCGCCAGAACGACGTGGAGGAGGAAACTTGTGCGTGCTATGCCGTCAAAACCAAGGCAATACAAGAAACCGGTTGAATTATTTGAACACGTGGCAAAAATGCGAGCGGAGTTTGAACAGCCTGCCCATGTAAACATTAGCAGTTTAGTCGCTAATAACTAGCCCGCAGCCACCAGGTGGAAGCAGCAATCAATCGTGTCATCTTTTGATCAGACCCATTTGCAAGTAGCAATGATGCTAACGCCCTTTGTAGCATCGTAATTTTAAAAAATGATTATAATTACATTATGATTTCTAATTCGTCCATTTCTTAATAGTTCACTGCGTTATTATATTCTACATTTGTTGTGCCATAGAATAACACTGTTTGAAATGAATGAATGTTAATAAAATGTTGAATTACTCTATAATTATCATTGTTGTCAGTAGCTGTGCTTGCAAACTGGCAATTTAAAAGATGGAAAAAATGGTTGCCGGTCTGCAAACACAAAAAAAGGTTGGGGACCAAGTAAGATGTGTGAGAGCGTATGCTTGTAAAACGCAGAAATTGGAAATACAAATATGGTTTTGTAAGGAGAAAAAGAAAATAGCCTGAGGTTCAAACAGGCCTTCTTGTTCAAACAGAAACTGTTCTTTTTTTTTCCCCTCCTACAAGCCTCAGGCAACGAAAACTCACTCATTAGTCTCAAGAGGTGGTGTCGCTCATTGCATCGTACTGGATTCTGCATTTTTATTTTAAAGGCGGCATTATGGAAAGTTGACTTCAATTTTTTTTTAAAATATTGTATACAAACAGTGCGGATAAGCGGTATGGATAATGGATGGGTGGAGAGTTTGGGCTTTGGAGGGCCTGACCCCCACCCATCGAGTATGAAATTTATAAATTAGCCAATCATTTGCCTTCTGGAGTCTCCTGCTCTGGAGATAGTTTCAGAGTCTCCAGAAACCTCAACTAATACCACAAAAATATCTTGATTTGTTGCCTGTCAATTATTTTGTAAGTATGTAGGGGGGTCAACTGTCCATTCGATATAATGTTCATGATGCGTACCATCTGTGAAACGAAACTGGGTCACAAGTCCAGTCAGTACCATCTGGGAGCTGTTTTCAATTGAATGTTTACACAATAAAGAAAAACACACACAATTTGAAAACAAAAAGATCTAATGTTTGAAAGAATTCCAGTGAGAATGATGACAAAATGACGTCAAATATTTTGGGACACCCTGTAAAAAGAATTGCATGCATGCTCTAACAATGTCTTCAATGTTGTCTTCCTAATACTGATGTCGAGATGTTTCAATTTTGTGTTGAAAGCCAAGTAAACCTCTGTTTCCCATTACTTCACTCATTGCAAAGTTACTCATATGTCACTATTGCCCTCTAGTGTTTAAAACACGAATTACATCACTTTCCCCCCCCTTTGTATTCTGCAGGAACTTGCTCTTTATTTATCCCCAGAGGCTGAACTTTGTCAACAGGCTGACGTCTGCACGAAACATTAGCATCAAAATCCAGTTTATGAGTGGAGAAGACCCCAGCTGCGCTCTACCTGTGAGTGCAGATGCTACCTCTCGAACTATACACACACACACACACACAAAAAATAAGTTGGCAAAAGTTGGTTTAGAAAGAACGTAAAGTTATGAAAAGCTCAGCTAAAAAACTGTTTAAAATAATGGTTGGACTGTATCACAGTCTCTTTTTCTGGGTGTCCTCCGATAGATTATAATCTTTTATAATGGATGTTTATGTACCCTATAAGGTATTCAACAAAACACTTGGTTCGCAATATTAAACTCTGCCACAGTTTCCATTTATCAATAATAAAGTAAACATACTGCACGCTAATTCAAACCAAACTTTTATGAATTTTGCATGTGTATGTGTTCCCCCCCAGGTCATTTTTGGCAAATCCACTGGCCCTGAATTTGTGCGAGAAGTTTACACGCCTGTTACCTACCATAACAAGCAAGTACAGTTATGCAGCTCTACTCCATGGTTTACCTTTTGTTCAATGTGTTGAAATACGTGTTTAAAAAGTTCAGCAAAATAAGTTTCAATGTGACTGACGCAGATGGTTACAATTGTTTTGTGTTTGAATGTGTTCAAAATGTTTTTTTTGGGGGGGGGCTCTGTATAGTGGCTTTTTACCTCGTGTGTAGGTTAGGATCACTGTACAGTACTTGAATGCAGTTATATTTCTTAATTCAATTAAATGAATAATATCTTTGCAATGACATATTTGAAAACAGCCTGAACAAATACAAGGTTATAAACTAAATACAATCGTCTGCTTCCAACGGTTTCCTCATATAATTTAGACGTTCCCAATGATGCCCTATATTGAGGAATAGTAACTTTAATTTTTAAAAATCTGCAAATTTACTGATCGCACAGGTGCAAGCAGCTGAAAAATGGACATATCTGAAATTTTTGGAGCAAAATGCCACCCTTTAGGGGCAGTCTGGAGCCCCTGCCGTCTGTAAGTGTCTCCTTCTTTGGTCAGATCACCGGATTTCTACGAGGAGGTGAAGCTGGCCCTTCCCGCCCGTCTAACGGAGCGACATCACTTGCTCTTCACCTTTTATCACATCAGCTGCCAGCAGAAGCAGAACCAGAGCAACAGTTGCGAAACGCTCATTGGCTTCTCTGTAAGCTTCATGATCATACAAAATGAGTTTTGTGTCTTTTTGGGGAGGTACAATGTTCTTTGTTGCGCTTGCCTCCTCATCTAGTGGCTGCCCATATGGATAAATGACAGACTGCACACGGGTCAGTTCTGCCTGCCCATCGCCTTGGAGCGACTCCCTCCGAATTACTCGCTGCACACTGCTGAGGTAAACATGTTTAAAGATACCTCTCAGCGCCCCTTTTTATTTTTTTTCTTGGATAAATCCGCCCTATTGTTGAGTTTGCTGCCTTTTGTTTGTTTTGCAGAAACTTCCTTCTCAAACCATCCCAGTCAAGTGGATGGAAAGTCATAAGGGATTATTCAATCTGGAGGTCCAGGCTGTGTCCTCCGTGCACAGTCAGGTCAGTTCAAGGTCATGGTTTAGCACAGTAGTCCTAAAAACCTTTACGCCAAATACTACCTTGAAATAATCTGCACTATATAGCTACTATGCCCCCACTCTCTTGCTTTATCCACCAGGACAACCACTTGGAACGCTTTTTTACCCTGTGTCACGCACTGGAGGGCGGCGCCATTTTCCGCTGCGCGTCCGAGAGGAGAAGATTCCCGAGAACAAGTTGGAGCACGAGCTGAAGCTCAGCATCATCTCCCTGTCGTCGTCCAGCCTGGAACCGCTGGTGCTTTTCCTACACCTGGTGCTGGACAATCTCTTCACGCTCATCATGCAGCCCATGCTCATTGCTGGCCAGACCGGTGAGATGATGATGATGTCGCTGACTTCGATGCATCTGATAGATATATCATGACGTCCTGTTTTTCAGCCAACCTGGCCCAGATTGCCTTCGAGTCGGTGGTGTCTATTGTCAACAGTCTGCATAACAGTCAGGAGCTGACCAGGGACCAGCAGGGTCGAAACAGTCTTTTGGCGACTTACCTTTACTGGGTGTTTCGTCTACCTGACCCACCTCGGGACATTCCAAATGGTACGCACTCATTTAATACACAGCAAGATACATTTCTGTTTGGAATTAAAACCGAAATTGCCCAAAGGTTTGAATAATGTCCACTTATATGGCGCATAAAAGCCATTTGCCAAAGTTCCCTTTGGCGAATGGCTTTTTTCAAACCTCAAATATGCAAGGGTTTACTAATGTTGTCAACTTACGTGTAGGAAGTGCAAAATTATGTTTCTACTTGTGTTGAAGTAGTTTATAGTAAAACCTGAAAAGAATAATGTGTGATAAACAAGCCTTTGACAAATGCAGCTTTCAGTGATATATGCATCCACGATTCCATTCATCCATTTTCTATGCCGGTTATCAAGCTCACAGGTGAGCCAGAGCCTACCCTAGCTGACAGCAGACAATTGCAAGCCACAGAGGGATCAACAAATATTCACACTGACATTTAAATGAAAACTCATTTAATCTAAGATGAATGTTTTTGGAACGTGGGATGAAGCGGGAGAACTTGGAGAAAAGCCTCACAAGCACACAAAAGCCCAGATTCAAACCCCTAACCTTAGAACTAACAGAGTTCCTCCCTGAGTGTCCACTCAAAAGCCAAGCTGACACTAATCTGCGGTTTCCCGAAAACAGGAACAGGTGGTGTCATGCCATCCACAGAGAGCCGTTACAGCACGATGGGCCGAGCCTCCGCGTCCACGGTGGGCAGCATGCTATTGCAGTCCAGGATCCGCAGTAGCAGCAACCCTGACATCCCTGCGCCTCATTCGTTAACCGAGGATGCCGAGGTCAGGCACATCTTGGCCGCAAAGGTATGCCCGAGGTGGGAGTGAGTGACATTTGAGCAAGTCATGAGTCTCACTTTTTGTCACATGTTAACAGTTTCAAACCCGTCTCTGTGTTGTGTATTACTTTGTTGTCTTCTCACTTACATGCACAGCCAGCATCGCTTGCCTTTGTGGTTTTGTCATGATGCTGGAAATTAGATGTCAAAATTGCTAATTCAGGCACTTCCAAGTCAAGTTGGGGGCTCATGAATACCAAGTCAAAGGGGAGTTGAGTCTTTCAGTTGTATCCGAAAAAGTCCCAAATCCTAAAATTGGTTGCTTTAGTATGAGTATGGCCATGTCATGTGACATGTCATGTGAGTCCCGACCCCTAAGCTGCTAAAAAAACAAAAAACGGCCGAACAGCTGCACAGGTAGCTTCACACTTTTTCTACATGATCACCCAGCATGTCTGTTCACAAACACACACACACACACACACACACACACATCACAAGTCATTTCATTCCTACTCCCACAGTACATTAGCTATTGTAATAGGGCGGCAGACAGCGGTTCTAATGAGGACATCCATCATATTCAGTGTGATGGAACGTGTATGTGTGTTTTTGTCTGCAGGGCCACAATGTCCCAGGCAGTCGCATGTCAACCATTTTGGACACAAACAGCCATCAGAACGCAACAGGAAGCACCAGACCCTCCAGCAGAAAGGTACGAGAAGTGGGGAGTGTCGCTATGGTTACTTAGGTTATATAAAGCAACTTATTTTTTTCTTATTTTTTTTTGCACTGACTTAATAGCCGCTCCAAATGTTTATGTATTTCAAAAACTAGCCTAATAATAAACAGTAAAAGGGTTGCAAAAAATACAAAATAAATCTCACCAAATATGCAATAAATTATACCAGAATTAGCCAGTCACTCTCAATGTTTATTGTTCTTGTTTTTCCATTACATCACAATGTGAGCAGAAAATAAGATGAATGAAAACATTAAACTGTACAACGTTTTTTTTTGGTCCTCTGTATTTAGCATAGGAACTAATGATCATCTTTTGAGGAACAATGTCCAATGTCCACAAGGTGTCAGTGTGGCATAGATTTTTTTTTCCCTGCATTCCAAGTTCTACCACTGAGGAGCAAAAATAGGTTGTCTTATATACGCCGTATGTGTGTTTTTGTGTCTTGCAGCAATTTCACGAGGAGCTGGCCCTACAAATGGTGGTCAGCACGGGAGTGTGCAGGGAGAACGCCTACAAATATGCCTGGTTCTTCTTTGAGCTGCTGGTCAGTAAATTCATTGACACAATGAAAAAAATTGAGATTTGTATGTGTCATTCAGCACATCAATTGACCATGAAACTCTTTTTCCCTCTCACTCTCCCCTCTCTATTTTTCTCTCTTTCTCTCTCTTCCTTTGTTTTTACTGAAGCATATCATTACTCACATTTATTCTCAACTCCTCCATTAATCTCACTTAGTCAATCTTGTCCTGCAATGACCTCACTTTGGGGATGAATCAAAATCAGGCCATAGTCTATGCGCTTTTATAATTTTACCATAGAGGCGATCATTTGGATCAACTTTCACTTTTTTTGTGTGTGTGTGTTTGACAATAGCCTTTTTTTCTCCTAGTGTAATTCCTATTGTATGAAGTGAATCGTGTTATCATGAATAATTGGTGAGCGGAGTGTTCACATGAATGATACTTGTGCCTGTGGCGTGATTGAGCATGCAGGGGTTTATTTTTCCTTTTACATAATTGTTTTAAATTTTTTTTTAACAGATTATTTCTTGTCATTTCTATTTTACTCTTGTATTCTATTCATATAGTACGTATTTGTGGTTAGTCATTTGCATATTTGCTGATTTGTTTTATTTTTTTTAACCTGTCCTTCAAAATTTCCGAGATTCACTGTTAGTTTCGTGGGCATGTATAGCAGCACCCAACACTAGCGAAGTCGTTCTTCAACTTTTTATGTCAAGTACATCCTCAAAAAATACTTAGCTCTACAAGTTGTACTGTCACAACTCATGTGCTCATCAAACAACGAGACACAATTCATTTCACATTTTTCTAAGCCACAACTCCAGCGATCAATTCGTCTGCTCACACTGCAATTGAATATAAGAAAAAAGACAGTGAATCTGTACAAATGTATTGCACATAAAAAAAATGTACAATGCAGAATGTTTTCAAATAGTCATCTTTAGTCATCTGCAAATCTATCAGTTAGAAGTTAAACACAACTGAACTGTACTTTGGGTGTGATTCCTTTGCACACCACTAGGGGTACCACACTTTGAGAATCTTTTCCCGAGACAATTGTTCTGAACTTTTGGTTTAAGTATGAGTACTCCTAAAATGTTCTTCTGTCAACATGCAAATCACAATGCATGTGCAGAGCCACTTGCAGAGCCACTTGATGGGGGATCAAATTACGCTTACTGTCCTCACCTTTCATCCAAACAGGTGAAAAGTATGGCTCAGCATGTGTCTCAGCCGGACCAAAACAGCGTGCCGCGTAGGAGCCGCTTCTCCGACCGCTTTAAAGACGACATCACCACCATCGTCTCAGTGGTCACGGCTGAGATCGGGACCATCCTGGTCAAACAGCAGAAGGTAGGGCAGTGATGCGTCCTAGCTTAGCACCAGTGAGACACTTCGCCAGGTCCAATTTGGTGACGTCTGTTTCAGGAGGTGGAGCAAGCGGAGAAAGTCAACATCAGCCTGGCCTTCTTCCTATACGACTTGCTGTCTCTCATGGACCGTGGCTTTGTCTTCATGCTAGTGAAAAACTACTGCAATCAGGTATACCTGAGTGGATGCAACATTAGTCACACCTGCACAATATGAATACAGCACACCAAATATAAGCGATTTTAATTGAGTTTTGTGATGTCTTAATGTATGTAATATGTCTTAGTGTTGTCAATTTCATCGACCATTCAAGTATTTGAAGCTTTTGCTGTTAGCCCACGCTAATCTGCGCATCCAACAAAACTCAATGCGGCTCTGTTTACCTTCCGGCTTTGACTTGATGTGTGTTTTTTCTGCATCATTATGCCTCTGCAATATCTCAGACACTATAGCCACTTCAAAGTGGCTTTGGTCTTCATCCATTCCAGGCGATCATGAAATGGGCTTAAAAACTTTGTGTGGAAGTGGTTATTACTGAAATGAGCTCCACTGTTATGTAACAGTGGCTTGAAGTGTAAAATGAAGAAGATTTACTTGGTCACACTTGATGGGAGAGATGCAACAACTGTGTTGGGATGAAAGCAATAAAAGGTCAATTTTCCATGATATATGCCCCATCATATTGTGTTCGCAATTGTACACAGAAGCCTCTTTCACACATATAGTGATCCCGCAACATGCCATTTTTCACGCGTGCTCTCGTTCCGTTCCAGATGTCCGCCAAAAGTGTTTCGATGCCAACACTGATCAGCATGCGTCTGGAGTTCCTGCGAATCCTGTGTAGTCACGAGCACTACCTCAACCTCAGCCTGTTTTTCAGCAGTCCGGCCTCGGCTCCTGCTTCTCCGTGCCCGTCCATCTCCTCACAGGTCCGTCCGTCCTTGGCCACTCTTTGAGCATTCTTTTTTTTTTTTTTTTACCCATTCCAATATATCAGCTTTTCTTTGCTCTATACAGTTATATACTGTAGTAATAATAATTTGTGTGGCATGAGCGTATTGTGTTGTGTGTCTCCATACAGAGCTCTGGTTCGTGTAGCTTCCAAGAGCAGCAAAGGATCCTGGGACTGTTTGAGCTCTCTCAGGAGTTCAAGCAGCAGCACTACCTCACAGGGCTGCTGCTCACCGAGCTCAATGCAGCCCTCGACATGGAGTCAGAGGGGTACGCAAAAAGGGGGCAAAATGCTTCATGAAATCTGTAAAGTGGGGCATCATGAGCTTGGTTGTTTGACTGCGTGTGTCTTCAGGGGAAAGGTCCAGAGGAAGGCTATCAACGCCATCTTCAGCCTGTTGTGCTCTCACGATCTGGACCATCGCTGCATCAAGAGCGAGGTCAGAGCGAAGATGGCCGCCCTCTACTTGCCCCTGGTGGGCATCATCATTGACTCCACCAACTACTTGGATTTCACAGGTCTGTATTAATTCATCAATGAAAATTCTACACTCAACTGAACGTTCTGTCAATGTGTATCATATTTACTGCAAATATACTGTATGTACAAAGTTTGTGTATTTATGTGGATACAGTGCTCAACTGTTTTCTGAAGCTGAGCCGTGATTGGTTGTTACCTGAGCCCCCGAGCAGCTTTGATGTCCTTTTCAGGGGCTGCATGGAACATATTCTCGTAAAGAAAATTTTGGGGTTGACTTTGCGCCTTTGGTCTAAAACCGACCAGTTATGCTAACAGTAAATTTATACTCGTTTCCAGGCTGTACTGACTATTTCACATTAGAGGTCTGAGAATCATTTCTTTAGTTTTCTCTACTCAGATTATATCACAAAATATTTACAAAAATTAGGTGTCTTCTCCATTTGTAAGATATAATACTTGACAGTATGATTAGTTATACCTTCTGTTGTGACCCTTGCAAGTTAGTCTGTGTGTCTGTCCCCACAGTGTCAGACGCCCGCGGAGGGAAGAGCAAAAGTGGTGGCCCCGAGGACGACCTTGACAGCGTGCCGCCCATCAATCAATCTGTTGCCATGGCGATCGCCGGCAACCCCTTCAACACGCTTGGGAGGAACGTTCTTGTTTCCATGGCATCCATGGTAAAAACTGTCAACTATCAAACTGTTTTTAGATGTGTGGGCGTGTGTTTGTGTGTGTGTGTGGGGGGGGGGGGTTTTCGGTATGCACGTGTATTGTGCCAAATATGTGAAGTTCACTGAGGTAGATTGATTAGCCGTCGTGCGCACACACACGCACGCACACGCTTGCACACACACACACACACACACACACACACACACACACACACACACACACACACACACACACACACACACGAAAATATGATGGTTTATATGCAATGCTGTTATAAGAGAGTCATCATATCTAAAAAAACACATCCATCATGTGTAGTATCTACCTATCAAACTACACAGTCACCTCCAAGAGATGCACTTCAGTGACCCCAGAATGTTTTTGCATGAAACACCCACCGCAGCGGAAAAGTGACTTTCACACAATGCAGCCCTCGGCTTGATATTTATCATAGTTTCAAACATGGCAGGTGTAGTACTTCAGCTGCTTCGATCGATGTTTTCGCGCACTTTTTTTTTTTTTTCCTCGCTCATTGATATTTTCACAGCGTTTGGTGGCAGAGCCGCGAATGGGTGGGAGAAAAAGTCAGGCTGGGTCCCACCACGAGAATGTGAGGTTTTTGAGGCGGGACACCCAAAAGCTTTGTGGCGATAATGGCCACATTTATCAAGAGCTGCCACACAAGTGAAGCAGCAGTAAACCTCTCGCATTGTAATTCATCATCAGGAGAATGAAGGTGAATTAGTCTGCACTAGATTTTCACTTCCGTTAGATGGGGAAAAGAGGTAGTTGACCATTCTTGCGGTGTGTGCGCATGATGCATCGGGGTCCCTGTGGGAGCTGGACAATTTGGTGTGTTAATGGTGCGTTTTTCATTTGTGGCTGATGACCAGATTCAGTTTCTTGTACCATGTGTCTTGGCCAGAGTCAGCTGGGAGAGGCTCCGGTCACCTGTAACCCTAATAATGAATTTGGTTGAAGTGCTCTTGTTGGCCTCTTAGTTCGGTGTTCTAGTTTGTTTTGTTTTTCATTTCTACTTAATTCGCTGCCGGCTTCTTTCATGAGTTATAATTTGGTTTGAAATATTATTTTAACTATTTGTATTTTGTTTAAATTGGTGTATTTTATTCAATTGTAGTTGTAGTTTATTTCAGTGACTTAAATTTCATTTAATTTTACTTACTGTCTGTTTTTTTGGGTTACATGACTGATGGTGTCGTGGTTTACACTCTTTTAATTTGAAATGTTATTTTAATTTATTATTATTACTTTTTTATTTAATTACAGCTAACTCCTGACCCTGAACAGAATACATGGTTGAAAATGTTTGTTTTTAGTATTTTGTAATATTTCAAATGTATTTTATTGATCTTTCATTTTAAAGTGTAGTTTTACACACCCTTTATATTTTCATATAGATTTTATATTAATCTGCTTTTATTAACAGACTCTTTTTAATTTTTGCTTTCAAAAAACTACTGTTTTGTTTTTATTCAACTGCTGCTTTCTCATAACTCCAGACAGGGAAGCATAATATTGTGGGGGTTGGGGGGGGGGGTTCCCCCTCCCCCACTTATACAATCACACATCTTACAGCAAAAGGCACTGTAAAATTTAGATGAAACCTACTCCGATTTTGATCCCATCTACTTTCCTGTAAGAACACAGGAAAATGTATTGTGGTCATCCGCTGCATTTCTTTCTCGTTTCAAATGGGCTCTTACCTCTGTCTTGTGTCAAGCGTCTCCCTCTTTGTCCCAGCAGGGGAAGTCGGTAGCCACCCTGGCGGCAGACACCAGCCGTCACCTGCT
The DNA here is from genome assembly GCA_026261675.1 of Hippocampus mohnikei. Lineage (NCBI taxonomy): Eukaryota > Metazoa > Chordata > Actinopteri > Syngnathiformes > Syngnathidae > Hippocampus > Hippocampus mohnikei. Next base: position 7,248,428 of record JAKGUB010000348.1, read on the forward strand.
GGTGTGCTTCCTGTGGGTGATGAAGAATGCCGACCGTAGTCTTATCCAGCGCTGGACTGTGGACATGCCCCCCTCTCAGCTCAACAAGCTGCTGGAGCTCCTCACTATCTGCGTGTCGTGTTTTGAGTACCGGGTCAGTTTGCTCGGCATCATGGAGTCTGTTCAGAGGCCTCGTCGTTCCATAACTCCCCGTTATTTGTGTGTATTTGTATTTGTGCAGGCTCACCAGAGCAGCGATAAAGTGAGCACACAGGCTTTACAGAAATCCCAGCAGGCTAAGCTCCAGCTGGAAGAAGCCCTGCTGAGAGGGATGGGAGCCCGCGGGGAGATGATGAAGCGAGTTGGAGGTAAGGCGCACATTAGGGACTACGCCGCCAGGGAGGACATCGTTATCAATTTTAGACCTTTGGACATTGTGTGTTCGCAACGGTCGTAATGGTCCAAAAATGTTATCTCGTTATTCCATTTCAATAAAGATTTATTTTTATAGATTCAGTGTCATTCAAAAGACTCAAAAGTAGTCAAAAGCTCTCGTGATCTCCGCTTGCCCCTGCAGGAAATAAAAACCTTACATGTCATGTGTTACCCAGGCAGAGCGATTGAGACCAAAGGAATAAATGGCTTGATGATGATTTTAGCTTTTGCTACCACTATCCTCGGAATGTGTTTCTCATGACCATCAACAACAATTAGCAAACTTAATCAGGCACCCTTGGTTTGCTTTCTGACGTTCCTGTTTTTTGTGGTTGTCAGGAATGGACAGAACCATAGGTCAAAGAGAGAACCTGCGCTGGAGGAAAGATCTCACCCAGTGGAGACAGACCAACGACAGACATGATAAGTACGTTGAGTGTCACTTCTCCAAACATACGCCATCTTTTCAATTCTTAATATTCGTCATCCCACCTGGCATCAGGACCAAGGCGGAGTTGGACCAGGAGGCTCTGATCAGCGGAAACTTGGCCACGGAGGCAAACCTCATCGTTTTAGACCTGTTGGAAACCATCGTGCAGGTCAGGAAGAGCACTCCTCTTAACGGAGGAGGGTGTGTTATGACAATCCTTTTGAATATGAATATTCCTTTTACGGCATTGAATCGCTCGCATCTGGGCTGTTCGGGTTGCGCTAGAATTCCAAGTTAACATGAACACCAGTTGCGATTGCTTCGGCACCCTGAGAATAGGGTGACCTGGTCCTGGATGAATGAGAATATTCACAGTCATCTTTCTCCTGCAAAATTTCTTCCGAGCAGTTTGAATTGGCTGCATTCACGTGTATAAATAAACCGCCCACACACACATGCAAGACTTGGCAATGTAAGCTTGAAATGAGTCTTTGTTGACTTTTAGTGAAAGCAATTTAGAGCCCCCCCCCCCCCCAAAAAAACCCCATCAGCTATATTTAATGCTCCCAGACAAAAGAAGGATTAAGTCAGGACAGGTTGTTAGATTATAAAGTTGCAATGGAGTGGAACATTTCTGGTAAATTTCCAACGGCCAAGCCTTTCAAGCCGCTCAAAGTCACCACCGTACAACAATTAAAACAAAGTTAAAAAATAATGTACTCTCTATTTCACTCATGTGGACGTCTGGATGAATATGATTTCATTTGTGCCTTGTGTCCTACGTGTAGGCGGTGCCACTGGCGGACTGTAAGGACAGCGTGGTGGGCGGTGTGTTGAAGGTGTTACTCCACTCGCTTACCTGCAACCAGAGCTCCACCTTCCTCTCACACACCTTCAGCACACTCAGGGCGCTTGTTGTCAAGGTAACCCCCACACGATTATTATTTTTATTATTTGGAATTATTATTAAATGTGCTCTGTATGTCTGTTGTTCTTGTCACTACATTGCCTTATGATTCCAATGGTACCCAAGCTCAATTTCTTAAACAGTCAGCAATCAAAAATACAATAGGCAGTTTGTTTGGAATGGTTACATATCCGTTTTGCAGTAAAACCCTTAAAATTGTACGCCCCTGAACTCAGAATTCATCCATACTCCTTGCCCAAATATACACATTACACATTAATCTGAATAAGTAATCAGAGAAGTTTAAATGTGTTGAAATCCTGTTGGAGGGTTTAAACTAAATATATGTATAGTGGCTGGATGTGGAACTGCGATAAACAGGGATTGACTATATTATTCTGCAAATTGCGTGATAGTCCTCACTTTCTTGCATTGCAGTTTGGCGAGCTGCTTTTTGAAGAAGAGGCGGAGCAGTGTGCAGACCTGTGCCAGAAGGTGCTCCAGTACTGCAGCAGCCCGGTGGACGAGAACCGGAGTCAGGCGTGCGCCACCCTCTACCTCATCATGAGATACAGCTACAGCAACGCCAGCGTAAGCGCATACACGCCGATATCCTGTGATCACTCACTCAACGTTATCCGGACCACCGGCACGGCCATAGACCAAAGCAAATGGCGGGTGACCTTCCAGTTCTTATCCAACCTGAAGGAATTGAACTGAAGAGCACATAAGAACGGGGAGTGGCTCATGATGTGTCTGCTTCTGACACACACACATACACGCGCACATTTTATCCCGCTTTTATGTCGTTCCCGTTTCTATTCTGGGCGCTTGGTTGGGGGAAAAAAAGTTTCTGGTGAAGGATGTGCGGGTGAATACGGAGCAGAGATGTGTCACTGTCTGCCTCCCCCACACTCACCCCTCTTTAAATAATGACACACACACTGGCTCACTGTGCGGGTATGTCCTGAAATTGAGATACGCTCCCTGCTCACAACATTGTTGCGTTGTGTAATGAGATCCATTTTTTACTTTTGACTGACATTATCATTTACCACACACAACCAGAAGGATTTATCAGTCAATTGTCAGTTGGTATCAGGACAATGAAGACGTTCTCTGAGCCAGTGGTTTGCAATCATCAAGTGCTACCATCTTAACACTTCCAAGTACTACCATCATGATCAACATTAAATTTCCGTAGCGTGGAAAGTCCACGTGTTCACCCCCCCCCCCCGCCCAAAAAAAAAAGGACAGAAATTTTATTCTTGAAGAGTGTCTTTAATATTATTGTAAGCCAGTGAAACACGATGCACAGTAAAATTCACATTGTGCTGAAGTGTAAAAAAAAATGACTTGCTCATTGTCGGCCAAACCGTTTTGCAGTGACTTTATTTTTTGCTTCGAAAACTACCATCCTAAAGCTTTTAATACACCCCCCTCTAGCCTTTGTTGAATACTGAACCTCCTGCTTCAGTATTCGCAGGAGTATATCAGACTGCTTCGCCAAGTCATGCACACCTCGCTCATCTTCATTTTTTTGTACACATGGCTAGAAAAAAAATCTAATTTGGCCAACCCCCCCAATTAATAAATAAATAATGGGAAAAACAACCAGAAAAGACAACTGTACCACATGGACTGATGGTGTCCAGATGTCCAGATTTATTCTTGCCGTCTGGTGGGCGGTTTGCCCGAGTTACATTTGCGGGTGAAATTTTTGCTCGCACTATAAAGAAAAATGGAGCAAGCAGTGGCTTGTAACTTCTTTTCAACAACTTGTAAGTTGGGACGCACATAAGTCAAGGTATCACTGCATTTCACTGAATAATGATAAATCCTAGTGATAAAATTCCAATATACGCCCAACATATGCACAAGGTGGGTATCCAAAGTGTCTTATGTTGTTGCTTGGCCAGTGTGTGTGCTTAAAAAGAAAATGAGCCAGTGCACCATCATTCATTTAGTGTGCTCCTTGGATATTTCCTGTGTTTACAGCGTGCACACTGTAATGAAACTCAAGAAGACACCAGCCTCTGCAACACACACACGCACGCACGCACGCACACACACACACACACACACACACACACACACACACACACACACACACACACACACACACACACACACACACACACACACACACACACACACACACACACACACACACACACCCCTATCCCATCATGTATTTGTTTATGCAGCGGATGCAGCGATGGGAATTAGCTTAGCGGCCATGTGACTCACTCAAATAGAATTTTCTTCCTAATATCAAGCCATTTTTTTTCAGCGTCATGCTCACGCATAAATATACACAAGCTGACATTCATGTTTCAGATGCTTATAAAAAGCTCAGAAGGACATGGGGGGGTGACGTGTGATGAGACAAATCTTATTATATAGGCCCAGTTTTTGATCACACACGCGCGTGCGCGCAAACACGCATCAAGTGCATTAGGGGCCAGTGATGGGTGGTTAGGCCGCAGCTCCATGCTCAGTTGAACAGAATGGGACCGTAGAGATCATCCATGGGTGATTATGTCTCTGCTAATGGGAGATCATTTCCCGCTCTGCAGCTCATGTTGGAGATAGATGGCGCTCAGCACGCGTGCGCGCGCACACACACACACACACACACACACACACACACACACACACACACACACACACACACACACACACACACACACACACACACACACACACAACCTGAGTGTCCACATGTGGCAGCTTGTCACTGACAGGTAGTGCGAAGAATGAATGGAGGGACAAAGGCGAGCAGAGGATGCAACATAATCAGGCCGCTGCGCCTTCCTGATTCAATATCAGCGTGATGCGTTCAGGTGCTGATTCAATTTGTACGCTTGAGTTTCGACGTCATTTTTGTTTTCTTGGCGAGGCCTTGATGGGTCATTGACAGATTTAGCTGCAGTAGTAGGACAAAATATTGCTGCTCTCAATGTGATGTGGTACACTTCCACACTACTGTAAACAGCTACAATAACAAACAATTGTATCTCTTCTTACGTCCATATGTCATACATGCATTCATATTTACAGTACTGCATACAATTGGAGTGTGCCAGGTGGATTACAACCATGTCCTCGACCATACATCTCAATTTTAAATTGCCACAGCAAATTATTTAAAAGAATAAAATGAGCATACAATAAATTCAATATGCTTATTTTTTTGGCTCAGCTTTCTTCCTAGGATGATAAAAATAAAGTACAAATATTGTTTGGATTAAAAGAACAAAGTACAATGCAGCTCTCTCTCTCTCTCTCTCTCTCTCTCTCTCTCTCTCTCTCTCTCTCTCTCTCTCTCTCTCTCTCTCTCAAAACAGTATGTATGACTGCTGGGCAATTTGTACGGGTCTGGGGGGAACAAAATGCATGTGAACGCTCCCGTCATTTGCACCTTTTCACAAAAGACAGCACAGCAGTCAAGGAATGAAGGACATTCAGCGACCCTCCGTCGTACAATATTGAAGTGCCAAAGATGCCGAGACAAGAGTCAAGTGTGGAAATCAATAGACCATGAAGGTTGAGTTTCACGGTGGTCCTTTTTGTGTGTGTCTGGAGCAGAACTTCTCCAGGGTGAAGATGCAGGTCACCATGTCTCTGGCCTCCCTGGTGGGCAAGTCCTCTGACTTCCAGGAGGAGCACCTGAGATCCTCTCTGCGCACGATCCTGGCCTACGCCGAGGAGGACGCCGAGATGCAGAACACTCAGTTGCCCCTGCAGGTGTCACATTATGAAGTTTAATATGTGTTTTGGTCCCAGACGCAATCACATTATGCAACATTAGGAGCCATATTTCCATCAAGGGCTGAAGGATTTTGAAAAATAATCAAATTGGGAATGTTTTTTTCTTCTTCAATATTGCCATTATTTTTTCAAAGCTCACTGAGAAAATACTGTAGCAGGTTTTGCAAAGCTGTTATCTGGGCAAAAGGTGTCAACTTGGAAGAATCAAAATTACAAATCATATGTGTCGATTAACATTTATTTCAACCAAATATTTCTTCATAATGTCAATGTCCCAAGTATTAATGTACAAATCAGATTTTTAAAAATAGTGAATAACAGTTAAATTAGAGGGTGTTTGTTGAACACTTTTGACTGGTACTGTACACATAAAAAACAAAGCCAACCGATGTGAACCCCCCCTCCCCCCACGCCACCCCCAACCACCCAAATTGCAGCATTTGCGGTGTGAAAATTCCGTTCTACTACATTACCATGTCAATTTGAATTGCATTTTTCAATTTATTTTTGTACATGCCAATCCATTTTGTTTTTCTACTTTCTTCCTTTCATAATTATGCTGCTATAAATTGAGAATTTCTCCATCGTGAGACAAATAAAGGTTTTCTTATCTTATCTATCTTATTCTGGCTCCAGGTTGACGAGCTCCTGAGGAACCTCAACAGCATCTTGTCAGACACAGTCAAGATGCGAGAATTCCAGGAGGACCCCGAGATGCTCATGGACCTCATGTACAGGTACCGTGTCCCCTTTCCTCCAACCTCACTGTTTTTTCTCTCTTTATCTGGGGCTTGTTTTGCCTCCATTTGCCTCCCTCGCCATGGCAACCAATATGCTCGCACTTTGGATCCCCTCTGAGACGCTTTTGTTTGCATGCAAATGCAAACAGTGGGTCTAGAGGAGACCAAAGGACCATATGCACACGCCATGTGTCGTGTTACATGTGTTTTTTTATCACGCGTGGCTCTATTTTCGGTCTCGTTCACCAAAGCCCGTACACTTTTTTTCACCTCAACTCACCCCTGCGAGTGCACCACACTTGTTGCTCTGCGGGGTGAAAAAACATTTGGCCTCCAGATGCATCAATTACTGTTAAAGGAGAAAATGAATTGCTGGTTTCATAAAGATGTTCATTGTGGTTAAATGCAATGCGTACTTGGATTCCTTTTATGAAAATAATTTCCGTCATCTGGTTGTTTTATGAATACTGTGCAAAATATCTGAAGGCCTTCATTAGAATTGTTGTTCTTCCAATGCTTTAAAGGCATTACTGCATTCCACTTCACCACTGATCATTTTCTGTGGAATGGTATCTCCATTGGTGCTTTGACTTAAGAATTTAATTAATTCTGAGTTATATTTTCCCCATTGGCGGTTAAGTAAATTCCTTGCGTACTTTGAAGGTGCGGCGACTCTCCCATCCAGGTTTGTGACACACCTCCATGCATTAGCGTTGAAAACTTACGCAGCCATTGAAGAGGTGTGACCCACTGACTTCTGCAAGTCCAGTATTGTTGAGTTTTCCTGAGCCATGGGAATGCCAAAGAAATGCATTTGGAATATATGTCACACGGGAGTTAAGCGGCAGTAATAATCGTTGTTTCTCATAGAGGATAAACAGTACAGTATATGCCTGCGAGTTTTGTTACATTGTCGGTCTACATGTTTTGCTCTACCTTTTGTGTACAATATACACATTGCTTAAAGGGTTGTACCACAGCATTTATGCTATTTGTCTGCCTGTCTTTGGTGTTTTCCATTGTGTGTTAGCAATTAGATACTGACCATTCCCAAGGAAACAAATCTAGATGTTTATTGTTTAGTTTGACAATAAACTTGAGGCCTCTTTTTCAAGAATCGTTCACTATCTGAGTTGAGTTGATTTTGCTGCCACCATCCAACCCTTCTCTCGCTCACAAGTCAAAGCAAAAAATGGGCTGAGCGACGGCTTTTATGGCATCTCGAAAAAGTTGGCTCACTCATAAGGCAAGGCACCACTGACTTGTCTAACACGGACATTCATAATGCCCTTGCATGTGGTAAAGGAGAGCCACAGGAGTCGTTCAGCAATTTGTCAAACACCAGGAGAACAATGAAACAAATATGACAGCACAACGAGACAGAGCTTTTGTCAGCCACAACTCATGCCCAGGTTCTCACACGCAAAATTGCAGTATCTCGAGCCAACCATACTGAATGCTAATTTGGTCTACATTGTGCACTGCAATTGCCTGCCGAACAGTCCAGGATGCACCCCACCCCTCAAAGTCAACTGGGAGTGTAAGTCAACAAAATAGTTTACTGTTCTTATAGTGCACTGCATGACATTCTGACAGCTGTTTGCAATATTTTGTCCCTCGCATGAAGCTTAAACAAGATTGTCTAATGCAATGAAAGACCTTTTGATACTATTGAGTACTGAATCAATAGCAGTGACATCCTCCCTCCTCCTCTTATCCCACAGGATAGCAAAAGGCTACCAGACGTCTCCCGACCTGCGTCTGACGTGGCTGCAGAATATGGCGGAGAAGCACAACAACAGAAAATGCTACACCGAGTCGGCAATGTGTCTGGTACACGCCGCCGCTCTGGTGGCGGAGTACCTCAGCATGCTGGAGGATCACAAGTACCTGCCCATTGGCAGCGTCACCTTTCAGGTAGAGGCTACAAATGCAGATGTCAGAATTTGTCATATTGTACACACAGGACATGGGTTGGTGGAAGGAGAGACACCATCGTCACACGTCTCTCAATGGATAAGCCTCTAATTTGGTCGTGTGCGTCCAGTGGGGGGCGCTGTATGCTCATAACGTTAAAAACGGAAACGTGGCTTCAACTGTGTCAGTGCGCATACCGGTTTTCATTCAGACGTATTCATAATAGTATGATAATGTCGTCTCGACTTTCAGCTTGGCCCATCAGGAGTGGTCACTGTGAGTCACTTCCATAATATATTTGGTGCAATTTTTACTGCTTCTGCCCTTCCTGCAATTACTAATAGTCCGACTGCTCGTAGTACCGATGAATTTAAATAGCTGCTGATCAGAAGTTGCAACAAAAAATAATAAATGCACAAATTTATGCCTACCGATGTCAAAATAACCACCTTGGTATAATTAATAAAAATGGTAGATGTTCTCGTGTGCTGACTGTGATATTGATAAGCTCTAACACTAAAAACACACACACACACACACACACACACACACACACACACACACACACACACACACACACACACACACACACACACACACACGAAGCAGTGAGGTGTGTGCACCCAACGCATCCTGACCTCCAGCAGTCAACAGGTCATTGATTGGAGCGTCATCACATTAGTTCCATTTCCTTCTCCCTGTTTTCAATTCAGCCATGTGACTGCTAATTTGATTAAGAGGGCTAAGTGATTGATTGGACCCATGGATTTTCCCTCCTCAGAGCATCTCCTCCAATGTGCTGGAGGAGTCGGCCGTGTCGGATGACATCCTGTCCCCCGACGAGGACGGCGTGTGCTCGGGCCGCTACTTCACCGAGAGCGGCCTCGTGGGGTTGCTGGAGCAGGCCGCCGAGCTCTTCAGCAATGTAATAGACCAACCGGGACATCGTTTCCATCCATTTGTCACTTAAGGTAGAATATCGGCGTGCCCTCCGTCGCCGTGGTAACGGACGGCTCTGTTTTTGTGTGTGTGTTTTTTTTTGTCTTATCAGGGAGGCCTGTATGAGGCTGTTAACGAGGTTTACAAGGTAATCATTCCCATCCTGGAGGCTCACCGAGACTTCAAGAAGCTGGCATCCACTCATGACAAACTGCAGAGAGCTTTTGATAACATCATTCAGAAGGTAACCACTGGAGCTGAACTGGCAAACAAAGGTGAAAACAAGTTCACTGCTGTTCCAATCGAGACATAAAAGATAGCGTAAACAACGACGGTATCTGACACAAGCGAGCTCCCCTGATCTTTTTGTCAATATTTTCTCATAGATTTTCATGGGACAACACTGAAGACGTGACACTTTGCTACAATGTAAACTTGGAAAACAGTGAAAATTTACTGTCCCCTCAATAATAAATCTATACACAGCCATTGTCAAAACAGGGAGCAACAAGTCAGTAAAATGTCCAAATTGGGCCCCAAGTGTTCATTTTGTGTGGTCATCATTCTTATTATTTATTTGTACTCATATTTAAAATATATATGCAAGCAACAAGAACCAAAGTACAAATGGCAGCATAAGAAAAATAAATTTCATCTCATCTCTTTCTCTGTGCCCAGATAATATGGTGTTATTTTATTCAGTATTTTATTCATTAACAACATCATTTTTTTTTTTTAATGACGTGAAAATTACTGCCTGTAAGAGCTCATAAAAGGCCCATAAACAGGCCTCTTAGGCTAGAATAAGAAATAAAAATAACTGTAATGTCCTGTTGTGGAGAATCCTATCATGGAGATGTATGTCCCCCGTGTCTCTGCAGGGTCACAAGAGGATGTTCGGCACATACTTCCGGGTGGGTTTTTACGGTGGGAAGTTCGGAGACCTGGATGAGCGGGAATTCATTTACAAGGAGCCGGCCATCACGCACCTGCCAGAGATATCGCACCGGCTAGAGGTGAGAGACAACCGCAGCATATTCCTTACCAAGTCTCTACATCACGGATGTCCAGACTTTTACTTCTGACGGCCATATATAAACAAATAGAAGCAAGCGGTGTGCCCACTTAACCTTGTGTTGACGCAAACAGAAAAACAAACATGCTGTCATTTTTGTTTGACGAAAAATATCGACTTTTCAGCCAACAATAATTCCACTTGGAACTTGGGATATGTATAAGAGGCTGTTTCAGGGTGCGTTTGCAAAATGCAATGCCTTGTGGACAAAAGAAATACAGCGGCTCAGCCAAAGCATGTGAATGCAAATTGCAGTTCGTCCGACTCACGTTTGAGCGCTTTATCCATCGCTGTAGAAGTGCTTGCGCACTTTAAAAGGAGCAGGGAAGGAAGACAAAAATCCACAATTTGTGAATAGCACTGAAGTTAAAGATGTAATTTAGCAAATCCCTCATTGTTTTTGTGTAATGAAACAGCTGTCCCGTATCCTATTATTAGAGCATGCGGTACGTCATTTAAAAGAAAAAAAATGCCCAGTGGGCCACAAATATTTTGGACGTCCCTGATATACACGCTCAAAAGCATCTATGTGCTTACTTTAACTGTGGCTCAAAAGCACCATGAAGACGAGAATTGCTGCATTACATTAGCAAACCAATGCACTTTAAATGACATTTAATTGCCAGGGCGATCACATCTGTATAGTCATCGGTACGGATACGCCGCCATGTCAAATGTTCATGTTTCTGTGGCTGCCAGAACTTTTACAGTCAGTGTTTTGGAGAGGACGTCCTGGTGATGATCAAAGACTCGACGCCTGTGGACAGGAAACAACTTAACCCTAGCAAGGTAAGTCACATGCTGTCTCTCAAAGATTGATTGATTATTTTAAGTGATCTTCCCATTTTAGATTGAGCAAAGGCGCATATTTTATGCAGAAAAACTACCAAATAAAAATGTCCAAAGAGTACACTGTTTTGTCTTACTCAGTCTAAAATCTGGGGCCTTATTAAAGCTGTTATTCTGTCACAATAAATGACACAAAAATTGGATCCACAGGTTAATTGTAGTCTCTGCCATCTAGTGGAAGAGCAGGTAATTGTTCTGCCAATCACTACAAGTCGCTGGCATAGATAGTTGAACAAAGATACATTATTTATGGTAAATAAATAGGAAATTTCAGAACAATTAAGTCAAATAGGAGACTGTCTCATGTGGCGCATTGTTTGTGAATCACTAATTTCAAGTAAAAGGGTTCAACAGAAAAACACAGGGGACAGCAATTCAGTCTCACTTTTGCACCCACATGCATGTTTGGTGCAGGCGTACCTAATATATTGTCCAGTGAGTGACCTCGTGCTCCCATGCAGGCCTATATCCAGGTTACGTACGTGGAGCCCTACTTCGATGACTACGAAATGAAAGACCGGCTGACCAACTTCGAGAAGAACTTCAATCTGCGGCGCTTCATGTATACCACGCCTTTCACCAAGAGCGGGCGTCCGCGGGGCGAGCTCAACGAGCAGTACAAGAGGAAGACCATCCTCACCACTATGCACGCCTTTCCTTATGTCAAGACGCGCATCAATGTCATCCAGAAGGAAGAGGTAGTGCGCGAAAGACACTTATCCATAATTGTCGGGCCCCATTAATACTAATTTTTTTGTTCCTCCAGTTTGATCTGACTCCTATTGAGGTGGCCATAGAGGACATGCAGAAGAAGACCAAGGAGCTAGCGGTAGCCACGCACAGAGAGCAACCCGATGCTGTTATGTTACAGATGTTACTGCAAGGGTCGGTGGGAGCCACTGTTAACCAGGTAATGTGGGTGTGTGTTTGTGCGTGTGTGTGTGCGCGTGTAGCTGGCTGGCTGCATTTGTGTGTGTGCGTGTGGCCGAATAATATTGAACTTCAAATTGAAATACATGTCAACTGTACTTTTTGCCATATGTTTGATTCTTATGCCACTCCCTGATTCCTGGCCTAAACCAGTGGTGCTTAACCTGGGTTCGATGAGTCGGTCTCATGGCCGTATACTTAAAGTATACCTATCTCTTGAATTTTTATGTACTTTTTTGGCTTTTAATAAATGTGTTTTATTTAATATGTCTTATACAGTATATATTATTTGTAAAAATATATATATATATTTTTCACTCATGAAGGGTTCAGTGAGTGTGCATATGAACTGTTTGGGTTCGATACCTCTAAAAAGGTTAATAACCACTGGCCTAAACCCCCCCCACACACACAAAAAGTCAGTCATCTTCAAAGTATTTGCAAAGTGCTTGTTAATGTGTCCCCTGAAAGACTGTCGACAAAACAAGCTGTCACAAAAAGTGGAATAGTTACCTCATGTGTCGTATTAACCCCCGAATGCCCGTCCTCCCTCTTCGTCGCCTCCTTGTCCCCTGTGTGCTCCCTCTAAATGTGTCAGGTAGTGGGGGGTTGTTGGTTGTGGTCTTAAACAGACCGGCATATAATAGCTCCATTTAATTTATCACATTTACAATTAGCATTGTAGTGGCAGATTGCAGGTGGGTGACGTGATCAAAGCCTTTGCGGCATCCAGAACCTTAATCCTCCCCCTCGCCTTCCTCCTCCCTCCAACATTGAGTTAAATTGTCAATTCATGGCCGCCCTCCCTTTCATGTGTCGTGCGTGCTCTGCCCGAACCAGAGCTCGCTTTGATGTGATTGCTTCCAGGTCCTGCTGGCGTGCTGGATGTCAAGATGACGCTCCCATGTTTTATCTCCCAACGTCTAATCTGACAGGTCTCGTCACTCAGGACCCGAAGGCTGCGTAACGCACAGCAGCTCCGTAAACATCCATGTCTCCGGCGTAATCAGCACGGGGGGCCTCGGTTTTCCTTCTGTTTGGGTCCGCAGTACATGAAAGAGGCTTTTTTGGGGATGCTAATCAGAGCTGTTTAGCCGCTCCTGTCATGAAGCGGGCGCTTGTGCGAGCGTGCTGCGGTTTCATGACAAATATGCATCAGGAGAACTATGTCTTGTGCTGGGAAACTAAGAACCAAATTGTGAGCGCTTCGGGTGGGGGTTCTCTATTGTGTAGAGCTCATCCTAGGAACCACATTTTCCTAAGTTGGAACAGCACCATCAAATCCTTGGCTAAGACGCAAGTATGGCTTCTGTGGGCAAGATAATTAAAAATATGAAATGTCCTCATTAGTGTCGACTTTGATCTAATAATGTGACAACATTTTTCTCGAAACAATAACAGTATTACTGTTACATTCGGATATTTTCTGCTACAATTTTTTGGCGGCATGGTGGTCGACTGGTCAATACGTCCGCCTCACAGTGCAGAGGTGCAGGGTTCGATTCCGGCTACTGCCGATTCGGCTCTCGTGTCTCGCGACCCTTGTGTTGATAAGTGGATTTGAAAATTGATGGATGGATACTTAATGTCCCCCAAAATTATTATTTAATTTTCTAAAAATAAAAATAAAAATATTAAAAGAAACAAAAGTAACGAAAAATAATCTCGAATAAAATACTCTTTACTCAATAACTAGATGTCAGAGTAGGTAAACAGCAAATGGCAGGCGTTCTCAACTGGTCCCGTCCTGGAGTTCCAGGGCCCCCCCAGGCCATTGTCTCCCAAAACGGATTCATAAAAGTTTCCTTCGATTTATGCTTTAGTCTTAATTTGCATCCTTAAAAAAACATCGAAATGCTGAGTCTTTCATGATAACATGACACGATTCACCTCCTCCTCCCTTCTCATGTGATGGATGATAAAAATGTCTTCCTGAGTATGTAAGAAGTGAAGAGGTTAGCAAAACAAATTTGTTGGCAATCATTCGAGGAAGTGGAGTCATCCCATTAGTGCAAAGAAGAGAAGGCCATAGAAAAACTTTTTTTCCCCCTAATCAACGCTACCAAAGTTTTGAATTCGCAGTGACAATAGCAAGGGGCAGACATTTTTGCCAGTTGCAGTTGCACGGCTCCAAGGATCAGCTGAGCAGGATGAACGTATGACCGTGGGAAAATGCGCTCCGGCCTGGGACCACATCATGAACTCGTGACCCACTTCACACATTCTCAAATAATTACAACAAACTTTACGTCTGTTTGTTTTCGGAGTCCAGAGACCTGACGGCGAACATGACAAGTGCATGTTTAAATTTATGAAAGTGCAAATGAACCAGCCAAGTTGAATTACATTAGGGTTGATGTCACTTTTTCTTCACCGTGTACAAAAATCCTCTTGTCATATTTACACCTCCCCCATCAAATGTGCAATAAATTGTTTTTTTAGTGTATTTTTACTTGACTTTGACTTGACTGACCCACTTTTGGGTCTCAGCAATAACAAATCGCGGCTGTAAGCAGGGGAGTGGTGACAGGAAGTCATCTCTCATCCCTCCTTTGTTGGTACGCTCCAGCATCGGTACGCTTCCTCTCCTGAGCTCCATTTCCCTTCCTGCGGTTTTGTTTTTGCTTTCTCTTTCTTGAACCTTGACTCCTGTGTGTTTGGTCTCCTCCTCTCCCCGTTGTAGGGCCCGCTGGAAGTGGCCCAGGTCTTCCTGAATGAGATCCCGGTGGATCCCAAGCTATTCCGTCACCACAATAAACTGCGGCTGTGTTTCAAGGAGTTTATTATGAGGTAAGCTGGCGTCAGTGAAACCACGAGGAGCGACCTAAAAATGGGTCCTTGTGTCATGTACAACTCTGTTGAAATTCTTCAAGGTTTTTTATTTACTGCCATCATAAACCTTAAAGCATTGTCTGTACTGTTTGGTCAATGGTTCTCAAAGCAACGCCTCAAAAAAGGAGCCTTGTAGTAGAAAAAAAAAAACAGACTGAGATTTTATTCTCAGGCAACCTTATCTGTTTCCCGTGACTTTGCAAGCGTATTTTTAAAGCCATTCATCTCCAAAAGTCACCTAAGCGTGGAATGAATGCTATTAAAAGTTTGACATCGATAGAATACAGTAGATGATCAATCTAAATGTTTCTTCCTTGACTTTTGAATGATGGAAGTTCCAAAATGGCCGACAATCGCGGGTGATTGTGAAACTAATCAGACAGGTCGGATGAATAGAAATGAACCCGCGCCATTGTATCAAGGGGCTGTTCTTCATTCCCCCTCCATGATAGCGCAAGCTTTTATTCCTCACGTTATCACCAAGCTCTTTTTCTCCCCATTCAAAGCGTCATTGTTCCCAAGGAATTCTTTGTATTTTGAATAATTAAGACGATAATTCGAACCATCCTGCTCACAGAAATGCGTCTGTTGGAGTGATTTAGGAGGAAGAAAAGTGTGTGTGTGTGTGTGTCTGTATGTGTGTGTGTGTGTGTGTGTGTGTGTGTGTGTGTGTGTGTGTGTGTGTGTGTGTGTGTGTGTGTGTGTGTGTGTGTGTGTGTTCATCTGGTAAGTCATGGGGTCCTTTTTGTCTCCAAAAGGTGGTTTTCATTTTCCAAACCCTCGCATGTCACATTCCGGCCCGCGCTGATTGCTACAAGCGGGTTGGCAAATATTTACCGTAATTTCCGAAACGGTTCTTATTTTCGGACCGGGGGAATGGGGCCTTTGCGTAACAGCAGGGAAAATGTGTGTGTTTAGTTTTTCACCGTGTCGTATTAATTCCGAGCTTTCTTCTGCTCTCTTCCACGCAGCCCTGCAACAAATCAGCAACTGTGGCTCTCCTTTCCCACATGCGGTGGCATGCTGTCAAAAACATATTTTAAAAACCCCAAAACGATTGCGATAAACTGCAGATTTTCGGGATATAGCAGGGATTTCTGCAACAGCAAGATCTGTTTCATAAAAAAATAAAAGAAAAAATCCGTGATATACATTGCAGTGGAGAAGCAGCATCCGTTGCTCATTGAGCCCAGTCTCAAACTCAAAAGATTTCAGAAGCAAAGCCAGTATCCCGCTGAGTGGCGGAGTGTAATGAATGTTTATTTTTCATCAGGGTTTGTTCATGGTCACAAACCGTCGTAAAGATGTTCAGTAAATGTTCGCCAACAGATTTGGTGTTCGCAAACGTTTTTTCTTGTCGCAAGGAAATGTTGAACATGTTCAAGAAGAACAAAAAAACAATGTTTGGCTAACATTTGCGACCTCAAACAAACTTTGACGAGGACTCGCCAACATTCACAAACGTTCGCCCCTCGATGGCTTTAATTGCGTGAATGTCGTCTCCTCATGAGGCAGCTACCCAGTTTACACGTCAGCAGACCTTGTCTTGGAAAATCCCTCCTTTTGGTCAAGTGCGCCTTGACTATTTACCGTAGCGTATAGTGTTACATACCGATGCCTTTTCCATTCTCACCCTCATTCAATGTTTGCTGGATTAACTGCGACATGTGTTTGTAATCACGGCAGTCTCCCTGATTTCCTCCGGACCGCTTTGTCGGTCTGGAGGACCGCGGGCGGACCTCCTGAACTTGCTCACTGTCCTGCTTGAGCCGCTTTACCTTATTATTATTCTAATCTACCAGTGTTCCTCTTTCCTGCGCATAATTCTGTGCGTCGGCTTCTGGCCTGCAATTGATTATGTTATTACATACTAGAGGATGGAAATATCCAACAGGCATGTCCCTCTTGAGGCTGTTTTGGCTTGCAAAGGGCTGTTAATTTGGGTCGAATGGATGCAGGCTGCAGTTAGCATGAGGTTGGATTACCCCTGGATTGGTTCGCTTGGAGACACTGATGACGCTGGTCTTAGGTTTGCGGTCATTACATCATGTGCAGAAGTCAAGCGGAGCCTCTCTTCAGAAAGTTCATCCAGTAAAGGGAACACTTAGACAATACAAACCAGATGATTGAAATATTACAGTTGGAACTCTGAGAAACAATGCAAACATTGTGGCCATGCTGTGAATAGATTCTTAAAAAGCTGTACTGCTTTATGATCTTCCACCGTCAGAGCTAAAAAAACGAAAAGGCCTTGGATCCACTTTACTCATCCGCGTTTCATCCTTGCAGGTGCGGCGAGGCTGTCGAAAAGAACAAGCACTTGATCACGTCGGACCAAAAAGAGTACCAGCAGGAGTTGAAGAAGAACTACAACCGCCTTCGCGAGAACCTAAGGCCCATGCTGGAGAGAAAGATCCCCGAGCTGTACAAGCCCATCATCAGGCCTCGGCTGGAGAACAGGTGAAGGCGCGCCTGAAAGTCACTCGCTTCAGATCCACTCACGATTCAGGTCTTTTTGGGTTTGCTGCCGTTTTATTAAATGAAAGCATTTGAGGAAACTGCACGTCCACATTTGCATTCTTATGGGTGGAATTTCATTAAAATTAGACCTGCATTTAAATGGGGAATCATACCAAAGCATGCATAATGGGAGTGTATTCTGTAAACCAGGGCTGTCAAACTCATTTTAGTCGCGGGCCAATTTGGAGTTACGTCTTCCCTCAGAGGGCTGTTATGACAGTGAAACCACAAAATTATTACTTGTACACAACAAATTAATAGATTATTAGTTTTGAAATCAAGTCAAGTCAATTATAATACTTTGTTCAATTTTTGTTCAAGTGAGTGTAAACTGTGTAACAATGCAGCGTGTATACCGGAGACAAATTCCTTGTGTGTTCTACATACTTGGCAAATAAAGATGATTCTGATTCTGATTCTGATTCTGAAATGATTGCAAAATCTCAACGTTCTTTATTACACTTGACAATTTTTTAGCAAGTTGACACACATAAATTGCTTTCGCGGACCAAATAAAATGACCTGGTGGGCCAAACCTGGCCCCCGGGCCTTGAGTTTGACACCTGTGCCGTAAACGATATCAACATACATCACGTTTCTGAAAACACGAGCCATTCAGCTAATAAAGGTTTTAACAAACGTTTTTACACATAACCATTTTCCAACAATTGTGAGTCTCGTCCCCTAAACCGATTTCATATCTTCCATTGCTGGCCCCAATCATTTTTCAAGTAGATTCATGTGTGGGAAGGAAAAATCATATAACACACCCCGCACCACGGGATAATCACTCAGGATAATCTTTTAGAGATGTCCAACAATCGGGCCTTTGCTGACTTTTATCAGAAGCGGAGGGGGGTGGGGAGTGCTCAAATTTGTTACAAAAGCACTTCTTACCTGGGTTGCATTTCGTTGCAGGGATTCCTTCAAACGTCTGAGTTTCCGCAAAACTCAGGAGGAAGTTTCCTGAGAGGCCATGGCGAATGTGGGATGCGACACTTTGTGAAGAGGCGGAATAAATTGTCAGCGGCAACCTCAATACACCCCGCGACAGTTGGTTCACAGTTCTCAAAAAGACAACCAGCAGTGTTAATAATAAGAATACATGTCTGTCCTTCGTCATGGAGCGCGACTTGACGCATGGAGCCGTTCATTGTAACATATTCACATGTCCTAATGATGCTGGAAATGTTTTGAGACGTTCTCCATTAGGTTCTTGCTGGCTCAGGACCTCGTTTGTGTGCCAATAATGTGTCAGCGTGTATGCGCGCGTGTGTGTGTGCTCGTGTGTGGATGTGATATAGCTGTGTCACTCGGACACAAAAAATGATTCTGTTGTGTGCTAAAGGGCTTACTGATTTTCTAATCTGAGCGTTATATGTGCGATATAAATGTTTGAATTTGAGTTTTTAATTTTTATTTATTTGGAGTTACCTAACAAGTTTGCATGTAGTGGATGGACAACCTAGTCTATCGATTTAATCCATGACGCATCAAATAATGTACAAATCTACAAGAAAAGAGTGGATATTATTTTGTGGAAATTGATTTTGTAGATAACAGGCACATTTGTATTGATGAAAATACTAATAGTCAGGGTTTGGTACTGATTTAACAATGTGGATTGCAGTCTCACAGTGCCAAATGTATTTTTTTAATTACATTTTACAGAGCAATAATTTCAAATGCAACCGCACATTCTTTATTTTATGTTTATTTTTTGTCACAATGCATTCCATGAGAAACATTTCTCATTTCTCTTAAAAGGTGTATGTGGTTCTTTATTTTTCTGCAGCTTGTTTATCCAGGGCACACGCGGTAAATTGCGGAATTTTGTGCTGTTTTGAAAACTGGGCTAATTGTTTACACAGATTGATGTATTAAATAAATTCCAATTTGTAAGCCCATTTTGAGGTATACTAATATAAAATCTGGCATTAAAATGTATTATAATTTTAGCAAGACCACTCACTGGCCAAAACTTTAGGGATACAGTATGCCTTCACAAGCCAATGAGAATCAACACACACCAAAAAAATGGTCAGTTTTGATTGATACTCTCTGAAAGATGTATTAATTTATCAATACATGTATATTTGTGCTGTAAACTGAACTGGGCAATACTGAGAGATTTCTGTCAGCACGTTTCAGTACTGTGGATTTCAATCACCACTGAGCAATATCTTTGTAAATAACTCTTGTTCTCCTTCATAATACATCTAGGAGGTGTACCCAGCCGCTGGATGTGTGTTTCTCCCCATCGTTAACTTTTTTTTT
This sequence comes from Hippocampus mohnikei, assembly GCA_026261675.1. Lineage (NCBI taxonomy): Eukaryota > Metazoa > Chordata > Actinopteri > Syngnathiformes > Syngnathidae > Hippocampus > Hippocampus mohnikei. The sequence continues at coordinate 7,268,032 of JAKGUB010000348.1, forward strand.
TTTTTTTACACGGAGTTTAACTGTACATGTACTGTGCATAATACTGGCAAAGCACCTGAATAAACAATAAAATGTACACGTGTTGTCACTTGTTTGCTTGTTACTTTTGAAGAAGAATCACATCATTATGATGATATATTTTTACGAACATTAGGTTACAACCAAATCAAGTAATTAAAAATGCATTGTAAAAGGTTTAATGCACGTCATTGTCTCGTAATTATGACGTTTAACAACTGCGTAGCCAGTAATTTGTAGTTGTTCGTCCTTTTTCCATTTGGCAACATCGAAACTTCCTTAATGCAGCAATTATTTCGTAACTTAATTTCACAACATACTGCTAGTCCAGTCATTTACACAATAGCGTATCGTTAACCGAAGCCGCTTAACAAGAGAGGTCTAGAGGGGGGGAAACTACATTTCCCTTCTGTCTATTCCGTAAACGTCATCACATTTCGACACATTTGGCGGTCTCGTTTCGTGTGTCGGACAGTAGTCGGTGAAGTACAGTGAGTGGATTGTTCACAGCTTTGTGTAGTCTTTTCGTTCTCTGCTGAATATCATCGTTATTATTTTGACTTTAGGGATTTAAATTCAAGTGAAAACGATGTCGAGTTAGTATGGCATCTTGTCACGCCCTAAATTCACTCAGGGTCTGTTAACGCATGGAAAACAGTGCAGGACTTCGAATCACCGCGCATGCGCTAACTCTCAAGTCTGTCTCAATGTAATTCACATTTGAGATTTAAGTGTTTTTGCTGTCACGTGAACTTTTGAACCAGTATTTCTGGTCTTTTATGTGACATGGATGAACAAAAGGGGAGGTAAACCCTGATACAGACGACCTTCCACTTTGTGCCAATACGAGCCACATTCTAGTAAAGCACTATGCTCTTGACTTAACTGTTCATTTTGACAGGAATGCCATTAGTGGTAGTGTGGTTCTGTTCCTGGAACCTGCTTCTTCCGAAGAGCCCGAGGAATATGATGGGAACCAGACCGCTTGGTTTGAAAACACTGAACAACGTTCAAGTGATCTTCCAGGGGTCAGGATGGCAGCCGATCATATCAAGTCCTCACCCGAAGGTCATTTTTTCTTAGTGCTGGACTGCTGTGACATCACGGTATCAAAGGTGGAGCACGTGGACATCACATGCTTGTTGGACGCCTTTCCGGGTGTGCGACCCCCTGACCTCATCCAAAAGTTGGTCACCATGCCTTCTTCTCAGTGGAGGCGGCAGCAGGAGCTCTTCTCAGTGTGCGGCCGTGCCCCTGGTGTTCAGCAGAATGGCGACCAGCTCCATTTTCACACCGACCGCTGGAGTCTACAGGTGTGGAAGCAGGGGGTCTCCTCCCCATGGGAGTTCCCCCAGACCCTCAGGATTTGCTACGAGACGAAGCCTACTGGGGGCTCCGTGAGGTGGACCAAAGACCAGGACAACATGTGAGTCAAAGTGGACAGTCCGGTAATACAGTGTATCCCAGCCTTTATTTGTCAGGGAAATCTCATGGCAAACCATCAAACAAAAATGTCACCAAAAGTATATATGCTGAAGCAATAATTATAACAATTGACTGAGAAATAGATGTTACTCAGCGTGAAATCTGTCCTGTTTCATTGAACACAAAGCTATTTTGCTTAATGATTGGCAGCAGGTGTATACAGGGTAACTCGATCTTCTGGCATCCAGAAAAAAATGCAAAGAAAATGCCTTTTATTCAATCAGGATAAATGGAACATTGGATGATTTCCCACAGCACACCTGATGAAATGGCAAACCATCAACCAGATCATATGGCATATTATTGTGTAGCAGCATCGGCTAAATATCACGCTGCCTGCTATTTTATCCACTGAGTCAAATAAAAATCGGATATTCTTGGCTACTACCAAAGTTGAACGCAATCCCATAACTCATTGTGTTAAAATCCCAAAGCAAATAGTGTACGTTGAAGTCATTTGTTATATTGTCAAATTGCATCAGTCTTCAAACTTAAACTGTACAGGCAAACTTTTTTTTGTTTGTTTTTTAAAATGTTAACAGCTGTATAATGAAATCAAAGTCAAAACAACTTCGCCTTTCAAGACAACTGACAAGAAGGTGCAGAGTAATGCTGTCACCAAGTGACCTTTTATAGGTAATGTTGATTTTTGTCCTGAAATGATTGGTTGGTGGTTAGCACAACTGCCTCACATTTCTGAGGTTTTGGGTTTGAATCTCTGTCCTGTGTGAAGTTTGCTTGTTCTCCCCTCCACATGCGTGGGTTTTCATTGCATCTTCCTCTCACCTTTCAAAAACATGTACGTTCAGTGAAGGTCATTGAAGACTAAATTGTCCATTGGTGTGAATGTTGGTGTGAGAGTTTGTCTGTTTGTGCTACGATTGGTATACTGTATTGTATTGTATGATTGCACTTATTTCGGGTATCTTACTGCCATCACAAGTACTTACTTACTGGTTGAGTTCATCCTGTAGATGTTCACTTAGTTGAAGTCTCAAAAGATTTGTGGGGGAAAAAAAAGAAAATATTTTTAAAATGTATTTATTTATTTGTTAACTTTTGAAGCGTATTTGGTGTTTTTATTTTTGTTTGAACTTAAAATGGTTCGACTTTTATGGAGACTTTTGACAAAATTCGGTCACCTATTAATTATTCCTTCCAGGGCGTGCGTGTACACTGCTGGCTCGCCTATCAACAACCGAGCCCTCTTCCCCTGCCAGGAGCCGCCTGTTGCCATGTCAACGTGGCAGGCCAGCGTGCGGGCCCCCCGCGACTGTGTGGTCTTGATGAGCGGGGAGGAGCAGGTTGCACCTACTGAGGATGGGGACCCAAGTAAGGTTAAATAATGCGTCGGGATCATCTGTTGCTGAATGAACACTTCCCTGTTTAGTCTGTCCTTTGCGTTCTTCAACTGCCGACTTGTGTCAGAGTTGTTGAAAAAGAGTGACATTTTGCTTTCATTGACATTAAATTGCTGACATTGTATTTGAATTGTTTGTCCAGAGGAAAAAGTGTGTCAACTGTGTCTATTTACAGAGGTACATTAGTGTGCACGGTTGCATGATTGTAATGTCATGGCAGGGAAGGAGAAGTGACTTTTGGCTTTTCCCTGTCACTCACATGTTATGTTTGGTACAGAAAATAAAAAGCTTCCGCCTTAGTTTTGATGAACACTTTGGCCTATAAAGCTATTTTCTGTAATATTAGGTTAGTCACTATTGCTGTACATGGAGAGCAAGTCTTTTTTTTATGTGGTACGTAGTATGAACAGTTTGACGACTCCTGTAGAAAATAGCAGTGGGGAAACAATAAAAACGCCCTTTTAGCCTTGATTTCATGTAAACTTGCACGTAGGACATTTTACAAGCCTTTGTCTGTGGTCTCTGCAGACTTGTTGCTGTGGAATTACTACGTCACAATGCCCATGCCGGCCTCCACCTTCACCTTGGCAGTGGGCCGCTGGCAACAAGTCCCTGCGCAACTTCTTCCTGCGAGTGAAATTGGGCGGAGGGAAAAGGGGCATGATTTTGGGGAGTTTGTCCCCGTGTCCTCACTCGGAGGTTCAAGCAGTAAAGTAGTAAAAGCCTCCAGGCTCCACACTGGCAGGTAGATTATTTAAATATATATATTTTTTGGCTGTTTGCTTTTTATTTTCTCAAGACCTCCTCCTTTCCTGGTGTCATTAACCCAAGTCTGGCCTCTTCACATTCCATGACAAACTTTTTCCTTTTCATTCCCCCAAACATGGTGAGGTTTAGGGCGCAGCGGCTTGCGCTCAGGCTTTTTATGACAAATACATCAAAGCATTGAGAATTCCATCCTCTGGATTCGGTGCCCAGTAGAAATTATCTTTGGAGTGCAAACAAGTGAAGCAGACACACATTTTTTATGGATAGAGGATACAGTGAGTGACTGAGCTGCAGGGCCCAGTTGGACCGGGGTCCCCACTCCTCAGCCCTGCTGCGTGTGCCAGTGATTTCCAGTAAGCCTCCTCCTCCCGCCCTGGTTTTCCTCTCGTGGTAGTCCAGCCGTAGCCTGCCGCCGGCCTCAGGAATCTCCCACTACAAGGCAGGCCTTTATTTTCAGTGAATGGTTGGAAGGAAACTTGGACGCGGCTCGAAAACCCTTGGATACGGAGTCAGCACTGGTTGTAGAAGAGAAAGAATACGATTGCATAGTGACACCTTGATATTTTTAGGAGCGGTTTTGTATATCGTCCATATTTCCATGGCTTTCGTTCCCACGCTTAGAACAAAGAGACAGCACACATGGAATGAGTATTATACCTCACGCACGCGCCGTGCGCTTAGTGGGAAAACCTATTAAAAAGCCTTTTATTAACCTTGGATTAAACTTATCTTTTCAATGCGTTCCAAGGGAAGAGCCGACCGCCTGCTTGGGCTCGTCGTCCTCTCAACACGAGAGCGTTTCTGTGTCCGACCATTCAGCCATGTTGGATGACGGCTTCCCTTGTTCCCATGGCGACTACCCTTGCCGGTTCATCGAGCGCGCCGTGAAGTCACAGCGTGTGATCCCGCACCGTGTGTTTGCGCCCGTTGGGCTTCTGCAGAAGGCGCAGGTTGGGACCTTTCACACTTGAGATAATAATACAATGGTTCCTTGTCTTACTAGTGTCCCAAATCACAGTTACGATCGGCCGCTCCATTGATTGATTAATTTATTTAATGTATGTATGTGAGCAAAAATGTAATTTAAAAGTGATTTTTTTTTCCCTTTACCATGGGACCTAAGCAAGTGAGTGCTGAAAAGATACAGATGTTCTCTATTCTGCCCTCCCAGCGCATACCATGAGAGTTTTTCAACAAAAAAGCCCAGTGCGCTTGCTTGAAGCTGTTTATTGCCGCATCCCAGCTGAATAGTCTGTGAAACTAAATAAAGCGACACACACGTTTTTTATTCAACCAAGCCACATCACTTTTTTTAATGAAAGTCTGCTAGCATAATGCTAACACAATGAGTAACACCATAGAAAAGGTGAACAAAAGTAGCACCACTATTGCAGAAGTTATGAACCTTTAAACAACCAATATTAAAACACATCACATATGGACAGAGCATACCTTTTTTTTTCATTCAAATATGATGTTTTCCCCTTTTGTCAGAAAAAGTTATAATTGTAATGTTATTAATAAATATAAACATTTTTACACCGCTTGCTTCCTCAAAAAACTATTCAAGTGTTTTTATTCGGACTAACATCTGTATTTTTGCTGTGCTAAAGACACTTGTTGATGTTCTCATTGCAGAGCAGAATCCTCGCCCTGTTGCCGCGATGTTTAGCCGCAGCCCAGGCAGTTCTGGGAGTTCATCCTTTCCCCCGCCTTGATGTTCTCATCGTGCCAGCAGGGTTTTCCAGTCTGGGCATGGCCAGGTACGAACACACCCATGCGCAAACACAGGGTGGGGAGATGGTTAGTTACAGTCTGGTGAAATCGTGCCGTGGCTATGGTCAATAGCAAATATAGACTGACTCTGTTTATTAAAAATCGTTGTCGTGTAGTCGCCGAAGCATTAGTCAAGCAGGATTAATAAATTCTCAGATGATATGTTTTGAGGTGTTTTACCTCCTTTTTTTTTTTTTTTTTTTGGAAGACACGAGTTATAATTTTCATATAGCAACGAAAACATTGAGCTTGGCTGCCACACTGTTGACGCTTTAATCTGCTGCCTGGGCTCCACTTCACTTGTTTTTGGAGTGTAATTCATGGCGTGTTTCGTATGTAACCCCCCCACCCCCACATCTTCTTTTAGAGGTCCTTACTGAATTGTAGGGTCCAAGGGCAACTCCCCATTACTTATCTTCTCTTATGAAATGTAGCCTTCACCGCCCTTCTTAAAAACTGGACCTGCGCTTTCCTCCTCTTCCCCCAAACACACCACATCTGCGAAAAGCTCTCATCCTGAACTCACTTCTGCGGTAATTTTTCTCAATCCCCCCTTTCCACTCCTAAAGCCGTGGTTCAGGTGGTCTCCAGGCTCTCCTCTCTACAAGCCAGATTTGTGTTGATGTTTTTGCGTGCAGTGTAAACATAGGTCTGCCTGTTGATGTGCTGGTCCTCCGCAAACTAAATAAATCTGCTTTTATGCATATCTTTGTTACGCCTTCACCATACCATGTCCTCTTCACCCTCTATCCACTCCGTTCATTAAAAATCCCTTTTTTTTGTATGGAAACACAAGATTTGGGCTTTTTTTTCCCCTGGAAAATATGTATACTGTATATTTTTTTTTAATCTTAAGAAATTTCCACTGATTTTTTTGGTTTTGTTTTTTGTAACATTGCAACACTTGAAAAATCCACCGGCATAAAGATTTTAATCAACCTAAAACATGTCAGAGTACTTGTAAAATGGCATATATTTTCTGGGAAAAAAAATCTGGATATCTTCACACATAAAGCTTGTTTATGCGTTACAAATCTGTGAGAATTATTTCATTTCAGCAACCATGCACTTTCCGCATCACGCACCTACAAAAATTTGTAACTGACGCTGATGGTCCGCGGTCAAAAACATGGTGGACAGGCAGCTTTCTACTTCCCGATTTTTGTTTTCATTTATTTTGTTCAATGTATGTTGACTGTTGGCCACAAACTGTTGATGTCGATAGTTTATTGAATTAAAAAAATAATTTATTGCTTCTATTGTGGTAAAGTGTTGTTTATATGCCGTAGATCCTTGATGGTCGTCGTAGGAATAAAGCTCAAATTGAAGCGGAAATGATGACTGTTAGCGTTCTGGCCAGTGACCTTGTTGACAAAGAAAAGTAATTTGGGGCGTTCAGTCAACATTGTCCATGTCTCTGTTATTTTATTCCCTTGCAAGACTGGACATGAGCTCATTGCCGCAAATGTCTGCTCAGTGCGTCATGGCCCCAGATTAGCTTCTCTCGCAAATATTTGGAGAGCATTGGGGTCGCCGCCTGGGCTACTTCTCAACTTTGCACGTTCATTACAGCAAGCGTTCCCCCTAAATGCCCTTTGATCTTCATCTTTCATCTTAAAAGATTCTCTCTCTGTGCTGCATTTTTTTGGTTGAAAGAACATCAAGTTTTAACACACAGGCTGCTCTTCAGTGGCTTTTGCCTGATGTTTTCAGTTCCTCAAGAGGAAATCTCCCTGGTGCTTTCACACTGCATTGCTGCAAATAGTGGCCTCCATTTTAATGGGTGTCTCTGTTCAGGAAAAATAAGCATCCCACCCCAAATAAGTTCCTCAGGGAAAAATTGTGGTCATACTTCAGTCGGTAGACACTTTTGTGAGAGAGGTATTTCACCGTTGAACCCATTTGAACTCTTATGCAAACTAAAACAGCAACACCTACTGTCCTTTCACATTCCCGTCACCCCCGTGCTCCCTCTGCAGTGTATCTCGCGGTTAGCACATCTGTCTCCCAGTTCTGAGGCTCGGGGGGTTTGAATCGTTGCCTTCCTGTGTGGAGTTTGAACACATTGCCCGTGTTTGTGTGGGTTTTCTCCAGGTACTTTGCCTCCCTCCCACATTCAATAAACATGAACTGGACGTTAAATGACATTCGACAGATGTACGAACTAACCACTTGACCTCCATGCGATCCCAAGCATGATTATTTAACCTGTGGATGAATACTTTTAAAATGAGCATAAAAATGTCTTTGTACAAAGGAAGGGTTTCCCCACCATTAAATTCCTTGCCCGTAATAGGTGCTTGATCTTTTCTGCAGTGGACTAAATAAACAGCGCTTCCCACTAATGAGGAAATACGGTACTTCCCGCCCTCATATGCCTGCTAAAAGTTAACTCACAACAGGAGAACAAGATTTAAGGACTTTGTCAAGCTTGAGACAGCGCCTCCATTGACTCCTTGTAAAACTCTGCACAGGTCTCAACTCGGTCATCTTACTTGAATCCTCCCTTCGTCCCGGGTGGTTCGGGTCCCAAGTTGCCCACGCACGTCACAGCGGGGGAGTTGTGCCTTCGGAAGGTTGGAAGGTCAACCAAAATGGAAGATTGAGACGATGATGAGACACCGAGGCGGTGTTCACAACAGGCCAGTGGACCCCCGGGATGTGGGAGAGGATGTGCGGATTATTCCCAGCAACAAAAGCCATTAGCCTCTGGAAGGACTTCAGAGACGGGCGCTATTTAATCTCGAAATTGGGAGGCATGTGGGAACGGCTTGGGAGTGGGCCAAGTGCCGATTTTGTGCAGTGGCCCGGCGGAAACAGCAGGAGTGTAGGGCCCTGTGGCAGGCAGGCATGAAGCTGTTGTAGTGTGATCCAGAGGAAAGCGGGAGGCGGAGGATTCACAGTGGTGTGAAGTTTTTATACCCAGATACACAGTGGGAGGGCAGGAAACGCAAGATTAATAAGTCAAGTAAGGGCAGCTCTGCATTCTGAGACTGCAACAAACAGTGTGTAGTCTACACACACACACAGACACACACGCACACACACACCATTATGTGTGAACAAGGCTTACGAAAATATAGGCATTACACCAGTCAGCACTTTAAGGAATTTACCAATTTTACATGCTTTCATGTAACTATGAGAAATGTCCCCCCCGGCATAAGCCCCATGTTCGCGGGCTGCAGAAATTCTTTCAATGTTTTTCTCTGAGAAAGACAAATTGACACCGGAAAAGGGAGCACAAATGCAGAGATGGCTTGTGTAGAAAGGGGAACACTTAAGGGAGCAGTTGAAAGGGGAAGCACAGTCAAACAATTTCTATATAGTAATATGTTCTATGCAGCCCAAATCATCTAAACAAACCATTCGGATGAATATTGCATTAGTGGAATGTGAATTAAGCTGCAAAATTCATTTTTATCTGTCGAAGGAGGTGGCTGTTTTGCCAAAAAGAGGTCATAGATCATTGCAGTGTAGGTTTGACTACGCCGATTGCAGACGTGGCGTCGTTCCGCTGGTGATGTGCTCACGCATACTCATTGTAAGATAGCAGACTAGTGCAACATTCGCCGAAAGCTATCGATATGAGGCAAACTCAGATTTAAAGCATATATATATATATATATATATATATATATATATATATATATATATATATATATTTTTTTTTTTTTACACATGCTCAGTTTTTGGCTCATGTCATATTCCTTGGACCATGATTTTTTAGAACAACCCATACACCAAATTGTCATTATAATCTACGATATGGTGTATACACATGATCCACTTAAAACCCACACTCCAGTCACCAGATAAAGGGTTAATACGGTGGCGAAATCTCCCCGTTGCATCTCGACGTCATTTACTTCTGACTGGGAGTGACAGGAAGGGCACTGGGTTTCCTCTGGCCTCTTTGAAGCTAACGTCTGTGCCCGCTGCACTTGTTGAACCCAACAGATATGAGCGTGGCATGCCAGAGAGGGTGGTAATTCCCCCCCCACGGAACCTTTTGTTGAGAAATGACATAGGTGTTGAAATGGCCGTTTCTCGTAGCATGGGTGATGAGGGTGTTATGCTTCACTGCTGACACATGGATTCCTGTGCTTTTCTTGGTTATGAATGCATCCATTGTTCGCATTGTGGTCATGATATGTGTTCCGGGATGATGTCACACAAACACACATATGTCATTGTCACGTTGTTTGCAAACAGGCAAACGAGAGATGACCCTACATTCTTGATAGTGGACTCTGATAAGCCTGCGTGTGTGCCTGTGTGTGCCTGCGTGCATGCGTGCATGCCTGCGTGCATGCCTGCGTGCATGCCTGCGTGTGTGCCTGCGTGCGTGTGTTAGTGAATCTCATTGGAAAAAGATGTTTTTGGACCACATTGGATGTATTCCTAATCCTCTTTTTTTATTGATTCCTTTTAAGCTTTTCAGCTGACAGGTGGCTGTCTGACCAAAATTGGGTAAAAAAAAAAAAAAGGATCATGGACCTTGTACTTGTGCTGCAGTGGCAATATAGCTGTCAAAGTGGGGAAATTATGTCACGGTCTATACCTCTTGACCTTACTAAGTGGCACCAGAGGATTTTCAGCCTGACTTCAGTTGACTGCATCCCATGTTTATGATCCAAAAGGAAGCAACATTGGTCCCATTTGGGAGGAAGTTACTCGCCGGGCTGCCATGAGGCTCTTAGCACCCTGCTGGACGCTCGCTATCCAGCTGCCGTGTTGCCCTTTAGCGCAGCGATACAGTTTTAAACTTTTATTGGACTGAGCCCATGATTGCGTGATTTTTGTGGTCATCCAGTAATTATATACCGCTCCTCAGCTTACATCAACAGCGATCCAGCACACATTTTTTTTAATAGCATATAGCCGTTTGGGTCGTCAACTTTCTAGCGAGCTTAAAGCACAGAGATTCTCGTCAGATATCACTAGAGTAGCCATTGACTACGGCCAGAACTACGAGAGGTTTTTTTCATTGATGAAATTTGCTCAGCCGGCAAGTACGCTACTTGTTCCTTTTAGGGGTTTCAATGTACACATTTATGAGGATGAAAAATTGAGCGCTCTCTGATTTAAAAAAAAAAACCCAAAAAAAAAACAAATGCACCTTGATGTAAACGGACCGTGCAGGATCCTTGTTTGATTAACCAGCATCCAATTCTAGTTTGACTTTAATGCATCAAACGCTTGATGGGAAACTCATCTTTTTTTCCCCCAGCTCAAATTTTATAAAACGCAGTATAGCGTCCATCTCCAGATACATTCAATGTCATGGTTACTGCGCAACAAAACACTGCCACTACAAAAACATAATAGAACATCTACAGGCAGAGGGCTAACTCTGGTTTAAAGCCCAATTTTGAAAACCAATCCCTGGCTTGAAACCCAAGCCTCACTTTAACGAAACCAAATCCTCAGAATTTCAGTCTCTCGGCAGTAAGTATCCTCAGATTTCTGCAGTCCTCCATGACAACAGATCAAAATAAAACTTTTGCAAACATCTGCTTTTACTTTGGACTATGGAAAACAATGATTAACATTTTTGCCCATTGCCTGTTCGCCAAATAATCAACAGATTAATCGATGATTAAAATAATTATCAGTTGCAGCCCTCCAAGCAAGAAACAATATCTTGGTGTCTTCCTTTGATTACTCCTGTGGCTACATATCCGGTTGATGGCAACTGCCAGCAGGTGCATCACAGGAGACTCCGCCCACCGACATTCTCTGGAAATCTCAACATGAAAGGAGAAAAAAAAACTCAAGCAGAACCAAACCAAGATTTTGACCGTGTGTGCTTTTCTATTAGTAACTGACCTGATAAGTGAAACATTCCTATCCATGACGATTTCCTGATATTTATTTGCTTTGCACTGTACAGTATCTGGTTAATTTCAGTTTCCTGTCTGGAATTTGGCAGTTGAGCTGAGGTAGTACAATTTCTCCTCGCTACCTCCAATGAATGCTGATTGAAAGAGATGACGACCATTCAAAGCGCAAATAACACTCAAAACCGACAGTTCTTTGTTCCTTTGATTTACCCCCCCTACGACTTGTCCTCCTCTCTCTTCTTTATCACGTCTCAAAGGATTTCCTGCCTTTCTGCTCTCCTATACAGCTCAATCCATGTGGTAACTCTAGAAGTGTGCGACAGTCTTTGCTTTTCAGGGGCAACTTGGGAGGTATTGTGCCAGGAAGGTGTGATGTGATTTTTATTTTTTTGGGGGGGGGGGGCTGAGTTTCTTTTGCATGGGAGGGGGAGATCTGTTAATCAAGTAGTTAAGGATGAGCTGTTTTTTTTTTCTTTTCACCTCAAGTGGATGTTCTCCGTTTCTGTAGTGCCATAAAGGCACCGTGACGGGATGAAAAGGCAACTCCGCATGCCTGCACAGGGACAGAGGATGGAGGAGTGCCCATCTGCACACTTTAAAGTGATTACAAGTAGTTAAGACTTTTTGGGAGAGCTTTTTTTTTCTTTTTCCAGTAACCCCGGGAACGCAGCTCACAAATCCAAAGTGTTGGCACTGGATCCTTGAGCCTTGATTCCTGGAACCCGACTTTGAAACCATATCACTTCCTTGAAACCCTGACTTGAAACCTCAGTCCTGCCTTGAAATCATAATTCTAAAACTTAACCCAGGCTTGAAATACGAGTCTTAATTACGCATTCATTTGAAACCGAAACCCTGACCATTACTGCGGAATCAAATCCAGACTTGAAACCTTAAATGTATATTTTCGTACAAAGTTCTGTCGTACGGTAGAAGTGCTTATATCATTAGATTTACTTTACCGAGTTAATCCTATTTTTTCCTTGCCTTATATTACGTTTTGTTTTGTTTTATTCATTTCATTCTGTGGCCTATATCCAAAAAAGCATTTTATAGTTGAATGGGGAATAGGCAACACAAAATTGCCACACATTCTCATATATCGGGATGCATTTTATATTGTTGTGTGGATATAAAATTACACATAGCGGGATATAGTTTTGTCCACATTGCACAGCTCTACAATGGGAGGGAGACGGTATGTCTGTTCATCAAGTGGTCAAGCATGAGCTGTTTCTATCACCTCCATTCTGTAGCTCCATCAACAGCACTGTGATCTTTTCCCTTCTGGCAACCTTTTTTTCCTTTCTACTGTCTGAGGGAGCACAACTCCCATAGCCAACGTTTTGACACCTGATCTTTCATCCAGCATTTCCCCGCGCTCTCAATAGCCCAGCACTTTTCGTATCTAATAAAGCATTACCCCCACTTGAAGTTTCAAGCCGAGCAATTTTACTCCGGTTGACAGGCGCGGCTGACAGACACACTTTGTCGTAAGACTGTGTGACTATTTCACCGCGGCAAGAATCAACGAACGATTTATTTTTGATAGCTTAAGGATTTTATGAGCAACTGTAAAAATGTATTTGCGGCATTACTCAAAATTATAGCTACTCTTGGATATGCTTTTTTTTTTCCCCCTCCCCCTGCCCCCTGGAGGCGACATCCTCTGTACGACTCCAGTGTGATCAATGATCGGATAACCGAGATGTGTTGCACTGAACTGCCCTCAGATGTGAACCTGCCGGCAACAGCTGGCATATAGTGCTGCGAGCAACAGTAAAGCAGACACACTGTGCTATAACTCTGGATTAAAGGCCACGGCAAGACAGCCCTGTCCCTGCACACCCATTCCCCTAACTAATGGATGAGTCCACAGAACCCATTGCAAGAGGTGATGGATGGACCCATTGTGCAGCGTAGGGGACACGGCTGCTCTTGATGCGTATCCTGAGCTTGGAGTGTGCGTGCGTTTGTTTGCGTGGCACCTTGAGGCCGAGGGTAATTTCATCTGTCTGCGCAAAGCCAGACGCTTTAATGGTCGTGGGACCTCTGTGAAACAAAGTGCTGTGGAAAGCTACGCTGTAATATTTTCCTCTTCGCCCGCGTTGCTCGCAGCCTCGGGGTGAGAGTTGCCCTCCAAGTCCTTTCCTGGCTGCAAGGCTTGCATTCTGCACATTTTGCTGTCTGTCAACACAAAAAAAAAATTACAAAGTATGACATCACAGTTAGATGAGCTGGCTCAGAGGTATTTTACAGTATTTATATATATTTACAGTATTTTACAAGTTCTCGGTCTACAACGGCCCTGAGACAGAAGTTTTGAGGTTATAGAGGGCAAGCAATGAACTTGTTTTTTTCAGTAGTATAAGCATATGTAGTCACGCGGTGCAAAAAGGCACGCTCTGTCATTGTCATACCATACTTTTTTCCCTGTGATATTATTAAAGCCTAGAAGTGATTTACTGTAATCATGCTCTTGAGAAAAACAGCCCCAAAGCATTAGTCTGCCACCAACATGCTTCACTGTTAGTAACAGGGTTGTCACAAACAAACCTTTTTAGATTATCCTATCAATTATTCCATTGATCACTCGATTAGTTACCTCACACACACACACACACACACACACACACACACACACACACACACACACACACACACACACACACACACACACATCTGCTCAGTGTTGGACAGTGACAAGCACGCATAAGTACTCCAAATAACACTTAAAGGGGAACTTAACCTAGTAATTTTCCTTACAAGAATACGTTCTAGGAAGCCCCAATATTCTCAACACGGCATTGTGATTAATATTGCCTTTGTGGAATATGAGTTAAGTTGTGATATATCCATTTGAGGGGATGGCCATTTTGCCACTTGTTGTGGACTGAGAATGACATCACAGCTGCTCAGGGCTCAGGTAACAACCAATCATGGCTCAGCTTCAAAAAACAGGTGATACCTTTGAACAATGAGATTTCTCTGAAGCTCTTTGCGGACTATGGCTCTTGGTGTGACATGTGACTCAAACACCCTAATACTCGGACTGTTTTTTTTTCCCCCCCAGAATTGAAAGATTTTTCTGAATTTTGTGGGATATTGTATGGAAGCAGTGGAGAAAAAATATGAATGTAGATACTGGATTAATCCTGAGGAAAATGACATTTGTATCACAAAATATACAGTAGTTTCCATGGTAAAATATCGATTTCTTTATATTGGCGATCGTATCCACCATGTTTGTGGGTGCAGCAGTACCATAATGATCGGCTAATGTGCAGTTATGAGCGCAGTATAACAGCAAAGTTTTATTTTATTTATTTTTTTACGATGTCATACTATATTCTCTTGAGATAATGCAGCCAGCACACTTTCACAGTCTAGCACCTCACAGCCTTGTTCTCTGGCGTTGCATAACAAAGGAACAACATTCTGTTTATCACCTACTATTAGGAATATGTTTTCCTCCTCAACCTGTTCACTGAGGCAGCGGTGGAAGCCAAATTGGGGAACGGGGGGATTTGGAGAAACATTTGTTGTCTTTACATGGGAAGTCCAAGTTCAGCAATTCTGATTTCATGCTTTTAACAGATTTTTTGGATGTGTGCTGTTGATGATGCTTTTGCTGTCAGATTTGCAGTCACTTTTTTCAACGTGTTACTTGTGTTGTTTGTCCCAAGGGTGGTGCTTATACTGTACCTCACCAATTGGTGTATTTTGATACTCTCAATATTGCATTGGTGGGATAAACTGAAGGATGCAGTGACAGACCAAGTGCAAGAGGGATGATAACTGTGTGTGCCTGGGGGACTAGTTACTTATTAGGGTAAACACAGCTGGCTTGGCTGTGGACATTCTGTTCTTGTACTACTACAACTATTATTATTATTATTATTATTGTTCTTATTTTTTATGTGTGTCACTAGAGCCATATTGTTATTGATCAGCCCGGACAGAGACCTCTGTCATTGGTATGCTTTATATTTCCACTGAGATAACGTCTGATATGATTGGTTAATCTCTTCCCTGCCCGGCGTATCGCCCATGCAGCCATTAACAAATGAGTACGACGTTGTGTATTGTCAATAGCCGCCTCATTGATCCTGATAGGAAATTCGTTCACTGGAAAATAATTTCAGTTAAATGGATTTCATGCATAAGAGCGTGAAAGCACATAACCAATTTGCTTAGATCGGTGACATGAACAAACCAAAAAGTATGGCCCCAACAGCGGCTCATAAATATCTTCTGATAATGGAGCGTGCCGCGAGTGACAAGCAGTCATTTAGGACAGGCAGTCGTTTAACAGATGTGTTGTCCTGTCGCAGCATCTACGTGACTCGGCGGCAGAAACGGCGGCGGGCGACAGAATGGGAGCAGACGGCCAGCTCGCCAGTCTGAGTGTTCGTAATGTTTTAAATCGATGCCGTAGAATCGCTGCCAACACACATTGGCTCTCACATACGCGCGTGCACACACAAACTCTCTGACATTCCTCTGGCATGACATCAGATTTTCAACTACACTAGGAATGAATGGCACAGGGTTGTTTTTCTGCGAAGAGAGGGCGGCTCGGCTATCACTGTCCAGCTGATATGGATTAGAAGTGGCTTTACTCAAGTGTGCGAGTGTGATTGTGTGATTGTGTGCCTGCGTGCGTGCGTGCGTGTGTGTGTGTTGAGGGGTTGTGCATGTCGGGTCTTGTTGTTCTTTTCTTTGGAGAGCCTACACACGGCGTTCTCGGCCTCATCAGTTTATGACCCATGTGGATGCCATCCATCCATGTGATACTAAGCTGACCTGCTGAGAGTCACCTTCCACATGCATGATTATGCTTTTGACGTTAAGCGCTTGACAGCAACCAAAAACAGCGGTGCAACTTTAACACTAAGTTATTTCAACATGAAGCCTTTTTTTTGGTTTTGTTTACAAAAACGCAGTAGCAGATGATCCCCTTAGCTACGCCTCATCTGTGATATCTGCTGTTTATTTCCAGACTACGATGCGATGCAATCTATGTGATTCGGGCATCTCTCCGGGGGCCCCGGCCTGGCCCCCGCGCTCATGTGATCAGGCCCTACATGGACTGGCATTTGGCTTGGCCCTGTGGGGGGGCACCCTGTCTGGGAAGCACAGAGCTGATCTGCAAGCCAGCTTGGAATTCCAGACATTGGGAGTCAGACTTTTTTTTTTTTTCCAAAAGGATGAAGGGTGGTAGGAGTTTGGTCAAATAGGCCCCAGTGTCTGAAATAGCCCACTCACTTTGTCCAAGAAGGAGGGGACCAAGTTTAGTCCAGTCGGCTGACATTAGGAATGGGCGACCTTTTCGTTGATAGGAAAAAAAAGACAACAGGCATACTTTGTGTGAATGCCATCTTTCATGTGGCTTTTGTCTATTGCCTTAGTTCCTTCCCTATCACGGAACGGTTTGTTTCCTTGTATAGTATCCTGGCCGGGCCTTATTTCACCAGTGGTAAAGCCATGATTGGGGGGAAAACCTTTATATGTACCAATGAATCGTTCTGTAACGTACATAGGTATATTTCCTTTCATATATAATTTTTGCACACGTTTTATACCGCTTAGAGTCAAACACCGAACCTCATACATGCGCATGTTCGGGGCGCAGACATGCCAAACCCTCAATCCACTCTGCTTCACTAACGTCATGCTAAAGGTAGACCACACCTTGGTTGCCAGTCAATAACATGGCACATCGAGGCAGATTTGACAATCATTCACGTTTAGACCATCATAGCACTCCCTCCTTTCATCTTTCTGGCATTCTCCATATCTCTCTATATATCTCTGTCAGATATTCATGGTTCTTCCAGAGCATCTCTTTGTTTTCTTACTGTCGTTCCCTAAATCACTCCTTATATTTCAAGCTATCTTGGTGTATGTTATCTTCCCCCCACTTCATTTTTCATCCACTTGTTTACTTGTACAGTACACATACCGGGAGGCTCACCATCACCACCATCATCATCATCTCTCTCTCTCTCTCTCTCTCTCTCTCTCTCTCTCTCTCTCTCTTTCTCCCATTCTCTTTCTTTCTCTCTTTCTCTTTCTTTTTCTTTCAGGTGTGTTTTAGTCGTGTCCCTGCTATGAGTCGAGCTGAGGATGTCAATTACAGGACTATGATAGGGCTCCTCTTGCATTATGCATGACAGTGTCCCGCTGGGGAATAAATGGCCTACAGCCAGGGATGATGGATGGAGGGATGAATAATGGATGGAGAGATGGAGGAAGGTAACGCTATGGCAATCTGTGTCTCCCTAAATTGAAGACTTGCCCTGGCACACACCTGACGCTCAGGGCCGTCTCACCCAGGGTGAGTCGTGGTCGTGTCGTTGTCACATGAAAGTCCACAAGCGGGCTTTAATCACTATTTCTTGTTATGACCTAAGATCCATTTTGGTGAAATATATTTAGACTTGGATTTGTAAAATAGTTTGTAAACTTTCCACCGATGTGATCGATTACATCGGATCACCCAAATTTAGCATTTTAAGCAAAAGTTATCGACTGCAATGTATCAATTTGCCCATCAGATCAATGTCTTAATGTGTGATGTCAGTGATAACTAAAGGTACATTTACATGATGGGTTCAGTAAAAACTGGGTTTCAACAATGTAGAGTACATTCCCATGCATGTGAACTGCAGAAGCTTACTGCATGTAACTCTAGGCTTGTTTTGCGAGGGGGAGGGGTTGTTTGTTGTTGTTGTTATTCTCCGTCGGGATGGAAAGTAAAACACACAGCTAAAAACACCCAATAAAGGCAAATAATAAAAATCTGTCTTTTTTGTTGTTGTTTTTTTAGTGGCGCTCATGAACCCTAATCGATGACCACGAGTAGCTTCAACCGCAACAACCTGCAACCGCGAGGAGCTACTACAGGGAGCTACAGAGCCACAGTTCTTGGAAAGATAGTAGGACCACATAACATTCAAATCTATCTTTTGTGAAAGAAGGTGTACAAGCACATGAACGATGCTTTGCCACATGTGAAAGTCCAACCATGCGGGGAGCCTTGACGGGTCCCCGATGTCAACTATTGTCAGTCACTGTATCAACGAACGTGAAAGATGCTGTTGTTTGGTGTCCCCGGCCGTGGTGGGATGTCACCGTTTGTCACCGTGGTGATGGATTCCGCCTCCCTCCGAGGAGCGTGTGCAAACGCCGTCGCTGAAAGGCTGTCTTTGTGTTTTCACGCTCGCTCACGCACATGTGCGCCGCTGGAACGGACAACAAAGGCATGCTTATCCAATTGGAGGGGAGTAAGATTAGGCTCCAAAGACAGTCATAAGGCTAATGTTAGCGCCCGCCGCTCCGCCGAGCGCTTTTGTCAGAGTAATCAGGAGAAACGTGGGATTACATTTGAGATGTACGGTATACCCTTTTGTATGATGTCGACATGTTGCTAAACAACAGAAGCTGCTTTCTATCTGATTAACTCTCCTCAGAGACAGAGCAGATAGACGGCTCTTTTGAACATCAGCTTATTACGCTCTTAAATTGATTGTCAAGCCGACACAATTTAGCCTCGCTTTACTTCCTCTTTTTAGTTTCTTGCGTTTGATTTCAAGATGACTTTGTTGCGCAAGCAAAATATAATCATTCTTCCATCTCATGCTGTATTAGATTTCTAATATCACCTTGATGACAGCTGTTAATAGCGGTCAGTATAATATTTGATAATGACACTATCACAGAAGACACACTTTTTGACAAAAACGTTTTCGTACATTAGGCGACCATAATGGAACGGTTGCACTTGCTTTATGGCACTTGGTGCATTTGTTATTCACTCCTTCAAGAAATGCAGAAACACGCTCAGTGCTAGCCCATGAGAAAACCTTTTTGCGTGACATGGAAGTATCTTTAATAGGTTTGTCACCGCCTCACCATCGTGGAGAAGTACCCAAATACAAATTCTCCAACCCATGTCAGGTCAACAACAACAGTTGGGACCATTTAAGATCTCGTGAGCATGAGAAGACCCCACCTCAACAAGCCAGTGTTGTTACACAGACCAGGAGAAAGAGAGTGCATTCATCTTCACCTCTGTGACCGCTCATCCTCCTCCATTCTCCCATTGCAGACCTCTCACCCAAACCCCCCCGGCCCTCCAACCCTTGCCTCCCAAAGTCCCCAGGCCACTCGGAGATGCTTACGTAAGACACAAGTGAACAATGTTGAGGAAATGTCTTCGGCCGTGACCTCGGCTTTTGACGTTTTATCGCTCTTGTTCTGTCAGGGCGGTCTCATGGTTAACAGTCACATGTCCCGCGTTCCTATGCTGGAATGTTCTGGAAGTATGACTCATTCCATTAATGGGCTGCATACGGTCGGCATCACTGTAAACTCTGCAACGATCCTCCTGTCGATCTCCCGCTCCATCCTTCCCTCACTCGTCAACAAGACCCCTAGATACGTGAACTCTTCCACTTGGTCAGGATTTCATCCCAGACCTGGAGAGGATACTCCTCCCTTTTTCCGACTGCGGACCGTGGCCACAGATTAGAGGGTGCTGATTCTCAGCTAAAAAATAAATCATCAATTATGATCAAAATCTGCGACAAGGGGCAGCCTTGGCTGAGTCCAACTCTCATTAGAAACAAATCTGACATACTCAGCAGCATTGCAGCCCAAATGCTGACACCGATCATACAACAACTGAGCAGCCCGTATGAAAGGGTTCGAACTCACTAAGGAACACGTTTGAAAGCCTTCAAAGTCCACAACACACATCAATCACCAGTTCATGTGCAGTCAAATACCAGATCGTTACACAGTGCCAATTTATGATCTTTTTACAAAAAGCCATTCAGAACGGATAGTGTGTGAACTGTTGAAAGAAGTGTTGGTTAGCTCACATTTGCTAAAAATTACATTAGAATGTAATAGCTAACAAGCTCCTTAATTGCTTCCTTCCTTCCTTTCTTTGTTGCGCCATCACTTTCAAAATTTTTGATTTTTGTTGGTGGCTAATGAAGCACTTGGATTCGTGAGAACCAATGCTGTTTACAAAGAAAAGATCCATGTAAGCAAATGCCCGGATTGTGTATTCCTTTGAATGTTATCACGATAACTGTAAGCAGAGCCGGCACATCCCGTTTCTATACTTGAACTTCTGAGGCGCTACATTTCAAACCATATCATAAGTGAAACCATATGTTCGATAGACGCCTGTCAAATGAAATTGTGACAATCCCCGCGAACCAGTAAATCACATGTGGATGTGCAGTAATTACAGATCATTTTCTAAATATAAGCTTACCCGGTCGAGTATTTTCCTTTGGGTCTGAAAAAAGCTTAAGAGTCAGGGCATGTTTTCGATACAAAATTTACAGCATTGCCTTGAAGTCATGTGTCAAATAAAATTCTCTTAAAACTGCAAATTTAATTTAATTGATTTCACCCACTGGTGGTTGGCGATTGCTCTCCTGGAGAGATTCTAATGGATTCGGCTGTTCCTTTTGGCTGGGCTGCTTAAGACGAAATTGTTTTGTTGAATCTGATGTTGTCTAAACTTTCTGGAACAATAAGTGTGTTAAATCAGCTCAAAATGTCTAATCTGGAATTTTATGTCTTCCCTTTGCGTGCTAGCTTGCTTTTTTTTTCTTGAGCTTTTTCTGACGGTAGGATTCCGTCGAAAAATATATGCAAAAAGTAGGAAATGTATAATGCTTTGGGGGGGAGGGGTTGCAAGTTTAAATATGTCGTAAACGTCTTGAAAGCATGCTTATGGGTAGCCATATCCACATCTTGTTTTGCTCAATGAATGCACTATATTTGTCACATTCATGTTTGACGAGCAAAATACAATTTCACGGCTGAATAGATTTTGAGGATTGACATGAAAATGTGATGATAGTCACCGCTTCAGTCCAATAATAAACTCGCGCTGCGGTGACGCTACAAAATCCTGGTGATGTCCCATTGGTCTTTCCTCGCAGTCACTTACTATTACCGGTAACTTTGTTTCATGTCAAATTGCGACTCTCTTTCCCTTACTACTGTCCTTTGTTTCCTTCCAGCCCCCACATCATTTTCCTGTCTCAGAGTGTGCTGCATGTTGGCAGCTCATTTCCGAGGGAAAACAGCCTGTCCTTGTGTGGGTCCAGGCTGTGCCACGAGATTGCCCACTCCTGGTTCGGCCTGGTCATCGGGGCCAGAGACTGGACAGAGGAATGGATCAGCGAGGGTTTCGCCACCTACCTCGAGGACATTATCTGGGCCCAAGCACAGCAAGTATGGAGCACTCTCGTTCTATTTTACGGCAGCTATTTTGTGTAGCTTATCTGTCCCAGCATTTGTGAAAGACCACGTGATAGCACAGTTGGAATCGCGATATCGATGAGTGAGAAATAACATCATATTTTTCCGTGTAGCTCCGTAGTTAACTGCCATGGATTTTCTCCGGGAGGATGCTTGGCTCCAAAGACAGGTGGTAAAATTACAAGCAGAAGGTTTCCATTATCCTCCCTGTTCTCGTGCAAGCAACCCTTGCTCTGCGTTCAAATAGCCTCGCAGTCACATGATCAAAACATCAGCAGCTGAAGACAATATACTCTGTGTGTTCCCGCATGGATTCAACTGCTGGGGTCAAGGCGGGGTAAAGTCTGCATTTGTGCGGTCCGACTGGATCCAGATATTTGCCATCTCATTTACAGCTTTTCTGAGTAACTTTGTGCTAGATTTGTTTTGTTTTGTTTTTAGCTTGCCAAAAACAACAAAGAGTTAATAAAGTATCGGGAGATGTGTACTTGGTCCAGTCTTAAAATCAACACACTTGTCAGAGTTAAATATAATGAACGCTTTAGCACAATCCCCTCAGACACACTGGCGTGGTGTTGTTTGTTTATACAATAGCCCTACGTTTTCATTCGCTAATTTGTATGCTCGATGATTTATATTTTATTATTAATATTTATTTTTACAAGCCATCCTATTCTGCTCACTGAAAACGTCCACAGTATCATGACAAAATCACTGAATCTCATCTGGCTTCCTCCGTTACTCCATGCGTAGTTACTTCTGCATATTATATGACGTGCACATGTTTCTCCGTGCAGCTTTCTCTGCCGGAAGCGACAGAACAGTCGGACTTGAAGGCGCTGCTAAGGTGGAGAAGACTGTCTGACGAGTTGCAAAATTCAGGAGAGGAACTTCAAATTCTCAGGTGCGTCGCTCATGCCTTGGAACATCTCCATCTTTGACATGAATCAACAGCATCTGCTGATCGCAGTCAAGTAGTGCACTCCGTTCTGACTCAGAATTCTGACCCGACGCCCTTCCTAGTATGTACTGTATGTCTGGTTGAATCGCTTCATTACTTGCAAAAAGCTTAGTTTACATTGAAATAAGAAAAGCGAGACGAACTACACAACCTTAGACCTTCGTGTGCCTTCTTGAGTGAGCTTGGCCTTTGTCTGCTGACATCCCGGTATGTGGCTATGGTAAAAGCATTCCAGAACTGCAGGTGTGGCAGGGGTGGCTGCAGAGTACAATAAGTTATCCAGGTGAAGTGTCCTGTCATGTCCTTTAGAAACGCTTACTGCGGCTAACACGAGGGCACGCATGTTTGCACGCACACACATGTGCACACGCAGGAACGCAGAAGCTGCTATTGTGACGTCTTGACCCGCAACCTGTTTTATCCAGGGTGGAACCTCAGTGCCGTCAGTGGATTATACTGCATACGGAAAACCTCTGCTGGAGGTTAATTGTTTCAGGGTGGGAATATTGTACCCCAAAATTTTGATTAACCAACTCTTGCAGCATATCAGCCTCTTATTGATTTTTATCGTACTTCTTATTGGCATTACCTTCAGATATGTCACTCTTCAAATAATGTGATTTCTGAGCATAATGAAAACAGTTAAGTCGTCGATTTTACCCTCTGATGAGCAGTGTTTGATTGAAGAGACCAAGTGGTATCAGCTGCTTTTACACTGCCCGTTAAAGCGAGGAATTGTATGGGCACTGGGGGACAAAGAATTGGTGGTGTCGGACATGTAAAGGAGGTTACTGTGGCAAAGGGAATGGCGGGACACAGATGTGAACTCAACACCTCACACTCACTTTTGTCCATCCCCGTTGTTTTGAAAGCCGCAACCGATGTTTCACGAGTTGACATCATCTGATGGCCGGATGACGTGTTGCTGTGCGAAATAGCACATCTTCGCTGGGATCTGTGTGAAAGGCCAAAGCGGATAAATGCTGGGTCTCCCTGTCAATGAGGCTATAAATTCAACACGATCGTGCAGGAATTCTGAAAGTTCCGACATACAAGGTTTTCGAGGTTCTAGACTGCAGACAAATGTTCCACAGTGGCGTAAGAATATTGTACGTTGTCACAGGGTACAAAAAGATATGGTATATTTGCTGGTTTTCATTTGATTCATATTTATGGAATTGAAGTATTTTTTTACAGTTATGTGTACCCGATTATGACTTTAGTGATGACTTTAGTGATGCTTGTGTCAAACGATGTTTTAAATTTATTTTCAGCTCGAGACCTACTGTGGTTTCTCACAAAAAGAATCACGTTCCGAGTTGCGTACAAATTCGGTTTAACGATTTCACTCTAGGAACGTCACTGCATCATTAACCGAGGACCTCCTGTCGTGCGTTAATGATTTGTTAAAGCCTATATCTCTTTGAGCAGTGAATGCTTTCAAGGTTGTGAATGTTGGATTTGTCAACTTTTCTGCCGAACGTTGGCGATAATCAGGGTGTCTCCTGAGCCTCTGTCATTAGTGACATTTAGCGATATGTCGTGATGCTTTGGGACAATGCGTGAATGTTTGGGAAAGTGTTTGCCTAAAGACCAAGGGCAACTCTTAAGTGGCTATTTGGGGCATCGTTGCAAAGGTTAGCAACCATTTTCCACTCCTGCAAACCGTCCCCAGCTTTCAGATTTCTGCTGTCCTCCCTCAAAGATGGTTATGTGTAACACACACAAATAAAACTTACAAGTTGATGCAGGCTTGCCGCTGTATGCAAATGTCTCTTTCACAAGCTGCTTCATCACTCCCTTTTGTTATTTTCTTGAGTTGAATCAAATAACGTTGGACAACTGCCTTCAAGAGACGATAGCTTTAACTGAACCGTTTTTAACAGTGCATCTTATGCCACTGCGTTGAGTCCGTGAGCAAAGATCAGTCGCTACGGACAAGATAATAGTGTCATTTTGTTTCCACAACACCTTTTGCTCCTTATGGCTTGAACCTCATCCAAACGGTGCCTTGTTTTCCCCTGATGTTTTCTTTTTAAACAGTCTTAGCACGAATGGGTCGACGTTTATTAGGGACCCTGGTAACCATGCCTGTGTGGTCTCTCGCATTGGCGAATCAAAAAGAACTTTGGCGACGCGTTGCTATGTTCACAAGCATTCCCCGCTCAGTGAGACTTGTGAAGAGTTTTACTGTGCGACTGAATGAGCGAAGGGTTAAACTTAGAGTCGTGTCTATCTGGCCGTCCTCATCAGGGTACTCCCCTATGCGACAGACAGACACGCGGGTGATTAGCAGGATCAGGATTAGGTTTCTCTGCAGCTGACAGGCTTGAATAAACAACACACCAAAAAAAAACCCCATCAGAAATTCACTTGTGCATACCCGCCCTTTTCTTACCGTATATATGTCACGGATGATTGTCTGACAATAGGTTCACCGCCATCTCCCAGCCTTAGGCATGAATGGGATACAAGGGTCACAAGAAGGTTGGAGAGAGACAACATGTCACCCATTGATTCTGCCTCTCGTACCGTCTTCCCATTCACTGTGTCCACATCGCGACTGCGTGGCAACACGACACAAATACACACGGCAGCGATCACAATGCGCAGAGGAAAGGTTGAACAGAATGCCGTGAGGGGCAGAGAATGGGAAGCGCGGCGAGAGCCACGAGCAGTTCGATGCTCACAAAGGCGAAATGTCAGGTTGCGCTGTCCAAGTTCAGTGGGTCACAATCGACGGCCGCTCGTCCAGCAGCGGGCGGCCGGTGGCCAGTGTTTATCAGTGCCTTTCAGATGAGTTATATTTAGGGTGGCTCAGGCCAAACACTATTCTCCCTGCTGATTTACTGGGCTGCTGGGAGCACTGCTCTACCTTATCCGGTTTCCACAGTCAACCTAGTGTAATTTGTCAGGATATGGCGGGCGGTGCTATAAACCTCTCGTGTGTGTGTGTATGCGTGTGTGTGTGTGTGTGTGCCTGTGCGCGTGTGTCCCTTTGACATGAAGTTCTGTCAGTAATAGCTCCTTATTTCCTCCCGCGCTTTCCCTTGGTCGCTCAATCTCAGACACACCCAGGTAGGTGCATGTGTGGCACACGCACACCCGCCCTCTCGCACATTGTGGCCTACGAGGCAGATAAGAGAAGCATTTATTTTGAAATACACGGACCTATTGTACGATTCTCCAAGGCAGCGAGCAGTGATTCCTCCTAAAGCTGCACTAAATCATCTCTGACAAAGAGCGACGGGGATTTACACGTCCGTACATGCCAGGTTTGGACAGTGGCAAGGGTGGAGATCCTTTTGTGTAATACGCCAGTGATGGATAAATGTTTATTTTCCCTTGCCACGCTATGCCGCCGATGTGTTTGCCGCGCATATCTTTCAGAAATACAGCTTCTGTCATTGTATTTGTCCCATTCCTCAGATGCTCTTTGGTTCTTTAATCCCCTGCCTGACAGTCACTTCCCACATAAATTCCACTCACACTTGCTGTACGATTTCCCAGGGATAGTGCATATCCCGCTGACCGCAAAAAAAAAAGAAAAAAGTCTGTTTCATCTTATCAGCAACAGCAGACACACGTCGACACACCGGGTATGGGAGTGGACAGACAGCAAGTCTAACCTATGATATAAGTGATTCAAATATCATGCCGATTCTTTCAAGGCCATTTTCCATGTCAGTGCAGATGTTCACTGCTTCGACATAACAGATTTTTTTTAATGTATTTTTTTTTTAAACCTAAATCAGGTCACTCGGTGTCATTTATGTGACAGACGCAAACGCATACATGGAATCAAACGCCCTCGGATGCATGATGAAAGTCCCTCGCAAGAGTTGTCCAGACAAATTTAGAAATTCCAGGAAGCTGATGACTTCCTCTCCCAGTCCACTGAGCAAACTAAACATTCCTATCTATCGCCCATTCTCCGTTTCCCCCACATGTCCTCCTGCTTGCCCTCAGAGCTAATTGACTTCATGTGACTTAACGTTTCTGTTCATTGTACATGGCCGACAATTGGATACAAACGTGAAGCAATTCAAGGTTAAGGCGGGCGTAATGCAAATATTCATTTTGTCGATCACGTGAAATTTGAATGGCGTCATGCTTTGTTTGTCAAAACGATATTTTAGTCATGCCCAAACATTTTATTGCTTGGATGGGTTGCAGACCAATTCTAGATAGAAAGTCAAGAGAATAACATCCGTTTGTCAATTTTTGTTCGTTCGAAACTTTGTAAATCATGTGAAATTTGATCAATCCTATCAGCGGTGTCGCAATGAATTTGACAATGATTTGAATTTGAATTTTTGTTTAGCGTGAAATTCCAATGATGTAACTTTGGAGTTGTCATGTAATTGTTGAGTCTTGAAGTAGGAGGCATATTTCACTCCTTTGTAGTAATGAGCAAGTGATAAAACCCCAACCTATTTGCTGCCTAAATTGGTTGGTGAATGAAAAATAAAGATTACGTTGTTTTTGTTTTTTTTTGGTTTGTTTTAAGACTTTAGGTTGTGTCACTGGGGTTATGTTTTTAAGACATAATGACTTCCGATCGGGGATAAAGTACCAACTTGTTGGCTGCCTAGATGGGTAGCAATCAATTTGTCGACATTTCAGCCAGTGATGTTATTGAACCAGGTAACACATTTTGGGGGGAACTAATTGGCTGCCTAAACGAGTTGAAACACAAATGTAAATAAAACATTACCAGATTATAGTGTTAATTGCATTTTACGTCATCATTGATTATTATGACTTTCAGAAATGGAGGGCTATACGACATCACTATGTTTCTGTCATGTTTTTCTTATGTCACAAAGTCATTGAAAGCGACTCTATACAAACAATTAAGCAATATATGAAGTCATGCATGTTTATTTTTTTGCAAAATTAGAACTCATTTGACTAAACTTAGGGCTTCCTGTGCAGCAACCATGTGACTTTAGGCACATGGTTTTTGGACTCCCGCGTCCGCCTGTGTGTTTATTTGACATGCCTGTCATGAGGTGGAAAAGTGGTAGCTGCTGATGAGGGGGGCGTATTGATTGGTGGGCCAGGCGCCTGCCACATCGATTTGTCAGCAGGGCCATCCTTCAAGGCCTTCCTATTGGCACACTCAGTTAATCTGCTCAGCCCGATCAATACAGGCTAACTGGAACTATCATTGCACAGCGTCCCACGTCACTCACCTGTTTGTCTGGGATTTATCGGGTTAGTAGGTGTTTGTTTATACTTTTTACGGAGGGGTTCAAGGAATGATTTGTATCTGTTTAACAGGGAAGTCCGGCATTGGCTTCTCCTCTGCTGGCTCTCGGAGTGCGTGTCTTGTGTTATTTGTTCCCCTGGTGAGTCACGGGCAGTAAAATGTAAGCAGCGTTTTGCTATGAGGTCATATAAACACTGTATTGCGTGCTTTTATGAAAATGCCCGGTGCCTCGGGCAGCGCACGGCAGCAAGGTGTTAACCACTGAAAAGACGAGCTGAGTCGTTGAATTTAATGCTGCTGACATTGTATTTTTACTCTGTAGAAACAGTGTGATTCCTCACCCACGACCACCACCACCACACACATTTCTGGAACACGTTCCTATCTCGCTCATATTGTTGTTGTCGTTCTCATTGTGAAATAAAGTGTTTGTCTGCTCTGATTTTCCTTCTGCAGACCCAACATGGACAAAACAGGCCAAGTCAGTGAATCGGGCTCCTCCACAGTAAAACATGCCCTCAACCCAGAAAAATCCTTCCTGCAAGTCCACTACCTCAAGGTGAGATCACTGGGAAATAGGACACAATGATTGGAAAACTAGTCGGAACTAAAATGTGTCGCTAAAAATGACAGCATCAAGCTGTTACTGCACATTGCAAAAAATATGTCTTGACTTTGTTACCATGCCTTGGTGTTATACTAGCCTGTGTGTCGCCTTGGTGAATGCAAGTCTTATTGGCAGGTGGGTGTATGAACTCTTGCCTAGCACAGTGGTTCAGTGGGTTAAGTGGTTCCAGGGTTTGATGTCTCTCTTAGCATCTGTGGAAAGTGATTTATTTCAAGGAGTCCTGCCATTTCCAGTACGAGTTAAATACAGGGGCTTATTCTCACGAGAATTTAGAAGGATTTGTGTAACAAGTAACAAACACTATATTTGGTCAACTAAACCCTTCCTTGTCTCAAATTAACCTCTATGAACATGATGCTATTATTGCCTCAGCTGGGGGTTTCTCAAGCCTTTTTGATTAAAACACAACAAAAATATTCGTCACCTAACATAACCGCCAAAGAAGTCCAAGTTATCACTTTTCAGTTCTTAGAAAAAGAAAAATGGCACGTTTGTTGAATCAAAATACGTACGTACTGTAGGAGGCTTCTGCTTTCTCATTTAATCATCCACTAATTTATTGCACTACATTGCTTCCGTATGATTTTCGACCTCTGGAAATTTAAACATGCATCGTACTTAAAAATGGCCATCCACTAGCCACTCGTTGAGAACAGTTACTGCTTCTATTGCTTCTATTCTGTCTGCTATAATAGATGCCTTGCTTTTTGCTGTTTCTCTCCATTTTGTTTTAAACTCCATTTTCACTCAATACCATCTGGAATGTAGCAGTAATATTGCTTGATGCTCATTTTAAAACTCAGGTTGACCTAATTAAGGCGCCCTCACAATAGACACCACCCTCTTAATACACTCCTTTCACATCTGCACTTCAGTAAATAAATAATCCCAGTGCGAACCTTACCGATAATTCTGTGTTATTTGCTTGTCCCGTCTCTTATAGGGCTACTTCCTCCTCATGTTCTTGGCGAGTCAAGTGGGAGAGCAACAATTTATTCACTTCTTCAGATTATTTGTGAAGAAATACCACGGGCAACTCATTTTATCTCAGGTGAGCCTCCAGTTTAAGGACCTAATTTCCACTCGATGGCGTTAATTGGGAATCTTCATGGTGGCTCGCAGCTTCCTCCGCGCTTGTTAATCAAATCTCGGCTCAGATTTGAACCGTTTAATGTGACCCGGCCTCCCAGGCGCTATGTTATTTCCATAAATTAATTGGATGCTGATGCGTTCTAAGCTTGACTGCCACTGTGTTACAATAGTTCCCCCCCACCCACCCACCACCCCCCACCCCCCAAATTGATGACCACACATCAGCCTAGCGGTGTGTATTTATCCGACTGGTGTCTGAGGTACCACACCTGTGTGAATGCCTGTGTGTGTACATGTGATACATTCCACCTGTCTGCTGTTGTCTTCTCGCTAAGTAATGGATCTTATCTAAACAGTTTGGCATCAAACACCTAACTGAGGTCTTACACACTCTTACGCACCTCCCCTAATGCCTCCCTTTCTATTGATCATTGTTTGACAGGATTTCCTGCAAATGCTGCTTTCCACCTTTCCTGACCTTGCGAGGTATGTACTGTGCTCAAAGTACTTATGGGCAATGCTTCGTTTCATGAATAATTGACTCAGAGACACAAGGCTTTCTGTGTCCTGGTTCTAAGTACTGGTTGGCAGAGTTCTGGCGTTGGTGAAATATGTCCTCATTGGCTCCAATTAGGTCACACCTGAACAATGTCTATTTCTCAAACTTTGTCAGACCCCAAATGGAAGTGTGATTCCTTCCCAGGACCCAAACTGGATGAAAATATAATCGATATATACATTACATACAGACACGGGGGCCACCGCATTGACCTAGTTAGCAGTGTGTGCCTCAAAGTTCTGAGACTCGGGGTTTGGATCTCGACTTGTGTGTTCTCCCCAAGTTTGCATGTGTGCTCACTGGGAACTCTGTAGGCGTTTCAAAACAATGCATGTTTGGAGGGATGAAGACTTCATTGGTGTCAGTGTGGGTAATTTTCGGTTCAAGAACAGAAGAAAATCATTGAAATGTCAAATTATTTATGCAATATTGATTACACAATAGTGTAATTAGTTCACATAGTGAATGTGGGTTTTTTTCTTGACTGTAACAAGGCATAATCATCAACATGATGAAAAATAAATAAACACATGGTCAAGTATTTGTCGTGACTCGACATAATGAGTATTCGCTTTTTGAATAAATGTTGCCATTGCATTTTTATTTATTGCTATGCACCTTTAAATGCACTCTGCCACTGTCTGGCGACCAATCCAGGGTGTATTCTCTTGCCCAAAGTCAGTAGGAATAGGCTGCAGCTCACCTGCTCCCCTAATGAGGACAAGCGCACTAGAAAAAGGATGGATGGATGGAAAACAGACAAGGAATTTCTGTTAGGCTAAATCAACAAGTGGTGTATGAGGAGTTGGGATGTTTGCCTCACAGTTCTGAGGTTTGAGATTCAACTCTTAATCTTGAACCTGGCCTTCCTGTGTATTATTTGGAGTTTCTTCCTTTACTGCGTGGCTTTTCCCGGGTCCCAGGACTTCTTCCCACTTTATACATTTTAAGTGATTTGATTACCCTAAATTGTCTGTGGATCTGAATGTGTGTGTGTGTGTGTGTGTGTGTGTGTGTGTGTGTGTGTGTGTGTGTGTGTGTGTGTGTGTGTGTGTGTGTGTGTGTGTGTGTGTGTGTGTGTGTGTGTGTGTGTGTGTGTGTGTGTGTGTGTGTGTGTGTGTGTGTGTGTGTGTGTGTGTGTCAATTTCTGTGCCCGGCGATTGGCTGATGACCACTCCAGGGTGTACCCTGCCTCCACTTGGGCAAAGGCAGCTCTGGCTTAGGCTGAAGACTAGCGCGATAGTGAGTGGATTGTTGAAAAAAATCAGAAGGGCTTTGCCCTGCGTGATGATCAATAAAATAGTTGGCAAAATTGTATTTTTGGTGACCCAGTAAAATAAATAAATAAATGACCAATTTGGTGGTGTCAATCAAAACAGACCATTATCCAAATGCATGCATTTCTATCGAGCTCATGTATTGTGGTGCAGGTGTGTTGATATGCATTGTCCTGAGCAACTTAAAATGTTATGATTTGGAGCAGAACTTAGTATCAGAAGAGTCTGGATTTGGCCTTGATTCTCATCGATTCTGCTCAGTGACGGCTGGGCCCCAACATCAATCCTTGTAAGCACGAGTCTCATCCACTCCAGTATTAACTGAAGTGTAAAAGGACAAGCGCTCCTCCCGCTTTCCTCCTCTCTAATTTTCAGCCTCCTCTCCGGCACTGGCTTAATCACTCAATTCTCTATTTCTCATGATTGCCTCATTAACCTCTCCCTCTGTCCGTCTTTCTCTTCCTCGTCAGGCCCGCTTACTTGCATCCGTCTCCTCGTGGAGCTTGCCTGTTGGCCTTCGGCAACATTCTGTCTGCTTTCAGAATTGTTGTTCTTGTTTTTTTTTTTGTCTGTCTCTCCCATGTGCCTGCCTGACGAGGAGAAATTGATTGAATTAAGCTAAGGAAGTTGGGGATGGTCAATATTTAGGTCTGATGCTTCTTCCGGTAAACACACGCGGAGAGCCACATTGGAGGATGTGAGTGGGCACTCGCTGCATTCATGTTACAGCCGTTCCCTGCGGAGTACGCCACTAAACCATCCCAACATAAAAAACAAAAGAGTAGAACATAAAATGAAGTGGGGGGGGGGGGGTAAACATGCACATTAAAATAAGTCACTGATTGCTACAGGGAATGCAGTCCATTCATCAAGAATCATTTGTTTTCGTCCACTCGCTACACTGCTGGTCCACATTAGGATCACGTGAGCTGGGACCTCTCCCGATTGACTTTGAGCCAAAGACACCCTGGACTGGTCGCCAGACAAGCATGAACACTGACATTCACACTTTTTTTTTTTTTTAACACTTTAGAGTCTTCTATGAAAGGACAGCAACTCAAACGCAGAACCTCCGAATTGTGAGGTCAATGTGCTAACCACTGGTTTACCATCCTACTGGTATTCATCCCTGATATTCTGCAGCTGTTTTCAACACATCCAGGATTTCCTCAAATTGTAGGCCTCAGCGTTTTTATAAGCAACTGAAGAATATCAGGCATTTTTTTTTTTTTTTTCCATGGACACTCTGTTGAAGTATGGCAATAATTTGAGGGAGGAAGCCTTAAGTTAGAAACTGTAAATGTTTATGTCAGGGTGGACATGCTGCCTTATGTCTGTGTTGCAATGAGAATGGAGTTTCTGTCTTACATTAGTGGTTTCTATTTTTGGATCGTTTGGGTGGAGGTGGAAACGAGTGTTCCCTCATACTCATCTACATTGACATTTTTTTTTGATCGAGATAAGCTTCCACTATTCGACGACATAACTCAAAAGATTGCATCTCCTCTAGTGTTTTTTTTCTTTTCTTGCACAAACTAGCATACATCCACGAAAATACTTCAAAGAACACTCAGCTGCTAGTTAAGGTAACCCCAAACCTACAATTACGAGACACCACGGCCGCTGCTGGCGTCAGAGATGATGGAACAGCGCGTGTTGTCCGCCAGGCTATGGCACGAGTTGTCTTACCCCCACTGAGCCTAAACATTGGGGACATTTTTCAGAAATGTTCATCAGAACTCGTGAATAACTAACTGCATGTCCGCAGTAAGCGACAAACTTGCACCATGTGCTGCTGACAAGGACTCGCCATTAACGATGAAAATGTATGACATTATCATCATTTGGGGGTTCTTTTTGTTCCTCTTCACCAAAATGTAGATAACTATGGCATTAGTCAAGGTTAGGAGACCAGACTTCCAAGTCACTTACAAAGAAGCAGTCACTTTTTGTCATACACCTTCAGATGTGTGCTAGATAGATGATATTGAAAGGAATTTCACCTTTCAGCGTAATAATTACCAAATAATGACTTTATTAGGCAAACATGTATGTTTTGGGGCGGCCCGGTAGTCCAGTGGTTAGCACGTCGACTTCACAGTGCGGAGGTACCGGGTTCAATTCCAGCTCCAGCCTCCTTGTGTGGAGTTTGCATGTTCTCCCCGGGCCTGCGTGGGTTTTCTCCGGGCACTCCGGTTTCCTCCCACATTCCAAAAACATGCATGGCAGGCTGATTGAACACTCTGAATTGTCCCTAGGTGTGAGTGTGAGCGTGGATGGTTGTTCGTTTCTGTGTGCCCTGTGATTGGCTGGCAACCGATTCAGGGTGTCCCCCGTCTACTGCCCGAAGACGGCTGGGATAGGCTCCAGAACCCCCCGCGACCCTAGTGAGGATCAAGCGGTTCGGAAAATGGATGGATGTATGTTTTGGAGTGACTCGGCCAGAGTCCTGACCTAAATCCAATCGAAAATCCGTGGGGTGAATATCTGCCATCGCAATAGGACACATTCTTAAGGATCTCGCAAGGAAGTATGCTTTCAATTTCATGATTTTTTTGGAGTGGGACAGGATTTGGTTAAAAATAGTGCAGCATTGTCTCATTCATTGACAGAGAAAATAGACATTTGTTAATATTGACTCAATATGTGTTTATTTTCAACTCCAAAGGTTCGACAGAAAAGTTTGATTAGAAAATAAGTTGTTTCATGGCTTCACCCACACACATTAATGTGCTATGGATGAGTCAGTTTAGCCAAGTGTGGAAATTCCCCTCAATGCACGTTTCTGTTTATGAAGCATTGGGGTCACAGCATGTGTGCCGTGACTTCCTAGGCCGCACGCGTCTCCTGTTTACTCTGCCGGCCTACATTCAAATTCACCTCATTGTTTCGACATGCCTCTGTGGGTGCGCCCCACGTTTTGTTTAAGGTGGTGGCGCAAACTCCAGTTCTGCAGGTAACCGAGGAATATATTCCCAGAGCCTTGACTTCATTGGGCAATAACAGTCATTGCCTCAATAATAATAGGGAAAATACTAACACTCGTGCCATTGTGTTGTAGAAAAGGCCTAACCCTCGACACTATTTATGCCGATTGGCTGGATCGACCAGGAGTTCCCAAGGTGAGGTTTTCTTTTCTTCCTTCTTAACGGTTTATTTTAGTGTTCATACGTCCAACTTTGAAATGAATCATTGTGGCTGGGCTGTGTCTGCAACACACATGTAATGTTTCACTGTCGGCTCACATAAATCACTCCACTTATGTTCTTGCTTTTTCCAATTAAATGAGAAGCAGCAAGTCACATGCGTCTTATTAAGCATTCATTGCGATGCATGGCAAATGCATGCCAAGCCTTACAATCCCAGCCTACACTGAACAGGTAGCAGCCAATGAATGAGTTATTTCTTTATTTATTCATTCCACATACACAAACTATTTGTATTGCGACAAGCAAAAAAAAAAAAAAAAAAAAAGTTAGGTTTTCAATTTGAATTGTGATGAGTTAGGCGGGACAAAGTAGAATGTAGAAGAAGCAAGTCAAAATTGACAAGAGCCGAGGCGGAATTGAAGGGCAAAAAGAATGCAAAAAGAAGTAGGCTTCGTCGACGTCCTGATTCTAAAGTTCACTCTATAGTTCAGTTTTGTTTGTAATGTTATCTAACTGTTTGCAATACATGGCAAATGCAAGCGAAAGCCTTTGTGCATTGGTCAATTTGCATTTGCACGTAAAGTATGAAACATGGAATTTATGATACTCAATTTTCTGCTTCCCCTGTTTTCTGAAGCTCAGCCGTGATTGGTTGATACCTGAGCCTCGCGATGTAGTTTTCAGTCCACAACAAGTGGCAAAATAGCCGCCCCCTATGATGAACAAAAAATGGTGGATTTTACTTCTCAACTCATATTCTACAAACGCGATATTAACCTCAATGCCGTGTTTAGACTAGTGGGGCTGCATAGAACATATTGTTGTAAATATATTTTTGGGGTTGAGTTCCTTTTTAAAGGTAACATTTTCAACACAGCTCTTGTAATGGATCTCCCTCGATTGCACCAAATGAAATGTTCAATGGGTTATGTGCTTATGACCAGATTCAAGGTAATCCTAAACCTCTTTTATTTTGATCAGTCAGCGGACTAATTCTAGTTCTCTTTTATTTACTATATGATGGCCACTTTGTGTTTGCCGGGGGCTGTGACATCATCACACATGGGGTGAATATTGCAGATATCAATCATCCTTGTCTGCGAATCAACGTGGGAGTGAGGGGCTCCATTCATCAACAACAAATGAAGTCACACACGGTTCCATTGGACCGTCATTTAAATCACACTGCCTGTGGTCTCAATCAGAAACAGTTCGGGTTTTGACTTTGATGCTCGCGAGGACGCTTCAAAATGATGCATGATCATTCTTTAATTAGCGTCATTTTGGGCTTTGTCACTGCCACAATCAATCCTTGTTCGCCGCGTGTTCAATTGTCTTTTTTCCCCCCCTACATGATGACTCATCTGAATCAGCCGTGTATGCATGTTTGTGTCGCCGTCTGGGTGGGAGCCTTTATTTTGCAGATGTAACAGGAGCCCTCAGGTTCAGAGGGCTGGGGGAAGCAGACCTCTGTTATGTCGTATCTGATTGGCCCGCAGCGGAGAACTTCTTTCTTGTGTTTGATGTGCCAGTCACCGCTTAATCAGAACAGCCCCATCGATCCAAACCTTTTACAAATGCACACGCTTGTGTATTTTGTATACACAGGGCACAAACTTCCTTAAAAGAAAGAATGGGGGTGTGGGGGGGGACCATTTTCTGACTCGCTCATGTTTGCCCTGCGTCCACGGGGTTCTCCACAGGGTCCTGAGTTGCGGAAAGGCAGGAAATATTAAACAATGACATTTAGCTGTCCCTCAACCAGAGAACGGGAATGGAAAGATAAATTCCGACTTATTTTGATCACATCAACGGATGACTAAGCAGTCTCTTTGGGAGGATGCATGTAGGCTGAGGTACAGTACTTTGTTTAAATAAAGATATGGCCAACGATTCACAAGGGCTGCTCGTTCAGCCAACGTTCGCCATTTCATACTTGTATTTTTATTTTTTTGTTTTCCCACTCCTTACTATATAACTGGTTGATGTAACAAAATGATTTTAATAGCCTTAGAAATTTGAATGTAGATGACATAATGCTGGCATGAAGGTGCCAGCTACTTGGACAAAACATTTATTTATGTTGTGCTTTCACAACAGCTGCGGCCACATTTCAGGAATTCATGTCCAACGAAACTGGAGTTTGAAATAAAATAACAACGTTGAACCCCCGTCTGTTGCAGGAAATATGTTCCTGACTCACTGAGAATCCGCCATACGGGGGGACCATTTAAGTTTTTGGTAGTTTTACCCTTCCTACACACCGTCAACACATTTAAACTTGTTGAAAAAATATTTCAACATATTTAACTCATTCAGTACCAGCCAATTCTGGACAAAGTCTGAAAAGACGTTTAAAAAACGTCTTTGGGAGTGAATGAGTTTAAACACATTGCAAATACAAAAAAAGCAAACTCCTTCATAGGAAATTCATAGTGTCTGTGAACATGGATTTTCCTTTAAGAGGCGGGCCATTGTGGAGTGCCATGTGACGCTCGAAGTCATTTCTGAGTGTTACTGTCTGGGTGTGAGCCGTGGCTCACAGCAGCTCCCGCTTGTGTGTGCTCATTGAGTTTGCCTAAGTTTCCGGCATTTAATCAATGGCCGAAAAGAGCATCGCAAACTGTGCCTTTCATTTCCCACATGCAAGGCCATGTAAAAACGTGAATCTTTGCGACACATCTTGAAACTATTTGGTATCAAGCAATTGTCATTTCATAGTTTAAAAATAAATTAGGTTAAAGTGAGGTGAGCAAGATGAGCTGATGGCTGAGAGGGGTAAATCCAGATAATATTGATTGACTGGAGGAGACACTACACAGACAGTGGCGGTGGGGGGTAGCAGGGGGGACTCGCAGAGAGGTAGACAAAAGCCTTGCTATTCGTGGAATGGCAGCGGGGATCAAGGCTGCAAAAAGAGCTATGTGCGGTATCCCGTTACACAATGCCAATTTACTGCCTCAGCACTCACTGGCTTCTCCGCAGCCCACTCTGACAACTTCCTTTCTGAGCCGCTCTCCATGTTTGCCTGCCACGCTATTTCTGCTGGAGTAGCTTTGTGTCATATACACTGAGGCATGCACTCATGGCTTTGAACTTTAGAAGTGGCCAATGAAGATACTACAGGCTGAATCACAACCGGGCGTTTGTGGAAACGTACTGTACGTGTGTCAGGGCTGTCCTGCATTCTAAGGCAGCATGTTTGATTACCTCTGCCATACCAGTTTTGTTTTTATTGCCGTGGGTTTGTCACAGCTTGCACAGGCATCGTGACAAGGATTATTTTCACATTAATTTAACTGCTGTACTCACCCTCAATTTTTTGTTGGGGGGAAGATTACCACCTGTGCTTGGGAACCAAGTCCCAAGTTCTAAACAATCATTCTCCCAATTACATTCCATTCGTATTTTTGAGTTATTTCGAGGTACTCGCTTTAGCCATGTTGTACATACGATACCAGGACAGAGATTTGTGTCGAAGGACTGGGATGGAACTCGGTGAAACTGAGTACCGTCCACTAGGGCTACAGCTGTCAAATTTTGTGGTATTCGGATATCCTACTGAAATTTCGAATATCGAATAATCTGTATAATAATAATTTACCTTTATCGAAGAAAAAAAGCACTTGATATATTCTCTATCCCTATGGGCCGGATTGAACCTCGATGGGCCGGTTCTGGTATGCAGGTTGTACTTTTGACACCCGTGCATTAGAACATCGTGACATTCATTCAGTATACATTAAAAAACATTTACAATGTTTCTGTTGTTATTGAAAATATCGAGAATAATGAGCGATGTTGAAAATTATTTCTGTGTAAAATTATTTGACGATCCAAATATTGATGATAAATATTTGTCTTGACGAAATTGCATCCGGGTTGCATGAAATTAACCTCGAACAGTATATTCGAAAGAAAACATGCCCTTTGGGTGCAACTTCAATGTAAAATAGAAGCTATCAAATAACATCAAACCCCATCCAGTTTACACAACTAATTTATTGTTTAGCGAATGCAATACATTCCTCTTGATAAATAAAAGGAGAGATCACAGAGGTTCACTCATTGATTTTTGCAGGTTTAAGCCTTAGTGGAGTTGTGGGCTGTGAGTGCTCCAAATCGTGCGTTGATGTGGGGTCCACATCACTCTGGCATCAGTTCTGCTGAAAGCCTTAATTAGGTTAGAAAGTGAGTGGTGTGTGTTGGTGCTTGTTTGTACATGTGTGTGCGTGTGTGTTTGTTGGGCGGTTGTAGGTTGATGCGATCATTCCTTCTGATGTCAGATATCGCCTTTCATCCACTTCCTCCTCCAAAGAGTCAAGTCGCGAGTTCCGTCCAAGAAGCGAGCGATTGCACTCCCACCTTCCTTACCCTCCCCTCCTGCCTCCCTTCCTGCTCTTGCTCTCTCTCTCTCTCTCTATCCCCCCCTCCCTCTCTCACTCTCTCTCTCTCTCTGCACAGCATTCCACTCTGTCCCGATCACTCACAGCTCTTCTTCTTCACTCTCGTCCAGTGGCTGCACGAAAGGAGCGCTCTGTGGTCTGAGGCGAAGCTAGTGGAGGAAGTCAAGCAGGAGGTAAGTCTTCATTTTCCCCTTTTCTTCCACTTTCAACTGTTTACCCCCCATTGCCCGCACTCTCTGCCACTGTTTCCCGGTTTTTCAGTCTTCTGTTTCTCTGTGTCTGATAGCATCTTTCATCTTCACCTCTCGTTTTCTTTCAGTCTCCCAGAGGAGCGCCTCCCGCTTGTGCATCTGTTGCTTTGCTTTTCAGTCCGTGCCTCCTATCGCATTCCCCAGAAAGCGCCCACATGCGGTTCTCAAATGACCCCCCTCCCCAAACACACACACACACACACACACTCTGCTAACTTCACCATTTGTGGCAGATATTTGAGAATGATTCCCGCTCAAGCCGCAGCGAAAAGTGCACATTCAAGACAGACTGTGTAGTGCAGTTTCGTTTTGCGGGAGCTCCAGGGCTGTACTTTCGCTATTAACTCTTTTGTCTCAGTCGTCTGTTTGTCTGGATTATATATGGAGCGTGACGGAGCGCTGAGAGGTTGGAATTAATGTGTCTCCAAAAAAGAGCGCGAGCCAAAAGGAGTGAGCGAGAGAGAGAGAGAGAGATTGCGCACTGTATGTGAAGTCAAGGCCAGTGGCTCACTGAGCGACTCTCTCAAATAAATCCCAGTGTGACTTTCCACTCCAGCGACGTCATGCGCAGGTTAAGTGTTGTGAATTCACTGTCTCCCTCACCTCTCCCTTTTATTTTTTCACCTTACCCCGCTTCTCAGAGCTCACTCATCGCTACTTTTTGGGTGTTTTTCACCACCTCATTACGCCCCTCATTTCCCTCCTTCTTCTCTTTGCGCCCCCCCTACCCCTCCACCACACACCCGCCTCATGCTCTCTCCCGCAGGTTGCAAAATGGATTCTCCTCAGTCATCAAGGGAAGGGCAGAAAGCGGAAGCGATCGGCGCCCAAGGTGAACTACAAAGAGGTAAGCAGCAACTGATTCTGTCATGAACACAACTTTAACTTGGCTCTTTTGCATTCTTTTTTTTTTTTTTTAATTGTGAAATGTGAAATGTGTGTTGGGGATAGACTCACTTGGCTGTGTTCGTGTGGTGTCCTCTGCCCACATATTTAACCTGTTAAGCACTTGTATACATCACATGCCACTCAGTCTGCATGTGGTCATGGTCAGTGTGTTTATGTATGGGGGAGGGGGGGGGCGGAGAAGACTGGACGCAATTTGGCCATGACATTCTGCCACTGAAGGTTCTGTCTCATGTGCTGCAGTACTTCTTGTCATAGTGCGGCCTGTATGTCACCCCCTGAAATAATAACACCCCCAGTCCAAAAAAAAAGATAATCATGCAAGTGTGTGTGTGTGTGTGTGTGTGTGTGTGTGTGTGTGTGTGTGTGTGTGTGTGTGTGTGTGTGTGTGCACGCGCTTAATTAGAGATCCCCAGGGATGGCTAATCCCTTCCACCCACTAATTGACACACAAACATGCGCACATACGCTGCATCATTAATGGACACACACTGATAGGAGTGCCACACAGGGGGCCTGGAGTCATTAGCCAGAGTAGCGTGCCGTTTATATATCACCCTCCATGTGCTTCTGGACCGTATGGAGCACTTGACAAACCATGTCTTTATTTATTTATTATTTTGTGCAGGAGTCAGGGCATTTATTATGATGCAGTAGATCCTGTCAAGTCAGCAAAAATATGCCCCATAAGTCACACAAACATCAGAATTTTGAGAACTGCTGTCATGAACCAACCAGCTCACGCGAGGCCTATCTACATTGAGAGCATAAAAAGATGCACACGCTTTTTCTTCGGCGAAAAGGAAGAATATATACGCACTGGAAATTATGTGAAATAGGTGGACTCAAGCTGTAAGACTCGGGGTCAGCATAGTGCACGCAGCATTATTTGTAAAATGGTGTACACACATACCAATCTTAACCATTTTTTCAAATGCGAGAGAACCCCACACATCACAGGGGAAACATCATAAAGGTGCTCACTTAACACTTTTCATTCACTTTTCTTGATTAGGAATTTCAAATTTTTATTTCTAATGTAAAATGTGCGCCTTTGCACAAATGTTTAACACCGCGCTCCAAATGACCAACACAACGCACCGCACATGTAACAACGGTTACACGACTTCAGATTGCTTTTTTTTTTTTCCAAGACAGTAATGTGATGAAAGTCCAGTGGATGTCATCATTGATATTTTTTCCGTGCACTAATCTATATTTACTGACAATGGACAGCTCATGCCCCAAATTTACACAGAACATACATGTTAATCACAAGAGCTGTCACGGATGGTATTTCCATCTAGAGAAAAAAAAATAATTTCACTCGGTGTGCTTGCTGCTGGGACAGCCAGTTAACATTTGCACAACATCGCCAAACAGTAAACCTTTTCTCATTCTGGACCCGCCCCAGCAATAGGTTCTGCATTGTGGGAATTTGCGGTGTTTGCATATACAGTATTCGCAGATGTGTTCGTGTGCGGTGGAATTATTCCTCACTCTCCTTCCATTTTGATATGGTGGGCCTAAAAATTCTGCTTTAAGTCTGGCTTTTTGCCCTTGAGTGATTCTCCCTCACTTGACAACGCTGCACAGTCAGAAATTAAAGACCATTTAAATCAGTTAAAGCGACGGACTAATTTCATACAGCGCACTCATCTGTTGCTGCTAGTGGCTCTGGCTCTTTCTTTCTCAACCCCAAAACGCATGATTAGCAACCAGTCAACATAACTATCGAAATGTCATTGTGGTTTAGTGACATCGACAAGTCAGTACAACCGATCTCGTTTAAGATAGAAAACCCTATCACATGTTATCGATATTAACCATATCTCCGACTGTCGTGAGGCTCCTCCCCCTAACCCGGTATTTGCCATCGTACCCAGATTTAACTGCGAGGGGCAGCATGGTACCACACAACCAAAGCCACACGCATAGGCCTTTGCCACCTTAAATACTGAAAAGGGTTCACATTTATATTGTCAGCCCCACTGTTTTACAAACAGATCAAGGAAGAAAAATCACTCTTAACACGCCCCACCTCACAGGATAATCACTCAGAATAACCTTTCAGGTATCTCCTTATCCGGCCTTTTCTGGCTTTGATTGCACAGATGGAAAATGCTCAAATCTGGACCCATTGTTGGTACGTGTGTACCCTGCTTTCTAAAAATTAAGGGAACGTGTTTTTTAATTTGAGTTACAGTAACTTCTTTATATGCTTGCTAGACAAATGAGATGTTAGGAGCATTTGAAGTCAAGAGAGCGTTGATTTTACGTCTTCAAATTAAGAGCTCATTTTTGACACTTTTTGACGTCTAAGAACGTGACTGAGAAACCAAGGTTGTATAATGTCGACAGTTGGACTCTTGAACAGATTGTTTCTTTTCATCATATCCTCTGGGAAATCGTTTCAAATCAGCCTCCTGTAAACATATTGTGTTGGACTTAAGAAGTTCCATTTTATATCGCCGGTAACGTTCCGGCTTTATAGTTGTGTATCTATTTAAAACATAATTGTGCACGTACCTGCAATCCACAGCATACTCAAGCCCAGACATGAGTTATTTTCGAGATCTAGATTAGTGCACCCTTTTCCTTTCTTTTATCCATGGGCACGCACATGCCTGTAGAGCAACCCCCACCCCCCTTTCAAGCACCTGAAACTACCGTCTGGTATATTTACAAGGCGCACACTCGCGCACAACACACTTACTTCCAAAAGTGGCAGCAAAAGGACCTGTCGTAGGTCGAGAGAGGAGTAGATGGAGTGAAAAGGGGGAGGGGGGGAGGTACCATAATCCACCTCATGAAAGAATAGCCAATTGCTGTGTACTTGGCTGTACACAATAGTGCGAAAGAGGGAGGGAGGGGATGACTAGCTGGACGGATGGAGCGCAAGGGAGGGGGAGGTCAGCGTTTGAAGTTATACCATAAAAGCC
Organism: Hippocampus mohnikei; assembly: GCA_026261675.1. Lineage (NCBI taxonomy): Eukaryota > Metazoa > Chordata > Actinopteri > Syngnathiformes > Syngnathidae > Hippocampus > Hippocampus mohnikei. Next base: position 7,310,965 of record JAKGUB010000348.1, read on the forward strand.
ACGGTGAAAGGAAACACGACGTGACCCCTCCACCGCCACCTTTTTTACCTCCCTTCTCCATTCACCACCCTCGCCTGCGTGCAGGCTCGCTCCTCCCTTTGTTGATGTGTGTGCAGATTGCCCCGTGGATGGACCAGGTGTACTTTATAGTACTCCTTTATGTACTTCAAACGCTAATAGTCTAATTTCACCTTGGCCCCCCTTCCTCTCTGCATCTCTCCCCACCAGCTTGTTATTTCAATGATATTGACAACACAATGGTCAGAGGAGAGAAAAGTGGTCGCAACAGGTAGGAGGAAACGATGAAAATAAGTGCTGATGGTAATGGTCAATATTTCCCAGCCTTTATTGATACGAGGCACATATTTTACATTGGAAACATCTCATGACACGCCACCAAACTGAGGTGCCACACAAAAGTGTCTTAAAACGATGACCATCACAAATGTTCTTACTCATTGGGAAATGTGGACCTGTTGAGTTGAACGCAAAGCTCTGTTGGATGATTGACAACAGGTTGATGCACAGGTTAATTGCACCTTCTGCCATCTAGTGGGAGAGAACTTAATTGCTTAGCCTGTCGCTATGCTGGCATCAATAGCTGAACAAAGGCACATATATTATTTGTAGTTGGGGGTGGGATGGACCAATTCGGTGAAGTTGGATAGTTTCCCGTGGCACAATGGTGAAGAATCACTGTAATAGATGATGTATTTTGATAGATAAACAGATAGACAGATGGGGTCCTTGGGTTACAATTCTGACTTCGCCATTTTGTGATTGGAGGTTAGTAACAAACTATTGCACAGTATCCGATGTAGCGAACAGGATGTGTCGATACAGACTAGACATCGCTTAGGCCCCTGTCACACCTTGACGATTTAGCCAGCGTATGCCGACGTAGGAAAAATTTGGCAAATACGCTGGCGTACGTCGAATAAGTTATGGGTAAGTTTTGTATACGTAACAGCACGCTGAAGCACGTTGGTATACGTCGGAAATGCGTCGAGTCGTCGAGAAATTTTAAGCATGCTTAAAATTTCTCGTAAATATGTCAGCGTATGGCTATACGTCCCGTATACGCAGGCCATAAGTAATAGGTAAGTTATGCGATCGTTGCACACGCTCAAACACGTTAAGTGTAGGTTACTCATAAGTCCATATCGTCGAGAATACCTACTAGCTGTTCTCCAACATCCGTGTTTTCGAACTGCAATACGCTGCTGCATAGCGTGCAGCAGCGTATTGCCGACGATCACGTGGCGTAGTCTATAAAAGGCTGGCGCTCGACGTTGCCGACGATCACGTGGCGTAGTCTATAAAAAGGCTGGCGCTCGACGTTTCAAATCATAACTGCACTAGACATTGCAGTACCAACATCTGTTTGGGGACTATCCCCGGTCTAGTTAAAATGGTATAACCCAAGAGGCAAGGTGCGGCTTGCCATCGTTACTGTGAGTTGCTATTCACGCTATTAAAGCAGCAATCAAACGCCATTATGACTTGTGTCATTAATAAACCAAACAACATCAGCGTCATGGCAAAGAAAAGTCTGGGGAGCTCATCAAAGGTCTCGCAGAGGCTCATCCCATCACAGCCACTGCAGCCTTCGCCAACTACGTGCGTGACAGCCTGGTCAGCATGTCCAAGCGCAAGTTCGAAAGGCACGGATGTTGGAGAACAGCTAGTAGGTATTCTCGACGTATTTGGACTTATGAGTAACCTACACTTAACGTGTTTGAACGTGTGCAACGATCGCATAACTTACCTATTACTTATGGCCTGCGTATACGGGACGTATAGCCATACGCTGACATATGACGAGAAATTTTAAGCATGCTTAAAATTTCTCGACGATTCGACGCATTTCCGACGTATACCAACGTGCTTCAGCGTGCTGTTACGTATACAAAACTTACCCATAACTTAATTCGACGTCGCCAGCGTATTTGCCAAATTTTTCCTACGCCGGCATACGCTGGCTAAATCGTCAAGGTGTGACAGGGGCTTGAAACGTCGGCGCCAGCCTTTTATAGACTACGCCACGTGATCGCCGGCAATACGCTGCTGCACGCTATGCATAAATTAGACTATCGTTGGGCATAAGTTGTGTGCGCGGCAACACGCTAGGCATTCGTTGGAATAAGTTATCTATAAGTTATCGAAACGTTCTATATAATTTACTGATACGTTATGTATACGTCCAGCCCGTTATGAATGCGCTATGTATACGCCCAAAATTGAAAAAAAAAATCGATAATTCAGCGTATGCCAGCGTTTTAGGGAAAATCTGAACGTCGGCATACGCTGGCTGAATCGTCAAGGTGTGACAGGGCCTTTAGTGGAAGGTAAAGATTGTTCTGGAAAATGACATCATGAAAGGGTATGTGGTTTGAAGCCCTGATGTGATAATTGTATAAATGGAGTGAACATTTGAAGAATGCAGCACACTCCATAACGGGACTGGTGATGTCAGAAGTAGGGGGTGTTGAGAAAGAGAAGGGCTTGAGGGAGGTGTAACGTCTTGTGGTGAGCATTCACCCGGAGCTCAGGCAGCATTTGCGACTAATGATCTGATGGATGATTAGGGAATACAACACACACATGCACACGCTCCAGAGATGGAAAGAGCCAGACACCCCTGCTGAGCCCCCAAAGTTCTGGTCATTCCAATAAAGTCCAAGTTTATTACCGACTTCCCCCTCGCCTTCCTACGTGGTTCTGCAGTAATGTTATTGATTTTTCCGCCTAATCTTGATGTCTGACTGCTACTTTTCTTTCTCTGGTATAACGAGCGTGTACACATGTGGTCAACATGCATGTGTCCGGTGTGCCGGGAAGTCCATAGCGGAATATTAGTCATGGCTGCGTGGTAATGGGCCTCATTTTGCTCTCGTTTTCCTCTGTGGTCGACATAATGAGGCGGCTGTCTGCCCCTGTCCGTCAGCACAGGAAACCTTGAAGCAGCAAAAAGCTGGGAACACCTAATAGGACTTCTCTGGCATTGATAAGCTCTCTTTGAAAATTGCGCTTGCGAGATGCAAAATTGATCAAGTGTTTCAAGTGTGGACTTCCCCGTGGGCCTTTTCAATAATCGCAAGATCATCTGGATTGATTACATGGAACATGCCTGAAGCGTTTCTTGATCGGTGTGGAATTTTACCCTCCAAGCTTTATGGTGAACAACTATAAGCGACTTCCGTGAACTCACACCCACATTCATACCGCCACAGAGTGTGAACCGATCCCATGCTGGCCGCACACAAGTCAGGCAAGTGTACCTACACCATCAGCGTGCTGCAATAAGGTTTGGATCGAGACAATATTTACTCTTAGATTTCAACATATTTGGTAGATGGCGTAACCCGGGATTCTTGACATTCCTCCCGAGACAATTTATTAAACCTTTCCAGTTGTCCAATTAAATTTTCAAACTTGTTGTGTTGTGCATGGAAAAAAACAAGTGCAGTATGATATGTTGACGGTGACTGCAGGAAAGCAAAATGTGGCCATCACTTCATTTGCACCTCCACTGCAATCTGCCCCTTCTCAGTTGACTCAATGGGATGCTATGAAAGCACGCCGCTGTTTTTCTGCTCATTATAAGAGCGGCTTATTCAGTGTTTGTGGAAACAGAGTGGACTTTGCTGGTCTTTCGACCCTGTCTCGAGTTCTATAAATGGTTAAAGGGGCAGTCAACCCCCCAAAATTCTTTACAGTAATATGTTCTATTCACCTCCAAAAGTCTAAACACGACATTCTTATTCATATTACGTTTGTGGTTATATGAGTTAAGCAGCAATATCCACCTGTTTTTGTCCATCTCAGGCGGCGGCCATTTCCCCACTTTTCTGTCAACTAAAAATGGCATCACAGTTGCTCAGGGCTCAGGCAACAACCAAACATGGCTGACCCCCGAGAGGGACAAAAACATTTGGATTATCCTGCTAAAGTCATATTCCACAAACGAAATATTAATCAGGATGTTTTGTTTAGACAAGTGGGGTTGCATTGAACATATTGTTATGAAAATGTAGGAGTTGACTTCCCCTGTAAAGATATGCGATAATGCTTAGGGACTTGAGAGTTCTGCATGATTTAAATTAGGCTGGAATAAGTGCAGTGGAGTGCTGGTAGATTTCAAAATGATGTGCAATTTCTAATTACACGTTTAAGATATACAGCAAGATGTGAACATGCTAAGTCACGTATTCAAACATGAATCCACCAGCGAAGGCAGAGAGAACAATGACATCAACACGAAAAAATGTTCTGCTAATGGAGGATCGATTGAAAATCTTCAAATTACCCAAAATGCCTCATGACTAATCCTGGTTTCACCTTCCAGTTGCCTTTTCTTTTATTTGTTTTACAGTTTGAAGAAGCGTACTTCTGTCAAAGCATTATTTCTGGCAACTGTGGTGTTGAAGAGATCCGTCACACATGCGTTTTTCCCTTCGTCTCTGTTTTCCCATCAATGTCTCTTGGTTTATATTGCCGCCTTAGCCTTTCATCACCCGTTCCCTTTCTCTTTGGTGCTCCGTCTGTGGCATTTATTGGCAATGAATCAGAAATGATGCAGGTGGAGAGCGTTAGGAACCTGCGGGGAAACGGCAGGCTGTTCCCGGACAGGCTTCATCACAGCAGGATGGGAAATGGTCAGAAGAGCAGTATATGCTCTCTGTGTGTCTGTGTGTTTGTACATTATTCCGTCATCAGATCGACTGAGCGATCAGCTCAGTCTACTAATGCACACCACACCCCTTCAATTTCACACACATCACACACGATATAGCTGAGAGGTCAGGCTGTATTTTGAACATTAGTTCTGTTTTTTGAGATGAAAGTGGACTCAGAAAGGCATACTTGATGGGAATCTGGTAAATAAACAAAGGCTGAGAGTAGATTGTGTCCTATTGTGTAGTAGCCTTCTGTATGGGTTTTCCCAAGCAGGACCTGTGAAAGAACTCTTTGATGGACAGTAAGTAGAATGGACTGACCCCAGGTGAAAGGTTAATGTAATTCCATCGATGGATGAAATGGCAATAAATACGGAAAGGTGCATGTATTCTGTTGCTGCGAGAACATTGTGGGCTATGAAGGCCTGCCGAGGCTTCAACTATAGATGCGTCATAACGAGAGGTAGTGCCACTCTGTCCGGATCATTCAATATGTCAACAAAGCGCTCCGTAGACACAAACTTCCCTAAAGCCAAAATTGTACACCATCTTAGCCTCAGTTTTATACTCGGTTCGGGAAAAAGTCCTGGCATGTTTCACATTTTGACAGGTTCTTCCGTGGCCTAATCAGTCCTCACTACTTTTCAGATCGACAGTTATGCAAACATCGGATTTTTATTTTTGCACCATCCTCAGTCCTTTCTAATGGAACCGTATTTTACTCTGTTTTTATAAATTCTCGCAGATGTTGTCTAAATTTCACTTGTGTCACAGCTATAGAAAGTTTTTAAAATGGTGTGGAATCACCCAAACTCTCATTTTTGACGTATGCCAATATGCTTAAAAACACTATTCCTATTGTGCTTAGTGACGTAATGTTACAATTTCAGAGAATATTACAGACGCAGGGTGCATACAAGCTGCCGATTATGTCTGAACTAAAACTTCAAGACACAATAACAACGTACACCGGCATGGTTATTGGAATCAATTTTTTCCTCATCAAGTCTTCGCGAAGACTACATCTGTGCGCCTGCATTTCCTCGACTGATTTTCCTCATTCCTTGTTGCGTGCATTTAAGACATGAAATCCGTTACATGAAATCGACTTCCGGACCAAGCTGGCTTGCAAATCGAGAGGGTCCTCAGTTTACAAAGGAGTTGAATTGCTAACTGGTGTAAAGTTTCACAACTGACACTTGCATCTTGTTGTGTTCAGAGCAATTGTTGCTGTCCTAATACATATTTTATATGTCACACCAAATGCCGGTTTGGACATGAACGGGTTACGGGGTGCGTTGTCGCTGTTGCGGCAATGTGTGGCCAACCTCTGCTCCTGCGTTCTCCCACACTAATCATGGCATCAATAAGTTGTTGTTATCGGTTTTCTTCAATGAGTGTGTGTTTAATTTGATCCAAGAAACAACAATTAGACAAAGTGGGTAAGATTTGCGCTGTGCGGAGAGAGACTCCTATTTTCCACGCTTGAAGGTATATAATTCCTATCTATCAGAAGCGGCAGACTTTTTTATTTGGAGTGATGGCTGCGGTCGTGTTGTGTTAATGAGCACAGGGGATAAAAGACGGGAGTGCCGGCGTGGATTTGTCTCATTTATCACTCAGAAGCGCTTCTGTTTTTGGCGGTCGTTTAAAACTCACAGTCGGTCTCCTCTCAAGTGTGTGGGGGGGGGTTCTTGCTGTGTGTCGCTCGTGTGGTTATTGTCTGCGTGTGTTTATTAATGCACTTGTATACTGTTGCTTACTCTGTAAGAGAGGAAGGGATTGAGTATTTTGACAAGCCCTGTCTTGACATTCCCAGTAACTGAAATCAACTGACTACATAGACGCTATTATACACGTGCAGACATTAAAGGGTTGAATTAGCTCACCAAAACAGCACCGAAGTGTGAAGTCTTCCACCTGTTTCCTGCACAGAATTTAAGATGATCTCGTGGCATGTTTAACAACGGTTCCTGCTACAATTATGTGATCACTCCCCAATTTTCTGTGCAATATACAGTAAAGTGACATTTGCAGGGGACAGGGACAGTGCCTTGCCATGAATTGTGACAATCAGAGTAATTGACAGCGGGGGGGGTGCCTATATATTATAGTTCAAAGTGCAACCCAAGACACTTGAACACAAAATATATTTTCTAACTCATTTTACAATATTACCCATAAAATTAAATGGATTCCAGATTATTCCATTTTTTATCAAATGCACCGGAAGCAGGTGGGCATGTCTCTTTCACAATACATAAAAATATCAATTTTCAAGCAAGAGCAAGCCTGCCGTCATTTGTGAGCCCTCCCTTACTTCTTTGACACCAATCACAAATGTTCACTCATCCAGGCCTGTGGTACTATCTTGTGGTGTCTTGGGGTGCTGCAGAAAAAGCATGAAACCTGGCCAAGAGCTGCACAGGTGAATTTTCAACGAATTGCAGAGGACAGGTTCCACAGAAGAAAAAAATGCAACTACAGTACTGTACTTTGTAAATGGCAAACCACAAATGGGAAGGAGTTCACTGTATTTCTTCATCGCAGTCTGCCTCTTGTTCTTCATATGTCTTTTTAGATATTCGTTTTTACAGTATGCAGTTCTATACGGCATATTTACTTGACATCAAATGTAATACTTCACACCAGTATTAGGAAAATGTGGTTGTATTAAGAAAGGCCGCGTTGTAGTTGGTCAAAAGAGTTAAGATGCGCACAAGAATTGACCACTGTGGTAAATAGAGCAATTCCATGGTCGGTAAGATGACATTTTTTTTTAGGGGAGGCCAATGCATTCAGACTCTCGTCATAAAACCTTTCCAAGTGACACCTCATAGATTTCATAGGTACACTGGCTAATGTTTTGGTGTGTAATTATTGCAGCGTGCTAAGCGCTGAAACATCTGTCGGTCCCACTAACGACCGGGGCGCCTATGCGGCCCTCCGACGGCCCGAATGCAATTAGCCTCGTCAAAGAAACGCAGACACGCATGCACACGCATGCAAAGAGTGATGTCAGCTGTGTGCTACTGTGTTCCAAAGATGATGGATAGCCTTGCACGTGAAACCAATCACCGGAGATCTGTGCGTGCGTCGTGTGTTGTCAAAGGGTATATCGAAAATTCCTAGATTTCCCCCCCTCTGACTCGCTCACGCGTAATGTGCACAGCTCTCTTCGTTGTTTGTTTACATGGACGTCAATATTCTGATATGAAGCCAATAGCCAGAGTCGTGCTCATACATTGCATTTGTAGAAGGAAAGCAGCAGTATGGATTCGGAGCAGTTGTCTAGACTTAATGGTGCATATGAGAGTTTGTTTGTTTTTGTTATTTTTAATAACCAAAATGCAGCTCTCTTTGTCCGAGAAGTTCTTACAAGACCAAATCAAAGTTGATGAACTCAAGGGCTACGTGCAGTCACTGCCTGTCAGGAAAAAAAGAAGGAAAAAAAAAGGTCAGCCACTGTTTTGGACAAGCGATTAAAAAAAACAACAACAACTGAGGTTTTACATGATGGTGGGTCTCTTTTGGTCAACTTCAGAATTTCATGGCGTCAGGAAAGGTGGAGACTAGGAAAGGCATGGCGGTGACAAATATGTTCCCCCACAAATGGAGCTGTAAATTCACTCTGCCAAGGGATGACAACATGGAATTATTGTTTCACTCCATCCAAAGTCTGCTGTAATCTAGGATCTCGTTAGACATGCAGGCGCACTCATGCGAAAGCCATTGAGTCGGTGCCAATTGCAGGCAGTTTGGGCGTCGTGGCTATCATGTGACCTGAGGCTGGATGTGGACTTATCACAGCAAATTGACAGAAGGATTACCTTGCCCAGGAGCCCCATTTTTTTAATGTAACGCAAACAAAACATTTCGAGTTGTTTTCCACTTATCTCTTCTTTTCCGTGCCCTCTCATCTCTGTAGCGCTTTCAGCCATTGGCTAATGTGCCCAGAGTGTGCGGCTTTATGGTTTTATGAGCGTTTCCCTGCACAATATAACCGCTTTTAGTCCTTTCTGAATACCTTGTCTGCTCTGACTTCAGACAAATCCAGAGTGTTTTCCTGAACATGACCTTTCTGCTCATTGGCTCTGGCTAGCGTCTACACGCCGTCTCCTCTTCACTCGCCGTTCGCCGCTACTCCCTCCTCTTGTTTGCAAGTCATCCCGTCTTTGGTCGCAGCTTTCTTGCTCTCGGTATCTTCATTCTAGCCAACAATAGCAACACCAGAATCGCTCTCTAGTCTGTGTTTAGTGTTCTAATCTTTCTGGGCGAATTTGGATTTGAGTCTGCGCCCTCCAAACTAAGCGACTGCTGCCTGTAGTCATTTGTCTGCTCTTTGTAGGCTCAACATTTCCAGACTAAGCACCACATGAAACACTTTTCTTCGCCACAATGGCAGCAGGTAGATGCCTTTGTGCTCCAAAATCTTCATGCTTGAGTCTCCTGTCTGTAGTCGGTCTGCTGCTCTTTCTGGCGTGTATTTGGTCTTGAACCTGCAACATAACTCGGGCTGAGCCAGCGCTGGCCCCCCTTTGCCCGTGCCCTCTTAACCTCAGCAATTATCAAGGGCAGCATCCACCACTGCAAATATTTATCTAGGAGTCCTTGAAAGGAAGCTGCAGTTTGGCCAGAGGTTACCGATGTTTCTTTTCACCCCCTCGGGGATGATATTTTACCTCCCAGACCACGCGGGATCCGGGGCCAGAACAAATGACAGGAGGAAATTAAATCTGGGAGTGCTGCTATTTTCAGCGTTTAGTCACATTTCATACTTGAGCACCTTATTTGTTAAGGCGGCGGTGTGTTAAGTGTCTGTGAGATAACTGAATTAAAGATTAACGTTTCCGTGAAATCTGGCAAGAATTCCTGAGTTTGAATGTTGGATGTTTTTATCTCCCTCAAACTTGGCAGGAAAGTACCTCCACAAAGGGAGGAATATTTCAGTGAAATATTAGTTGGATATTATTTTCTATGTATTGTCAGCCAAAACCTCAACTACTTGTTGTGGTCGGGAATGTACAGTGCTCCCTTGGTTTATGACTCTCTCTTTCTCTGTCTGTCTATCTTTGGCCAAAAATTGGTCATCGATTCTTTCCTGAACTATGAAGAGTTTCTTGAAGTTTTTATGAAGCCACCACCCCTCCCTCCTAATCCCCCTGGTTACACAGGTTACACATCACTGAAAACATTTGGCTCACTCTCCCTCAAACTACGGCCCATTTGTTTCTGCACTCTGTCACACATTCTCCCTTTCAAAGGCGATACTAGACAACCGCTTCCGAGACCTGGGGTTCAATCCCTGGGATGCAGGCAAAATTGGATCTAAGAGGTCTTTTTACACCTTTGCAGAGGAGCTGGAAAGTGAAAAAGACACTTTTCTTTCCTCGTCTCCCCAGACTAAACCAAACACAATCCCCCGTCCTGCAGGGGAATTGGTATCACTAAACTAGGATGAAGGTATAAAGATAAAAAAAAAACGGTGTCGTGAGGGTAGCTGATGTCTCCGTCGGCAAATGGGAGGACGGATTGCGGGAACTGTGATTGGATGCCAAGGGAGGCGTTCGCAAGGGGACGGGCACAGTGGTGGGTTTCAAAAAGTGCCAGAGATTAATTAAACTCCCCCTGGTTTTGGAGGTGTGTGTGCGCATGTGTGAACGATTGAGTCAGAGTGGTGATGAGCAGGAGAGAAAACGTGGTAATTGCCTTGCCGAGCCGATCGGGGGGCCAAATTGCAGGAAGGTATCATTTGACATAACAACAGCTGCACAAAGAAAGAAAGAAAGAAAGTGGTGATCCAAAGTTATCTGATGGCGTGCACATGCTGGTATCGTATGTAGTCTTTCCCCACGGCAAACGCCACAGTGATATTTCTTTGAGCTTAACCTCTGACTCGCAACCCTTGGTTGAACCCCACACGGTTGTGTGACTGGTATAAAGCTGCGTATGTACACCGTGAAAAATTGGGCGCTACATAGAGCAACAAACAGTGGGAGACGTTTTTACACAGGAGGCTTGGACACTGTGGGAACTTTTGGAGACTTGCGTGGCATGCATTGAATAATACGCACATGGAGACTATCCTGCATGTGCAAAATCTTGAGTGATTGTGTGAGGTTGCTGTTTTCAAACAAATGCCTCGCAAATTCATCTCGCAAAGCCTATAATGATGCAACTGCGGGCGCAAAGACCCATCGATGACCTTATAAGGACATAAAGGGGATGAGTCAGAATTTTGAAAACAACATTGTTGGTTACAGTTTACATGTTAATGCTGAAATTAGTCGTTTTCAGTAAGAGATCGAGCACCTCTGTAATTGACGCCCTCCTAAAAATGTTTACGATAAATAGTAATAACATACAGCAAATTTCCCCACTTTGGAGTAAAGATTATTCTGGTCATGTAGGGATGTAGCTGGTCTTTCTGCGCTGAGTCTGTGTCCGCCCTTGTTTTTTCTCTAGCATGTTCGATATTGTCATTATTATTATTATTGTTAATAATAAAAATAACCAAAATCAAATGTCATCTATTTTGTAATATTTATGAATCATAATTTATTACTTCACATGGTAAAATCAGTATTGCGCAAGCTTTTATCGGTCAAACTTAGAAACAGAAAATGAAAATATCTCCAAAACTTTATGTGCTGGACAAAAAGTAAAACAATTTTTTCAAATCAGCATCAAAAATACTTTTCGGGACACACAGCCATCTCTGATTAAAGTATTTTATTATCTTGCATTTATTTTCCAATGACCTTTTACAAATAATATACAGCTTTAAAACACCATTTTTTACATTCATAGTTTCAACTGGAAATATCCCACAAACTATGACCCCCAAAACACTTTATCATTTCAAACTCATCTTGCAAAATTATCCTTTCAACAAATGGCTTCCCAAAAACACACCAGAAGTGCGCATGTGCTGTACCTTCATTTGTGTCGAAGACTCTTGTGACATTAAATTGTTTATCAATGGCCTCTCCACCAACCCAAGCTAAACGGAGCTAAGCTTGCCTCTCCGTCCAGATTTGTCATCGTGTAAATCGGTGAATTATTAGTGAACCGCAAATTTGTCGGGCAGTACTAGAACTGTAGTTTGTTTTTCAGAACTGGACAACAAATGACGACGCTTGCTTTTGTCACGCTAGAGGCATGTAGTTTATTCTTCTACTTGTTGTGATCTAATTGCCGGCTAATGGATGTGTCACGCGCAAGCAAGCTTTTTGTCCAGCCACGTTTCCCGGCTGGATCGGCGAAACAAACCATTTAGCGTGTCGGGTGCGTGATGAAATGAACCGTGCTTTGTTTTCCAAATGGGGCCTGTTGATTGGCATGTCCGTTTGTGTTTTGAATATTTTCCCTTCCGTGATTTTGATATTTATGGCGACAAACATTCCCGAGTCAGACAGCACATCAATGCAACATCGATCTCGCCTTGCCGTTGCCTTTGCCGCAGGGTTCTCCGCGTGCCTTTGCGTCTTGAACGCACAAACGCGGGGGCCGAACCCGCTCCTCCGCTAGCAGTCGTTGAAGCGCTTTTCACACGAAAAGAAGGTCAAACGCTCGGAACGATCAGATTACGGCGACTGTAGGTCATCGGCGAGTCATCAGTCTGTGACCGGAATTATCTGTGATATCATCACTGCGCTGCAGCGGAAGCAGGTGTAAACATCACCGGAGGAGATGATAGCGCGGGTCCAATGGCGAGCAGGCGACTCGCTGATAACATTTCACAATCTCCAATGCCATTACCAGAAAATTGGTTTGCAAATTCTACGATGTCAGCAAGCCTCTTGTTTTATATTTATATATATATATATATATATATATATATATATATATATATATATATATATATATATATATATATATATATATATATATATATATATATTTTATATATTATATTTATATTTTCCCCAAACATATATATATATATATATATATATATATATATATATATATATATATATATATATATATATATATATATATATATATATATATTATTATATATATATATTATTTTCTTTTGACCATGTGAAACCACAAGATTGCAGTATCATATCCCTGCAGTCTGGGAATTTGATTTTGCGCCCGCCACTTAACGTGTTTATAGCTAAATTTAAAAACGAAATTTATAGCTTTCCGCCATCCTCGCTGTACGTTTTTTATTAAACTCTCCCACACATACTTCTGTAAGCACCACAGTGAGAAGAGGGACATCTTGGCAACATGTGAGTGTGGGATGCAGTTATTTAATCAACTTTACTATGACTTGACTATTTGGAGTATGGGCGCCACAAGAGTTAAAAAAAAAAAGACTTGGATGAATGTAAACGTTTTCCAACATTTATCTGCTTTCCGTCATTTGGCTTTACAGTCTCCCGTCTTGCTCTTTTGCTCCCCGCCATCTGCCCCATCTTTGTTCCGCATTTAAATTCCGAGCAGCCGTATCGAGCACTTACGGGCTAATTAAAAAGTGCGTGTGTTTGGGATGCCACTTACGCTGTCATGGCCCGCCCCAAATCCCAGCAGCTGCCCAGAAGCGCCGTTTCTCGTCAAGACCCGTGAACGCCAGAGCAGTGAAAGCAGATGAATGTTTGCAGCCTTAAATCAAGGGTAAAATAAGACAGGGCCAGACAATGGCACGCTTGACAGGGAGAGTGACGAGAAGCGGGCTTGTCGCGGGAGAGCAGACCGCCATGGAGACGCGGGGCAGCCGAGGAAGGGGGGTGCGGGGGGAGGGCGGAGAAAGGGTGAAACCTTAGTACCTGACACGTACGCTGAGGCCTTTAGCCGCTGGAGCCAGAATGGCTTTTTACAAGCCTGCGGTCAGACAGAAATAAAAGGCAGCCAAGCGGCTGAATGGCATCACACACACACACACACACACACACACACACACACAGACGCAAGTCATTGGCCTCTCAGAAATCACAGTTTGGTTTTATAATGTCACAGTTATTCAACGTCGCCAAACCCTTTAATGCGCTCCGACTGAACAAGCAGCGTGCTCTCCCTTGGGGGTAGCAGGCAAGGAAAGAAAGCATTAGCAACACCTCCGTGCGCCTTTGAAAGGTGCCAATGACGTTCTCTTCTTTGGAGGGGGGTCTTTATATACCATAGAATTTTATAGTCAGCAATCCTCGACTTTTTACTCCAGGCTTTTGGTGTCTCTTTGTCACTGACTTACGATCATCTTCAGTTTAAGTTGCAATTAATGAGTAGTTGAAAGAGAGGTCACCTGCGACTTACCCAGATATGCGTTCGACCCCCGGGCAGATGTGATGGAATCAACGCAGAAAATGAAAGGTTGACGATCAATCCAAGCGTGGAGCCATTACTGACTGGCTCTGCTATTTACTGTACAAACGAGAGCTCGACTTGGTGCCGTTGCCATGGAGATGCTGATGGATTGCTGGCGAGCACCAGAAAAAGATTTAGGATTGAAATGTTTTATCTGGACAACCCCTCTAAATCACTTTGGACGGTCTCCGAAAGCGAGCCAAGACAGATTCTGAAGTATATTTCTAACTTTGTGCGCGTGTGTGTGTGAGTGTGTGTGTGCGTGTGTGTATTCTTGCGTGCGAAGGCTAAAGAGGTCTGCAGCAATCACATGACCGGTGGAGCTCATTCCCATGGTCCCAAACACCCACATAAGTTATTTTGCCTTTTCCAAAAGCGTGTGATGCACACATTCATACCTGTCGTCATAACAATCGCCGCGCGCCCACCCCATTGTTCTGCGCAGTGTGAAAAGGCACCGCAGATTTCCCAGAGGTCTTTGCAAGACCTGGCTCGATATCTACCCGATGGCGGTTGCGTCGGCAGTTTGTGTGCATGTCCGGGCGCGTCCCGTCTTATAAACGACATTGTGCCCAACGGCGTGACGCCATTGCCGCGGACAGCATCGAATGGAACGCTCCTTTAAAGTTGCATTTTGTGTTGCGGTTGTGTCAGTGAGAGCGCGTGTGCCGCTAAGTGCTTTTGTCTGCCATGCTACTGGCTCTCTCATTAATAAGTGAGCACTCCGCAATGGAGTTCACCTTTCCCCCGTAATTGCTTTCTGTCTGCGTCTCACGCACGCTCACAAACACAATGCAAGTAATGCTAATGAGCAGTAAATCATAAATTGCTTTGAGCGAGTCTGAGTGCAAAGTATGTCAAAGTCTCTTTTGTGTTACGTTGTAATTCGCTGGAGTAATTATTTCCACCGATAGTCGTGGGGTGTGTTATATGCGCTTAAGACAAACGCCTCACTTTTGCCATCAGGAACGACGACAACAACAAAAATGGTAGTAACTGTTTTTGCACGATTGTTCGCACGCGAGCATGGCTTTATTCACTGCCAGCCCAATTGATGTTTGGTTTATGTAGCTGTCAAGGGCAGCGAATGAGTTCAAAAGTGAGCTGCTGTCCATTTGAGCTCCGTCGCTAACTAAAACAGCAGCATGCAAGCCTTTCGGCAGTTGAAATCAAGAGTTTGGAGTCTTCTCGCATGTTGCAAAGGAGTTTTCTGATGAAAGATGCTCTTCAAATTGCGTGACAACAATTTCGTCTCTGACATCTGATCTCGACAGTGTTCGACGAGTCCATGTTTATGTTCTGCTAAGCCGCATGGCTTATCTGTTCCGCCCAAGCAGCCTTGGTTCCTCTTTGATGTTATTCCAAAAATGCCATTTGTCTAAATAAACGCCTTCCACCTAATGAGACGCCCGCCCTTGTTTGCAGTTGAGTAAGTTAAAAAAAGAAAATCCCTCGCCATTAGTTGCGAATTCACTAATTGAAAGACTTGTGTGAGGTAACGTTAAAGACACTTACGAGAAGGTTTACGTTTCTTCATTTTGGTGTTTCAGGGAAAAGGAAGAACTGACACTCGTATCTTGCAGTCGAATAACTGACGTCATGTGTTTTTGTGCGCCATCACCGGCTGCAAAATTGTTATGGCGACAGTGGCGCAGACTTATTGATTAGCAGCACGTGTGCCGAGAGGCACACCGGGACCTCGCAGTTGTGTGTGTGTGTGTGTGTGTGTGTGTGTGTGTGTGTGTGTGTGTGTGTGTGTGTGTGTGTGTGTGTGTGTGTGTGTGTGTGTGTCTTTATGCTGTGAAGGATTGAGCAATTGTATATTGCTTTGGACTTTTTCAAAGGCGAGAGGGTGAGTGAGATCATGGGTGGGCCCCACATAAACCCTCCAGAGATGGAGGCTCCACCTCAGAGAGCACTCGCTCTTTTACAATATGGAGGGCGGGAAGGAGGCAAGGTGAAGATGAGGATTGGCTGTCACGTTTTAACCTTAAATGGTCTCCTGTGTCCGTGTGTGTGCGCGCGCTAATTTCTATTCCCTCTGTAGCCACCACTTCATTCCGATGCTCTTGGATTAGGGTTGGGTGTTCCCTGGCAGTGAAATGGATGGAACGGGTGGTTGGATCGAGGGATGAAGGGAGATGTTTTGATGGCTGAATGGGTGGTAGCTCATGTTTTGCTCGACGCGTGGTTGCTTTTGAATTCTGAAGGGCTGGGTGGCTCGATGATTGGATGCGTGGTTGGTCGGTTGGTGCGTGGTTGGAAAGATTGACGGGGATTGGTGGCTAGATGGGTGGTAGGAAGTCTGCGAGGGTGGTTCCTGGACTGTTGTGGTGTTTGGGAGGATGCGTAGAGGGCAGCTTTGTTGGGTGGATGAAAGAATTTGGTAGGTTGAGGTGTTTGTGGATGGATGAAAAAAAACGGGTCAAATAAATGGTTACTTTCATGGATGGCGGATGTATTGATCAAAGGAAGGAAAATGTGGCCCGGGGGCCCACAGGGTGACATTTTGTGGCCCCCTACTTGACATCAAAATTCAATGTCATTGCGGCCCTCGCCTTTTTTGCCGTGTTGTTGCCCTGAACGTTTTTGTACTTTTGGGCCTCCATAGCTCAGGCTCATGACAGCTTTTGGCGAAACGTAATTCTGAAGTGACACTAAGTGGAGGGACAAGATATGTGTGTCTTTTTCGAAAAGTGTTGTGAAGAGAGAGGTCGGCAATGAGAACAGTAAAATGTTAAGAAAAACAAAAGATGGGATGTTTTTTTTGGTTGAGCACAGGGGGCATCGTGACACTTTTTGAACGCAAAGAGAAAGTCGGAGCGCTCGAGAATTCAGACGTCGTTACTCAACTAGACATGCGGAGGAGTGTGCAAAGTACCGGGGATGTGACAGAGAGGACTGGGTCACCAATCTTGTTCACGCTCTGACGAACCCTTAATGTTCGTTATCAACCGTTATTAATAAAGATGAAGAAGATCGGAGGAGTTGTACTTTCTGGAGTTCTCTTTGCCCATCACGGGTGAGATGGTGGTTAGCACACCTGCCTCACTGAGGCTCTGGGTTCGAATCTCGGCTCAGGCCTTCGGGCGTGGTGTGTTACATGGTGCCTCCATTTTTTCTCCAGGCTTCCTCCCTCATTCAAACATATGTAGTTTTTTTAAATTTTATTATTTTAAGTTCATTGAATGTGTGAATGTGAGTGTGAATGCTTGTTTTCCCACCGTAAATGTGCCCTGTGACTTGCGATGGATGGATAATGGAAGGATGGATGCGGAGTATGTCGCACGAGAGCATCCACTTCCTGTCTTCTCCCCGGTTGCTCTTCACTCTCTCACACTTACTTTCACATGAGCCTCTATGGAGGCCTGAGCCATTCAGTCCCACAGGGAAGGTGTTTCTGAGACTTGAGAGCGCCCCCCCTCCCCCCCGCCCCGCCCCTCCCCTTTCGGAGTCTCATTCACTGTGGCCCATCGCAGCCCACATCCAATGCCGGAATAATCTCTTCAATTCACCGCTGACTTGTCGGTGTCCCTTGTGATGTTTGTCATCACACACACACACACACACACACACACACACACACACACACACACACAAAAGAAAAGAAGTCCAAGCGTTTTGTCTTTCTGAAGAGGTTTTTCTCTGCTGCCTTTGCTCTTCACAAGCAGCATTTAGTCGACTCGCTCCTTCGGCTTTATTAAAATATGACACTTTATTGCTTTCTTAATTCCTTCTCTTTACACTCTGTTTCTGCCTCTTTTTCCTAATCTTCCCCCAGTTGCAAAGGATGCGCTCAGTTTAGCATATTTATTTCATTACCGCGTTCAGCTCACTTTTATTATCTCCATGCTTCTTGCCTTCGAAACGCGCGCTTCAATTGACTTATATTGATGCGTTCTGTCTGTCGGCCGCGCGCAAAATGAAACTTCCGGGAAATGCTGCGAAATGAAAATGGGGTTTCGAAGATGTAGCATGCAAAATTCGGATGACTTGAGGAGCTCGAGGTGGCATTTATGCACAGTATAGTCTCATTTTTGGGCGGGTGACGCTATTAATGTGATGCATTGTGATTTTCATCATGATTTTATTTATTCATTTGTTTTTGTGCGCAGGTGACCTCAGAGCAGCTCGTGTTGCTTTTGGAGCTCCTCTTAGAAGAAGCCAAGTTGAGCACATCCACCATGCGCATTCTGGCTCGCGCCTACGACCTGCACAATCAAGACGCTGAGGTAAGCTGCAAGCACATGCACACGCACACACACACACACACACACACACACACCGTCTCTGAGAATAACGAGTGCAAAGTCTCCTCTCGCCTCCCGACCCGGCTTCTACGGCGCTGAGTAATGTGTAGTAAATTCTCCCCGTAATAGCAACTCTCCTCTTTATGGCTGCCATTACTGAGTAAAATCCCACAAGTATGCACGTCATGTTTTTTTTTTTTAGTGCTGCACAAAGTTCCTTAATGGTGCTATTAACAAAATGTTTGTGTATGTGTGTTTTACTTGTCTCAGTTTGTTCTCTGCCGCAACCGCCGGTCATAGCATTAGGGACACGATGTCATTGGTAGAACGGGCTGAAAGTTGTTCAATTACCATCAATACGGCGGCACCATTCACAAAGTATTTGATTTTACCGAACAGATGCTATTAGAAACACTGTCTAGCAGGCTCAAAGCGAAACAACAGAACCTTTTCACAGAGAAACAAAAGTTTCTTCAGCGGTACTTCCTGACAAAAGCACAAAGCGCAAGAACGTTGCTTATTCATTCCCTGTAAAACACTTTCCTGTTCCCTCTCCCATAATGTGCCTGACTATTTCTACTTTATTTTAGTTGTATTACTCATTGGTGAAGTTCTCTTTTCTCATGTATGACAATTAACGATGTTCAGCCAGTACACTTAATCGAGGTTTATTTATTCCGCTAATGAATTCGCTTTACATTATTTCTTTTGGGAAAACTTCCAATTTCAACAATTCAAAGTCAGCCAGGGTCGTCGAGTGAAAATAAGCTCAACCGCATCGTTAAGGCCTTTTCAGCCTTTTAGTCCTTGTCCTCGGCCCACTTCAAATTTGGCCCCCGGGTGCTGGATCTCGACGCTTAGCCCAACTTCCCGGCACACGGGAGGAGAGTCGTACTCTAGAGTTTCCAGGAAAAACCTTGAGTGTGTACTAAAAATACACAGGGCCATTATGCTCATGGTGGTGCATGGAAAAACACTTAAGACAAACACACACACACAGACACACACACACAGACGCACACACCTTTCTCAAGGCACATTTCTCATCCAAAGAAGTACGTTCATCATCGACATGATGATGTGCATACCTTCAAGTCTTACTTTTTGGAAGTGTATGCTTGCTTTGTCACATAGTAGGACAGACGAGCGGCCGCCATTTTTATTATTTTTTTTAAGGTCAATTCCGGGTGTTGACGTTTTCTATTTAATGAGGAACGACGAAAGCTATCCTTTTTTTCTTGAGCAAGGAAAAAAATCAGGTTAAGTACTGATTGTCTATTTTTGCCTGTTGGTTGTTGTTGATTTATTCCATGCTCAAAATAAACATCCAAAATGAAAGCACTACCACATAGCCAGTGATTAACTTACAATAAGAACCCAGAAGGATTCTGCTGGCTGGATTAAAAGTAAAATACACATTGAATTCTTGTCTTAAAGATAACGTACACTTTACGTTTCAGGCTCAGGAACACATCTTTATTAGTTTGAGACAAAACCGTTACATTGAATTCTTTTAATTGGCTCTATGGTATACGTAAAAACAAAATAAAAGCCTAGCGCAAGCATGTCTTTATAATCATATGCCCACAAAGTGGTACACATCGGTACACGGTGTTCTTCATTTTTGTTACAGCAGCTTGATTCAAAGTGAAAAGGTGCTGGAAAAGTTCACTCACTCAGCATCTGTTTTAGTTCTAAACGCGTGAAGTCGTCCGCGAGCGTTGAGCGTGGCGTGCAAAGCTTCTCGCTTTCAGTCGCCGTGGGCGAAAGGAAATCGGGGCGGCTGCCCGCAAATTTGCCTGCCCTGCGGGGACGCTGTGAGTGACCGCGCATATGCATGCATGGGAGTGGAGCATGTGTCCGCATGTAGGAGACCTGCTGCGTGACTTTGCCCTGCTTCCTTTCGTCCCATGTGATGTCCAGCTTGCGTGTGTGTGGGGGGGGGGGGGGGGTTAAAATGTCTTTTTTGTTCTTAATATGCATCAAAGGACATGTCAGTCCATTGCATCCAAAGCATCTGTTTCTAAAATGCGAGTTTACTAATGGCGCATGATCAACAATTTTGCGCAGCAGCGTAAAAATGCGGTGACGCAGCACAACAAGATATGCTCGCTTACTGCCGTGCTTTTTATTAGATTGTTTTGTATTCCGAAAGTGTTATTAACCCAAACGCTTACTGCAATCGCGACTTTACTACTGCGTTGACATGTTTGAGAGCGAGACTATGGCGCCTTCCGACTTGGAAAGAGCGAAGACACCCTGTAATTAGCCTGTGACGTGGAAAGTGAAAAATAAAGTATGGATTCAAATTGCCAACAAAAGATCCAGTCTTTCAACCAAGATGGCCGACTTCCTGTTCATTGACATCAGGGGTGTCAAACTCATTTTTGTCGCGGGCCACATGTTACGGTTTCCCTTGGAGGCCCGTTATGAATTTTGGGAAACCATATAAACGTTGAATTCCCTCCACATATTTCATGCAGAGTGCACAACAAATTGATGAATAACTAGTTTTAAAATCCGAAGTCAAGAATAATGACTGTTATTGTGGATTACATATGAGCATTTTGGTTCAGACTTGAGCAAGCATCATGGAACTTGACATGCTTGATTTGCTTTCGCCGGCCACATAAAATGATGTGACGGTCCAGATCTGGCCCCCGGGCCTTGACTTTGACACCTGTGATTTACATCATGGCTCCGTGAAACTTTTTTTGTCATGTCATAAAAGATGATCCCATCAAGTTACCCATTGATGAATGTCGCTGGAGGTGGAGGGTGAGTTATTTCTTTGCATCATTTTAGTGGGCGCTACCGGGTGACTTTTCGTCCGCATTTTAGTCAGGACAGCACCTGCGTTTGCAAAATTTGTGGAGTTCTGTTTTTCGTTAAAGCCCCCAAAAGATTTCAAGAGCAATTTTTAGTCCCCCCCCCACTGTATTGACAGTGCATTTCCTCAAATGGTGCCCCCCCCCTGACTCTAATACAAGTAATCGCTATTCAGTTTGATCCCCTCTGCAGCTAAATAAATAAATAAAATTAACAGGTGGCGCCACGAGTTGGGTGTCATTAACTTGACTGTGACTGATGGCACCATGTGTCATGCCGTGTTGACCTACTCGGGGTGTCCGCTGGACTTTTAAAAAAAGTACTTAAATGAGAGTGGGAAAAAAATGAAGGCATTCAATTGGACGTTACTGTTCGTGCTAGCGCACATTCTCACGCGCTTTAGTCACACTACGACGTCGACGGCGTGGAGGTGTGTGGCGTGAGCCTTCGCACTGCAAGTTGCGTAGTATCAGTTGCGAGGGGCGGCAAGGGTGGGGGGGTCACTAATAAATGGAGGAATGTTCTACTGTCAGAGCAAGAGGGGGTGCCTCAGAGAGGACGCAGTCAAATTTGAAAGAAACAAAACTGAGAGCATGAACTCCATGCAGCTGCTGTGCCCCAAGGCTCTCCCTCGGAATGTAAGCCAGCCAAGGCAACAGCTGCCGGGGGGGTGCGCGCGTGAGAGCGACGACGGGTTGAACGCAGGGCGGCACAACAGGCCTCTAAACGGCATTCGGTGGGGAAACGTCTTCGCCGCCCACGCCTTCGCAGCGCCGCGCTGATTTCTCACGCTCGCCATGTTACCTTGGCAATGGAGCGCCAATTTTATTCTTGGAAGCAACAAGTAACAATTCTAACAAAGCAAAGTTTTGCGGCAAAGGACAAAATGTCCCGTGAGGTGACCTTTGACTTTCCTTGAACAACTTTCGCGGTACCGTCTTACGGCGACTTGTCAAATTCGTTTTCTTTGTTGAAATGAGTTGAAATCCATTCCAGTCCCCCGAAACGCCATCGTTTCGATGATGTCTTTTTAATATTGAAAAAAAAAACACTCTGGAATTGTCCTCAACCAACTGCAGTGCAACTATTTGCATGCAAACGTCTCAAATCTTTCAGAGAGGATCATCTGGCCTTTGTTGATTTTGGTCGGAAGCGTCTTCAAGAAAAGTCAGGCTTTCCAGGCCATGGATAAAAAAATTCCAAAACTCAGATGGTAATTGAGCCTTTTCTTCGTCCACTGCGCAACGAGTTCATCAGGCACCATTCTTAACCTTGACCGCATGTGTCAGGGTTGTTGTAAAGCGACGAGCCCCCAAGTGGAGCATAGCATGATTACGTTTAACCATCTTCCCTGTTAGAGCGCTGACCTCTGTCAAGGTCAAATTGCTATTAAAAGCAGAGGGAGATCCACATAAAAATTGAATGAGTTTTTCGTTCCATCCCAATTCCCCTAAACCACTAAAAATGTTTTATGGGAATCCGTTCGGTGGGCGCTTCAGTTCTCGCGCTCAACAAACCCCGCTTTTTTTTTTTTTTTTTTTTGCAACAGTCCTTTGGTGTCGGTTGAAATGTGTCGACTTATCACTGCACAGTGCGTCCAAATGGCCAAATCCAATTTCATTTTCCAGTGACAGATCCCCGATCGGGCTAAAAAAAAAAACACCCGACATACACCGACCGATGCCCAAATTGCATGTAAGCAACTCCACAAGCGTCCACACAGACGTCAACAATCATACATAAATAATAAGAAATATTGACCGGCACACAACATTTAGAGGGCCTCGTCAATGTGGCGTCATTTCACTGCATGTAGCCTAAATGCAGCCTAATTCATTTCAATAGTTGCTTCACGGTTTGCCGCTTTTCGAGTGATGCGCGCGACCTTTCGGGGGTTTTAGTTCCCAAATGGAGGCGAGTTTGGAAAAGCAGCTTCAGAGTGTTTGTCCTCCAAAGTCCATCTCGTTGTTTCGGAGTGCTCAAGCGTCAGGTTTATTCAATCAAGCCCTCCTCCCTTCTTGAGGACCGTCTTCAAAAATCAGGTTGCGCTCCGACCTTGACGAGATCACGCGCGTACCTTCCCTTGCGCAACGTCACGTCTGGACCGCGGCGGGTCAGGACCGGAGCCAAAATACGCGCTCGGGCCTTCGGCCAGCGCAGATGAGCCGTCAGCTCCGTTTAAAGTGTTTTCGTGGCCGCCCGCCAAAGCGTTGGAGCCGAGCTCTGCCTCGCACCTTCGCTCGCTTGTTTTTTTGGGGACTTCCAAGGAGACCAGGACTTTGGAAAAAAAAGGGGGCCCGATGAGGTGATAAGTCTTGCTAAATGGACTTTCACTTTTCGGTACTCAAAGCGCCGAACTCTCTTACCTCATTTACTGACTGATGACGCAGCATCAGGAGCAACTCGGTGGAGGGGTTCAGTGTCTTGCTCAAGGACGCTTTCGACATGGTCCCCAACATCTACCACTGAGCCATGCCGCCCCCACAATATGACTTATCGTGTGTGGCGTGTATCGTAACAGCTTCCAGTGCGATGTAATTAACGTTCCCGGGGGCTCCTGACTTCTTCTAGCCTCTGACAAATGAAGAGGAACATGCGAGAATGTGTTTGTGTGTGTCGCTATTAACCCCGGTTGGATTTTCCCTATTTTGTGACATCCAGGTGCGCCATCGCTGGTGCGAGCTGGTGGTCAAACACAAACACGTCAACGCTTACGGCGACGTGGAGCGCTTCTTGCTTCACGATCAAATAAAGGACACATTACACGACGGACATCATGGAAACGGGTGCACGCAGTTCTACCATCAGTGTGTGTGTGTGTGTGTGTGTGTGTGTCCCTACAGGCTATGGGTGTGTATCTGTACGGCGAGCTGATGGTTCAGGAGGACGGCGAGCAGCAGGCTCTGGCTCGTCGCTGCCTCTCGTTGGCCGGGGAGGAAATGGACCAGTCGGCACGCAGGGTGGTGGAGGAGATGGTGCTCTGACGGCTAAGAGAGGTCTGTTCTTACTCCTCGTCGCTTCTGACGTTCACGCGACTCGCCTGGATTCACAAATCATCCGCGATCTCTTGATTTCATAGCCGCCGTGATGTCGTAAAACTTCCTCTCGACACTTTTTGATACAATGTCCAGAAGTATTTGGTCAACGCTTCTATTGACTATGATGACAACTGTCCAAATACTTTTGCAGGAGCAATCTGAGGTACTCTGTAGCAATTCTTCAAGTGTCACAGAGGTCACAAAATGTGTTTACGCATTGATTGCGATATAGAGTACGTACGCACGCTTAAGGCTTTGACGGAGGTATGCGTCGTCATGTTGAAGACGTGCTGACATGTCCTTAACGCTCGCGATAGGTAGTCTGCCACTCCACTCCAGAGTCACGTCTCTTACCTACGCTGACACATTCCTCCCAGATCCCGCTGTGCGCGCGTGTGTGTGTGCATGTGCATATTTTCAGTCTGAGGAATGGGGGGGGGGCTTTCCCATGCACTCACGGTAGCGCCGCCGGGATGCGTTTGTCAGAGAAGGAATTTGGGAACGCGGAAAGAGAAAGCGGATCGGAGCGGAGTGGATGAGCGAGTGTTATTTTTTTATAGCCTTAACCCCGAAATGTCCTCTGACATGTATGTGTGTGGTCGCAATTTCACTCGTCAAATCAGACCAGACGCTAGCTTTGCAGTTATTTCTCATTCATTCCCATGGACAGTGTCCAATTTTTCGTGAATTCCTGAGCAAAACGTCCCGCGTCAAGCCCTTTGCGACTTATTGTCGGCATTTTCCCCGCAGGTAGCTGTCATGCTAACGTGTCCCAATACTTCTGTCCGTGGAGCATGTATAAGATTTGTCAACGTCTTTGCTCGAGGGAAAATATTTTCATTCAAGGCTTCTGTGGGGGTGACCTTGATATGCTGCTTTCAACGCGGGGCCACATTAACCTGAGTGACTGATTTCCAGCTCAAAATCCTATTTCACGTAGCTCACCACCACCAGACTGTTTTTATCCTTTATCTCACACACACACACACGCACACGCACACACTAGAGCAGACAGCTCACTGCCCAGGATGTGAAAAAGCTTTTTGTGCATCTGGCTGTATCCTGATAAATCGCTCAGGATCAAGTCTTGACATTTGCTCATTTGTAATTGCCCAGCTTGTCTTCATACGTCACTCCATCTTTTCCTTCTTTGTCCCTGACGTAGTGTAGCACCTGCTTGTGATTGGGATCGGACTCCATTGAAACCGTTTGTGCCGAAGGTCCAAATAGGTCCAGTTCCAAAACTTTGACCCTACTCCTATTTTGAAGTTGACGGGAGCACTTTGTTGAAGGATGACCTATAATGTAGCACAGCACGGCGGCGTAGCGGTTAGCACGTCCGCCTCACAGTTTCGATGGGTTTGAAATCTCAGGTGGATTGAGGGATAACAAAAATCGCTATTTCTGTAGCCATCATCAGGGCAGAAGGGCGCCTTTTATTTTTCTCCACAGGTACTTTCTATCCCAGGCCACTGATGATCAGTGCAAAATGACAAGCAGTACGCCACTGACGTTTTTCTTAAAACGTTGTATTCAGCGCGCTGTGTAGAACATCAAAACTTGCCGCGATTCCCAACAGAGGTGACTTTGTCAACCTCAGGAAAAGTCTCGTCTGTTTGAGCAGTTTTGGAACTGCGGTATACGTTGAAACCGCTAACTTACCCACGCTTACCGAGAACCTCTTGTATGTTGTCATCCAAGGCCAAAAAGCTCATTTGTGGACAAACCCCTCATGACAAGACTTGGTAGCAGTTATGTCGAAGGGTTTGAGATAATGTACGACCCCCTCACCCCCCCCCCAAAAAAACCCCAAACCTCTACAGTTTGTGAAAACAAAAGTGCACCCGAGTGGTGCAGACCTCTGGCCAATTAAGATGATGGATGACTCTACTCCCTGGCTGCATGAAGTGTTTTTTGGAGTTGTTTTTGTTTTTACAACTTGGCTCTTTTTCTCCAAGTGTTGCTTGTTGAGATCAGAGCGAGCTTTGAAAACACGTCCGTCCGTCTATCAGGGCTTTTTTTCTTCTCCTTCTTCTTCTTCAAAGCCTTTAAAAGGGAAGACGGGTGGTCTCCCCGTCCCAGCATTCCCTCCGAGCGCCGCATGCCTTTGGAATCCCTCTTGATCCGCTTAATGAGAGGCATATCGCCTGGTTAGCAGAGCGTGGCCAATGAAAGGAAAGATCTACACCTTTAACCCCCCCTCTCGTCCGTTGCACATCCACCGGGGAAAGTTTGGATTTTTGAGCGGCAAATAGTGACGCTCAAGACTGTGTCGTGATGCCTCCTGTCTGGGCTGTGGGGGTTCCTGGCGTGCTGATTTGGGACTTATGATGAAAATCACATTGCCAGGGATTACCACACAGCCCTGACCCGACCGGCCGGCTACCATGGCAACCACACTCAGACACAGTCTCCAACTGAAGAAGACATGATTATCCAGAAGAGTGCGAGGAGTTGACCGTGATTAGGGAAGCTGGCGTCGACGATGTACGCAGGTCACGCGTGTGAGTCGTCTCCGGGCAGGCGCAGAGCTTAGCTGATTGGTGAACAGTGATTGCTTTCCTCTTTGTTCACAGTGGCTAAGTTCTGCACCTGAGGAGAACATTGCCCACGAGACCGGAGAAAGAGACGAAGAGCCGGAAAAGGGCCTTCCCATCAACTCCTGACTAATTCACGCGTTGATGAAGGGGCATGCATGCTGCGTCCTTATATAGCACATTCGAGCGACGCGCGCAGTCGAGGGTGCCATCCGTCTCGGCCAGGACGGATGTGTAAATTAAGAATGAGGTCCGTGTCGAGCGCGTCATCAGTCCACCTATATTTAGGGCCTATTAAAAGACAAATGGCCATCAACGGGCCGTTAAAGAGAGCAACGGCCATATGACAGTCGAAACTGTAGAAGCCCCGGTGATTTATGACGGCCTAATGGCGCAAGAACAGAAAGGATTCTCTTCATCAACTGTTGATAGTGCAAAAGCATTTGACGGATTTATGGCGTGTTAAGTTTTTTTGTTTATGATGTTGGGATAGTTTATGCGCCCCCAGCACACACCTTTTATCATCTTTTTTTTTTTTTTGTGTGGTATCCATTCAGCCAAGGTCTTTAAAAAGAGTTGGCTTCACCTTTCACAAACTGCAATGATCCAGTAACAGCTAGAAGGACCTCCAGACATGAATCATATCATAAAATGTAGCACATGAGTGATAGGCAGCAAGAAATGGGCTCGGCCTCCTGTGCCTACTGAGCTGATAATCAGTCCTACGCAACCACTGGCTCAGTTCAGCAGGAACAGGCGTCCGGTCCACTCGTCAACAGCAGTCGTGTGAATGGAGAAGTGGATGCAGAGGAGTTGCTTAGAATCTTTTTTTTTTCTTTTTTAATGTAAAATGCATTCTTTTCCATTAACTTTTTAATTTAAATTTGTTCTTCAGTTACATTATTCAAACTTTTTTGGGGGTCTTTTCATTTTATGTACTTTATATGCATTTTTTAGCATTATTTCTCATGATTTTTTTGGTGTGCGTTTTAGTCATTATTTTTAAGACTTTTGTACTGGTATTTATTGTATTTTTTCAAGCATTAGTTTTGTCAATATATCATAATATAATCAACATTTTAATTCTGTAGTATTTTTTTTCAAGCATTTTCACGTTTTAGGTAATTTTACTTTTTTTTCCAGGCATCTCTTATTTTCATTTATTTCCAAGCATTTTTAAATGTATTTGTCTTTTTCAGGCATGTTTTTTATATTAATTTCTCATAATTTTATTCCATTTTTAAAAATAAAATTTTCCGTACTCATTTTTGAAATATTATTACTGCATTTTATTTAAATTCATTTTTCTTTTACATCTATATTTTCTACAGGCAGTTTGTATTTTTTTTCTTCGTTTGTTTGGCCTTTACCAAACTTTGGGCACTTTTTATTGTTGTTACCAATTGTCAGCATAAAGTCAACCCATGATTATTCTGAGTGAGTCGCAAAGATGTCATCAATGTGAAGCTGATCACTTCAGAATTTTTATTCTTATTATTTACAATATGTCCAACAGAGAGTATGTAAAAGTCCCGTACTCTCTCCTGTTGAGTGTTTCTTGTAGCTCCAGCTCCATAATGGGCATTCCACTTTCTTTCTCTTCTCCAAGGCTGCTGACAGCAAGAGGTCACGCGAGGGTGGAACAAGTTGTGGCGACCACTCGGAATGTTTGGGGCGGTCCGACGTTGTGGGCCGTGGCCTCCTAACTGAAGAGGAAACGTTTCAAAGAGAAAAGAAACGTCAACTTTGAACAATAGACGCTACTTCGTCGTCATGCTCGAAAATGTCACTTTTTTTTTAAATCCCTGAAATAAAAATGGGAGACAAGAACTTGATCCATGTCTTTGGGCTGTGTTTAGTCTAAACCTCCAATCAGGCTGTGAAGAGTTTATACTGGAAATTCATTCAGGTGTTTTCATACATAACACATGACCTCATGTAAGAGATACAGCACAATGTGAGTAAGAATGTGGGAAGCACAGACAAGGTCATCATGCAATAATAATAGATCTTAGTTTCTTCAAATGACGGTTCAACATTTAAACAGTGAGGAATAAGTTACACTTCATTTAATCAATACTTAATAATGCACAGTAGCAGTAGAGAATTGGGCAAGTTGTGAAGGAGATTTACGAGAAAATTAATATCAAAAGCAAGACAAATAGCCGCAAGATACTGTAATGAGAAATTGATAATAGAACAAAGTATCAATGTTACAAGAAAATAGTCATGTTGAATATTACAGGAAAAAAAGGCGGATCATTTTGAGCACTTTTTAGAATCACTTTTCTTTTTTTGCATGTATAGTAACTGGGTTGTAGCTTGGATATTACCCGAGCTTCGACTCAATCATATGTTTGACATGTATTCATTTCAGACAGACTGCTCACTGCTCCACCGTCCTTGTATGCCGCACGCGTGTGTTTGTGTCCTCACGTGTGTTATTTAGACTCCCATCCTGAGCATGGCCTTCATTAACGATGCTAACGTTGCTCATGAAGCAGACCCTGAACTGACACCGAACTCACCGGGGTGCGTTACCATCCAGCACGTGTGTGTGTGCCTGTGCGTGAGTGTGGTGAGTGTGGTGTCGCACCTGGGTGAGGGTGAGAGGTGGGTGTCTCCCGCTTGAGGGAGGTTCAATTGCCGCGGTGGGAGCGCAGGGGTGGCGAGCGCGTTCTGAAGCCGATGGATCCTGACAGATGCCGCATGGGTGTCGCTCGACGAGGGGCCGCTGCCGCTTCCCGTGCTGAGCCGACGCTCCAGCAGGCTCAGCACGCGTAACGCTTCACTGACCGAACCGGACGCAGCCGCCACCTGGTGCCGTGCGCACACATGCCTAATCGTATGCAAACTCATTCGACAGCTTGGCAGGTATTATCACGTGGAGACACACAAATGGCGTACTTGTCTCGCTGTAAGATAAGATTTGCATCCGCAACTCGCTATGCTCTATTTCCACAGAGGGTGGAAGAATGGTATGAAAGGACATTAAAGAAAGGAAGGGGAGCTTGAAGAAGGAAGGAATGAAGGACAGGAACTTCGGGAGGGATGTGAAAGGAAGGAAGAAAAGAGTGGGTGGAGGGATGCTATGAAACAAAGGAAAGGTGGAAAGAAAGATGAAGGAAGGAAGTTTGATTGATTGGACAGAGGCCAGAGGGTATAAAAAGAAGGCAATTTAGAAGGATGAAGGTTGGCATAAAAGGAAAGTGGAGAGGTAGTTAGAAAGAAATAAGAGAGTGGGAGAAGAATGTATAAAAGAAGGACAGACGCAAAAAGGAAGTCGACTAATGAGAGGCCGGCCGGACAGTAGGAAAGAAGTAAGGAAAGAAGGTGGAGTGGGTGGAGGGATGGCATGAATTAAAAAAAAGGGAGGTGCTGAAACAACGAAAAGGAAGAATGAAGGCGGGCTGATGTAAACGGAAGGAAAGAAGAAAAGATGATGGTTGAATTGGAAAAAAGGAAAGTCGGGAAGGGTGCTGACTTGAGCGTGTGGAAGGATGGAAGAAGGAAGGTAGAAAAAGAATGAAGGAAAGAAAGATGGAAGGCAGAAAAGGAAGACGGTCAGGAGGGATGGTGACTTGGATGGTCTCAAAAGCAGGAAGGAAGCAAAGTATGAAAGTCGGCAGGTTTCAAAGATCCTTAACTTGATTAAGATTAACTGTCTTTTAGAACCCTGACATCTGGATTTTTGGCCTGTTTTACTGCCACTTCTCCCCTTTCCACCTCAGTGGGCGGACATCCTATTTGCATGGCGGCCACCTCACCGTGCGCACGATGCGTGCGGAGACCTCGTGCGACTGGCGGGAGAAAACGGCGCCGTTGACCACCAGGCCGAGGATCAATGACGACGATGGCCGCCGAGCGCCCGTCGAGATGACGGACAGCAAAGCACTGAGCGGCTCCGCGGGATCGAGATGAGCGGCTGAGAAAAGGATGCGCATCTGCTCCCAGACTTGTCGCACGCATACCTGGAAAGACGGCCACAAACGACG
The DNA here is from genome assembly GCA_026261675.1 of Hippocampus mohnikei. Taxonomy (NCBI): domain Eukaryota; kingdom Metazoa; phylum Chordata; class Actinopteri; order Syngnathiformes; family Syngnathidae; genus Hippocampus; species Hippocampus mohnikei. The sequence goes on from JAKGUB010000348.1 coordinate 7,341,611, forward strand.
GCTTTAGATTGAAAAAAAAAAAAAGAATAGTTTAAAGATTGATAGCATAATCTAACTCGGAAAATTGTGAATATTTTTCTATTACACACACACACACACACACACACACACACACACACACACACACACACACACACACACACACACACACACACACACAATCATGAGGATACTGTTTGGGGAAGACAAGATTACCAGGTGTCGATTTCTGTGGTGCCCCCTGTTGGTGGGGTGGTGGTAAAAGGTCAGCAGCCACAACAGTGGGTGGCAGTCTGGGGCCTCAGTGGTGGCCAGCAAGCGGAGGGCCTCGTGCACCCAGTGGGAACACTGGACCAGCAGGAACCAGGCCTCAAATACGACGCCAACACCATCGCTAGAGAGATGACATCAGATTACGTTGGATCGTGGTGCCTGAACATACAATAATGGCATTATTTCTTCCTCAATATCGAGATTATAATTTTAGTTTAAGGTCCACTTCCTATGTTTTTTTTCCCTTTTTTTTAACAAACACGCACCAAATTAATATGTATTGCAAGTATTGCCGTAAAATAAAGGACGATAACCCACGGGCCTCCTGGGGAAAGTCCGATCTCGTAAGCCTTCATTGCTAACTTTCCTTAACCTTGCTTGGATGACATCATCGAGAGCTAAAATGGTGCTTCCTTTCCGACATGGCGAAGGACAGCACTGCCTCAAATGAATGCGACTGCGCTTTTCCTAACTGACAACAACAATGCAAACTAAATCTGTGGCTTTTCATAATTCGTTAAATGACATGTAAGTAGGTGGACTGCACTTGTTCGGCACTGAACTTATCTAGGCACGATATAAATACAAAAAATAAATAAATGATGTATAGAAATGTCGAATAAAGCCCACTGACCAACCCAAATGAAGCAGATGAGAGAAATTAAGAGAAGAGAAGAGAAGAGAAGATAAAGTGTCCAACCTGCCACTGCCACCTGCCTCCTCTCCCCCCTCTGTCAGTCTGCGTAATGAGTCGCTGAGCCAGTTCAAGTGACGTCTGCGAGCCTCCCCAGACGCCTCTGCAAAGGACACACCGGTGCACACATGCATGCGCACACACACACACACACACACACACTGTACTCAAATCTGCACTTTTACACTCAATTAAATGCTGAAAAATCTGCAACGTAGCAAGTTATACTCGAGGAAAAATGTCCCCAATTAAAAAAAAAAAAAGAAAAAACTCGGATCTCCACAAACAACAGACGACTTTGCAGTTTAGGAAAGTCACACTTTTTAAGTGTAGCAACTATTTTGAGACCTAAGTTCATGTTTATTGATTGTGATTGTATTTTACAGTGGAGTGTAACCAAAAACTAGCGGTGCTATTATATTTCGGACCATCTCTCAGTAGGATATGTTATTTTCATATTATTTCCCATTAAAATGTCAAAAGCAACATTATTGACAGTTGTGGATTTCATAACAGCTCTTTTCATACTCCCTGAGGGAGCCGCCAACTTTTTCCGAGTTTGTTGTTCTGTATAAACGGCACATTTTGAAAGTCAACCGGGCTGAGGAAATTGAAAAATTGTCCATAAATAACAATTCAATTAGAAATGCACTGCAAATTTTTTTCAATTATATATACCAAAAAGTTTAAAATAAAATAACTTTTGAAAATCAAACACAAATGTATGTACTAAAAACGTAAATACTGTACTGTACAACAAAAACAGCGTACTTCGGTAGTGATTCTGTCAGGTACCACTAGAGGGAGCCAGCATACCACTACTGTACTTTGAGAATCGCTGGCTTAGAAGAGATTGGCAGGCAACCAGTCCAGCTAATGTGAGCACGGACAGGCTCCAGCTCACCCTCTACTTTAATCAGGATAAGTGCACGAGAAAATAAATGGACGGATGATTATTATTTAGGAAAGGGGGCAGCACGGTGAAGCGCTTGTTTTTACATCCACTTCACCTTCAGGAGATCTGGTATCGAATCTGCATCGGAACATCTCTGTGCACGTTCTCTCTAGTATCCTCCCCTATCGGCTTGCCGATGAATCGCTCAGACCCTTACATTTACAATGTTTGACCCCCCCCCCCCAAAAAAAAGTACTCGTCACGTGATGACATTTTCCTACATTTTAATGACAATTATGGCCTGATTTTTAGATTCATGGATTAAATGCCGATAAGACATTTTAGGGATCTGTGGGAACCCTGAGTCGAATTTGATGTTGGCCTGTGGCCTAATGAGTAAAGTCGGGAGCTGGAGTTGGTTGGTCTGCATGTGGGCGTCTGGGCGTGAGCTGTGACCTACAGCAGCGCCTTGCCAGTGTTGTCATTTTTGTATTTGTGTTTTTGACAGCGTCTCATAAGCAATACTGATATAAAGAGGGAACTGCAGCTTTTGTATTGATTGTGAAGTATAGCTGATGAGCGCACAGGAGGTGGCTTGTGCTTGTGAGGAAGCGGGTTGCGCCCATGCTGAATACTTTCAATGACTGATGATTGACACTGACTGTACATCATGTGAGAGCAATCGTCACCGTCATTAACTAATATTGATTGGCGAAACAAGTATTCATTCATTGCGTAGCAGGAAGCTACGTCTAGTCTGGACAATGCAAGGTATTGTGTGTTGAGTGATTAGACACACACACACACACACACACACACACACGCACTGACCTGGAGGCTGTGTCAAGAGCGGAAGCAGCAGATTCGGGGGGGAGTGAGGGAAGAAGGCCTTCAAAGGGGTCTGAAGTGGCACAAAAAAAAAGTATGAATGAATGAGTGGCACTCTGCCAATGACAAGTGACGCATAGATGATGTTGAGGTTGCGTGGCGTGTTGTAACGAAGCGTGTAATAGGTTAGTTTTTTTTTGTGTAGTGTGACAGCAGCCGGCAAGACGACATCTGTTGAGTAGGCTGCCACTGCCATCTAGTGTTTCCAACTATTTGCTCCTCGAAGAAAGAAAGGCAATCCAGGAGCAGCGCTCAAGCAGCCTTTCATGGAATTCTACGCCAATACAAAAATAAACATTGTGACAATCAAAAGTTATGGGAGCGATTTGAGAGCGTGCATTAAATGTGTGGAGCTAATATTGTGGCCAGGGAGTTTTTGTTAGCTGAACATTCAATTCCAAAACTGTCATTGTAATGCAATTCACATTCACTAATTTATGCCAAGTGGCATTCCAAGTATGATACGAATATAGTTTGGAAAAAGAATTATAGTCATAATCTTAAAAAGCGAAAAATAAACCTACATGATAAAGTTTTAAAATGAGTGACGGGGAAATATTTTAAGAAATAAAATTTAAATTAGGGTTCGGACGGTTAAAGTGGACAACTATGGAAGGAAAACATTTATTGCATTAGATTCAGTCATAATGTATGGAGGGTAACATGTTAAATAAATAACATAACATTAAGAGGGAAAACAAATTATAACACATCAAGTTGCAATATTAGTAATAATATACAATGGAATTATTTTAGTAGCTAGAGCTCAAATGTATTTATAGAACACTGCAACAAAGTGTTGTATGTAAATAAACCATTGTTTTACTGTATTTTCATAATATTACAGGAGAAGCGTTTACGTTGACTTCACTAAAGAAAGCCATACAGCACAGGTGTCAAAGTCAAGGCCAAGGGCCCCAGATCCGGCCCCCCATGTCATTTTATGTGGCCCGCAGGAGCAAATCATGTGTGTCAACTATCATGATTGTTGCCGAAATCTGTACCAAAGTGTCAAATTGTCATGGCTAATAAATAACATTGAGATTTTGCACCGGCCCTTCGATGGAAGCCGTAACTCCGAAGTGGCCCCTGCCATACAGTATTACAAGAGGAGAACTCCCGAGAATGCAGTTGAAATATTACAAGAATCATTTCAGAATATTAGAATAAAGCCATAATATTAGCAAAGGAAAAAAGTATAATTTTGCGAGATAAACACTGACTATTGCATAGTAAAAAAAAAAAAAAACAATAAAATACATTGCTGATGCAGGCCAATATGAGTGATCATTCATGTCAAACTTTAGAGAAATAAATGTTTTTTTTTTAATGTAATTTAAAAAATGGAATAAAGTATCCAGTACCTGTGTCGGTAAGAGTGTCAGTTCCCGATAGAAGCAGCTGGTAAAGCTTTGGATGAGATCCCTCACGCACGGGCGATCCTCCTGTTTCTTGAGGACGGACCTGCCAACACAAATCGCACCCAGGTCGGCCCAAAACAACGAGACGAATATCGCTGAAGTGGTAGCGACTTAAGTCAAGACACTCCACCGCATATCCAACAACGAATGACAAAAAGTGGGACTCACCTGAAGATGTCACTCGCCACCAAGAAGATGGAGCAATGTTGAGCGCAGGCCTGAGGCTGAAAAATAGGTAAAGACGTTACGGGCGCGAACCACAAGATGTCTCTCCAGATCAACGTTGTGCCCAAACTCGAGTCCCGTTTCGTTTCCGCAAATCTCCATCGATGAAAAGCGCTTCACGTGTTTTAGATTTAACGCGTTTGAAAAACGTCCGAGCGCAAACGCTAAACAGCTGTACTGCGCCACCCCCAACCCCCCATCTTGTATATATATATGCATCGACATTTTAATGAAGAACCAACACTTGAACATGTGCTCTCACACAAACAACGGGATCGAAGCACATTTATCACATTTAGGCGCAAAAACTCAATTTACTTTTAATAATTAAAAAAAAAAAAAAAATCAGTAATATTACGGGAAGGGTTTCGTTTTGTCATTTTTTTCACCTGATGAAGGTGTAACTTACAAGATACAGTTAAAGTACTTTATTCTGTAATTACAAATGATTACAGAAATGAATTAATTGAGCAAAAGAAAAAATATATCAAGTTAAAATATGAAACAATACACTCGGAATGTGTTGAGAATAATGACACATTACAACAAAAAATATATATATATATATATATATATATATATATATATATATATATATATATATATATATATATATATATATATATATATATATCACGAGAAAATAAAATGTCCTTTATTATCTTATCCCAAGCAGGTGGTATTTGGAGATTATGGAAAAGTAATGATTCTACAGAGGTAAACTAGCAATATTACGAGCATGGCCGTATACCCAAATTACACACTTGTAAGTAATGACATTGTATCAACTGTGAAATGCAAGGGAGCCTGTTCCAGTGTTTCCCTTCTAAAGATAAGCGTGCATCAATATCCTCGGATAGGCAGTTATCAGATTTGGATAAACAGCGGCACCAAGTGGATTCCTGATCGTATTACATCTCCACGTTTCATTCATTCTGCTGTTTCTTATAAAAAAAAGAAAAACGACGACCCTTGCAAGCAAAAACAGCTTGCGTGTTAAATAAGTGTGTGGACTGCAATGATATGTCCATGCATCATCGTGTACGGATGTATTTGCAGTTTGCTTTGCACGCCAGTATACACGTCGGGCCACGGCTCCCGCTATTTGAAACAGATGGTCCTTTCAGTGTCCGCCTCCATTACCTTACCGCTAACACTTGAAGGAGGCTCAATTATGGCACGCAACAAACATCCTGTTTTCTTTTTTTTTTTCCTCTTTCTTTCTTTCTCTTGCTTCGGCGGTCGGAAACGGTTTATTGTTATTGGGCTCGAGTCCTTATAGATCACGGAGAGGTGGCCGGCAAAAGTCCAAACGAGAAATGCCCGACTTAATGTCAGACTTCTTTGTTTGACTGCAGTGATTGAAAAGAAAGCCAAGAGAGAGAGAGACAAGTCGGTCAACTATTTTTTTTTCTTTGCCTTTGCACATGTGTGTGCACATATGACATCCAAACACAACCTTAAGGCGAAGTTTGAAACCTCAACGCTTGCCTCCTCCACTCTTAACGACTGACACACTACACCAGATGGAAGAACATAAACAAAGTATGCCCACTGAAGACGTGTGTGCATGTGTGTGTATACCAAGGTGATAAAAAAAAAACACAAGAGGTAAATCAGAGAAGGATGAAAGCATAAACAAATCTCATCGGGACATAAACAACAGATTGCCGTTTCAATCTCTCCCTCATGCATACAGAAAATGCGTCCACCTTCTTGCCGTCCGCCCTGATTCGTGTGAACATGAGATGGTCAGAGAGTGCAATCAACAGGCGGATAGAAAACATTTCTCAGGGCCGTGTTAGTCGTCGATCTCATTTTATGGCTACAGAACCTGAAACTGCAAAAAGTGTGCATTGTTAGGCAGTTCAAAACAGCTCAAGTGGACCATCACTGTTGGGAAATAGCAGTGACACCACTGACAAAAAAAAAAAAAAAAAAACTTGAGCGAGGCGAGATGGCTGCCAAATTTTTGTATGTGTGTACCAATGTCACGCTATTGTAGTACAAGAAACTTAACTCTATAAAGTTGCAATGTTTGGTGAAAAAAAACACCAATTTAACAAGAATAAAGAATGGCAAAGAAAGAATATTTCAAGCGGCTGCTGGTCTTAGCCTGTTGCATCTACTGGATGTTTGTGTGGGAATCGTGAAGTTAAAATTATGACTTTCAAACTTTTTTCCCAGTAAATTGTTTTTGTTTTTTGGGAGTTTCTTTTTGTCTTTTCGCTGTAGTCTTCAGTGAGTGGCAGCCAAGATTTGGAACAAACAGAATTGGGATGCTATTTGTGTCGGGCAGGCTTGTACTTTCTTCATTAACTTAATCATCATCATATGATCAATGACTTGGCCGCTCGACAAACGCGGGCGTTAGTTCACGCTCTGTGAAATGAGGAGGGGATGGGGGATGGGGTGGAGGGGCTGCGGAGACTCAAACAATTTAACCCGCACAATAAAGACTGTGTGGTGCTCGCCAAATGATGTGAGACGCAGTTTGGAGCTGGCCAGATGATGTGAACCACACTCTGGACAAATCCACCAAAGGCAAAGGGGTAAAAATAATCTGTGGAAATCTTTCAAATGTTCTTGAAAAAAAAAAAAAAATAACAAATCGAACATTACAATAATGAAATTAGATGTGAGACTCTAATTGAGGGCAGATGACTACTATGGCCTCTTAATTCTACCATGAGGCTAGATTACGCATTGGCACAAACGGGAGGGGGGGTATCTAAAGTGGCAACTGTCCCGTTTGTTTAATAGTAATTTGACAGTACGGTGGAGCACACCAACCAGTAGCGACTGCGCTATTTGCTGCTCGAGCTGCTGCGGTGACAGCGGCGTGTCAGCGAAGACGGTGGACTCCAGCAGACCGAGCATCGCCTCCTCCAGGCTGGGCAGGCTGTGACACCACAGGGCCAGGACAGCCCGATTCTCCAGTGACAAGCAACCGCTGTGGGGGAGGGAAAAAAAAAAAAAATCAAGTCATATCTATTATGTCACATCGCATTGTATCACATTGTAAGGGAAACCATCTGCTAACCAGATGTGGAGGCTCGGCTTTGGATACTTTCTAAAAACAATGCAATCAGAGAGTCAAGCAAAGAAATTAGAGCCGATGATTTGTGTCCTGATATACACAACACACTTAACATTGATTGCTCCTAGAAGAATACGAGGAATATGAAAAGCAACATGTGCCAAGCACCGTTGCCAAAGGCGCAAACTACGTTATTACAACTCGGCGGAGGAAGAAGAGGCCGAGGCCAAACAGTGATTAAATAACCGACTGATTAAGAGACACACAAAACTTGTCAAAACATCAGAGCCGATGAGAAATATGAAGGGTCAAAATGCAAAGGGACCATTTTTGGTTTCAAGTTTGAATTTTAAGAGACTAAAGTTGTGACTTGATAAGGACAGAGTCGAAATATTTTACACATTTTTAAACGGTAAATGGAGCGCACGTATATCGAGGCGATGGCAAATTGTCATTTTTAAGTCAACAAAGATGGGTTTTATTCTATTATTAAGATGCTACCAGATAAAGTAAGACTACTATGATTAAAAGCATGACAGGAGTTTCAATATAACAAAGATAAAAAACTATTTTTTAAAATGTGAATGAAGTTGAAATATGATGAAAACATGTTTTTATGAGAAAAAAGGTACAATTTCAGGTGACTCAAATTAAAATCGCATAAATACTTCTTATGCACACCTGCGATAGGCAGAGCTGACAGCATCCAAGAAGTCATTGGGGAGAGTTGCTTGCGCACATGTGAGTGGACGCTGCAGCAAGGCTCCAAGAAGAGGAGCGACCTCGGGGCAAGTCACCAGGGGAACGCAAGCCACGCATGTGGACACAATCCTATCACATGAACACCTGCACACAAAGGCTTTCATTCAGGGGATTTACAAGAGCTGGGCGATGCGCTCGAAAAGTGGATCACAATAGAAGTAATTCACGTCAGTCCATATTGAGATATATTGAACATTATCCATCCATCCCTCCTTCCATTTTCTACTCCTCTTATTCTCACGAGGGCGCGGGCGTGTTGCGGCCTATCCCAGCAGTCTTCGGGCAGTCGGCGGGGTACACCCTGAACTGGTTGCCAGCTAATCACAGGACATACATACAAACAACCATTTGCGCACAATCACACCGATAGAGACAATTTAGAGTGTTCCATTAACATGTCATGCATCTTTTTGGAATGTGGGAGGAAACCAGAGTACCCGAAGAAAACCCACGCCGGCACGGGGAGAATATGCACACTTCATAAAGGGAGGAGCCGGAATCGAACCCTGCACCTCTTGCTGTGTACACTGACAATGTTGTGTATTTTATTATTTTTTTCAAAAACACTGATAAACATTTAATACGCATTTTCTACGAATGTTGCGGGTGTGTCTATGAATGCATGACACTGAATAGTGAGTGCTACTTCATCGAGCAACTTGCCCAGATGTTGAAGTACCGGTAACTATTTTGCCTCACCTCTCATTGACGTGTCCCAATGAATTGCAGCTTTTTCTGACGTCTTCCTGCAACCGTGCCACCACCTGAATAGTGGTCAAAGTGTCATTCTGTTACATTGTATCCTACAATGCATTCAGCAGGCCAGTATAATCAGTGAGAATCAATACCTTTCGGAGGACTTGGTTATGGTACCGTGTCGGCGACAAGTCTAAATGTTTGAGCAAAAAATCCGAGGGCGATTCGTCCTCTTCGGTGGTAAGTTGACACAACAGTTTCTGTGGAAGTCGGGGCAACACAATGTGGAAGCAGCGGGTTATTGCCGCTTGATGCTTACAGCAACCATCGTTAGGATCATGAAAGCTAATTGAGGACGATTCTGTTGGCATTGCTTCAAAGACATGAGCTGGAAAACATAAAAAGAAAAAGAAAAAGAAAAAAAAGGCATTCCAGGAGGTAAGAATGTATGGACAACATATGAGAAGGAAGGACCTTTAGATGTGGGTATTCTTTGTTACAAAGGACTTTATGGTTTAACAAGCATTTTTCAGAAGGGGCCTCATCTCACACACACACACACACACACACACACACACACACACACACACACACACACACACACACAACTAAAACGAAAACAATAAACTCAAATGATTCTTGACTGTGAAAAATGCTGACGGTGATGATGATAATAAAGGGCCAAGGGAAGAAATAACGAGACTGATGAGATAGAAATGTTCACTCAAGAGGCTTTTGGACTCTGCTTTTCATGGCGGTATATATATATTTTTTATGGTGGTTTCTTCCATACAATTACGCATTTTACTAAAAGCTGGAAAAACAGCAAAATAAGAATGCATTACTCAGTGGTCAAATTATTCATAAACAACATTTTGGGTTAGATTTCAAGAGGTTTGGTTTGCCTGATGTAACCATTTCTGTGGCACCACATTAAAGTAACGGACTTGTTTAGAAAAGGCGCTTTGACAAAAGGGCCTCAGATTTTGCTCCATATTGTGACTTTTAACGGGCCGCGGCAACGAGCCCACCACAAAGAGCAGACTCTGCGGATGTTTGCGGGAGACAAAAGGGGATCGCGGGGACTGAAAAAGCAAGACAAGAAGAATAGTTGGAATGCCACACGGCGAGTCACTGCCGCGCGCTGTTGGCGGAGCCGCGTGGTTATACCCTCCGCGTCGCCTCACTAAACAAACCCCAATCACTACCATGTGAGCACCCTGCGAGCCGCTCGCTCGGATTGACGGAGGGGGAACGGCGAAGGAAGCCCGCTTAGACAACAATGACGGCCAACTGGAGTGACTCGCTGGCTCCTTCGGAATAGAACCAAAAAGGGCGAGAGTCGCCGGCGATGAAAGACAAACCGATTGCCAAACGGTATGACTTCAGGGAGACTTGTTCCACATTTGAGGCTCTGCGAAAATACCGGTATGCATTTTTTCGCATCAAGCCGGAGCACAGTTTGGGCGGACATCAAGTAGATCTTTGAAGAAATTCATTTTAAATAGGAAGTAATAAAAAGGGACGTGGCAAAACAGAAGTGAATCGTTGATGGAGCCCGAATGATTTCCAAAACACACAAAGTATTACAGCCAGTGTGAGCTAAGAGTCAGAGCTATGTTTGAACACTGGAAAGCAACCACAGGGGCTCCGGGGACCGTCTGTGGTTCACACTGCTTGAGTCACTAAAAGAAACCCCTTGAAAGAAGAGCAATCACCAGCCCTCTAATATAACACTCTCACATTTAATTCATCATCTCCTCAAAGACCCCGCTATGCTCCAGGCGTCACTGTGTGGTCCACTCGCACGGGGCAGGACACAGCCGGCTTCAAACAGCCAGAGCGCTAAGATGTGGCGATGACAGGCGCACGACGTTGAAACAAAATGAAAAGGCCAAAATATGCTGACGCGGGCAATCGTTCAAGGAGAACAAACAACGCGGACCAAAGTCTGACCAAAAGGCATTTGAAGTACACAACAACGTCTTATTTGTCGTGAAAAAGGGCTACTCTGGAAGTCATTTCCTAGAAAACCCGAACGAGCTTGTGTATTCCACGCTCTTCATGATGGAACTAAACCGTTGCACTTTGATCAACCTTGAAAAAGGTCATTAAAAAAAAAACTTGCTATTCATTTACATTCAAAAACAAATCCTCTGCGTATATCTTCAACGCCAAAGGCACCTGGCAAATTCGAGGTTGACTTCTTGTTTCAATTGAAAAGACATGAATTAATCAAAAGGACACAAAGTTAATCTGGCAAAAATGTGGCGGCTTTCGACTGTAAACCATCTGCGTGAACCCTGTTAAAAAGTTCTCTTCGACTCTCTTGATGAGTCTGAAAAACCACAGTAAAGTCGCCCAGTGGCTCGGCCCACAACATAAAATGCGAATCTTTCTCTGGTGAGGAAAGGAACTCAAAAACAGCCCATTTTCATTTGCTTTGAACGTCCTGTTTCTCTTTTTTCGATTAGAATAACAGAAACCAGCCTTTTATTTCTTCCGCCATTTTAGTGAGGAAACAGGACGTTCAAAGAATATATAATACAGTGGCACACTGTATTAGTCCTGCGCTAAATCCGGCATATTAACAATTTAATCGTCTTAATAAGGTACATTGTCCCATCCATTATAGAAAAAAATAAAAGTTCAGCCTTCAAACAAAATTTGCAGGACTTTTGCCTCTAAAATTACACAAAAATCAAGTTCGAAGGGCCGTCATACGAAACGTCAGCATATCTCGCTGTGCTTCAGCTCACACAATTTCTGTTGCCAATCTTTGGTTCCATGTGTGTTTGAAAGCCATTCAGTACGATATGGCTAAATTGACTACTAGTTGACAGTCGTAATAAAAGAACTGAATGTACACCAGGAAGTGCGGCAAGTTTTTGGGCTCTATTTTTGTAGATAGGCTTGGCATTAAAACTGCCGCATCTTCATTTTTTGTGCCCGGGCAAGACCATGTTACGCTAGCCTGCACGCTCTGGCAGACCGAGGGCATTGTTGATTTAAATGCCTCTGGCGGACCTGACAATTTAGTGATGGAAAGAGGACTAAAATTGAGACCAGCAGGTCTAAGTTGTGGCGCAGGTGGTGTAAAGGGATTTTGGTGGATTTGATTGAGGCGCAGGCAGACAGATTATGAGGTCCGCGGACGTGTATGGGTGATGTCATTGTATTTCATTCGTAAACATAACAGCTTAGGTTAATTCCTTGGCAGCATTGTAGAAATCAATTAATTGAATAAATATGTATTGTTAAAGCGCCTCCCTGACAGTGGCACAACTATAGGTGGGTGGTGGTTTGTCAGACACAGATGCATGATGGGTGGTAGAAGGCGGGTTACAACTGTCCACTTCACAGAGGCAAATTTGACATCACCCGGTGTTTTACAGTTCCTTTTAAATGAACCTTGCACGCACCAAGCTCCAACGAGTCCAATTCCGTCATATAGACCCGCGCACCTCTCCCGTGCTGAATTTCAAGGGAATGTTGCCGATTATGGAATTCTGACTTTGAACCAAAATGCAGTTTCGGAACAGCATCCTTTCCGGTATGGACTGTGTTCTGTCTTGGAAGCTCAACTGCAATTAGACGGAATGAAATCCATACCTGAATCCACTGGTTAGCCTTTCTTTCTAAAGCATTGGCTGGATGCTCGGAGTACAGCTTCCACAGACACTGAAATATCAGCGCTCTGCTTTTATCTTGGCAGAAAAAAAGAAGAAACACACACCTAAGATGTAAGATCAATCTCCACTACAGTTACCAAAATGAATAGCCTTCATGTTTGTGGTGTAATTGAGGAATAGTATAATAATAAAAGGCCCCATCTTAAAGGGCAAGACACACTTCACAGCAGTTCAAAAGGGGTCTGCGATGCACTCACCATCAGCAGTGACAACAGGGTTCCAGCACAAGCGGCCCAGAATCTGGCCGAGAGAAGGCATCGCCTTCATAGTCTCTGTTGTGGAACTCTTGGAACAGTCAAAAGAAAAGAATTCATTATTTCAATAAAAATGTTTAAACCTTTCATAATATTGAATTTCATTTCATGAATACAACACCAAAACACAAGTTGACACTCCTTAACTCATTCACTCCCAAAGACGTTTTTATATGTCATTTCAGACTTGGTTTAGAATTGGCTGGTACTGAATGAGTTCATGTTAATGAAGAAAAAAAACCAAAAAGAAAAACACAGATGACTAAGTGCTTTGCGCTGGGGGGTGAAGGGAAACCTTCAAGTTTCAGTGAGGGCGGCCATCAGCCTGGAATGGCTGGGTTGCAATTTTGTTGCTATGCTACATCGAAATTAATTTTATTAATATATATATATATATATATTTTTTTTTTTTTTTTGATTCCTTAGTCATCAGTGCTAAAAAAAAAATGCACACAATTGCACAGTCTAGACACACACAAAATGAAGTTTGTACAACGTCAGCACTCCCCAACTTTGCACCATTTCAGCAGGATTATGGCAATATAGGGAAACTGGGCTGCCAGGGCAGAGGCCTGCAGCCCCTCCCAGAGCTGCTTAGTTTTCATGTTGTGGTTCTTGCCATAACGGATGTAGTGAAAGACAGAAGACAGCCTGGCTCATGCCCACAGTACTATACTCTCTGTGTGTGTGTGTGTGTGTGTGTGTGTGTGTGTGTGTGTGTGTGTGTGTGTGTGTGTGTGCAGCTCATAAACCATATTTCACACAGGAGCCAGTTTAAGCAACATTTATTTTAATGCCCCGCCGCCCCAGGCCCAAATAAATAAATTAAATCACAACAAAATACCAAAACCCATCGGTAATATAGTGAAGCATATGTCTGCACATGTGCAACCCAAGCGTAGCCAATCCTGTGTACAGTATTACCTAATTAACCCATATCAAGCCTGTATCATGTTTGAACCGTGAGCTAATTCAGTTCAACAGTGTAGCTTTGTTGCGGGAGAAGCCCACACAGAGCAATTGGACATATGCAAGTGTAATCGAGGCAATGTGCTGTTGCTCAAGCAGAGAGAAACTCAGAGTTGGCCTCAAAGTGTGTGAAAGCAAGCTCTCAGACGATCACATGCAGCTGCCTTTGAAATGGCTTCCATAGGTTCCCTGGTGGGCCTTCAAACAATTCCATCGTAGGTGTACGCGGGTCGTTTGGACTACAGCAGTGTTGTTAGTGAAAATGCAAACTTCCTGTTATCGACCAGGTCTAAACACAGAAAAATTAAAAATGCACATTTTTACTCATTCACTCCCAAAGACGTTTTTAAACGTCTTTTCAGACTTGGTCTAGAATTGGCTGGTACTGAATGAGTTCCGTTTTTTTACAGTTCCCCCCGCCATCAATTGCCTGACAATCAAATTTGACCCGTTTTAGTTGGGGGGTTACAAAATACAGGGGGTCCCTCAGCTTACGGCGGTGCTCTAATCCTATGGCAGCGACTTACAGTAACTCGCATTTGTACAATGAATTCGGAAGGCTAAAGCTGTAGTCCATCACTAACCTACACTCGCGCAGTCGTGACGTTCAAATTACTGGTCGAGTAAATATGTGAATAAACATACTGAAAAGAGGTCAACTCTGATCAATTCCGTCTTCAAAGTAGCAAAAGTTTAGGTAGCTTTGTGCCTGTGGTTTAAGCATGAAACAGACAAGATGGCCAACTTGACTCATTTGGCTGAGTGAGATCACCATTCATGGGAAGCAGAGTGGTCAAAGGCAGCTTCTCTTTAAGCACCCCCCGTGGCCCATCATCATCAGTCAAGCACATGTGATCAAGAGCCCCAAACCATCTTCCTATCCTGAACATGTGGGGGAAAAAAAAACATCAAAATGCTGCGTGACGATGCAGCTGCAAAGAAATGATCATTTCCTTGTCAATACCATCCCGAGCAAGATGTTAACTGAAATCCGTGGCATAATTGAAGCCTTGTTGACATTGTTGCTAATGAAAGAAAATGTTTGCTCCGTGCGTCTTGATTAAAGACAGACCTGAATCTGATGACTCCAAGTCAAGGGCAGGTTTATAGAAATCCTCGCTAATTTCAGATGAAGAAAGCAAAGAGGAAACACTTGCTCCTGACATCATTTCAGCTTCAATCAGACCAGTCTGAATAGTCAACAGCAGTTTCCGTGATGAACTCATCAATAAAAGTGTGTAGCCGTCTTCCCAAACTGCTTCATCTCCTTTCATGCCGCTCGAGAGCCAGGTGATTTGGAATTGTTAGGAGAGTTAAAATGCACTGGGAACGTTAAGGAGATCGACAAGAAAATGAGAAACATCCAATTGTGATTTTATTCAACACTTCACTTTTTGGGCACACGCCACAAGAAAGTTGTTAAGTCATCAAGGGATACGGAGTGCTGCCAAGAAGCAGGCTATCCTCAGCTGGTCTTTTATGACTCCGGTGCCTGTAAAAAGGATTTCAGTCCAATTAAACTATACCAGCTTTTCTCTCTCCCTCTCTTTTTTTTTTATCCAATTCTTCATTTTACACACCCCAGCATGACATATGCCTGGAGTCATGCTCACAGAGTGGAAGATGGAAAACACAAAATATTTGTTTTGTTCAGTTCTGTTCTGACTAAACAGTTCAAAGCAAATTTGGAGGTCAAGCAATGCTTAGTTTAAGCCATAGCTAGCGACGCTTGGGCTGGATTTACACTGACGGTCTGAAGTGCCCATTCCCATTTTGGCCCGATATCTATTTACATCAATTTTTAAGTGACCTGGTTTGGCTCACCTAACTCCCACACAGGTAGGTCTCTGTAAATATGAATTGTTTTAAGTATTGTGTTATATCAGGGCCAGTGCTAAGCTAATGATGGATGGCCCGACACGCGAAAGGATTAATGTCGAACCCGCATCTGCCATTCAAGGACACGGTAGAGCCAATCTGCCTGCCGGAGTCATATTCGCAGGAAAAAAAAAATATATATATATATATCATGTATCATTTTTATTTAATATGAAACGTGGCCTGATTTGAATCTCTCCCTCCGTCATAAAAACTGATCATTATCATTTGGTGCCGATATCTATGTGCTTTGTTTGCCTTTTATTGACAGGCATTCCTCTTGCCACGGATAGTATTTTGGCACAACAACTGCTAATATTTGAGGCAGGAGGCCATACTGCAAACATTCAGTCCAAGCTCTTAAATTGGCAGCCGCTGGTATTTGACATCTTTTAATTTTGCTGGCAACAAGTACTCACTCTGAGAGTGTCAATAAACTTGTGTAATCGAACCTCATTATGTCTGAATTTTCACCATAATCTTGTTTTTTTACAGTAACTGGGCTGCTCAGACCACATGATCCCTTTTCCATTGCTCCAGAGTCCAATCTTTATGCTGCATAGAAAATGAAAACATATATGTCTGATTGGATATACGAGTTAACTGAGTTACGGGCTTAGTCAGTGAACAAATTCAACTTGTCAGTCAAGGTACCGGTGTATTAGCCAGTCACTGGAAGGCACATATGTTTTTTCATGTTTAAAACAAAAAAGCGTCATTGAGATTAAAACATCACATTAAAAATGTCCAAACTATTTTACGTTGCGCAGCACATAAAACCGTCAAGAAAAGTCCATTCGAGCAAGTTTGTAATTCCTGAGAAGAACGAGCACTTGCGGTCTTAGCAACACTGAAATGTCACAGTACCCCCCCCCCCACACACACACACCCTCACTTCCCCTCCTGCCCAAGGCTGCAACAGCTGATTTGGGGATACATTAGTTTAGCACTGCGGGTCCCAGCGCGGCTATTACCTGACAAACTCAACATTGCAGCGCTGTCAGCCAGATATAGGCGACCTCTGCAGCGCACAGAGCCGTCTCTGTTGGCCTCCGAACGCTGGACTTACTGTTCACGGGCTGGCTTGGACAGAGGCTGAGTGTGCGTGTGTGCGCGCTAGCATCATTAATCTGACGGCCGTTTGGCCGCTGATCCAACTGATAATTCATCTCATCGGGTTGAGCGTGTCCGCTCCGTGAGGCATGCTTGTATGAATGAACAATCAATACTGACAGCATCAGTGTATCGCGTGAGTATGGATACTTACCATGCCGTCGACGTGCATAAAGAGTCGCTGGAGGAAATCCCTCAGTGAGCACAGGTGAAGGCAGGTATCTTTTTGAACGTCCACACCGCGGGCTTGGCCCCAAGCTTCAACTTTGTCCAGCCACGACTGCATCTCTGTTTGCTGAACGAGGGCCATTGATTGAGACGTCGCTCGGTTTCGTATGAGGAATCCTTTGACAAGAGAGAAACGAGTCAATTGTCGTTGATTACGCAGGGTAGTCGTGGACTGTGTATTGTCAAGAAACGGGAAAGAGAGCCGGGAAACATTCACATTGCTTTAATCAAAGTTTAATCATGTTTTGTTGAAGGTTGCACGCTGTAAAAATAATAAGTGCATGCTATAAAAACTGATGAAATATGCTCAAACACGCACTGACTCACAAACATTACAGATCACTTTTTTTTTTTACGATAGAAACATCATGTCATTGGGCACACGGTCTAATGGGATGCACTACAAGAGCTGTAGAAAAAAAATACTCAGTTTTGACTGACACTCAATTATATCTACATCTATATGTATATCTATCGATAGATATATAGATAGATAGATTTTTAGGATTAGGTTGTAATTTACAGACACAGAGTACATTTGGGAAGACTTTCTGAGAGCCAAAATGTTACAGTACCTGTCTAGGTTAAATTTGTAAACACAGAAAGAAGGTGACAAATAAAATGTGTAGACTTCAACTTTCTTCTCAGACGGATTTTTTTTCTCATATTGGCTGAAAATGGACACTGAAATATTGCAAATTTTCCTCATTTTCAACAAAAGCCTTCTTAACACGAATTGGGAAATAGTTTGCCTGCCACTATTTCCCACGAATAAATGAAATAAATAATAATAAAATAATAATAAAATTAATTTCGGATTCAATTTGTAACTGAAAGTTTTTACAATAACAATCAAAAACATGGATTGTATATGGTGAGAGAGTCTTTCACAGTCATAACGGTCCTTTGAGGGAAACCATAACTACGATGTGGCCCACGACGAACATGAATTTGAGCCAACTGCCTTTGCTAGTTACCAATTTGAAAACGGTTGTGACATCAGTGTTTACCGATTTGACCATTCGTGGATCATTATAAAGTCCCGTCAATTGTTTTGCATTGATTGCTGATTGGTGCACTGAAGCAAGTGAGACCAAATGAAGTGCACGACTTGGCTGAAACCACCACAGCGGCTGCAGATTCATTTACGAAGATCAATGTGACATCATCAGCTTATCCATGCAATGCTACTACTCCCTTAAGGCAGGACTTTTATGCTCTGGCATTGAGCCAGGAGTTCAGAACATTCGCGGAGAGATAATTCGTTCCATCCACGTATGATGCGAGTCAGACACACTGACCGCTAGAGCCAACTGTACTGCAGATCATCTATTCCCTGAGAGTCAATACATAAAACTGTTAATTGCAAATTACAATGACTTTGGCAGAGCAATGAGTATGAAAAGTGGCTTCCCTTTGAAGCTTTTATTCAACCCTGGGAAATGCCGTGATTGTTACAGTTGCAAAGCCTCTGCAACTCTTTCTTGTAATCAGTCGCAAACTCGATCTCCTTCTCAATGACCCATTGGAGAAGGTCGTTTTGAGCTTCCTCCTTGCGTAGTTCCTGCTCCTTCAAGGCCAACAATTCCTCCAGGCCCTTCTGATAAGACAAGTGGCTCACTGCTTCCATCAGTTCCACAAAGACCTCATTCCACCTTCGCTCCTCCTCGTCGATCTCGGCCTGTTCTTCCGGGAACGCTTGCGTCGGATTTTCCGCGGCCACGTGGTCTTCCTCCAAGGCCAGTTCTTGCAGTCGCCTCATTCTCTCATGCTCATCTCCCAAACACATGTCCCGCACCTTTTGGAGAAGATCACTTTCGGTTTTTTTCTTCATCTTTTGCACTTCCACCTCCTTGGTCAAGTATTCCACTTGGTCCCACAGGGTCTTGTGCTCTTCCATTTCCAGCCGTAGTTTGGCCAAGAGCTCTACTACGGCGGGCTCTTGCGTCTTCATCCGCTCCTCCAGACATTGGAGCTGCGCTTGCAGGTCCTTCACTTGCCTCTCCAGACGCTCCTTCTCCGCCTCAAAGAACATGCTGGACATCTTCTGGCAGGCCTGGCCATAGATGTCAAATGCTAATCGCAACAGGCGTGAAAACATGCTGGCCTGCTGTCTGGGGATGCACTCGGCATTGACTACAAGAGCATTTCCAACAAAAGCATGCAAACAATCGGTCATGTCGAAGCACCAGCAGAAGACAGCAAGCAGCAGCAGTGCTTTTGTATCTGTCTTGCAAACCTTTATGACGTCATAGCATCGTCCGCTTCACAGCCATCACCAAGGCAACGGCTAAATTTGTCGCTGTCCAACATTATGTGACAAGACAGTATAGAACGGGATCCCCCAAGACCAAATACAAACCGTGAATGGAGACTGTAAATTCAGGCGGAATGTGTTGCATTTCATCATAAATTGTATTTTGTGAGGGAGGAGTAAAATGTGGAATTACAATAAAGGGGATTTTGTGAACTTACCACTATAATAAAATAGTAGCTCAGTTGTTCATACAAATTCACACTTAACGCTTTTTTTCCTATCACGTGTTAAGTTACGGCGTGAACCTATGACCCCCCTGTTTCGTACTAAGTAGCCAGGGCATGCTACCCGTTCAATGGTTGTCACATTTTTCCCTTTGCTGCCACCGTTAGGCTTTCTATGGCAGCATCCCAAGAAAAAAAATCCAAAGAAAACGGAAACCACACTTGTGGTTAAGATTTCATCAAGAGCTCAATGCAAAGCGTCGATCTTGCACTGAAAGTTCATAGAACATTTGTGCTTACACAATGCTGACAACAGCCACACTCGTTCTTCGACGATGAAATGAAGTACAACTTACCCTTGAACAACAAGATGAACTTAAATTCCAGGAAAACGAATGTATCATTTTCGTTTTTACACTGAAGAGGTAAACTTAACTTTTCCCAGGCGACGTCAACAAACTGTATTTCCCTCTTTCACAGAGTTCCGCGTACGAGCGAAAATGATTGGCTGATTGGCAATGACGTATTTACCGCTGCATACACTGCATTGTGGGAAATGTAGTAGTCTTCATGCCGGTGGCGGTTGTCAAGCAAAAGGGCCACTCAGCTGCACCAATTCTATATTTTTTAAATGCACATTTGAACATATTTTTTAATATTGTACGTACATTTGAAGAGAATAACTGATTAAATTCAAATTACATTGAAAACATTCATAAACGAAATCATATTACAGTATAAAAATAATTGTGATAACAATACAGTACATACATAAACACGTGCACGTACATACGTGCACACGTTGTTCAAGAATTTTATGGGTCTTGAAGTCTGTGTCCTTCGGGAAGCCAGGCAAACTAACTCGGAGAAGTCATCTCGCTTTCTCTCACATGCCTGAAAAATATTATAGATATTTGACTGTAATCTATCCTCAACGCACGCATCTTTATAGTAGTTCTGAGCATTTTTTAGCGTCAAGAGGAAACCAGGGATTGGCGGAGAAAAGGAGAACCGTGCTATGACCAATGTGAAACAGCATCGCTGAGTCTTTTGGCACATACACAGCAATGCATACAAATACATATTTCATAGAAGCTACATGCACGGACACACACAAGATGACGTTTTTTTATGGTGCACTCGTGTGTGTGCGTGTGTATGCGCGTGTGTGTGTGTGCGCGCGTGCGCGTGTGCGCTTGTACATATTTGCGTGTGTGTGCATGCGTGTATGTGTGTGTGCGTGTAGCTTGTGCGTGTATGTGGGCGGTCTTCAGATGAGCCCTCTGATTAAAGATGCTGTTGCATCCAGTTTTACACAGCTGTCTCCTACACTTCAGTTTCATCAACCGGTAAGTTGAGACACAGATGACATACTGCATTTCATAACTCATACTTTTTTTCA